>OX451739.1:5881527-7320303 GCA_948472305.1 Vicia faba
TATAAGAGAAAAATCAGCGCACAAATATTAGCTTTGATCTATTTCTTGATTACTTCATTAACAAAGAAAAATGAAATAAGAGAAAAAACAAAACTGTAAAAATATTAAAATAAATAAAATAAAAATTTTATATCTTTGAGTTTTGAGGTTGGAGTTTAATAAAATTGGTGAAGGTGGTTAGAAAAATTGAGAAGAGAAATGGTTTGGATGTTGAGTCACCACTGTAACATCTGACCAACAATCTTTAGCAAAGTGGTCAAATCTATTACAACAGTAACATTGAACCATTCTCTTGTCATACTTATCCTTTCCCTTATGATGTTTCTTTTCATCAGAATATAATACTTCTGACTTCTGGGAACTACTATGTTTTTCTGTTTCTAGTCCTTCTTGACAAAAGAAGCTTTCAGAGTCTGCTCAACTTCCCTCTCAGAAGTTCTTTCAATCAGACTCAACTTTTGTGCCTCTAGACTGCTTTACAACTCTTCTATTCTCATGGTGTCCAGATCTTTAGAATGTTCAATTGCTACCACAATGTAATCAAACTGATAAGTTAAAGATCTTAGTATCTTTTCTATGATTACTTGTTCAAAAAGGATTTCTCCACAAGCTTTCATCTCATTAGTGATCAGAATCACTCTAGAGATGTACTCAGAGACCTTCTCGTTGTTCTTTCATGTTGAGATTCTCATATTGCTTTCTTAGAGACTGAAGCTTCACCTTCTTCACTGATGTGTTACCACCGTAACATCTGACCAGTGTGTCCCACGCAGCATTTGTTATTTCAGAGTCAGCAATCTTCTCAAACACATTCGCATCCACACACTGATGGATGTAGAACAATGCTTTCTGATCTTTCTTCCTTATCGCCTTCTGCATTATCTTTTGTGCCTCTGTCGCGTCTGCTGCTAATGAATCATAGTCATTGGTGACAAGATCTAACACCTTGAAAACCGAACAACACACGTATCTCGATCTTCGAATGATTCCAGTTTTTTGCCATCAAACACTGGAAGCTTGGAACTGATATTGTCGTTTCCGTTCATCTTCAATCTTGTTCAGTTCACTCAAAACTCACTAACACACAGTGTTCCCCAAATCCCATAAATTCAGAAAAAATGTGATTCTCAATCACACAACACCTCACTATTCACTCGTGTTTCTCTGTGGATTTCGAACCGGAGCTCTAGATACCAATTGTTGGTGCACAAGAGGAGATGAAAGACAAAATGAATATATTAAATGACGGCTACAGAATAACGAGTAATGAATACATTGATCTACCTACTACTAGACTATTTATATAGAATACTAAAGTATAATAAAATACTAAAATACCCTCTAACAGACTTAATCAACAAGACATTTCTAAAATATAAATTATTTCCAACCCAATAGGGGAAGGTATATTGTTTTTTTTTTATAAGAAAAATCAAACAATCAATACAAAAAAATTAAAAAATATTGCTCAATTGATTTGAATGTTGGTGTTATAGATACATTAAAAAAATGCATAATTTGGCTGTTAATGAGTTTGAAATCCTATTTTATTTTCTCAATATAACAAATAGTAACTCCATTCCTTAGCATTATTACATAGTTGTTGAATCAAGATGATTTAATTTGTACTGGGGTAACTCCTTCTAAATCTCTACAATTATAATAAAGTGATTATTAGTATTGGGACCGTTCATGATAAGAAATAAATATTATAATTTTAAAAGATAAATATTAAATCTAATTTTATCTTAGTTGTGAAATTATTTAAACAATTTTTAGCCAAAAAATATAGATTAATTAAGTAATTTCAGTTGTTTATTATATTTGGTTATTTGTTAACAATGATCTTAGACACTACAAGAAAACAATACTAACAATTCAAATTTGAAATCATTCTTTCTTAAAAATATACTGAAAAATTGAAATTTGATTGACACACAAAATTTTGTATGGTAAAACTAATGGACAAAATTTTATATCATAAAACTCATGATAGTGAATTTACTATATATTTTCCAGCTCCGCTTCGTTTCACTATTCCATAATCACTTCCTTCTCTTCTTTTTGTCCTCTCCCTCACCATTTATCTTCCTCTTCTCAACATAGGGATGTCAGTTTGGACCTGTTAATGGGGATCCCCGCGGGGAACGCCCCGTTCGGGGCCCCAAAGATGGGAAATTTTCTCCCGTGGGGGCGGGGATGGGGAGAAAAATTCCCCCGAGAGCATTTCGGGGACGGGGACGGGGAATACACCCCCCGCCCCGCGGGGACCCCGCCCCGCCTATTATTTTAATATAGTTAATTTAATATATATATTTTAGATTAGGTTTTTTAGTCATTTCCTTTATGTTTATTTATAAAAATAAATAAATAAATATTCATGTATTTATTAAGAGAGAGAAATGTAAAATACTATAGTTTGACTAATCTAATGTCAAATATATAATTAATTAATATATGTTCCATTAGTATTTTTAATAAAAAATAATAAATGTCAAATACTAGTATTTTTTAATAACATAATAAATATGTGAATTCTTTGTGCTTTTTATTTTTATAGAAAATATAAACATTTTAAAAAAATAAAATATTAATGAATAAATGTAGGATCTATGGGGATCCCCGCGGGGAACGGGGATCCGCGGGGAACGGGAATGGGGATAGAAATTCCCCCGTGACGGAGATCGGGGACGGGGACGGGGAATGAATTTGATGGCGGGGAAAAAGATGGGGAAGTGTCCCCCCGGCCCCGCCCCGCCCCATTGACATCCCTAGTGGTAACGCATCAGTGAAGAAGGTGAAGCTTCAGTCTCTAAGAAAGCAATATGAGAATCTCAACATGAAAGAACAACGAGAAGGTCTCTGAGTACATCTCTAGAGTGATTCTGATCACTAATGAGATGAAAGCTTGTGGAGAAACCCTTTTTGAACAAGTAATCATAGAAAAGACACTAAGATCTTTAACTTATTAGTTTGATTACATTGTGGTAGCAATTGAACATTTTAAAGATCTGGACACCATGAGAATAGAAGAGTTGTAAAGCAGTCTAGAGGCACAAAAGTTGAGTCTGATTGAAAGAACTTCTGAGAGGGAAGTTGAGCAGACTCTGAAAGCTTCTTTTGTCAAGAAGGACTAAAAACAGAAAAACATAGTAGTTCCCAGAAGTCAGAAGTATTATATTCTGATGAAAAGAAACATCAGAAGGGAAAGGATAAGTATGACAAGAGAATGGTTCAGTGTTACTGTTGTAATAGATTTGACCACTTTGCTAAAGATTGTTGGTCAAACAAAGAAGAAGAAAAAATAGCCAGAGGAGATTCAGATGATGAACATGTGCTATTAATGGCTTATGAATCTGATGAGAAACCAATGAGATTGTCATTTTCTAATTCTGAAGGGGAAGAAGATGACTCTAAATATTCTGACTCAGAAGGAGTGTTTGAATATGAGTCAGAATCAGAAGATGACGCTGAAGATTGTGAAGATGAGTCAGAGTTAGAAGATGACTCTGAAGCTGAAGACAAGTCAGAATCCGAATGTGAATCTCAGTCTGAAGAAGAATTAAAAGATGAGTCAGAATCTGAAGAAGATTCTTCTTTTGAAGATGAGCCATATCTTGAAAGTTCTGAAGAAGAGCTAGAGTCAGAAGATGATGACTCTGGAAACTCTGAAGGTGAGTCAGATGGTGAATTTGATTCTGATCTAGATTTTGATGACGATCTAGAATCTGGTGGTGATCATGCTTCTAGAAGGGAAAATCAGAAGACGTGGGTTCTGGAGGACAAGCTTCTGGAGATGATCATGTTTTTGGTGGTAATCATGACTCTGAAGGTGGACATTCTGACGGAGGAGCTTCTAAAGGTAATTCAGCCTTTGACGATGATCATGATTCTGAAAGTGGAACTTCTTAAGGCAAAGCTTGTGAAGGTGATCCAACTTTTGAAGATGGTATTTCTCAAGGTAATGGTTGTGGACGAGGTCCGAAAGCTAACAAAGGTGGAGCTTCTAGTAGTAGTCAAACTTCTGAAGAAAGTTCAGAAGGAGATATTATTCCAGAATCAGAAGAAGATTCTGAACAAGTTCAGAGGCCACATAGAGTCAGAAATATGCCAATGAGCTTTGCAAAGTTTGACAAGCTGCAAGATACTGAAGGGACTCTGAGGTATGGAGTGTTATTCTCTTCTGGTGTTAAATCAGATGCATAGCTGATATGCTATTCAGACTCTGATTGGTATGAAGACAGAGTTGACAGAAGAAATACTTCTGAATATTTTTATTTATATCTGGAAAGTCCTATTTCTTGGTGCTCCAAGAAGTAACTGGTGGTTGCATTGTCAACATATGAAGCTCTCAAGAAGAAAGTGTGGTTGAAGACCATGAAATAAGAGCTTGATGCTATTGAAAGAAACAAGACTTGAGAGTTAACTAAGCTTTCGAAGAAGAAGAAAAACATCAGTGTCAGGTGGGTTCTCAAGGAGAAATCTACACTTCTAAATGAAGTATTAGAAGTTGCACATTGTAGCAACCAGAAGCAACTTGCAGATATTCTGATGAAGGATGTCAAGATTGAACACTTTATCCGTTTGAGGGATGAAATTGGTTTTGTCAGTTTTGTGTAAATATAAATTAAGGGATGGTGTTAGAAATAATTTATATTTTAAGAATGTATTGTTGACTAAATGTGTTAGAGGATATTTTATTATTTTATTATACTCTAATATTATATATAAATAGCCTAGTAGTAGATAGGTCAATGTATTCATTACTCCTTATTCTGTAGCCGTCATTTAATATATTCCTTTTGTCTTTCATCTCTCCTTGTGCACCAACATAATGATCGTTGTCGACGAAGATTATTTTCTAGTTTATGTCGATGACAAAGAATTATTGTGCATAAGTGGTGACGGTGATGGGGGCATATTTTGTGTGAGATTTATGCATCTCTTAGGCAATAACCCTTGACGAAGAATCATTGGTATCTCTCCTCAATCACTTCTCTACACTGGAAGTGGAGATAGAACAATAAGCTTGAATAAATTATCATGACTTCAGCTTGCCTTGCATAAATTATCTCATTTGTTGCTCCATATCAACTTGCCTCTTCGCCATGGCCTCCACTTGTCGTTGTTGCTCTTGCCTAATTGCCTCCATTTGGGCCTCCATTTGGGCTTTCATTGTCGCCTCACGTTGCGCTGACTCGCGTCTCGCCTCATTTAGCGCCAATTGTCTTACGGTTTCAAATTGTTCTAGTGTCAAATTTGGTTGACGTGACCCCCCTTCCCCATCTCTAACTCTTTGAAGTAGAGTTCTATCTCCACTTCTCAAGGTGTCCGCCAAATTTCCACCACCAAAAAAACAATCGTTAGGGCCTTTTTCGCCAATGACTTGATCCCAAATATGAAAGTCCACATCTGGATGAAGCAGCTCTCCCTCTCCCGGAGTATATTGAGGATTATGACTCATAAAATTTGCGAGCAATGTCTGATGATCCTCATATATATTCAATAAAAAATAAAAAAATAAAGTTAAATATTCAATAAATTAAATTATATTATATTATATTTAAAAAGTTGCCACGTGATTTTCACGTCACAGTTTCTAAGTTGCCACGTGAAAATCACGACACAAAAGTTCTATTAAATAAAAAAAATATAAACAACAACGTAAATTAAATAACTTACGGAAGCTTTTAGAGTGCGTTCGTCAATAAAATTCCTGATTTTCTTTGTCCGAGTCTTTTTAACCAACTCAATCATCAATAGGTCTCCCCAAATTGTTGGTCTAAATAATATAAAAAAATTAACATTAATTAATAAAATATAAATCAAAATATAACTTTAAAAAGTGGTAATATTTACCATGCGTCAAACATGCTCTGCGGTACTTATACTTCCAACTGCATTAACGTAGCCCCATTTTTCAGATGCCCTCATCTTCTTAAAATTTTCAGATTTAGCCCGAAATTCGGGTGACTCTCAATATTTAAGAAGTTCCTCAAAAACCTCTTTCCATATTCAATTGGGACGGATACCCTGAAGTTCCCAACGCTCTCTAACACGACGCATTGTGTCAGAAAGTCGTCTTGAGGTTCTGCCATAATAATTTTTTTATCATCTTCTCGTTTATTGGGTCCGACACACATTTTTCCTGTAATATTGTATGACATTAAAATAAATAGTTAGATAATTATAATGAAATAGTCATTTAAATAAAAATAACTAAAAAATAAATTAATTCCTTAAATTTGTTAAACTAAGCTTCTTTATTTTTGACATCTTTGAAAGTCTTCCAAAATTGTTTATACATCCGCTGAATTATATAATTTATAATCTTAGCAGCAGTCCGACTCGGCGAGAAACTAAACAACAATAATTTGAATTAGTTATATTAAATATAAATTTATATTAAAAATGAAAATGTATTATCTTAAATAAAAATTTATAAATAAGAAACTTACGAGTTTCCTTCGGGTCAAATCAAAAATCTTCCGTCAATGACATGAATCTCACTCGGATCATCATTCTCTCGAAGGTCATTTTCATCCAACACATCATCATCTCCATCCACAAGATCATCATCATTCGGCTGCGCATGATCATCCTCACGTGGAGGTATGTGGGATGTGGGGTGCGGGATCCTCCAGTCTGTATGGGATGTCGGGTGCTGGATCCTCCAGTCTGCGGAAAGGATAAAGGTATATGTGTGAGACGTGGGGTACTAGATCCTCCAGTCTGCTGGAAAGATAAGGACATCTATATTATACATTATATTCTAATAAAAAACAGTATATTTTTGTTTTAAATAAATATATTCAATTTTTTCTTATTACACTATATATACAGAATGATATATCAAATTTAAAAAATATTCAAATAAAAACTAACAATCCAATATATATATATATATATATATATATATATATATATATATATATATATATATATATATATATATATATATATATATATATATATATATATATATATATATATATATATATATATATATATATATATATATATATATATATATATATATATATATATATATATATATATATATATATATATATATATATATATATATATATATATATATATATATAATAAATTCAAAATATAAATAAATAACATAAATACCAATTCTTCAAACTCCTTCAACTTTTTATACAATCCTTTTGTTGAATCTTTCTTTTAATCTCTTCAATTTCTAAACACAAAAAAAAATCCAGTCAATCATAAAACATAATTAACCTAAAACGAAAATATTAAAAATAAATTAAATAAATATTATACCTTTGTTACAAAATAAATTTGGAATTGATGATGGAATTGAGATTTGAATATGGAAGAATGGAAGAATAGAGATGAGGGAAAGAAGAAAACTGAAGAGAGAAAGAAGAAAAGAAAGAGGAAGAGAAGAAACACAATGGTTTCTGTAAACTGAGTGTGGAAGTATAATAGCCAATCAGCGACGTGAATATCACGTCGCAGCCTTGCCACGTGATATTCACGTTGCAACTCCAACGTTATAATTTTAAAATAAACCAATCAGCGACGTGAATATCACATCGCAACCTTACCACGTGATATCCACGTCGCAACTTCACCAACTGTTAAAATTTTACATTTAATCTGCACATTTCAGAATGGTTTAAAGTGGGATCTTGTCAAAGTTCTCCCTAAATTAGTTACGACGTGTTTAACAAGTCACAACATATTTTTTTGAAATATTTAAACCTCCCTCTTCAAAACGCTTGCAGCTTTAATATTTTATTTATTCAACTTTTTATGTTGTGACGTGTTTCCCACGCTGCAACTTTTATATATAAAAAAAAACAGCCGGTGCAGACTATGCTTTAGTTTTATTATTTAATTTATAAAATATTGTAGTGACGTGACTATCACGTCGCAACTACTAAATTTTAGTGACATGATAATCATGTCATTAAATCACGTCGCTGGAGAGTGTATTTCTTGTAGTGGTTGTTATTTGGCTATTTATACAACATGAATAACTTTCGACCTATAAGGTATTTTTTTAGTTCTTGTAAAAAGATATCCCTCTGGCCATCACTGTAATTGAATTTACAAGACAGATCCTATGATGTATTATTCAACACTAGCAAGTTTTTTTTGAAGTTTTGTTATTCGAATGATGGAATATGCTCATTCTACATGGTATTAAACGTCTTAGAAAAAATAAAGTGGTCCTCCTTCGATGAGAAGACAATGAATATTGTGAAAGTATGCAACTTCGTTTGGACTTACTTCGAAATATGCTCATCATTGTACCTCACTTGATTACGATGTGGTTATGGATGGTTGAATAATTTTCAGTCGTATGGTAAAGTATGGAGACTGCTTCGATTAAATTCTGTGGATCTTGATTTCCAAAACTTTATCATATGTTTTTTAAGTCCTACATCGAAAATACATTACAAAATTGAAGAGTTTATAAAGCCTTTTCTCACCATCCATTTCAAAAAACAAGTGTGGGTTGTCAATGAAGTTATTGAGCTTTGAGTATTAAATGGGCTATTATATTTAATATTTATTTTTATTTAATTACTTATAAATTTAAAATAAATAAATAAATGAAAAAAATGTAAAATAAAAAAAAAATCAAACGTCGATTTAAAAATATTAACAAAATATATATAAAAAAAATATTTAAAAAACTATATGAACTGTCACCATCGCAATTGAAGATAATCTTTTATGCAATCTGACAATTAGGGGATTTAAATATTGAGTCCTAAACTTTTCCATTTTAATGTCAATTGTATAAGAGTCTTTGTTGAAGATCCATTTTCCTTCAAAGCATCAATAGCATCACCTTTCAACTTCTCCATTCTTTCTCTAATTCCTTTTCCTTCTTCACCAACCATCAAATTCTTTACAACCTCACATATCTCCTTCCTTTCAATTATACCTTTCTCATTTACTTTAGGCCTAATGGCAACCCTTAAACCATCACTTAACAAAGCTGCATTCATCTTTTGTTCAGCAAAAAGTGGCCATGCAATTAATGGAATTCCATGTACAATACTTTCAAGTGTTGAATTCCAACCACAATGACATAAAAATCCACCAATTGAACTATGACCTAGAATCTCAACTTGTGGAGCCCAATATGGAACTACTAAACCTTTCTCTTTTGTTCTTTCCAAAAAACCATTAGGTAAGAACTTAAGAAGAACATCATTAACATCATCATATTCACCTATATCAAGATCATCAATAACACCAAATTCATTCGGTGGCCTTAAAACCCATAGAAAATTTTGACCACTTAATTCCAATCCTAATGCAAGCTCAATTATTTGTTCATTAGAAAGTGTTCCACCACTTCCAAATGAAACATACAAAGTAGACTTTTTTTCTTGTTTGTCCAAAAATTTCAAATATTCAAAATCCCTTTTTTTATTACATGAATCATTTTGTACAAAAGGTCCAATTGGGTAAATGGAAGGAACTCCTTCACACTCTTTTTGTTGCAAGGTTCTTATGGTGTTTTCTTCTAGCGCAAGAAAGCTATTAACCATTATACCATCAGCTAAATAGAATATATCATTACCTTCAAGAAAAACCTTATACGCCTCGCTCGATCGATCTTGCATAGGATCCGGGAGATCGGTAGCATTGATCGGTATACAACCGGGAATCTCTATTTTATCTAATAGGTCTTTGTACTCGGAAGAAATTGTTTTGTCTAGATATGTAGAATGCAAACAAAGTGATAGTAACATGGTTGTGGATGGAAAATATGAATATGCTAAAATATTGAGTTTCTTGGCTAATGGCAACACTTGGGTTATTAAACCGTCGGCAACAACGGCAGCAAGTTTTGAACTAGAATGTAATGTGTTCAACACATCTTGAATCGAGGGAACGGAACTGAATATTGTGGCTTGAACTTTGAGTGCAGGGTGAATATCTTTTGGTAAGTCTTGTAAATTTATTGGTGGGAGGAAAATATAGCTTATGTTTGATGGTAGAGTTTCAAAGAGAGAATTGACATTGTTGCATGGAGAAGAACCAAATGTAGGGTTTATGCATGTGACATGAATGTTTTGGTTTTGATGAACCAATTTTTTGGTGAATTCAAGAATTGAACGTAGGTGGCTGTATACAGGAACTGTAACAATGGCTATGTGAGTTTTGTTCTCCATTTTTTATGAGTTAATGTTCACTTTGTTATGAAAATATTGATGATTTATAGGAATTAATATTGAAGAGTTATTTATGATAACTCTCTTTTGGTTTGAAACTTCTTTGAATTAAATTCATTAATAGAATTGATATTCATATTTAACTTCATTTAAAAAATTGAGGAGTTTTTCAATATAAATAGAATTGAAACATATATCTTGGTTTAAAACCTATATTAAAATAGGAACGGAAGGTTTGTGATAGTGTAACAAAAATGATCATAATTATGAGTTATGTTGTGTTTTTTTAGGCAAGCGTTTTTGTTCTTGTGTGTTGGAAATAAGACATTTTATATTAAGGAGAAGTGTGTGGGAATATTGAAGGTTTGAATATAAATTTGATAAGTAGGATAATTTTTTACGGAGGAGAAAAACTTTGTATTTTTGCTTGATACAAATGTGTGGGATTACATCTCTATTTATAGTACTCTAAAGAGAACTGTGGACACACTAATTCTAGAGCGTTTTCAACTCTAGAGATCCAACGACTATTCTAGAAAATATTACAATTATAAGAAATATCTAGAGATTCCAAATATTACGAGAATTCTCTAGAAAACTACTTAAGCCCAAAATAACTAAGCCTAAAAATCAATTAATAAATTTAGGCCCAAATCAAGTTTAATATTTTCAACATCCCCCCTTAAACTTGATTTGTGACTCCAAGCATACTCCTTAACTTCACGAAATTCCAACTTTAGTGGCTTGGTGAAAATGTCGGCAGCTTGATCTTGAGACATTACATACTTCAACTTCACCTCTTTTTTCTCAATGCATTCTCTTATGAAGTGGTAACGGGTGTCGATGTGCTTACTTTTTTCATGAAAGACTGGATTCTTTGCCAAAGCAATTGTTAATTTATTATCAACACATATTTCCATTGGATCTTCTTGTGGCATTTTAAACTCTTTCAACAAGTTTCTTAGCCAAATTGCATGGCAAACGCATGATGTGGCGGCGACATACTCGGCTTCACAAGTTGATAGTGTGACTATTGGTTGCTTCTTTGACATCCAAGTGAAAGCAGTATCTCCCATAAAGAACACATAACCAGTATTGCTCTTCCTATCATCCAAGTATCCACTCCAATCGTTATCACTATAGCCTACAATCTCATAATTATTAGAAGAGTAATAGTGCAAGCCAAAGTTAGTTGTACCTTTAATGTATCTAAGGATTATCTTTGTCTCCTTGAAGTGAGTTGTTGTTGGAGCTTCCATGTATCGGCTTACAACTCCTACAACATAGAGAATATCTGGCCTTGTACTTGTTAAGTAACGTAGACTTCCAACCAAACTTTTGTAAAGAGTTAGATCCATATTCTCCCTGTTTTCATGCTTGCTTAACTTGCTACCACATTCCATCGGGGTGCCAACTGGATTGGCATCATTCATCTTGAACTTCTTAATGACTTCTTTGGCATAACCTTCTTGGGTGATGGAAATTCCTTTATCTTCTTGCTTTACTTCGATGCCAAGATAATATGCCATGAACCCCATATCTATTATCTCAAATTCATTTGACATGTCTTTCTTGAACTCTTCGAACATGCTTGGATTGTTCCCTGTGAAAATCAAGTCATCTACATACAAGCACACAATTAAAATATCTCCACTTTGCGCTTTGATATAGAGTGCATGCTCATATGGGCACTTGATGAAGTTCTTGTCTTGAAAGTACTTGTCGATTCGAACATTCTAAGCTCTCGGTGCTTGCTTGAGACCGTATAATGCCTTCTTCAACTTCAAGACTTTTTTCTTCTTTCCCTTTTACTTCATAGCCTAGTGGTTGCTCGATATAAACTTTTACATTCTTGCAAACAAAGAATCATTACAAAGATTGCCTAAACAATTGCCTCTTTACAAAATACTTTCAAAAACCACACAAAGCATAATTTCAAACAAAAAAGAAAGTGATCTAGCAAGTAACTAAGAGCCCATGGAAAAACATGGATGAAAAGGGTGATAATACATTCCCTTTTCATAATATACCTCCCGAACTCAAGAAATAATCTCAAAGGTCTTTCCTGTGCTTTTTCACCTTTCCTTTTGGATAAAAGAAAAGTCGGTGGCGACTCTTGCTAACCACAACATTTGCAATCAAACGCAAAACCTTCAAGTCAGTTCTCCCACCGTATGACAGATACTATCTAATTTCAGGTCCATTGTAATCTACAAACCCATCTGATAGCCAACAATTCAGCAGCACATGGGTTTCATTTCAATTTACTCCTTTCTTGTGGCAACCATCACAACTTTCCGCGAGTGATCTTTCACGACACACCCATACGAAACTGAACCATCACAAAATACTCTAGCATCCACCTGCATGACATAGACTCCATTAGCATAAGGAAATTACCTAAAGGGATCTCTCTGATTCTTCACATCTGCCCGCTTATGGTCATCACTTTTGAGCTCTAAGACACACTGCATAGCCGCTTTTGCCACCTTCTAGGTTTCCACCTTCTTTTGATTGAAACATACGGCATTCCCTACGTTCTAAATTTTCCACAGCGTCGTGCACAAAACCTGTGAATTTAGAACAACATTGTCTTCCAATATACTCAACAGCCAGTCATTAATATCCATCCCATTAAGAATACGATAACCGCATCAGGGAAGAAAAACATATTGTTTTGCGAATTTGGACCTCATAAAGAGATGCTCTACTATTTCAGGAGCAGAGTTACAAAATGGGCATAAGATATCAAGGACAATACCTTTAGATTGGAGATTGACCTTTGTAGGGAGAATGTTCTTTACGAGATGCCACAAAAGTTCCAGATTCTGGGCATTACTGGGAAATTCCATATGAACTTCCATAATTTCTTAAAAGGAATGGATGAAGGGTCTGATCTTTTAGCTTCTTTGGTGTACTGCAGGAGGTGATACGCAAAGTGCACTGGTACTCATCATTTTTCTCATAATGCCATATCCTCTTGTCTTCAGGGTGCCTCAAAGACAAGGGAATACTCAGGATTTGTTTTGCTTCCATGGGACAGAATAAGGTATGGACTTTCTCCACGATCCACACACCCAAGTCCTCATCTATAAGTTCCTTCACTCTAGCATCAAGATCGAAATTTGGAATAAAGTTAACAGACTTGAAACCAGAATTATGTGGTAACTAACTATCAGACCACATCCGCACATTCTCTTCATTTCCTATTCTCCGCCTCATTCCTTTTGAAACCACGTCCTTTGCATCAAGTATGCTTCTCCATGTGACTCTTGGGTTGTAGCCAAGTGTAGCATCACTTAGAGGACTGTTAGGATAATACCTGCCCTTGAACACCTTCTCATGATATAGATAGGTATTGCATGAGCCATCGCTTTTATAAGCACCTCATTTCCCGCCCTCGATAGAAATTTTTCCTTCCACCCATTGATCTTCTTCCACACCATCTCAATGAGCAACGCACATATCTCTTTCTTTGACCTCCCAAAAACAACAGTCAGTCCCAAATATTTCATGTGGCTTGTGAAAGTCTTAACTCTCATCCCGTTACGGATTGACACTTTAACATCATCTTGCACGTTTCGACTAAATGAAGCCTTAGATTTATCTAGGTTTACCACCTGGCCCAAAGACATTTGGCACTTCTGAAGGATATCCAACACGCAAGTTACTTCAACGGAATTTGCTCTAGCAAAGAGGAAACTGACGTCTGTAAAAAAGAGATGTGAAATGACAGGTGCTTTTCTAGCCACCTGAATGCCACGCAGCTTCCTCTTCTTAACCTACTGCTTAATCAAACCTAAAAAAATGTCAGCACACAATATAAAAAGATAGGGGGATAAGGGATTTCTTTGTCGGAGGCCCCTCTCTGGAATGAAGTTTTTGCTGGCCTGACCATTAATAAGAACTTGATACGACACTGTAGAAATACACCTATTAATGAGGCTGACCAGAGGCTCGGGAAAGCCCATGGTCCTTAATGTGGCAGTTACAAATTCCCACTCTAAACGATCACATGCCTTGGACATGTCGAGCTTTAAAGTCACGACTCCCTTCTTTCCTTTAAAATTTACAAATTACAGGCATTCTCTGAATGAATAAAGTAATAGTCATTTTGGTTGTTAAAAGTCAAAATATGTTTCTTTCGATTATGATTATCAATCATAGAGGTTAAATCATTTATCTTGCTTATCAATGATTATGTAGACCATTTTTTGCTGATTTTTTTCAAAATTTTGAATTGTAAATTTGAATTCTTTATTACCATTTTCGATATATTTTGTGTTGGAATGGTCAATTTTATTTTTTGTTTAATCAATCAATTTCGACCCACATAATAAACAGACTAATCTAATTTCTTAGTTCAAATAAACGAATTATTAGTCAAATCTTATTTCCACCAAAAATCAAACTCAAATTATATATATTTTATTCTAGCTTTTTTTATAAATAAAAAAAAATCGCTCTTCTTATAAATAATCTAGATTAAATCTGCATATAAATGTATAAAGAGATTTAATACATACAATCATATTAAAAAAATCATTTAAAAAAAAATATATAATTTACATGTCATACAAATAGTTAAGAGGCCAAACCCAACAACAAACAAAAGAGTTGTTAAATTTTATTTTCTATAAATAAATATTTTATCAAACTTTACTTGTTTTCAAAACAAAATAAAAAACACGTGTTGTATCATGATTGATGACAGAACGAAACTAAAGTTTAAATATTTTTCTCTTCATAAAAAGAAATCCCATTCTTCTCTTTCTCTCATTCTGAAAAACAAAGAAGAAAAAATGGATTCATCGTCGAAAAACCAAACTCCAGAATATTACCAAAACGTCGTCGTAATGAGACACGGCGATCGCATCGACAACTTCGATCCGTTATGGATATCCACCGCGCAACGACCGTGGGACCCACCTCTCGTTGAAGAGGGTCGGGTTCGGTCCTTCTGTACGGGTCGGAAGTTTCGCAATCTTTTCAAATATCAGCTTCATCGTGTGTATGTCTCGCCGTTCCTCCGCTGTGTTCAGACCGCCGCCGAAGCCGTCATCGCTCTCTCCGCCGTTGATGATAGCCCCGAAGCACTCACCGGAGAGTCCGTTAGATTTGATCCTTCTAAAATTAAGGTCGATCAGATTGGTTTCATTCATCATCTAGTTATATTGATTTTATTTAAATTATTTTTTAATGAACAAATCACTTATATATGATAAGTTTTTTTTATGGTTTTAAATTACGGTTGCGGGTGTTGAGATTGCCGTCATTCCGCCTTTGGAGCTTATATTTTAATTGGGAGGTGTTTGAAATATATTGTTACAAAATAATTGATGTTAAGATTTTTAGTAAATAGAGTTTTTGTTGTTGAAGTTGGTATTTGTCTAGTTGGAGTGGTGTATAAATATATGAGAACAACTTCACCCTTTGAGCTAGCTTTTTGAATTGAGACCCAAGCATATTGAAATACTTTAACCTGGCTGTAATTATTTAGCAAAAAAATATCAGAGTTGATTTGAGTATATTCAAAACTTTAGATGTTTCATTACATTGAATCAAAATTGATTTTGCGTTTAAATTGTTGCTAAAATTCTCTGACTTGCGTCCACAACTGTAGGTCTCTGTTGAATATGGGTTATGCGAAATGATGAGCAGAATGGCAATTAGGCTTGACGTGGCTCCTAAAGATGGAAACTGGGGCTTCGACATATCAGAGCGCGAGGCCATGCTTCCTGCAGGGACGATCGATAAAAATGTAGAAAGGGTCTATAAAGAGGTATAAACTATAATGGATTCTTGTTCATTTTTAATGGCAAAAATGTTTTTGGCACTTGACAAATTATATTTATGATAGTTACTTTTTGTTTTGAGGAATTTTTCACTTTAGTTGCCTAAGTATGAGGAACCGGTTGCCCACACGAAGGCTAGATATGAACGAATAGTTAAAGATCTTGCTGATAAACATCTTACTGAAAACTTGCTTCTTGTCACACATGGTATGTATCATATATTCATATTCATTTTCTTGTCCGTTATAAGATAGATCTGTTCTATAACACGATATGTTATTTTTAGTACAAAATACTGTGAAAGGGCGATGTTATAGCACTGTTGGTTAGCAAAATTCGAACTAACCTGTATTTTTTGCAATGGACAACGTAGCTGCAAAGTATAAAAGAACTCGAATTCACTGGTTAATTAAAGATTGAAATGAGAATTAGTCTCCTTTTTGTAAGTTGAACTCTAACTGAATTGCACCCTTTGCAGGGGAAGGAGTTGGTGTGGCTCTATCTTCATTCAGAAAGGGTGCTGAAGTATATGAAGTTGACTATTGTGGATATGTCGAACTCAGACGCCCGATTTTCAAGAAAGACAAGTCATTTACTGCAGGACAATTTGAAGTGATTACTAATACCGGACAAACTGGCGTAAAATATTCCATCTAAAGTTACATCGGTTGAACTGTTGGCCTTCCACGCGCCAGATTCTCACTTCTCTCTCTGCTCATTTATACATTGGAGTTCTCCAATGTCCAACTGACTTTTCTGTTGTGCGTGCTTGATTAAGTAGGTGAATTTTAGCTGCATATTCTTCTTCACTCTTATGGCATTTTCCTAGATTGAATAGTAAACGTGGGAGAGGAAGAAATCGAAATTGTTGGAATTTATGTTGCTATTTTATTGGGAAGCTTGTTTGTACAATAATGAATTATGTGTCTGAACCAAAGTGAGATAATCTTATTTGAGCTTTAAGTAAGTTGTTTTTGTTGTTGGAGAGGAATAGATGCAGAATAAAATCGAAACTTGTTGCGGGTTAAAACATAACATAGCATAAATATATTTTACCAAGATCACAAGAAATAACCAGCACTACATTTGCATTTGCAATGTCTATTTTAAGCTTCAACAATAAATCCCATACTACAATGACTAACCAAATTTTAAGTGTTACAAACAAAACAAATAACAATGGCAACAAAATTCAGAGATTAGATGGATTTGCAGGAGGATCAATGTGATCAAACATGTCTTCAGGAAAATCATCAAAAAAACTATCAATGTTTGTAGAGAAATCGTCATTTGTATCCATATTCCCGATTCTGCAACCCCCTGATGACTCGAAGAAAGGAACCATTCCAAACTCAGATGAATACAAAGGATCGAAAACATCAAATATATTCTGTTCATCAACTCTTTCCATTGGAAAAGTAAGATCAGTTTGGAGTTCTGGAATCTGAGGAAATGCAATGTGTTTAGTACTTTTGTAGCTCTGATCAAAATGGGTTAAGTCTTGTTCGACATAGTTTGCGTTGATACTCGACTTTTCGGATGTTATAAGATCTTGTAGTGGCACCATTTTGATAACCTCAGCAGATTTTTCAATGCAGGGTAATGAACACGAGTTAGGCTTTGATGATGTTTCTCCCTCTGATGAAGAACTGAACTTACAAGGAACCTGCAAGAAAAAACAGAATCCTTAAATGGCCGAATGAGAATATTGGTCGCAGATTCGCAATCACTCAGTCAGCCAAATCATAATGCGGTTTACCGGGTGAAGGCAGAAAACCCTAAGACTTTAGAGAATCTGAATTAGAAGAAAAGACAAGAAAAATAGGAACGTTTGTGTTGGTTAATTACCTCTAAAGTTGGAACATGGGAAGAAACTTTGGCTTTGTTTTTGTGTGACTTTGAGGTTGATGTTGATGATGATGTTTTGAGAAGCCTAGCCAACCTCTTCTGTCTACTGCTCCAGAAATTTTTGACATCATTGTCTGTTCTTCCGGGCAAGTAGGATGCAATCTTAGCCCATTTGTTCCCAAATTGTTCCTGCAACTCTATCACAATCCTCTCTTCTTCTATTGCAAACTTGCATCCACTTTCACATAGAGAAACGCCCCAAACACAAAAATCAAATTAGAAAAAACACATCAAATAATTATTTTAAGCCTAAACTTAGGCAATCATACATGTATCCACTAGAAGCAAAATTAACTAATGTGAAGAAAAATAAAATAATTGAATGTATCTAATACCGAATTTGGACACTATTCACCAATTAACTTCATCTTTAAAAGAGAATTGCTGAATCAAATATACAAACAAAGAATGACAAGACACTACACGGACAAAAATATTAAAAAGACATATTGACATTAATATTAATGAGTGAAAATAAAATAATTGAATATAATCATGTATTTATGGTGTCTAAGACACTTAACACCTCTTCAATAAAAAATGTTAGAATGTATTATACAAGTCATAATTAGATACTCAGAGACACTCCTACACTCTATTAAAATCATAGACATTACATTACTCGAGAAGAAAACCTTCCCTACTTATTTGTAGTAAAAACTTTACAAAAATAAGACAAAACCCATCAAAGAAATCTCACATTTAAGCTTTTAAACATAAAAATTTCAAGACTTGGAACAAAATAAAGCAAACCCATGATTACAAATCTTCATAAGAAAACACCAATGCAAAATGATATTGCAAAAGACCATGAAAGACAAACATTTCAGACTGAAAATGTATTGAGTGTCCAACATATGTCGAGAAGTATATGTATTCAAGTTTCATATATTGCAAGTAACAAACACTATAATGAGAAGAAGAAGTGAAAGTAAAGTGAAATGGTAACTTACTTTTTGAGGTTTGGTCGAAGCTTATTAACCCAACGAAGACGACAAGACTTGCCAGTTCTTTGAAGAAGACCTTTGGATCGAATGGAGCTCCAATCTCTTGGACCATATGTCTTAACATGATGAAGTAAAACATCATCTTCTTCTGTTTTCCATGGACCTTTCTTCACATGTTCTTGCTCTTTTTTCCCATGCATTTTTTATATCTATAATAATAACACGACACACACAACTACTTTAATTGAGACTATGATATTTTTGTTTTCTACTATGTTTCAAATGCTTGGCTTTTATTTAATGTTGTTTTCTTGCTCCTAAATCTTTGCTTCACACTATTCCATGTTCTTAGACTTGTGCGGTTATGGAGGTTACTCATTCTTCCCACTAAACATGCCCACGTTGTCCATTAACAATTAAATATCTATTATTTAATAATAATAATAATAATAATTATTATTATTATTATTATTATTATTATTATTATTATTATTATTAATATTATTATTATTATTAAAGTTATTTTTATTGTAAGAAAACTAAACCTAAAAAAAATGTAACAAAAAATTAAACTTAAAAATAACTAATAAATAGACACTTGTCTGATTTGAAGTTTTTACATCGTGATTTTATTTTAAATTAGTGGGATATTCGGTTACTAATACGTGGTATGTGCATATATAATAATGAAAAGAAAATAAAATAAAATTACTTAATAAATTTTTTTATTTATATTTGGATCATAAATATAAATTTTCCAAAATATAAAAATATTTAAATTAATGTATATTTTTCGTATATAAATATTACTTTCTCATTTGTTTCTTGTATATAAATATTATTTTCTCACATGTTTCCTCTAAATATTATTTTTCAGTTTCTTTCCCGAATATTTTTACACACATTCTTGAGATATTTTCCATAGTGATCCTTAAGAGGGTAAAAAATCACACACTTTCATTTCAATACATGAAACAATGTGAATCCATGTTTTAGTTAAGTACAAAAAACTAAATTATGAACCTGACAATAAAGAAGAGATGAATCATATATATAATCAATTCAAAGGTTTAGCTAATAGTAAATGATTACAGAAAAATGAGCTGTTGTGCAATTTGAAAGGGCCATTATATGTACAAAATGAGTTTGATTTAGACGATATCAAATGTATAGATTATTCAACAACCACCAACTCTTTCAAACATGACTATCCCCAAAATTTAAATAGATGATTTAGTTATGCATTTATACTTGATTCCAATAGACAAACATGACCATTGACAAGTAATTTCAACCTGTGAAAATAAAATATAAAAAACAAGACTGATAATGAACCATAATGGTAGCACAACCTAAAGAGTTGCATGCCCTTGCTCATTATATCATTTATCAAGCCTACATTTAAATACATGTGTATAATAAGAAACTATTTACAAAGTTCCCAATAATATTTAAACAGTTCAGAGATTGTAACCTAATTACTTTTGAAATAATATTCAGAAATTTAGTCATATTAATACTCATGGTAATACATTTTCAAGAGGGAGTGCATATATGTAATGATGTGGGGAAACATTCTCTCTCAACTCAACATCAGTTCAAATCTCTTTGCCTTTCTTTTACTAATTTTGTATGGTTGTTTCACATTCTTTATCATGATATTTTTCGATGATGTTTATTTTTGTCACGAGTATACAGTTTCAGCATCTCTGTATAATACTTTAAATTCTTGGTCAATGCTGTTCATTGTTATTTTATAAATATCCTCTAGAATCTTTCTGCTAGTTGATGTTAAGCAAGTGATACAGAATTAATTCAATCAACAGTGTAACTTATACACATGGTATCACCTGTGTTTAGATAAATAGCCACTAGTTTTTCAAAATAAATCTATTTTTTAATTATTTACAGGATCGATTAGATTGATCTTCAGATATATATCTAGTTTTGATTTTTTAAAGTATTTAGATATTTGCTCTTTATCGATAAGATGAATTTAACGAAAGTAAAAGTAAAACGAAAACTTAAAGATAAAGATAGAAAAAAGAATTTAAAGTAAAAACCATAATGTAAATGTATTTCAATTTAAACTTAAATAAAACATAAAAGACTTTATTCAAAAGATAAATAGTTTTAAATGAAAAACTGGTGTTTCATACGTACATTTTCAGTAACTTTTTTCTCTAATACTTGATATTTCGAATTTATTTGAGTGATTTGTACAAAAGTGAACACTATGATAGAAAATTTTCCTATCGAAGCTATGAACTAGGGTTTCTACACTAAAAGAGGAAAACGTTAAATTGATTAAATAAAATAAAGAAAGATGAAAGACTTTTTCATTCATTTGATTCTTGATACCTAATTTCTCAATGAGACTACAATATATAGTACTTCTAATGAAAATAAACTTAAAAGTCCAAACACTACTAAAAACCCAATTCAACAAAATATTCAAAATAAAATAACAACTAACATTATATTACTAATTAAAATATCTAATTGCACCTCTTACCATTATTGTCCGGTTCATATTGAACCTTGTCTTCAACATTTTAAAATTACTCTCGTATCCTATTGCTTAAACGGAACAATCATAACAAATAAAGTTCAACCACTAATGTTGTTGCCATTACAATCATATTCATCGACAGACAACTGACTTCGACATGTAACATTCCTACACTTCAAGTTTAGAAACACTTTTGCTAAAGAGAAGATGAAATGTTATTATCTAGGTGAAGATAATGGGTAAAACCAGTTTTTAAAGCAACCAAAATTTCGAGTTGCACTCGGTGACACTTCATTAGAACATCCAAGTATTTATCACACTTGTTCAATAAAACTTTTTGAAAAGCAAGTATTTGTCCATGGTTATCTGAATTTAATATGAGTTCTCAAATACCCTCTTTCACACGCGTTATGTATTGTGCATTCATTTCATGAAACTTTTGGGGCATCAAGAGCACAAGTTCAGAAATTGTTCTTGCAATGGTTGTCTTAACAAAATCAAGTCCACCCATCTGAAATTGTTCTTGTCCCATTGAAGCTTTTGCAACTTCTACAATCTCCTTTGTTTTATCTTCATCTTCACTATCATTTGTGTCCATGTAGATAATTGGCACAGTTTCAACTTCATCTACCTCCTTGTAATGAACCCTGACATAAAGCACATCTAATAAACTTGAGAGTTGGAAGACAAAATTAAAAGAGGAGACTCTAGACTCAATCAGTTGAAACAAAGAGTTCAAAACTTTTAATGAAGACTCTTGGGACATTATTCTACTTGCATGTTGTAGAAGTAGACACTTCATCCATGGAAGAGCACACGCTAAAATTGCACCCATAGACTCAGTAATGGTTATAAGAGAATTAAGAAGTTTGAGGATATTGGATGGATTCAACTACGCAACTGACTTAAAAATAAACTTCTCATCTTGTGTATACAAGCAATCCAACAGAAGGGCACAATCATCAACATTTAATGCTTGCTTAAGTAAAACATCTATACTGTCTGTACTTGGAGGCTTCAATGAGACCAAATGTTATTACTCATTGTCACTCTTGGATTTGATTTAATAAACCAAATTGAGACTAGCAATTTTCTCTCCCGTTGTTGGCTCACTCGGATCATCATCAAGGACTCCTTCAGCATCCTCAAGTTGACCAAAATCCACCTTGTCGGTTGTGGTTGGAAGACCAGGATCAGATATGTTGCTTGTCTTTTCTTAGATTTATTGCTTTTATTTTCTACTTCTTTCTTAGAAGGATTGTCGTGCTTCTGAATGAAATCAGGATCATCTCTCATATTTAATACCACATTCTCCTCTAAATCACTAATATTTAGTACTATAAATTTCAAATGATATGCAGAGTGTCATATGGTGGGAGAAATGACTTGTTTAGCGTTTTATCGTAAATGCTGCAGATAGCAAGAGCCGTCACTGAATTTTCTTTTATCCAACAAGGAAAAGTGAAAAGAACAGGAAAGACCTTTGATAGATTTTGAGTTTAGGGGGGTAAGTTATGAAAAGGGAAGGTGTTATCACCCTTTTCATCAGTAGTTATCTACGGGCTCTTAATTTCTAGCTCACTTTAAAAAAATTTGCTTTATGTGTGTGATTTATTTGAAAATATTTTTGAAAAGCCAAAGTACAGCCAATTTTGTAATGATTCTTGTATCAGTCCTCAAAAATGCGTACAAAGTGTTTGAAAATGTTTTGTTTGAAAAGTGTGATGTGTAAAAAGGATTTGTTTGTGAGCAAGCAATTTATCGAGTCTTACTCACTAAAGGTCGTTCTTGTTATTTTCCTTCTCCTTTAGATATAGTGTTATTCATACCATTAGTTGGTAGGTAGCCCTATCTATTGGATGTGAAGAGACAAGTGTAGGGTCGTTGTATGGTCATAGAAAGCAACTTGTAAGGATACTTTAGCAATTCGAAGGAATTGTCATCATATTATTCGTAGGCAACAAGGGACTAGATTATTTTTCGTAGGAAACTCGAGGGACATCACGGGACCATGATCTTTATTCGAAGAGACTATGATGATTTAATCGAGGGTCTTTGCTAAAATACCTTTACTTTCGAGGGACATGACCATTAGTATCATAAAGCAATGAAGAGAGGTTACCCTAGAGGTGAAGTGTGCAAAATGTATTGGCTTCAGTTATGTTATCTTGAAAATTAAGGTTATCTATGTTTGATTATACTCTTATCATACAAGCCTATTTACTAGCAGTTATATATATACAAACATATAAAAGCAAAAGATAAAGAGAGAATGTAAATCCACGCTATTACGGAATTTTGGGAGAGTTACATAATTGGAAAAATACGGGGATATAAATCTAAACTATTACATTAAATTGTGTGACCTATACAATTGTCTAAGAAAATAAATAGCAAAAAGAATAAGAAAATGTTGGAAAAAAAGTTTAAATGTCCTAAAAATCTAAGTTCATATTTTTGGTGTTTTTATGAAAATAATTTAAGTGTTAATTAATAATAATTAAAATTCTAATTCTAATTGATTTTAATTAATAAAAAGCCTAAGATCTAATTGTCCAAAAAATCAATTAATTAATTTACACCATAAAACTAATTTTTTGTTGATTTTATTATATGACTTCTTTCTGATTTTTTTATGTATAAGTTTTGATTAAAAAAGTTAATTAATAATAAAATAACTAATAAAAAAAAAGGGAAAATGAAGAAAGTAAAGCAAAAAGGGTTTTGGCATCGCTGGGGTTTGAACCCCATCCCTTCTCTTCACACGCTTGATTCCAACTTGTTCTATGTTTCTTGTTCAACACATCTGGATATATGAAACTTGTTAATAACACCAATATTAATAAATTTGAAATTAGAAAATCCTTACCACCGGTGTGATTGAGGGGAGGCGTTCTGGGCACGGTTGAGCGTGGTAATGGATTTGAGGAGATTCCTGGGGATGTCAGGATAATGATTTGAGGCTTCGTTTTAGTTGAGAATGGCTGGAAAATTGGGATATGATGTACACATATTCTTTGAAAATTTTGTGTTTGAGAACTTATTTCTATGGCAGCCAATCTGTATCCTTGTCTTATGGAGTGTGTCCTCTATTTATAATAGATGATTTTTTAAGTTAACATTCTTGGAAGAAACATGTGCATTCAAAGTTATTATTTGTTTCCAAAATAATTGTAAAACTTTCCAAAACATGAAGATCTATTTCCTTCTTCATCCCTCACGGTTTTTTTATATTGGATATGTGATCTTGGGCTTCAAAATGATCCAAAACAAAAGCCCACATGCCTTGTACATTTATTTAATATTTATTTAACTTAATTTTGAATTTAAATGAATAAAATCAAAATAAATGAAATAAAAAATTAAATTAATGCATGAATGGACTTAGGGGTCTCTAAACATGTCATAAACACGTTTGAACTTCAAAAGTTAGGCTCATTAGCCTAAAAGTCCAAAATTACTCAATTTTGGTTTCATGCATTTTCTCAAAATTGCTCAACTTGCACCAATCACGACTCTCTCAAATTTTGTCATATTAAAGTGATCTTTGACTTTTTGGAAAGCTCAATATGTCCCCTACAACTTTCATGTTGGTCACTTTTTTATTTGAAGTCTTTAAGTTGATGTAAATTGCTTTGACAAAAGATGTCTTTTTGTTGACTTTTAAAATGACATGTAATGTTTTGGCCTATATCTCTCAAATGAAGCATTTTTGGCCTTGAGCTTAGAGATACAAAGTTGTAGAGAATTGAATTTCCTACAAGATAGGATTTCGTTGAGGAATTTCTCATGAAGCATGTGAAAGTTATGCTTGGTCAAAATTCAGTTGACTTCTCCTAAAGAAAGCCCTAATTTAGCAATTTTTTACTTTTGATGAATCTTGAGTTTTCTTGATGAATCATGATAAAACCATGATCAAATGATTAATGTGACCTTAAAATCTTGATGTTGACCAAAAATATTGAATTTTGACTGTATGTTGACCACAATTGACTTTTTGTCCAATATAGTTGATTTTCACTCATCTGAGCAATTGACTGAGCACACTTGTGATGCAGGGCTTGAAACTTGTCATGAGGGTACCTTGAAGCATATGAGGAACCATGAAACTCGCTCGAGGCATTATAAACTCAATTTTATTTGAGAAACACAAAACCCTAATTGTAGGTCATTGCTTAAGAGAGATGTTTGTATGTTCAAACCCTTGAGTATCTTGAGAAATTCATAAATCTAGGAGCATGCAGAGGTGTATTGAACCAATTATCTTAAAAAATGGGAGGGAAAATTTTGGGGTACAACATAAATCCATAAGTCACCAAATCTTTCATCTGACCATTTTGAATACTGTTGAATCCACTATCGTTACCAACCTACACAATAGTATCAGTAACCTGAATGTTATTCACATCAGATCCTGAATCGTTATGACTGATCTCTCATTTTCGTTCAACGACATCAACTTTCTTCGTTGCATCAACAGAACCATTAGAGTCAGATCCCTTTTTCAAAACACAGCCACCACCGTTGGAGAAAAAAATCATTGGAATTGGAATCAGAAACTAGTCCAGGTTCATCATCTTCTTCCTGGCCGAAGATTGAAAGCGGAATAGCTCCTCCGTGAGCTTTGGTTACGGTTTTCTATATGGGATCCGAGGAAACTCTAAACGATCAGAGGGTTTTAAAATGGTGGTTTCATTGATGTGATTGGGATGGTTGACGAAGTTGTGCTCAGAATGTTATTATGGAGGAAGATGAGGAAATCCCCCATAGTCGTTTGAAGAGCAGAGGTAGTCAAGGTTTGGGAGAAGTATTTCCATTGATTTTATTTGCTCGTAGTTTAAATGAAAAAGAGGATTTAAGGGTTTTGGTTTGTAGAGGAAAGGAAAATAGATCTGGAGGTATTTCTTTGATTGTGAATTGGAAAGGGTTTTGAGACTTTTTTTTTTTAGATCTTTTCTTAAAAGAGAGATGAGACACTTGCAAATGCTTCTCAAAATCTCTTTTAACTGTGGAGGATGTTTTCGTTAGTGGTAGTGGTTGATGATAATTATCGTAGTAGCATGAATAATGAGATGATGAATAAGATGAATATGAGTTATGTGGAGGTGGTGTATATCCATGATTAAAATACAAACATGGTGATGGAGTTGTAACATATGGGTTTGTGTAATAAGGTGAAAAGATTTCTCATGGAAAAGATGGATATGAGGGTCTGGTAGGGGTGGTAAAAATTGGTTTATAGGATAGGTAAGAGTAATTCTCCATGGATGATATAAAAGTGTATGATAAGGATAATCCATAGGAGGATTTGAGTACAGGGATGAAAGCACGGGTTCTACACTAAAAGATGAAGAACATTAAATTGACTAAATAAATTAAAATAAGATAAAAGACTTTTTCATTCATTTGATTCTTGATACCTAATGTCTCAATGAGACTACAATATATAGTACTTCTAATGATAATAAAATTAATGGCCCAAACGCTATTAAAAGCCCAATTCAATAAAACATTCAAAATAAAGTAACAACTAACATTATAATACTAATTAAAATATCTAATTGCACCTCTTATCACACTAAATCCTAATACAAAGGTTATAATTTATACTAATTTGGCCAAAATGGTATGTCTCTACAAGAGTGTCACGTTTGATGTTTGCACGTCATTCGAATCTTCAGGCTTCCACGTGTCTGTTTGAATAAGATCAAACCATTTGAATTCAAATTCTCCTTCAATTCAAAGTGCCAAACCAACAACATGACTTGCCGAACATTCAAATTCGAAACTTTGAAATTTCTTAAGTCCCATGTATTTGGTAACAATAAGACTTTCGCCATCATTTTATATAATCAAGTTATCCATAGTCTGGTCAGTCAAAATCTCTATGAGATATTTCCATATTCCTTTCCAAACTAGCTTTCCTTCATATTTCAAGTCTGTCAAAATTTCCAGCTAACACTGTGTCTGGAGCATCTGATTAAAACCCTTGTAAACGTTCTTTAGATAAGCAAGAGGAAGCAATAGATCGCTGGTATATGTCTCGAAAAGACATAGAAAAAATGCCCACTACTACAAAAATTCCTTGTAACGCCGGACGTAAATTGCGTTTTACCTCGGTTACAGTAGCGATGTAAATAAGATCATCATAAAGTATGGACTTAGCAGCTCAGTGTTTAAAACATCTAGGGGTATTGTAATTGTGCATGGGTTTGAACTCCACCAACTGCATTTTTATTATTTACAATAATAGAGTCTCATGTTTCTCGGGTTATCAATAAAATCGATGGATAAATTATTTATATTTTTTAAAATTTAAACTGGTTACATTGCTTACACAGAAAATTAATAAAATAATTTGTTTATAAAATACAATGTTTACCCAGAATATTAGACTGGTTACATTGTTTACACAAAATATCAAAATAAAAATTAAATTTTCCATGAGATCATATGTTGGATCTTCAAATCTTTGATATCTTGGGAAGATCATATGCTGGGAAAAAAATATTTTCTATGTTTTTTCTTGCATTTGTCTCTGATATAAAAAAAAGGGTTAGATAAATAAATATTTTTCTTCTCAAATAACTATTTAAGTACACAAACCTTAAACCCAAATATTTTTATGCTCTTGCAATCCATCATAGAAAACTCTTCATGACAAAGACTCTTGAATATCTTAAAATGGAGGATAGTTTCAAGCGCTTCATGATGTTTCATTATCAATTTTTGATATTCAGAATACTTTTATAATGGAAGTTAACCTAGGTTTCACGCGGATCACTAGTGGTAGTGTCTTGAGCGTTGATAGTCATGAAATGAATGACAAAGATTTGATTAAGGATGATGACAAATATCCTCAACTTTAACGCTAAAATGTCCCCTCGGTTTTTAGGAGCACCGATGTGCAAGATACTTTTTTCTAATTTATATTGTTTACAAAGAATATTACAACAAATTTCCACTTCTGCAAATTAACGAAAGCATGTCCTTTATTCAGCCCAGCTCTGCAAATTAATAGTAAACAACACACAATCATCAATCATTATTTTTAGAGAAGGGTATGAATAGTGAATGTTCTAGAGAATGGATTTGGTAGCGTACCTGAAATCTATCGGCAAGTAGACAAATTCAAAGGAGAAAGTGTTTTCAACAACAGATCTTTGGTGAAATTTAAATTTTGTTTCATACCTTTATGTTGCATATCCAAAAAGTACTCCATAATTTATCCAACTTCGGATAAGTTATTTTATTTTTTGCATTTGCAATCTATCTCAGAGATGTGTTCTTAAGCGATTCTAGATCAAAAGTTTTCATGGTAATACACAGTGATTATAGCTAGAATTAGGGTAAAATCTGTTTAACAAAGGTATTTATAGTAAAATCTAATAAATTTATCCCTCAGTATTAAATCTTCTGATTATAGCTATCACCTCGTCTTTTTAAAACCGAGGTGAAAAGGTTTTTTTTTAATTTACTTTGTTTATACAAAATATTAAAATAAATGGTTTAAAACAATTTTTGCTTTTTTAAATGAATATCTTTGCTGATATCCATCATTCGATTAATTAAGCTCTCTTCTTTGTATAACTTTTAAAAAGAGAAGGGAGCTTCCTTCAGTGTCCCCTTGAATCAAAAATATTTTTTCTGCACTTGTAATCTATTTAATGAGAAAAAATACAACAACAACAACAACAACACCAACAACACCAACAACAACATCAACACCATTATGCGAGATAGATTGCAAGGGCACAAAGAATGTTTTGTTCTATAAGAACATTGAAGGTTTTTTATGTCTTACAATCCATCCCAAAGAATAATGCTTGCGAGTTTGGGGCAGCTACAAATAAGTAAGGATTAAGGTAAAATATGTTTGCTTTTATAGTGAAATTTATTTAGTTGATCCCTCGGTTATATCGAAAAACCGAAGGGTTAGTTGTTTTAGTTTACAATTATAATCAAAATAAAACATAAATTGTAAAAGTTTGGACTCGAAGCGCGTCCATATTAGTTTTACCCGTCATGTATATTAGAAACCGAGGTAAATTGTTATTTTTATAATTAAAAAAATATAAAACATGGCGCGCCTAGGCTTAATACCTCGTTGTTTTTCTGGATGACGTGAAAGCTCCGTCATGAAATGCATTATTTATTGTCGTGGCCCCATCAAGAAAGGATGGAATCGACCTGAAGAAATATAAGAAATTGTCTACAAAGTTCCCAATATATAAGCAACAATTATTTTTCTTTTAATTTTGTAAGATAAAAGTTATAATAACATCATTCGGTGTTTATCTACCTACAAATTACAAGAGTTGATTATGCACAAATCTAAATGAATATAGTTTCATCTTCAATAATCCAAGGACCCTCTATAGAAGTTGAGGACACAGTTTCATCATGCCTATTTCAGAGAAAAGAATGAAAATTTGAAAACTTTAAGATTTTCATACATAATCAGATTCCTGTTTGACAGTGAATTCTCCTGGGATCAAATATTTAGCATCTACAACATAATTTAAATTCATATAGTTCAAATTTAAGTAGAGCGTACACAACTTAGCAAGATTGGTTTGAATTTCAAATAACCTTGTCTTCTATCTTTTTTGTCGCAACCTGAGGATATATTGATTGTCAGATGCTCGGTAGATAAGCCACTTTAACCAGCGATACCAACAAAGTTCTCCTTCAAATTCCATACCCCTTTTGTAGCTGAATCAGTCTCGCTTGGCAATCGTAACCAAGCTGAGCATCAAAAAGATCCAAGGACCCTCTACAAAAGTTGATGACAGCGCTTCATCATGCCTAGTACCAAGAAAAGAATGAAAATTTGAAAGCTTTAAGGTTTTTTATACATATCCAAATTCCTATTTGATAGTAAATTCTCATGGGATCAAATATTTAGCATCTGCAGCATAGTTTAAATTCATATTGTTCAAATTTATGTGGAACATATACAAGTTAGTAAGATTGGTTTGAATTTCAAATAAACTTGTCTTCTAAGCGTTATTGTTATTGTAATTCCTGACTTTGGATCATGAGGAATCTAACTATAGAAAATTGTAGGAATCAAAAGTTGATTCTCACATGCAACGTCATTGTTTCGCTAGGGAACTAGAAATGTTTAAGGAAATGGTGGAATATAGTCTTGATGCGGTGGAGTGGATCTCTGATACAATGACGAAAGAGTGAACATATAAGATTAACACTCCAACGCGTACATTAGTAAGAGAATGAAGAGTATATTGAGTTATGGGTTAGAGAGAAAATACCTCAAACCTCACATGAGATGCCTTATATATGAATGACATTTATTGACGTTCCATACTATTTTAGCATGAAATATGAGAGACCGTGTGATAACATCTTTCAATGAACAACAACCCCTTAGTGTGTGGATCCAGCGGGAGTCATAGATCAGAATTGCCCTGTAACTTCGATACTTTAGTGAAATGGTCAAGACCAATAATTGAGCTTCCCCATTTTGGGCCAATAGTATGTCCAAAACAAATTGATTTTCTAATTTCTTTTTACCATTTTATTAATTAATTAAAAACATTCCGAATCGATGAAACCAAGAAAAAACAAAATTTGAAAATGAGTTCGAGAAATATAAAAAAGAAAGAAAGAAACCCACAGTTTTATCCTAGCCTTAATCCCATGAGCCCAGCTAATCGAAATCAAATCCAGCCACCCTCATAAACAAATCTACAAATAATCTTGATACAAAGATTCCCTTCTCTTGTTACTAATACCCAAAACACAATCACTCATCTCTATAACAATGCACTGAATATTCTAGATCTACTTACACTCACAATCATGGATGTTTTCGACGGAAACAAATCCCTCAACACAATTCTCCTCCTCATCACAACCATAATCGTCGCAAAACTCATTTCATCATTCATCATCCCCAAATCCCGCAAACGCCTCCCCCCAATTCTTCCAGGATGGCCCATCATCGGCGGCCTCTTCCGTTTCCTCAAAGGTCCAATCTTTATGCTCCGTGAACAATACCCTAAACTCGGAGCCGTTTTCACCTTGAGAATCTTCCACAAAAACATCACCTTTTTGATTGGTCCTGAGGTATCTGCGCATTTCTTCAAAGCTCCCGAGACTGATCTTAGTCAGCAAGAGGTTTATCAGTTTAATGTGCCCACTTTTGGCCCTGGGGTTGTTTTTGATGTTGATTATTCTGTTAGGCAGGAGCAGTTTAGGTTTTTTACGGAAGCGCTTAGGGTTAATAAGCTTAAGAGTTATGTTAATCAGATGGTTTCTGAAGCTCAGGTAATGTTTTTCTTGATAACCCTTTGTCTAATTATGCCTAATTCTTGTTTTGTTTTTTTTTTTGTTTCTGCACATTATCTGTTTGATGATTTGTTTGTTTTTTTTTATTTTTATGAATACATCAATGGTTGATGTTAAGTTTATATGTATAATAAATCTTGAATGCTTTTTTCACTGCAACTTGAATTGATATATTGTTAAGCTTAGTAAGCTTTTGAATTCTATTTAGACTTGACTTGGTTGTTTCATTCTCATATATCGTTGTAACTTTCTTTGGCTGAGTTGTGTTGTTTCTAAAAAATGAACCAAATTTGCAGGACTATTTCTCAAAGTGGGGATCAAGTGGTGAAGTTGATTTGAAGTATGAACTTGAGCATCTGATCATCTTGACAGCCAGTAGATGTCTGTTGGGACGTGAAGTTCGTGACAAGCTCTTTGACGATGTCTCTGCATTGTTCCATGACCTCGACAATGGAATGCTTCCAATCAGTGTTCTTTTCCCATACCTACCAATCCCAGCTCACAGACGCCGAGACAACGCACGCAAGAAGCTCGCTGAAATTTTTGCAAACATTATAACTTCACGAAAAGGTTCTGACAAATCAGAGGACGACATGCTGCAGTGCTTCATTGACTCAAAATACAAAGACGGCCGCCCTACAACAGAATCCGAAGTCACTGGTCTCCTCATTGCTGCTCTGTTTGCGGGGCAGCACACCAGTTCAATCACCTCAACTTGGACCGGAGCATATCTCCTGTGTAACAAACAGTACCTTTCTGGTGTGGTGGAGGAGCAGAAGAACTTGATGGCGAAACACGGCGATAGAGTTGATCACGATGTTTTGGCCGAGATGGACGTCTTGTATAGGTGCATTAAAGAAGCCTTGAGACTCCACCCTCCATTGATTATGCTGCTTCGAAGCTCACACAGCGATTTTAGCGTCACTACCAGAGAAGGGAAAGAGTATGACATTCCCAAGGGTCATATAGTTGCAACATCCCCTGCATTTGCAAACAGGTTACCTCATATTTTCAATGAACCCGATAAGTATGATCCTGATAGGTATGCTGTAGGGAGGGAAGAAGACAAGGCGGCAGGGGCATTCTCGTACATTTCCTTTGGAGGTGGTAGACATGGATGCCTTGGAGAGCCTTTTGCATATCTGCAGATTAAAGCAATTTGGACTCATCTTCTTAGAAACTTTGAACTGGAGCTTCTCTCACCTTTCCCTGAGATTGATTGGAATGCCATGGTTGTTGGAGTGAAAGGAAAAGTTATGGTCCGATACAAGCGAAGGGAGCTTTCTGTTGATCAATAGGACCATGTTATGTTTCACTGCATTTCTTGAATTTCATTTTTAAGTTTTTCCTATTAGTATTCTGCTTTAGTGTCCATGTTAGACTGTGTATTTGACATTGGATATCAACAATCTTGATTTTGACTTCATTGTGGCAAGTGGTTTTAACTTTTTTGTTTAATGAATCAGATGATTGGAATGGATACATGGGATAAAGTGAAATGGTTAGAGTAAATTACTTAGCTTACTTTTAAAAGCTCATCATTCACTATATAGCATACTTCAAGAGTTCATGACATGAAATCGTCAAACATGTACAATAATAACTCTAGTACAGGTTATTCATTACATATATAAATTTCTGAAGTAACTAAAACATTAGATGAACAGCGCGACAGAAGTTGAAGATGATGAAAATTAGAACAATTATAACAACTATGGTAGAACTACTTCTCCATGGATCACGAAAGTAAACCTGACTTATAGTACCCATAGCTCTTTTCCAAACGCTATTGTAGTGTTCATTAAGATCTTCCATAAGTTGATAATAGCACGATGAATTCGTCACAACATGTTTGCATAGACCGTTAACAAGAGTCGTCAATTCTTCGTTGCTTTCAAGTTCATGAACAACAACTTCTTTATCTATCAGCAACTCTGCGTCATCTTTGGAGCGAATAAGAGAGTTAATCAAAGAAACATAGTTGCAAATGTAAGGCTCATCAGTATAGTGACATTGCTCGAAAGCGATTAAGTTCCTAAGAACACATTCCGTTGCGTGATCTACTTTTAAATGTGGTAATAGCAATCTAGCTTTGAAAAACCTGCAACATGGTAAACAACCTAAGCAAAGAAACCAACTCAAAAATGGTTTTTTTTCAAACTTTATGTCAAGTATGCTTCTATTATGAACTTTCTCAAAGCTTATACCAGCTTCATTCAACTTTGTTGCAGCCCTCAACATCAAACACTCTTTTTGAGAATCAATATACTGATTACTCATTTTCATAGGGAGATAAGAACATCTAATCAAATCAATGAAATGAAGTGATTTCTCCCATTTCTTCACCTCAAACTTTCTTCGTTCATCAGATTCCTTGTGACGAGGGTAACAAGATGCAAAATACTCATGTGCAAGCTTGAAAAACCAGTTGTTCTTTTTGACACTGCTTGGAACAACAGTGTCATATAGTTTTTCCAACACATAAATTGGAAGCTGATTCTCCAGAAGCAACAAATCGCGTTGAATACTTTTACTTACACAAAGTTGAGTTACTATATAATCATCTCTGTGTTCCCATATTTTATTCTCTCTTAGAAAAAGCTCCATGATGAACACAGCATCCAACAGTATCATATCAACAAATTGTTCATTGCTGATATCATTGAATTTCTTTTGGTAACATCGGCGAATATTTTGTTCTTCTTGTTCAAGGAACGATTTGTAGTTCACTAAGTCACTTTTTCTTTCTAGACGATTCTGAAAGAAATGAAAATATATATGTTTGTATTCTTGCATTTCCTCGAGTTTTTTGTTGTTATGGTGGATAGGACCAATTGATATGAGTAGAGGTGTATAAGCTTCTTCTTTCACTTTCAAAAGAATAGTAGGAACATTGTAGATACAACATTGAGGCCAAAGGGAAGGTTCTACCTTTTCTGGAATGTTAATGATTTGTTGGATATGACATTCATCCGAAGATCCCATGAGATCACCTTTTTCTTAGCAGCTAAGTAAGCAGATCAATTGACAGACTAAGACCTGTTTGAATAAACAACTTAATTAAATATTTATAGTAGAAATGCTTAACATTTAAGTGCTTATGTTTATGCTATTTCTATAATACAATATAAGAAAAACTATAACTCAATAGGAGAAAGGGGATATAAGCAAGAAAGACACTACATTTTATGGTAAAGAAAACAATGGCTTAAACAGCAATAAGTGAATGAACCTGAAAGTATGTTTCCTCCAACAACTTCTTGGCTTGGTCCTTAAAGTTAAGGGGTGTGCTTTATAGAGATAGAAGTGATTAAGTAAGACTTGAGACACACTCTGAATGTCTATTCCTGCTTTAGTTTTTTCCTATAGTAATTATTATGGTCAAAGAAGTATAGCTTGAAAATTGCATGGTAGCATAGGTGATGACCAAAGTGCGATCTGTTTTTGGTAATAATAATGGTTTGAACAGATGAGAAAGTCATATATGTTTACATCAGAATTCATGTTGGTTGGTGAGCTGAATTTACAGGTTAATTGAGTTATCATCAACAGTGAAGGTTTGAGATGTGCAACCTATGTTAGCAAAAAAGTCTGTACATCTATTTCCTTCCCTTAAAGTGTGTGTAATAATAAATGACATTTCTAAAATAATTTTGAATCAGTTGTGCCATCGAGTTCTGATATGCCAAAGGACTATAATTGTTGTAAATTTACTAAGAGTTCTTTTTTCTCTTGAGTAAAATACTTTTCCATAAGAAGTGTTTGTTTTAGTTTGGAGCTAAACTAGTATAAAAGCTCTTTGGGAGATTAGTATAAGTCTTTGTTTGGTTCGTGAGCTTCATCACTTCGAGAAAAACTCTCCTTTTGAGTTCGTGAAGAATAACCAGTAAAAAATATTCACATCGGTTCTTAAGCTCAGACCAGTACAAAAGCTCAATCTTTCGAGATTAGATTGGTGTAAAACCTCACTCGGTTTTTTAGTTTATCATATATAAAAGCTTAGCAGGTTCGAGATCAACTCGATAAAAATCTTGATTCGCTTCATGATCAATCCATATTAAAACTGTGGTTCGGTTCGAAGGATATCCAACTCAAAAATCCAACTTGTTTCGAGATCAGCTTGTGCAAAATATAAGTTTGGTTTAGAGACTAATCACTCGAAGCTTTGTTCTTGTTTGGCGTGAAGACTAACCACTTCATTCTTCATTTCGTTGTTTAGTTAGAAGTCACCCTTAAACTTCACTTTCATAGTATAAGGGGGTTCGTGGACTTAACCTTCTAAAAGCACTCAAGTATTATTGGATGCTCTCAAGATCCGTTCTTGGAGAAAGGAGTAAGTCATTTCTTTATGATTGAACTTCTATAAATCTCTAGTGTTATCTCTCTACCCTTAACTCCATTATTTTCTGCTTTAATTATGCTGCATATTTAAACACTTTTGTTAAAATAAACCCTGTTTTAGAAGATAATTTTATTTCAAACTATCGTTTTTCAAACCTCTACAATTCACTCTCTCTTCTCTAGAGATGTGCGCCACCAACATGTAAGCATAAGAACACGTGCCTAAAAAATCAGCTAAATGTCTCAATGATGGGAAATGCATTTAATGCGCTTGTCCCCCATTACTTATGCAATTGCCTCATGGTATTTAATGCATTTAGATGTTGGCCGCAACTTTGAAAGACTTCTCGACTAATAAAGCACACAAAGCCTTGGGGTAAACTGTTTTGGACCAGCGAAAGGCCCAATATGAGTAAGGTCCAAAAATCCATCTCAACAATGTAAAGCCCGAATAAAATTATCCATCATATATAATTGTCACACACGAGACTCAAGGTCATTTTTCTTATCTCATAATTTCGCTTCACTTATATTAAACTCTATAACTAACTTGAGCGTTGGAGTGCAAACCTTGTAGGTTCACTCCCGTGCTGTCGTGTCAGAGATCATCATCACTGCATTAAGAGTCCATCATCACTAATTAATCACAATTATGGTCCCAGTACGAAATAATGGGTAGCCATTTGTGGCGTGGATCGAGTAAGAGTCCAAAAACTGCAGGTGCACTAAACCCTCAACCGTCTTGTGGATCCATCTTTGGACGGATATTTGGGCTTATTTTCTCCATTGGACATACATTCGGTCCAAAATAATAACTATTGTTCCCTTTTTCACTCAATATTCTTTTTACATCTTTTTATTTCTCTCTTCACTACCCTTCACTTGATCTAAGCGTCAGCTGATCTCAAGGCATGCACAACAAAATCGTTCCCCGACAAAGAAAAGGAAATGACTTGGGGGCAATTGTTATGGGTCGTCCAAGAGGTCTAGAAAAAGAGACCTAAGAGTGAATGTTATTGGGAACTAAGCACAAGAAAGAAAGGCCATCATTCTTCTAAACATAGACAATCCCAATCCTTAGTTCATCACATAATGTCTAGATTAATCGAACGGTCATCGACTTAGCACATCACAGGTAATTTCAAATCTATTACTCACTATTTCTCATTTTCTCACCGACTTAGATGTTGGAGTGTTAATCTTGCAAGCACATTGTTGCACTTCTTGCCGAAAAGCTAAAAGCACCACATTGAAAGTCTAATCACATTTATTCATCTCGAATTTTTAATTCCCTTGCAGTACAATTATAATGAAAATAATGTAATTAGTAATTAATAATATAAATGAAAAATAATAATCATAATTAATATTATTTTAAAAAATAAAAAAATTTCTTCTTAATGTTTTTTGTTTTAAATATTAATAAAGTTTGGTCAAGAAAAATTATGTGCTTGATTCTAAAATTGAAACATATACCTCAAATATCTTTCCTTCAATTTTTCATATACTTAAAATTAGTGTAGTATTTTATTAAAAATAATCAACCCATTGTGAAACATAATAAATAAATATAAAAAACATAAAAGTCACACAATTATTTCATGTCAAATCATCTTTTCTTTTGGAAAGAAACTATTTCCCAATTAGTAACCATGTCGTCTTTTTCCAACTAAAAGTTTGCGACTTGCTACTTTTTGCTACACCTTTTTCTAAAGCAAAATAAATTTGAAAATTTCTTTCTTCAATAGTTTTTTTTTTGGTGAAAATTTTAAAATATCACTAAATTTCAAATATATATATTTGAAATCACTAAATTAATATATATATATATATATATATATATATATATATATATATATATATATATATATATATATATATATATATATATATATATATATATATATATATATATATATATATATATATATCCGAAATTATTCAAGATCTCAAATTTATAAAATACATTTAAGAGTATATTTTTAAATATTCTCAAAAAAATATTTCATGATACATACTTGTTTTGTTGCTTTTGTATGTATGAATTTATTTCGTGTGTTTATCAAAAACTTAAACGTAAAGTTATGCAAGTTTCTTTACTTTATTTTAATATAATAATTTTATGATTTAAATGTATCTTGACCCTCTTAATATGAATTTAGAAAATCAGCTAACCCTGAACAATATTCTTTATTCCTACATCTAAAATCTCTTAATTTTTCCAACATCTTTTTTATTTTTCTAATCTTGTGTTATCTTATCCCTCGTATCATTTGTATTTCCTGTGATTACTAATAATATTAAAGGTGCCATATTTCAATAATTCAAAGATATAATTCAATCTCTTAACCTTGTGTTATCCACAATATCCACCTTCCACTCCTTATAGAGAATAATTTCAAACTCCTTTTTTGTTCTAAATTTGTTAGTATATCAAAGCTTAAATATCAAATTGTATAGTTTTTCTACATATTAACCCACCCACTTAGTTTTTCATTGACACAAAAAATTAACACTTCTCTTAACCACAATGTTCACGATTTCCTTAGGTTTTCTTGTAAGAGTATCTATATTTTATATTTCAAAATAAATCTTTCTCCCATAAATTAATTTCTTTACCAATATCGGCTCACGCAAATGTGAGAAAATATTTCATTGCATCTACATTATGATTCTCCATTACTTATTTGACATTGTCTTCGAACTACTCAATACATTCCTTACGTACAACAAGCTAATTAGCATTCATATTATGACGTATTTGGTCTATGTCATAGAAATTTAACAAAATTTGAAGGTAGTAGTCAATTACCTAAGACAAACATTTCCTTTTATTCAGGCTTAAGATTGACATATGCATGATTAAACTCACGTGAACAATTAACTATAAACAACTAAGAAGCTAGAAACTAATAACAAGATGAGTAACATAATAAAAATAAATAACATGATATGATTACACAATTCACAATCCAATACTTATTTGATGAGATTACATTACATGACGACACACTAGTATTTTATTCATTACTTTGGACACACATGCATTATTAAGCAAGCTACACATTTTCCAAGTTTCTAATAGAAGAGAACTTTGGCAAGACGAACAAAGTTGAATGCAGTATAAACAAGAAAAGCAATCCCAACCAAAGTAGAACTAGCTCTCCAAGCATCTCTAAAGTAAACCAACCACAATGCAGCCATTGTACGGTTCCAAATATTCTGATAATGCTTATTAAGCTCATTTATAATCTCATGATAACAATTCGAATTCACCACAACATGTTTACAAAGACCATTAACAAGCACAGCCACTTCCTTATCACTTCCCATTTCATGCACAATCACTTCTTTCTCAACCAAAAAATCAACATCAACTTGTGTATGTATCAGAGAATCAACAAGTGAAACATAGTTGCATATATAAGGTTGTTCTTGATACTGACATTGTTCCAAAGCAATGAGATTCCTTAAAACACATTCTGTTGTATGATCAACCTTCAATTGTGGAATCCGAAGACGCGCTTTGAAATGATTCAAACATGAAAAAGAAGGTAAACAACCTAAGCAAAGAAAATTACTCAGAAATGGTTTCTTTTCAAATGTTATGTCAAGTAATCTTCTCCCAACAACTTTCTCAAAACTCACACCAGATTCTGTTAACTTTGTGACTGTTCTTGGAAAAGCATGAGAGCAACCACTTTTTCCTAAATCAGCAGGAAGGTAGAAAAACCTTATCAAATCAGTGAAATGCTTAGGTCCATGAAACTCAAACTTTTCTCTAGGGTTATTATTATTATTATTATTATTTCTGATAGATTTATCAGAATGTTTTTTCTTAGTACCAACATCACCAAGTAAACCACTTACATAATAATATTTCTTGCTTTGATTCTTATCCAAAACAAGCTTAGTTTCAAGTGAAGAAGATTTCTGAGTATCATAGAATGCAAAGTACTCAAGTGCAAGATCAAGAAAGTTGTCATGTTCAGGTTTTTTATCATCTTGTGGAACAACAGTATCATAAAGATTCATCAAGACAAAAAAAGGTATCTGATTTTCCAACAAAATCAAGTCCCTTGTAATGGTTTTACTTAACCAAGCCTGTGTTAGAATATAATCATCAGTGTGTTTCCATCTAAATGACTTGGATTGCACGTAATCATGTTCATGTTTTGAAGTATCTGATTTCCATGAACTGTTTCTCAACAAAAGTTCCATGATGAAGACAGCATCCAGCAAAATGGTTTCCACAAACTTGTCTTTGTTGATGTTAGGAAATTTGTCGGCGTAACACTTTCGAATTCGTTGTTCTTGGTTTTCAAGAAAGAGTTTGTAGTTCTTGATGGATAGTTGGTTGGGTATAGATAGACGTTCCCAGAAGAAATGGAAGTATCTTTTCTTGTGTTGTTGCATTGGTTGAAGTTCTTGTTTTCCAAGGTGAATGGGACCGATGGAGATTAGTTGAGGAGTGTAAGCCTCTTTCTTAACTTTTCTAAGATTGTGAGGAACATTGTAGATGCTACAATCAGCTAAACTTAACTCTTCTAGGTCTTTAATGTCGATGATGTGTTTCACCATTTCATATTCAGCTTCTGATAAAGCAGCACAACTAGAAACATATGCCATGCTCTTTTAACCTGTCAATTCTGAATCATAGTTTCACTTATTATTATTTATTATTATTATTATTATTATTTATTTATTATTATTATTATACTTTGAGTTAAAATATAAAAATAAATTTTATTTACTTTAAAGATCTTATAAAAATAGGCTGAAAATATGATATTAATAATTTCATAAGTTGTCTTCATAATTTTTTCTAAATAAATAGTCTAACATAAGTTAAAAATAAGGTTATGATATTTACATATCACCCTCTCTCTTAATAAAATAAAGGTAACACTGTACATCTGATGTTTTAAAGCTCATAAAATGGGAATTTCGTGTATTAGATTATCTTTTTTAAAGCTTAATTCGACTGAATCTATTTATACCTGATGATTAAAATTTAATTTTTTCAATTTTAGAAAAAGTGAAACTTTCTGGCGTAGCTGTAGTTTTATTTGCAGATTTTTCATTTTTATTTGTAAAAGAAATCACAGCAAAAATCTGCTCAAACATAAAGCTTCCAACACTTTTGTTTATGCGAAAAAGGAATTACATGTAAAATCTAGAAATAAAATTGTAGATAAAATCAACATATGTAAGAGGCTTTTGGATAGCTTTCTTTTAGAGCAAAAGCAATTGCATATAAAAATACAAAATCTGTCGTTAAAGTAGTAAATAAAATCACAATAGACTTTTATATTGAGGATCTTAAACAATGATGAGTTTCCCAAACCAACTAAAACTAGTTATCACATGCTTCTCTAGAACTTACAAATACAAAACAGTGATTTAAACAAAAAATTGCTAGGAAAACTTGCAAATTACAAAACATACAATAAGAATTGAAAAGCAAGATATAAGAAGGAACCAAAGTTCAGAACCTGTTGGTTGATGGATAGAAATGAGAGTAAGCTTCTCTAATGGTTGTCACCAGCAGCAGCAGGTGTGTATGTTTACTATGATTACTTTGGTGTGTTCATTACATGTAGATATGCAATGTGATTTTATATTACTAAAAGACTCAATGAATGTTCACTGATGTGAAGTCTTCATGCCACTTTAATCATGAAGTGCTGCTTTTTAAACCAAACATACTTTGGGAGCTATAACAAAAATCTAAAATAGAGAATTCTAAATAGTCTTTTACTAAAGTTTAATATCTTTACCTCTTAACTTAAAAAAAATAAATTATATTAGTTCTTTAATTTTTTAAAATGTATTATGTTAATTTTTTAAATCAAATTAGCATTAGAAAAACTAATAAATTAATTGTTAAATTCGTCGTTAATTAGACAAAAATTGTGAAGAAGATGTTTATCATCTATCTTAGCTTAATTTTGACGAAAACAAAAACTTATTAATAAAGAAAGATCAGAGAAGAAAAATATAGAAATTAAATATTAAGATTGCATAAGTTTTGGAAATCAAAGGATTGAATCATGAATATTAAGGTACAATGGCAATTCGTATATATATATATATAAGATTTAGGTGCTCAAATATTTTCATCTAAATCATTCTTAAACACACTTTCAAATTGCATCTTTAACTTACTAAAAATTCAAGGTTTTTGATGAAGCAATCAATTGATCCTATGTTACAATCGATTGCTTGTGCTCCCTGGGAAACAAGAATTGAAAATTTAAGAGAAACAACTGATTGATGTCTTATGACAATCGATTGAGAGGTCTATTTTTTGACCACTCTATCGAATATGAATTTCCCCTACACAATTGATTGATTTAGTTCATTTTTCATATTTTTTTAGTGTTGGGTGTGAATCAACTAATTGTCATCTTAGTACAATCAATTGATCTTTAAAACATCTTTAAAAGCACTGCAATTGCAATACGTTTTTATTGTATATGATCATGATACATTTTTCAAATAATCACGATACATCTTTTAAAAAAATATAGACTTTTTAAAATTAAGACCGTTGTTAACATACAATACCAAAAAAGGTGTTAAATCTTTACAAAATACATATATTAAATGCATAAGATTTCTCTTGAGGTTTTAAAATTGAAATTCTAAAGGTCAAACACACCAAGAAAATAATTTATGGAACAAAGAAACACGATAACAAAAATAAACAGTCTCAAACAAGAACTAATCCATCAAACAATGTAAGAAAAATCGCAACAAGGAGAAGAAAGTAAAAGACTAATGCAGACAACATTTATTTATTTAATTTAATCAAACTGATCTACTATGAGAGAAAACATTTCTTTCATCCACTATAACTCAAGAATTGTTCCAAGAGATTACAAATCCTATTTTTTTACACAAATGTTTCTCAATCTCGTTAGTCAATATATGTATGAATCACAATATAGTGTGGTCAATCTTCTGAAGTTTAGATACGGTAACATAATACCAAAATTATTTATATATATAAGGGCACCTCAGGTAAAAAGGACTCTTTTTGATGGCGTGATTTGGTGGCAGCAACACCGTGTTCTAAGTTTAAAATTAATTGGTTTACAAATTCAACAAGTTGGAAAATTGGGGAAGGCAATAATATTATTAGCTTTTGGAAATCAAAGTGGTTAGGCCCTGTCCATTATGTGTTTCAATTCCTTGCTTTATTTGACTTAATCTCTCAATATGATTATCTTGTGTCTGATTTGGGGAAGTGGAATGGTAATGATTGGGTCATGAATATTGAGTCTTTAAAAGAAAAGCTTGAATTTCAATCAAACAACTCAGTTGGACGACCTAAACCAGATTTTACTACATATTCGACCAGTAAGAGGCATGAAAGATGTTTTCAAATGGTGGAAAGATAGTGAAGGCTTCAATGTAAAAATTAGTTGCTCAGTTATTAGAGAGGATTGGTGGGCTACTCAGACTCGTTGTTTATTGAGTAGAATTTAATCTCTTTGTGATTTCCTTCTTGTATTTGGGTTGGGTATCCCTTATGCTCCTCTTAATACAATTTGCTTATAACAAAATGGTCCAAAGAAGAAATATTTTTTTGTTATTAAAAAAAATTATTAGATGATAATATTTTCAATATCATTTGATATTAATTTGATCATTAGCATATCTTAAACCATAAATTAAATAACACTCAAAATTTCATATTGCATGTCTTTGTATTCTTATGAGTATACAATTCCATCATTAGATTATAAAAATAATAATAACTTGACAATATTATTAATCCCATTTTCATAATGGGTAAGCCATATAGTAATAAAAATAAATATTAGTTGAGTTTGATCGGATTCAGTTTTCGACAGAGTCCAAAATAATTAGGCAATTACTCATCCCACCCTTATACATTCTCCCAAGCCCTTCACGAAATTCTTAAAATACCCCTTATTTTCGGAAATGCTCTCTGGACGCACAAAATTTCATTTTTTTTTAAAATAAAATTCGGAGATGCACAATCGAAGTCAATTTAAGGGTATATTGAGAGATGTATCTCCGAATATACCTTTTTTAATTCAAAAAGCTAGTTCATAGTTGTATCTCCAAACTAGGTGACTGTATTTAAAGGTCGCGTCAGACCTTCCTTCTTCTCATTATCCATTTTTCAGAAAAACAAAAGTTTCTCTCAACCTCTCAATCCATTTCCAGTACATACTCAAGATCAAGTTTTGAAGCTACATTCATGTGTTTCCTACTATTCTCAACTCCATCTACCTACTTCATTCAACATCAGAGCACTCTACACTCTCACCAACACATTTAAGAGTAAGTTTCTCATTTAGCTTATTTTTCTTTTTGATTAATGTATTAGCTCAAATGTACTGGTTTTAATGTATTATATAGCTCAAATAGGTTAGTGTACAAGTTTGGAGACTCTGTGTAAATGATTTGGATAAGTTTGGTATGTTTTGGATGAGCTAGGACAGTTGTAGAAACGGTTCTGCCATTGAAGCAGTCGAAGCATTTTTTCGGATATGCATTTCCAAACTGTTATGTTGAAGCTTTTTAGATAAGCATATCCGAACTCGTTCCTTCCTCTTATTTTTTATGTTTTTTTTCAGGATGACTGAAAACCAAGAAAGATTGTGACTTGGGTGACCCACCATAATGGCCTCTGCTCGCCGCGAGAGGGCTTGTCAGCACGTGCAGGCTAGAGTCTCCCCCTCAGCCTCATGATAGGAAGGCGTTAGACTCTAGGAGTAGTTGACTATCACAATGATCGGGATCCAAAAGTGGTGCACACCATGATGAGGATGCCCCAATTTCCCCAGTTTCTGAGGACGTCCCCTTACAGATCTGTTTCCAGGAGGACCCACATACACATCTTTACTCATATACTTTGGAGAGCATATGGCTCCGCATGTCTGGGAAGGAGAGGTAAATTTATGAACTGCCTCTATTTTATATTTTGTGTCCAAATTCAACTCAACTGATCATGTTATATTTTATTTTCAACAGCAGCATGACTGTCTCAAAAGTATGAATCATGCAAGAAAGATTCACAGTCTTTACCAGCCCTAGGAAGCCTATTTCCAAAATGTATTCCAGAAATTTGGGCTTGCTGGTCTTTATGCTACAGGGTACACCAACATCATCCATGAAATGCATGATGCATTTGGTGAGAGGTGGCACAATGAGACCTCATCTTTCCACCTCCATATTGATGAGATGACTATTACGCTAGATAATGTAGCATGCCTCCTACACCTTCCCATCAGAGGAAGGTTGCTTGATCATTCTAAGATCAGCAGGGTCGAGGCACAATAGATGATGAAGATTTATTTGGGAGCTGACCCTGCAAAGTCCTTTGAGCAGTGTAGAAGCACCAGGGGTGCACATGCCAATTTTTCTTGGTTGGCGGACTTGTATGACAAAAAATTTGGAGATAGTCGATCACCCGGACGTTGTTGATCTCTAGGTTACCTAACATAGGGAGTGTGCCCTGAGGTGCTACTTCCTATTCTTGGTTGGCACGTCCATATTTATGGAAAAAAGGGTAAATTACTTGGATGTGGCCTACCTCAAATATTTCATCGACTTGGAGATCATTGGCGAGTGGATTTGGGGGGTACCATGCTTGGTTTACTTGTACTCTAATCTGAATGAAAGTTGCAAATTGATGATGAAGTAGATGATAGGCTTATTGTTGAAACGATTTTAAAGGATAAGTATTTGCTTTATCGTTTCCATAGGGATTGATGCAATATTATAGTTGTTCTACAATTAATAAGGTTTTGAGTAAATGGTTTTAAAAAGTTTTGGTATCGAAAAGTAACGATTGCATGAAAGTTAGTTGACAACGGTAAAAAGTTAAAGTTTCACGGATTAAAAAGCATGTCAAGATTAGGTTTCATTAACATATTTCATACATATTCCATTAATCAAGCATGCGAATGTGTTTATGATCATTATAATCATGTATCCTTTCAATATCGTTTATCTCTAAAGCGATGTCGTGAGTGTTATTGTATCAACCACTAGATGATGTCTCATGCTAACAATCAACACAATAATCTTTAGAGCTTGATACAAGTTAATATCAACTCACAAATCTATGTCTAGAGTTTTTTAATTTATAGATGAATATCTTAGGCCAGGGTTTGAAATATTCCTTTCCATAGTGATTCAAATTAAACATATAACATTGAAAGAAAATATATTCATCATATATTGATCATCAACAATATTCACATACAAAAGATCAACATAAATACATATTACTTAGACTAACTACCTCTAATCTTGACACAAGAGATGTTTAGCTATCCATAGAGATGGAAGCTTCAATAACAAGTAAAAAGAGAAGATGATCAAGCATCAACATTGAATTCTCGACTATTAATGCAGAAACAACTTCGATTCTTTGATTCTCTGCTCCTACAGTTTTTTTGATCTTCGAGATGTTTGTACTTTTCATCAGCTGGAGGATACTGTTCCTCAGAGTAGTCTTCCTCTTCTTCCTCCTCTTCTTCCGATTCTGACGGGACAGCTGTTTCTTTGCCTTTCCCTTCTCCTTCACCGGATGTTGTTGCAAAGTTCAAAGTCCTTCTGGTCTGCCCCCAAAATCTTCTCCCCATGTTTAAGACTCCAGTTACCTTCTTTGTTTTCTTTTTCCTCTCTTCAGCCAACATAGTCTTCAACTCTTCTTGCCCCTTGGCTAGGGTCATGAGTAACTGTTGAAACTGCATATTCTGAGCTTGGAGATCTTTCATTGTTTGCTCGAGATCCATCTTACTGAAATAAACAGTAGAGAAATGAGGAGACTTGTTGAAAAAGACCTATTTATGCTATGATGAATGATATGTGCATATGCAATGTTTTCAAGGATTTCAAAGACTCAAATTTGTTTTAGACAAAAAGGAAACACGCGTTAGATTAATAAGATAAAGTTTGAGTACATCAATGCCCCTTGGACAAAATAATACAAAACTCTAAGATAAAAAGGTAGTGCGCATCCTCTTTGGTGCAATGTAGGCATTCAGAGTCTACTCCTCATGAAGTAGCCTGTGAGCTCCAAAACCTTCTTCTCGCTTGCGTAGAATTGGGCTTCGAAAGTATCTTGCTCTCCTTTGAGTTGTATCCAATCCCTTTGTAGGTATTCAAGAGATGTGGTCATGTCAGGATGTAGGATAGTGTATGGAACATCTCCTTTCTTAACAAGCTCCATGATTACCGGGAGAACGGAAGGGTAAGGCATCATAAGACTCTGAGCACGAGTTCGCACCCATTTGAGGTAAGGCTCAAGAGGGATGGAATTCTTGTGTCCCAAAGTCTTGTTGTCCACCTTGTTTAGCATCCTCCAAGCTCAGATTAATCTTTGGCGAAGACCTTGATCGTCGTTGTCGTAGTCGAATACCAAACCTTGAATCAGCATCTCGTGCGGGCCATCCCTTCAGGCATAACCAAACTTCCTAAAGACTAAACATGGGTTGTAGGTGATTCTTCCCCTAATGCCAAGTAAAGGGACATTAGGAAATTCTCCATAACGGTCGATAATGATAACATTCTCTTTGGAACGGGAGCACCAATAAATGTATGAATGTTTGAGCGTCATCAACCTTTGTGACCATCTTGAACCTTGCTCATTCTTTAAGACTGATTGGGGAAGATGAGAAATAAACCATCTTGCCAAGATAGGAGTGCAACACATGAGGACACCTCTTTTCCTCATTGTGCGAGTGTGAAAAGAGTGTAGGATATCCCCTAGCAATGTAGGCACCAGGTTGCGTGATATGAAGATTTTGACAGTGTTCACATCTATGAGTTGGTCAGGATTTGGAAACAAAACCATCTCATAGATGAGGAGAGCCATAGTTTCCTCAAAGGCTTGCAAGTCTAGGGAATCCCAACAACTTTGGGCTTTCTCAAACAGGAACTTTGCTAGGAAACCTTTGACACCACTCCTTGTTTCCCAATGAGTTACGACATCAGATGAGTGTAAGTGTAGAGCTTGAGAAATATCTTCTGGATTTGGATCTCTTTCTGTACCGTTGAAAGGTAGTTGATTGATAATGGGAATCCTCAAGAGTTTGGAGAATTCTTCCAAAGTAGGCACAAGTTAATAGTCGGGAAATGTGAAGCAATGGTGCAAAGGATCTAAGAACTGAAAGAGCACCTTCATCATATCCTCATCTGTGTTGGAGGTGACCAAGTTGAGTAGACGACCATGTCTCTTGGTGAATGGAGAGTTCTTAGGAATTCTTGAAACTAGCTCCTTTAGTTATGGAGGAGTTCTCACAAGGTTGACTTGAATAGTTTTCCTGCGAAGTGAACCCATATCCTACACAACAAGAACAAAGATGAATCCCCAAAATCCTTGAAATGGTTAGTAAATGTATATGATGTTCATGATGTCCATGATGTTATGCACAAGTATGCATATGGAAGCAAAGCAAACAAATCCTTAGGTTTTAGGCTTGCATGGAGTTTATAGGTAAGTACCCTCTTGAAGTTTAGTTAGCTTAAACCTGTCCTAGTAATAGTAACCGGGTTCTAAGGAGCTCAATATCACCGGATTGTTTCCTTGGTCATTGTTTCAGCTTAAGCCTCTTTAATGGCGACTAAAATATCCCAAGAAACCAAACCTCAATGAGTGTAGTATCGAGTATCTACCAACTTCGGACTGCACCAAAGCCGATCATCTCACTACATCCTAAAGGCCAAGTTGGTCAAGTAATGGTTCTAGAAGTTCATTAGTGCTTCATGACATCACTCAGCGGCCCCGTATTATCTTTGATTAACTCAAAGGCTACCGGTACCCACAAATATGTCGCACTAACATAGCTATTGCTTTGACCATGTCGGTATACCCCACACAGTTTCCACAACGTATTGCTACTTACCTATAATGTATCTCAAATCCGGGTAGAGGATTCAAACCCAAACAAAGAACCATAATGTAAAGCATACAAGTCAAACAATGTAACCAAGTAAATGTTATCTAATCCCTAAGGTAACCCCATTTTTAGAATTTTCCCCAGCAAAGTCGATAGTTCTGTGATACGGTGGAAGAACTGACTTGAAGGTTTTGCGTTTTATCGCAAATGTTGCGGTAAGCAAGAGTCGCCACCGACTTTTCTTTTATCCAAAAGGAAAGGTGAAAAAGCACAGGAAAGACTTTTGAGATGGTTTCTTGAGTTCGGGGGGTAGATTATGAAAAGGGAAGGTATTAGCACCCTTTTGATCCATGGTTTTCCATGGGCTCTTAGTTACTTGCTAGATCACTTGCTTTTGTTTGAAAATGTGCTTTGTGTGGTTTTGAAAGTATTTTGAAAAAGAGGCCATTGTTTAGGCAATCTTTGTAATGATTCTCGTTCGTAAGAATGTATACAAAGATGTTTGTCTTTTTTGAAATGTTTTCAAGTTTGTAAGATGTTTGAAAGTGTATGTGATTATTTTTAAAATAGAAAGGATATTTGTTTTGAAATTGAGCAAGTAACTAGAAGTAATCTACCTACTCAAATGTCTTTCTTGTTCATTTCCTTTTTCTTTGATATTGTTGTCTTACCATTGATTTGATAAGCAACCCTATCTTTGGATGTAAACGGGACGGTCGTGGGTCATCGTATAACCATGATTAGCAATGTTGCAAAGTATCTTAGCATTTTTGAGGGACTAAGATCATTTTTGTAAGGCAACTTTGAATAGCGTCATCGAGGGTCTATGATCTTGTATTTGTTTGTTTTTTTTTGCTAAGACACTTTACATGCGTAATATGACCATTTTGTATAAGGCAACCAAGTGGAGTAACCCTAGGGGTATCTTATGTGTAAGTGTGTCATTTTCATGCTTGATTTTGTCTTGGATTAAGGTTTTTTATTTAGTTGATTTTATCTTGTCATACAAACCCTAATTACTAACATTTCATATAAAAGTGATAAATTGCGAAATTTAAAGATTACTACGCTATTACAATACTTTGTGAGAGGGGGGTACACAATTGATGAATGGGGATTACAATAATATAAATCTAATTAATCTATTACAACCAAATTGAATTTATGCAAGTATTGGAATAAATAATGTACAAAATAAATTAAATATGTAAATATGTATGAATGCAAAGAAGATTTTGTTTGGTTTTTATGTGAAAATTTTTTAATCCTAAACCTAATAAATAAAACAAGATTATTTCAAATTAATTAAGGAAGGAAATTGTTTTTTAGAAAAGATTTTGATTAAACCCTAATTCTAATTTATTAAAAGAAAATAAATTCCTTTAAGTATTTTTGTATTTTTGTCTTGAAAAATAATGTATGGTATTTATGAAGTATTTTGGTCTTTTTATATGTTAAAATAAATATTTAATAGGTATGAAGAAAAAATAAGTATTTTAACCTAATTTTAATTTAACTTACAAGTTTAATAAAAAGGATAGTATATAACTTTAAATAAAAATAAATATTGTTTATGAGAAAATAAAATAAAACAAAGCAAAATATAATATTTATCAATTTTATGTTTTTTTATTATTAAGAAAATATACTTGATAAAATAAAAATAAAAAAATAAAACAAGTAAATAAAATAATTGGGCCAGGGGTGCTGAAGGCAAATGAGGGGTAGGATGTTAGAAAAAAAACAAGCCCAACAAACAGAGGCCCACGCTGCAAAAACAACAAAAAAATGGAAAAAAGTGTGAGAAATTGCAAAAGGCAGCGCCTAGGCTCGAACCCGTGACCTAGGGCATTTTTGCGTGCTGCCTTACCACTGGGGTGGCTGTACATCCGTTAGTCTAAATGAAAACAAAAATACATAAAATGAAACGCTTCCTTGCCCTGTATTTCATCTTCAACCTTTGGCCAGTCGGACCTCCTGTAACTTTTTCATTTCTCAATAAAAATGGAAAGTGATAACATGAACATTATAGCATTTTATCTCACGATTCTAACCATGTGCATAACTAAAACTATAAGTCCAAGATCAGAGAGAATTTTGTTGGCCCTAATTCTTAACCTAATTTTTTCAGAAACTTCAAACTTAAAATTCTCTAAACTCAGGTTAAATAAATGCAAGCTATGGATATGTACAGTTTCGTAGCAATGATGTCTACATTCTATATTCACAAATGGAAAGCTAACTATGCTTGTATCAAGAGTTAGAAAAAACATAAAACTCACCTTGAAAATGGAAATCGTGTTTTAAAAATGAGCTTGCTTTAGGATGCTGTGATGAACAGGTTAGCTTCCTTGAACCTCTAGGAAGCTAATGCAATGCTTAGCTTGTCTTGAGGGTGGCTGGAATGGTCTGGAGAAGTCTACCTGTGTTACTATGTTTTTGAACTTCAACAATGGGGAAGATGGAGTTACAATGATGTTTCAGGGTGTGGGATGGTTTACTTGTAAGGTAAGGAAGCTTGGGAAACCAAAAGGCCTGAAAACGTACGAGTGAAATGGAAGATTATGTTCACAAGTCAGAAATGGCAAGTTTGGAGGCTTGGTATGAAACTTATGATTCTAGGGTGTTTCAAGGCTTGGGCATGTGTGGTTTTAGTTGAAAAATGATGGCTTTATATAAAGCAAAAGGTTGGAGGACTTGTGCTTGCTCAGAAGTTCAAGATCACATGTCTTGCTACATTTCTTGTTTTTGAAGCAAGTGTGAGAAGTGACTTCTTAAGGCATCAATCTGAGCTTATAGGGTGGCTTGAAGCTCTAAACACGTTTTGTTCAGGTTTAGAGAATTGGTTTATGTAGAAAGAACAAGTCCAAGGCTCAAGAAATGAAAAAAATGCAAAAAGCATGCTTTTCTAAAATGGCAATGTTGCCTTTCTTCCAAAAATGGCTATTTCCTTGTAAAATGCATTGAATGCTTGGCTTTAGGGCATGAAACCTTGTTAAATTCATTAATGGTGGAGTGACAAACGAGTTTGAGGCCTGAAAAGTGAAGATTGTACAGCCAATTTGCAAATTTAAAAACTTGTTCTTCATGGAAATGACCTATAATCAAGTTTGAAAACCCTAACTTCATCTCTTCAATTATCCCTACTCAAGAATTATCTCAAGGAGTTCTTGGAAATTTTGGAAAGCTTGTAATGTTCTCTACAACCCATCTTTGAAATGATTTTGAAGATTCCTCTTAGAACTATGTGAAAAGTTGCCATGAAGTTAAGTCAAAAACCTGCCTAACTAGGGCAAAATTTCACTAAGTTATTTTAGGAAAAGTTGTGTGAAGAAAAGTTGTAGATTTCATGGAGATCTACAACTTCCATGTTGGGAACTTCCTTTGAATCATTTTGTATCATGGTGAAAAATTGGCCTAAAGTTGAGAAAAAATAAGAAATTTTCTATACTTAGAAAATTTTCTAAGTTAGAATTTTTCAACTTTTCAAATCCAAATCTTAAATCTTTGATTTCTTGATGAAAATGTTTCACATTTTGACATGTTTTGATGAATTATGATCCTTGGCACTTGAATTTGACCAAAAAGTCAAAGTTTGACTTTTTAGTCCACAATTGACTTTTGATCAGTTGACTGAAAAATTCATCTGTCAATCCAATGGATTTGCAATGTTTTGAACCATGTCATTAGGTAAAGATGATTAAATTGCACTCTTGAGATCATTCCTTAAACCAATTGACCATTTGCTAGGTCAAAAATCAAAAATTGCCCCTTCTCAGTCAAAACCCTAATTTTAACCATTTTGCCCTTTTGATGATTTGATCAAATTTCTTGGGGAATTGTGGTCCAATCTTGATCAAATGATACATATGAGTATAATATGTTGATGTGGATAAAAAATTATGAAGTTTGGATGAAAATTGGCCATGTTTGACTTTTTCCCCAGTACAATTGATTTTTAGGTCAACTGTCTAATTGGTTGATAAAAAATGTGATTCAGAGCATGAAACTTAACATGAGTAATCTTGGTGGTCCATGATGATCCTTGAAATCCATATGAAGCATTGATAGTCCAAAAGTCCTTGTGCAACCTTAAACCCTAATTTTGGTCACAGTGCATGAGGAGGTGTCTTGAGCTGGTCAAACCCTAATGCAGTCTTGAGTCAAAGAGATCTTATGAGGAAATTCTTGATAAGTGAGAGGGAAAATTTTGGGGTACAAAACTAGCTCTTTGAGTTAAGGAGGGATCCTTACAAGGTTGACTGAAATAGTTTTCCTGCGAATAGAATCCATGTCCTACAAAACAGAACAAAATTAAATCCCAAGATCCATGAAATGGTTAGTGAATATGAGTATGATGTTATGATGATTATGATGTTATGTACAAGTATATATATACAAAAAAGCAAACAAGTCCTTAGGTTGAGGCTTTCATGGAGTCTCATAGGTAAGTACCCTCTTGAAGTTTAGTTGGCTCAAACCTCTCCTAGTAATAGTAACCGGGTTCTAAGGAGCTCAATATCACTGGTTTGTTTTCTCATGCATTGTTTCAGCGCAAGCCTATTTAATGGCGACCGAAATATCCCAAAAAAACAAACCTCAATGAGTTTAGTATCGAGTATCTACCAACTTCGGAATGCACCAAAGTCGGTCATCTCACTACGTCCTAATGGCCAAGTTGGTCAAGTAAAGGTTCTAAAAGCTCATTAGTGCTTCATGACATCACTCAGCGGCCCCGTATTCTCCTTGACTACTCAAGGGCTACCGGTATCCACAAATATGTCTCACTAACGTAGCTATTGCTTAGACCGTGTCGGTATACCCCGCATAGTTTCCATAACGTATTGCTACTTACCTAAAAGGTATCCCAAATCCGGGTGGAGGATTCAAACCCAAACAAAGAACCATAATGTAAAGCATACAAGTCAAACAATGAAAGCAAGTAAATGTGATCTAAACCTAAGGTAACCCCACTTTTAGAACTTTTCCTCAGTAGAGTCGCCAGTTCTGTGATGCGGTGGGAGAACTGACTTGAGGGTTTGCGTTTAATCGCAAATGTTGCGGTTAGCAAGATTCGCCACCGACTTTTCTTTTATCCAATAAGGAAAGGTGAAAAAGCACAGGAAAGACCTTTAGAGGTGTTTTCTTGAGTTTGGGGGTTAGATTATGAAAAGGGAAGTTATTAGCACCCTTTTCATCCATGGTTTTCCATGAGCTCTTAGTTACTTGCTAGATCACTTGCTTTTGTTTGAAATTGTACTTTGTGTGGTTTTTGAAAGTATTTTGTAAAGACGCCATAGTTTAGGCAAACTTTGTAATGATTCTCGTTCGTAAGAATGTATACAAAGTGTTGATCTTTTGAAAATATTTTCAAGTTTGAAAGGTGTTTTTGAAAGTATTGGTGTTCGTTTTGAAAATATCAAGGATGTTTGTTTTGAGATGGAGCAAGTAATTAGAAGAAATCTACCTACTCAAATGTCTTTCTTGTTCGTTTTATTTTCCTTTGACATTGTTGTCTTACCATTGATTTGGTAAGCAACCCTATCTTTGGATGTAAGCGGGACGGGCGCAGGTCATCGTATAGCCATGATTAGCAATGTTGCAAGGTATCTTAGCATTCTTTTTTTGAGGGACTAAGATCATTTGCAAGGCAACTTAGATAGCATCATCGAGGGACTATGATCTTGTATTTGCTTGTTTTTGCTAAGATACCGTGCATGCGTAATATGGCCATTTTGTATAAGGCAACCAAGTGGAATAACCCTAGGGGTGCTTGTGTTCAAATGTGTTGTTTTCATGCTTTGTTTTTGTCTTGAATATGGGTTGTCTATTTGTTGTTTTTATCTCATCATGCACACCCTAATTACTAACAATACATGAAAGCAATAAAAATGCAGAAAAGTAAAGTCCTACGCTATTACAAACATTAGGGAGATGGGGTGTACAAATTCACAAATGGGGATCGCAAATTAAATCAAGTCATAAGTTACTATTACAACCATATTGAATGGATAAGAATGTACAAGAAACGTAAAATGAACTTTGTTTTGTTTGAGAACAGAGATAAGTTTTGTTTAAGAAAATATTTTTGATCTTTTTGTTTTAAGAAATAAACTAAGATATGTGAATATGAAATATTTTTTATTGTGTTTTTTATTAATAAGAAAAATGATGGCAAAAATAATAAGGGGAAAGGAAAACAGAATCAGCGCTTTGCTGAAATAAAAGAGGTCAAAAGTTCTGACTCTGGCATGCTACACAAATTCAAATAAACGTTAGTAGAAATAGGGAAGGTCAGAGGTTCTGGGTCCGCTGAGAATAAAGAAGATTTCAGAAGTTCTGATACCACTGGAAGAACTTTGTCTCCCTCTCCATGCTGGTCAGAGTACCTGCAACTTGGTCATTTCTAAACAAAACAGAAGATGCACATATAACATTTATGGAATGTTTCAGAAACAAGAGATATCAGAATTATAAATCAGAGGCAAAACATGAATTTGCTAATCCTAATTCTGAGTTTTAATTTCTTCAAGAAGTTTTGAACTGAAATTCTCTCTACCTAGGCAGGCAAATATATGAAACCTCAGAATGTGTGCAGCATCAAAATCAGGATGTCTACATTGTATTTTTGAACAAAGTTTCCTGACAATGCCTAAGTAATATGATGAGAGTCAGCAGAAGCTTACCTTGCAGTTGGAAAATGTTCTGTGAGCTGGAGTCTGGCTCTGACCGCTTGTGATGTTCTGAACAGCTTCCTCTCGTGTTCAGCACGCTGGAAACTTTCAACTTGGGTTGTGAGTGATTAGAAAATTCTGGAACAGCCAAGGAGCAAAGTTCTGACTTCTTTGAGGTAGATATTGATGGTTAGCGTGTCACAGTTTGACTACAAAAGTTAGGATGGCTTTTGAATGTATATCAAAAACTGTATGGGTGGTTTTGGTCGAGAAACACTTGAGGAAAAATGGAATTTGAATGCAAGAATCAAAAGCTAACAAGTTTTATATTTTGTGTTTGCAGTTTTTGACTCTTGGAATTTTAGCAGGGGTTCAGGGCTTTTCTTTCTCAAATTTCCGACCCTTTTACAGTTGCCAATGGCTTTCAAATTATAGGCAAAGATCTTGTAGCTTAGAGAGTGAAACCATCACGTGCTAGGGTGCTGCCTTGCTGTTGAAGCAAGTATGGTGGTTAGTATCCTTAGCAGCGCTTAAGCTGGAATTGTAAGCAGGAATTAAGGAAAGGTAACCTCAAAAGCAAAAGCAACGCATGGGCCTAACACACTTTTGTACAAAAGTTTGCTTTTCCAAGACAGTAAAGGTACACGTGGGGGAAATTCTTTGGATAAAGACTCAAAAGTGGTTGTGAGCATTAAATGATGATGAGACTTATCAAACCAGAAATCCTGCAATGTGAGATTTTGCATCATTGCTTAATTCTGGATCAGAAGTTCAGCTTCAACGTAACTTAGAATAGACATCCAACTTATGATCCTTGAATCCCTTTGCTTCAACATGTTCTGATTGAGTTCTCGGACTTTCTTAAAAGCTTGTAACACACTTTATAAATCCTCTTTGAATTTCTCTTGCAACCTCTGACTGAGCCTACGCGAAAACTGGCCCAGGAGCTGTAGACAACTTCTGACTTGAAAATACTCAGAATTTGCTAAATGCCTAAGCTTCAGAGACGTGCCTTTGAGGATGTATAACTTGAAATCTCAACATTTCTAAAAGAAGTTATGTCTGCAATGTTTTAGATCTTATTGAAATATATAACTTTTATGTTAGAAGTTCTCCCAGATTCAGCTTGCATCGTGGTGATAATCTGATCAGAAGTTCTGAGCTTGTCATATTTCTTAAACACTTAGAAAAATTCTAAGTATTTAGAAATTTGACTTTTTCGAAGTAACTTTGACCTTTGAATTTCTAGATGAAGTAAACTTCACATCTCAACATGCCTTGATGAAACATGACTCTTGAAACTTGATTTGATCCAAAAAGTCGAAGTTTGACTTTTTCAGTGTGAAAATGACCATTTTGCCCTTGTGAATGACTTTCTTGAAAAATCTGTAGATCCGGGCTTGAAATTGGAGGGGAGCAAACCTGAGGATTCAAGATGATCCTTTGAGAAATGAGAAGACAAATTTTGGGATACAACACCTATTATAGAGTCAGAACCCCACCTTTACCTTAGATTGAAGGTTGCTCTACGATTCTTTTCCGATTGAATTCTGTTTTGCTCTTTTCCTTCTTTTCTGTAACTTTCACATTCTCTTTCTCTCTTCCAACCCTTATTCTTCTTCCTCTTGACAAAACCTATTTTTCCTTACTGTCATATCTAATTTCTATTATTATAACCAAACTCAATAATAATAGAATTATTTCTCTTGGGCTTAATTCTCAACCCCCCCCCCCCCCCCCCCCTTAGCACAACATACCACCATATAAAATAGGTCCAATAACATAATCTTATATTATTCCATTAATTCCAACATTATTATTATTATTAATCAACTAATTTATTATTAATAATAATTTAACAACTTATACCAACAATCCACAACATCTCACAACTTCAATAAATAATCCAAAATAATTTAATTAAATAATTAATTAAATTAACGGGCGTTACAACTCTCCCCCACTTAGAATATTTTCGTCCTCAAAAATATACTCGATACTACCACTCTTAACGCGAATTTCACATTTCATTCTCTGATCCCCAAGTCGCGTCTGACAACACTTCAACCACTACTTTATTGACATAACAATAACTCAACATGATTTAAATCTAATACACACATGCTAATCATTCAACACATCCGCGACACAATCGTTAACAACTTATCAACTGCTTTAACAATATCTTGACATATTAATATTTTAAAGTAGTAACACACTTATACTTGGATATACAACATCACATTATCATCTAAACAACATCTTCAACACCAAAACACACACACACAATTCCATTCTCATATATATATATATATATATATATATATATATATATATATATATATATATATATATATATATATATATATATATATATATATATATATATATATATATATATATATATATATATATATATATATATATATATATATATATATATATATATATATATATATATATATATATATATATATACACACACACACACACACACATATGTATGTCAATTATCAACAACTCTATTCATATCGCCGTATCACCCTTATAGTGACATCAACATAGCCAACATAATCAACTTCATCATATTATGGAGTATTATTCACCCTTTATGGTAACCAACAACAACATCAAGGCAACAGGAACAAAATCATTATAATGTCAACTTAACAGTATAACTCAACAGATATACACACAACTTACCATTAACTAACAACCACATTAATATCCTTATAAATCAACAAATATCTCCGAGTTATCACCACACCTTGACACATCATCCCTACATCAACAATATACTAAATCAAGCATGTAGAGTCGTATACTCATAGCAACCGTGCCACACATGCTTCAGCTGTGCAACTCTGATAATCCATCTTAAGTCACTGTCCTCATTAAATTTTCTGCCAACTATATAGTTTACAAGTCTCATTTCAGTTTCATACTTTCCTCAACATCCACCATAAAACCATTGTTCACTTGATATTCTCAATCTTTCACTTTGCGACGTTAGCTCGCATATCAACCCGCTACTCTGAATTGTTCAATACATCACAACTCTTTCCTAGAAATTCCCCTAATACTTCACACAAACTGGTGAGCGACTACCTCCTGATATAACACCCACACTTTTTCACACCATTAAGATAGCAAGACAAATCTATAACATCCAACATAATCTCATCTACTATTAACAATGGATTGAGGGTGATCAATTCCTCAATTTGTCAATTAGTATTCGACAACCATAAGGGAGTATAAATCGTCGTACCAAACTATAATAGCATTTCCTTAAAACTCGTATTCAAGTTTTCTAAAACACAACATGTTTAATCTTCATTCATCCACCATCCCACGATGATCAATCATTTTCTAACTCGAGATCTGTTGGCATATCAATACATTACAAATCCTTCCACTCTAGTCTGAGTCTTTATCTACATAAAGGATTCTAACAACATTTCATATATATCTATACCTCAACCAACTACGATAGTAATCATCTAAGCTCAACAAGCTACTAACCTCTATAACAGACTTCGTCGTTCTCAAACTTAAAACTGCATCCACCTCGAATGGATCTACATACACTTTCACTTGGAAATAAAATTACTCAAGAGAATTCTTCTCCCAAAACTATAACATACATCCTGACAACTTAGCATAAATCTTCCTCCTCTTCGACACCGTAAATTCCACACAACTTTGCACTATCGTATTTCGTTCTAATTAATAACACCAAAGATTTTAAAATTATACCTTTAATTTCACAAATTACTTTAAATAAATCTTCCAATTTCTCCTTTAATTCACCCAACTCGGACGCTGACGTCCCGTACAACACTGAAGAACAAATCTAGTCCCAAAGACAAGCTTAACAACAAACTGCACTTACTTCCAATATCATCACGTGATAAATGAATCTATTACAGCTACTGGAACTATTTTTAAAACGAAACTCATTTTGTTAGCTTTCCAACAATTCAAACGAAACTCAAATCGGATGCCTGAAACTCTAGTTATGAATTTTCGAAGTCCCACCACAATTCCGCAGTTTCTTGCGATTTGCTTACTGAAATTCCACTCTGAAACTCATTTGTATTCAATTTAGATATATTCCAAACAACTCTTAACATATCTCGTGCTCCCAAACTTCTTATAACTTGAGAGATGCATTCCTTCGCCAAAGTTCAGGTTCCAAAACACCAGGGCAATAATTCTTTTTGCAACGCTACTCACTTCTCTAAGTTTCGACTCAGACTCGCGATTCACAACTACTTATCAACGTCAACTACTTCCAACAATCACTTATATGATTCCAACACAAAAGTTACAACAACTTTATTACTCCATCATTGTTCAAACATCAATATCTTGCACTTGCTTCATAAATCAACAAATATTACATCACTCTTCATTATTCGAGAAGTAAGCACCAACAATGTCTGATCAATTTCTCTCAAGGCACTCTAACTCTACTAACAACAAGACCTTGAATCCAAGTCACCTTCAAATTCAGGAACAACAAGACTCCAACAATTCTTACATTGTCGTCGTCGGTAGCACACTGAACCAACACCTTTGAATTTAACATATCCGAGAAGCAAAGCTTCTCCCCCACTTATCTTCAAACCAACTTCTTGCAATTAAGGCAAACAAGTACCGACAGTGTTTCACACACTTGTCGCGCACTAAGGAACAAACAATATTAGACAACTTGGTCGGACAGACCGACCTGCTCTGATACCATTAATGTAACACCTCGTTTCTACCCGGCGGATAATAAGAAAATCAGAGTTCAACATAAATAGGATGCTACATTTTCTCGACTTGAAATCAAACTTCATTTAATCGCATTCAAACAGATATATAACACTTAACTCGAATGAACCGATAACAATCTCATTTTTTCTTCAAAATCGAATAACTTTTTATTGATAAGCAACATAATATACATACTCAACTTCAATTCACTTAACATCTTTTATTCAACTAAAACAACCTCAAGACAACAATTATTTCATGTAATCAACTTAAAAGTTCAGCAATTAAAATAATAATCAACAACTAAACATCAAGCGTTCATCCTCCCGAGTGCTACGTATCAGAGCGACAACACCGACTCGAACTAACGAGGTAATAACTATCCTTCTCGATTACCTGCACGTTACCAACAAATGGAAATATTCAAACAGAAGGGGTGAGATATCTAACAATATAATAAAACGTATGATAAATAATATATTAGATCAGATCATATATCATTACCACTTCACAACTCACAAACAACATTAATCACAACACAACATCGGCACAACATAACTACTAAATTCATGGCTTTTAGATAATACTTGTCACAACAAGTTAACAACATAAAAGCAACAACAAATCTATTTTCACCACAATTCAAGATGCAACATCAAATGTGACTCAATCACAATGCAAATGCATGTGGTACCATTGGAGCATAACTCCAATCTTAAAATAATTGCCAATAAATAGAAGCATCAACAAGGCATAATCCTTCATTTTCATATTTGCCAATACATGCCATCTTAACGAGCATCAACTCCATATTGATATGCAATATATGCAACACAATCATGAATGTAGTAACAACAACCACAATTAACAACATCTCAACATAACATCATCGTTGGCCAGAAGCCTATATCTTAATAGCTGCCAATTGTTAGAGGCATCTCAACATCATTCATCAACATAATTCATCAACATGATTCATCAACATAATTCATCAACATGATTCATCAACACGATTCATCAACACGATTCATCAACATAATTCATCAACATAATTCATCAACATAACTCATCAACATAACTCATCAACATAACTCATCAACATAATTCATCAACATAACTCATCAACATAACTCATCAACATAAATCATCAACATAATTCATCAACATAACTCATCAATATATTTCATCAACATAATCCCACACAAACTCAACCATAACAACAATACAACGACAGATCGACAATCCCCCAATGTTGGCCATAGGCCTACAACACGATAATGTATATCATTAATTAATTAATCATCTAAGGCTTATCTCTAATTACCAAACCCCTACATATTATTATTATGTAATACTACATCATTATCATTATAAATCTTACTGTTATGAACAAAGCATAATCTAAGGTCGTCTTATCCTTATCATACTTCACAAAATCATCATAGCGATTAACGCGGGAAGCTAACTCTAATCCTGATTTGGGTACTAGGATTCTTCTTCTTATCCTTCATTTTAATCCTTAATAATGAAGTTCATCATGTTAGCTATCCAACGCTTCAAACGACACCTCAAACGGAGTCCGAAAACTCAAATTACAACCTTTGGAAGAATCTGTCAAAAATCATACTGCATGAGTCGATGCATACTTCTTTGAGTCGACGCGTACTGGGTTGAAATCCTGCATGAGTCGACGTGTAATCCTCTTGTGTCGACTCATACTGAGTCTGCTACACTGCATATATCGATGCATAACCCTATGTATCGACTCATCTCGAGTCTTAAAACCTGCATGTGTCGATGCATGGCCTTTGAGGTCGACTCACACTGATCTGTCATGAATATTTTCTGCGTTTTCACTGGGATTTCTCTGCCTTAAGCCCTAAAAACATCCTCTAATCATAGGTAATCATCAATAATAATAATATTATGTTTCCACATCAATTATACAACATTAGGGAATCATTATTCATCTCTAAATCATTGATCCTCATCAAACAAAAATATATACATTTCAATCATAAACAAGACAACTTTTTATATCTAATCCCACATACTACTCATCACAAACCCTATTATAGAGTCAGAACTCCACCCTTATCTTGGATTGAAGGTTGCTCTACGATTCTTTTTCGATTGAATCATGTTTTGCTCTTTTCTTTCTTTTCTGCAACTTTCACGTTATCTTTCTCTCTTCCAACCCTTATTCTTCTTCCTCTTGACAAAACCTATTTTTCCTTACTGTCATATCTAATTTATATTATTATAACCAAACTCAATAATAATAGAATTATTTCTCTTGGGCTTAATTCTCAACCCCCCCCCCCCCTAGTACAACATACCACCATATAAAATAGGTCCAACAACATAATCTTATATTATTCCATTAATTCCAACATTATTATTATTATTATTAATCAACTAATTAATTAATTAATAATAATCTAACAACTTATACCAACAATCCACAACATCTCACAACTTCAACAAATAATCCAAAATAATTTAATTAAATAATTAATTAAATTAACGGACGTTACGTAGTTGACATAAGCTGTTGCTTTCAGCTCCATCTAAAGATCAAAGTTCAAGAGGTCAGAAAGAAGAAATTCAACGTCAAAATCAGATGTATTAATAAAAGCTTCTACTTCAGAAATCAAACATCAGATATGAAGCTTAGAAAAGCTGATTATCAAAGATCATGACAAGATCAAGACGAAGTGGATCAGGAAAGCTTTCACTCAAAGAAATTATTCCTCAGATAAGTTGTTGCTTGTATATCTGAAGACAATGTTTAAATATCTGAAAGAATCTAACTCTACAACAAGGAAGAATCTTCTGGATCACTATCGTTCCTCAATCAGAAAGCAATCCAGCAAGAAAAGAATCAAAACTCAAGAACTCAAAGACCTGAGAATAAAAAATGTTGTTATTACAATATCTGATTTCTAGACCTAAACATTAGAAAAGCTTTTGATATCAACATCAAAAAAGTTTTGACCTACAACGACAAGAATCCACTATTGAAAGATTCTGAAATGAGACATCTTCTCACTTAATCTTCATCTCTCAGATCAAATCATAAATATGCCTTCAAGACTAGTTCTAAGATCAGAAGTCAATCTATGTGATTCAGAAAGACTGTTGCTATTATTTCCGAAGACAAGTCATGATTCTGATAATTCTGATGCTCCTATGCTACAACAATAAGTTTAAATTATATTTACCAATTTTATACGTAATATTAACCAAAATTAGTTTACTAAATAAAATTTAATATTTGATGTCATAACACTCAATAAGTAAACTATGAATTATATTAACCAATTTATAATACTCTATTAATCAATTTTTCTCTATAACTTAAAACTATTTTTTTATATTAAAATATATATTAACCAAACTCTAAAATATATTAACTAAATTTTAATATTTCATTAATTAAATTAATTTAAATAAAAAAAGTTAAAAAAAAATACTATTCACATATTTGTGAATGATATATTAAGTCTACGAGTATGAATATGGTGTCATATAATATCATTTCTCTAATATATAATACTAGATGATATCTACCACTCACCCCCCCACTGTCATAGTATTTAATTTTTTAGAATTAGATATTCAGTCATTCAATAATGCATTTCTATGTAACAATGGTCTATAGCACTAGGTTCTTAGTATAGTACACACGATATAAACATTTAAATAACTAAATAGTTTGTGCTTCACTAGTAAAAGAACTTCGGTTAGACACAATTCAGATAATACTGGATTCATTTCCTAGATGAAAATAACACGAAAAAATTACATTTAAAAATTATCAACAAGTTGAAATTTTAGTTAAATATAGATAAAGTTTTACAGTTAGTTAGATCGTAGTTAAATATTATTATTATTATTATTATTATTATTATTATTATTATTATTATTATTTAATAGTGATCGGGTTGTTTTGGAGTAGTCACTTTTGTAGAAGAAGTCTCCCTTTCAAATATGTTGGCATTTTCCTATCTAATAGGAAGTTTTCCAACCATCATTGTTTAGTGCTAGCTGATAAAGTTGGTGTTAAGATGAGGCATTGGAGTTCCCATTTGCTCAGTTATGCGGGTAGGTTCAACTTGTTAACACTGTTGTTTTTGGTTGTGTCAATTATTGATTAAGCTGTCTGCCCTTGTCTAAAGGTGTCATAAAGAAAGTAAATGTTATGTGTAGGAACAAAGTCATGCTTAGGGCTATTTCTTGTTGTGACTTGCGTGCAAGAAGAGACTAGCTACTAAAGATAGATTGACGAAATTTGACATCAGTTTGAATAACAAGTGCTTGTTATGTGATTGTGACGAGTCTATTAATCATCTGTTTTTTCAAGGGGATTTGGGAGCAAGTGTTGGAGTGACTGAATATTAGGCATAGCCCGAAAGGGTGGAATTTTGAGTTTTTTTGGCTGATGAAAATTTGCAAGACCAAGAATTGGCGCAGTCAAATTGTCAAGTTGGCTATAGTTGAGACAATATACGAGATCTGGTGGGATAAAAAAACTGTTGTATATAGCAAAGACAATAGAGTTAGAAACACTAGCAAGCATATTATTGATAATATAGTTAATCGAATGTGGATTTATCTCAAAAATAGAGGAAAAATAGCTCAGTTTTGTATGCCCTAAGTTGTTGTTAATTGGGTCTGTTGGTTGTTGTTTCTGATGGACTTATTCTTGATAGACCTATTCTTCAGTAACATTAGTTTTAATTAATAGTTCCTATTTTCTCTCTGTTTAGTTAATAAAAGACCTATTCTTCAGGTCCTTATAATTCTGTTAGTTAGGCTTCTAGTATGTAACGTTCCTTTTCATTTTGTAAAGGCTATTTAAGCCAAGCTTTTCCTTGAATAAAATAACAAGTGAATTTATCTCTCAGCAAATATTGAGTCAGTATTTCATTGTGTGAACACAAGTTTATAACAAGTGGTATCAGAGCCTCACCACGAGGCCTGATCTAGAGAGTGAGAAAAATATCGAATGAAGAACAAAACTTGTTGAGTATCCCTAAGTTTGATGGGGATTACAATCACTGGAGTATGCTGATGGAGAATTTACTTCGTTCCAAGGAGTGGTGGCATCTCATTGATCCAGGATACGTCGAGTTGGGCGCAGATGCAGTGGAGAATGATGCGGAGAAGAAGGCAAGAGCAGATCTGAAACTAAAAGATCTGAAAGTAAAAAATTATCTATTCGCAGCCATAAATAAGAGCATTCTGAAGACAATCCTGAAGAAAGACACATCTGCACAACTTTGGGAATCGATGAGAAAGAAATATCAAGGAAGTAAGAGGGTACAAAGAGCCCAATTGCAAGCTCTCAGAAGAGAGTTTGAAATCCTGGAAATGAAAGAAGGAGAAACTATTGTCGAATATTTCTCCAGAGTCATGACGATGGCAAACAACATGCGCAACAATGGAGAGGCAATGCAAGACATTCAAATTGTGGAGAAAATTCTGCGGACTCTCACCGAGAAGTTCAATTACATAGTTGTCTCGATAGAGGAATCAAATGACATAAACTGCCTCTCAGTCGATGAACTTCAAAGTTCACTCATTGTCCATGAACAGAAGTTCCGAAGAAGGATCAATGAAGAAGAGCAGGTGCTTAAAGTGACTCAAGAGGAGAGAAGCGGAAGAGGATGAGGCAGAAACACGTTTGGAGGATATCGAGGACGGGGTCGAGGGAGACCATCACCAGCTTACAAAGTAGCAATAGAATGCTTCAAGTGTCACAAAAAGGGACACTTCCAGTACGAATGTCCAGATTGGGAAAGAAGGGCCAACTTTGCTGAATTAGAGCATGAAGATGAGCTGTTACTCATGGCGTACGTTGAAGAAAAGAAAGCAACAAAAGAAGAAATATGGTTCTTGGACTCTGGATGTAGCAATCACATGAGTGGAAATAAGGAGTGGTTTACAGACTTGAATGAGGGCTTCAAGCAAACAGTGAAATTGGGAAATGACAACCGTATTGCAGTGACGGGAATAGGAAGTGTGCGGTTATGTGTAAATGACATCGTTCAGGTAATTACCAATGTTTATTATATTCCTTAACTAAAGAATAATTTGTTAAGTATTGGGAAGTTACAAGAAAAGGGGCTCACTGTATTGATTCAGAATGGCACCTGCAAGGTGTTTCATCCTAGTAGAGGACTAATCATGCATTCAGATATGAGTGGAAATATAATGTTCTATTTCTTGGCGAAGATGGTGTCAACTCTACCTAAATGTATGCAAGTTGAAGTTGACGATGAATCACAATTATGGTATTCACGGTTTGGGTATCTCAACTACAAGGGTCTCAGAACTCTTGCATATCGAGGAATGGTTGAAGGGCTGCCTACTATGAAAACTCCACAGAAGTTGTGCACACATTGTCTCGTAGGGAAGCAGCACCGAGATCCCATTCCTAAAAGAAATCTCTGGAGAGTAACACATAAATTGCAGCTTGTTCACTCAGACATTTGTGGTCCCATTAGCCAATTTCCAACAGCAATAAGAGGTATTTCCTAAGTTTTATCGATGACTTTACACGTAAAACTTGGATATATTTTTTGAATCAGAAATCAGAAGCATTGGAGGCTTTCAAAGTATTCAAAACATGGTCTGAAAAGGAGGCTGGAACAAACATCAAGTGTTTGAGAACAGATAGAGGAGGCGAGTATAACTCAAAGGAGTTTACAGACTTTTGCAGCACTCATGGGATCACTCGACAACTAACGGCAACATACACTCCCCAACAAAACGGTGTTGCTGAGCAGAAGAATCAGACGATAATGAATATGGTGAGCTCCATGTTGTCTGAGAAACAAATGTCGAAGGAATTCTGGGCTGAAGCGGCAAATTGGTCGATTCACATCCTTAATAGATGTCCAACAACAACTCTTGAAAACATGACTCCACAAGAAGCATGGACGGGCTGCAAACCAAGAGTGGATCACTTCCGAATATTCAGATGTCTTGCTCATGTACATGTTCCAGATCAGAAAAGAATAAAGTTAGATGACAAAAGTAAAACACACATTTTTCTTGGTGTGAGCAAGGATTCCAAAGCATACAAACTCTTTGATCCTATTACCAAGAAAATAACAATCAACAGAGATGTAAAATTTGAAGAAAATGCATGCTGGAAGTGGGAACAAAGCAAAGGAGAAGTGCAATCAGATGTACTGGATTGGGAAGATAAAAATTCATATGCTAACAAAGAGTTGGAGTTAGAAGAAGACTCTGATTCTAACAATACAAGTAACACAATCTTGCAAACAGGAGGAAACTCCTCCACAACCTCATCAGGTGGAAGCGAACCAAACTCGCATAAAGGCAGATCTCGAAGAGCTCCTGCATGGATGTCAGAATACACAACCAGAGAAGGACTCTTAGAGGAGGAAGAAGAAGCAATGATGATGATAACAGAAGAAGATCCAATCACATACAATGAAGCTGCGAAAGAAAAAAAAATGGAGAGATGCGATGGCTAAAGAGATTGATTCGATATAGAAAAATGGCACGTGGGGACTTACAACTTTGCCGAATGGAGTCAAAGTTATTGAAGTTAAATGGATTTTTAAAACCAAGCATAACGAGCATGGTAATGTAGAGAAGCATAAATCTAGGTTGGTGGCCAAAGGATATGCATAACAATATGGGATTGACTACACAGAGGTGTTTGCTCCGGTGGCTCGTCTTGATACAATAAGACTTATCCTGGCAACTGCAGCTCAAAACAAGTGGGAAGTATACCAGTTAGATGTCAAGAGTGAATTCCTTCAAGGAGAACTTAAGGAAGAGGTGTATGTACAACAACCTATTGGCTTTGAAAAGAAGGGAGAAGAAGAAAAGGTATATAGGCTAAATAAAGCTTTATACGGAGTGAAACAGGCTCCGCGAGCATGGTACAGTCGCATAGAATCCTACTTCGTTCGAGAAGGTTTCGAAAGGTGTGCTTCTGAACATACGCTCTTTACAAAAGAAAAAGAGGGAGATAAAATCCTAATTGTCAATCTTTACGTTGATGATTTGATTTATACTGGGAATAATAAAGGTATTTGTGAGGAATTTAAGATGTCAATGATGCATGAATTTGACATGTCTGATTTGGGAAAGATGAGCTATTTTCTTTGCATGGAAATTATACAGAATTCAAAGGGAATATTCCTGTGTCAAAGAAAGTATGGGAGAGAAGTGTTGGCTAGGCTTCACATGTCTAATAGCAAACCAGTTGGAAATCCTATTGTGCCAGGCACAAGGCTTTCCAAGGATGAAAAGGGAACCAAGATCGACTCAACCATGTTCAAGCAAGTTGTTGGAAGCTTGATGTACTTGACAACAACAAGACCAGACATTATGTTTGGAGTAAGTTTGATTAGCAGATATATGTCATCTCCAACTGAGGAGCATTGGTGTGCAACAAAGAGGATATTAAGATACATCAATGACACAATTGAAATGGGAGTTCTTTACAAAGGAGAAAGCATCCCAGAATTGGTGGCATACACGGACAGCGACTTTGCAGGAGATCTTAATGATAGGAAAAGTACTTCTGGTTTTGTATTTCTTCTTGCAGGAGGTGTTGTTTCTTGGGCATCAAAGAAGCAGCTCGTGGTTACATTATCTACCACTGAAGCTGAGTACATTGCCGCAGCTTCTTGCGCATGTCAATACATTTGGCTTACGAGGTTACTCGAAAAACTTGGGCATAAAGGAGAAGAAGGCAGCATAATGTACTGTGATAACAGTTCAACAATACAACTGTCAAAGCATTATGTGTTCCATGGCAAGAGTAAACACATAGATGTGAAGTTTCATTTTTTGAGAGACTTGGTGAATGAAGGATCTGTGATATTGAAGTACTGTAACACCCAGAATCAAATTGCAGATATTATGACAAAGCCATTGAAGAAAGAACAATTTATCAAACTACGAGAGATACTGGGGCTGATGTCTGCAATAGAAGTAAGCTGACTTACTTACAGTATTCAGCTTAAATGAGGGATTGATGGACTTATTTTTGACAGACCTATTCTTCAGTAACATTAATTTTAATTAATAGTTCTTATTTTCTCTCTGTTTAGTTAATAAAAGACCTATTCTTCATGTCCTTATAATTCTGTTAGTTAGCTTTCTAGTATATAGCGTTCCTTTTTCATTTTGTAAAGGTTATTTAAGCCAAACTTTTCCTTAAATAAAATAACAAATAAATTTATCTCTCAGTAAATATTGAGTCAGTTTTTGAGTGTGTGAACATAAGTTTATAACAGTTTCGCTGGACTCTTAAAGGCAGTCTCGAAACTAAAGAAAAATAAAGTATTATAAATTAATAAATAATATTAAAAATAAGAAAATAATTATTATATTCTGAATGTGTAAAACTTCCTTACACTATCAACATATTTTAATTAAATTTTAAAAATTATTACACTACTTTCCATGTATATAGACATTTTCTTTGCATATGCCAACAAAATAATAAAGTTAGCCATACCCGACAAGAAAAAAGTGTTTATATGAATATGACCAATGTAACTGTAGAGTCAATAATTAATTGCTTTTTCTCATGAAAATATATAAATTATTGCTTTTACATATATGGTGACGTTGGTGCTGAGATCAGGGCTTACGTAATAAGTAATCTTTCAAAATACATGAAATCACCGCATTTGTTAAAATATTAGAAATTAAATGTATACATTTTTAACATTAGGGCCACCTAAGTAATATTGAATTAAGTAACTAATATTATTGTTGAATTTATGTTGATGTCCATATATTCTAGATTTAATTACATTTTTATTCTCTTATTTTTATTTTATTCACAAAACTGATTTTCATATTTTAAATTTAAGCGGTTTTTGTTACATTCACATTTTTCTTATGAAAATTTAAGCGGTTTTTGTTACACTAACACATTTTTAAATTTTTACTCTTTCTTGAAGGTGGACCTTCATTGATCAAAAGTAACAGCAGGTTTACCTAAAATAAAAAATCAGTTTCCACAAAATTGAATAATTGGCTACCCCATCATGTTTTGTTGTTATCCATTTTCTGCATTCTCACTGACTACTATTATTTGCAGATATTTTATGTGCACTCACCTTTCTTCCTTTTCATTTTCATCTCAATTTTTTTCTACGTTCCATTACAATTAACTTTTGTGCTACTATTATCCTTTGTGTGTGTATTTCTTTTATTGAAGTGAAATTTCAACTCTTTGTCTTTCTTTCCTTTGTCACGTTCCATCAATCATCCAATAATTTAATTTAAAACTAACTTTTGTGTTTGAATTATTCTATGCCTGTGTGTTTTGTTTTTATTGAATTAAAGTTACAATTATTTCTTTTTTTTTTCTTCCTTTTTTTTTAAAGAGGCGCTGAAATTTAAAAGCCCAAAAACAAGAACCAAGATAAAAATCTAACATGACAAGGCATATATAAATTTCACTAATATAATAAAATATGAGTGGTTGAAGTTCATTATAGTGTGAAAAATCAACGATTCAAACGCAATGATTTGGTAACCGGTTATATGGTGTAGTGTTTTTTTGTTGTTAGAACATGAGTAACTAATTATAGTGTTTTGTTAATCGATTACCACTATATTAAGTTTTATTTTTAGAAACAGTTGTAATTAGTTATAGGTTTTGTATAACTGGTTACAGACAGACAACTTTCAGTTTTATGTTATTTTGAGTTTGTTGTTTGTGTCTCAATCAATTGTAATTTGTGCAAATATTCAAGGGGTATCTATTAGCCTGGAAATTTTAGCTAAAAGATTCGACAAAGGATAATAGCAACCTTATAGGAAAATAACTATGTAGAAAACACTTAGTCTTCGACAAGCTGTTTACGTCGGTCAAGAGCGTTCGACTAGCGTAGTATGCGTTGTTTGGAAGAATCTCAAGAAAAGATCCACATGATCTCTCTCTCTCTCTCTCTCTCTCTCTCTCTCTCTCTCTCTCTCTCTCTCTCTCTCTCTCTCTCTCTCTCTCTCTCCAATACATGTCCAAAATCTCGAAAACGGTTACACAAAGCAAATCTCTGGCAAAGTGTCACGTTCGACACCTCAATTAGATGTTGTGGACTTAACATACTTTCAAGTTAAGAGTCAAATGAATCAAGGATGCTTTGGCAATTCTATGGAAATAAGTAACGACTCTCAATATAGGCAGTTAGGGGGTTTTCAAGACAGTTATCAGAATAATATTGGGTTTTCAACAATTTGAATGAAAATAAGTGTGGAAGCAAATCGAGAGTTTGATACTCGTGTAGAGGGACATGTGTCAAGTTCTGTAGAGATAACTGTTGTCGACGGTTAATATTGTATTAGTATATACATCAATCTCAGTATGTGAATCCCAAACACTTTTCATTGTGTTTTTGTCGGCACAAATTGTCCTTGAGATTTTTCTAGTTAATCTCTTAAGTGAATTAAACTCGTGATTTTTTACTAAAAATATCAATAAACAACACGTCCAGTGGAACCCTTTTGAGCAAAAAAAAATTCTAACTTTTAGTAAAAACAGTTTTATGTTTGCCATAAATTTCATTTCTTTAAATGAGAAAATGTTTTCAATGTTTCGATTTTTATGCGTACGAGAAGTTGTAGAATTCTCACTTAAATGGTAGGTCCAAAGAATACTTCCTTTCCCAAAATAATGCTATATACACAGACAACTCGTCGAAATAACTATTAGTAGCGTTGGGACTTTGAATCCTATTAGAGTAACATATCTTGTTATAAGCCAAATGCCCACTTCGACGTCGTTACTATGAGTGGTAGTTTAGTTACCGCCAGTGACGAGTATCCCAACCACCCCAGGGATACACAAGCTATCTTAGGAGGCCTTAGGCCTCCTTATGTTCCAAGTTTCATGTTACCTCTGGGGGTAAGGACTACCCGTATGGCATGCCGAGTGCAACGATGACAAGCATGCAAAGTAACACATCAATGTTTGAAGATAATGCAGCGATGATGGTGTCTCCCCTTAAATACACATTTAGCATCAGGATCTACTATAAGCAATCCTGGTCGAATGGCAAAACCGCAAGGAGTGGTGGGGTATGCCCTCAAGGTATGCAAGCCTTAACTAATACTTCCAAGTTGTCGATGAGGTAACAGTTGGATGAAAGTAACCATGATATGTTTCCCCTCCTTATACATCAAATTGGTAGCGTGTTCAATTCTCTAATTTAAACACAACCCATAACTATCAATAATTGGCCCACCAAATGGGACGAATTGCATATTTCTTTAGTGATCTCCAAGCGCCTATTATACTGGTTGTTGTACCCCAAAATTTGCCCTCGCATTTTTCCTCAAGAAATAACAGCTTCAGGCGTTTCCTGATTTTTTTAGATTGACTCAAGAATCGGTCAAACAGACTTTTTCTCGTCAGGCAGACACAATTAGGGTTTCATTGATTTTCAGGACTCTGGAATGTTTCACACAGTTGGCTTAGGGTTTTGGTTGACTTTGGCTCAACTTTGATCAGGCGAACGTTCTTTGGCATTTAATCAGGAATTAGGGTTTTCGTGCGCGGTTCTTCAGAAAGATTTAATTCTACAGCACTTTGCAAGTTACTCCGAGATTTGGTTTGAATTCGCATTGTTTGACTTAATCAGTAAAAGAAGGCATTTGGTTTGAATTCACGTTTGTTTGATTGAACCAGTCAAAAGATGCATTCAGTTTGGATTTACAGTGTTTGGTAAGTAATCAGTAAGAAAGGAATGCGTCTGATCAGTTATTGCGTTTGACTGTGCTTTGCTTTGGATGATGGAAGCGCCAAGTTCATTATTTTGATCAACGTGGAATCAATGTTTAGTTGATTATTTATTATTCTAAAGATTAAATATCTGGAATTTAATTTTCAGTTATTTTAATTTAAAGAACTATAAATAATAAGTAAATAATTGAAAAAGGAGGAAATAGAATTAATTGGATAATAAAAACTTTTATTTATTTTTAAATTATTCGTACAATTATTGTTTACAATTTATTTACAACAATGATTTTACATTAATTTAAATTTAAATAAAAAAATGAAACTATCCTATTTTTTCTAAGTCTCCAATTCTTCATTCTTCATTTAATACCCCTCTCCATCCAAATATTCATCTGCAAAAAGAAAGGAGGAAAAGTCAAATAGCAGATAAATAAATAAAGAGACAGATATAAAATTCATCATTAAGAGCCACTGATTGGGATCAGTTAACCCTCTCTGTAAATCACGGGATTTCTCCCGGTTCACAAAGAGGGACAAATTTGTATTTGCTAAAAATGAATGCACAAAAGTCAAATTGCACAATTCAAAAATTGTCAAACTGCATAGTTCAATACAAACAGAAAGTCCAAACTGAATCACAACTTTCAAACCATCCAAAAAATTGTCAAAGTACAAGTTACTGTCACAAAGTTATTCAAAAGATTTGGAAAGATGTCAAAAGCACAAAATCTGGAAGAAGGGACAAATATGTAGAGGAAAATTGATATGCAAGCAAACCATTTCATTTTTCATCATTTCCCAACAAAGTGGCTCTTTCAGAAAAGAAAAGTACAAAGCATAATATTATTTTAATGCAAACTGTACTGAGAGAGAAGAAAAAGAGAGCAAAGAAAGCAGGTTTAGGCTTTAGGCAGGAAGGAAGAAAATAAACAAAAACTGAACACAGTGGATAAAAGGAGGAAGCAAACCAATACAAAAGATATACAAAATTGATAAGCCTCCAAGTCCCAAAAAGGACCTTGAACCTTTTTTTTTTACAAGCATAAGAACCAAAAAGCCTCACAACCAGATAACACAAGCCTGCTGAAACCTCACAAACCTGTATACCCTGTCAAACAAAAACCCAACCTGCCTAAACCAAGAAGCATAAACCAGATAAAATCACCCAAAGCCTTAAACCTGCTTGAAAGTCATCAAACCCGAAGCATCAAACCTGAAGCACCAAACCTGCCTAAGCATAAACTGTCAAGACTCAAACCTGCTGAAGCTCTAAACCTACCTATCACCAAACTCAGACAAAAAGCATAAACAAGCTAAAACCTGTCCAGCTTCAAGCCTAATCCAAATACATCCAAACATTCAACTCAACAAAAACCCAATACTCACCCAGTTTCAAACAAAAAAAGAAGAGCCTTGCCATTCAAACATAAACCACTGTCAACAAAAGCCAGTAACATAGAAAACTGCAAGGCCATATCAAGGGAACAAAAAGCCAAAAGATAAGACAAAAAATCATGAAGATCCAAACCTACATACAAGGCCAAGACCTGTATCAGTAAGGCAAAAACCTTGTCAACTTTCAAAACCAATAAACTTACCCAGGCAACCTGTAACCCTCAAGCCCTCAAAGAGCACCATCATTGGGCAAAAGGGATAACAAAACAAACATTCCAAAGGCAACAAACGTTCAAAGGCAACTCAAAGGCAACAAACGTTCAAAGGCAACTCAAAGGCAACAAACGTTCAGAGGCATCTCAAGGCAGCATTAACAAATCAAAGAGGCATCAAGCATCACATTAAACAAGCATACAAAAGGCAAAGGCAACCAAACAGAAGCAACGAGGCAACAGGGAGAAGAAGAAAAGAAATGATATCAAGTTAAGTTCTCAGAATACATCATTGAACCCTAAAAGATAAAGAGTACCAGGAGTCCTTGCTAAGCTAGCATCATCACGCGTATTCTCCGCCCAAGCCTCCTACGCGCCTCCACCACTCCTTCCCCTCCTCAGTAAAGGTAATAGATTTTCTTTCATCCCTTCTCGCGTACCTCCAACAAAATCAATAATGAACACAACATAAACAAACATAATCAAGACATCTTAATCAAAAGAAGCAGTAAAATCATAACATGGAAGTCTAAAACTCCTAATAAAGAGAGACAAAGCACTACCTTGTTTAATCGTCGCCTGAGTGATCTGAGGGGAGGAGGGCAAACGACGCTGGTGGCTGAGGCGAAGGGTTTTGCAATCGGAGAAGACAAGTGATACGAACGGCGCTGCTCCTTCCAAACCCTAAGCGTATGTCCCAAATGAACAGAAAAACAATGAACCCTAAAACTTGTTTCAAGCATGCTGGGCCTTGCCCGTTTCAACCACGCCCAAGCCTTTTTGTTTTCCCTTCATACACCCCCCTCATTTTTCATCTATTTGGGCCATAACCCCACACTTGAGCCCATTTCTGATTTTTGTTTCCAATTCTTTTTAAGCATCATATTCCTTTTCATATATATAAATTAACATAACTTTTCTTTTATTTATTTACATCAAATATTGATTTTCTCTAAAATTACCTTTTTAATTGCAATATTTTTCCTCTAAAATATTTTTTACTTTGTATATTGTTACATTAATACTTTAACACTTTTAAAATATATTTTTCAATATACATAAACTTTAAAACATTTAATTAAAATACTTTTTGCACATAATAAATAAAAATACTTTTTTTTTACATAATTTAAATTCTTAACTTTTAAATGAGAGTATTCTTTTGTATTAAACAAAATATAAAGATACATTTTTTATATCAAATGTAAGGTGACAATTTTCAAACTTAGAAATACTTTCTTTTCTTAAATTTTCTTTTTGTACATATTAAAGAAAACACAAGATCACAAATCAAAGATTAATAAATATTTAATTCTTTTCATTTAAGTTAAAACGATACCTTAAATAATACACATTTAAATTCACATTGTCGCACCTGTAAATAATTACATACACATATGCACGTACACTTACACAATATACTTGTACTTGATACCTTATACATTTGCTTATTTTGTATATTCGTTACATTTACATTTGATCGCAAATTCGATTTGGTTGTAACTTATTGGACATTACATTCCTAAAGTCTCATCCCCATTCGTAAATTTGTACCCCCACTCCCGGATACTTATTTTGTAATAGCGTAGACTTTAAATTCTTGCAATTTACCGCTTTCAATTATACCATGGTTAGACCTAGGGTTTGCATGTACATAAAATCAAACGCTAGATAACCTAATACAAGACAAATACATGAAATCAATACACAATCACACTTGCACCCTCTAGGATAATCCCACATGTTGCCTTCCAAAATGGGCCATGCTTGCACGTCGAGTATCTTTGGCAAAACAAATTCAAATGATCATAAGTCTCTCGATGACGCTTTCGAATGTTGCCCAAATGGAATGATCATAGTCCCTTCAAAGCGAATTGCCAAAGACACTTGGCATCATTGCATTCATGGTCCATACGATGACCCGCGCCCGTCCCGTTAAACATCCTAAACGCAAGATTGTCCATCAAATTCAATGGTGGAACAAAATTGTTAAAAAGGGTTGAAAACATAGAGAAAACCTTTGAGTACAATAGGGTAGACAAAACTCTTAGTTACATGAGATCAAACTTGCAAAAAACACTTGCCTTCTTTTCAAAAACCACATTCCACAAACACTTTCAAAAACAAACTCTCAAAAACATTTGAAACATCTTTTCGAAAAGATACACACCTTTGTAAAACATTCGAGTAAAGAATTGTTACAAGGGTAGCCTAAGACAAGGCATCTTCTTCCAAAACATTTTCAAACACACACACCTACACACCATTTTCAAGCAATCGAAAATCAAGGCAAGTGATCTAAAAACCAAGTAACTAAGAGCCCATGGATAACCATGGATGAAAAGGGCGCTAATACCTTCCCTTTTCATAATCTACCCCCCGAACCCACGAAATATCTCAAAAGGTTTTTGTTGTGCTTTTTTAACCTTTCCTTTAGGATAAAATAAAAAGTCGGTGGCGACTCTTGCTCAACCGAACAAGTGCGAATACAAACGCAAAACTCATAGTCAGTTCTCCCACCGTATCACACTGGTTCCCCAAATTCATAATTTTAGGTCAGTTTAAACCTTAGAAGTCCCAAACAATGCAGAGATAACTAATAAACAAGGATAACAACAAGTTTTGTCCCAACAGGCCGAAACACTCTTACCTAGAGCAATTGGGGATGAAGGAGGTCGACATGGCCAGGAGGTGGTTTTAGTATGTAGGAGTCAAGAGCAGACCAATTCATTAGAAATGTATAACAATTTTTTTTGGGAAAACAACATAACTAATATGGTCGAAAAAATTCTGACCCATAATGGCTCAATGTCGGCCTGCATAGGCCAAAATTTGTCTATGCATTGTCTAAATATGTATTACAGACTGAACTACCAAGGGGTTGGAAAAACCCAAGTTCACTAAGTTTGCAGGGGATACTGATAAGTCCATTATCAAACATGTGGCACGATATCTGTAATATTCCAATTTAGATTATCTTATTTATTTAGACTATTTATGAATTTTGTGTGTTTATTTAATTATTATGTGGTGATAATTAAATTAATTTGGGTGGTAGGGGTGTGTGAGACCTTGAAAGGAGAGTGTATAAAGTAATTAGAAGTTGGTAGATTTTATTTAGAATTATTTAATCATTAAAATAATAATAGTTTATTGTGATATATTTAATTAAAATGAGAAATAGAGGAATTGGGCCAAATGTGAGTATTAGAGGAAGTTATGAGGAGGAAGGAGTAAGATGTATATAAGTTTGAGCTAAGTGAGTAGTTTTGAGAAGATTTACCCTAAATATAAAATTTGGAGATAAACCTAGAATTGAGAAATTTATAATCAGTATATAGAAAGAGTTGGGAAAAAGAGGCTAGGGGAAAAAAGGGAGAACTTGAAGCTTTGGAAGGGAAGAACACATTCATTCCGATTAATATTTATTGCTAGTAATTAAGATAAGGGGAGAGAATAACCTTAATAAAGGATATATGCATGAGGGATAGGGTATAAAAGTCCTTAACATCCAATAGGGTATTTTGTAAAGAGTAATTAGAAGTTGGTTGAATTGATGATAGGAAATTTGTGTATGATTATGTGTGATATCACTGTTTTTGGATTGTTGATATTTCCCTCCATTAATGAACTTTTGAAGGGTTGGGGGTGAATATGATTTTGGGAGAAAAGGGGTTTTAATGTGTTAAAACTGATAAATTAGTGTATTATGAATGTATTATAATATGTATGTTGCATTTTGGATCGATTTGGGTGGTGCAAGTGCGAAAATCAGAGTTTTTATTTAAACCCCATTGTAGAATTCGTGTTCTACTTCTGGTTCAGGGTGACGGGCGTCACCAGCATAACAAGTAGACCATAGTGCGCCACGAACCAATGACGGGCGTCATGGACCTATAATTTGTGCAGTAAGTCTGTTTGAGTGCATAAAAATGCACATTTTGATCGTTTTGACTTTTGATTTGATGTTTGACTTCTGTTGGGGATGAGATGATGAGACTTCATTATTTTAAAATTATTTAATTGGGTAAATTTTTATTTATGCGAGTTTTGATATTTTGTTGAGAATTAAATATAAGTTGTGATATAATGAGTATGTGGAGTTATGACTAATTGTGATTGCGTGGTAACCCAAAGAGTGGGTTACAAGAGTTGTCAATGCATCATGTTAGGATTAGAGAGGGGTCTTAATGCATTGATATTGAGGATATGATTATGTATCAGTTGAGTTGTGTTAAGAGGCATGATTGCTAGTTTAGAGAGGGGACTACTAGCTTGTCCCAAGCTCATATAGAGGACTCATGGGTTCAAAAGAGGGAACATGATTCCTGATAGAACTAAATATTGAGTTGGTACCACATGTATATGCATTGAGTTGCATAGTTGAGTTGTATTGCATAAATGAGTTGTATGCATAATATATCTATGTGTGTGATTGCTGAGTTGCGTGTGAGATTGTATTGTGTGATACCGTTTATGATTATCTGTAGAATATGTATGTGTTGATACTCCACTTTGCAGTATGTACCTCTTACTTTATTAATGTGATTTATAACCCCTTTGTTGTTGTTATGATGTGTGCTCCTATTTGGAGTATGTGATACAGTGGGAGAACTGACTTGGGTGTTTTGCGTTTGATCGCAAATATTGTGGTTAGCAAGAGTCGCCACCGACTTTTCTTTTATCCAAAAAGGAAAGGTGAAAAAAGCACAGGAAAGACCTTTGAGATTATTTCTTGAGTTCGGGGGGTAGATTATGAAAAGGGAAGGTATTAGCACCCTTTTCATCCATGGTTTTCCATGGGCTCTTAGTTACTTGCTAGATCACTTGCTTTTGTTTGAAATTGTGCTTTGTGTGGTTTTTGAAAGTATTTTGTAAAGAGGCCATTGTTTAGGCAAACTTTGTAATGATTCTCGTTCGTAAGAATGTATACAAAGATGTTGATCTTTTGAAAATATTTTCAAGTTTGTAAGATGTTTTGAAAGTGTAGGTGTTTGTTTTGAAAATAGCAAGGATGTTTTGTTTTGAAAGTGAGAAAGTAACTAGGGGAATTCTACCTACTCATAAGTCTTTCATGTTCATTTCCTCTTTCCTTTGACATTGTTATCTTACCATTGATTTGGTAAGCAACCCTATCTTTGGATATAAACGGGACGGGCGTGGGTCATTGTATAACCATGATTAGCAATGTTGCAAGGTATCTTAGCATTCTTTTTGAGGGACTAAGATCATTTGTAAGGCAACTTAGATAGCATCATCGAGGGACTATGATCTTGTATTTGCTTGTTTTTGCTAAGATACCTTACATGCGTAATATGGTTATTTTGTATAAGGCAACCAAGTGGAATAACCGTAAGGGTGCTTGTGTGCAAGTGTATCATTTTCATGCTTGTTTTTTTCTTGAATTAGGATTTTCTAAGCATTGGTTTTAGTCTTTCCATACAAACCCTAATTACTAGCATGTTATATAAAAGTGATAAATTGCGAAATTTAAAGTTACTACACTATTACAACATTTGTGGGGAGGGGTGTACAATTTGTAAATGGGGATTGCAAGAATTTAAACCTAATTAGTCTATTACAACCATATTGAATTGATATAAATATACAAGGAAATAAATAAATACAAAGTAATAAAATGAATGAGTTGTACAAAAATGCAAAAAATGTAAAGAGAATGTATCTTTGTTTGATTTTCATGAAAAAAGGGATTTTGTCTTGACCTAATTAAATAAAGAAAATAATTAATTGAATTTGAATTTTATTAAGAAAAGATTTTAAGTGAAACCCTAATTCTATAAATTAATCAAAAGAAAATAAGTTTGAGAAAAGTATTTTTGGTATTTTTTTATCTTGAAAATATTTATAGCATTATAAAATAATTTTAGTCTTTTTTATATTAAAATAATATATTTTAAATGGTGTGAATAAATAAATAAAGTCATAATATTAATTAAGTTTATAAGATTTACTTAATAAAATAAATAAAGTATAATAAATAAAAATATTTTTTTGTGAGAAAAATAAGATAAACTAATTCAAAATATAAATATATAATTTTTTTGTATTTTATGATTTTTAGCATTTAGAAAAATATATTTAAGAAAAGAAAAATAAAATAAATAAATAAACTTGGGCCTGGGGGTGCCAAGAGGAAACAGGGAGGTCAGTTAGCAAAAAATAAAGAAAATAAGCCAGGCCCAAAGAGGCCCAACGCCCTGTAAACAAAAAAGGCAGAATTGTAAATATATGAAAAATGAAAAGGGTACCACTGGGGCTCGAACCCAGATCCCATAGGTTACAGGCGCGCGTTTCTACCACTGGGGTGGTTATACATTCGTTAATACAAATAAAACAATAAATATGTAAGGCAAAACGTGTTCTGAAGACTTCATCTTCAACCTCCAGCCAGACCAACTGTAACTTGCTTATTTCTCATCAAAAATGAAAACTCTAAACATGAAACTTGTAGCAAATTTTCTCATGATTCAAGAAATGTAAAATATTAAAACTATAGATCAAATATAAGCAAGAATTTTAATGGCCCTAATCTGAACCCTAAAAATTTCAAAAATTTCAATTTCAAAATTCTCTAAGCTCAAGCAAAATTAATGGAAACTAAGGACATGGTTAGCTTCAGGGCAATGATATCTACATGTTTTATTCACAAATAAACTATTGATGATGCCTGTATGAAGAGTTTCAAGTTGAGAAAACTTACCTCAAAACTGAAAATCGTGTTTGGAGTTTGAGCTTGTTTTAAGTGATGGTGATGATCAGGTTAGCTTCCTTGAGGTCCTATGAAGCTAAAGCAATGATTAGCTTGAACAATGGATGGCTGAAATGGCCTGGAGAAGTCAAGTTGCAGACTCTGTTTTTTGGTTATGGAAGTTATGGTAAATGGTGTTACAGTTCTGGAATAAGGATAGGGATGCATTGTATTTGATGTAAGGAAGCTTTATAAACTAAAAGGCCAAGAAACTCACAAGGGAAATGGGAGTTTGATGTTCAAGGTTAGAAATTGTGCAACAATGGAGTTTTTGTGCAATTTTTGATTTGAGAGAGTTTTGGTGTATTTCAGGGTGCTCAAGCTCATGTTCTAGCTCACAAATAGTGACTATATTTATAAGCAACAAGTTTGGAATGCTCTAGTCGATCCAAGGCTTGAAACTTGACATGAGTAATCTTAAGGGTCCATAATGATCAATGAAAGTCATATGAAGCATTGAAAGTTCAAAAATCCTTGTGCAAACTCAAACGCTAATTTTGGTCATCAGTGTCTAAGGAGGTGTCTTGAGCTGATCAAACCCTAGTGCAGTCTTGAGCCCAAGGAGATCTTGTGAGAAAATTCTTGATAAGTGAGAGGGAAAATTTTGGGGTACAACAGAGTACATATAAGCATGTAATTGAGTAGCTTCTTAGAGTGGGGGATGGCACGAGTTTGTACTTCTTCTATTTTTTTTTGTGTTGTTAGAACTATGTTACTCTGATATATAACACTGTGTGGGACGAATGATGTTTTTAATTCTATTTATGTTATATAGAGAGTTGGATTTCATACTCTCGTAGTTGTGATGATTATGTTGTTTTGAGGAGATTTTTCCGTATCTGTTGAGTTTTAATAAATCATTTTATGAGACTTATATGATTTTGCAAAGCATGTTTATTTTATGATTCTTCTGCAATGATATCCTAAGTGAAGGTGAGCATGCGATGAAGTGTTGAATGTTTATTTTAAATTATAAGTGTTGCAGAACAAATGTGTTTGATGTCGAGTAACATCCTAAGTGTGAATATGTGTTTTCTACATGCTTTATTTTATTATAATAAGCGTGGGGTTTTTAGGGTGTTAGAATATCAATCAGAGGCAAGATACTTGGCCAATAACAGGAATTTGAAGATGGAATTCTTCCTATATTCCCTGGCTAAAAATGCTTTCACATGTGTCACAATGCAAAAAATACCCGAGCGTACGAACACTAGAAATACAACAGAGTCGCTACCAAATTTTATTGTTAAAGACACTATTCATGTGTTATATTTTCTCGACACCTTCTGATTTTCTACAAATTCTTGTATCAAGGTCACCTCCATAACTACATTAACTAGATCAGATGCACATATGAGTTCTACATCCTCTGCTTCTTTAATGAAATGGTCTTGCCTCCAAGTCGGTGTGTCAATCAATATCGACAAGTAGCGTTGCATCAAGTCCATATATCATCCTAAAGAGGGTCTCCTAGGTGGATGAGTGTGGGTTCATATGCTATGACCATAATACCTCGTGTAGTTCTTCCGGCCAAAGCCCATTTGACTCATGGAGTTTCTTTTTTATTTGGTTGAGTATGATCTTGCTGGAAACTTTACTTGTTTGTCAGCATGAGGATTCTTGATCAGGATGAACTTTGTTTGAATCCCTAAGTGGTGGTAGAGCTCGCCCACAATTGAACTAGAAAATTGAGTTCCCTTGTTAGAAACTATGCATTTAGGTAGATTGAACCTGCATATTATGTGCTTCTAATAAAAATGTTGTACCATGTCTATCGTGATTTTGGAAACTGCTTCATCCTCTATCTATTGGTGAAGTATTCCACTCCGTAAAATATAAACTTGTGTTGGTCTAGAGTAAAAGGTAAAGACCCTAATATATCCCCCTCGTTGCTAGAACGAACATGATGAAGTGATTGAGTGAGAGCCTCGACATTGGAGTGTTGTAGGCTGGAAAACCATTAGCACTTATCACATTTTCTCACATACTCAGCACTAGCCCTTATCATATTTGGCCAATAATAACCAGTCCTTAGAAACTTACTCACTGATTATCTTCCTCGAATTTTGCATCCACACACGCCCTCATGTACCTCCTGTTCTGGGTTGGGCTGGTGTTTGGCCCATCGTTGGGCATGCCCAATCCAGCACAGCTGCTATAGCCTAAAAGCCTCCATGTCATTAATTGGTCCTTGAGATTGAGTGACTAAGGTCCATTGCTATGACATAACATCATTCTTTTGTTTGAGTTTGTTGTCATACTCTTTCTTCATTTTGATGTTCTAAGAAATTTGATCAAGAAATAGCTCAAACTCAAGGATAAAACCGACAATGGAATCAGGTGAACCTAGATTGTTTAGCTATTTCAACATGGTTTGCATATTAGAGACAACAACGAGTTTTTATTCAATGTAAAATATCTGCTAATAAATTTATGAAGTTGGTTAATCACACAATTTTATATGGACCCCTCTTAATCTAAAAATGAATTTTTTTTTATGTTTTAAAAAAACTATTATTTTATTATTATAATATTTCATTGTTAATTGTATTGGTGAACATTAAAATACGGTGTAGTGTAGGAAATGATGTAGGATTATCATTTATGTTTACTTATTTAGGCAATTTGCTAATACGGCTATAAATGAGTTGAGTCAAACTCCTCTTAACTCGGACTCCGTTAGAGTGAAACTCATCTTAGATCAGATCCTACTAACGGACGATGCCATATTAAGTTTTATTTTCATATCTAATACTATTTTAGGTCAGCCACAAGTCTAATAGTAAGTGTGACTGAAAATGAGTTGAGTCAAACTCCTCTTTAGCTTGGACCCTGTTAACGGACGGTGACATATCAAGTTTTATGTTCATATTTAATAGGCTTAATACCTCTTTGGGTCCCTTAACTTTAGTAACTGTTTTTCTTTGGTCCCTAAAAAAATTACATAGTGGTCCATTAACTTATACTTTGTTACATATTTTAGTCCTTTCTGTTAGTTTTTGATGAAAAAATGTTAAAACTTGTTTTGCTGGACTTTTAATGGCTGAGTTGGAATATTTATTTATTTTATATTGATTAAAGTATTACAAATAAAAAATAGAAGAAGTTGAAAGGTGTTAAGGCTTAGGTCATATGTTCGTGAAAGCACGGCTGGAGAGAAGAACCAAGAAAGACGATTCACAATGCAAGTTCCATTGAAGACAATAACGACATTGTTCACAACCCTCCTTTGAAGACGAACTGCACTCATCCATCCTTTGAAGAAGAAACCCTAAGGTACGAATTTTCAACTGTAAGTTACTAAAAAAGTTAACTTTCTTTCTTACCCAACTTACTTAGTACTTCTGCTAAGGAAGTCATTTAAGAAAAATAATTTACAAAGGTTTAATAAAATAAATGCCAAGATTTAAATAAATTAAACAAAGAAACTATTTTTTTGGTTTTTTAATTGATTAACATATTAAACAAATAAAATAAAATCAAAGATAAATAAAATATTTTTGGTGTTTTAAAAGATTTAAGTTTGATAAAATAAATATCAAAAGAGAGAATAAAATAAATAATTAAACTAAACTTAAAAAAAAAAAAAATAAATAAAACAAACAAATGAAACATGTGATAAAAATAAGGGTTTGTTGGCCATGGGGTTTGAACTCACACCCTTAAGGTTAACAACTCAAAACATTAACTATTAGGCCATGCGCTATATGGTGTTAAACAACACAACCACAAATACAAAAATGAAGCAAGTTTATGAATGATTTTAAAAAATAAAACAAAAGGGTCAGGGCGAGGGGGATTCAAACCTCAAACCTCTCACTTACACACAAATACACAAAACCATTGTGTTACCACTGGGGCGCAGTGCCAATTTAGTTATAAAATGCCTTCAGTTAAATATAATATAAACAAATGTTTGAAATTTGAATTTCGCGCCAGCCACCATCATCTTCAATCTCACGACACCATCAATGATGGATTTGTGGATTTCTCATTTCTCAACCAAAAATGACAAACTAAAATACTATTCCACTCAGAATTTCACAAGGATTTCAAATATGTACTCATCATAAATTTATTTTAACTGTATCATATGAATTTTGGATGAAACCAGAAAACCCTAATTTTTTCAAAGTTAAATTAAATAGCATACACGATCAACCAATGCCCATTTTCAAGGGGCTTCAGTTCATGGCATTCAAACAAACATAATAGTATCAAGAAATGTTTAAAATGATGCTTGTATGATAGAGTTCCAAGTCAAGAAATTTTACTTATTGGAGCAAGGTCCATCACCTCTTTTAAGCACTTTCAATGGTGGGAAATGATCTCTCTAGCTTGAATGAGCCTCAAGGAAGCTAATGCAATATTTAGTTTAGTTTGAAGCTACCTCAAACTCTCTGACCAACTCAAGTTGCAATGGCTCAAATGTGTAATTCAAGTATGGTCATTTAGTGATTACATATGTAATTCAATGCATACAATAATCTTTATATATTGTGTGGATAGTGTTTGAGGGGAAAATGAAAGAAACTTGGAGCCATTAATAATTTCGAAGGAATGGCTCTTTGGTGCAATAATGGAGTTTTTGTGGTTTTCTCTATCTATTTATGGCTCAATGTGTGTGTGTGTGTAGATGATCTTTTGCAATGAGATGAGGATCTCTATTTATAGAGAAAGTTGAGAGAATGAGATCTGATTAGATTTCAAGTTTGGAAGTTATGGTTTGTGAAATGCAAGTTTGAAGTTCCATGATGTTCATGGTTTCAATGCATAGCTTGAGTGATTCATGAGACAATAGGGAGGTGTTGTACCCCAAAATTTTCCCTCCCATTTCCTCAACATTTTTCTCATCACAAGACATTTAAAGATCAAGATACAATTAGGGTTTCCTCTGCTCAAGACTTCTCCTTGCACTGTGGACTCAAATTAGGGTTTGTGTTTGCCTAAAGATGTGTTGACCTAAAATGCCTAAGATGACTTTCATGCTTCATATTGGACTCCCAAGTTTACCTATACCAAGTTTCAAGTCTTGATTCCAAGTTTTACCCAGTCAATTGGACAGTTGACCTAGAAATCAGCTGTATTGGGGAAAAAGTCAACTGTGGCCAATTGACAGTCAAACCTCATGAAATTTGATCCACATCAACATTATGAACTCACATGGACCATTTGATCAAGTTTGAATCACAATTCCCCAAGAAATTTGATCAGATCACCAAAAGGGCAAAATGGTCATTTTTAGGGTTTTGACTGCACAAGGGCAATTTTTGACTGTCTGACCTAGCCAATGGCAAACCAAGCTCACTTATGGACTCAAGGACCCCATGGAATTATCTTGACATGTTCATCAAGCTCAAAAGATCCCAAGTACACAAGATTGACAGTTGAATTTCTCAGTCAATTGATCAATTTTGACTGTATACTGAAAAGTCAAACTTTGACTTTTTTGGTCAAAATCAAGAGTCAAGATTCATTTTTCATCAAAACATGCCAAATTATGAAACTTGTTCACCAAGAAATGTCAAAATGCAAATTAGGGTTTGAAAATGGAATTTTTCATAACTTAGAATTTTTCTAAGTTATGGAAAACCCTAATTTTTTCCCAACTTTGCCCCATCTTTTCACCATGATCCATTTGGATTCAAACAAAAGTCAAAACATGAAAGTTGTAGCTTGTTGCAAAATCTACAACTTTGATTCACAAAGTTTTCTCATTTGAAGCTTGTATCTCAAGTTATGATTTTTTGAATAAGGGCACTAAACCATCTTTTAACTTAGTGAAATTTGACCTATTTTGACAAGGTTTTCTACCCTACTTCAAGGCCACTTTTCATACCCTTCCACTTGGAATTTCAAATTGCATTTCAAATATGGATTGTAGTACACATTACAAGCTTTCCAAAATGTCCAAGAACTCATCAAACAACCTCATAACTTGAGAGATTCGAATTTCACAAGTTGGCAAAAATTCACTTTTGTTCTTCATCAAAGCATGTTCATAAACTTGGCAAATTTGAATTCAGCATGCTTAAGCTACATTGCAGGCCTCTAATCCCATTCTCACTCAATAATTCAATGCTTATCCTTTGTGTTCTAACATTATTTTGCTCATTTGGATAATACACACAAAATCAAGCCTAAACTAGAAAAAGCATGTTATCCATTCTTGTAAAGTGATACTTTATGGCAACTTTGCAAATCTATGAGGTACAATGCAGATCTTTAAAGCAAAAAAGCATAGGCATATCCCACTGATCAAGACTCAAAGGTGCAGCATAGATTGAGGCATTGTACTGGCCTAGAAACCAAGTTGACATTTGCTTGCTTCACATAGAAGTAACATCCATAACTTATGCTATCTCTCATATCAGTCAAGGAACACAACACAAAAGATATCAAACACATTCCATAGACCACATTGAAGCTTTTGCTCGAGCCATTTGCCTTTCAAACCCTCTCCATCTCAGAATCATCCTCAAACTGCACAAACAGGGGTGCCCCTGCAGTTTGAGTGCAATCTCTCATTCCCTTCAAACATTTCTGTCCAAACCTGTTCCTCTACCTTCCTTACAACATATGCAAGCTATCCATAAGCTAAGGCACGATCTGTAGTTGCTCTAACCACTTCCACCATTTTCACATCTTTAACTTGCAGGTGAAGTTCTATAGCTTGATACAAGAAGGTTCAAGACAAAGTGAGCATTGAAAAAGCATCCCTGGACCTCAAGGAAGCTTTTCCAATCATTACATTGCACTGAAAGTCTCTCATTCTCCACATAGAAGTTCAACTGCACAGGTAAAAGTTTGAATTCGTATCTCTCTTATTAGGCATATTTAGTCTTAAGTTTGTGAAGAAGCAAGGTCCTACTCATAGCCCTGAACATGTACATAGCTTTACTTCTCATTTCTTTTGCCTGAGTAGAGAGAATTTGAGCTCTGAAAATGGTAGAAAAATTAGGTCAGAAAAGAGGGGGAGAGAAATTCTCCCTCATCTTGGAGAGATAGGTCATGTTCTTTATATGGTTAGAACCGTCTCTTCATGCTGAACATTTCTTGTGTTATGAGTTTTTGCTAAAAAGCCAGGAATCAAGAGTTAGAAGGGACTGAACATTGGCGCGCGTTTTTCAAATAACCTGTGCTGGAGGTTGAAGAAGGAGTGAAGTGGGCTGGGCTTGGATTTGTGTTGCTTTTCACACCCCATTTTTTGGTTTACACCCCCCTGAGCCCATTTGTTTATTTTTCAACATTTTTGACTTTTTCTTTTTGGGTTGACTTTGTTTATTTTTTCTCATGCCATTAAAATTTTTAAAATATTTTTTCCATCATTTTTGTATTTATGGCATATTTGTTTGTTTATTTCTTTTATTTATATACAAATATATATATATATACTATTATTAAAATAAATAGAAAATAATGTAGATACATTTTTATTTTTATTTTTACTCTCTGAAAATATTTCACACAAAAAAATACTTTTATTTATTTTATTAAAATATTAAATAAATATTTATTTTGTATAATACTCATTTAGGGTTTAATATATGTATATATACATGTTTATTAATATATTTAAGATAAAAATATAAAATACTTGATTTTCTTCATTTTTATTGATATTTGATACAAAAATACTTTTTTCACAAAATACTTCATTTTATTTTATTTTTTGTACATAATAAACAAATAGTAGAATTTAATTAGATAATAATACTTTTTATATAAAAATTAGGGTTTTCTTACCCTAAGTTTCAAAATACTAAAAATAAATACATTTTTATTTCTTTTTCCTTTTACATAAATATTTTCTCATACACATAAAAAAAACTTTCTTTTTTTACATTTTACATATTTATTTTATTTACATTTAAATTATGCAATTTATTTACTATGCAAATATCCAATTGTTGTAATAATCTAGATTTAAATTCTTGTCTATATCCCCATTTGAACATTTGTACCCCCCTTCCCATATTTGGTTGTGTAATAGCTTAGTAATTTTAATTTCGCACTTTATTGCTTTCTAAATAATAACATGCTAGAATTAGGGTTTGTATGCGAAAAAACGATAAAAAAATAGTTTGACCTAATACAAGACAAACAAGCATGAAAATGGACACACAAATCACACTTGCACCCCCTAGGGTATTCCACTTGTTGCCTTCAAATAAATGGGCCATATTGTATGTTGAACATTTTTGGGCAAAGCAAACAGTTTGAATGATCATAGTCCCTCGATAAAACCTTTCAAAACAAACAAAACAAATGATCAAGTCCCTTAGAGAAATTGCCCAAAGACATTTAACGTTGTTACAATTATGGTCTAAACGATGACCCGCGCCTGTCCCTTTTCACATCCTAACACAAGGTTGCCCACCAAATACAATGGTGGTGCGAACTTGTTAAAAGGGTTAAAGTATAGCAATAATCTTTTGAGAAATTTAGGAGTAGATAAACTCTTAGTTACTTGAATCAAACTTGCAAAACAAAACACTTGCCTATTTTTTCAAACCACACTTCACTACACTTTCAAAACAACTTTCAAAAACAAATGAAAACCTTTTCAAAAGACATACATCCTTGTATACATCCCCACATGGATCATTGCAAAGGTTGCCACCACATTGGCCTCTTTTCAAAACATTTTCAAAACCCACACACTCAAGCACCATTTAAAACAATTGAAAACAAAAGGCAAGTGATCTAAGCAAGTAACTAAGAGCCCATGGATAACCATGGATAGAAAGGGTGCTAATACCTTCCCTTTCTATAATCTACTCCCCAAACCCAAGAAAACATCTCAAAAGGTTTTTGCTGTGCTTTTTAACCTTTCCTTAGGATAAAATAAAAAGTCGGTGGCGACTCTTGCTAACCGCAACATTTGCGAATACAAACGCAAACCTCAAGTCAGTTCTCCCACCGTATCACAGAACTGGCGACTCTGCTGGGGACTGTCTTTTAAAGTGGAGTAACCTTAGGGTTTAGATCACCTTTGTTTTCAATTGCTTGCTTTGTTTGCTTTTACATATTGTGGGCTTTGTATCGGAGTTTTATAGATCCTAACCCGGATCTGGGGAAAACCTTTTTTAGGTAGCAACAAGGCTGTGAGGGAACTGTGCGGGGTATACCGACATGGTTGAAGCAGTCTGCTACGTTGATGTGGCACTTTGGTGTGTACCGGTAACCCTTGAGTTCAGTCAAGGAGAGTACGGGGCCTCCATGTGGTGTCATGAAGCATCAACAGACCTTAGGAACCTTAATTGAACCATCTTGGCCTTTTTAGGGTAGTGAGATAACTGACTTTGGTGCAGTCCGAGGTTGGTTGATACTCGATACTACACTCGATTGAGGGTTGCTTTCCTGGAATATTTCGGTCGCCAGTTCAGTGGCTAAATCGAAACGATGAACAATGAAAGCAATCCAGTGATATTGGGATCTTTAGAACCCGGTTACTTTTGATAAGACAGGTTGAGCCCACAAAACTTCAAGAGGGTAACACCCAAACTTCATGCAGGCCTAAACTCTAAGGGTTTGTGTGACTTGTGTGCCTTACCATGTTTGCTTTTGTGAATGTTTATAGTGCATCATTACATCATACAAACATCATGAGCATTGACTAACCATTTCAAGGGTTTCGAATCTCCATCTTTGTTCTTGTTTTATAGGACATGGAAACTGTTCGCAGAAAGACAATTCCGATTAGCCTTGTAAAGATCCCTCCTCAGCTTAAGGAGCTTCTGTCCAGAATTCCCGAAAGTTCTTCATTCAGTGAGAGACATGGAAAACTCATCAACTTGGTTAACACCAACATTGAGGAGGACTTGATTAAGGTCTTGTTCCAATTCTTTGACCCTCTGCATCACTGTTTCACCTTCTTGGACTATCAGTTGGTACCTACATTGGAGGAGTTCTCCCGGCTCTTGAAGATTCCTATCCTTGATCAGCTACCCTTCAACGGTACAGAAAAGGAACCTAGACTTGAAGAGATTGCTAAAGCCTTGCACCTACAGACATCCGACCTCAAAGGACATTGGGAAGCGAGAAGTGGTATCAAAGGGTTCTTAGCTAGGTTTCTGTTTGATAAGGCCCAAGAATGTTGGAACTCTCTTGACCTACGAGCTTTTGAAGAAGTTGTAGCCCTCCTTGTCTATGGTTTGGTATTGTTCCCTAACCCAGATCAGCTTATCGATATCAGTGCTGTCCAGATCTTTATGACCAGGAATCCTATACCTACACTGTTGGGGGACATCCTTCACTCATGTTACACTCGAACCATGAGAAGAAGGGGTGTCCTTTTGTGTTGCACTCCTCTCTTGGGAAGGTGGTTTATTTCGCATCTTCCACAAACAGTTTTGAAGAACGAGCAGGGTTTGAGATGGTCACAACGGTTAATGACTCTCACGCATGCAGATATACATTGGTGTCCTAGGTCCCGGGAAGACGTCACTATCATTGATCGTTGTGGGGAATACCCTAATGTTCCTTTATTTGGAATCAAAGGAGGTATAACCTACAACCCATGCCTGGCTTGGAGACAGTTTGGTTATGCTCGGAAGGATGGCCCTCATGACATGTTAATTCCTGACATAGTCTTCGACTTCGACAACGATACTCAAGGGCTTCGTCAGAGATTTATCAGAGCTTGGAGGATGCCAAGTAGGATAGACAGTAAAACACTGGGGCACCGGAACTCCATCCCGTTGGAGCCTTACCTCAAGTGGGTACGAGCCCGCTCTCAGAAGTTAGTAATGCCTTACCCTCACATGCTACCTGTAATCAAAGAGCCAGTCTTGGAAGGAGAAGCATCCTACACCATTCAACATCCCGACATGCCCACCTCCTGGGAAGAGATGCAGAAGAGCTGGATCCAACTTAAAGAAGAGCGGAATTCTCTTGAGACCAGTCTACATGCTAGCGAAAAGAAGGTCCTGGAACTCACCCGCCTGCTGCACGAGGAAAGGAATCTCAACACTTACATCGCGCCAAAAAGGATGCGCAATGTCTTTTTACCTTAAGGAGTTTATTTTGTAATATTTGGCCCATGAGGCATTTATGTACTAACGAATTTCTCCTTATTAATATGATGTGCGTTCTTTTTTTTTCTACAACAAAGTTTGAATGTTCTAAATCCTTGAATGCATTGCATACATACGCATTCCATTGCACCATATGCATAGCAGGTACCCTAATTCACAGGTTGCTTAATTTTCTTCGCTGTTTGTGTGCACAGTCATCATGAATTCGGAGTCATCCAGTGAACAAGCAATCAAGGCCCTTCAGGCCCAAAGTGCACAGTTTCAAGAGATGGTCTTAAGCCTAGCCCAGGGACAGCAAGAGTTGAAGACTCTACTCCTGAAGAAGAAGAAGAAAAAGAGGACGGCAATGTTCAACACCGGACGCAGATTTGGGAACACACTCCACAATGAAGCTGATCCAACCACTTCTTCTGCTGAGAAAAACAGTCCCCAAGGGGGAGAAGCACCTAGTCCCGCAGTCTCCGACAACGAGACGGACTATAACGAGGAACAATACCCACCTGCTGCTGACAGATACAAACAACTGGAGGACCGTTTGAGCGCTATGGAAATTCAGAACGGGCCGGGACTGGATTTCGGGGATTTGGGATTATCTTCTGGAGTAGTAATTCCACACAAGTTTAAGGCGCCTGCCTTCGCCAAGTATGATGGGGTCTCCTGCCCAAAGCTGCATCTGAGGTCGTATGTAAGGAAAATCCAACCTTACACGGCGGATAAAAACCTCTGGATTCACTTCTTCCAAGACAGCCTCTCGGGGTCTCAGCTTGAATGGTTCTACCAATTAGACGGAGCTAACATCCGGCACTGGGAGGATTTGGCGACTGCTTTCTACAGACAATACCAATATAATTCTGATCTCGCTCCTACGCGTACCCAACTTCAGGGTATGTCTCTAGGGACGGGTGAAGGATTCAAAGAGTACGCTCAAAAATGGAGAGATTTGGCTGGCAGGGTGCAGCCTCCATTAACTGATCGAGAGCTGGTTGATATGTTTCTGGGAACGTTGTCTGGTCCGTTTTTTAATCATTTGGTTGGTAACTCCTCCGCTGGGTTCACAGATTTGATATTAACGGGAGAGAGAATTGAAGCTGGCATCAGGTCAGGCAAGATACAGAAGGCTGCCTCTACAAGTGCTGAGAAGAGGCCGTTTAAGAAAGAAGCAAGTGCCGTCTATGGCCCTAGAAGACAAGTCAAGCCCGAAGGTCGCCAAGCCGTTAATGCTTTGGTCATCTCTAAACCTGTTGCTGCTCCTCAGCAGTACAATCCGCAAAGAAGTGAAAGGCCCAAGAGGCAGTATACCCGATTGAGTATGACATTATCTCAAATTTTACCCCAACTGTTATCCACCAACCTGGTGACCCTCAAAGAAGCTCCTAAGGTCGTCAACACTGCGTCCCCTAAATACAACCCGAATGCCCGGTGTGCTTATCATTCTGATAGTCCCGGGCACACTACTGATGATTGTTGGGCCTTGAGAAACAAAGTGCAAGATCTGATTGACGCAAAAGAAATTCAGTTTGAAGCGCCGGAAAGACCGAATGTTGTAACGGCTCCTATGCCCCAGCATAGGGTAAGTGCCATTGAGGAAGAAGTGTATGCTGTTTCGATAGATGAAGTTGTTACCCCTTTGAAGACTGTTAAGAAGAACCTACTGCGGGCCGGTTTATTTCCGGGTTGCGGCGAAGGTTGCCCATTCTGTGCTATTTCCCTATCCGATTGTCCCTTGCTAAGGTTAGGCATCCAAGGCCTAATGGATAGCAAGGAGATTTTATTCAAAAAGACTGCTGTTCAGTTGGTTCCAATGAAAGAAGTTTCCGTGATTACCATCTTCAAAAATCCAATCAAGGCTCCCCCAAAGAAGCCTATTCAAATCTTGACAGTTGCGCCTGTGATCATTACTGTTCCAGGACCCCTCTCCTACGTGTCTGATAAAGCTGTCCCCTGGCATTATGGGGCAGACGTATATGTAAATGGAATCAAGCAAGAATTTGATGCTAGTGCCAGTATCTGCGATATCACCGGTCCGGCTAAAGTCACCCGCAGTGGCAGGCTCTTCTCGCCTGACATTGCGCCTCCCGCTATTCGAAAACCCCTCCTCATAAAACCTGCAAGTTTACCAAGTCCTGTTGCTGATCAAATTGTGTCCCCTACTGCCGAATCCTCAAATGCTCGGGGCAAAGGGATTGAAGAAGAGCCTGCCCAGATGGAGGCACCAATACCCGTGAATGCTGAGGCCTCCCGACAAGAAATGGAGGAGATTCTGAAAATAATAAAGAAAAGTGATTTTAATGTTGTCGAACAGTTAGGGCATACACCCTCCAAGATCTCCCTGCTTTCCTTATTACTATGTTCCGAGGCCCATGCAAAAGCCTTGATCTCATTTCTCAAGACGGCCCATGTGCCGCAGGAGACGTCTGCAGTTCAGTTCACTGACTGCATAGCAAATTTAACGGCGGACAACGGCTTGGGCTTTTCAGATGCTGACCTAACCGCAAAAGGGAGAAACCATAATGATGCCCTGCATGTCTCTATTGAATGCAGGGGCACTACTCTGGCACATGTATTGGTGGACACTGGTTCTTCCTTGAATGTTCTTCCGAAAAAGGCTTTAGATCGTCTGGATTATGAGGGCCTGGAGTTGAAACCCAGCAATATCATCGTCAGAGCTTTTGACGGTTCCAAGAGGATGGTTCATGGAGAGGTTAACATCCCTATTCGTGTGGGCTCTCAAGTGTTTGACTCTACCTTTTACGTGATGGATATACGTCCATCGTACTCCTGTCTGTTGGGTAGACCTTGGATCCACAAAGCTGGGGCAGTGACCTCCACCTTACACCAAAAGCTGAAGTATCCCGTCAGGGGGAAAATTGTCACTGTGCAAGGAGAAGAGGAGTATATGGTGAGCCATTTGAATTCCTTCAGGTACATCGAGATGGACGGAGAATTTATTGAAACTCCCTTCCAACATTTCGAGGAGGTACATCCAATTTCAGCAGCTGCGGAGACAATGGCCGAAGAGAATGATTCCTTGAAGATGGTTTCCCTAAGGGATGCCCGGGCTGTGGTTCAGAAAGGCGATGGTGCACACTGGGGTCAGCTTCCTGACTTCACTCAGAAGAACGACAAGTTTGGGCTAGGCTTTACTGCAGAGGCTCAGAAGGCGGTGCGCAAAGAGAAGATTGGAAAGGCTCCGGTGTTTATTTCCAGTTCAAGGGTGAATGCTATCGAGGAGGATGTGGAGGAAGCTGAGTTTGATAATTGGATCTACCCGACTGCTAGCGACGGACCAAGCAACTGGACAGCAAAGGATTTTACCCCTATCACATTTGTCACGCAATAATTAATTTCTTTTGATTTCCAAATTTGTAACAAACAATATGTTAAAACTCTGTTGGCTCGGTGTCCTACCCGGGGCATCGTAGCTCCATTTGTGAGGGCTTTTTGTATGACATTTTCATATATCATCAATCAAAACATTGGACGTTTGTTGCATTTCAAATCTTGTGCTCCTTTTCTTTCTGTGTTATATATATTGCAAAACAGCTATATTTACACACACCCACTTATACAGGTTTCAATCCACTCTGGATCTCACTGGCAACAGCTTTGCTACCGCCAGTTATGACTTCGAAAATCCGATCAACTTAGCTGAAGACGAAGGTGAAGATGATTGCGAAGTGCCTGGTGAACTCGCAAGACTGCTACTACAGGAAGAGAGGGCTATTCAACCACATGAAGAGCCTGTGGAGACAATTAACTTGGGTACTGAGACAGAAAGGAAAGAGGTCAAAATTGGTGCCAATCTAGAGTTCAGCGTGAAGCAACGATTGATCCAGATGCTACAAGACTACATGGAGATCTTTGCCTGGTCTTATGAAGATATGCCCGGTTTGGATGCCGACATTGTAGTTCACCATTTGCCAACCAAGGAAGATTGCCCTCCAGTAAAGCAAAAAGTTCGACGAATGCGTCCAGAGATGTCTGAGAAGATTAAAGCTGAGGTGATGAAACAGTTTGATGCGGGTTTCCTTGCAGTAACTTCTTACCCTCAGTGGGTTGCCAATGTTGTGCCAGTGCCGAAGAAGGACGGTAAGGTCAGAATGTGTGTTGGCTACAGGGATCTGAACAGGGCCAGCCCCAAAGATGACTTCCCCTACCTCACATTGATGTCCTTGTTGACAATACAGCTCAACACAAGGTGTTCTCCTTCATGGATGGCTTCTCAGGGTATAATCAGATCAAGATGGCTCCTGAAGATATGGAGAAGACTACATTTGTAACTCAGTGGGGCACCTTCTGTTATAAGGTCATGCCATTCGGATTGAAAAATGCTGGGGCAACCTATCAGCGTGCCATGGTTGCTTTATTTCATGATATGATCCATCATGAGATTGAAGTATACGTTGACGACATGATTGCAAGGTCTCAAACTGAGGAGGAACACCTTGATCATCTGAGGAAGTTGTTTGACCGACTCAAGTTGTACAAGCTGAGATTGAATCCCAACAAATGCACCTTCGGGGTGAGGTCCGGAAAATTGCTAGGTTTCATTGTAAGTGATAAAGGTATCCAGGTGGACCCTGCCAAGGTTAAAGCTATTCAAGAGATGCCGACCCCAAAAACAGAGAAAGAAGTCAGAGGTTTCCTAGGACGACTGAATTACATTGCCCGATTCATATCACATCTAACTGCTACTTGCGAGCCAATCTTCAAATTACTGAAGAAAGATCAAGTGGTACGCTGGAATGATGAATGTCAGGCCGCCTTTGAAAGAATAAAGGAATACCTCCAAGAGCCACCCATTCTTATGCCACCAGTGGAAGGAAGACCTCTGATACTATACTTGACAGTGCTTGATAATTCAATGGGGTGTGTGCTGGGGCAGCATGACGAGTCTGGCCGAAAAGAGCACGCTATTTATTACTTGAGCAAAAAGTTTACCGACTGTGAGTCTCGTTACTCACTGCTTGAGAAAACTTGCTGCGCTCTTGTATGGGCTGCTCGCCGGCTGAGACAGTATATGCTGACTCACACTACTTTATTGATTTCAAAGATGGATCCCATCAAGTACATATTTGAAAAGCCCGCTCTGTCTGGGAGGATAGCGAGATGGCAAATGATCTTAACAGAATATGATATCCAGTATACAACTCAGAAAGCAATTAAGGGGAGTGTACTGGCTGATCATTTGGCACACCAACCTGTGGACGATTATCAATCATTGAACTTTGATTTTCCGGACGAAGACATCATGGTGGTAACTGACTGTGAAGTACCTGGACCGGATGAAGGACCTGAGGAAGGATCCCGATGGTCTATGCATTTTGATGGAGCCTCCAATGCTTTGGGTAACGGCGTCGGCGCTGTAATCATATCTCCCAAGGGGACTCATACTCCACTCACCGCCCGATTATGTTTCAGCTGCACCAACAACATGGCAGAATATGAGGCATGTATCATGGGTTTACAAGCTGCAATCGACCTGAGGATCAAGTTTCTAAGTGTCTTCGGAGATTCCGCTCTCGTGATCAATCAGATCAAAGGCGAGTGGGATACGAAACACCCGAATCTCATTCCTTACAAGGAGTATGTATCGACCCTGCTCCCCCACTTTGAAGAGATAACTTTTGAACATTTCCCCAGAGAGGAAAATCAGCTAGCGGACGCACTAGCCACGATGTCTTCAATGTTTAAAGTTAAATGGGACAATGAGGCTCCCCAAATCCTAATCTGGAAGTTGGATGAACCGGCATACTGCTGCGAGCTCGAGGCTGAGAAGGTGACTGAAAAGCCCTGGTATCACGAGGTGAGGAGATACTTGGAAACCCAGGAATACCCTGAAGGTGCATCTGTCAATGATAAGAAGTTCATGAGGAGATTTGCTGCAAAATTCTTCCTCAGCAACGGCATTCTCTACAAACGGAATCATGATTCAACTTTGTTACGTTGTGTGGATAAGGCTGAAGCAGAGAAAATCATGATGGAACTACATGAAGGTACATTTGGAACACATTCCAGTGGACACACCATGGCTAAGAAAATCCTTCGGGCAGGATATTTCTGGTCCACAATGGAAGCCGATTGTTACCAGCACTCCCGAACTTGTCATAAATGCCAGATCTATGCTGACAAGGTGCATATCCCTCCGGTTCCTTTGAATGTCCTGACGGCACCTTGGCCTTTCGCAATGTGGGGCATCGATATGATCGGTGAGATCCGACCGACGGCATCCAATGGGCACCGTTTCATCTTGGTGGCAATCGATTACTTCACGAAATGGGTTGAGGCAGCTTCATATGCCACGGTAACCAAGAGCGTCGTGGCACGTTTCATCCGGCATAATCTGATATGTCGGTACGGTGTCCCGGAAAGAATCATTACGGACAACGGTACCAATCTCAATAACAAAATGATCACTGAACTCTGTGAACAATTCAAGATACAGCACCACAATTCTTCCCCCTATCGGCCGAAGATGAATGGGGCTGTAGAGGCAGCCAATAAAAATATCAAGAAAATTGTGCAGAAGATGACAGTGACCTATAAGGATTGGCACGAGATGTTACCATTCGCTCTTCATGGGTACCGCACCTCAGCAAGGACGTCAACCGGGGCAACTCCCTTCTCCCTAGTCTATGGCATGGAGGCAGTCTTGCCGATTGAAATCCAGATACCCTCTCTTCGGATAATGAAGGATGCAGACTTGAATGAAGATGATTGGATCCAAACTCGACTTGATCAACTAAATCTAATTGACGAAAAAAGGCTCACTGCTATCTGTCATGGTCAAACGTATCAAAAACGGATGATCAGGGCATTTAACAAGAAAGTCAGACCGCAAGAGTATCAAGTTGGGGACCTGGTAATCAAACGCATCATCCTTCCTCAAAGTGATCCCCGGGGCAAATGGACCCCTACTTATGAAGGGCCATTTGTGGTTAAACGTGTGTTCTCAGGAGGAGCCATGATCCTAACCACCATGGATGGTGACGACCTTCCTCACCCCGCCAATGCAGACATAGTGAAAAAATACTACGCATAAATAAAAGACCCGCTAGGTTGACATACCTAGGCAAAAATAAGGGCTTCCCGGCGAACCAAAAGGGTTCGGGCAAAAATAAGGGATGAAATAAATAAAAATCTGTACACCCGGCAAGTCGAAAACCTGAAAGGGCGGCTTGGGCAAAAAAGGGTATCCCGTTGGACTGAAAACCCGAAAGGGCGGTCCAGGCAAAAGTTAGGGATAAGAGCGTAACACTATGTCTCATTGGATCACTTCGCACCCGGATTTCGGCATCAACTATCTGGCTCAGATTACGGCATCGACCAATCAGCTTCATCTTCGACCAGGCAGCAAAGCGATGAGACGTTCGAAGACATGAAGGCAATAGCAGAGTTGGAACCAAGTGGGATGGTTCACATAGCTGTTTTGTTTTTCAAATTGTAAACTCTATGTTATTTGGCGATGTCCTCTTACTAGGATGTCAGTCTCTTGTACAAAAAAAAAAAAAACGCCTATTCACAGGCAAAGTTTAAATCAATGAAAATTCACTTGTCCATACAAATTGCCATTGTTTTTCTTTTGTTGTTTTGTCTTGCGAAGAACGTCCAATGTTCATTTTTGATATATGCATTTGACATTAAATTGCTGATTCATAAATGTTTGCATATGAAAAGAGATTAATTACAAGTGACATCAAAGACAGGGGCAATGTGGAGTTGTCTAATGCGGTCTAGTTGTTTTGTCCGCCAAAGCACCAAGGCAGGTTCAACTGAAAATGTGACCAAATCATCTCAACTCCCCGCAGAGTAAAGCAAATTCAGCAGCACTTTCCCCAAGCAGGAGTCGATTCCCCGTCGATCCTGAAAAAGGCAAAACATCCCCCGGCAGGTCTTAAAAGCTCATCCCCAGTAGATTCTGCGAGCTTATCCCCGGCGAAGTACGAACGTCTCGCCCAAGTTTTATTTAGAGTTATTTCCTCACAAGGACTTATAACTGGGTTATCCTCAGCTAAAAGCCACGGAAGACCGTTCCCGGCAAAAGTTCCTTCAATCCCCAGCGAAGTCTATCTTTGGTTTTCCCCAGCGGAGTTTATCATCATTATCCTCAGCGGAATCCATTGTTAAAGTCCTCAGCAGGCCTCTCATCAGAGCTTCGGTCAAGCATCTCTTCCGCAGAACAGCTTCCCGGTCATTCGTCAAGGATTTATTTTCCTAAGATGAAATTACACTCATAAACATTTCACATTTTCATACATCTTGCTTACCTACATGATGAAACACATGCGACATCAAATGTCGAACATCATGACATCATGCATATCATACATCATGACATTGCATACAGCTTACGTCTTTGCCTTTTCAGGAAAAAGACAATCTCAAAAAAGACTACTTTCAACTGTCACAATTCCAGACTCGATTCCTGTATCTAGCCAGGGCACGTCTGAAGAGTTCAAAGATTCGACTCCTGTATCCAGCCAGGGCACATCTATCAACTACAACATTTCCAGATTCGATTCCTGTATCCAGCCAGGGCATATCTGTTGACCACATTTCCAGACTCGATTCCTGTATCTAGCCAGGGCACGTCTGCAGAGTTCAAAGATTCGACTCCTGTATCCAGCCAGGGCATATCTATTGACGACTATTTCCAGATTCGACTCCTGTATCCAGCCAGGGCACATCTGTGGGCAACCGATTGAAGATTCGATACCTGTATCCAGCCAGGGCATATCTGCATAAGGAGACTGAAGATCAAACACCTGTAACAAGCCAGGAAAACATCTGTCTTTCTTAAACACACAAGTTCTCGCTAAGGAACCTCTTATGCGATCAACACTTCCAAATGGCATCTGTAAGCCCATTCCCGACAAAGTTCTGTCACTTGTCCAGATGGCATCTACAAAGCCCATCTCCCTATCCACCATCTCTCCAAATGGCATCTATAAGCCCATTCCCGACACCACGTTGTTGAGGCTCCAGCATGCGAGTGCAAATTTCCGGGCACTCTAGTGTCCAATCTCCTTTTACCCTCGAGTCACAAAAGGCAAACTTGCCAATCTAACTCTTCAGGTCCAAGAAGATTGAACAGGGGCAACTGTTGTACCCCAAAATTTGCCCTCCCATTTCCTCAACATTTTTCTCATCACAAGACATTTAAAGATCAAGATACAATTAGGGTTTCCTCTGCTCAAGACTTCTCCTTGCACTGTGGACTCAAATTAGGGTTTGTGTTTGCCTAAAGATGTGTTGACCTAAAATGCCTAAGATGACTTTCATGCTTCATATTGGACTCCCAAGTTTACCTATACCAAGTTTCAAGTCTTGATTCCAAGTTTTACCCAGTCAATTGGACAGTTGACCTAGAAATCAGCTGTATTGGGGAAAAAGTCAACTGTGGCCAATTGACAGTCAAACCTCATGAAATTTGATCCACATCAACATTATGAACTCACATGGACCATTTGATCAAGTTTGAATCACAATTCCCCAAGAAATTTGATCAGATCACCAAAAGGGCAAAATGGTCATTTTTAGGGTTTTGACTGCACAAGGGCAATTTTTGACTGTCTGACCTAGCCAATGGCAAACCAAGCTCACTTATGGACTCAAGGACCCCATGGAATTATCTTGACATGTTCATCAAGCTCAAAAGATCCCAAGTACACAAGATTGACAGTTGAATTTCTCAGTCAATTGATCAATTTTGACTGTATACTGAAAAGTCAAACTTTGACTTTTTTGGTCAAAATCAAGAGTCAAGATTCATTTTTCATCAAAACATGCCAAATTATGAAACTTGTTCACCAAGAAATGTCAAAATGCAAATTAGGGTTTGAAAATGGAATTTTTCATAACTTAGAATTTTTCTAAGTTATGGAAAACCCTAATTTTTTCCCAACTTTGCCCCATCTTTTCACCATGATCCATTTGGATTCAAACAAAAGTCAAAACATGAAAGTTGTAGCTTGTTGCAAAATCTACAACTTTGATTCACAAAGTTTTCTCATTTGAAGCTTGTATCTCAAGTTATGATTTTTTGAATAAGGGCACTAAACCATCTTTTAACTTAGTGAAATTTGACCTATTTTGACAAGGTTTTCTACCCTACTTCAAGGCCACTTTTCATACCCTTCCACTTGGAATTTCAAATTTCATTTCAAAGATGGATTGTAGTACACATTACAAGCTTTCCAAAATGTCCAAGAACTCATCAAACAACCTCATAACTTGAGAGATTCGAATTTCACAAGTTGGCAAAAATTCACTTTTGTTCTTCATCAAAGCATGTTCATAAACTTGGCAAATTTGAATTCAGCATGCTTAAGCTACATTGCAGGCCTCTAATCCCATTCTCACTCAATAATTCAATGCTTATCCTTTGTGTTCTAACATTATTTTGCTCATTTGGATAATACACACAAAATCAAGCCTAAACTAGAAAAAGCATGTTATCCATTCTTGTAAAGTGATACTTTATGGCAACTTTGCAAATCTATGAGGTACAATGCAGATCTTTAAAGCAAAAAAGCATAGGCATATCCCACTGATCAAGACTCAAAGGTGCAGCATAGATTGAGGCATTGTACTGGCCTAGAAACCAAGTTGACATTTGCTTGCTTCACATAGAAGTAACATCCATAACTTATGCTATCTCTCATATCAGTCAAGGAACACAACACAAAAGATATCAAACACATTCCATAGACCACATTGAAGCTTTTGCTCGAGCCATTTGCCTTTCAAACCCTCTCCATCTCAGAATCATCCTCAAACTGCACAAACAGGGGTGCCCCTGCAGTTTGAGTGCAATCTCTCATTCCCTTCAAACATTTCTGTCCAAACCTGTTCCTCTACCTTCCTTACAACATATGCAAGCTATCCATAAGCTAAGGCACGATCTGTAGTTGCTCTAACCACTTCCACCATTTTCACATCTTTAACTTGCAGGTGAAGTTCTATAGCTTGATACAAGAAGGTTCAAGACAAAGTGAGCATTGAAAAAGCATCCCTGGACCTCAAGGAAGCTTTTCCAATCATTACATTGCACTGAAAGTCTCTCATTCTCCACATAGAAGTTCAACTGCACAGGTAAAAGTTTGAATTCGTATCTCTCTTATTAGGCATATTTAGTCTTAAGTTTGTGAAGAAGCAAGGTCCTACTCATAGCCCTGAACATGTACATAGCTTTACTTCTCATTTCTTTTGCCTGAGTAGAGAGAATTTGAGCTCTGAAAATGGTAGAAAAATTAGGTCAGAAAAGAGGGGGAGAGAAATTCTCCCTCATCTTGGAGAGATAGGTCATGTTCTTTATATGGTTAGAACCGTCTCTTCATGCTGAACATTTCTTGTGTTATGAGTTTTTGCTAAAAAGCCAGGAATCAAGAGTTAGAAGGGACTGAACATTGGCGCGCGTTTTTCAAATAACCTGTGCTGGAGGTTGAAGAAGGAGTGAAGTGGGCTGGGCTTGGATTTGTGTTGCTTTTCACACCCCATTTTTTGGTTTACACCCCCCTGAGCCCATTTGTTTATTTTTCAACATTTTTGACTTTTTCTTTTTGGGTTGACTTTGTTTATTTTTTTCTCATGCCATTAAAATTTTTAAAATATTTTTTCCATCATTTTTGTATTTATGGCATATTTGTTTGTTTATTTCTTTTATTTATATACAAATATATATATATATACTATTATTAAAATAAATAGAAAATAATGTAGATACATTTTTATTTTTATTTTTACTCTCTGAAAATATTTCACACAAAAAAATACTTTTATTTATTTTATTAAAATATTAAATAAATATTTATTTTGTATAATACTCATTTAGGGTTTAATATATGTATATATACATGTTTATTAATATATTTAAGATAAAAATATAAAATACTTGATTTTCTTCATTTTTATTGATATTTGATACAAAAATACTTTTTTCACAAAATACTTCATTTTATTTTATTTTTTGTACATAATAAACAAATAGTAGAATTTAATTAGATAATAATACTTTTTATATAAAAATTAGGGTTTTCTTACCCTAAGTTTCAAAATACTAAAAATAAATACATTTTTATTTCTTTTTCCTTTTACATAAATATTTTCTCATACACATAAAAAAAACTTTCTTTTTTTACATTTTACATATTTATTTTATTTACATTTAAATTATGCAATTTATTTACTATGCAAATATCCAATTGTTGTAATAATCTAGATTTAAATTCTTGTCTATATCCCCATTTGAACATTTGTACCCCCCTTCCCATATTTGGTTGTGTAATAGCTTAGTAATTTTAATTTCGCACTTTATTGCTTTCTAAATAATAACATGCTAGAATTAGGGTTTGTATGCGAAAAAACGATAAAAAAATAGTTTGACCTAATACAAGACAAACAAGCATGAAAATGGACACACAAATCACACTTGCACCCCCTAGGGTATTCCACTTGTTGCCTTCAAATAAATGGGCCATATTGTATGTTGAACATTTTTGGGCAAAGCAAACAGTTTGAATGATCATAGTCCCTCGATAAAACCTTTCAAAACAAACAAAACAAATGATCAAGTCCCTTAGAGAAATTGCCCAAAGACATTTAACGTTGTTACAATTATGGTCTAAACGATGACCCGCGCCTGTCCCTTTTCACATCCTAACACAAGGTTGCCCACCAAATACAATGGTGGTGCGAACTTGTTAAAAGGGTTAAAGTATAGCAATAATCTTTTGAGAAATTTAGGAGTAGATAAACTCTTAGTTACTTGAATCAAACTTGCAAAACAAAACACTTGCCTATTTTTTCAAACCACACTTCACTACACTTTCAAAACAACTTTCAAAAACAAATGAAAACCTTTTCAAAAGACATACATCCTTGTATACATCCCCACATGGATCATTGCAAAGGTTGCCACCACATTGGCCTCTTTTCAAAACATTTTCAAAACCCACACACTCAAGCACCATTTAAAACAATTGAAAACAAAAGGCAAGTGATCTAAGCAAGTAACTAAGAGCCCATGGATAACCATGGATAGAAAGGGTGCTAATACCTTCCCTTTCTATAATCTACTCCCCGAACCCAAGAAAACATCTCAAAAGGTTTTTGCTGTGCTTTTTAACCTTTCCTTAGGATAAAATAAAAAGTCGGTGGCGACTCTTGCTAACCGCAACATTTGCGAATACAAACGCAAACCTCAAGTCAGTTCTCCCACCGTATCACAGGAGGCCTTAAGGCATTTCTTCTGAGTTTATTGATAAAGTGTGATCAGAGATAACAAGGTATGGGCTCAATGCATTGACATTATGATTAAAGTGATCTTTATGAAAATGGATATGTGACTTTTTGGAAAAATGCTCCATGTATGGGATGTAAATTGGATAAAGCCTCGAGTCTTTGTCTAATGCACTTAGGACTCGGGTAAAACATCAATTATATGGAGATTTGGAAGAAAAATAGGCTGCAAAGAAATCTCTCATGGTTTGTCCTAGGTTTGACATGAACTTGAACCTCAAATCTGACTTGTAAAACAACTTCACCATGGATACTTCATCTCTTTGAAACTTGGTACATGAGCAAGATAAATTCATGCTCTTGGTACCATTGGAAATATGGTCCCATCCTTTACAACTTTCATGTTGAACACTTGGCTTGAATCATCTTGGATCAATAAGAAAACTGGCCAACAAAATAAGACTTTTAAGCTGAAAAACACTTAGAAAAATCTCTAAGTACTTTGCAATTTATCAACTTGATATCTCAAATTCAACACTTCATATCTTCCAAATCTTATGAGTTTTGGGTCAATTCTTTCCACATTGTTGAAGTATGTAGGATCATTATTAAGTACATCCCCTGGGCATGAAAAATGATTGCTTTATGAAGAAGTTAAAAGTTTGAAAAGTCATGCACTTGATCATAAGTTTGTGGACTCAGACAACTTTTCAATTTTTTCATCTTTTCCATTTTTGCAAGTTATCTCAATTTTGTGATTTCACTTGATCAAATTCAATTATCAACCATATTTTCATGAAATTTATCTTTAGAGTTCCATATTTGACTAAAAATCTCAAAAGTCAAAGTTTGACTTTAAGCAGTTGACTTTTCTAGATGAATTCAAATCTTCCAATTTCAATGAGACCTTGTGATCATGATGCAACTTTTAATATATTGAAACATCTCGAGGACTATTAAATAATGATATTGGGGACCTCTTGTGTGATGTACATTGGAGCTCAACCTTCACAACCCTAATTCATGATTTTCAACCGAGGGTGCAAAAAACCCTAATTCTCTTCAAGCACTTGATGGATCCATGATGAAACCCTAACGTGATGAGACTGTGATGAAGATGATGACCCCTTTAAATTGAAAACCCAAATCATAAGCAACATGTGATTCAAACTCTCTTATGATAAAAGACAATGACACATTTGAAGGCTAACTTGTGTGAGATAGACAGATGAATTAAATGATATGTATGATTTATTGAAGCCAGATGACTTATATGATGATGCATATGATGTGGGATCTTAGGTCAAAAATTAGGATACAACACAAGTGTTAGAGAGAATCCATCTTTGAAGTTGACTGATATTATGGAGAAGACACATGAAAAGTGGAATGTTAGGATTAACAAGACATTGGTATATAGAGCAAAGACACTAGTTGTTGATATTGTGGATGGTTTATTTAGAGAGCAGTACATAAGAATCCATGATTATGGCCATGAAATCTTAAGGGAAAACCCATGATCAACTGTTAAGATTACAAGTCAACCATTTCAAGGGGAGAACAGTGAAAACCCTAGTCAAATGAGTCCTCACTTCTAGAGGCTGTATGTATGTCTCAAAGCTGGAAAGGATAGTTTTTTAAGTGCATGTCTATTATAGGATTAGATGGGTGTTTCCTAAAGGGATACTATGGTGGAAAAATACTAGCTGCTATTGGGAGGGCTTCAACTCTGTGTTTGTAGCTGCTAGAGTCAAGCCCATTGTGACAATGCTTGAAGAAATTAAAGTGTATATAATGAAGAGATGGGAATCTAATAGGAAAAAGATTTCCAAATATGAGGGCATCATACTACCAAACATCAAGAAGAGGATGGAAAGGGAGTCACAGAAAACCAATCATTGGATTGTGAGGTATCATGGTTAAATTGTTGTCATTTTAATTTATTAAATGCATATGTTGAATATTACATTGGCTAACATTAAAATGACTACTTTTTATAGGTGTGCAGGTGAATATGACTAGGAAGGAAAGACATATTTCACTCAATGGAGAAAAATTTGTTGTCAACCTTTACAAGAAAGAATGTTGGAGAAATGGTGAGGGATGAGACATAATGAAACGGGAAAAACATGATATCAAGTGTAGTCGTTGCCACAAGGATGGTCACAACAAGGCCACTTGTAAACTACCACAATCACAAGCTCCTCTAAGTCAGGTACAAGAAGGAACAAATCAGGAACTACCACCAACTATTTCAAGTCAGGTGTAAGAAGGAACTACTCATCCACCATCACCAATTGTTACAAGTCAACCACCACCCAAAAAGAAGAAGAAAAAACTTTATAAGGGTGACAAACCTGTTTCAAGTCAACCTTGATGTTTGTTATAATGTTTGGTTACCATTTTGTAATGTCATTTTGATATGTCTATTAATGGCTTACTGATATGGTTTACATTGTGTTTTTATAATGTTATTGCTATGCCTTTTAATGGCTTATTGACATGGCCTATCTGTTTAGTTTTTGTATCACATTTTAGAATGTTATATTAATGTCTTATAATGGCCTTTTATTAATCAGTTATGTATCATACTTCAGATCTGTTAATGAAATTTGAAATGATTTATAATGCCAAATTATCTTACTGTATGGTTTCCATAAATTCCCTTAATTTTTTAATTTTTTGCAAATTAATCTATTTACTATTTTGATTCGTACCAATAAGGTCATTCATCTGTATTTTTAACAGGTTTGTATTTTGAGACAAATTTATACCAGTTATGTATCACATATAAAACAAAGAATAATGAAGAATCATTGATAATGTGTTGAAATAGACACTAACATAATTCATTAAATAAACTTAAAAATACAATGAGAATGTGAAAACATAACATTGAACTACCCTAATTCTAATTGAAATATATTGTTACAAACACAAGGTTCAACCCTAAACTCAACATTTCAACCACAATGGACATTTTCAACCATCCTCTAATGTAGATAACCTCATTCTTCAATTTATTAATTTTTTTCTTTTGTCTTTCAAGCTTCAAGTCCCTTTCATCAACAAACTCATCACCTAACCACTTGAAGAAATTGCAACCCTTATCCATGTGATTTATGTAATTTCTACAACTCCAGAATTTTCTCCCATAGTAGACATTGTTCACATCATTAACAGTTCGAATAACACTTTCATCTTGACAAAAACACCTCATTTTCTTGTTTCTACGAAGCACAGATCCAGATGTACCGTATATTTGGTTGTTTGACGTTGAAGCATTGTTTACAATCTTAGACATTGAACCCTAATTTGGAGAAGAAAATGAAATATTGAAGAAAGAAGAAAATGAAATATGGAAGAAAGAAAAAAATGGAAGATGGAGGAAATATGGATGAATCATGTAAATGGAAGTGAAGTTAAGGGATGAATCATAGTTAACGTTTTTTCACGCAAACTAACGGTAGAGACCAAATGATTTAACGGAAGTATAGTTAAGGGATCATTATGTAACATTTTTTAGTTTGGAGACCAAAGTAAAACTTCGGTCAAAGTTAAAAGACCTAAAGACTAATTATGCATATTTAATACTATTTTAGGTCGGCCACAAGCCCTGTACAAAGCAAGTCCAATTAGCACCCCAATGCAAAGTAAGTCCAATTATCATATATAAATCATCTGACATGCAACCTAAAAATATATTTGGATTAACGATGGACATAATTGATTCTAAGAAAATTGAGTTCGTTAGAATTGATTTTAACAGAATTGAGTTTTACTGAATTGATTTATTTTTTGATACATTTATGTAAAAGTGAGTTGAACAATAAGTTTCAGTGTAAAATCACCCCGAATCAATTCCGAAACTAGAAATTACAAATTCTAACTTCAAATAGAATCAATTCTGAAGGCAGAATCAATTCTATTTTTGATAAACCAAACACCTCAAAATCACCCATAATCAATTTGAGACTTCTAAAAGCCAATCCAAACACGCACTAATATGATTTTTGATAATTCACTCTACTTTTTTTTAATCAACTTTTTGTCTTCTAATTATCTTGGATGTTGGTGTACTAACCCTGCAGTTCCGCCTCACGAAATCACACTGTAGATCTGCTTCACCATACCAAGAGTCCACACTAACAATTCTGATCTCAATACAAAACACATACCATAAACTTTCAGAAAACTAATAAGATAATTCAATAATCCTAAACAATTTTACACATCTGGTACAACAAATTCTAACAAAATCAACTAGTACTAAACTATTTCAGTATTTAGGACTAAACACACCAATAACTTTAAGAAAATTGACAAAAGCAAACAAGAAAATTGAAATTCCAACAACGGTTGAACTAAGTCTCCAAGGATCACGAAAATAAACTGATCTCAACATTCCCATATAATGTTTCCAAACATTATTATAATGTTCATTCAGTTCCTTCACCATTTCACCATAACAATTTGATGTCACCACGACATATCTGCAAAGACAATTAACCAAAGTCGCCAATTCCGCGTGACTCCCGAGTTCATGGCTAATGATTTCCGTGTCAACCAACAACTCAACATCTTCATGTGTATGAATCAAAGAATCGATCAAAGAAACATAGTTGCACACAAAAGGTTGGTTCGAATAATGACATTGCTCGAACGCGATTAGGTTCCTTAAAACACATTCCGTCGATTGATCTACTTTCAAATGTGGGATCTGTAACTTAGATTCCACAAATTTGAAACATGGTAAACAACCTAAGCACAAAAACCAGTTCAAGATTGGTGTTTTCTTAAACTTAATGTCACAATAGCTTCTACCTTGAACTTTCTCAAAGCTAATTCCCGCTTCATTCAACTTCGTCGCGGTCCTAAGTACATATTCCGACGAAAATTTAGTGAAATTTTCCGATTGAATGACACCCTTTTCTTGAATCTCTCTTGGAAGATAACTATATCGAATCAAATCAGTGAAATGTTTGCAAGATTCACAATTGCGTATCATCTCGTCTTTTAACCTTAACTTCTGAGGATAATAATCTTCAAAGTAGTTAAAAGCAAGTTGAATAAAAGCAACAGAATTTCCACCTAAAACCCTTTTGTGTAATTCCTCCAAAACAAACATAGGAATCTGATTTTCAAGCAACAACAAATCCCTTTGTGTGATTCTATAAATCCATGAAGTCATAAACATGAAATCATTCTTCCGTTCAGATTCATTACCTTTCCTCAAAAACAACTCCATAATGAAAACTGAATCTAACAAAATCATTTCCACAAAGTTCTCCAAAACACAAACATCATGCTTAGAATAACTTTTAGCAATACTGTCTTTATTTTCTTCAAGAAAAGCCTTATATTGAACCAAAGCTAAACCTTGTTTGTTTGATAAGCGTTTCCAAAATGCATGAAAGTACCTTTGTTTCTGTTTCTCTTGATTTAGGTCTGGATTGTGAGTGTGAAATGGACCTATTGAGATGAACTTTGGAGTAAAGGATTCTTCATTCAACTTGTGAAGATGATTAGGAACCTTGTAAATGCAACATTGTTCATGTAACATTGGTTCAATCATTTCTGGGATGTTGACTATGTGATGAATCTGTGGATTTGTTTCAGAACCCATTGAAACACAAATTTTTCTTCTTCTTTTTTTAACCTAAAAAAGTAACATAAAAAAAATACATTAGCAAGATTTAACAAAAATAACAGAAAATTAAAAACTTTGAGGATGAAAATTTCTCAATAGTTTAAAAATAAATAAGAGGAACTTACTACAAGGTTGGAAAAAAAAACAAGTCTAGAATTTGTTGGAAGCAACAAGTTTAGGTTAAGAGTAACAAGAGTTGTTGGTAGTAATAAATGTTTCTTTAAATGGTTACGAGGTTTTGAAAGGAACCAAACTTAACTTAATAAATTTGTTACATTGAAATTTGTGTAATGTGTTTTGAATGAGTTTTGATTTTGATTCTCTTTCTGTCTGTTTGTGCTCTGCTGAAGCACGTGCTGGGCATTGTTTTTGTACTTTTTCTATATATTACGGATTTGAAAATTGGAATCAACAAGTTTGTAGATTAATTTTAGTTTGTTTATAAAAAGAATTTTGTTTTTTTACAAAAAGATGACAATGTCTCTAAAAGAAGACGCCCTCTCCGTGTGAAACTTTAATACTTCTTATTATTATTATAAATAAGTATTTTTTTAAGTTCACTCAATAATAAATATATTTGATTTTTAATGTAGATTAAATATATTTATTATTTAATAAATTTATAAAAAAAATCTTTATAAATAAGGTTGGAGACAGTTTGTCTGTGACGTAAAAACTTTTTTTTTGGTTTTTCATTATATTTGCAAAAAAATTATTGTTGAGTTCGATCAATGTTTTGAATATATAGTATTCTGGACTGTGCTCATCTTGGCTTAAAGTGCAAATAAAAATTCAGATCCAAGCACCTCCTCGGAAAATGGTCATAATCAATATATCACCAAAACGTATCCGACCACAGATTACGTCTGCAACGCCTGCGTGCCCTCGACGAGCGACGTCCACGATCAAGGGAGGCTCCAGCTCGAGTCCAGCTCGAGCACCTTTTCCGTATGTCCACTGTGACCGTTGTGGAATTCTCAAAACTCCAGAAAGACCGCATCTTCGTCCCTCCTCATTCTCCGCAGAGCACCACCCAAGAAGGGGACCACGTGCGGGGTCCACTACACACGTAGAACCTGACAGTTTCTTTATTGGGTCAGTTCTGATCAGTCCAACGAGGGGACCTTGACCCAGCGCTGGGGACTATAAATACCCTCTGTTCCAAGAGGGTCAGATATTCATCTATCGCATACCTATATACTTTTTGTCTGTCCATTTCGTCTCTCATTTTAGCATCAGAGTGTCTTGTAGGTACCATATCTCACTCAAATTCAGTTTTAGCCAGCTGTGACGATCTAAGTCTGATCCGGTCAGATCATATAATAATGTTAAATTTTTTGAGATAGAGTTGAATTGCCAATTAATTCTACAAAATTTAATAAATTGATATTTACAATTGCGTTTTACAATTGCGCGTAGTGATACTCTTATTTATATTTAAAAAATACCGTTAATCAATATTTTGTAGAGATTTTATTTTTTTTTGGTTAATAATCTCAGTTAAATATGTGGGAAAAAAGAAAAAACATTCTTAAGCGGGCACACTCTAGAAATATCATTATAGAGGTTTTCTGGAGATTTGTAGCAGAAATCTCGGGATCAAAATATCAAAAAGTTAGATAATTAGATGATTAATGTACGTTTTTGTTGCAGCCTTTCTGCCTCCTGAATAAGTGTGGTGTCATTAAGGTTGCATCTCCCTATAACCATGGCACATTCAGTAATTTGGAGTTATCTTTCATAATGAGGGATTCCTTGCCCAACTCTATTCTTGCATACATGGTGTACCCCACATTTTGACATGCACATAGAATCTCTTGCAAAAAGCCACCACATCAACAAGATCCACAGATTTCTTATGAGCTCCATCGTAATAATTAAGTTTTTCTTTTTTCATGAGAGACAAAATAAATAAATAAATGATTATGTTACTCCTACAAATTATAAGAGACCTCATATGATTAGCACCTAAATTAGAAGGGATATTGATATAAGAGTTTTCTTATCTAAGAATGTGGTGGATAAAATTATCTCAATCTTTAATTAGATAACTTTGAATTAGTTCCTACAAATTAAGATAATGATAAAATTTCCATGTTTTCATTATTACGAACGGAAGAATATGGAGGAGCAATAAACACATGATTTTCTTGAATTATGTGTTTTAATAAAGTGTAATTTCTATTAAGGGGCTTGAATCTTTACTTGTAAAATGTTTGACAAATTCACACTATCATAATAATCAAATTATAATTGATTATCTGAGTTGCGCATCAGACCACCATAACAAATTTCTCTCGAATTTCTTAATACATCACCATCAACATTTAAAACCTAAGTATTATTGTTATCAACACACTTCTCTTAAAAATTGCAAAGAGGGAAAGAAACTTGTGTTATCAAATTCTCGTTGTGATATGTCAAGTTATCAAAAGATTGAAGCAATGGTAAACATAAACAATTAATGTGTTCTTTTAAACACAAATTTATTTCTTATGCACCACAAACTCTTTATATTCAAAGAAATTATGTTCCCTACTCTGTTAACATATTTTGGATAGAATCTATAAAGTTCATGTTGGAACATGTCTATATTCTAATATGTTGAATTTAAAAATTTATCAAGTCTCACATTGTTAGAATATCTTTTTGGTTGAAAAAAATCATTTAGTCTCACATTGCTCATGTGATAAATATTAACTACCTTATTTCACTATATAAGGAGTGCACATATTTGATTCTAAATCACACCAAAAATTATTTTATTACTTTTTCCTTCTCCACTCTCATAATTTTGCGTCTCTCGAATTGTCGAAATGCCAGCTTCTTCCCCTTTCTTCCTACTCGTTGAATTTTCTGAGTATTTTCTTGAATTCTCTTTAAAGAATTATGTTAATTTCTCCTCATTTGAGTTCAGAAATTTTCAAGTTTAATCTTTTGGATTTTCTTTAGAGAATTATTTGAATTTCTCTTTGTTAGAGAAATTATTATGAGTGGTCAAATGACCATTATTAATTTCTCTTTGGAGAATTATTTGATTTTCTTTTTGTTTGAGAAATTATTATGACAGATCTTTGTACGAGATGTTACGAGTGGTGTTGATACCATATTTAAATGGTCTTGTACCATCAAAGCGTGTATTTCTAGACCGATTATCTATCATGCAAGTGGTAATCGTACAGTATAGAACTGAGCTGTTTTATTCTGGAGGCGACGCGGTAGTTCGACTGCTTTGCATAATTTTGAGCAGTATCGTGAAATGTCTTAAAAAGAGCGACCTAGTCCACGAATCAAACCTGATAATTTCTTCGGTGGCAAATATTTTAAAATCTGAAAACAACAATTTTAAGACGTTTTAAACTGCCATGACTACCGAAGAAATTATTGGTTCTTTTGCGGATATTGTCTTTGAGAAATCGTTCATGTTTGAGAGAAGTCACTTAAAACGTTGGCAACAAAAGATTAAGTTCTTAACGTTGAAAAAAGTTGCTAACGTTCTGATCGATGACATTTTGTTGCTCCTTCTGGATCAATCGAACAAACTAACGGTAGTAAATCTGGAGATTTAGAAGGAACACTTAAAGTGTTGAAGTTGAATCTGCTGCACAGATTAAAGCGAATGATTTACAGCATAGTAAAGAAATCACCTTATAGAAAGAGAATGAAAATCTCTACAAAATCATATTTTGAATAGACTCGCAAATGATCTGTATGATAATTACAGTTGATGTGATACTGCAAAACAAGATTGAGAGACTCAGAAAAAGAAGTATGATGTAGAAGCTGGAGTAAAGAAGTGTGTTGTTAGCCGCTACATCAAGTATCAAATGCAAAAATGTCAGGACGATGGAGACTCAATGTTACGAACTTCAAAAGATTGCTTAAAAGATCATCACAAAAGGTATGTGTTTAAATGAACAATTTCAAATTGGTTTTATTATTGACAAACTACCCCATAGTTTGAATGTTTAAAAAAAAGGGAATCTTAGAGACAATATCAAAAAGAAAAAGTCTTGGTTGTTTCAAACAACAAAAAGAAAATCGATGTAGTTCTGAATCCATTTGGCAAATGATTAAAGAATCAGAACCACAATATTATGAACCGAATTAAGAATGAGAATTCTTCTATGATCCCAATAGCTCCAACTAGGCAACAACCACCACCTAAAAGAAATGACGTTGGTTTCCCTTTGTTTTAACTATGAAAAATCAAGTCATATGACTAAGAAATGTAGAAGTAAGCTTGAACTTGGTTTTGTCCCTAATGCATAGACTAATGGGTAATTTATTGTTATGGTAATTGAAATCAATATGGTTGATGGATATGTTGGTTGGTGGATAGATACATGCGTCTCTCGTTGTGTCTGTTATGATCGTGTTATATTTAAACATACACGAATACTAAAGATAAGAAAATGTTGTTGGGAGATGGCCAGACCACGAATGTTGTTGGAATTGTAGACATGGAGCTAAATTTCACTTTCAAAAAGACTTTAATCTTAAGGAACGTTATGCATGTTCCTAAGATTAGAAAGAATATTGTTTCTGGTTTTCTTTTAAATAAGACAGGATTTAGTCAGTCTATTGGGGTAGATTTGTATGCCATTACGAAGAATGAAGTTTATATGTTTAAAATTTTTGTAAAGAATTTGAAAATGATATAATAAGAATTTGTAGTGATAGATAAACTGTATGATTCTAGTTTATTAATGAATTTTATACATGGAATTGTACATGAAACGACTGCACCATACTATCTTGCAATGAATGGTAAAACAGAAAGAAATAATAGAACTCTTATTGAACTTGTTGTTGTTATAAAGATGAATTTTGGTGCTGTACCTCACTGGTGGGGGGAATTTTATTGACTGTTTGCTATGTCCTGAATAGAGTCCCCAAGTCAAAATATAAGATCTCTCCTTATGAGATATTAAAGAAAAGACAACCAAACTTGTCTTATTTGAGAACTTGAGGTTGTCTGACTTATGTCAGAACTTTGGATCTGAAATGAGTTAAACTCGCTAGTACAGCATATGAATGTGTTTTCATTCGGTATGCAGCAAACAGTAAAGCATATAGGTTTTATGACCTAAAGGCAAAAGTGATCATAGAATCAAATGATGTTGAATTCTATGAAGACAAATTTCCTTTCAAATTGAGAAATAGTGGGGGCACACAATCGAGTCACATTCCTGTGATAAGAAGCACAGAAAGCAACGAAAATGTAGAAACAGAACTTCAACAAAGTAAACGAGTAAGAGTTGCTAAAGACTATAGGCCTGATTATGCGGCTTATAATGTAGAAGAAGATCCAATGAATCTTCAAGAAGCCTTGTCATCTCTGGATGTTTATTTATGGCAAGAAGCTATCAATGATGAGATAGAATCTCTAGAATCTAACAAGACCTGACACTTAGTAGACTTGCCTCTTGGTTGCAAACCAATCGGTTGTAAATGGCTTTTGAAAAAGAAACTAAAACATGATGGAACTATTGATAAATACAAGGTTCGCCTTGTTGCCAAGGGTTTTAGACAAAGAGAAATATATATTTCTTCGACACCTTTTCTCCTGTCACTAGAATTACATCCATTAGGGTACTTATTTCAATAGCTGCTGTTGTACCCCAAAATTTGCCCTCCCATTTCCTCAACATTTTCTCATCACAAGACATTTGAAGATCAAGATACAATTAGGGTTTCCTCTGCTCAAGACTTCTCCTTGCACTGTGGACTCAAATTAGGGTTGGTGTTTGCCCAAGGATGTTTTGACCTAAAATGCCTAAGATGACTTTCATGTTTCATGTTTGACTCACAAGATTATCCATACCAAGTTTCAAGTCTTGATTCCAAGTTTTGCCCAGTCAATTGGACAGTTGACCTAGAAATCAGCTGTATTGGGGGAAAAGTCAACTGTGGCCAATTGACAGTCAAACCTCATGAAATTTGATCCACATCAACATTATGAACTCACATGGACCATTTGATCAAGTTTGGATCACAATTCCACAAGAAATTTGATCAGATCATCAAAAGGGCAAAATGGTCATTTCTAGGGTTTTGACTGCACAAAGGCAATTTTTGACTGTTTGACCTAGCCAATGGCAAACCAAGCTCACATATGGACTCAAGGACCCCATGGAATTATCTTGACATGTTCATCAAGCTCAAAAGATCCCAAGTACACAAGATTGACAGTTGAATTTCCCAGTCAATTGATCAATTTTGACTGTATACTGAAAAGTCAAACTTTGACTTTTTGGTCAAAATCAAGAGTCAAGATTCATTTTTCATCAAAACATGCCAAATCATGAAACTTGTTCACCAAGAAATCTCAAAATGCAAATTAGGGTTTGAAAATGGAATTTTTCATAACTTAGAATTTTTCTAAGTTATGGAAAACCCTAATTTTTTCCCAACTTTGCCCCATCTTTTCACCATGATCCATTTGGATTCAAACAAAAGTCAAAACATGAAAGTTGTAGCTTGTTGCATAATCTACAACTTTGATTCACAAAGTTTTCTCATTTGAAGCTTGTATCTCAAGTTATGATTTTTTTAATAAGGGCACTAAACCATCTTTTAACTTAGTGAAATTTGACCTATTTTGACAAGGTTTTCTACCCTACTTCAAGGCCACTTTTCATACCCTTCCACTTGGAATTTTGATTTGCATTTCAAATATGGATTGTTTTACACATTCCAAGCTTTCCAAAATGTCTAAGAACTCATCAAACAACCTCATAACTTGAGAGATTCGAATTTCACAAGTTGGCAAAAATTCACTTTTGTTCTTCATCAAGACATGTTCACAAACTTGCAAATTTGAATTCAGTTTGCTTTATGCTTAATTACAGGTCCTTGAACCAATCCATACTCAATAATTTAATGCATATTCTTTGTACTAAGACCAAGTTCTTTGAGTTCAAGCTTTGTCTAATGGTTTAATCCTAAATTAGATAAAGTAAACTATCCATTTTTGCAAAAGTTCACTTTATGTCAATTTGAAAATCAAACAAGTACAAGCTAAATCTGAATGGCACAAGATTATGGACAAATTGCTCTGATCAAGAGAAGATTATGCAGCCCATTAGGAGGTCCCCTACATGCCTAGAACATCAACTTGCATTTCTTTGCTTCACATAGAAAAAACATCCATAACTCATGCCAACTCTCTCTTCAGCTTAGAAACACAAGAACAAAGTTGTCAAACACATTACACATAACATATCCAAGCTAACACACGAGCTTTTGACCTCCAATACACCCTCCATCTCAGAATCATCCTCAAACTGCACAAACAGGGGTGCCCCTGCAGTTTGAGTGCAAACTCCCAATCCCTTCGAGCATTTTGATCAAGACCTGTTCCTCTACCTTCCCTACAACATATGCAAGCTAACCATGGCCTAAAACCTGACCTGTAATCACTCTAACAGTTTCCACCATTTTCATTTTTTCCTCTTGCAGTTGAAGTTCCATAGCTTGATTCAGAAGCTCTCAAGACAAAGTAAGCATTGAAACAGCATCCCTGGACCTCAAGGAAGCTTTTCCAATCATCACATTGCACTGAAAGTTCCTCATTCTCCAGATTGAAGTTCAACTGCACAGGTAAAAGTTTGAATTCGTATCTCTCTTATTAGGCATCTTTAGTCTTAAGTTTGTGAAGAAACAAGGTCCTACTCATAGCCCTGAACATGTACATAGCTTTACTTTTCATTTCTTTTGTCTGAGTAGAGAGAATTTGAGCTCTGAAAATGGTAGAAAAATTAGGTCAGAAAAGAGGGGGAGAGAAATTCTCCCTCATCTTAGAGAGATAGGTCAAGTTTTTTATATGGTTAGAACCGTCTCTTCATGCTTAACATCTTTTGTGTTGGAAGTTTGTTCAAAAAATCAAGGAATCAAGAGTTAGAAGAAGCTGAACATGGCGCGCGTTTTTTCAAATATTTTGTGCTGGAGGTTGAAGACAGTGTTTCATTGGGCTGGGCTTTTGTGTTCTTTCTTTTCACACCATCTTTTTTGGCTTACACCCCCCTGAGCCCATTTACTCATTTTTTGACATTTTTGACTTTTTCCTTTTTTGCTGACTTTGTTTATTTTTTCTCATGCCATTTAAAAATTAAAAATATTTTTTTCATCATTTTTTGCATTTATTGCATATTTATTTGTTTATTTTCTCTATTTGTACATAAATACATATATATGATTATTAGAATAAAAATGTAAAAATAATGTAAATACACTTTTTATTTTTATTTACTTTCTGAAAATATTTTACACAAAAAATACTCTTTTATTTATTTTATTAAAATATTAAATAAATATTTATTTTTAGAATAATACATATTTAGGGTTATATATATATATATATATATATATATATATATATGTGATTATTAATATATTTAAGACAAAAATATAAAAATACTTGATTTTTTCATTTTATTAATATTTGATACAAAAATACCTTTTTTCACAATACACTTCATTTTATTTTTATTTTCACAAATAGTAAATAAATAATTGTATTAAATTAGAAAATAATACCTTTTTCTTTAAAATTAGGGTTTTTACCCTAAGTTCAAAATACTCAAAAAATAATACATTTTTATTTTTCTTTTTTCTTTTACATAAATAATATTTTCTCATACACATAAAAAACTTTCTTTTTTTGCATTTCATATATTCATTTAATTTCCATTTAATTATGTATTATTTAAATTGCAAATATTCAATTGATGTAATAATTTAGATTTAAATTCTTGTCAATATCCCCATTTGGACATTTGTACCCCCCTTCCCATATTTGGTTTTGTAATAGCTTAGTAATTTTAATTTCGCACTTTATCGCTTTCTAATGATAACATGTTAGAATTAGGGTTTGTATGCAAAAAACGATAAAAAATAGTTTGACCTAATACAAGATAAACAAGCATGAAAATGGACACACAAATCACACTTGCACCCCCTAGGGTATTCCACTTGTTGCCTTCAATAATGGGCCATATTGCATGTTAGGTGTCTTTGGCAAAACAAAACAATATCAAATGATCATAGTCCCTCGATGACGCTTTCGAAAGTTGCCTAAAAAATGATCAAGTCCCTTAGAGAATTTGCCCAAAGACACTTGGCACCATTGCAATCATGGTCTAAACGATGACCCGCGCCCGTCCCTTTCACATCCTAACACAAGGTTGCCCACCAAATACAATGGTGGAGCAAACTTGTTAAAAGGGTTAAAAGTATAAGCAATGATCTTTTGAGAAATTTAGGAGTAGATAACCTCTTAGTTACTTGAATCAACTTGCAAAAACAAAACACTTGCCTAATTTCAAAATCACACCTCACAACACTTTCAAAACAAAACTTTCAAAACAAAATGAAAACCTTTTTTTTTTCAAAAGACATATATCTTTGTATACATCCCCACATGGATCATTACAAAGGTTGCCACCACATTGGCCTCTTTTCAAAAACATTTTCAAAACCCACACACTCAAGCACCATTTAAAACAATTGAAAACAAAAGGCAAGTGATCTAAGCAAGTAACTAAGAGCCCATGGATAACCATGGATAGAAAGGGTGCTAATACCTTCCCTTTCTATAATCTACTCCCCGAACCCAAGAAAACATCTCAAAAGGTTTTTGCTGTGCTTTTTAACCTTTCCTTAGGATAAAATAAAAAGTCGGTGGCGACTCTTGCTAACCGCAACATTTGCGAATACAAACGCAAAACCTCAAGTCAGTTCTCCCACCGTATCACAGCTGCTATTTATAATTTAATAGTACACCAAATGGATATTAAAACAACTTTTTTAAATGGTGACTTAGAAGAAAAAATCTATATGAAACAACCGGAAGGGTTTGTGATTTATGGATAAGAAAACAAGGCCTGTAAGTTAGATAAGTCTTTGTGTGGGCTAAAACAAGATCCAAAGCAATGGCATGTAAAGTTTGATAACTTAATGATATCAAATGGATACATAGTGAATGATAGTGACAAATACGTTTATTACAAATTTGAGAATTATATTAGCACAATCATATGTATATATATATAGACGATCTACTCATATTTGGATCAAACATTCAGGCCATTAATGATATGAAATCATTATTGTGCAACAACTTTGATATGAAAGACCTCGGAGAAGCGAGTGTGATTCTTGGTTTCAAGATCACGAGATCCGAGCAAGGAATTTCTTTGGATCAATCACAATATGTGAAAAAGATCTTAAAGAAATATAATTACTTTGACAGTAAACATGTGAGCACACAAAATGATCCAAGCGTGAAGTTTTTTAAGAACACTGGTGAAAGTGTTAGACAAACAGAATATGCGAGCTTCATTGGAAGTCTTAGGTATTCCATTGATTGTACTAAACCCGACATTGCATATGTGATGAGATTGTTGTGCGGGTTTACTAGCAGACCGAGTAATGAACATTGACAAGCTATTGAGCGATTCATACGATATCTTAAAAGGACCATGAATCTCAATTTACATTATCAGAGATTTCCTATTGTACTTGAAGGATACAATGATGCAGATTGGAATAACTTATCAGATGATTCCAAAGCAACTAGTGGCTATGTATTCAACATAGCTAGAAGAGTTGTATCTTGGAAATCAAAGAAATATACTATCCTGAGAATATAGCATTAGCGACTGATAGTGAAGAAGCAAGTTGGTTAAGATGCTTGCTAACTGAGATTCCCTTATGGGAAAAATATATGCCAGTTGTGTTGATCCACTGCGATAGTACCGCGGCTATTACAAAAATCGAGAACCATTATTATAATGGTAAAAGACTTCAAATTAGAAGAAATCACAACATTGTTAGAGATTGTATCTCTAAAGGAGTTATAAGAGTGGATCATCTACGCACTGATGAAAATTTAGCAGATCCTTTGATGAAAGGATTAGCTAGAGAGAAAGTCTATAATACATCATATAAGATGGGACTAATGCCTATAGGAAAATGAGTTGCTCATGATGGTAACCCGACCTAAATGACTGGAGATCCCAAGAAATAGGTTTAATGGGTAATAACAAGTTGTGAGTAATATGAGATGATCATGCAAGTAAAGCATGAATCCTGAAGTAATAAAAGGGTGAGATAATAGAAACTCTTAATGAGATCTATACTCTGTATGAGGGAGTACCTAGACTACATGAGTACTCTTGATAGACTCACCTATGTGATTGTGGAACTTAGGCCGGTTCCTATGGAATTTTGAGGCAGAATTCCTAGAGCCTTCATTAAACTGGGATACACGTGCACGGGCTATTAGAATACACCTTAAGAAAAGGTTGTATGCGGGTTTGATGTCTGAGATAGAGTTCAACACATTTGTGTCACTCTTGTTGAATTGGAATCATACTTGCTATGCAAAGGTTCAAGTCGTAGACCCATTTGTTTATGCACAATCTTAGAAACGTTTGACGTTACTTCTAAAATCAATTTTTTAAATTCAGTGGGGGATTGTTGGAACATGTCCATATTCCAATATGTTGAATTTAAAAATTTCTCAAGTCCCACATTGTTAGAATATCTTTTTGGTTGAAAAAAACCATTTAGTCCCACATTGCTTATGTGAGAAATATTAACTATCTTACTTCACTATATAAGGAGTGCACATATTTGATTCCAAAATCACACAAAAAACTATCCTATTAGTTTTTCCTTCCTCACTCTAATAATTTTGCGTCACTCGAATTGTCGAAGCGCCATCTTCTTCCCCTTTCTTCCTACTCGTTGAATTTTATGAGTATTTTCTTGAATTCTCTTTAGAGAATTATGTTAATTTCTCCTGATTTGAGTTGAGAAATTTTTAAGTTTAATCTTTTGGATTCTCTATGGAGAATTATTTGAATTTCTCTTTGTTGGAGAAATTATTATGAGTGGTCAAATGACCATTATTAATTTCTCTTTGGAAAATTATTTGACTTTCTTTTTGTTTGAGAAACTATTATGACTGGTCTTTGTACCAGATACTACGAGTGATGTCGATACCATATTTGAATGGTCTTGTACCATCAGAGGGTGTATTTCTAGACCGATTATCTATCATGCAAGTAGTAATCGTACAGTATAGAACTGGACTATTTTATCCTAGAGGCGGTGCGGTAGTTTGATTGCTTTGCATAATTTTAAGCAGTGCCGCAAAACGTCTTAAAGAGAGCGACCTAGTCCACGACTCAACCTGGTAATTTCTTTGGTGGTAAATATTTTAAAATCCGAAAATAACAGTTCATATTATCAATTTCAATAAACCTTATATGGATATTTGGAAAGTTATATTTATACTAAATATATACAACTCTCAGGCAAAGTAGTAAATAGTGGGTAATAATTTTAACATTTTTAATACAATAAAATATGTAGGAGAAACATTATCACATTGATGTTGCAAGACAAACTTGGTTAGAATTGAATTATGATAATCATGTCAAATAAAAAATTGAGCACATGATGTAAGAGGTCGCTTCTATATCCAATTCTAATTATTGTCAAAATTATAATCATGATCTTTCTCTTTATTTCTCTCTCACCCTCTCCCCTGTCTCTTGAAGGTGAGAAAAAAACACAAAAACAGGAGGTTGAAGTGTGTTAGCCTTTTCTTTCTTTTGTAAAATAATTTTATAAGATTATGAGCACAAGGTCTAAAATCTGATACAAAGTTAATTGTTGGTAGCAGATAAAAACTAGTTTAGAGGTAGAGACTGAAAGAAAGAGACACATACAATTTTATCCGGGTTCCTCCCACAAAATGAGAGTAGTCTAGTCCCCTTGCACTTCTAAGGAATTTCATTATAATCACAACTGATTATAAATGTTCAAGCACATTAGCAAGAGAATTCAAATGCTCAAACACATAAGTAAGACACTTCTAATGTTCAAGCAAACAAGCAAGAGACTTTAAATACTCAAGCACACGAGCAAGAGACTTATATAATAATCTAACTTAAACATATAAGAGATTGTTTGAATATTACACTTGATATATAATCATAGGTATAAACAAAATACAACTCAATAAGACTCTTACTACTTAAAAATTTCTAAGATATACAAATGTTAAGAAATTCTAAGTTAAATTTATGCTTTTGATTTGTCAGAGAAATAACTCTTTTGATTTTCAAGGATATGTTAGTTTTCTTCAAGTCTTCGATATATATATATATATATATATATATATATATATATATATATATATATATATATATATATATATATATATATATATATATATATATATATATATATATATATATATATATATATATATATATATATATATATATATATATATATATAGAGAGAGAGAGAGAGAGAGAGAGAGGGAGGGAGAGAGAGAGAGAGAGAGAGAGAGAGAGAGAGAGAGAGAGAGAGAGAGAGAGAGAGAGTCGTTGAAGAAAAGAGCTTGCACAAGTGAGTCTTAGATAAGCTTGATCATAGACGTTGGAATGTTTTTCGATATGGATAATCTCATTAAAAAAATGAATTTTCTTTGCTTCAAGAGAAATTATTTGTTACATTCCAGTTTCTATACAATTTTTTTTTGCATCAACACGTGATCATAAGAAGACAAAATGACCTTTGAGTCTGATAGTGATCTCTTAAAGTATTTTTTATCCTTGTGTTGACCTGCTTCAGAGTCTGAGTCTTTAGAGTCTGGATCTCAGTTTCTGAACCTTTAGATTTTGGATCTTCAGAGATTGATTTTATTCAAATTCTGGTCTTTAGAAATTGAACTCCTCCAGAGTCTGATTCTTGGGTTTTTATCTTTTAGATCCTTGATGTTGAGTTATAAATTCATGAAGTCATGCACTTTTTCTAAACACTTAGAGAAATTTTCACCTAGTTTAGGCAGATTTTTTACCTAACTTCGTAGCCAATTTTCACCAAGCTCCTAGATGATTTTGTCAAAATGGTCAACATAAAAGTTGTAGAGGATGTTTCAAGCTTTCCAAAATGTCCAAGAACTTAAAGAGATCATACTTGAGCTAAGATGATTGAAGAGAAGAAGTTAAGGTTTCATTCTTGATTTTTAGGTCATTTTTATGATGAACACTTGACCAAATCTCATAGCCATGCTGCATAATCTTGCTTTATAGGCTTCTAACTTGTGTTTAACTCCATAATTAATTGATTACACAACTGATAGAGCCATTGTCCAAGCATTTGAGTCATTGCTCAAGTGATTAATCCATTTTTGGCACAAAGATAACATTGCCATTTTGGAAAAGCCAACTTTAATCACAATGTCAACTCCTTGAGCTTTGCAATTGTTCCTTCTGAACACACAGAATCTCAAAGTCAGAAGAAACTTGTGTAAAGCCTCTAGCCATTTCAGATCATGCTTGTACTATGCATTAGAACAAGGTTATCTCAATGTTGCTTCAAAACTAAGTCATCTAGCCATAACTTTGTAACTTACAAACCTGATATTCTCCTTCCCTCCAACCCTTCCCTATAAATAGAGAAATTATTTATAAGCTAGAAGATGAATTAACAACCCCTGAAACTCTCCCAAACTCCCTCTAGCCAGAAATTGCACACAAACTTTATTTTTGTGCAGATTATGACCTTGAACTTGTATCTTCCATTTCCATCGTACGTTTTCCCTCAAAATCATTTTCAAAGCTTCCTTACATCAAATATAACTCATCCCTGTCCTTGTTTCCCAACTGTAACACCATCTTCCTCATCTTCCATGATAAAAAACAGAGGTATGCAACTTGACTTCTCCAAGACATTCTAGGTACTCTCAGCTCAAGCTAAGCATTGCATTAGCTTCCTAGAGGTCCAAGGGAGCTAACCAGATCATTGCAGCACCTTGAAGCAAGCTCAAACTCAAAACACGAACTCCATTTTTAAGGTGAGTTTTCTGACTTTTGAACTCTTCATATAGGCATAGTCCTGAAACTAACCATATCCAACCAAGATTGAGGTCTTTCAAATGCAAGTGAGGTGGTTGTTCTTCTTCTCTGGATTCTTCTAATTTGTTCTCCAGCTTCGATGTCTACCTCTGGCCATCGCATCAACTCTCTTTTCAGACGCTCAATGGAGTGAATGTGTCAAAGTTTCATTTTCATCAGAAGTTTGGTGGCCAAGAAAATAACGTATCCATCTCTAGTGAAAATCATTGGAGATGTCATGATTCAAAAAACAGAGAGAAAATGAGAAGAGAATGTGAGAAAGTGTGAAGAATGATGGAGAAATGGATGTTTTATTTATAGAAAACACAATTGCACGTAGTAGCCATCTCAGATGACGTCTCCTTCCCATATTATAGTGCATGCGCCATCTCACATGTCTAAAACAAAGTACATGCGTCAAGTGAGATGACGCCTAATACAAAAAGGTGAATGCATGCGCCAAGTGAGATGGCGCATCCATTGATATATATTCTGAAACATGATTATTTGTGTAATTTTCTCTGAAACATGATTATTTGTGTATATTTTTTTTCAAAACATAGTTATTGCTAAAAAAATTCAAAATTATACTGATTAAATTAAAATTAATTTATTTTAAAAAAAAATAACATTTAAATAACATTTGATTTGTTTTTCTTTTTGCAAATTAAACACATTTTTATGTTCTATTTTTCATTTTCTTTCTCCTGTATCAATCAATACATCAAATATTTTACTTTACCAGAATTTTTTTATTAAATTTTATAAGTAAAATTTTAATGATACTACTAGTTGATAACTCTATCAATATTAGACCAATCAAATGTGTACTATTTATCTTGAGTTTGAATTGTATGAAAAAATATTTATTTATTGACGTAGGAAGGATACTTGTGCGTGCGTATGAAAGATGAAGTAGTGTGTTGGAAAAATTCAGCAGGAATTGTGTATGTTTGACGTCTGGTATTAGAATGATTATTATTATATCTTTTCGGATAGAGAATCAGTTCACAAATCTAAATCATAAGAATTTATTTCAGAATTTTTTTTATTAATAACCATGTATTAAAAAAATATTTCGCAAATAACCGGGTTTCGGAAAAAATTACGCAAATAACCATGTTTCAGATGGCTCCACAAAGGAGGAGCCATCTCAATTGGCGCATGCACCTAGTGTTTTGCCCTAGGCGCCATCTCACTTGGCGCCTCCCTTGTCTTTTAACCAAGTGAGATGGCGCATGCTCCTTAAAAATGAGAGGAGGCGCCATCTCACTTGGCGCCTAGGGCAAAACTATGGCAAAATGCTGTTTTATAAATAATTCGTCTGTTTCTTTGAAATTTCTCACACTTTCTCGCACTGTATTTTTATTTTGTACTCCGTTATTTGCGTAATGACGTCGCCTATGATTTTTAGCAGAGATGGTTACGTTATATTCTCCGCCACAAAACCTGCGATGAAAATGAAATTCTGGCACATTCACTCCATGGAGCGTCTGAAGCGGGAGTTGATGCGGTGGCTAGATGGAAACATCGCGGAGGGGGAAAAATTCGAAGGATCCAGCGAAAATGAACAACAACCTCGCATGCGACAGGAAGACCTAATGTGTGGTTGGAGGAAGTCAAAACAGACAGTGATGTAATGCTGATGATGCATGGGTCAGATGAAATTGTGTTAACAGTTGTAATTTCCTAGATTGAATATCGTTAATCATTGTTGTACGCGAAAACCCTAATGTAATTTCCTATATTGAATTTCTTAAATTGTGTTAACAGTTTTATTAACGGAAAACCCTAATGTTTACAACACAAATATTGAAAAGATTTATTGTATTACAATATTTATGTGGTCGAGCCAGACGCCCGATTCAGACAGTTTTTGCGATTGTGTCCGACCTGACGGCATAAACCACACTTTCTTTCCAACCTGTCAAGATCGTCCATTTCTGTTGTGATGCGCCTGCTTTTGGGACGACCCTTCTTTTTCCTTCGCATTTGGTCATTGTGCCAAACTATATCGCCGTTGTATTCAGGCCAATAGTCCGGTTTTGCCACCAAAGGAAAGTTGTTGTTGTAAACAGTGAGCAACGTTTCAGATTTATAAACATTTGAGAGCAGTTGAAGCGCGTCTTGATGGGTATGAACACAAGCGGCAATGACATGAGAGCAAGGCATATGAAATGCTTGAAACCTGCCACAATCGCACCATTGAGAAGGTAAAACGACCCTGTATTCTTGTCTTGTCAGGCCTTCATTGTGGTCGATTGTCTCTTTCACAATGAAGTTGTGGCTGTGTCGGTCAAACCGTGTAACCATGTGAGTGTTGGCTTTAGCACTTTCAGCCTTAATGTATTTCATACAGCTTTCACTCCATAGTTGTCCTGATTGCAAGACTGCATACCACATTTCACCTCTTTTGGCAAATAACGCAGCCATCCTAAAATACGTGGATTTTACTAAGGCAGTGATTGGGAGGTTTCGTATGCCCTTGAATACCCCATTCATTGATTCAATAAGATTTGTTGTCATATGCCCCCATCTTTGGCCATTGTCGTATGACCTAGTCCACTTTTCGACCGGTATATTGTCGATCCACGTACCGGCTTCTGGATTAGACAAACGGATCTCGTTGCGGTAATATTTGAATGTGGGTTGTGTCAATGCGTATCCCGCATTCATCACCGCTTTCCTCAATGTTTTGTCCTTGACCTCCCTCGAGAAATTCTGGACGATATGCCTGACGCAATAGACATGCGTAGAAGGAGGGTCATGCCAACCATTTGCTGGATTATTATAGGCACTTTCAATGGAGGCATGTCTGTCCGAGATCAAACAGAGATCTGGTTGAGGAGCCACGTGTGTATGAAGATTTTTCAGGAAAAAGCTCCAAGCACCACCGGTCTCCCCCTCGACAAGGGCAAACGCAACGGGGAAAATGTTATTGTTGCCATCTTGTGCAACTGCCATCAATAGCGTGCCTTTGTACTTCCCATACAACCAAGTCCCGTCAATTTGTAGAATTGGTTTGCATGATGCAAACCCTGTGATGCATGGTTGAAATGCCCAAAACACGCGACTGAATATTCCGTTGCCATGCGGTAGACTACCATCTTGGGCGTACTCTGGCAATGTTTCCAGAACATAAACACTACCTGGAGAATATGTCTTGAGTGCATTTAGGTAGCGGGGAAGTTCTCGGTATGACTCCTCCCAGTTTCCGTACACCCTTTCAATCGCCTTAGTCTTTGCTAACCACGCCTTACGGTAAGACGGAGTGTAGTTAAAAACCGTGGTGATGTGGGAGATGATTGTTTTCACCTTCAAAGAAGGGTCGTTGCTGACCAGGGGTAGGATTTCTTGACAGATTAGATCATGGTTGAGTTTTCGGTGGTCTTGTGATTGAGTGGAACTTACACAAGTATGGGTAGTCATGGAACCTATGACCCAGCAGTCACCCCTTAATCTGTATGATGCGGTCAGCTTGAACATACAGTCAGGGTGGACACACTTGATCTTGTACCTTTCCGGGTTTACACGATCCACCTTAAAATCAACTGAGTTGAGCATGTGAAATTTTTTGATGGCCCTGATGCATTCCTCTCTGTTACGAAACTTGTCCTTCTCTTTTAAATTTTCATCCGACTGCATATACGGTTGGAAAAACAAGTCAGTAGAAGGTTCATCTCCGCCCATGTTGAAGTTTGTCATGTGCGGAGGTGGTGTGTAGATTTTGTCAGTAGGAATACTTGGGATGCCATCATCGTCAGAATCGTCGTTCACCATTTCATCAAACTCTAACTCGTTATCTTCTTCTTCATCATCAACTGCATCTACCTCATCTTGTTCATTCTCCAAAGGATCAACCTCCTGTGTCACCGGAGGCTCTACCTCCTGTGTCACCGGAGGCTCTTGAAGCAAAACGTACAACTCAATAGAGTCGTATCCAGAATAGACATGGTTGGAAATCATGTTCTGGAGATCCTCGTCATCTTGAACTTCAACCTTATAAAAAATTACTTGGTTGTTTCCAAAAAAAACTGGATTCTGATAAAATATCTGGGATACCGGGCCTCGTTCAAGTTTGGCCTCCAATCTTTTCTTGAAGTACGAGAAATTTGCTTTCCCGTTTAAGAGAAATCGAACGTTGTCGGTGTTTCTAAACAAAAACCCAACTGTGGGACAAATGTATGTCTCACCGTTGAAATGTGCTTTGACAACAAATTGTGGTGAAGAGGCCATTGTGTAGAATTGTTTTAAGGTTTGAAGGTTGGAATGTTTGAGGTTTATTGATTGTATGAAGGTATGAATGCTGGAATGTTTGAAGGTTTGATGACTGATTCGAAGGTTGGAAGATTTTACAGATTATGTGAATCAATTTTATGTTCAACGTAAGGAAAAAAATTTCAATTAAGTAAGGGATGCAATGGCCTTGCATAAATGTTTTGTGTAAGACTCCACCCATCAACTCCAATGGCCTTACATGCAACAAAGAAAGGAATCCCAAAGGTTGTCACGTAGCCTGAGTCTATGCTGTAAGAAATGACACCTCTTATTCGCCAAATGGGGTGGCGACACCATTCATTTTTGTACTCTTTCGCCAAGTGAGATGGCGCCTCCCTTACTGTCCAATCGTGATACATGCATGGGATTATGAAACCCCATAGACTGCCACCTATCCTGGCTCTATTCTGCACACATAAATGTTTTGTGTAAGACTCCACCCATCAACTCCAATGGCCTTGCATGCAACAAAGAAAGGAATCCCAAAGGCTGTCACGTAGCCTGAGCCTATGCTGTAAGAAATGACCCCTCTTATTCGCCAAATGGGGTGGCGACACCATTCATTTTTGTACTCTTTCGCCAGGTGAGATGGCGCCTCCCTTACTGTCCAATAGTGATACATGCATGGGCTTATGAAACCCCATAGGCTGCCACCTATCCTGGCCCTATTCTGCACACATAAATGTTTTGTGTAAGACTCCACCCATCAACTCCAATGGCCTTGCATGCAACAAAGAAAGGAATCCCAAAGGCTGTCACGTAGCCTGAGCCTATGCTGTAAGAAATGACACCTCTTATTCGCCAAATGGGGTGGCGACACCATTCATTTTTGTACTCTTTCGCCAAGTGAGATGGCGCCTCCCTTACTGTCCAATCGTGATACATGCATGGGCTTATGAAACCCCATAGGCTGCCACCTATCCTGGCCCTATTCTGCACACATAAATGTTTTGTGTAAGACTCCACCCATCAACTCCAATGGCCTTGCATGCAACAAAGAAAGGAATCCCAAAGGCTGTCACGTAGCCTGAGCCTATGCTGTAACAAATGACACCTCTTATTCGCCAAATAGGATGGCGACACCATTCATTTTTGTACTCTTTCGCCAAGTGAGATGGCGCCTCCCTTACTGTCCAATCGTGATACATGCATGGGCTTATGAAACCCCATAGGCTGCTGTGATACGGTGGGAGAACTGACTTTGGTTTTGCGTTTGTTTTCGCAAATGTTTCGGTTGAGCAAGAGTCGCCACCGACTTTTTATTTTATCCTAAGGAAAGGTTAAAAAGCACAGCAAAAACCTTTGAGATGTTTTCTTGGGTTCGGGGAGTAGATTATAGAAAGGGAAGGTATTAGCACCCTTTCTATCCATGGTTATCCATGGGCTCTTAGTTACTTGCTTAGATCATCTTGCCTTAATTTTCAATTGTTTGAAATGGTGCTTTGTGTGTGGGTTTGAAAATGTTTTTGAAAAGAGGCCAATGTGGTGGCAACCTTTGTAATGATCCATGTTGGGATGTATACAAAGGTGTATGTCTTTTGAAAAGGTTTTCATTTGTTTTTGAAAGTTGTTTTGAAAGTGTTGTGAGGTGTGGTTTTAGAAATAGGCAAGTGTTTTATTTTGCAAGTTTGATTCAAGTAACTAAGAGGTTATCTACTCCTAAATTTCTCAAAGATTATTGCTATGTTTTAACCCTTTTAACAATTTTGTTCCACCATTGCATTTGGTGGACAATCTTGTGTTAGGATGTGAAAGGGACGGGCGCGGGTCATCGTTTAGACCATAATTGCAATGGTGCCAAGTATCTTTGGGCAATTTTCTTTAAGGGACTTGATCATTTTTAGGCAACTTTCGAAAGCGTCATCGAGGGACTATGATCAATTGATTGTTTGTTTTGTTTTTGCCCAAAGAGACCTAACATGCAATATGGCCCATTTATTGAAGGCAACAAGTGAAATACCCTAGGGGTGCAAGTGTGATAAATGTTGTCCATTTTCATGCTTGTTTATCTTGAAATTAGGTCAAACTATTTTGTTGTTTTTTGATTCGCATACAAACCCTAATTCTAACATGGCATAATTAGAAAGCATTAAAGTGCGAAAAATAAAGTTCCTAAGTTATTACAACACAATATGGGAAGGGGGGTACAAATGTTCAAATGGGGGGTATTTTGACAAGGAATTTAAACCTAGACTATTACATCAATATTGAATTATTTACAAGATAATTGATTGCACAAATTAAATGGAAATAAAATAAATATGCAAGATGCAAAAAAGGTTTTTTATATGTATGAAAAAAAAGTATTTTTATATGTCAAATAAACAAAATAAAAAGGTATTAATTTTTGGATTTTTTATGTTTAGGGCAAAACCCTAATTTTATTAAGTAAAATGTATTAATTATTCAATATGTACAAATATTATTTATTATATACAAAAATAAAATAAAAATGAAGTATATTGGTCAAAAGGTATTTTTTAATGTTTAAATATCAATAAAAAATATAATGTATACATTTTGTATTTTTAACCTAAATATACTAATATATATGAATATTTATATTATTTACTAAATATATATTATATATACAAAATAATAATATTTAATAATTATAAAAAAAGTATATTTTATATAAAATATTTTCAGAAGATAAAATAAAATAAAATGGAAAATAAAATGGGTTTGCATTATTTTGGTATTTTTTGAATAAAAGTGTATCTATTTATTTATTTATGTACAAAAACTAAAAGAAACCAAATAAATGCCTAATAAATTCAAAAATGGTGAGAAAAATATTTTTTATATTTTTAATATTATAAGAAAAAATAAATAAGTCAGAGCAAAAAAGAAAAAGTCAAAAAATCATAAAAATAAGCCAAATGGGCCTAGGGGGTGTGAAAGCAAAAAAGTGGTGTAAACAGAAATAACCAAACAGGCCCAGCCCACGTGGAGCTTCTTCAACCTCCAGCCATTCTTTGTCCAAAAACGCGCGTTTTGTAACCTGATTCAAACACCTTGATTCCTAACTTTTTAATGAAAACTCACAACATCAAAAATGTTCACCATCAAACAACAAATCCATACATACTTAAAGCTTGATCTAACTCTAAAAAATGAGAGAGAATTTCTCCATTCCCAAATCTTAACCTAATTTTTTATCAATGTTCAGACATCAAATTCTCATGACACACGTAACATAAATGAAAACTAACTACATGGACATGTTCAGGGCTATGAATGTGACATATTTTCTTCACAAACCTAAAGCTAACAATGCCTGGATAGAGAGATACGAATTCATGAACTTACCTGTTCAGTTGAAGTTGTATCTGATGATTGAGGTACTTTCAGTGCAAGGTGATGATTGGTACAGCTTCCTTGAGGTCCAGGGATGCTATTCCAAACTTTACTTTGCTTTGAAACTAGCTGAATCGTGTTATGGAACTTCAACTGCAAAACAAGAAAATGAAAATGGCCAAACTGATTAGAGGAGTTACAGTCCACTTCTAATGCTTTGGATAGTTTGCATTGATGGTAGGGAAGGTGTTTGAAGTGGTTTTAGCAAGAATGCACGATGGAAATGAGTTGTGGGATTCAATCTGCAGCAGGCCCTGTTTTTGTGCAGTTCAATGGTGATTTTGTGAATGAGAGTGTTTGGGACTTGGTTGGCTCGTGTTCTAGCTCAGAATGGATGTTTTGGATATGTTTTACAAGTTTGCTTAAGCATGTGTTAGCTAATATGAGAGTTGTTGGACATTTTGGAAAGCTTGGAATGTGTACTACAATTCATCTTTGAAATGCAAATTGAAATTCCAAGTGGAAGTATGTGAAAAATGGTCTTGAAGTTAGGCAAAAATCCTGCCTAAAATAGGTCAAATTTTCTCTAAGTTAAGAATGGTTTGGTACCCTTGTTCCAAAAATTGTAACTTGAGCTACAAGCTTCTTTTGGGAAAACTTTGTGAATTAAAGTTGTAGATTATGTAATAGACTACAACTTTCATGTTTTGACTTTTGCTTGAATCCAAATGAATCTTGGTGAGAAAGTGGGGCAAAGTTAGGAAAAAATTAGGGTTTTTCATAACTTAGAAAAATTCTAAGTTATGAAAAATCTTCATTTCAAACCCTAATTTGCAATTCTTGATTTCTTGATGAACAAGTTTAATGATTTGGCATGTTTTGATGAAAAATCAATCTTGACACTTGATTTTGACCAAAAAGTCAAAGTTTGACTTTTCAGTATACAGTCAAAATTGATCAATTGACTGGGAAATTCAACTGTCAATCTTGTGTATTTGGGATCTTTTGAACTTGTTGAGCATGTCAAGACAATTCCATGGGGTCCTTGAGTCCATATGTGAGCTTGGTTTGCCATTGGCTAGGTCAAACAGTCAAAAATTGCCTTTGTGCAGTCAAAACCCTAAAAATGACCATTTTGCCCTTTTGATGATCTGATCAAATTTCTTGTGGAATTGTGATCCAAACTTGATCAAATGGTCCATGTGAGTTCATAATGTTGATGTGGGTCAATTTTCATGAGATTTGACTGTCAATTGGCCACAGTTGACTTTTTCCCCAATACAGTTGATTTCTAGGTCAACTGTCCAATTGACTGGGCAAAATTTGGAATCAGGACTTGAAATTTGGTATGGATAAACTTGGGAGTCCAACATGAAGCATGAAAGTCATCTTAGGCATTTTAGGTCAAAATATCTTTGTTCAAACACAAACCCTAATTTGGGTCAACAGTGCAAGGAGAAGTCTTGAGCAGAGGAAACCCTAATTGTATCTTGAGCTCCAAGGGTTTTGTGATGAGAAAATGTTGAGGAAATGGGAGGGCAAATTTTGGGGTACAACAGCTGCCACCTATCCTGGCCCTATTCTGCACACATAAATTTTTTGTGTAAGACTCCACCCATCAACTCCAATGGCCTTGCATGCAACAAAGAAAGGAATCCCAAAGGCTATCACGTAGCCTGAGCCTATGCTGTAAGAAATGACACCTCTTATTCGCCAAATGGGGTGGAGACACCATTCATTTTTGTACTCTTTCGCCAAGTGAGATGGCGCCTCCCTTACTGTCCAATCGTGATACATGCATGGGCTTATGAAACCCCATAGGCTGCCACCTATCCTGGCCCTATTCTGCACACATAAATGTTTTGTGTAAGACTTCACCCATCAACTCCAATGGCCTTGCATGCAACAAAGAAAGGAATCCCAAAGGCTGTCACGTAGCCTGAGCCTATGCTGTAACAAATGACACCTCTTATTCGCCAAATGGGGTGGCGACACCATTCATTTTTGTACTCTTTCGCCAAGTGAGATGGCGCCTCCCTTACTGTCCAATCGTAATACATGCATGGGCTGCCACCTAGCCTGCAAGAGTGACACCTTACATTTTTTGTAAATGCATGCATGCATATGTGTAACACCCTAAGCATGCAAATGTGACACTTCGCAGGCATGCAAGCACAAGCAACCACTACATCAAACTTATTTGCCTATAAATACATACCTTATGAAACATCTCTCACACCCACACAACTCTCACTCTCTGCTACGAAATATTTCTTAAGTCTATCATACTCTCTATTTCTTCCTAAGTCTTTCATACTCTCAAGCATTCTGAACAATGGCTCTTCTAACAATGGGCGATACTCACAGAGGCACAAGGGAAAATATTGCTGCATTTGTAAGTCTCTTCTTTGGTTATACATTTTTCATACTTCAAATAACGTGTTGTTCATCTTAATTAATCTTACACTTGTTTAATTATGATCTCAGGATACAAAAAGATTCAGAATCCGTTCGCACAACTACCTGGCTCCCGACCCATTTATCGTCCCTTATCTGGAATATGCAGGTTTTGGACATGTGATAAAGATCTTCAACTGCACCGTTGACTCAAAATTCATTCTTGCAATGTTAGAGAGGTGGAGACCGGAGACCCATACATTTCACCTACCAATAGGTGAATGTACCATCACTCTCGAGGATGTGTACATGCTACCGGGCCTCCCTATCGACGGTAAGGCGGTGAACGGGTCGGTTCAACAACCCAACTCACAGTGTGAAGAACTGTTGGGTAGGAATATGGTAGAAGGTGGTGGAGCAAGAGGGCAGGGAATACTACTCACTGACCTGAAACGTCATTATGCAAGTATGGAATTAAATGAAAATTCCTCAGAGAATGACTGAGTAGTAAAAGCCAGAACGTATCTTATGATACTTTTTGGTACATTTTTATTTCCCGAAAGTATGGGAAATAGTGTAAATTTCATGTACTTACATTTACTAACAAATTTTGAAAAAACTAGAAAATATAGTTGGGGTTCTGCAGTATTAGCCCACCTGTACAGTTCCTTGTGCAAAAACGCAGTCAAGGAAAAATGTACATTTTATGGGTGCGCATTTTTACTACAAGCATGGGGTTGGTGGAGGATGGAGTCCTTAAACCCCATCAACAACAACACTTTTGGTTTCCCGTACGCAACAAAGTAAGTCATTAAGTTATAGCATTTATAACTATTCTGCTCTTTCCAAAATATATGCTAAAAATAACATGTTTCTCATTTCCTTTAGGTACTGCGTGAGGGGTATGGATTACGGCAAGAATCCAAGATTCAATGTCGCACTCTACCGGAATCTGTTGGATCACTTAGGCCCAGATGACGTACGTCGTAGCTTTTAACTTTTGTTCATTTTAATTATTTATACATTACTTTTGCGCTAACCTGATTTAAATTTTATCGCAGTTCGTCTGGAGACCATATTTGGGTTTGGGCCATGCTCCAAACCCAGAGGATGCAGCAACTTGGACTGCAAAGACTGCACTCATTCGGTTCAACATTGTGGAGATGCACCACAGCGACCGTGTGAAGATGCAGTTCGGAATGCATCAAGAGATACCAAGTGATCCAACAGATTTGTCCCCCTGGCATCTAAAAAGGGTCGACGCCCAGTGGGGTCTTACCAACTGGAAAGACTTTGCTCCGAAATGGTGTAAAATGTGGCAAAGGCGTCACCGCTACATCTTGCAATCCCCGGTTTTCCTTACTCAAGGTAACATGCGACACACTGATCAATATATGTCGTGGTACAGGTCGGTTAGTAACCCAGAAATGCACGTGTCTCATCCGAGGTACTTGGTTGACCCACGCACACAATGGGCACAACCCTCGATTCCCCATCAACAAACCCAAAATCCATCAACCTCAAACCAACCCCCAAGAAGAAACAGACCAACAAACACACAACCACATTCCCCACCACAACACAACTACAATCAAATGCCGTACTACCAACCACAATCACCACCAAACTACCAATACCCGAATATGCCTCAAACCCAACCACAATACCAACCTCAATACCAGCACACCCACATACCCCAGACAATTTCAGTCTTCCACATATCCCAATATGGCGCCCTCAACATCCAGCCTTAGCCCTGATATGGGAATGTCAGAAGATTATGACCAAGCCGACCAAACCTACCATCAACCACCATATCACCAAACAACCCAACATCCACAATACCAAACACCCCAAGATCCATTTCCTTTCTACCCCCCATACTCAGACGACCAATGCTACCGACCAACCATGGAACCCCACCCACCGCCAACACGACCAAACTTTGAGGGTATGGGTAACCGACTGTACCAGAGCGGGTCTTCGAGATATGGAGATCTTACTGATTTTATGGATTCGGATCGCATTGACTTCGCTGGGCCATCGACCTTGCCGCAGCAGGAAACGCGATGGCACCCAGCAAGAGAAAGGCGAGGACGGGGATGCGAAACCGGGGGTCATTACCGGGTTCCGGGGGATCACTGATGTATCTTTTTTTTTCCCAGTATTTTTTGTATCCATTTTTTTTACTGTTCTTTTAATGTAAAAAAGTTGAATGTAATTATTTTTTTTTAAATAAAAAATCCATTTTGTTGATCTCTGTCCAATAGGCAACGCACAGGAAAGAAAATTAAAAAAAAAAAATTTGCCCTAAATTTGTACATAGGCGCCATCTCACTTGGCTTAGGGCATGCCCTAAGCACTTAGGCGCCAAGTGAGATGGCGTCTCCCTTAAAAAAGGAGGTGCATGCGCCAATTGAGATGACTCCTCCTTTGTGGAACCATCTCAAACATGGTTATTTGCGTAATTTTTTCCGAAACCCGGTTATTTATGAAATATTTTTTTAATACATGGTTATTAATAAAAAAAATTCTTTATTTCAGACCCAAATACAATATTTTAATATTGGAAATTTCGTTTTTCACCCTATAGAATAAAGAAATACCTGTGCATTTTCTAAAATACCCTTCAGAAATTATAAATATATTTCTGATTTCTGATGCGCGCACACACATAATTCATTGGTATTTGAGATTCACCTTATTTTACGACAAAATTTATTTCGGAAATACATTTTCAAAAATTTCCAAAAATGCACTTCCGGTTATTAAAAATATTCTTCTTTGAACCAAGTCTTCATTGGCGTTAGGAGATAGGTCACTGACATTTATGTTAATGATTTGGCATTACAGTTTTGATTGGCGTTTCTTTGATTTTTGTTTTCCTGCATATATGTTTGAATCCGTCAACATGTATTCTAAATCTGACAGAAATTTTTTGGAAACTATACCATGTAGATCCATGGATATAGGATGTCACTTTGGGCAGAACATACTGAAACAGTTGATGACTGCTTCTTGCAACTTGAGAGCCTTGAATGCGTTCAAAATAGTAGTTATTAAACATAAAATGTCTTAAAAAAAACCATAGACAAAGCTTACACAAGAAAGCAAGAAATCATTCACATTAAGCAATTTTGCTAAGAACATCATTCAGAGTAGATACAGCTATAGCATAGTACTTCTCTGCTTCTGCTGGGCTCTTTATTTTTGCTGCATGATCCAACTGTCAACAAAAAAAAAATCAAAATTTTCAATTAGTCCAATCTTTTCGCGACCGCGATTGAGACAACAATAGTTGTAGTCGGCAATCTCATACATTCATGTAGTCAATACATCTGTGGTCGTGAGATTGTACAAACTTAATCAAACGACCATCGATGTACTGACTGACGATGTGACCATTGAAAAGGCTACAATATAAAACATTGATTATGTGACATTGTGAACTTACATTGTCGATATCCCGGAAGAGCTTATCGGTGAGTTCCTTGAGGGATTGTTTCTGGTCCTTGGGCTTTGAAGAGATGATAGTTTTAAGGTCATATCGAAGATAACCAGCCCTGAGACGGAGATCGTTCTGAAGAAATGGCCAAGCCTTCTGGTCAATGAACTTCTTAGCAGCAACAATTTCCTTTGCTGATTCCTTAGTTCTTGCAGCTGCTTCAGTTGGTGCCAATGGTTGAAGAAAGAACCTTTCTTTCAATGGTAGCTTAAGGTCTCTTGCTTCATCAGAGTTCAATGTTCCAGCTGCCAAATTCCATAAATCAGTTCATTCATATGTTGCACAAGTAGTAATTAAGATAAGTGTCAGATACTCTTTAGACAAGTGTCGGACACCACACCGATCTAAGGAGGATACTTATCTTAATTATCCAACATATGTTGTACAAGTGTTACATATCGCGACACACAACATTCTAGGGATGTTGGTGCTTCATAAACAATTCATTATTCTAGAAATTATTTGGTGGTAAAACATGAAATCCTACAACAATAATTATGTGACTAAGTCTAAGTTGAAGGATAAAAAGAATACTTACGAAGGCCACCAGAAGGTGGAGGAGGGCCACCAACTTTAATAGGAATAGCCTCGGCAAAAACAGCTTGAACAAAAGAGGAAGAAACCAAACCAGTAGCAACAAGACCAATAACAGCCCTTCGACTACTTTCCTGTTGTTGAGCTCTAACTGTCACCAATGAACGTGTTGTTGAAACCTTGTTACTGTTAATGTTACCATGCAACAAACTCAACCTGTTTGAGCCACTCAATTGAAGACTTCCTTCTAACACAGCTTGAGATGAAGAACCACGTAAACAACCAGCCATTGATGATGCCATAGCTTGAGCCATAATAGTTTCTTTCTTTCTTTCTTGAACTTGAATGTTTGATGATGATATTGGTGACAATAGTAATAAAGAAGGGTTTATGGATACGATGAGTGTGGTGTGTGTGATTGTGAGTCATTACCTTATCTAACATGTTGGATAACTTGAATGTTGTCTCAACCAATCATAATATTATGTTGCTTGATTGTGTTTCCACCGTGGATTTTTATCAGGATGACACGTGGACAACTAGATTATTCAATTATTTTTTATTTATTCAGGTGAATATGAATTGACTTGTTATCCAATAGAGAAAAAAAAGACAGATTTCAAGATAACTTACTGTCAATCCTAGATACTTTATTCATCAGCAAAAACATATAGATTATTAGTACTAGTTGTTTTATAATTGTATTGTTATTAATATTAGTCATTCAGAATATTTCACTTCAGCTCCTACAAAGTACAAACAGAAACCATTACAGAACATTTAAGCATTACACCAAAGGATGTCTATTGTCTATGCTTCAGGATAGTCACAAACTAGGGCTGAAACGGTTAAACCAAACTGAACCGCGCTGAAAAAAACTGAGTCACGATTGATAATAGCAATTTGATACAGTTTGGTTTACAAAGAATCAGTTTGATTTTTTTTTTGTAAAGGTAGTTCAGATTCGATTTGGAATCATAAAACCGGTGAGACAAACTTTTATACATGTTCTGTTTGGTACAAACCACTAATAGTCTTAGTCACAGATAACAAGCTCAAAATTTCTATAGTGAATGATGGTAAAACTAGGTTTCCTTCTTTGGAGCTGTATTTAAATTGGTAGAGCTGAGTTCCAGCTCATAAGAGACTGGTTCATTCAACTTGTTGACATGTTCGATTTATTCAAAACTTCAAAATATGAGTTTGTTCAGATTTTCTAGTTCGTGAGTTTGTTTATGTTGAGAGCTATGGATAACAATACGAGTTTGTGTTACTGTCACCCCTTCCATGACCTGTTGTTGGGATGAGGGCGACGCTGGTAGTGGTGCTTTTGCGTTTCTAGACTTTATCTTAGGAATAGCAACAACCACCGTGTGAGACCCAATTTGTATCAGCAATAGCAACTCTTGGTCTAACCGTTCTCGGGGTGGACGCTCATTCAGTCCAGCTCTGAATTCCAATTCTCTCATTTTCTTTGTTGCAAACTTTCTAAAGTGCAATGGCAATGGTCACATCGACGGATAGCCGAACATGCATGCAACTTGGACTTCCAAGTGACATTTCTCTACCATCTCACATCTCGTTGTTTCTTTTACTAGATTCAGCTCCATAATCTTCTGTTTCTCTTCAAGATTTTCCTTCATCGTGTTCGTTCTCTTGCTATACTTACATGTGTCTTCATACATCGCATTCGGTACTCTTTCGCATCTCACCCTGCCCAACACAAACGGATACCTCACCCTCTACAGAAAAACCACTAACAAAATAAAAGATAACAATCAATAGTATGACAGTACAACTTGATGCACTTAGGATCTCAAAAAACTGATCAAAGTGGCTTATGAGATTAGAAATAGATCAAACAGGTTTTACTTTATACAATTTGAATCGGGCAATTGAAGTTATGCATGCTTAAAGATCAATTCTTAATGCTTTATATCAATCTTAAGAGTTCAAAAAACTTTCCAAACATGTATGCAACTTGACAAGGCTTCTTTGCTGTTATAAGCAACTTAAACTCTAGTGAAAAGTAACTTCTCTATGCAATTTGAAAAAACCAACTTCAGCCAACCAAGGACCAAACCTAGAGATTTTACCTTATATTTTAAGGATGGTCCAAAACAGAGCGAGGAACAAAGCTAGAGCCTCTTATAAGCATTTATTTTTTGGTCTTTGTTGGAAAAAAATGACTTCAAGGTCGAGTCTAATTACAGGGTTCACTTGGGATATTAGACGCATCTATAGAGCCCAATGTTATAAAAATAAGACTAATGTTTTACACATTTAAGAAAACTTATCGTTCGGCTATTGCATTTTGAGTTTTGTAAAAATCACCGAAAACCACCATGATGATGGGCATGTGCAAAGAAAATGACCATTATGTTATATACTCATTTAGTCATTCTCAAACTCGTGATTCTATAAGTCTATATGAATCTAAGTTTACAAAGAAACTATTTTGTTAGCAAGTTAACCAAATTTTGATACTTCTTATATTACCTAGATTTATAAACTCTTCCGGTTCTGAGTTAGTTTGATAATCATCTTTAAGACTGGTCACATGTACCAAACCAATAAGCTCAAACGACTTCAAAATCTTCGAGATTCCATTGACAATTGTTTCACAAATATTTAACGCATTTGTTTTTTCTTAGAACAGGTATTTCGTTGAAAGTTAAATACAAGTCTCAATTCTTAAACTGCATTCTAATTTAATTTCAACTTTCAAACTTCTGCGGATATGAATTTTCCAAGACAATTTACATCCATCTACAAAAACATAAGCACACCCTAAAACAAAAGAAGCTTAGAAATGTACATGTACCTCACAATATTGCATTGCACATGAAGCTGCAATAGTGATGGATCAAAAACAAAGAATCATCTTCTACCTCAACGATTCAACTTGAAGGGTCGTATGAGTGCCTTGATTCTGCAGATCTTTAGAATAACACTGTTTTTAGTGAATGTCTCACATTCACCGCAGAGCAAAGATACCTCTAATATTAGTGTTTCAAGAATATCAAATAGGTTAGTGTTCAACCCCAAATTTAGGGAAATAACCAAGTTTGAGATTTGTACAAATTGAATTGGAAAAATGGTGGAATTCACACACAACACACAGTAATATGATTGATCATCTTGATAGCTCAAAATTTCTTGGGATAGAATTGCTCAAACCAATGTTTTGGGGCGGCCGGGTGAATTTTAAAAGCACGGCCAACAAAATTCTTGTCACTAGTCGCAATCATGCTTGCAATGGAATACTTTTTGGAAGACAATCCCTTTTCCAAAACCCACATATAGAATCTAAACCTCGGCTTAATTCGGTTCTCTAAGTCAAAACATATAAATGCTGGAAAAGTTTCCAAAAGCTCTAAGGACTTTCCCATCTCCTGACGCAAAAAATTAATCTTTTTCTCTAGGGTTTCGGGATTTTGGCTTAGAACCTTTGGTTGCTTTGTGATTATCTTACACAGCTTTGAGAATTCAATCCCTAAATGTAGAAGACAGTCAAATCTTTTTTGTAACTCTTCACTTGTTCCATGCATGTGAGTTAAGATATCCATGGTCATTGCATTTTCACCAAATCCTTTAGTATGCATGAAATTTAATTTACTCATATTATGAGTTGGTGTTCTTGCATTACGAATTGTCTTCAAACAACCCTGATAAACTTTATCATGTTCTTCATTGGGATAACTTTCGATAAAATTCACCAAAAGCATATGATTCCCATCCTTGATTCTATCGAAAAACCATTCTTGTAAACCCATAGCCCTCATCACATTGGGAAGATTCTCCATTTTTATTGTTCCCAACGCGTGAGCGTAATTCTTCCTGACATCACTAACACCTTTGGAGCTCATTCCAATATGTTTCAACAGCTTCAACACATTAATCACCGGCTTTTCAAAATCAAGATTCAACAACTCTGAACCTTGTAGAATCAACCGAGATACTTCCTCCTTCTCAACACCAAATCTACAAAAATACTCAACTTTTTCAATCAAATCCTCTTCTCTATGTTCAAGAATGACATGTTTATTCCTTCCAATGAGTTCACCTATCTTCCCTTTACCATCATTCAAATCATAAAACACTTTTATTTTCCTACAAACCTCATGCCAAACATCCACATTCCCTTCAACAGAACCTCCCAAATCAAAATCCAAAAACACCAACTTCAACTCCGAAAGCAACCCATCAATCTCATCAACCAATTTCCCTTCCTCCACACCAAAAACATAAGGAAAAGTCAAACATATCCCAACAATTTGCACATTACAAAAAGTATATCTTTGAAACCAACAAAGCCTACCCTTTAACTCAGAACCACTCATCCTAAACAAAAAACCACTCTCCACATAAATCACCCCAAGCTTATCCCAAGGAAACCCAAATTCATAAAGTACACAGGCAGAATCAAGAAGTGACCCATCTTCAGAAAAGAAGAACTTATCATGAGGCAACAAATGAGAAATTTGAGCATACTGAATTCCAATGCTTTCAAAGAAAAACTCAAATTCATTAATTGGGTTGTACCTTAAGAACCTATCAAGCTTCTTGGGGAAATCAGAAGATGAAAAAGAACCCAACTTTGAAATGAGATTGGAGAGGGAATGAATGGAGTTTTTGGATATTTGATCAGCGAAGGCGTAAGGAATGGACCTTGTGGCGTGGAGGTAATCAGTGAGTGACTGTTGAGCTTGTGACAGAGTGGCTTTCTTGTACCGACAAGGGAATTTGGTTTTTGAGGATTTTAAGGTTGATGTTATGTTGTTGCTGGTGGTGCAGAAATGGCGTGAAAGGGTTAACAACATCACTCTCATTCTGGGTTTGTCTGTTCTACGCCGGTGCACTGCAGAGGTTTCGCTTCATTCATCTTAAACAAAAAAAAATAAGTATTAATAGTATTTTAATTTCTTTTAAATATCTTGATTTTCATTTTTTTTTCTCTTTTTAAAATTATTCATACAACCCATTATACAATACTCAAACCCGAAAGCAAATTTTATAATAAATTTTACTTCTTTTAATAGATTTGAATATTAATGTATCTAATTCATGATAAATTTCTTGTGTGTTGTCTTGTTGTATTCTTTATTTCTGTTTTAGTTTTTCTGATGACATCCATCAAATTCTGATCCATTAGAATCTGATAACAGTTCTCAAGAAAAAGCAGACAAAATTAACACAATTCAACCCCCTTCTTGTGTTTTTCTCACATTCAGTTGACATCAGAGTCTGGTATGTGCATCAACCCTTAATAATGGCACATAAAAGATTCTAAGAGAAAAACATCATGCATGAATATGAAGTTATTAACAATATTAAAACCAATACATCTAGAAAGAACAATTATATTTCCAAACCTCTAACTTTCAATGGAAATTCTACTGAGTTTGAATGGTGGAAAATCAAGATGTACACTCACATCATAGGTCTTGATGATGAGTTGTGGGATATTCTTGAAGATGGTATTTGCAACACCCCACTTTCCCATAATAATTATTATAGCATGATCTACAGAATACATATATCAGAGTACACAAGTAGGATGTCACATCTTTCAAAATTCATAAAGTCTCAAGTTACTTTATTACTTCATTTATTCAAAATAATCGATTTGGCAACAAAATAATCAAATTAGTTCATTTTCATGTCATTGAAGCCTCAACAGTAATAAAAACTCCACAACATATGGTCCAACATCAGTATAAAAGTAAGATACGTAACAAATGAAATAATGTAAAAATATAACAAATTTCCAATAATCTCGTGTTACGTATCAGAGCGACTCCTAAGACTCGATCATGTAACACTCTTTCCAAGCATTACTCGGGTACCTGGTTATTTGTACTCCCTAAGGAGCACATACACAATGTTGTACCCCAAAGTTTGCCCTCTCATTCTTCAGGAAATCATCCTGGATTCTCAGAGTTCCTCTTAAACAAATCCAAGCCCTGAATTATCATTCCTTTCCAAGTAAACCATTTACAAGAGCAAAGCGGTCATTTGCAATCTCAAAAGTCAAATTTTTACCTTGGAAAAAGTTAAATTCTAAATACTTAGAATTTTTCTAAAAAAAGGGAGGGTGTTTAAGAAAAATGGCACTTCAGAACTTCTGAACCAACCTCCAGGCATAAACGGTCAGAAGTTGTAAACTTGGCTCAGCACATAACATTCAGTCAGAAGATGGCTCTTCAGCAGCTACACCAACTCATTTAGGGGTTGTAAACGTGGTTCAGCACGTAATCTTTAAACAGAACATGGCTCTTCGGCAGTTACGCAAGTTCAACCAAAGTTTGCTAGAAAAATGCAAAGAAGGCAACAAAGTCTGAAACTCCTTCAGAACGTACTGGGATCAGAAGGAAATGGGATCAGCAGATTGGGTATAATACTGAAGCAAAATCTCTAAGTCCATAGTTTTTAGAGGCAGATCAAGGGATCATGCTGGAAAGACTGAAAAAAACCCCCCAGAATTTGCTGAGGCAGCAAGAGGCCAAGGTCAGAGTTTGGTTTGCGTTGTTTTTTGGTAAAGCAGAACTGCTGGCTCAGGTTTTAGATAATGATGCAAAATCTCCTGTTGCAAGATTTCTGATTTTGACAAATCTCATCACCATTTAATGCTCATTAATACTCATAACCACTTTTGAGCATTTATCTAAGGGGTTTCTCAACGTGTAGCATAGTAACACCCTCGTGCAGGCTTAGGCATGGATCTATGCGCCACTTTTCGCCTATAGGTGTCACTTTTCCTTAATCCTCGCTTACTGTTCCAGCCTAGGCTGAAAAGCTGTCCATCATCACTACTTTTCAGGAACTTCCTTCAAGAGCAAGTCATCACCTATTGCATGGTATTAGCGCCACTTAAACGTTTTAAAAAATCACAACAAATTCACCTATAAATACTTTGCTCCATCACACGTTCAAGGGGCTGGGCTTTGAGGGAGAGGCTGACTTTGGAAGAGAGATTGGTAAAAAGGGAGAGAAAAGGAAGTTGAAACCTTCATAAAAAATCTAGAAATCCTAAACATAAACCAAACCTTTGTTCTTCCTTTTGAATCAAAGATCTTGGCACTTCCTCTTCCGTTACTCTTGATGATTCCAGAACATCCAAAGGTAGCAGCTCAAAGCTCCAAGCCCACGTTCCAGGTTCAAGGTAAGTCTTTCTGACTTTGCATCTTTTTCATTCAGAACATCATTAAACATGTAAATATCATAGTATTGATGTTGTTCATATCATTTCATAAGTAGAAAAAACTGTAGATTAGAGTTTCTTGATTAGGGATAGACTCAGATTTAGGATTAGAACTTCTATAAGTTGTTGTGTTGTTATCCTTCTGATTTGTTGTTTAATAAGAACTGAATGAATTGCTAATGTGCTGATTAAGAGTTGAAATATAGAACTTCTGATGTTCACTCACAACTTTAAGCACAACACAAAACTTCTGAGTTCTCCTCACTGTTTAAACACACTGAACTTCTGATATTCACTCATTGCTAATGCACACTGAACTTCTGATGTTCACTCGCTATTTTAACACTTAGAACTTCTGATTTTCATACGCTATTAACACACACAGAACTTCTATGATTCACTCACTGTTCTAACACAGCACAAAACTTCTGAGTTCTCCTTACATGTCAAATACACTGAACTTCTGATGTTTCCACTTGCTACTTTCAAACACTCAGAGTTTCTGATTTTTACATGCTGATAACGCACTGAACTGCTGATATTTACTCACTGTTTTAGTGTAATACAAAACTTCTGACTTGTGGCCCACTGTCTGAATACCACCCAGAACTTCTGTGTTTCCCCTCTAACGTGTCTTGCAGGAACTCAGAGTGTACCAATCCAAAACTCCCGATTCCACTGACGTTCACTTCTGAGTCATCACACGCCTGGCTTCAGAACTTCTGACCCTTGCGGTTTTGCTTGTAGCAGCACGCTGAGTCTACTTCTCATTTATTTTCCTTTTCATTATTTTTTAACATAAAAGACATAAAAATATTTTCTTTCTTTTATTAATTTATTTCCTTTTTTAAGACAAAACCATTTTCTAAACAAATCTTTTTTTCTTTCTTATATTGTCCATTCAATATGGTTGTAATAATAATTTAGGATTTAATTTTATTTGCAATCCCCATTTATAAGTGTGTATCCTCCACTCCCTAAATATTGTAATAGCGTAGAATTTTACATTTCCGCATTTTTATTGCTTTCAAATATAAATGCTAGCAATTAGGATATGTATGGCAAGATAAAATCAACGAAATAGAAAATCCTAATTCAAGATAAAAATGCATGCAATAAAACACACTTGCACATAAACACCCTTAAGGTATCTCCACTTGGTTGCCTAAATAAAAATGGCCATGGTATGCATGCAAAGTATCTTGGCAAAACAAAACGAAATAAGATCATAGTCCCTCGATGACGCTATCAAAAGGTTGCCTAAACAAAATGATCTTGGTCCCTCAAACATGCTAAGATATTTGGCAACATTGCTATCATGGTCATACGATGACCCACGCCCGTCCCGTTTAACATCCAAAGATAGGGTTGTTTACCAAAACAATGGTAAATCAATAATGTCAAAGGAATAAAAATGCGCAAGAAAGACTTTTGAGTAGGTAGATAGCTTCTAGTTACTTGATCAATTTGCAAACAATCCTTGCTATTTTAAAAAAAACAAACACACACACATTTTCAAAATATTTCCAAACAACTTTCAAAACCACACAAAGCACCATTTCAAACAATTGCAAAAGCAAAGCAAGTGATCTAAACAAGTAACTAAGAGCCCATGGAAAACCATGGATGAAAAGGGTGCTAGCACCTTCCCTTTTCATAATCTACCCCCCGAACTCAAGAAAACATCTCAAAGGTATTTCCTGTGCTTTTTTACCTTTCCTTTTGGATAAAATAAAAGTCAGTGGCGACTCTTGTTAACCGCAACATTTGCGAACACAAACGCAAAACCTCAAGTCAGTTCTCCCACCGCATCACACACAATAACACAAAAGGGGTGAGAATTACATTCAATAAATATACGGTGAATATCACATGCTAAGGAGTAGTAACTAAAACAATTCACACATCATACAATATTTTGCAACACAATCCATCATTCACATAATATATCATAACCTCAAAAACAATGCAATGCAATGAGACCGACATCAACTCAACGCATGTGGTACCATCAGGATATAAGCCCCCAATATAGTGCCAAATTTGGGCAACAACAAGGCATAAGCCCTCAACATAACGTCATTATAGGCCAACAACAGGGCATGAGCCCTCACCAATGAAATATATGCATTATCAACATGCAACAACACAACTATGTGACAACAAGGCATAAGCCTTCTACATTTTCCAATAAGGCCACCACATCATTATCATCACGAATATAAACAAGTAATTCATACAAAATCCCATGGTTACTCCCAATTTCCATTACTACTACTCTCCATATATTTACCTAAGTTATACTAGTCATTAAGAATTAAGAGAAACTACACTGCATACGAAAACGGGAAAGAAATCGTGAAAACACGAATTTATGTACATCGGCCTTCCAATATGCGTACTATACGTGTTTGGCTCCTTCCTCCGCCCATCCATATGCATATCATACGCATTTCTCTCTAGCGCCCAGGTTTCGTACATGTACCATATGTGTTTGACCAAAGACGTTTTTCTTATTAAAATCGTCCCAAACTTCCCATACGCGTATGACCATCCCATACGCGTTTGACCTCCCCTTTATACATGTATCATATGCATACCGGAAGAAGGTCGTGCTGGCACTGGGGATAGGGCGTGTTCCATACGCGGATGGCCCCTGGGCACGCCCCCCATATGCATATCGTACGAGTATGGCTAGTCTGTTACCTCAAAATTTCTCCTATCGCACCAAAATAATTTCAACTTGTTTTGAGCACTTTTAACCTCCTATTTTAGGTCCAAAACAATATTTTTACACATAATACTTCATAGAATTCATCTAGTGTCATTATCCTATGATTCTATAACAAATTCTACCTATAATTCTTCAATTTTCGTCACATTCCTAGATCTACAATTTTCCAGATCTGGGATTTCATGAACAACATAACAACATCGAAATCAACAACAACAACAACACACTCATGGCATCATTGGGTTCACGAATTTCATACAAAATCACATAGAAACAACAGAAATCAAACAAGAAAGACATTCATCAATTGTTCATGAAATCTAAAGAGGGGGAGGAACCCTCACTATCCTCTCATGCTAATATCACCATTTAGAGAACTCATTCACCCCCTTACCTTAATTTGTAGTCTTGATTCTTCAATAATGGATGAATCTCTTTTGCCCTTGTTTTTTCTCTTCTCTTCTCTTCTTTGTTTGTACGTGATAACAATTCTTTCTATTTGTTCTAACCCTCTTCTAATTATACTTTATTATTACTAATACTAACTAATAATAATATTAATAATAATAGTATTGTCCTTCAATTTCCCTTATTATCAATATTTCACCGAAACTAAGTTTCATCTTAATAATACCAAAATAATTCAGATTCAACAAATAATGATTGAACATTTAAATAAGGTGTTACAACCCTCCCCCACTTAGAATATTTTTGTCCTAAAAAATTACCTGATGCGAACAACTCCGGGTAAGACTTCTGCATCCTGCTTTCTAATTCCTACATCACACACTCTCCTACTGCTCCTCCCCAAACTACTTTGACAAGAGGAATTTCTTTGCCCCTCAGTTTCTTTATTTCACGGTCCTCGATCCTCACTCGTAATGTTTCTACTGTAAGGTTATCCCTCACTTGTATATCATCCATCGGAATTACATGAGACTGATTCGACATATACTCTCGAAGTTGCGACACGTGGAACACATCATACAAATTCGAAAGGTTAGGTGGTAAGGCCTCCCTATAAGCAATAATCTCCACTTATTCTGAAATTTGATACGGACCAATAAACCAAGGAGTTAACTTCTTGGCTTCAGAGCACGACCTACATTGGTTATCGGGGATACTCTCAAGAATACATGGTCTACCTCTTGAAACTCAAGATATTTTCTCCTCCTATCATGGTAACTCTTTTGTCTACTCTGTGAAGCTTTCATCTTCTCTTGGATCATTATCACTTTCTCCGTAGTCTGTCACAAAACATCGGGTCCGAGCATCACACTTTCACCAGATTCATGTCAATACAAAGGTGTTCTGCACCTCCGACCATACAATACCTCGAAAGGGGCCATACCAATACTAGAATGAAAACTATTGTTATAAGTGAACTCAATCAGTGGAAGATAATTATCTCATGTACCTCCCTACTCAAGAAAACAAGCTCTCAACAAATCCTCTAACGACTGAATAGTTCTCTCTGTCTGGCCATCTATCTATGAGTAATATGTAGAACTCAATCTCAGCTTAGAACCCAATGCATCCTGCAGCCTCTTCCAAAAATCAGAAGTAAATCTTGGGTCTCTATCGGATACAACACTTGACAGAACACCGTGTAGCTTCACAATTACGCAGATATAAATCTCCGCCAGCTTCGACACTGGAAAACTGATATTAATCAGAATAAAGTGAGTTGATTTTGTTAGCCTATTAACAATCACCCAAATTGTATCATGTCCTCTCGGAGTATTTGGCAGCCCCGTCACAAAGTCCATCGATATATTGTCTCATTTCCATTCCTGAATGTCTAACGGTTCCAACAATCCCACAGGTTTTTGATAATCGATTTTCGACTTCTGATAAGTCAAACATGCATACACGAACCGCGCTATATCCAGTTTCATCCCAGACCACCAAAATAACTTCTTCAAGTCGTGGTACATCTTGGTAGCTCCCGGATGGATACTCACACTACTTCTATGACTTTCTTCTAGAATCATTTCTCTCATCTCTTCCTTATCGGGGATACAAATCCTGTCGCAAAATCTCAACACACCTTGGGAATCTACTTTAAATTCACCATCCTCTGACTGGTTACTCTCAACCATCAAGTCTACCAGCTTCACATCTAATCTCTAAGCCTCTTTAATATTATCCAAGAAATCATTGTTGATCTTCAACATTCCCAACATCACACTTTGCGGTGTCACTTCAAATACTAAACTCATGTCTCTAAATTGTTCGTTCAACTCTAATTCTCTGACCACCATAGCTGATATAAGTAACGTCTTCCTACTTAAAGCATTCGCTACAACATTAGCTTTACCAGGATGATATTTTAAGCCAAAGTCATAATCTTTCAAAAGTTCTAACCACTTGCGCTCTCTCATATTTAATTCCTTCTGAACAAACAAATACTTTAAGCTTTTATGATCACTAAACACTTCAAATCTGGAACCATAAAGGTAATGCCTCTAAATATTTAGTACAAACACCACTGCAGCTAATTCAAGACCGTGAGTAGGATAATTCCTTTCATGAATCCTCAATTGCCTTGACGCATAGGCCACTACCTTATCATTATACATGAGCACACCACCTAAACCTAATTTAGAAGCATCACAATACACAACAAATGATTCTTCAGGATTAGGTAAATATCAAAATCAGAGCCATCATCAATATTTTATTTAGCTCGGTAAAACTTTCTTCACACTGGATACCCCATACAAATGCTTTGCCTTTACAAGTTAGTTGAGTTAACAGAAGTGCCAACTTAGAAAAACCTTCAAAGAATATTCTATAATAACCAACCAATTCCAAAAAGATTCTAATCTCGGTAACTGACTTTGGAGTTTCCCACTGCAATACTGCATCTACGTTGGATGGGTCTACAACAATTCCACCACCTGAAATAACATGACCAAGAAAACTAACTTTCTCTAACCAAAACTCGCACTTTGACAACTTCACATATAGCTTCTTCTCTTTTAACACTTGCAATATAATCCGCATATGTTCAATATGCTCTTCTTCTGATTTGAAATATATCAAGATATTGTCAATGAATACTACCACAAACCTATCCAAATAAGTGCGAAAGATACAATTCATATAATCCATAAACACTCTTGACGCGTTAGTAACACCGAAAGTAATCACTGAATATTTGTAATATCCATATTGAGGTCTGAAAGTCGCCTTCTAAATGTCCTCATCCTTTACTCGGATTTGGTGATACCCCAATATTAAATCAATCTTGCTAAACACACGTGCACCCACCCATTGATCTATCAAGTCATCTATTCTTGGAAGTTGATACTTGTTTTTTATTGTCACTTTTATTCAACTGTCGATAATCAACACACAATCTCATACTGCCATCTTTCTTCTTTACAAGCAACACTGGAGCTCCCCAAGGTGATACAATTGGTCTAACAAATTTCTTATCAAGTAATTATTCTAGTTGTTTCTTTAATTATACCAATTCAAATACTGACATTCGATAGGGTGCCATAGAAACAGGTTTGGTACCCAGAACAAGATCAATAGAAAACTCTACTTCTCTCTCTGGCGGCACATCTGTAATATCATCTGGGAAAACTTTAGGAAATTCGCACACCGCCTGTAACTCATCAATAGCAGCCTGATTCTCGATGGATAAAGACGCCATTAATGAAAACACTTGAGCTTCATCTTGCATCAATTCATTCAACTGTCCGTCAAATAAGAATTCATTTTCCCTTTCCTCATCAGGAGTGAAAAACCGCACTGATTTGTTGTAACAATTTATATGAATTTAATTGTATTCCAACCAGTTCATGCCCAGAATCACGTCCAAACCGCTCAATGGTAAACAAATTAAATGCACAACAAAGTCTCTATCGAAGATTAACAAATGACACTTTGAACATACAAGAGAAGTAGTCCCTGATCCCTTAGCTAGAGTATCGACAACCATCTCTCCATTCATAAAAGATAACACAAGACCCAACTTTTTCACACAGTCAACCACAATAAAACAATGAGTAATACCAGTATCAATAATAGCAATTAGAGGAGTACTAGTAATGAAGCTAATACCTCTGATCAAACAGTCTCCACTAGATGTCTGAGTTCCGGCTAAAGCAAAAACTTTCCCATCGGCTTGAGCTTTCTTCGGTTTCGGGCACTGAGTACTAATGTGTACTTCCTCACCACAGTTGAAACATATCACTGCCTTGTGTCTACAATCAACTACCTCATGCCCAGTCTTACCACAACAAAAACACCTCTTCACTTATCCAGTACATGCATTACTTTAATGACATGGCTTCCCACATCTGTAACACACGGCGTCAGCAGGAGCACCTCCCCTATTGGTTATCCTTCCATCAACAACCCTCTATTTTCCTTTGTCATTTGGAGCATTGTAAGGCTTTCCACGATTCTATTATTGTTTCCCTCTTCTTTCAGTTATGGTCTTGTAGTGAGCTTTACTATCCTCTTCATAAATTCTACAGCAACTTACTAAATCCGGAAAATTATGGATCCGCTGATATCCAATTGCCTTCTTGATTTCTGAGTGCAATCCATTTTCAAACTTTATGCACTTTAAAAATTCAGCAGTCGTCTCGCTGTAATGAGGATAATAGTTCGCCAATTCCACGAACTTGGCAGCATATTCAGTCACCGACAATTCTCCCTGTTTCAGCTCTAGAAATTCAATTTCTTTCTTCCCGCTGACATCTTCTAGGTAATACTTCATCAGGAACTCCCTACGAAATACAACCCAAGTAATAGCCTCACCTATACCGTCCAATCTCTGACGAGTGGTAACCCATCAGTCATCAGCCTCTCCCGCCATCATATGCATACCAAAACGCACTTTCTAAGCCTCAAAACAGTCCATAACCTGAAATATCCTTTCAATTTCTTTGAGCCACTCTTGTGCTCCTTCAGGATCATGCTTCCCTTTGAATGTGGGTTGACGGTTCCTCTATAAAGTCTCCAAAATACGAGATTTATCATTCCCACCAGCATTAGGCTGATGTTGCACAGTTTGGGCCAAAGCCTATAAAGTAGCACCAAGTGCAGTATCGTTTCTTCCAGCCATTACTTTGTTTAACATCGTAACATCAAAAAAGGGTTAGAAAGAAATATGTCGATGTGATACGGTGGGAGAACTGACTTGGGTGTTTTGCGTTTGATCGCAAATGTTGCGGTTAGCAAGAGTCGCCACCGACTTTTCTTTTATCCAAAAGGAAAGGTGAAAAAGCACAGGAAAAACCTTTGAGATTATTTCTTGAGTTCGGGGGGTAGATTATGAAAAGGGAAGGTATTAGCACCCTTTTCATCCATGGTTTTCCATGGGCTCTTAGTTACTTGCTAGATCACTTGCTTTTGTTTGAAATTATGCTTTGTGTGGTTTTAAAAGTATTTTTGAAAAGAGGCCATTGTTTAGGAAAACTTTGTAATGATTCTCGTTCATAAGAATGTATACAAAGTGTTTGATCTTTTGAAAATGTTTTCAAGTTTTGAAAGATGTTTTGAAAGTGTTGGTATTTGTTTCAAAAATAGCAAGGATGTTTTTGTTTTGAAATGGAGCAAGTAACTAGGAACATTCTACCTACTCAAAAGTCTTTCGTGTTCATTTCCTTTTTTCCTTTGACATTATTATCTTACCATTGATTTGGTAAGTAACCTATCTTTGGATGTAAACGGGACGGGCGTGGGTCATCGTATAACCATGATTAGCAATGTTGTAAGGTATCTTAGCATTTTTCTTTAGGGACTAAGATCATTTTGAAAGGCAACTTTTGATAGCGTCATCGAGGGACTATGATCTTGTATTTTGCTTGTCTTCGCTAAGATACCTTACATGCGTAATATGGTCATTTTGTAAGGCAACCAAGTGGATTTACCCTAGGGGTGCTTGTGTGTAAGTGTATTGATTTTCATGCTTGGTTTTTGTCTTGAATTAGGGTTTGCTACTTGTTGATTTTATATTTCCATACAAACCCTAATTACTAGCATTTATATAAAGCGATAAATTACGGAATTTAAAATTACTACGCTATTCAATACTCATGGGAGGGGGTGTACAAATTTACGAATGGAGATTGCAAGAAAATTAAACCTAATTATCTATTACAACCATATTGAATATTGTACAAAATTGAAAATAAAATGCAAGAATATAAATGGAAAAAGAAAAGATTTTTTGTTGTTTTTTTATGAAAGGGATTTTATCCTAATTAAGTGAGATGATTAATTAAAAATAAACAAACTTTAAACCTAAATTAATTAAGAAGGAAATTAAGTTAAAAAAATGTATTTTAGGGTTTTTTTTAAAAGGTTTTAACTTAATAAAAATAATATGAAAATTAATTAATTAAAATAAACCTAAGTTCTAAATTAATTTTGAATAAAAAAGAAAATAAAATAATAATTAAGCCTAAGTATAAATAATAATTATTTAAGAAAAATAAATTAATTTGCTTAAGAAAATGTTTTTAGTCTTTTTGTTTTATAGAGAAAATAAAATATATAAGTGTAAATAATAAAAATATTTTTTGGATTTTTTATTAATAAAAATAAAAATAATATTAATAATAATAAATAATAAAAATAATAAAGAAAATAAAATATAATGAAATAAAAAAAGAAAATGAAATAATTAAAGAAAAATGGGCCAGGGGTGCTGAAGTAAATCAAGGTTAGTGAAAAGAGAAAAAAAACAAGAGGCCCAAATGGAAGCCCGGGCACTGCAAAAAAAGCTCAAAAATGTCAAAAATAGTGAAAAAAATTGCAAAAGTTCACGCTGGGGCTTGAACCCAGGAACTAAGGGTGATAGGCACGCGCTTTAACCATGGCAAAAATTAGGGATAAAACCAAAAAAATATTTGTACACCCGGCAAGTTGAAAACCCGAAAGGGCGACTTGGGCAAAAAAAGGGTATCCTGGTGGACTCAAAACCCAAAAAGACGGTCCAGGAAAAAGTTGGGGAATTAAAGTGTATGACTATGTCCCGTTGGATCACCTTACAGACAACCTTCAACATCGACTAACAAACTTAACGGGTCTAATCAATCCAATCAACTCCCGACAAGGCAGCAAGTGGACAAGACGCTCAGAGACACGAAGGCTATAGCAGAATGGGAACCCCATGGAATTATTTCACATAGCTATCTTTTATTTGTATCAAATTTTCATTTTTCTACGACGAAATTCTCTTACTAGAATGTTCGTCTCATTGTACAAAAAAGACTTATTCAAGTTAATACAAAGATATCCCTTTGAAAGGGAAAAACTATATGTTTTTCTTTTGTTTCCGTGTTTTGTTTGTGAAAACGTCCAATGATTTATTTTTGAACATATGCATTTGAACATGACTACTGTTTACAAATGAACAAAAAAGAGGAACGGAAAATAGAAAGACAATCACTAATGGCTTTAAGAAATAGGATAATATCTTTAGACTATTCCATAAAATCCCCCGCATGTACCTTTTCTAACAAGAACGGAAATCTGAGACATCCCACTACAGGATCTCTAACGTATCTCCAGTATGCAGCTTAACGATATCAAGCTCTCTCACATCCCAGGAAGAACAAAAATTCCAGTTATCACTCCTAAGATTCCCCAGTGAAAATCGCCTAGTTTCTCAGGATTTCCCAGCAGTATTTCACGAGGTCTACAAACAATACACGTCGTTCTCCTTACACAACAAATTTTATTTTTCTAACAAATGGAAACTCATCAACACTTCAAAACATGAAGACTTGCACTCCTCATTCTCAGCAATGCTCAGGGATTTATTTTCCCGACTCCAACAACACTGCGCCATAACTATTAACGTGTCCATACATCACATCCATACGTCATAACATTGACAGCACAAATACATACGACACAATCTTATTTATTTTGAGAACATCATTGCACCATGCATTTCATACATCATGACATTGCATGCAACTAAATTTTCATCTTTTTCAGGAAAGATCAATCAACAGAAAATTATTGTCAAATTTTTAACAAGTCAATTACAGATCAATTCCCAAGAAAGGACCAGTCAACCATCTACACAACAGATATTTCTTTCAGATCCCTGTCGGTTCTGTTTAAATCTATCAACAGTTTATTCTGATTCTTTCCCGTCTTCTCTGGTTCAGATAAATCTCTCAAAAATTTGTTCTGATTCTTCTCCAGACCCATGCTGATTCAGATGAATCTCTCAACGAGTTATTCTGATTCTTTTCCACAGACACTTTCTCTGGTTCAGATAAATCACACAAAGATTTGCTCTGATTCTTTCCAGTTAAAGCATATTCAAGACCTCTTTTGGTTCAGTTTAAACCCCCTAACGGTTTATCCTGATACTTTCCAAAGAAACACTTCGGGTTCAGATAAATCTCTCAATAATTTATTCTGATTCTTTCTCGCAGACACTTTCTTTGGTTCAGATAAATTGCACAAAGATTTACTCTGATTCTTTCCAGTTAAAGAATATTCAAGATCTCTTTTGGTTCTGTTTAAACCCCTTAACGGTTTATCCTGATACTTTCCAAAGGAACAATTTTGGTTTAGATAAATCTCTCAATAATTTGTTCTGATTCTCCTCAAGATCCCTACCGGTTCAGTTTAAATCCCTCAACGATTTATTCTTATTCTTTCCGTAGACACTTTCTCTGGTTTAGATAAATCGCACAAAGATTTACTCTGATTATTTCCAGTTAAAGAATATTCAAGATCTCTTTTGGTTCAGTTTAAACCCCTCAACGGTTTATCCTGATAATTTCTAAAGGAACACTTCGGGTTCAGATAAATCCCTCAACGATTTATTCTGATTCTTTCCCGCAGACACTTTCTCTGGTTCAGATAAATCACTTAAAGATTTACTCTGATTCTTTCCACTTAAAGAACATTCAAGATCTCTTTTGGTTAAGTTTAAACCCATCAACGGTTTATCCTGATACTTTCCAAAGGAACACTTCTGGTTCAGATAAATCACTCCAAGATTTATTCTGATTCCTCCCAGTCAAATAACATACAATACTTCTTTTGGTTCAGATAAGTCGCTCCAAAGATATATTATGATTATTTTCCAGTTTGAAATCAAGTTCAGACTTAGTCCATTTTCTGTCAACAGTTACTCTTGGATGGCATCTACAATCCCATCTCCGACAAATCTCCATCATTCCTCCAAATGGCATCTATAAGCCCATTCCCGTTCCATCTTCGAGTGCAAATTTTTGGGCACTCTAGTGTCTAATCATCTTCCACCTTCAAGTCACGAATGGCGGATTCGCCAATCTAACTCTTCAGGTTTAAGAAGATTTAATAGGGGCAGCTGTTGTACCCCAAAATTTTCCCTCATATTTATCAAGTATTTTCTCACAAGATCTCCTTTGGTTCAAGACTACACAAGGGTTGATCAACTCAAGACACCTCCTTAAGCACTGATGACTGAAATTAGGGTTTGATATTTCACAAGTATAATTGAACTTTTAATGCCTCATGACTTTCATGGATCATTATGGACCCTAAATATTTCTCATGTCAAGTTTCAAGTCTTGGATCACATTTTTGCTCAGTCAATTGACCAGTTGACTTAAAAATCAGCTGTATTGGGGAAAAAGTCAATTGTGGCAAATTTACAGTCAAACTTCATAATTTTTTATCCATATCAAAATTATAAACTCATATGTATCATTTGATTAAGTTTGGACCATAATTCCTCAAGAAATTTGATCAGATCAACAAAAGGGCAAAATGGTCAAAACTAGGGTTTTGATTGAGAAAAGGCAATTTCTGATTTTTAACCTAGAAAATGGTTAATTGGTTTGAGGCATGATCTCAGGAGTTCAATTGCATCATTTCAAGCTAATGGAATGACTCAAAACATTGCTCAAGATCAATTGATTGATAGTTGATTTTCAGTTAACTGATCAAAAGTCAACTGTATACTGAAAAGTCAAAATTGACTTTTTGGTCTAAATCAAGTGTCAAATATCACAATTCGTCAAACCATATAAAAATATTAAACTTGTTCATCAAGAAATCAAAAAGTCAAGATTTCATTTTGAAAAGTCAAAGTTTCCAAACTTAGAAATTTTTCTAAGTGTTGAAAACCTCATGTTTTTTTACAACTTTGAGCCATTTTTTCACCATGATGCAAGATGATTCAAAAGAAACTTTCTACATAAAAGTTGTAGATCTCCATGAGATCTAAAACATTACTTTACACAACTTCTCCTAGAAATGCTTGGATATCAAGTTATTAATCCATGAAGTCATGGTCATAAAACTAAACACTTAGTGAAAATTTTGCCTTAGTTTAGGCAGGATTTTGACCTAACTTCATGGCAATTTTTCATATAGTTCCAAGGGGAATTTTCAAAAGTGATTCAAATAGGGATTGTATAGCACATTACAAGATTTCCAAAATGTCCAAGAACTTCTTTAGATCATTCTTGAGCAAGGAGAATCGAAGAGAGGAAGTTAGGGTTTCAAACTGAAATTATAGGTCATTTTGTGATGAACAAGAATTCAAATCTCAAGCCTATACTGCACAATCTTGCTTTGCAGGAATCTAAACCTAAATATCTCTCCCTAATTAGAATATTACACTTGATTTTGAGCTATTATCCATTTAATTCAAGCTTTATCCAAGATAATTTTCCATTTATGGAACAAAGTTACCATTGCTATTTTGATAAAGCATTGCTTTTGCAAATGTCAACTCTCCTTGAGCTCCTAACTTGTTGTCTCTGTCCACACTCAAGATAAGTGATCAGAAGCAAACCTGTTTAAAGTGCCTAACCACTCTACATGCTTGTACTTTCTACCTTGAAACTATATTTCTCACTTTTCTTCAAAATCAAGCAACTTAGCCATAACCCTATTGCTCAGAAACCCCTTGTACAAAACATCTCAAACCTTTTGCTTATAGATACACAAGTCATTTACAAGAAAACACACACATACACAAGGCCTAAAACACACAAGAACTCAGAATTGCATAAAAAAAATCACCATTGTTGCACATTCTGACCAAAAACTTAAAACTCACATCTCCCTCATGCGTTTTCAAGCCTTTTGGTTCCTAAAGCTTCTAAACATCAAATACAACTCATCCCTGTCCCTGTTACACGGCTGTAACTCCATTTCCATCTTCCTCCATAGCCAAAAATAAAGCACTGCATATTGACTTCTCCAAGCCATTTAAGCCATTCTCAACTCAAGCTAACCATTGCATTAACTTCCTGGGAACTTGAGAAAGCTAACCTGATCATTGCAACACCTTAAATCAAGCTCATTTTCATTTCACGATTTCCAGTTTTGAGGTATTTTTCTTGAGATTCTATCTCATTACTTAGGCATTGTTAGGCTTGCATTTGTGAAGATAGAATGTAGAAATCATTGCCCTGAAGCTGTACATGTCCATAGATTTTATTTATATGATTGAGCTAGGAGAATTTTAGGATTGAACCTCTGAAAATAATTAGGTCAGAATTTGGTAATTTCAAAATTTCTCACTCATATTTGATTTATAGCTTATGATATTTATATTGTTGGATTCGTATGGAAAAATGGAGCAACTTTCATGTTTGCATATTTCATTTTTATTAAGAAATGGTGAAGTTACAGATGATCTGGCTGGGGGTTGAAGATGAAGTTCCATACTCAGGATTTGTTTTGTATTATGTATTTATCATTTCAGTTAAGTTAACGGATGTACAGCCACCCCAGTGGTAAGGCAGCGCGCGTTATTGGTAGAGGTCATGGGTTCGAACCTCAGCGCTGCCGATTGCATTTTTTCCATATTTTTTTGTCATTTTTCCTTTCAGGTAGCGCTTGGGCCTCCACCCCACGGGCCTGATTCATTTTTACTCACTAATACCCCCATGTTTGCTCATATTATATAGTCCATCTCTTTTTATTTTTTTATTTTTCTGTTTACAAAAACAATAATGGGCCAACTTCAAGACTTTTTTTTCTAACAAACCTCCAAAATTCAACTTTAACCTCCCTGACTTTTCTTTATATTTTATTTTTATTTTATTTTCTTTATTATTAATATTATTATTATTATTATTATTATTAATGATTAAAAAATCCAAACAATATTTTATTTATTTATTTGCATATTTAGAAAATGCTCATTTATATTTTATTTTCTTCATAAAAACAAAAGAACAAAAATGTTTTCATTTAATAAATTAATTTCTTTTCTTTATTTATTCAATAAATATTTAGACTAAAGTTTAACTATTATATTATTTTCTTGTGAATAAAATTAATTTAGAACTTAGGTTTATTTTAATTAATTAATTTTCATTTGTATTTTCATTAAGATAAAACCTTTCATAGAAAAATCCTAAAAATACTTTTTTAACTTAACTTATTTCCTATTTAGTTTAAATTTAATTTTGTTTAATTTTTAGTTAATCATCTTCTTTAATTAGGTCAAAAAACCCTTTTCATGAAAACCAAACAAAAATCACATTCCCTTTTGTATTTACATTCTTGCATTTTTACTTATTCATTTTTGTACATTTATTCAAATTCAATATGGTTGTAATAGATAATTAGGGTTTTAATTTCTTGCAATTCCCCATTTGTAATTTGTACACCTCCTCCCCTAAATGATGTAATAGCTTAGCATTTTTATTTTCCGCAATTTAAATGCTTTATATACAAATGCTAGTAATTATGGTTTATATGGGAAGATAAAATCAATGCTTAGAAAATCCTAATTCAAAGACAAATCAAGCATGTAAGCTAATACACTTGCACACATACACCCTTAGGGTAAACCCACTTTGTTGCCTTACAAAAATGGCCATATTATGCATGTAATGTGTCTTAGCAAAAACAAGCAAAAATGCAAGATCATAGTCCCTCGATGACGCTATCCATGTTGCCTTTCAAAATGATCTTAGTCCTTAAAGAAAATGCAAAGTGTTGTACCCCAAAATTTTCCCTCTCATTTATCAAGATTTTCCTCACAAGACTTCTTGGACTCAAGACAAGATTGGGGTTTGCTCAGCTCAAGACTTCATCTTGCACTGATAACCTGAAATTAAGGTTTGAGTTTGCACAAGGATTTTTGGACCATCAATGCTTCATATGACTTTCATACACCATCTTGGACCCCTAAGATTGCTCATGACAAGTTTCAAGCCTTGAATCACATTTTTGCCCAGTCAATTGGACAATTGACCTAAAAATCAGCTGTATTGGGAAAAAAGTCAACCATGGCCAATTTACAGTCAAACTTCATAATTTTTGATCCACAATCACATTTTAGGCTCCTATGTACCATTTGATCAAGTTTGGATCACAACTCCTCAAGAAATTTGATCAAATCATCAAAAGGGTAAAATGGTCAAAATTAGGGTTTTGACTGAGAAAGGGCAATTTTTGATTTTTAACCTAGCCAATGACCAATTGGGTTCAAACATGATTTCAAGGACTCAATAGCATCATCTTGACCTAATCACATAGTTCAAAAGATCTCAAATGCATAGGATTGACAGATGAATTTTGCAGTCAACTGATCAAAAGTCAAATGTACACTGAAAAGTCAAACTTTGACTTTTTGGTCAAAATCAAGTGCCAAAGGTCATAATTCATCAAGATATGTCAAAATCTGAAACTTTTTTACCAAGAAACCTAAAATTGCAAATTAGGGTTTTAATTTGAAATTTTTCATAACTTAGAATTTTTCTAAGTATGGAAAATTTCTTATTTTTTCCCAACTTTCCACAACTTTTTCACCATGATGCAATTGAATTAAAAGGAAACTTCCAACATGAAAGTTGTATTACTCCATGAAATATACAACTTTTATTCACAAAGTTTTCCCAAAAAATGTTTGGATCTCAAGATATGAATTTGTGAATAGGGGTCCATAAACTTTTTAACTTAGTGAAAATTTGCCCATAATTTAGGCAGGTTTTTGACCTAACTTCATGGGCATTTTTCACCTAGTTCCAAGAGGTATCTCAAAATTAATTTCAAAGATGGATTGTAGAGCATGTTGCAAGCTTTCCAAAATGTCCAAGAACTCTCCAAGATCCTTTGTGGTTAGGGAGAATCGAAGAAGAGAAAATGGCATTTTGTCACTTTTGTGCAAGCTATTTTCACAATGCTTCAAGTTGCAAATCAAATCCTAGCATGCTTGTACCTTGCATTACAGGTCCTAAATCCCTTATACACTCCATAATTAAATGCAAACTCATGGGATAATGGCTTTATTTTGACCTTTAGAGGATTGTACAAAGAATAATTCCATAAATGGCTAAAAGTTCACAATGTCATTTTGATAAAGCAAACTTTTGCAAACTTTATCAGCCTTGAGCCTTGGACTTGTTCCTTGAGTACATGCATTTTCCATAGATCACAAGTGTGATCGGTGGAAAAGAACTGACTGTTTTTTAAGTTGGTTTCGCGAAATGTCGCGGTAAGCAAGAGTCGCCACCGTCTTTTATGTTCTCCAATATGGAAAGGACAAAAGCACAGCAAAATTCCTTCTTTGAGAATGTTTCTCGGTTCGGGAGGTAGATTTATAGAAAGGGAAGGTGTTAGCACCCTTTCTATCCGTGGTTATCCACGGGCTCTTAGGTACTTGCTCTTATGTTTTCAAAAATTGTTTGCTTTTCAAGTGTGTGTGGGTTTTGAAAAAAGTTCGTTTGAAAACTTCTAGATGACTCTTGTATCAGTCCTCAAGAGTGTATGAAGTATTGTTTGAAAACTTTTTGAAAGTGTAAGGTGTGAAAAGTATTTTGTTTGTTTTTGAAAAGATCAAGTACCCATGAGTCATCTACCTACCCTAAGGAATTAAGCTGTGTAAGAGTCCTTTAGATAGCGCTATCCCACCATTGAGAGGTAGGTAGCACCATCGTTGGAGGTGTTCGGGTCAATTCGATTAAGGGACATGTGTGGTCACCGAAGCAACGGTAGGACACCTTAGAAGTAACCCTAATGTCCTAGATCCTTTTATCTGAGGCAACCGTTTCGAGGCAACTGGATCTTTAGACAGAGGGTGACCTCTAAGACGTCCTATACTTGATGACCACGTTTCGAGGCAACGAGTGAAGCGTACCCTAGGAGTGGCATGTGCTTTGTGTGTTATTTTTCAGTTAATGTTTTTGTACATGTTATTTGTGAGCTACGGATTAGTTTTATTTACATACATTCTTTCATGCATTTAACAGTTAGGGGTGCGGAAAGTAAATTGCGGAAATATAAATTCTACGCTATTACAAGGCGCGGGTCTATACATCGCCAAAAATACAAAGACCTGTTTTGATAAAGTGCGGAAAATTAAATTAAGAAGTAAAATCCTAATTAACTATTACATATCTGGAGACAGTTATATAAATAATCAAAATAATGAATTAAAACTAAAATGCGCGCGAAAGAAATTTAATCGGGAAGTCTTTAGGGTGTTGACCCTTTTTTAAGAAAGAATTGAATTTTTTTGTCTTTTTTTTGTGCAATTAATTAAAAATTAAACTAATTCACTAATTAATTAATTTATAAAAAAAATGATGTTTTTGTATTTTTATGTTTTTAATGAAATAAGATAAAAAGTAAATTAAAAGTTAATAAAACCTAAATCTAAATTTATTTTAGTTATTAAGAAAAAGATTAAAGTTTCCTAATTTAAACTAATTCATTAATTATAATTTATTTACAAAATAAGTTAATAAATATAAAATGTTTTTTTTTATTATTATGGTTTTTCTGAATTTTTATTTGTAAAAATGTTAATTATGTTAATTGATTAAATAATACTAAGAATAATTACTAAAGAAAATAAAAAGGAAAAAAGAAAAAAATGAAAAAAAAAGTAAACCAAGGGTGTTGAACAAAAATGGAGGTGGATCTGGAATTTGGCCCAATAGCATCAAAGCCTGTTTGACTTTTGGATCGTCCAGAGGCGCGTTGACCAGGGAGCATGGTGTGGAGCTTTGGACTGCCTGTACATGAACATGTTAAGAAAAAATGAAACAATTATTTGGGGGACCTGGGAAAACTTACAACGCGGTATGATGGACCTTAGGACGTGGCAAGGGTTGCTTTAGCTTCAGAGTATGGCAAAGAAGAGAGTCACGTTCTCCTTTTGGCCTGAAAATGCTTGCAACACTCCTTTTGATCTCACACTTTTTTTTGACACTTTTTGGATTTTGCTCTGGCCGTTTGTGCACACTCTAGGTTGTGAATGAGGCTTGCAAGGCTTGTATATATATTAATGAGTTAGAATCAGTCACTATTATGAGCTCTTAACCATTGCAATTAAACTTTGGATTTCTCCATAACCACCATTAAAGCAACTTGCCAATTTTGTTCAAATTTGAATTTTATGTTTAAAATGGACCTTACACGAATTTGGTAGGTGCATTATGCTTCATCAAGGTCATTCAAACCACAAGATATCATTGAATTAATTTTTTTTTATTTTTATTTGAATTTTATGGATTTAAAATGAATTAAATCAATAAAATTAAATAAAAAATAGAAAAATTAATGTTTAATCTTGAAATTAATCATGGGACACGTGGGTGGAATGACAAGGCTGAACCAAGTGGAAAAAGTGGGCCCTTTTGTCAAAAATTGAAGTTTCAAGGATAGTTGACTTTTGCCATTTCATGAAAATTTCCCAACTTCTCCAATGCATATCTTGCTCAATTTTGATCATATGAACATGTTCTTGGACATTTTGGAAAGGTCTTGAAGTCCTCTAACCAATGCCTTTGGTCCCATGTCATTTTGATTTATCAATCTCAAGTTATGGTCTTTGACTTAAAGTGCCTTTTTGTTGACTTTTGAAAATGACCTATAATGTAGAAATTGATAACTTTTTGTGAGAGCATTTATTGGACTTGGAATGTGAAGATGAGTTGTAGTAAATGTCATACCCTTAAAAATGAGCATTGGATTGGATTTTTTTGATGATCCATGAAAAAGTTATGCCTTGGTCAAGTTACAGTTGACTTTTCAACTGTCCAAAAATGGAAACTTTTGCATCTTGATGATTTTTTGAGCCATTCTTGTGAAATCATGGTCAAGATTTGACCAAATGATGATTGTGGCTTCAAAATAAGATGTTGACCAAAATTTTTGACTTTTGACTGCCAAATGACCATTTTGCCCCTACAGTTGATTGTGAGGCAATTAGGGTTTTTGACTGTGCAACTTGACCTTGTGAGCTTTGAAACTTGGAATGTAGATGCTTGACAATGTATAAGAGCATATGGGACTTGATTGAGCCCTTGAAAACCTCAACTTCCTTGCAAGAACCAAAACCCTAATTTTGACTGGCTTAGGAGGATGGTCTGACTGTGCAACCCTTGAGTAGACTTGAGCAAATTGAGATGATGCTTGTCAAAACTTTGAAGAATATGGGAGGGAAAATTTTGGGGTACAACAGTTGCCCCTGTTCAATCTTCTTAGACCTGAGGATGTAGATTGGCTTGCGTGCCTTTCGTGATCCGAAGGTGGAAGATGATTGAACACTAGAGTGCCCAGAAATTTGCACTCACATAGTAGAGTATCAGCAGTGTGGTGGTGGGAATGGGCTTACAGATGCCATTTGGAGAGATGATGGATAGGAGGATGGGTTTATAGATGCCATTTGGAAGTGTGACAGACCCTTGTCGGGAATGGGCTTATAGATGCCATTTGGAACTGTAATGGATAGTTGTGGAGATGGGCTTTAAAGATGCCATCGGGGTGTCAATCGCGTAAGAGATTCCTTAGCGAGAACTTGCGTACCTGAGAAAGAAAGATAATTACCTGGCCTGTTACATGGGTTGATCTTCAATCTCTTCATGCAGATATGCCCTGGCTAGATACAGGTGTCAAATCCATAATCAATTGCTCGCAGATGTGCCCTGGCTAGATACATGAATCGAATCCGGAAACTCTTCAGACGTGCCTTGGCTAGATACAGGAATCGAATCTGGAATTAGTCGTCAACAGATATGCCCTGGATGGATACAAGAATCGAATCTTCAAACTCTTCAGACGTGCCCTGGTTGGATACAGGAACCGAATCTGGAATTTCAGAAGGTTGATGAGTTGTCTCTACTGACAGGCTATCTCAGAAAATCTTTATGGATCGATTTAACTGAACCAAGGGAGATTTTGTCTTCTTTGATGAGTTGTCTCTTTTGGACGGGTTGTCTTCATGGACGGGTTGTCTTCATGGACGGGTGGTCTTTATTGACGGGTATCTATAACGACTGGTGTCTATAATGACGAGTGTGAGTGTCCATGACGATGAGTGTCTATAACGACGAGTGTCTATGACGACGGGTGTCTATAACGACGAGTGTCTATGACGACGGGTGTCTATGACGACGGGTGTCTACGACGACGGGTGTCTACGACGACGGGTGTCTAGGACGACGGGTGTCTATGACGACGGGTGTCTATGACGACGGGTGTCTATGACGACGGGTGTCTATGACGACGGGTGTCTATGACGACGGGTGTCTAGGACGACGGGTGTCTATGACGACGGGTGTCTATGACGACGGATGTCTATGACGACGGGTGTCTATGACGACGGGTGTCTATGACGACGGGTGTCTATGACGACGGGTGTCTATGACGACGGGTGTCTATGACGACGGGTGTCTATGACGACGGGTGTCTATGACGACGGGTGTCTATGACAACGGGTGTCTATGATGACGGGTGTCTATGACGATGGGTGTCTATGACAACGGGTTGTCTTTAATGACGGGATGTCTTCAATGGCGAGTTGTCTTCAATGATGAGTTGTCTTCAATGACGAGGTGTCTTCAATGACGGGGTGTCTTCAATGATGAGGTGTCTATACTGACGGGTTGTCTTCAATGACGAGATGTCTTCAATGACGAGTTGTCTTCAATGACAAGTTGTCTTCAATGACGAGGTGTCTTCAATGACGGGTGTCTATACTGACGAGTTGTCTTCAATGACGAGTGTCTATACTGACGGGTTGTCTTCAATGACGGGATGTCTTCAATGACGAGTTGTCTTCAATGACGAGTTGTCTTCAATGACGAGGTGTCTTCAATGACGGGTGTCTATACTGACGGGTTGTCTTCAATGACGAGATGTCTTCAATGACGAGTTGTCTTCAATGACAAGTTGTCTTCAATGACGAGGTGTCTTCAATGACGGGTTGTCTTCAATGATGAGGTGTCTTCTATGACGGGTGTCTATAATGACGGGTGTCTATAATGACGGGTTGTCTTCAATGACGAGTTGTCTTCAATGACGAGTTGTCTTAAATGACGAGTTGTCTTAAATGATGAGTTGTCTTAAATGACGAGTTGTCTTAAATGACGAGTTGTCTTCAATGACGGGTTGTCTATAATGACGGGTGTCTATAACGACGGGTTGTCTTCTTTGACTTTAGAAAGTAATTTAACTGGACCTGTCTTCTTTGACTGGATGAGCATCAGAAAAACCTTTGGGATTTAACTGGACTTGTCTTCTTTGACTGGATGAGCATCAGAAAAACCTTTGGGATTTAACTGGACTTGTCTTCTTTGACTGGATTTGTCTTCTTTGACTGGATTTGTCTTTTTTGACTGGATTGGTCTCTTTTGAATGTATTTGTCTACTTTGACGTAGCTGATTATTTAACTGTATCCTTCCTGAAAGGTAAAGGTCAGTCGTATGCAATGCATGATATGGATCAAGCAATGATGTTCTCGACATAAACGAGATTGTATGACATGATGCGTATATGCATGTATCATGATGTGATGTTTATGAATGTATCTTCGTCTGGGAAAGTAAATCCTTGACGCATGTCGGGAAGTTGAATCCTGGGCTGATGTTGAAGAACAGAGTTCTTCGTTTCCGCTGGGGATGATGATTGCAAGAACAAACCGGCAGGAGAAGATGACTCCGTTGGGGAATGAACTTGTTGGAGAGAGATACTCTGCGGGGAATTACTCTGTGGGGAGAGAGATACTTCGCTGAGGTTTTGATGAGAACTCCGTTGGGGATACCGTTGATATGTTTTGTTGAGGAATTGATGAACTCCGCTGGGGGTAGGAAGAACTTCGCCGAGGACGATCTTTCCGTGGTTTTTAGCTGAGGATAACCCAGTTATAGGCTCTGGTGGAGAATGACCTTTGAATAAAGCCGGGGAGATGCGTTCATACTCTGCAGGGTAAGCTTCCAGAATCTACTGGGGATAAGCTTCCAGAATCTACTGGGGAGATTGATTCAACTCTCCTGGGGAAACTTCTTGGACTGCACTGGGAAGTGGCTCTACTGGATGTCTGTATTCCGCCGGGGAATAATCTTATATTAAGACGGCCGGGGATGCTTGCTTGGGAATATCTGTATACTCCGCTGGGGAATATTGAGATCTTTTGGGGATACCCATCTTCCTTGAGGCTGACAGTAGGCTAACTCTGCTTGGGGAGAGTGTTGCGGACTTGCTGGAGATACTGTGCCTTCTCGGGGCTGATTGGAGACCAACTCTGCTTGAGGAGAATTGTTGAATCTTGTCCTCACTCTGCGGGGAGTGAAGGTATCTTGGTTACATTCTTCAGCTGAACTTACCTTGGTACCTTGGTGGACAGAGCAACTAGATCGCTTAGACAATTCTTTATTGCCCCAGTTTCTGCGGGAGAAGAAGGCCTGTGAGGTGTTTGATGACTGCCGATTGACAACTTCTTCTGGTAGGCAAGTGACGAGATGACGGAACATAGTCGTACGCTTTTGATCCCTAACTTTTGCCTGGACCACCCTTTCGGGTTTTCAGTCCACCGGGATACCCATTTTTGCCCAAGCCGCCTTTTCAGGTTTTCGACTTGCCGGGTGTACAGATTTTTCTATTTCATCCCTTATTTTTGCCCGAACCCTTTTGGTTCACCGGGAAGCCCTTATTTTTGCCTAGGTATGTCAACCTAGCGGGTCTTTGATTATGCGCAATATTTTTTTCGACTATGTCCGTGCTCTCAGGATGCAGGGAGTTGTCACTGTTAGTAGTGCAGTGTTACCATGCCACCGGAAGATCTTCGTTTGATCGTCTAATGCCCCAAGTGATCTAGATGGAGATTTGCCCCAAGCTGGTTGGCCTTTTGAGAGATTCTCCGAATCTTGACTTAACTGCCCCAGATAATGGACAATGATCGTGCCATGCCCCTTGCTTGGAGGTGCTTTTGTTCATTAGACATTCGTCGTGCGAACTTCTAAGTTGTTCAAACAAATAGTCATATGCAAGCAATGTTATATTAAAAATGCAAAGCTTATGTCTGTCTTGAAGTTTTTGAAACTGCATTTTTCAGTAAAAACAAGTGAATTTTGTAAACTGTGATGTCAACTCGTTATTTTACCGCAAGCCTTAAGGAGTCAGGATACATTTGGTAACAGTATGCTTTCGAACTAACCCATGCTTCAGCTAGGACTTTTAAGGGTTGTAGCGTGGCCTGGTTCACGGTTTAAGAAACAAAGGATAAAGGCTCAAATTTTATTTGTACCCACCCGCTCTTCGTGATGTTCTTCAAACCTAAACTCAGCTGATCGTGCGTTAGACCTTGTTTGAGTCTTCGTCCTGATATACCGGTGATGGTTCGGATGTTGACAATTTATTTGGAATAGGCAGTCATTCCTTTCTTGGTTGACGGTTTGTAGGACCTCTTTCTTTTTTGATTTCGTTATCCCTGTTTTTTGCCTGAACTGTTCCTTTTTGTGATTACAGTCAGCGGGATGCCCCAGTTTTTGTAAGTCTCCTTCATAGGTTTTGACTTGTTGGGCTTTTATTTTGAGAAATGATGACTGCCTGTCTTTATGATCATTCGGAGCCATCACTGTCTTTTGTTTTGTAAGGATTCCTTTGGTGCCATTCGTTGTGCACTTGGATCAGCTGAGAGAACTACCCTGCCCCAGGTTATGATTAAGGGTTTTAATTTTCGAAAAGAAAACTCCTACTTCTTTGGCTCAAAGGGGTTGACGAGGGATTATCATCCTTATAACTCTAGTGTTTAGGAATTGAAACAATGCATGTACCTCATCAACAGGGTCTGTTCAAAAGCATACTGTAAAGATCGTGGTATCGTTTTCGTCATCCTCCCTCAAGAGGCTTAGAAATATTAATTGAGAGTTGACATCAAAAAATGAAAGCAGTTTGAATATAGCGAATGAGAATATATTGATTCAAAACAGACATATGCGATGCATTGATAAAGTAAAAGAGTTTGACATGAACAAATGTTTGAACAATCAGAGAAAAATACAACTTGAACATTCGAATGAACAAAAGCTTCTTAGTTTGCACCAGTCATTTCAGATGGAAGATTCTCAGCAGAAGATTTTCATTTTCCCTCCCGGCATAAACTCCAGCACCCTTCCGTCGATCAAGTCTTGGATCTTGTTCCTCAGGCTCCAACAGTCGTCAGTGTCATGTCCAGGACTGTCAGAATGGTAGGCACACCTTTCATCAGGATTGTACTTTAGGGAGGTTATGTTGAGCTTCTTGGGAGGATCCTTTAAACAATCAGCTTGACCTCCAACAAGCGTTTCAGTATTAGTGAGGATGGCACACCAGTCTCCGAGAAATGTCTTCCAGACGTATTTTGCTTACGCCAATTACCCTGTTGACGCTGGTGAGGTTGATGCTGGGCTTGTGACCCCGAAGCAAACTGAGGAGCTTTTCCCTTGTCTTCTTGCCCCACAGGTGGTTGAATGATGGCTTGCTCTTCAACCTTAGATGTTTGCCTCAGTTGGTTATCCCGAAGCAGTTGGTTGACGAGAACCCTGAGCTCTCCTTGTCTTTGAGATAAGTCTTGGATAATAGCCATTTGCCCCAGCATCTGGGTTCTCATTACATCCACCTCAGCTTGCATATGTTTCAATCGTTCGTCCTTGTCGTCTTCGGGACTCTTCCTGACCAAATTCCCCATGAGGAGTGTTCTCAGCTCTTCCTGTCCCTTGGATAGATTTAGGAGGATCTCCCCGAACCGAGTCTCTTGAGCATGAAGATCCTGGTTGTTTTGTTGGGAAGCCATTGCTGAAATAAACAGCGAAGATGGTAAGTGACCTGTAACAAGGGTACCTGTAATGCAATGATATGTATGTATGCATGCAATGTGTTCAAGGATCTCGCGGGGTAAACAGAGAAACTTGTTAGAATTTGAATCTGGTTGCTTGATGGAAGGAACTTCATGTTGTTAAGAGTCCTTCTTCAAGAGTCAAGGCTCACCATATCGAGTGGGTCATAGCCCCTGAAAACCTTGGTTAGAGGAAAGTAAATCCCCTTTGCCCCTTGCTAGACAGTTGGTCCATCATGACCTGCATCACAAGCCCTTGAGATCCTTGAAATGGATTAGTCCTTAGGCAGGATGTATGTAATGGTATGGTGGTATGATGTTATGCTATGCGTGGAGTAATGTAGGTAAACCCTGTTATGAGTCCAGATTAAGGACTGTAAACAAAACCTGCAAGAAACTCAAGTGTCAGATAACAAGTATGCAAGTAGTCAAGTTTAAAGGCACACAAGTCACACAAAGAGCCCTTAGAGTTTAGGCCAGCATGAAGTTTGGGATATTACCCTCCTGAAGTTGGTGGGCTCAAAACTTGTCCTATCAAAAGTAACCGGGTTCTAAGGAGCTCAATATCATAGGGTTGTTTTCTATGTTCATTGTTTTGATTTAGCCACTGAACTGGCGATCAAAATATTCCAAGAAAACAACCCTTAATGAGTGTAGTATCGAGTATCAACCAACTTCGGACTGCACCAAAGTCAGTCATCTCACTACCCCTAAAGAGGCCAGGATGGTCAAGTAAGTTTCCTAAGGTCAGTTGATGCTTCACGGCACCACGCGGCGGCCCCGTACTCTCCTTGACTTGACTCAAGGGTTACCGGTACTCACCAAAGTGCCACATCAACGTAGCAAACTGCTTCAACCGTGTCGGTATACCCCACACAGTTCCCTCACAGTTTTGTTGCTACTTTCTAAGAGGTATCCCCCAGATCCAGGTTAGGATCTATAGAACTCCCACGACAGGCCCAATAATATTAAAGCACACAAATCAGGCAATTGAAAACATAAGTATAATCTATCCTAAGGTACACCTCACTTTAAGTATCCCCAGCAGAGACGCCAGTTCTGTGATCGGTGGAAATAGAACTGACTGTTTTTTAAGCTGGTTTCGCGAAATCTCGCAGTAAGCAAGAGTCGCCACCGTCTTTTATGTTCTCCAATATGGAAAGGACAAAAGCACAGCAAAATTCCTTCTTTGAGAATGTTTCTCGGTTCGGGAGGTTGATTTATAGAAAGGGAAGGTGTTAGCACCCTTTCTATCCGTGGTTATCCACGGGCTCTTAGGTACTTGCTCTTATGTTTTCAAAAATTGTTTGCTTTTCAAGTGTGTGTGGGTTTTGAAAAAAGTTCATTTGAAAACTTCTAGATGACTCTTGTATCAGTCCTCAAGAGTGTATGAAGTATTGTTTGAAAACTTTTTAAAAGTGTAAGGTGTGAAAAGTATTTTGTTTGTTTTTGAAAAGAGAAAGTACCCATGAGTCATCTACCTACCCTAAGGAATTAAGCTGTGTAAGAGTCCTTTAGATAGCGCTATCCCACCATTGAGAGGTAGGTAGCACCATCGTTGGAGGTGTTCGGGTCAATTCGATTAAGGGACATGTGTGGTCACCGAAGCAACGGTAGGACACCTTAGAAGTAACCCTAATATCCTAGATCCTTTTATCCGAGGCAACCATTTCGAGGCAACTGGATCTTTAGTCAGAGGGTAACCTCTAAGACGTCTTATACTTGATGACCACGTTTCGAGGCAACGAGTGAAGCGTACCCTAGGAGTGGCATGTGCTTTGTGTGTTATTTTTCAGTTAATGTTTTTGTACATGTTATTTGTGAGCTACGGATTAGTTTTATTTACATACATTCTTTCATGCATTTAACAGTTAGGGGTGTGGAAAGTAAATTGCGGAAATATAAATTCTACGCTATTACAAGGCGCGGGTCTATACATCGCCAAAAATACAAAGACCCGTTTTGATAAAGTGCGGAAAATTAAATAAAGCGGTAAAATCCTAATTAACTATTACATATCTGGAGACAGTTACATAAATAATCAAAATAACGAATTGAAACTAAAATGCGCGCGAAAGAAATTTAATCGGGAAGTCTTTAGGATGTTGACCCTTTTTTAAGAAAGAATTGATTTTTTTTGTCTTTTTTTTGTGCAATTAATAAAAAATTAAACTAATTTACTAATTAATTAATTTATAAAAAAAATGATGTTTTTGTATTTTTATGTTTTTAATGAAATAAGATAAAAAGTAAATTAAAAGTTAATAAAACCTAAATCTAAATTTATTTTAGTTATTAAGAAAAAGATTAAAGTTTCCTAATTTAAACTAATTCATTAATTATAATTTATTTACAAAATAAGTTAATAAATATAATTTTTTTTTATTATTATGGTTTTTCTGAATTTTTATTTGTAAAAATGTTAATTATGTTAATTGATTAAATAATACTAAGAATAATTACTAAAGAAAATAAAAAGGAAAAAAGAAAAAAATGAAAAAAAAGTAAACTAAGGGTGTTGAACAAAAATGGAGGTGGATCTGGAATTTGGCCCAATAGCATCAAAGCCTGTTTGACTTTTGGATCGTCCAGAGGCGCGTTGACCAGGGAGCATGGTGTGGAGCTTTGGACTGCCTGTACATGAACATGTTAAGAAAAAATGAAACAATTATTTGGGGGACCTGGGAAAACTTACAGCGCGGTATGATGGACCTTAGGACGTGGCAAGGGTTGCTTTAGCTTCAGAGTATGGCAAAGAAGAGAGTCACGTTCTCCTTTTGGCCTGAAAATGCTTGCAACACTCCTTTTGATCTCACACTTTTTTTTGACACTTTTTGGATTTTGCTCTGGCCGTTTGTGCACACTCTAGGTTGTGAATGAGGCTTGCAAGGCTTGTATATATAGTAATGAGTGAGAATCAGTCACTATTATGAGCTCTTAACCATTGCAATTAAACTTTGGATTTCTCCATAACCACCATTAAAGCAACTTGCCAATTTTGTTCAAATTTGAATTTTATGCTTAAAATGGACCTTACACGAATTTGGTAGGTGCATTATGCTTCATCAAGGTCATTCAAACCACAAGATATCATTGAATTAATTTTTTTTAATTTTTATTTGAATTTTATGGATTTAAAATGAATTAAATCAATAAAATTAAATAAAAAATAGAAAAATTAATGTTTAATCTTGAAATTAATCATGGGACACGTGGGTGGCATGACAAGGCTGAACCAAGTGGAAAAAGTGGGCCCTTTTGTCAAAAATTGAAGTCTCAAGGATAGTTGACTTTTGCCATTTCATGAAAATTTCCCAACTTCTCCAATGCATATCTTGCTCAATTTTGATCATATGAACATGTTCTTGGACATTTTGGAAAGGTCTTGAAGTCCTCTAACCAATTCCTTTGGTCCCATGTCATTTTGATTTACCAATCTCAAGTTATGGTATTTGACTTAAAGTGCCTTTTTGTTGACTTTTGAAAATGACCTATAATGTAGAAATTGATAACTTTTTGTGAGAGCATTTCTTGGACTTGGAATGTGAAGATGAGTTGTAGTAAATGTCATCCCCTTCAAAATGAGCATTGGATGGGATTTTTCTGATGATCCATGAAAAAGTTATGCCTTGGTCAAGTTACAGTTGACTTTTCAGCTGTCCAAAAATGGAAACTTTTGCATCTTGATGATTTTTTGAGCCATTCTTGTGAAATCATGGTCATGATTTGACCAAATGATGATTGTGGCTTCGAAATAAGATGTTGACCAAAAATTTTGACTTTTGACTGCCAAATGACCATTTTGCCCCTACAGTTGATTGTGAGGCAATTAGGGTTTTTGACTGTGCAACTTGACCTGTGAGCTTTGAAACTTGGAATGTAGATGCTTGACAATGTATATGAACATATGGGACTTGATTGAGCCCTTGAAAACCTCAACTTCCTTGCAAGAACCAAAACCCTAATTTTGACTGGCTTAGGAGGATGGTCTGACTGTGCAACCCTTGAGTAGACTTGAGCAAATTGAGATGATGCTTGTCAAAACTTTGAAGAATATGGGAGGGCAAATTTTGGGGTACAACAACAAGCAAAGTATACCAACCTCTGCAGCTAGCAAGCAAACAAGGACAAGCATGTTGGCATAAGTCTTGTCACTTTTCTATAAAAGCAAGAAAAGTTGCAAAAGTCAAGAGAACTTGTACATCTGATAAAGGGAGGGCTTGGCATCATTCAAAACACATTCACAAACTTGTTGCAAGCAAATACACAAATGCAAAACATCTAAAACACTCTCAAACTCAGAAAACACATTTTTCTGCCCAAAACAGGGCAACCTCTGCAAAATCCTTGCCAAATTCACTTTGGCTCGTGTGTTTTGCCTTTCAACACTTGAAACACCTTCCATACATCACATCCAAACTATCCAAGCCTTTGCACTGCAACTATGAGCTCTATTTCAGACATCACCATTTTCAAACTTGAAGGTTGCAGGTTGACTTCTACAAGGAGTTTCAAGCATCCTAAAGGCAAGCTAAGCATTGGAATAGCTTTAGGGAACTTCAAGGAAGCTCACACGATCCTCAGACCTCACTCAAAGTCCCCACATTGCCATATCTAAACTCAGCTGCACAATGTATTTTTCAAAACTCTATCTCTCTATTTAGGAATCCTCAAGCTTTGATTTGTGAAGCAAAGATGTACTCCTTAACATGGTGAAGTTGTACATATGCATAGTTGTCATTTATATTAACTGAGTAGTGAGAATTTGAAGCTTGAAGTTCATGAAAAAATTAGGTCAGAAATTAGGGCTACAGAAATTCTCCATGATCCTTGAGAGTTAGATTATGTTTTTTATATCATTGGAATCGTGAGATTCCAAGCTATATTTTTTATGTTGCAAGTTTTTGTTTTTGTGTAAAGGATAGAGAGTTACAGATTTGAAGAGGAAACACGCGTGTTTGGAAGGAGCTGGAGGACAGGGACGACCTGTCTGGGCCTGGCACGCCTGGGCCTTGTTATTTCTACTTTCCACACCCCCTGATCCACTATTTGCACCCCCTTTGCTTATTTTGTATATTTTTTTTCATATTTTCTTATATTTTTTATGTTTATTGATTTTAATAATTTTTTCTGAATATCGAAAAATCACAAAAATATTTTCTTAATTTTTTGTATTTTATTTTATTTTTTTATTATTTTTTGGCATAAAAAATAGTTTTATTAAGATAATAAACTTTATTTTCTTAAATAAAATTTGTAAAAATATTTAAAATACCATACATTTTTATTTTATTGTTTTATACATTAAAATAATTATTTTCATACATATTTTAATTTTTAATATTTGTTAATAATATTATTTATTATTTCTTGTACATAAATGGAAAAAATAAATAATATAAAACATATTTTCTTTTAATAAAAAAATTAGGGTTTCACCCTTTCAAAAATAACAATATTATTTTTTCTTATTTTTAGGACTTAAATAATTTTATTTTTTCATACATAAAACAAATACAAGACATTTTTGCATAAATACATTTTATTTGCATATTTAAATAATTGTGTATTTATTTATTGTACAATAATTCAATTGGATTGTAATAGTATTTTAGGGTTTTATTTTATGCAAACATCCTCATTCAAAAACTTGTATCCCCCTCCCATAATAATTGTTGTAATAGCTTAGATTTACTTTACGCAATTTATCGCATTTATACCATGTTAGTAAATTAGGGTTTTGTATGATAAGATAAAAATCAAACAAATAGACATGACCTAATACAAGACAAATGCATGTAAAATGACAACACATTGCACACAAGCACCCCTAGGATTTCACCCACTTGGTTGCCTTAAAACAAAATGGCCATGGTATGCATGCTAAGTATCTTGGCAAAACAAAACAAAACAAAACAAAAAGATTATAGTCCCTCGATAACTCTATCAAAAGGTTGCCTAAACAAATGATCTTGGTCCCTCAAAACTTGCTAAGATACTTGGCAATATTGATATCATGGTCATATGATGACCCACGCCCGTCCCGTTTAACATCCAAAGATAGGGTTGTTTATCAAATCAATGGTAAATCAACAATATCAAAGGAATAAAAATGTACAAGAAAGACTTTTGAGTAGGTAGAATGCTTCTAGTTACTTGGTCAATTTGCAAACAATCCTTGCTATTTTCAAACAAACGCACACACATTTCCCAAAACTTTTCCAAATAACTTTCAAAATATTGAAACATTTTTCAAAAGACAAACATCTTTGTATACATTCTCACGAACGAGAATCATTACAAAGATTGCATAAACGATGGTCTCTTTTCAAAATACTTTCAAAACCACACAAAGCAGCATTTCAAACAATTTCAAAAGCAAAACAAGTGATCTAAACAAGTAACTAAGAGCCCATGGAAAACCATGGATGAAAAGGGTGCTGGCACCTTCCCTTTTCATAATCTACCCCCCGAACCCAAAAACAATCTCAAAGGTCTTTCCTGTGCTTTTTGACCTTTCCTTTTTAGATAAAAGAAAAGTCGGTGGCAGCTCTTGCTAACCGCAATATTTGTAAACACAAACGCAAAACCTCAAGTCAGCTCTCCCACCGCATCATACTAATGTATCTTATAACATTGCTAATCATGGTTATATGATGACCCTTTCCCGTCCCTTTTTACATCCAAAGATAGGGTTCCTTACCAAATCAATGGTAAGATAACAATGTCAAAGGAAAGAGGAAATAAACATGAAAAACTTTTGAGTAGGTAGAATGTTCCTAGTTGCTTGATCATTTTCAAAACCAAAAACATCCTTGCTATTTTCAAAACAAACACCAACACTTTCAAAAACATCTTTCAAACTTGAAAACATTTTCAAAAGATCAACACTTTGTATACATTCTTACAAACAAGAATCATTACAAAGTTTGCCTAAACGATGGCGCCTTTTCAAAATACTTTCAAAAACCACACAAAGCACATTTTCAAATAAAAGCAAGTGATCTAGCAAGTAACAAAGAGCCCATGAAAAACCATAGATGGAAAGGGTACTAATACCTTTCCTTTTCATAATCTACCCCTCGATCTCAAGAAAACATCTCAAAGGTCTTTCCTGTTCTTTTCAGCCTTTTCTTTTGGTGGCGACTCTTGCTAAACCGTAACATAATCGGTGGCGACTCTTGCTAAACCGTAACATTTGCGATCAAACGCAAAACAACCAAGTCAATTTTTCCACCGCGTTACAACATGCATATGAACATATTGTCATATAATTATCAAACAGTAATCTTAATTGGGGACTCATTTAAAAACTAGCGTATGCCGCTAATTGTGATGCTAACAGGATATTCTTTATAAAATTAAACATATTTAATACAAAATAATATCACTAAAATTATACCGTTATATAATTAATTTGTTTTACTATCCTTCTTGGATGAATAATTTCTTCAGAAACTATATAAATAATTTGTTTTGTTATCCTTCAGGGATGCTTGATAAATCCTTCATGAATTATATAAATAATTTGCTATAAACAATTATCTAAAAAATATAAATATTCTTCTGGGATGCGTTAAAATTATTTGTGTCATTCTTCTGAAATGACAATTTTTTAATGAGCATATTACAAATTATAAAATTTTAGATCAAAACAATAAATTAAGATAAATTGCATTGGTGATTCGAATGTAAAATAATCTCTCTTAGCCAGTGGCATCTAAAATTTTAACTATAACAATTAGAGGAGCCAAAAATTTCATGTAATATCTATTGGGAGAAAAAGAAGCTCTAAATAACATAGGAAACATGATATTTATGGTTTCACAATGTAACAAAAGTTTTCTTATAAGCATTGGCATGAAAAAATATTAAACCATGACAAATAAAAATCGAGACAATAATAAAGAAAGAAATGTTAAACATTATCATTAGGATAAAATGTATGCAACAAATGATACTCAAACAAATTTAAGAAGTTTATAACATAGTCAAATGTTAGAAAAATTACAATAATATAAAAATATAGTTATCCTTCTGGGATGTGTTAGATGTTAGAACAAGCACAAAACCTTGTATGTGAATCAATGGAGATGATGGATAATTTTGGTGAAATTAGAGGATTGGGGAAGATCAAGTTTAGAGAGAATAGAGATTAATTGAGAGGGTAAAAAATCATATGGCATTAATTCATTCAACATGTTACAAAATGTATATATAGTGCCTGCTAACACTAAACAAAGTAACAAAACAGAGTTTCTTGCAGCATACTGGCAGCTTTTCCAAAATAGCTTCTCAAATAAGCTATTCTCCAAAAACACTTCAAAACCAATTACACTGCATTTGACTTATTCTAATCATTCAACACACCACCTTAAGTCAAATGCTCAATGTTCTTCATGCCCAACCTCACCACGAGTCGCTTGAAAACATCATTCGTAACCGCTTTCGTCAACAAGTCCGCGACCTGTTCTTCACTTCTGCAGTAGCTCAAACGTAACTGTCCAGAACTTACTAAATCTCTCAAGTAATGGAATCTCATCTCAATATGCTTGCTCCTCCCATGTGCTATGGGATTCTTAGCAAGGTTGATGGCTGAAACATTGTCCACCAACAGCAGAACAGCTCCTCTCGTGTTGCTGTCCAGCTCACGCAGCAGGTTCACTAGCCACACAGCTTGGCATGCACATAACGAAGCTGCGATATACTCCGCCTCACAAGAAGAGAGAGCAACCACCGACTCCTTTTTAGAACACCAAGAGATTGGTGCTCCTCCGAACATAAAAACATAACCGGCCGTTGATTTCCGATCGTCCTTATCTCCGCACCAATTGGAGTCGGTGTATCCGAGTAATTCGCAACTTTTGCCCATGTCACTTGCAGGAAATAAAATCCCACAGCCAAGAGTACCTTTCACATATCTAAGGATCCTCTTAACCGCTGCCAAGTGTGATACCTTCGGCCTCTCCATGAACCTACTTGCAATACCGACACTAAACGCTAAATCTGGCCGCGTATTGCACAAGTAACACAATGATCCTATCAATCTCCGGTATTGAGTAGGATCCACATCTTGCTCATCTTCACTCTTGGACAGCTGTAAACGTGCCTCGGCTGGTGTTGTGGCAGCATTACAATGCTCCATATCACACCTCTTCAAAATCTCCATTGCATACCTTCTTTGATGCATGAGCAGTCCCAACTTTGTTTTTTGGAACTCTATGCCTAAGAAGTATTTCATAGAGCCAAGATCACTCATTTCAAACTCCCCCATAAGCTCTTCTTTGAACTTTGAAATGTACTTTTCACAACTGCCCGTAATCAACAAATCGTCCACATAAAGACAAAGTATGATTACTCCTTTGCTTTTATCCGACTTCACATACACACCGTGTTCGGATACGCACTTCTTGAAACCAATGTTGATAAGAAAAACATCTGTGCGTTTGTTCCAAGCTCTTGGAGCTTGTTTCAAACCATAGAGTGCCTTCCTTAATTTGTAGACCCTTTCCTCTTGATTTTGTATCACAAAACCAGGTGGTTGTCCAACATACACTTCCTCATCCAATGGACCATTCAAAAACGCCGATTTGACGTCCATTTGATATAACGACCAGCTGTTGTTATTTGCAATCGCAACAACTAACCGGATGGTTTCATGCCTTGCAACCAGTGCGAATACCTCATCAAAGTCTATGCCTTCTTTTTGCAAAAATCCCTTTGCTACCAATCGAGCCTTATGCTTGATTATCTCGCCTTTCGGATTTGCTTTTACTTTGTAAACCCATTTCACACCAATCGCCTTTTTACCTTTCGGTAAATCAACCAACACCCAAGTATTGTTCTTCTCAATCGATTTCAACTCTTCCTTCATTGCACACATCCATTTTGGATCGCTTAATGCCTCCTCTGTATTTACCGGTTCGGATTCGGCCATTAAAGCGAAATGAATAAGATCACCATCATTGTTGATCTCACTATCTCGGAACAGTTCACAATATCGGAGTCTTTGAGGCATATCTCTATGCCTTGTTGGTCTACCCTCATTCACAACATTGTTTTCAGCTGCTGTAGGTGCTGGTATAGCGGCATCAGACAACTCCGGATCAGAGATTTCAAAAAACTGCTGCTGCTGATTTTCTGCTGCTGTTTCTGCACTTTTGATTTCATCAAAAGTCACGTCCCGGCTTATCACGATCTTCCGATTCTTCTCATCAAACAGCTTGTAACCACCAGTAGAGTGATATCCAACAAATATCAACTTCTCACCTTTATCATCCAACTTCTTTCTAAGTTGATTTGGTACATGACGATATGCAATCGATCCAAAAACACGCAAATGAACCACACTCGGTTTGAAACCACTCCAAACCTCTTCCGGTGTGATTTTCTCCAGCTTCTTAGTAGGACACCTATTCAACAAGTAGGTGGCTGTAGATACGGCCTCACCCCGTAATTCTTTAGGTAACTTCTTCCCACAAAGCATGCTACGCACCATGTTCATTATTGTACGATTTTTCCTCTCGGCAGCCCCGTTTTGTTGAGGCGTATATGGAGGCACCACCTCACGCACAATACCCTCAAGATCACAAAACTTCCCAAATTCACTAGAGGTATATTCACCTCCACCATCCGTTTTGAGAATTTTGAGCTTCCGGCCGCTTTGACGCTCCACCATGGATTTGAAACTCTTGAACACTCTAAATACCTCATCCTTTCTCTTGATAAGATAAGTCCAAAGCTTCCTACTAAAATCGTCAATAAACGTAACAAAATATCGATTGCCGCCATATATCTCTACTTGCATTGGTCCACAAACATCGGAATACACCACCTCAAGTAAGTCTTTGGCTCTCTGACCTGCATCCTTGCTAAACACCTTCTTGTGTTGCTTAGATGTGACACATTCCTCACACAATTCTGTCGGAACACTAATATATGGCAGCCCCGTTACCATTCCACTTTGTTGCAACATCTTAAGATCCCTAAAGTTAAGGTGACCAAGACGGTAATGCCATAGCCACTCCTCTCTACTTGCCGCGGTAGCTAAACAACGATGCTCCATAACCTTTAACTCAACCTTAAGAGTTCTGTTGGCAGCCATCGGTGCTTTTAGAATCAACACACCATTTGAATCTAAAACGCGTAACATCTTATTCTCCAATCGAATTAAGTACCCTCTTTCAAGCAATTGGCCAATGCTTAAAAGATTGCACTTAATTCCCGGTATGTACAAGACATCTTTGATCCTCGACTGTCCTCCATTCTTCCTTCCGATCAAAACATCTCCTACCCCTTCGGCGCTTAAAGTAGTGTCGTCGGCAAACTTGACTTTACTCTTTGTCGCTTGATTGATTTGCACAAACCAATCCTTTCGACCCGTCATATGTGTTGAACAACCGGAATCCAAGTACCATTCATCTTTAATTTGGACTCCCTCACGCACGGTAACTAATGCATTTCGATCCGAACACATTTTTTCGCCACTTTCCAAAACAGTACAGCTGCTGTCCCACACACTATCATCACAGTAGCTGCTGCCCGGAACATCAACAATGCCATAATTCTCTTCCGTAATCATCACAAGAAGGGTATCTTCATCATCTACCTCTTCCCTAGCAACCTTCGCCTCATCCGCATCCTTTTCCTTGCGTTTTGAGCGACATTCTTTCGCAAAATGCCCAAGCTTTTGACAATTATAACACTTCACAGAACTTTTGTCAAACGGTTTGTGGGCGCTTTGATTACCATCTTTGGAGCTTCCTTCACCCTTTGAATTTTGTGGATCTTTTCCACCAAAATTCTTCTTATTTTTTGAAGTCCACTTCCCTTTCGATCTCTTGTTCTTCTCATGTAAACGCGCTTGCAAAGCGATCTCCGCTTTGGCTTTGTCGGCACTTCTCTCATCCATCCTTTGTTCATGCGCCTCTAACGAACTTTGCAACTCATCTTTACTCAAAGTTGTTAGATCCTTTGACTCCTCAATAGCCACAACAATGTTATCGAAACGTGATGTTAACGAACACAACACTTTCGATATAACATTCTGCTCGAGGATCGTTTTGCCACATGACTTGATTTGGTTGACTAACCGGGTAATGCGCGTGATGTAATCATTGATCGTTTCTTTGTCCTCCATTTGTGTTAACTCGAATTGACGTTTGTAAGTTTGTAACCTTACCACCTTCGCTTTGACGGCACCGGCATACGCTTTCTCCAAGATTTCCCATGCTTGTTTTGCGGATTCACAATCACCAACCTTCTCGAAATTGTCGTTATCAACACACGAATGAATCAAGAATAGAGCTTTGTAATCCTTCTTCTTTTCTTCCTTGTGTGTAGCCCTACGAGCATCGGTAGCATCTGCCTCTAATGGTGTAACTCCATTGATGACGATCTCAAGAACCTCTTGATAACCAAACAGAACCTTCATTTGTTTCGCCCATTTGTCGTAGTTCTTCGAATCAAGAATTGGGAGATTGGTGGGAATTCGATCATTGGAAACGGTAGCCATTGTTGGTGTTGCAGCGGATTGGGATCAATAACCAATGCTCTTGATGCCAAATGTTAGAACAAGCACAAAACCTTGTATGTGAATCAATGGAGATGATGGATAATTTTGGTGAAATTAGAGGATTGGGGAAGATCAAGTTTAGAGAGAATAGAGATTAATTGAGAGGGTAAAAAATCATATGGCATTAATTCATTCAACATGTTACAAAATGTATATATAGTGTCTGCTAACACTAAACAAAGTAACAAAACATGGTTTCCTGCAGCATACTGGCAGCTTTTCCAAAATAGCTTCTCAAATAAGCTATTCTCCAAAAACACTTCAAAACCAATTACACTGCATTTGACTTATTCTAATCATTCAACATTAGAGTCACTCATGTCATTCTTCTAGAATGACATTCATTTTATGAGTATATTGCAAATTTTTACATAGAAAAACAAAAATCTTTGTGAAATCCTTCCGAGATACTTCACTATTATTGATCCAATCCATTTAGAATTTGATAATAATAATATTGATGCAATAATTTTTCTAATTTTTTAACATAACAGATGCAATTTTTCTGAGATTCATTAATATTATAGATGAAATTCTTCTAAGATTCAATAATATTATAGATGAAATCCTTATTTTAAAACTTTAACTCTTCAAGAATTATATATCACAAATGATCTTCATAGTGATAAAAAAGAGATAATTCTTTGCACAATCCTTCTAGGAAGTTCGATAAAAAAAACCTTCAAAGTCATATCACAAATCTTTACATCGATAAAGAAAAATAATTATTTAAGCAATCCTCCCGAGACATCTTAATATTCATGTAATCCTTTTGGAATGCACGTTATTCATGCAATTCTTCAGAAATGCATGAAAATTATAATTGATATTTTCATAAAAATTCACCGATCGTTCTTTGAGCAAGCCTTCAGGAATGTTTCATGAATTCATCAGTATTAACTAAAACAACATAGAGATAAATGAGAGAAAAGGAAGAAGAAAAGTGATATTATATTATTCTCTTCAAATTCCTTTAGTATTGCAACATGAATCATATTTATAATACATGACCAATAAACAATCATTAACTTAAAGAATTAATCATATTTATAATACATGAATCATATTTTTTTTTTAGCTTTCTTTTCTTTCACTTTCTCTTATATCAAACAATTAAATAATTATTCTACTTTCTTCTCTCTTTCTCTTCCTATACATTCTTTCTTTTAATTTTCTTTCCTTTCACTTTCTCTTGTGATCTAAACATCTCCTTAATAAAAAGTTACATCAACAAATTAAAGAAATTAAAAAAACAAAAAGTTATTAAGGCTTTGTTTGTTAAAATTAGCGGATGAGTGATAAATTATCTGATAACTTATAGTTTATGGTTGATGGCTGATAGTTTATAATTTATAATTAATAATTGTTGATTGATAATTCATAAACTAATTAAAGTGTTTGATAAAATTAACGGTTTAAATAACAGATAAATGTAAATGACATAAAAAGATATTTCTTAATTAATAATTAAATTTATATTTAAAATAATTAATATTTATAAGAATAATAATGAAAAAAAAATTATAGACTATTAATTAAAACACTATTTAAAATAGTGTTTGAAAAATAAGCCATAAATTATATACTATAAAGTTAAAATATGGTTTGCCAAATAGTGTTTAAATAGAAGACTGAAAGATTGTTTTTAAAATAAAATTATTAAAACATTAAAATAAAAGATAAAAATATATTTAAGTTGAAATAATAATATTAATATATAACATAAAAAATATCTTATGAGAATTTGAATAAACTTTACAAATTTAAATGAGATTATTAATATGAATATTTTTAATAAAAAAAAAATCTTTCACAATTGGTTTTACAAAAAATCCATTAAAACCGTATTTCAAAGCACTAATACACTTTTTATAAATTGAGAAATCCAATTTATTACTATCAAATATTTTACTATGATTTATAAAATCATGATTCACAAGATTTAATTTTATCATGTAAAATCTTTTATTAATCCTTTAAAATCTATAAAAGGTCTCAATATTTGTAAACAGAAAATAAACCTTGTTCTCTTCTTCTCTTGCTCAACGGGAAACTAATCCAGGGTTTTCTCAACAACAACGTAACTTCAACTCCATCATCATCATCATCATCATCATCAACTTTCTCGCTCACTGTAAGCATTTTTTGTCTTTTCTCTTTCTCATTTGTGTAAGTAATGTTATATCTTGTCTGTCATAATTTACTTATGTTTTATGAAGGAAATAATTAGTGTTCTAAATGATATACATGTCCCCACAGGCTGAAGTTCGTGGTTTATCGCATGATGGCATTCACCTTCATGCAAGAAGTAAAAAATATGGAAAGGTCTTTTCTTAGTTTTGCAAGAAATAGAAATGAATTTAGCTTTGCTCTTTGCTTGGGTAAAGTTTAATAGTCATTAATAATGATGATGATATTTCTCAAGTAAGTTATTTGAAATCATCTGATATTGGGGTTTTGTTAAAGAAGAAAAAGATGTTTACTTCAACTTTTAGATTAGTTTATTTATAAAATGTTGCCTCAGCTAGTTAGAAAGATCGTAAAAGTATTTTATAGATTTTAAAGTCAACAAAACATGATAAAATAAAATGAATTGAATTGGATTAGAAATGCTGATTTTTTTTTTCAAATAACAAAGTTTAAAAAAAAAACAGAAATAATTACGTTTAGGAGAAAATTACGTAAATAATCATGTTTTAGAAATAAGTAAAATGTTTCGATCATTTCAAATGGTACATCTTTTCAAATTTTCAAACAAGACGTCAAATGAGATGACGCTCTAGTGTATATGATTTGTTGTCGTTCAGGTGTAATTCTCTTTTTTTTTTTAGATATTTTTTTCTTGTTAAAAAATAAAAGACAATTTTGTCGCAAATGAGACTTCGATTTTCAATAATAATGAAACAATTACATAATAAGAATAAAATTTACATATTATTTAGTTGTCTCCCAGGATTCAATAAGACTCGTGGTTCCGCACCCGCGTCCTCGCCTAACTCGTGGTGTGTTTCGACGATTTTCCTATTGCGGTTGGGTCGAGGGCCCTGCGAAGTCAATGCGCTCATGGTCCATGAAATTTGTCAGATCACCAAATCCGGAAGACCCGCTTTCAAATAGTCGGTTACCCATGCCTTCAAAGTTTGATCGTATTGGTGGGGGTGGGGTTCCATGGGTGGTCGATAGTACTGGTCGTCTGAATAAAGGGGGTAAAAAGGAAATGAATCTTGTGGAGTTTAGTACTCATATATTTGTTGGATACTGTGGTGATGTGATGGTTGATGGTATGTTGGATCGGTTGAGGAATATTCTTCAGGTAGATCTATGTCTGGGCTTAGGTGAGATGATGAGGGGCCCACATCGAGATGTCAGATGTATGGTCTTTGTTCTTGGTATTGTGATTATGTATGGGCCATGTATGTGTATTGGTATTGGTATTGGATTTGTGGTTGGGTGCTTGTGGATATGTATCGTTGTTGTATTTGGTGGGAGGTTGGTGTGTGTTGGGATTGTTGTTGGGGTTGATGTTGGGTGGTGTATGATTGTTGGTAGAGTTATTGGGGATTTGAGGATGATGCCCATCGTGTGTGTGGGTCGGTCAAATACCTCGAGTCAGCCACAAACATTTTAGGGTTAATAACTGATATGTACCAATTGATATATTGACATGTGTCGCATAAGATGGTTCGCGAGGTAATTAGGGAAATCTAACACATGTCGGTCACACCTCTTTCACGTCTTACACCATTTTGGAGCGAATTATTTCCAATTGTTAAAACCCCACTGGGCGTCGACCCTAAGAAGATACCAAGGTGACAAACAAGTCAGGGTTTTCAGTATATCTTAATGCATGTCGAACTGCATTTTGACAAGGTCACTGTGGTGCTTCTCTACAATGTTGTAACGTATAATTGCATTTTTTGCAGTCCAAATTGCTGCTTCCTCAGGGTTGGGTTGATGGTTCAGACCCAAATATAGTCTCCAGAAACTGTAGATAAAATTATATTATAATAATGATAACTTTAAAAATAAATAAATTAAAAGAAGAAAAGTTTGGAAGAAATACATATATCTTTTGGGCCAATGTGATCCAAAAGAATACGATATAAAGTGACATTCGTCTTAGATTCTTGCTATAATCCACGCACCTTACACAAACCTACCGCAAAGAGAGAAATAATAAATTATGCACAACTATTTATCATAAATCCATAAAAAGTAAAGATCAATATAACCTTATTTTGTTGCGTAGGGGAACATGAATATCATGTCATTGATGTGGTGGTTAAGAGACTCCATTATCCACCAATCCCATGCTTGGAGCAAGAAAGCACATCCATAAAACATACATGTTTTTTTTTGTTTGCATTTTTACATAATTAACTGTATAGATTGGCTAAAACGCCGGAACATCAACTAAACATTTTTATTTTATCAAAGTTCCTAAGCAAACTTAAATACATAAAATTGTCCCACTCGTGCTACTAACTCGACAACATAAAAATTGTATACATATTATATTCACTTTTTTAAGATCTAAACGAAACTTTTTTCATTAGAAATAGTTGTTACAACATACCAAATGCAAACAAGAAATAAAATGACATCACAACTAAAACAATATATAGGCCAGATAAAACAACAACACATACGCTAGATAAAAATAACATCAATAACCCGATAAAATTGTTGGTGTAAGCCCTAGAGGCTAATACTTTTGGTACTTGTATCGAATTATTTATTAATAATAAAAGACATTTCTTTATTATGTTTGCTTTCCAAAATAATAAAGTCCCTAGAATGGTTTATTGGTTTAATGAAATGTTAAGTGTGACTTAATCATGAGATCCCATTAAACATAAGACACTATTCTTAAAGTATCCGTAGTCAAGCTTTAATGTGAAGTGGGATAACATTAAAGCATTAAGATTATTATGAAGATAGATTGATGATCACGTCTCATGGATCATAGATAAGGAGTTATCAAGTCTTGACATAGGTATGAATATTAGGAGTAATATTTATACTGGATTGACCCGCTATGAGAATACTACATAGAATGTTATGCAAAGTGTCATAAGTTATTCTCATGATGATAATGGTGTATACCACCCTTCGACCTGAAACCACTATGGACCCTAGATGTAGAGTCAAGTACTTTATTGCTGATCAAACGTCATCCGTAACTGGATGACTATAAAGACGGTTGATGGGTACTTCACAAAGCATGCTAAGGGACATGAGTGACCTAGATGGAATTTGCTCATCCTGCATAACATGATAAATGTCTAAGGGCCCAATATTGAACTGGACAAGGGTGACACAGTGTATGCCTTGTGTTCAATATAGACATGAGGGCAAAAGGGTAATTGTACAACACAAATATTATCACGGAAAAGGTTTGGTCAGATCACATGACATTTTCGTGACTTGGGTAACAGTGATGTGTTGCTAGATACCGCTCACTATTTATTATATTAAATGTGTGATTTAATATAATTGCCAACGTCGCGAAAACCTACAGGGTCACACACATAAGGACAGGTTGATGAGAGATAGAATAAATAAGGAACACCGTAAGGTACGGTGCACTTAAGTGTAATACGGAAAGTGGTAAGGTACCACGTGGATAAGTGATATATGGTACATCATAAGGTATGATGTCCATAAGTTTAATTGGGCTTTTAGCTTATAGCCTTAATTGGGCTTTTAGCTTGTAGCCCACACGAGTGATTCTATAAATAGATCCCTTGTGATGAAGCAATTTCACTTGATGCAATTTCGTTTTTGATTCTCTCTCTCACTCAAAGTTTCTGTTCGTGATCAGCTAGCACTGTGACCGGAAGCGATCTGTTCGTGTGGACTGAGTAGAGGCATTGTTCTTCATCAACGCTCGTGATCACAACATCAAAGGTCTGAATCGCCACAAGAGGTAAATATTTCTATCACTGACCATGCTCATTCGTAAGGATCGCTAAAGGAAAATTTTAAATTCCGCTGCGCTTTTGGTCGCAATTTTCCTTCAGTGGTATCAGAGCCACTTACGAAACCATGGATCTGATAGTTGTTTATGTTCTATATTTTCTGTTTTGATTCGATTAAAACCAGAATGAATTGAATAATAAACGATTAATTAAATTTGGCATCTGTTGTGTACGATTTGGATGATTGATGTTGACTATGCTTCGGAATCCGACATTAGTATGGTGAAGCAGCGATACATCGATCGTCCATAGGTTACACAAATAAGATCGATCACTTTTATATATGATATAAGTAAATCTGATGCAACGATGGTATATGGGATATACTGTTTCTGTTTCGTTCATTCAAACACTTGATGATTGTTATTCCTTTGACCGATCACTGTTCATATGCTTCGGAATCCGACATTAGTGTGGTGAAGCAATGGCATGTGATTAATCATACTGAATTATCAATCGAGATGTGTTTGACAACATGAAACTCTTGCATTAGGGTTCATGACGGCACAAGGGTTGTGTTGTTACAGAGTTATGCGATTAGGGTTGTGAATGCACAAGAGTTATGCGAAAATGACGCCGATTTCAAATGAATTGTTCATTAAAATTTTGCGCCGGAGCGCTGCCCCTCGCAACCCCGAAAAGGGGTGCTGCCCCCTTGACCCCCGTCCGCTGAACGGTCAGCGGAACCACCGTCCGCTGACCGGGCAGCAGAACCCCCGGCTAACTCTGCGTAGTGTGATCAATCGTCGAAATTTAATTTGCCTTTTTTTTTAATTAACAAAATTTAAACTAATAATAAAAGTGTGTTTATTATTATTGTCTTGTGGTGATCAATTATGGCCTTAGGTTTTTCCTTTATTTTTTTTTGGGATTGTAAAATACGGCCTGCGTGTCGTGCCTCTCTCTAAAATTCTTGATGTAACTTCTTTTCTCATCTCACTCCCTCGTATGTAAAACGAGTTTCTTTTATGTAATGTAATATTATGAAGAAAGAGAAGAATACAATATCAAAGGAGGATAACCTTGGAGATCTTGCTTGGAGAAGTTTAGATCGTTATTAGGTTAGCTTAGGTTCTCTCATTGGCTTGGGAGAACAATTGCGCTAGGGGCCATAACTGTATCCTTTTATGTATATTGATGCATGTGTTTGTATGTTGATGCATGAGAGAGACGAATTGCATGTTAAGCCGGTGAGATCAAACTAATAACAAAATCCCTCAAGTTATATATTAAGTTCATGCTTTCCAAGTTTTAGCACTCATCAAGACTAGTATTGAACAATGTAGGTTTCGCCTACGCGAGGTGCATGTTCTATATTAGTAAGGTGCGATGGGATAATTGTAATATCCAACTGCTAAAACAATGGGTCAAACTTAACAAAACACATTATAATAAGATTATACATGTTTAGAAGCAAGAGTTGGGAATGATTCATATGATGAATTAGAATAAGGAGTTATTCACCCAACTGAAAATATTCGAGAGTTGTATGAGATACAATTGGAAGGAGTTCCTACCTAAATAACCTAGTTTTGTGTAATCAGCCTAACACTGACTTAGAACGAAGTGAAATGTGGATCTCGACCCACTAGAAAGTCTTCCAACGGGATTTTCCGAATCAAATGAAGAGGGTCATTTGGTTTGAGTAAAATAGTGGGAGCATATTTGATTAAAGGCCTAATTAAATATGTTGTTTTAATGATACTTATATTTTCATTTTTTTTTGTAGATTACCATGACAACAAACAACCATATTTAGCGATCAATCCTAGATAAGGAAAAATTGTCTGGGACAAATTTCCTGGATTGGCACCGAAATCTGAGGATTGTCCTCAAGCACGATAAGAAGCTGTATGTCTTGGAGACACCTGTTCCTGAAGAGGAACCGCCTAGTTCGGAATCTAAGGCAGAAAGAGATGCTTATAAGAAGCATCTTGATGATGCTAACGAAGCCGCTTGTCTCATGCTAGCTACTATGAACTCGGAGTTGCAAAAGCAACACGAGAACATGTCAGCGTTCGATATGATCGGACATCTGAAAATGCTCTATCAAGAGCAGGCAAGAAATGAGAGGTTTCAGGTTTCAAAGGCCCTTTTTAATAGCAAGTTATCTGAGGGAAACCCTGTAGGTCCCCATGTACTTAAAATGATTGGGTATATGGAGAACCTTGAAAGGTTAGGGTTTCCGCTTGGAAAGGAACTTGCAACTGATTTTATCTTGCAATCGTTGCCAGATAGCTTTAATCAGTTTGTCATGAATTTCAACATGAATGACATGGATAAGAGTCTTCCAGAATTGCTATGCATGTTGAAAACTGCTGAGCAGAATATGAAGACAAAAGGGAAGTCCATTCTGATGGTCAGTAATGGAAAGAAGCTGAACAAGAGGCCTACCAAGCAGGTTGGTAAAGGGAAAGGCAAGGAAGTTGCCAAGCCTAAACCTATTGTTCCTGCTTTGAAGCCTAGTGGAGGCATAGCAAAGGAGGGCACTTGCTTCCATTGCGGTAAGACCGGACATTGGAAGAGAAACTGCCCAAAGTACCTGGAAGATAAGAACAATGGAATAGGGACTTCAAATTCAGGTATTTTTGTTATTGAAATTAATTTATCTACTTCTGCATCATGGGTATTAGATACTGGATGCGGTTCTCACATTTGTACTAATGTGCAGGGGCTAAAAAGGAGTAGAGATTTGGCAAAAGGTGAAGTTGACCTACGAGTTGGAAATGGAGCAAAGGTTGCTGCTTTAGCCGTAGGAACTTATGTTTTGACTTTACCTAGTGGTTTAATAATTCAGTTAGAGAACTGTTATTATGTACCTGCAATTAGTAGGAATATTATTTCCGTTTCTTGTTTGGACAAGTTTGGTTTTTCATTTATAATAAAGAACAATTGTTGCTCCATTTATTTGAATGATATATTCTATGCTTCTGCACAAATGAACAATGGACTATATGTCCTTGATCTTGAAATGCCAATTTATAATATTAATACTAAACGGATTAAACCTAATGAGTTAAATCCAAACTACCTTTGGCACTGTCGCTTAGGCCACATAAATGAGAAACGCATTTCCAAACTCCATAAAGATGGACTCTTGGACTCTTTTGATTATGAATCATATGAGACATGCAGATCTTGTTTAATTGGAAAGATGACAAAGTCCCCATTCACAGGAAAAGGTGAAAGGGCTAATGATCTTTTGGCCCTCATACATACTGATGTATGTGGACCACTGAACATACCAGCCAGAGGAGGTTTTCAATACTTCATCACATTTACTGATGATTTCAGTAGATATGGTTATGTGTATTTAATGAAACACAAATCTGAAACCTTTGAAAAATTCAAGGAATTCAAGAATGAAGTACAAAACCAACTAGGTAAGAATATTAAAGTTCTTTGATCAGATTGAGGCGGTGAATATTTAAGCCTAGAGTTTGATGACCATCTAAAGGAATGTGGAATTTTATCCCAACTTACTCCTTCCGGAACACCACAATGGAATGGTGTATCTGAGAGAAGAAATCGAACCTTGTTAGACATGGTCCGATCCATGATGAGTCACGCCGATCTTTCGAACTCCTTTTGGGGACATGCACTATTGACTGCAGCTTACACACTTAACTGGGTTCCATCCAAAAAGGTTGAGAAGACACCATATGAGATATGGAGTGGTAAGAAACCACATATGTCTTACATGAAGATTTGGGGTTGCGAAGTTTATGTGAAATGACAAATTTCAACTAAGCTTGAGCCCAAATCTGACAAATGCTTATTTGTGGGGTATCCTAAAGAAACAAGAGGGTATTACTTCTACAATCCTTCTGAGGGCAAAGTGTTTGTCGCTCGAACTGGAGTTTTTCTGGAAAAGGATTTTATTTCCAAAAGAATCAGTGGGAGGAAAATAGAGCTTGAAGAAATTCAAGAACCACAAAGCATTAATACACCTATGGAGGAATTAGAGCAGGAAACACAAGTAGTTGTGGAAGAGCAACCTGCTCAAGTAGAACAAGACCAGCGTAGGTCAAGCAGGATACGTCAACAACCTGAGAGATATGGATATCTCATAAGTGATCAGGGTGATGTATTACTCATGGATCAAGATGAGCATGTGACCTACCAAGAGGCCATAACTGGTCCTGAGTCCGAGAAGTGGCTAGAAGCCATGAAATCTGAAATGGATTCCATGTACACAAACCAGGTTTGGACCTTGGTAGAGCCTCCTATAGGAGTTAACCCTATAGGATGCAAGTGGGTCTTCAAAAAGAAGACTGACATGGATGGTAAGGTACATACCTATAAGGCAAGACTGGTTGCAAAAGGCTATAAACAAATTCATGGGGTTGACTATGATGAAACCTTTTCACCAGTTGCAATGCTTAAATCTGTTCGGATTTTACTTGCTAACGCTGCATATCATGATTATGAAATATGGCAGATGGATGTCAAAACTGCTTTCCTTAATGGGAATCTTCTTGAGGATGTGTACATGACACAACCTGAAGGATTTGACATACCAGAAGAATCCCAAAAGATATGTAAGTTACAGCGATCAATTTATGGATTGAAGCAAGCTTCCAGAAGCTGGAATCTTTGTTTTGATGAAACAGTAAAACAATATGGATTCATCAAGAATGAAGATGAGCCTTGTGTCTACAAGAAGGTTAGTGGGAGCATGATCGTATTCCTGGTATTATATGTAGATGACATATTACTCATTAGAAACGATGTCCCTACCTTGCAACAAGTGAAGACTTGGTTAGGGAAATGCTTTTCAATGAAGGACCTAGGTGAAGCAGCCTATATATTAGGAATCAGGATCTATAGAGATAGGTCACAAAAACTGCTTGGCCTAAGTCAGAGTACATACATAGAAAAAGTGTTGAGACGCTTTAATATGCATGTGTTGTACCCCAAAATTTGCCCTCCCATTTCTCACTGATTTCTCCTCACAAAGCTCTTGAAGCTCAAGATCCAGTTAGGGTTTCATCTGCTCAAGACTCCTCCTTGCACTGCTAACCCCAAATTAGGGTTTGTGTTTGCACCAAGATGTTTTGACTTAAAGTACCCAAGATGACTTTCTTGCTTCATATTGACCTCCTAAGTTTATCCATACCAAGTTTCAAGTCCTAATTCCAAATTTTGCCCAGTCAATTGGACAGTTGACCTAGAAATCAACTGTATTGGGGAAAAAGTCAACTGTAGCCAATTGACAGTCAAATCTCATGAAATTAAATCCACATCAACATTATGAACTCCTAGGAGTCATTTGATCAAGTTGGGACCACAACTCCACAAGAAATTTGATCAGATCACCAAAAGGGCAAAATGGTCATTTTTAGGGTTTTGACTGCACAGAGGAAATTTTTGACTGTTTGACCTAGCAAATGGCAAACCAAGTTCACACATGGACTCAAGGACCCCATGGAATTATCTTGACCTAATCAACAAACTCAGTAGATCCCAACCAAGCTTTTGCACAAGTCCTTGCCCTCCAAAACACCCTCCACCTCAGAATCATCCTCAAACTGCAAAAACAGAGTTGCCTCTGCAGTTTGAGTGCAAACTCCCATTTCCCTCGAGCATTCTCATCAAAATCAATTCATACACCTTCCATACAACATATGCAAACTAACCATGGCCTAAAACCTGACCTGTAATCACTCTAACAGTTTCCTCCATTTTTAATTTTTCCTTTTGCAGTTGAAGTTCCACAGCTCGATACAAGGAGTTTCAAGACAAAGTAAGCATTAAAAAAGCATCCCTGGACCTCAAGGAAGCTTTTCCAATCATCACCTTGCACTGAAAGTTCCTCATTCTCCAGATAGAAGTTCAACTGAATAGGTAAAAGTTTGAATTCGTATCTCTCTTATCATGCATATTTAGTCTTAAGTTTGTGAAGAAACAAGGTCCTACTCATAGCCCTGAACATGTACATAGCTTTACATTTCATTTCTTTTGCCTGAGTAGAGAGAATTTGAGCTTTGAAAATGACAGAAAAATTAGGTTAGGATTTGGGGGAGGAGAAATTCTCCCTCATCTTAGAGAGTTAGAACAAGTTACGCCTATGGTTAGAATCGTCTCTTCATGCTTAACATTTTTTGTGTTGGAAGTTTGTTGAAAAAATCAAAGAATCAGGACATTCGAGGGAAGCTTGTTGGCGCGCGTTTTTGAACAAAATCTGTTCAGTGGTTGAAGAAGAAGTGGATTGGGCTGGGCCTGTGTTATTTTTGCTATCCATACCATTTTTTCTGTTTCACACCCCTCAGCCCATTTGCTTCATTTTTTAACATTTTTGACTTTTTCTTTTTTTGTTTGACTTGTTTATTTTTTCTCAACATATTAAAATTTTGAAAATATTTTTCTCATCATTTTTGATTTTATTTGGTTTTTATTTGATTTTCTTTTTGATTTGTATATAAATAGATGTATATTATTATTTAGGATAAATAGAAAAAATATGTAAAAGCACTTCTATTTTTATTTTTATTTTATATAACCCTCTGAAAATATTTCATATAAAAAATATTACTTTCTAAAATTTTTTTATTATTATTACTATTTATATATATATAGTACATATTTAAATAATATAAATATACATATATATATATATATATATTAATATATTTAGGATAAAAATGACAAAAAAAATGTGTATATTTTATTTTTAATGTTTAACACTAAAAGCACCCTTTTGTACAAATATACTATATTTCATTTTATTTTTGTATGTGAATAATAAATACTATGTGGATTAATTAATTAATATACATTTTGATTAAAATTAGGGTTTTTTGCCCTAAATATGAAAATACTCAAAAATAATACCTTTTTATTTTTTCTTCTTGTTTTATTTTACATAAACAATACTTTTTTCATACATATAAAAAACTTTCTTTTTGCATTTTGCATATTTATTTAATTTCTATTTAATTATGCAATTTATTTACCTTGCAAATATTCAAAAATGATGTAATAGCCTAGATTTAAATTCTTGTCTAAATATCCCCCATTTGTAAATTTGTATCCCCCTCCCTATATTATTATGTTGTAATAGCGTAGGAATTTAAATTTCGCACTTTATACGCTTTCTAATTATGCCATGTTAGAATTAGGGTTTGCATGCGAAAAACGACAAAAAATAGTTTGACCTAATACAAAGATAAATGAGCATGAAAATAAACAACACATCTCACACTTGCACCCCTAGGGTATTCCACTTTGTTGCCTTCAAATAATTGGGCCATATTGTATGTTGAATTTCTTTGGGCAAAGCAAACAATTTGAATGATCATAGTCCCTCGATAAAACTTTTCAAAAACAAACAAAAACAAATGATCAAGTCCCTTAAAGAAATTGCCCAAAGATATTTAAACGCCGTTGCAATTATGGTCCGAACGATGACCCGCGCCTGTCCCTTTTCATCTCCTAAGACAAGATTGTCCACCAAATGCAATGGTGGAACAAAATTGTCAAAAGGTTTAAAACATAACAAAAATCTTTGAGGAAATTTTTAGGGTAGATAAACTCTTAAAGTACTTGTCAATTTGCAAAGAAAACACTTGCCTAATTTCAAAAACCCACTTCACAAACACTTTCAAAATCAACTTTCCAAAACCCTTGAAACATCTTTTTAAAAGATAAAACACCTTTTGTAAAACATTCGAGTAAAGAATTGTTACAAGGTTAGCCTAATACAAGGCATCTTTTCAAAACATTTTCAAAACCACACACCAAGCACCATTTCAAACAATTGAAAACCAAGGCAAGTTGATCTAAGCAAGTACCTAAGAGCCCATGGATAACCATGGATAGAAGGGGTGCTAATACCTTCCCCTTCTATAATCTACTCCCCGAACCCAAGAAAAATCTCAAAGGTTTTTGCTGTGCTTTTTAAACCTTTCCTTAGGATAAAATAAAAAGTCGGTGGCGACTCTTGCTCAACCGAAACATTTGCGAAAACAAACGCAAAACCCTAGTCAGTTCTCCCACCGTATCACAGAACTGGCGACTCTGCTGGGGAAAAATTTTAAGTGGGGTTACCTTAGGGTTTAGATCACCTTTACTTTCAATTGATTGCTTTGTTTGCTTTACATTTGTGGGCTTTGTATCGGAGCTTTATAGATCCTAACCCGGATCTAGGGAAACCCTTTTAGGTAGCAACAAGGCTGTGAGGGAACTGTGCGGGGTATACCGACATGGTTGAAGCAGTCTGCTACGTTGATGTGGCACTTTGGTGTGTACCGGTAACCCTTGAGTTCAGTCAAGGAGAGTACGGGGCCGCCGCGTGGTGTCGCGAAGCATCAACTGACCATAGAACCTTAATTGACCATCTTAGCCTTTTTAGGGTAGTGAGATAACTGACTTTGGTACAGTCCGAGGTTGGTTGATACTCGATACTACACTCAATTGAGGGTTGCTTTCCTGGAATATTTCGGTCGCCAGTTCAGTGGCTAAATCGAAACGATGAACAATGAAAGCAATCCAGTGATATTGGGACCTTTAGAACCCGGTTACTTTTGATAGGACAGGTTTTAACCAACCAACTGAAAGAGGGTAGTACCTGAACCTCATGCAAGTCTAAACCTAAGGCCTTGTGTGCTTTGTGTGAATATGTTTGCCTGTATATACACTCATTTGCTTGTGCATACATGTACATAACATCATAACATCATACCATAGCATTTTAGCATTTTCAATAACCATTTCAAGGATCTCGAGGGTTCTTTTGATGCAGGGTTACGTTGAACCAGACATCTATCAAGGGGCAAGAGGTCTCTCCCCTAACCAATCCAGTCAAAGTTTAAGTACAACAACTTGAATCAGTGGCTATGACCCACTTGACATGGTGAGCTTGATTCTAGTGGAAAGACATCCGCCGATACAGAGTTCTCCAATTAAAGATCAAGTGCAACAACTTGAATCAGTGGCTATGACCCATTCGACATGGTGAGCTTGATTCTCGTGGAAGGACGTCCACCGATGCAGAGATCAAGAGCAGAGTTCAACCTCTAACATTTTCTTGTGTTTACCCCAAGAGATCCTTGAAAACATGCATCCACATATCATGCATTGCATTTTGACAATCTTTCCTTTTTCAGGTTTCCTTACTCTCCTGCTGTTTATTTCAGCAAGAGATGGCTCTAGAACGGTCTGTCAAAGACATCCAAGACCAGACTGCTCAGCTGCAGGAGATGTTCCTGAACTTGTCTCTGGGGCAAGAAGAGATGAAAGCTCTCCTCACCAAAGGCTTGGGGAATTCCAACAATGCCAGGAGTGATCAGATTGCGGAGCTGCAGTTTGATCTGACAACACTGAGGACTCAAATGATGGGACAGTTGGTGGGCCAGATGGCTCTCATCCAAGACCTATCTCAAAGACAAGAGGAACTCAGAGTTCTTGTCCGCCAATTGCTTCCAAACAACCAACTGGGGCAAACATCTGAGGTCGAAGAGCAAGTCACCGCTCAGCCTCCATCCACTCAAGAAGACAAGGGGAAAGCTCCTTTGTTAGCTTCAGGGTCACAAACCCATCAACAACCTCGCCAGCGTCAAAGGGGTAATCAGCGTAAACAAGAAAAGTCGGGAAGACAGTTTACGGAGACTGAAATACCATCATTCTTCATACTGAAGCGCCTGTTGGAGGTCGATTTGCTCACCGTAAAGGACCCTCCTCAGAAGCTCAACATCTCTTCTCCTCACTTTAATCCCGACGCATTCTGTGTTTACCACTCCTGCAGCCCGGGACACAGTACCAACGACTGTTGGGCCTTGAAGAACAAAATTCAAGATCTGATCGACATTGGGGTGCTGGAATTCATGCCAGACGGCGAGATGAAAATCTTCCGTTAAAGGGTTCTCCGCTTGAAGTGACGAAGCTCAAACTGAAAGACTTTTGCTTCTTTTTTTAAATTCTTCAAAGTTGTAATTTCTTTTGCTGTCAAACAATTATCTGTTGATGTTAAACTCTGTTTTCATTAATGCATTGCATATGTTTGTCTTGAATTCATCCATTCGTTTCACTACTTTTATGCTTTTCTTTATGATATTTGACTCTTGATAAAAAGCTGCAAGCCTTTAGAGGGAGGATGACGAAACAATACCGTGATCTTATACAGTATGCTTTTGAACAGACCTTGCTGATGATGTACAGGCATTTCTTTCAATTCCCAAACACTGGAGTTATAAGGAAGTTAATCCCTAGTCAACCCCTTCGAGCCAAAGAAGTAGGAGTTTTCTGTTCTAAACAATCAAAACCTTTGATATAAACCCGGGGCAGGGTAGTATCTCAGTTAATTTAAAAGAAAATGCGCTTTGAAGTCGCAAACTCTCAGTTCGCAATACAACGAACGATGTCAAAAAAGAAAGCATTCCTCTGGAATCAAAAGACAAGGGTGGTTCCCTATCACATAGACAGTCAATCTCTCAAAAGAGAAAGGCCCACCAAGCCAGAACCTATAAAGGAGGCTTAAGAAAGCTGGGGCATCCCGCTGACAGTAATCCCGAAAACGGTAACAGTCAGGCAAAAGTTAGGGATAACAAATCAAAATCAAAATAGTGAGGTCATTACAAAATCCTCAACAACATGAAAAGTGTTGAAAAAGAAAAAAGGAGATGATGACTGTCTCCCAAAATTCAACTGGTGAACCATCGCCCAAAAGTCGTTCCAAACTCAAAACAGAGTGCGACGCACAATTAACTGAGCTTAGGTTGAAGAACATCACGAAGAGCGGGTGGGTACAAATATACTTTGAGCCTTTATCCTTTGTTTCTTAAACCGTGAACCAGGCCACGTTACAACCCTCCAAAAGTCCTAATTGAAGCATGGGTTAGTTCGAAAGCATACTGTTACAAAAGGTATCCTGACTCCTGTAGGGCTTTGCTCTAAATCTTGTGTTAACTTGTCTTGTGAAAAGTTTTCTGCTAAAAAACGCATTTTTCAAAACTTCGAGACAAACATAAACTTTGCATTATTCGAATATCATTGTCTGCATTTGACCCTTTTATTTGACAGCGAAGAAATTCATACAGCGAATGTTCGGAGGAACGAAAACTCTCTCAGTAAGTCAAAATCACTTCAAGAGGATAACACTTCCATCAAATCTCCTATCAACAAGGGGCATGACATGTCACAGTTCAATTAACCTGGGGCAGTCCAGTCAAGGTCCAACAGATCTTTCAAAGTTCAGTTAACCTGGGGCAGTCCAGTCAAGATTTCAAGAAATCTCTCAATATGCAGGGTAATCTGATGCAAGATTCCTTCATCACCACTTGGGGCATTCGAATGTCAAAAGTGTTCAACAAATCAACTACAACATCTTCAGATTCGACTCCTGTATCCAGCCAGGGCATATCTGTTGACCACATTTCCAGACTCGATTCCTGTATCTAGCCAGGGCACGTCTGAAGAGTTCGAAGATTCGATTCCTGTATCCAGCCAGGGCATATCTGTTGACGACTATTTCCAGATTCGACTCCTGTATCCAGCCAGGGCATATCTGTTGACTACATTTCCAGACTCGATTCCTGTATCTAGCCAGGGCACGTCTGAAGAGTTTGAAGATTCGATTCCTGTATCCTGCCAGGGCATATCTATCAACTATCACATTTCCAGATTCGACTCCTGTATCCAACCAGGGCATGTCTGAAGAATTCCAGATCAACACCTGCAACAACCCAGGAAACATCTGTGAACAATCGATTGTAGACCGACACCTGTAATAAGCCAGGAATTTATCTACATCACCACTTGGGGCATTCTAATGTCAAAAGTATTCAAAACCGATGCAGTTTTACACAAGCTCATCATCAGGAAACCCTACACCGGTTCCCCTTCAAGATTTCTGAAACAGTTTACGGATTCTTCCCAACAACGGATGCCAATCTACCGACTTGTTCAGACTCTTCTCAAACCTTTGAAATTAGTTTACGGACGCTTCCCAACAACGGATGCGGCTCTATTGCTAATTCAACTTCAAGACTTCTGAAAACAGTTCATGGATTCATCCCAACAACGGATGTTAATCTATCAACTTGTTCAGATGCAACCTTTGAATTTAGTTTACGGACGCTTCCCAACAACGGATGTTGTTCTATTGCTGGTTCAACTTCAAGATTTCTGAAAACAGTTCATGGATTCATCCCAACAACGGATGTTAACCTATCGCTTGTTCAGATTCTTCTCAAAGCCAACAACCACGGAAGATCGCGCTCGCCAAAATTCTTCCTATCTCCAGCGGAGTTCATCAAAATCCCCAGCCAGAGAATCCTCCGGAATTCAATATCCCCAGCAGATCAAAAGCTTCGAGTTATCAATCCCCAGCGGAGCCAGACCCATTGAACCTTCTCCCCACAGAGTTTCGGGAGGATAAATCTTGAGTTCCCCAGTGAAGTCTCAGGGGTTACTTCCCATCAAGCTGACGATTCTCAAATCTGACCTCCCCAGCATGAGTCTACTAGTTGGAATTCCCCAGTAGAGGTCACCAGGAATTCCCCAGAAGATTGGTATACAACCCAAGCTCCAGGTTCCCCGGCAACAATCCAGGACTCATTTTCCCCGGCAGCAGTCAGGATACTTCTATCTCCCGCTACTCCAGATTCATCTATCCTGTGCAAGACAACTCTCCATCTTACATGCACATCCATTTACATCCATAACACAAAATATACATTGTATCATGCATCATAGCATTGCATACGACTAACTCTTTGCCTTTTCAGTTAAGATCAGTTGACAGATTAAAATCATTCAAACTCCAAGATTTCTGAAAGCAGTTCACGGGTTCTCCAAGTAAACGGATGTTAGCCTATCACTTGTTCAGATTCTTCTCAAGACTTCTGAAAACAGTTCATGGATTCTTCCCAAGTAACGGATGTTAATCTATCAACTTGTTCAGATGCAACTTTTGAAAACAGTTTACGGACGCTTCCCAACAACGGATGTTGTTCTATTGCTTATTCAACTTCAAGATTTCTGAAAACAGTTCACGGGTGCTCCAAGTAAACGGATGTTAGCCTATCACTTGTTCAGATTCTTCTCAAGACTTCTGAAAACAGTTCATGGATTCTTCCCAAGTAACGGATGTTAATCTATCAACTTGTTCAGATGCAACTTTTGAAAACAGTTTACGGACGCTTCCCAACAACGGATGTTGTTCTATTGCTTATTCAACTTCAAGATTTCTGAAAACAGTTCACGGGTTCTCCAAGTAAACGGATGTTAGCCTATCACTTGTTCAGATTCTTCTCAAGACTTCTGAAAACAGTTCATGGATTCTTCCCAAGTAACGGATGTTAATCTATCAACTTGTTCAGATGCAACTTTTGAAAATAGTTTACGGACGCTTCCCAACAACGAATGTTGTTCTATTGCTTATTCAACTTCAAGATTTCTGAAAACAGTTCACGGGTTCTCCAAGTAAACGGATGTTAACCTATCACTTGTTCAGATTCTTCTCAAGACTTCTGAAAATAGTTCATGGATTCTTCCCAAGTAACGGATGTTAATCTATCAACTTGTTCAGATGCAACTTTTGAAAACAGTTTACGGACGCTTCCCAACAACGGATGTTGTTCTATTGCTTATTCAACTTCAAGATTTCTGAAAACAGTTCACGGGTTCTCCAAGTAAACGGATGTCAACCTATTGCTTGTTCAGACCTCTAATTCAGAAGTGGTCCGAAGCTTGGACACTTTCCTGATATTCCCTTCCAGATGGCATCTTTAAGCCCATCCCCCATAAGTTTCTATCACTCTCCCAGATGGCATCGTTAAGCCCATCTCCAAATGGCATCTCTAAGCCCATTCCCGCATCCAGTGCTTTGACGAGTGCAAATTTCCGGGCACTCTAGTGTCCAATCTCCTTCTACCCTCGAGTCACGAAAGGCAAGCTTGCCAATCTAACTCTTCGGGTCCAAGAAGATTGAACAGGGGCAACTGTTGTACCCCAAAATTTGCCCTCCCATTTCTCACTGATTTCTCCTCACAAAGCTCTTGAAGCTCAAGATCCAGTTAGGGTTTCATCTGCTCAAGACTCCTCCTTGCACTGCTAACCCCAAATTAGGGTTTGTGTTTGCACCAAGATGTTTTGACTTAAAGTACCCAAGATGACTTTCTTGCTTCATATTGACCTCCTAAGTTTATCCATACCAAGTTTCAAGTCCTAATTCCAAATTTTGCCCAGTCAATTGGACAGTTGACCTAGAAATCAACTGTATTGGGGAAAAAGTCAACTGTAGCCAATTGACAGTCAAATCTCATGAAATTAAATCCACATCAACATTATGAACTCCTAGGAGTCATTTGATCAAGTTGGGACCACAACTCCACAAGAAATTTGATCAGATCACCAAAAGGGCAAAATGGTCATTTTTAGGGTTTTGACTGCACAGAGGAAATTTTTGACTGTTTGACCTAGCAAATGGCAAACCAAGTTCACACATGGACTCAAGGACCCCATGGAATTATCTTGACCTAATCAACAAACTCAGTAGATCCCAACCAAGCTTTTGCACAAGTCCTTGCCCTCCAAAACACCCTCCACCTCAGAATCATCCTCAAACTGCAAAAACAGAGTTGCCTCTGCAGTTTGAGTGCAAACTCCCATTTCCCTCGAGCATTCTCATCAAAATCAATTCATACACCTTCTATACAACATATGCAAACTAACCATGGCCTAAAACCTGACCTGTAATCACTCTAACAGTTTCCTCCATTTTTAATTTTTCCTTTTGCAGTTGAAGTTCCACAGCTCGATACAAGGAGTTTCAAGACAAAGTAAGCATTAAAAAAGCATCCCTGGACCTCAAGGAAGCTTTTCCAATCATCACCTTGCACTGAAAGTTCCTCATTCTCCAGATAGAAGTTCAACTGAATAGGTAAAAGTTTGAATTCGTATCTCTCTTATCATGCATATTTAGTCTTAAGTTTGTGAAGAAACAAGGTCCTACTCATAGCCCTGAACATGTACATAGCTTTACATTTCATTTCTTTTGCCTGAGTAGAGAGAATTTGAGCTTTAAAAATGACAGAAAAATTAGGTTAGGATTTGGGGGAGGAGAAATTCTCCCTCATCTTAGAGAGTTAGAACAAGTTATGCCTATGGTTAGAATCGTCTCTTCATGCTTAACATTTTTTGTGTTGGAAGTTTGTTGAAAAAATCAAAGAATCAGGACATTCGAGGGAAGCTTGTTGGCGCGCGTTTTTGAACAAAATCTGTTCAGTGGTTGAAGAAGAAGTGGATTGGGTTGGGCCTGTGTTATTTTTGCTATCCATACCATTTTTTCTGTTTCACACCCCTCAGCCCATTTGCTTCATTTTTTAACATTTTTGACTTTTTCTTTTTTTGTTTGACTTGTTTATTTTTTCTCAACATATTAAAATTTTGAAAATATTTTTCTCATCATTTTTGATTTTATTTGGTTTTTATTTGATTTTCTTTTTGATTTGTATATAAATAGATGTATATTATTATTTAGGATAAATAGAAAAAATATGTAAAAGCACTTCTATTTTTATTTTTATTTTATATAACCCTCTGAAAATATTTCATATAAAAAATATTACTTTCTAAAATTTTTTTATTATTATTACTATTTATATATATATAGTACATATTTAAATAATATAAATATACATATATATATATATATATTAATATATTTAGGATAGAAATGACAAAAAAAATGTGTATATTTTATTTTTAATGTTTAACACTAAAAGCACCCTTTTGTACAAATATACTATATTTCATTTTATTTTTGTATGTGAATAATAAATACTATGTGGATTAATTAATTAATATACATTTTGATTAAAATTAGGGTTTTTTGCCCTAAATATGAAAATACTCAAAAATAATACCTTTTTATTTTTTCTTCTTGTTTTATTTTACATAAACAATACTTTTTTCATACATATAAAAAACTTTCTTTTTGCATTTTGCATATTTATTTAATTTCTATTTAATTATGCAATTTATTTACCTTGCAAATATTCAAAAATGATGTAATAGCCTAGATTTAAATTCTTGTCTAAATATCCCCCATTTGTAAATTTGTATCCCCCTCCCTATATTATTATGTTGTAATAGCGTAGGAATTTAAATTTCGCACTTTATACGCTTTCTAATTATGCCATGTTAGAATTAGGGTTTGCATGCGAAAAACGACAAAAAATAGTTTGACCTAATACAAAGATAAATGAGCATGAAAATAAACAACACATCTCACACTTGCACCCCTAGGGTATTCCACTTTGTTGCCTTCAAATAATTGGGCCATATTGTATGTTGAATTTCTTTGGGCAAAGCAAACAATTTGAATGATCATAGTCCCTCGATAAAACTTTTCAAAAACAAACAAAAACAAATGATCAAGTCCCTTAAAGAAATTGCCCAAAGATATTTAAACGCCGTTGCAATTATGGTCCGAACGATGACCCGCGCCTGTCCCTTTTCATCTCCTAAGACAAGATTGTCCACCAAATGCAATGGTGGAACAAAATTGTCAAAAGGTTTAAAACATAACAAAAATCTTTGAGGAAATTTTTAGGGTAGATAAACTCTTAAAGTACTTGTCAATTTGCAAAGAAAACACTTGCCTAATTTCAAAAACCCACTTCACAAACACTTTCAAAATCAACTTTCCAAAACCCTTGAAACATCTTTTTAAAAGATAAAACACCTTTTGTAAAACATTCGAGTAAAGAATTGTTACAAGGTTAGCCTAATACAAGGCATCTTTTCAAAACATTTTCAAAACCACACACCAAGCACCATTTCAAACAATTGAAAACCAAGGCAAGTTGATCTAAGCAAGTACCTAAGAGCCCATGGATAACCATGGATAGAAGGGGTGCTAATACCTTCCCCTTCTATAATCTACTCCCCGAACCCAAGAAAAATCTCAAAGGTTTTTGCTGTGCTTTTTAAACCTTTCCTTAGGATAAAATAAAAAGTCGGTGGCGACTCTTGCTCAACCGAAACATTTGCGAAAACAAACGCAAAACCCTAGTCAGTTCTCCCACCGTATCACAGCATGATTCCAAGAAAGGATTCATACCTATGCAACATGGCATGTGTCTGTCAAAAACACAATCCCCTTCAAGTAAGGAAGAAAGGGATCGCATGGATAAGATTCCATATGCATCTGCAATAGGATCTATCATGTATGTCATGCTATGTACTCGACCAGATGTCTCGTATTCTTTAAGTGCAACGAGTAGGTACCAGTCTAATCCCGGTGATGCTCATTGGGTAGCTGTCAAGAATATCCTTAAGTACTTGAGAAGGACTAAGGACTCATTCTTGATATATGAAGGTCAGGAAGAGCTTGTTGTAATTGGATACACCGATGCTAGCTTCCAGACAGATAAGTATGCCTTTAGATCGCAATCTGGTTATGTGTTTTGTTTAAATGGTGGCGCTGTGAGCTGGAAAAGTTTAAAGCAAGATACAGTTGCTGATTCTACAACCGAGGCTGAGTATATTGCTGCCTCAACTGCAGCAAAGGAAGTTGTTTGGATTAAGAAGTTCATTAGTGAACTTGGCATAGTCCATAGCATTGTGGATCCCATTGATCTCTATTGTGATAACAATGGTGCTATCGCACAAGCTAAGGAGCCTAGATCTCACCAACGATCCAAACACATACTTAGGCGTTATCATCTCATTCGAGAGATAATCGATCGGGGAGATGTGAAAATATGCAGAGTACCTACACTAGACAATGTTGCTGACCCATTAACAAAGCCTCTTGCGCAGCTGAAGCATGATGGACATACTAGATCTATGGGTATTAGGGGTATGCCTGATTGGCTCTAGTGCTAGTGGGAGATTGTTGGTGTAAGCCCTAGAGGCTAATACTTTTGGTACTTGTATCGAATTATTTATTAATAATAAAAGGCATTTCTTTATTATGTTTGCTTTCCAAAATAATAAAGTCCCTAGAATGGTTTATTGGTTTAATGAAATGTTAAGTGTGACTTAATCATGAGATCCCATTAAACATAAGACACTATTCTTAAAGTATCCATAGTCAAGCTTTAATGTGAAGTGGGATAACATTAAAGCATTAAGATTATTATGAAGATAGATTGATGATCACATCTCATGGATCATAGATAAGGAGTTATCAAGTCTTGACATAGGTATGAATATTAGGAGTAATATTTATACTGGATTGACCCGCTATGAGAATACTACATAGAATGTTATGCAAAGTGTCATAAGTTATTCTCATGATGATAATGGTGTATACCACCCTTCGACCTGAAACCACTATGGACCCTAGATGTAGAGTCAAGTACTTTATTGTTGATCAAACGTCATCCGTAACTGGATGACTATAAAGACGGTTGATGGGTACTTCACAAAGCATGCTAAGGGACATGAGTGACCTAGATGGAATTTTCTCATCCTGCATAACAGGATAAATGTCTAAGGGTCCAATATTGAACTGGACAACAGTGACACAATGTATGCCTTGTGTTCAATATAGACATGAGGGCAAAAGGGTAATTGTACAACACAAATATTATCACGGAAAATGGTTTGGTCAGATCACATGACATTTTCGTGACTTGGGTAACAGTGATGTGTTGCTAGATACCGCTCACTGTTTATTATATTAAATGTGTGATTTAATATAATTGCCAACGTCGCGAAAACCTACAGGGTCACACACATAAGGACGGGTTGATGAGAGATAGAATAAATAAGGAACACCGTAAGGTACGGTGCACTTAAGTGTAATACGGAAAGTGGTAAGGTACCACGTGGATAAGTGATATATGGTACATCATAAGGTATGATGTCCATAAGTTTAATTGGGCTTTTAGCTTATAGCCTTAATTGGGCTTTTAGCTTGTAGCCCACACGAGTGATTCTATAAATAGATCCCTTGTGATGAAGCAATTTCACTTGATGCAATTTCGTTTTTGATTCTCTCTCTCTCACTCAAAGTTTCCGTTCGTGATCAGCTAGCACTGTGACCGGAAGCGATCTGTTCGTGTGGACTGAGTAGAGGCGTTGTTCTTCATCAACGCTCGTGATCACAACATCAAAGGTCTGAATCGCCACAAGAGGTAAATATTTCTATCACTGACCATGCTCATTCGTAAGGATCGCTAAAGGAAAATTTTAAATTCCGCTGCGTTTTTGGTCGCAATTTTCCTTCAAAAATATCTAAGAAATTACAACCGTCAAAATAATTTTATCGGATTCATGCATCATTACTGATCTTACTGGTTGATTAGAACCTGCAAATGGGCCGAAGGATGATATCTGGCTTGCTGGAAAGTTGAGGAGAAAAAGAGAGGTTGTACCTACAAGGCACTCCGACGATCAAATAAGAATGGGTGCATAGACATACATGCAGAATATTAGGGTTTAAGGTTTGAATATTGGATACATGGCCCTAACATATGTGAGGATTAATATAATGCCCATGGTGCTTTGCCGTTGGTTCCTATTTTTGGGCTTAGATATGCGGGTCTGCAAAAATAGGTAATTGCATGGACTCGGTCAAAACAGACAGACGTGCCCATAACTAGCCATTTGTTCCAAGGAGGAGGTGGATTACGGGCAGAGATGCATTCAAGATGTTTCCTGGGTGTCTGTTCGACTCATGTTGGCCATACAGAGAGATAGCTGATGTCTTGGTCAGGTATGCGTACCTCTTTTGTGAGGTAGTTGTATACTGGGGTCATCCAACAATTGTTGTCTCCTATGGCGTATACGTTAAGAATTGGGGAGGTTTTTCAATGCTCAGATGAGGAAGGATTTCATGTATAACCAACTTGTTTCCCACTTTCTTCTTCGTGCTTGCCAGCTTTGGCAAGATGTCTGCCCGGGTGTTATGTTCGTGGGGAACGTGTTTCACGTCTACAAATTTGAATTTCTTCATTATTTCTTGGACCAGAGTCCAATACTCAATGAGATGGTCATCTTTGACCTGATATTTTCCTCGTACCTGAGATTCTATGAGCTGGGAATCTGTGAAGATCCTCACCTCCTCGGCCCCTAGGTCTTCGGCCAGGCGCAACCCTGCAAAAAATGCTTTGTATTTGTCTTGGTTATTTGAGGTCGGGAAGGACAATCTGAGGGAGATCAAAATTCCCTCTTCGTTCTCCAAGATGATACTTGCGCTGCTACCTATCAAATTGAAGGCTCTATCGACGAAGATGGTCCTCCTGTACATCCCGTTCGGGGATACGGGTGAAGTTATTTCAGCCACGAAGTCGGCTAGTACTTGAGCCTTGAGAGATTTCTTGCCTTCGTACTTTATGTTGAACTCGAAGAGTTCTAATAACCACTTGAACATTTTTCTCGCCATGTCCAGTCGTCCGAGCAACTGCTTTATTGGTTGCTCTATCCGGACGATGATTGTGTGGGCCAAGAAATAGTGTCTCAACCTCCTTGGAACATTAATAAGCACTAAGGCTACCTTATCAATCTCTTGGTACCTTACTCCGGGGCCTTGTAAGGCTTTGCTCATGAAATAAATGGGCTTCTTCCCTTCAAGGGTTTCTCAAATGAGGGCAGCGCTTACGGCTTCGGATGTAACAGTCAGATAAAGGTAGAGGATTTCTTCCCTTTCTGGTCGAGAAAAGACCGGTGGCTGCGACGGCGCCTGCTTTAGGTGGACGAAGGTGTATTTGAACTCTTCTTCCCATTTGAAGGCAGACTCTTTGCAAAGAAGTTTGAAGAGGGGTAGTGCGTATTGGGCAGATTTTGCCACAAAACGAGATAGAGACGTGAGCATTTCGTTCAGAATCTGAATGGATTTCTTTGAGTTAGGTGTTGGAAAATCAGAAAATGCCTGGCATTTGTCGGGGTTGACTTCGATTCCTCATTCCGTTAGGTAGAAACCAATGAATTTGTCTGCCCGTATGCCGAAGGTGCATTTTTCCGGGTTGAACCCCATTCTACATTTCCTTGCTTGTTCGAAAACTTTTATGAGATGGAGGGCATGTTTGGTTTCCTCTCGGGATTTTACGATCATGTCGTCCATATACCTCGAGCATGTCTCTGATTTCTCCTCGGAAAACTTTGTTCATCATGCAATGATATGTAGCGCGCGTGTTTTTCAGGCCAAAGGGCATCATGTTGTAGTAGTATTTTCCCGATTCGGTCATAAATATTGTATATTTTTTGTTCGCCTTTGCCATGGGGATCTGGTTGTATCCAGAGTATGCGTCTATGAAAGACAATAATTTAAAGCCTGTAGAACTATCGACTCGTTTGTCGATGTCGGGGAGGGGATAAGCATCTTTCGCGCAAGCCCGATTGAGATCGGTATAATCAATACACATACCCACTTTTCATTAGATTTTTTAACGAGGACTACATTCGAGAGCCAGGTTGTATACTGGGCTACAAAAATAAAAATTTCCTTTAAGATGTCTTTTACAGCCTGTTCGACAACTTCCGTTTTTTCTAGAGACTGCTTTCGCCTATGTTGAGCAACTGCCTTACAAGAAGGGTCCACTATCAGATGATGACAAGTCATTTCCAAATCCAGTCCGGACATTTCAGTTTCACTCCAAGCGAACAAATCAACATTTTTCTTCAAGCATGATTCTAGTTGTCTCTTTGCTAGGTCGGGGAGGTCGATGTGAATCTTCTCTCCTCTGGAGGGGTTACTCCCGAGGGGGACGATTTCGAAATCCCCGTCCGGGATTGGTCGCATGGGATGCAAGGGCTCCTAGTTGTTTGCTACTGGGAATGAGTTGTCTTTGTTGATCATGGAATTTTTCCCATTTCTCTTCCGATTTGTAAGGTCTTCTTTCGAGAAGCGGTTGTCTAGGTCGATGGTGTCAACCCGTGGCAGTGATCTGAGCTCCTCAAAGCTGGAGGGCAGAGCGGATCCGCTGGCCGTTTGGGTTGTGTATTGATGGAACTCAGGCCCTTAGCCGCGTCTTTGAAACACATTCTTGCGACCTAGTCATCCCCGTGGATGGTGGCAACCAAGCCTTTAGCAGTGTAGTACTTCATCTTAAGATACACAGTGGAGGGCACCACAATCAGCTCGGCTAGAGTTGTCTTCCAAAGATGCATTGGTAGAGTGACGGGCAATCCACCACCAGAAATTGGGTCCTGATGGCCCTGGCCATTACCCCTTACCAAAGGTAACAATCATATTGACGTATCTTTAGGGTTTGGTGACGGATCCATTGAATCCCTGGAAATATGAGCCTACGCACATGGTCATATGAGTCTTATTTAGCTACATAATGTTGAATAGATGGGTGTACATGATGTCCATCGAGCTTCCCTGGTCCACCAAGATGCGTCAAACATCAAAGTTTACCATGCGTGCCCACATGAGGAATAGGATGCTTGAGTTTGGGCCCCCTCCCGACAATTCTTCTATGTAGAACGCGAGGGGATGGGAATCTCCTCTAAATTTTTCGAGGGTTGCGTCCATGTCAGAGTTGGCCTCTATCAACTGGTCGAACCTCCTCTTTACTGAACCCACCGTGCACTTTTTGAATCCCCCGTCGGAGATGACCATGGCCGTCGGGAAGGATTCCCTGGGATTGTGCAAGGAGACGTATAATAGGACCTCTTCCATGTCGGTAAAATATAAATCTTCCAGTCTCATGATGCTCATGGCGACCAGGATGATATTGGTGTCAGGGGACTCCTTCCCCTCTTAGACATTCTTGGCCTCTAGAGTCTCTTCACGGGCATTCTCCTTCTTCTTGTATTGCTTGAGATGCCCGTCTCTGATGAGTATCTCAATTGCATCTTTAAGGTGGATGTGGTCGTTAGTGTTGTGCCCGTAGCTCTTACGGAACCTGGAATATTTGATCTTATCTGTCCCGGGCTTGGACGATGTTTGGCGGGGAAAGTGTACCCCAACTTGCTTGAATTCACAATTAGTGCACTCTGATAAAATACGCTCTCGAGAAGCATTGAGGGGGTGTAGTCGTGAAAACGACCAGTTGGGCCCCGATGGTCTTTGGAATCTCGGGACTTTTCCTCCCGTTTCTTCTCTCCCCCTCGACGGGATGTCGAGGGCTCATAATTCTTCAAGACTTTGGCATTCTCCCTGTGTCGTGAATCCCTTATGTTGTTTGCTTCCTCCTTCTCTTTGTACTGGATGTACGCTTGAGCTTTGAGTAGAAGAGAGTCAAGCATGGCGGAGTCTCGATGCCAACAACTTTGGCGAAGTCACTGCAAGGACGGAGGCCGAGTTCGAGTAGATATTTTTTCATGTTGTCGATTGTTGATACCTGTACAGCTTCCTTGTTGAAGCGCTTGATGTAAGCCCGAAGAGACTCATCTCTTCCTTGGATTATTGCTTTTAGTGATGCTTCCGACTTAGGATGTCGGCGAGAGACTGTGGAATACCTTGAGAACATCTTCCCCAATTGCTTCCAGGAGGTAATAGATTTGTCTGGGAGGCTTTTATACAAAGATATGGCACATTTCCTTAAGGTAGTCGGGAAAAGTCTGCACTTGATAGCGCCTCTCACTCCTCGTAGTCGAGGAGGGCGTCAATATTTTGTGGTCATCAGGATCATCTGTACTGTCATATATTCCCAGTGGGGGTGGATTCTCCAGGCCAACTAGAAGTTGGGTCTCTGTAATCTCTCTTGATAACAGGCCCCGAGGCTCATTGACGTCACTTCCTTCGGGAGATAGAGGCAGGGAATGGTGGTTCCTTCCTCGTCGGGCATCGTTGTTCCGTCGGGGAGAAGGGCTTATTCGCTGCTGCCTAGGCTTGGGAGAAGGTGATCGACCGTGGTCGACTCAGTGATCACTCTTCGTCTTCTTGGAAGATGGAGAACCTTGATCTTTCTTGGGAGGTGTGCGGTTGTGCTTCTTGAGGAAAGAAACGTCTTGCTTTTCCCTTCTTGGTGGACGGCCATGCCTAGGTGGGGATATGCTGGGGGAGTTGTGTTGTCAGTGTCTTCGAGGAGGAGACTTTGACTGCTTCTTCTCCCAAGCCCATATCCTCTTGCTCTACTACAGGATAAAGGCGTTAATCTGGTTGAGGGTTGCGAGCAATATTGTCATGGCCGGGTCGACATACTGAGGAATGGAAACTGGTTGCAGAATCTTTGACAGTTTCTCAGTAGGGTTCTTGGAACGTTGCTCATCCAAGAACTGATGGTCGTCGCACTGGGCGTCGATTAAATCTAGGGATGCAGTTCGTCCATCTCTGACGTAGAAATCATCCTCGAGGAGAGGATGTTCCTGGTTTACGCCGGTCTTGGGGACTGGAGAGAGCACAGTCTTTCCAGAGAGGTGATGATCATCATGGTCGACCATGATTGAAGAATTGGAGGTATCTTTAGTCTTCAGTTTACAGGGAAAGAAAACGAGGAATATGATTTCTCACAGACGGCGCCACTGACCTTACCGATTGATCATAACTTGCAAATGGGCCAAAGGATGATATCTAACTTGTTGGAAAGTTAAGGAGAAAAAGGGGGATTGTACCTGCAAGGCACTCCAACGCTCAAGTAAGAATGGGTGTAAAGAGACACATGCAGAATATTAGGGTTTAAAGTTTGAATATTAGATACATAGCTCTCACATATGTGAGGGTTTATGTAATGCCATCGACGCTTGGCTATTGATTTCTATTTTTGGACCTAGATATGCGGGTCCTCAAAAATAGGTAATTGCCAGAACTCGGTCAAAACGGGAAGACGTGCCCTTAACTAGATTTTAGTTCCGAGGAGGAGGTGGATTACGGGTAGAGGGGAGTTCTGGACGTTTCTTGGGTGTTTGCTCGACTCGTGTCGTCCACACGGAGAGATAGTTGTTGTCTTAGTCAGGTGTGCGTACCGGGTATCGCTGGTCGCGCTTCTTGGGGCGTGGTCGACCAGGGATGCTGGGCCAGTGTTATTAGGACGTGCCAAGGACAGAAGCGGATTTGGCCAATTTTAGCTATTGGGGCAGTCTAGAACAATTACCCTTACGTGTCTGTTTGTTTTGACTTCCTCCAACCAACTTTGATGTTTTTCAATGGCAAGTGAGGTGGTCGTTCTTCTTCTCTGAATCCTTCTAATTTATCCGCCATCTTGAATTTCTCCGTCTAACCATCAATCAAGTCTCTTTTAAGACGCTCCATAGAATGGATGTGTCAAAATTTTATTTTAATCAGGGGTTTAATGATCGAGAAAAAAACATACCCATCTCTTTTGAAAATCATCTCAGATGTCATGTTGAAAAAATTATAGAAAAAGTGAGAAAATGAGTGAAGAATAGAGGGAAATGAGGGTTGTATTTATATAAAATGGAGATACATGTAGGAGCCAGATGAGATGACACTTCCTCCTAAAATTAGAGTGCATGCGCCATCTCATATAACTTAATTATAATGCATGTGTCATTTCATATGACGCCTCCATACAAATTTACCTACACGCGCCATATGAGATGGCTTGACTATTTTATCTATTCTTAAAATATAATTATTTACGTAATTTTCTCTAAAACTTAATTATTTATGTATTTTTTTCAATACCTTATTATTTGAAAAACAATCAGAAATCTTATTCAATTATTTTTATATTTTATGATATAACACCATTAGGATCTGTTTAGAATTAATAAATAGAATCATGTAACTCTATTCTATTATGCTCAATCCCATAATAATAATAGTGATGATGATGATGATGATGATGATGATGATGATGATGATGATGATGATGATGATGATGATGATGATGATGATGATGATTAAAAAATAATAATAATAATAATAATAATAATAATATAAAAATAATAATAATCATCATCATCATCTAAAAATAATAATAATAATAATAATATAAAAATAATAATAATAATCATCATCATCTAAAAATAATAATAATAATAATAATATAAAAATAATAATAATAATAATAATCATCATCATCAAAAAATAATAATAATAATAATAATATAAAAATAATAATAATAATAATAATAATCATCTAAAAATAATAATAATAATATCATCATCTACTTTTATCACATCAATCTAAACAAATCCTAGTGTTTTGTTAATATAGAGAAAAAAGACTTTTATTTGAGGTAGTGTTTTAGAAAAATAATATGTAACTTTTATTAATTTTTAATTTTAAAAATAATATACTAAAATAAATTAAATTTAAATACAGTAATTTATCTAAGTTTCCTAATATTTTCATTTGTTACAATTTTTTGGATTCTCTATTATCTAAACAACCTTTCTTTCTCTTGCTTAAAAATAAGTTATATCACTCTATTTTAATGCAACTATTAAATAAGTAAGTTTTGGGATAATGTTGGTGTAAAAATAATGTATTTTGAGGCTGATGACAAAATTCCCGTCCACTAGAAGAAGAAAAAACACTTTTTGAAATAACCATTTTCGGAAAAGCAAACAAAGAGTTGATAAATATAATTTAACTAAAAAATAACAATAACAAAATTAGAAGTTTAATTTTGAATCGGTTTAGAAGTGAAAGTAGAATTCACGCGTGAAGATTGTGAAATGATGAAGGGCATTGGTAGAGTATCCAATGATTGTTAAGGGTAGTGCGTGTCTGCTTTTCGAGCGACAATGTGACACGCACGAGTGCTACTACGGGACCACGTGTTCCCACGTGTCCGTTCATCATCCCACGTGACCTCTCTTACAAACTTACACCTTAGCCCATAAATTAGTGGTGCTAACAATTTTGTTTCACGTGAGCTATTAATTAAATGTCATATAGTACTAGTACTGTTTTGTTTTACTAAAGCATGATTAAATAAAAATGAATAATATATAGCTTGAGAATCATAAATGGTGGTTAACGGTGAAATGAGATTTTGGATTGGTAGAACAAGTATTTGGTGTGATAGTGAGAAGAATGACCTTTAAAATTTACACTTTAAGGTTTAAGTTAGTGAAAAAAAATAAAGAGCGATATAAAAGTTAATGAATTTGAATATCTTAAATGACATCTTTCTTATATATTGTTCGCGGAAAAATTGTCGGCATGAGAAGATGCGTGTTGTATAGGTGAGTGTTAGAACTAATCAGATGGTGATTGACGAGTTTTAATGGCGGATTATCTTATTTGTGAGAAATGGGAGACCATCTACTTTGTGCGCTCTTTCGCTTGATGTCAATATTTGACCTTTCGTTATGGATTTTACGAATGGCCTAGAACAACTGCTCTTAAATCCATGTCTTTGCTTTGTAGGACAATGTTTTCCACGTACGCCCTTAGGTCGACTACTAGTAAGGACGAGTGAAAAGTCTTTATGGGACGTCATTCTCGTTGGAAACAAGTGCATTAAATGCATTTTTTGTAAGGGGTATCATATTATAGGGAGCTTTGACGTGTATCCTTATACTAGTCAATAATGATATCTCTTATGTCTTAAGATACTTGAGTACCTTGAATAATTTGTGAGGAGATTCTAACTGTTAATGGGTGGTTTGAGTTTTCCAATATAGTGGATCACATGGTTTTTCCTGTCTGCGACACAAAGAGGATTCATACAGTATTGTTTTTTTCTTTCCTTTTTTGTCATTTGCAAACTCTAATAGTTCTTCCTCTTTTGTATCATCAACTCCCCCCCCCCCCCCCCCCCCCCCCCCCCCCCCCTTCTTCCTAGCTCTTATGTGCTGTTGTTTTAAATAGATTCATCTTGCAATATTTTATTCGATAGTACTTAGAACATGTATATGACCAACTTTGTTTATTTAATGTATGGTCAATATTTTCCTTTTTTTTGGAAATAAAAACATTAATTTTATTAAAACCAAAATAGATGATACAAATGATCCCAAAGATCTAAAAGAAGCCTAAGCAACTTACATAACTCTTTATTGGCCAACATTAACATGAGGAGCCATTTTTTAACCAAGGTGCATCTAATAACTATACTATATTTGATTTTATCAATTATCCCAAGCTCCATTTTCTTGTTGGTAAATACTTTTTCATTCCTGCTTTTCCATACCTCACAAATACTTTCAGCGAAAGCCATTCTCAAAACTCTGCTTCTCTAATTACTATGATGAGTGATGCTTATCATCATGTTCACAATAGACCCCCAAATGATCCGACAAATTTATTCTCAACCAAGTCAGAATAGATTTCCAGATCCCATAAATATTTTTACATTGGAAGAATATGTGTTCCATTGTTTCCACTTGACCACAAAAATTACAATCAGCATTTTGCAGAAAACCAGACTTCATCATCCGAGCTTTTATAGGAAGCCACCCATTTAGAGTTATCCATAAGCAGAACTTTGCACGAGGCTTAGCATTGTTGTCATACAAAATTCTTCTCCAGTTCACCAGAGTTTTCTCCCCTTTGAGATTCTTGTACATCATATTAATTGTATACTCACCTTTATCCTTAGCTTCCTTTCAGTACTCCATACCACAAATTGTATCTCTGCACTTTATTATCTTCCTCGTCATTCATGAGCACCTAGAATTAGCACTCCAGTTCAAAACATTTTGGCCCTATAGATAATAATTGTTAACCCATCTAATCCATAACTTATCTTTTTTAGCTTGAACATTCCAAAGAAGCTTCCCAATAGTTGAAAAATTCCACTCTTTAAGAGATCTAATATTTAACCCTCCAACATTCTTGAGATCATAAATATGATCCCAAGCAATGGGATATTTCCTGCTAGCACTATCAGATCCACACCAAAAAAATCTTTTGAAAATATCTTCAATTTCTTGAATCACTTTTTGGGGAAGAGGCGAGATTTGGAACCAATAGTTAGTTACGAAAAAAATAATACTTTTAATCAATTGGATTTTACCTGCATAGCTCAGCAGTCTAGCAGTTCAATGCTTCACCCTTTGCACTATCTTGTCAATTGTTGGAAATCCACCAATACTTTATGATGAATTTCGACCACCACTGATGATTAGTTATGACAAACAAATAAAAAGAACACTAGAAATATTTCTGCAGAATTTCTCTTCTGTCCACAATCTGTGGAATCTTTATTATTCACTTTGCAACTGTAAAATATTGTGAATGACTTGATTACAAAATAGGGGTTACTCCCTCTATTTATAGATTTAGGTTAACTTGCTCCCTAAGCTAAACCCAAGCCCAAAATATCTCTTTACTAAATCAAATCTAATCTAGATTTAAATTCAAATCTATTTAAATCTAAACAAATTAAATCTTCTTTTGACACATATGAATTACAATTTAACACACCACCTAATTCATTGTGTCTAAACTGTCTATGTTCATCATGGCCCTTAGCTTTCTGAATACTTCGACCTGCACTCCCTTTGTCATGATGTCTGCAATCTGATTCTCAGTTCTGCAGTGTTCCAAATCCATCTTCCCATCTGCTACCTGCTCTCGAAGATAATGGAATCTCATTTCGATGTGCTTACTTCGACCATGTGCTATTGGGTTCTTTTCCAGATTGATAGCTGACATGCTTTCTATCTTCATGGTAATTGCTCTATGATTTTTCCCTGTTATCTCTTCGACCAAGTTCACCATCCAGGTTGCTTGACATGCACAAAGAGAAGCAGCTATGTATTCGCTTCACATGATGATAATGCCACTACTGGTTCTTTTCTCGAACTCCAAGCAATTGTTGCACTACCTAGCATAAACACATATCCTGCTGTTGACTTTCGATCTTCAACATCACTACACCAACTCGAATCAGTGTATCCCACTAACTTGCATTATTTTCCTTTATCAACTGCAGGAAACAAAATGCCATAATCGGAAGTTCCTTTAAGATACCTTAGTATCCTCTTCACAGCTTCTAGATGTGATACCTTTGGCTTCTGCATGAATCTACTTACCATACCTACGTTGTATGCTAAGTCAGGCCTTGTATGACAAAGGTATCTCAATGATCCAATAAGTCTTCTGTATTGGGTTGGATCAACATCATCTTCATCAGCATCTTTCGACAGTTGCAGTCTTGGTTCTGCAGGTGTCGAAGTTGCGTTGCATTCTTCCATCTCAAAACTTTTGAGAATTTCTCCTGTATATCTTCTTTGATGCATCATCAAACCTCTACTGCTCTTGTAGAATTCGATACCAAGGAAATATGAAATCTCACCCAAATCAGACATTTTGAATTCCTTGATAAGGTCAACTTTGAAGTCTTCGATCTCACTCTTGCAGCTACCTATTATCAACAAATCATCTACATAGAGACATAGTATAAGCAATTTACTCTTGCTTCTTCTTACATATACTCCATGTTCAGTTATGCACTTCACAAATTCCTTCTCCCTTAGAAAACTATCAATTTTCTTATTCCAAGCCCTTGGAGCTTGTTTCAAACCATACAGGGCTTTATGTAGCATGTACACCTTTCTTTCTTCGTCATGTTTCACAAATCCAACTGGTTGTTTAACCTAGACTTCTTCATCTAAGGGTCCATTTAGGAATGCACACTTCACGTCCATCTGACATATGTGCCAACTGTTGATTTCTGCTAGACCAACAACCAGCCTGATTGTTTCGATCCTAGCAACAGGTGCAAAAACTTCGTCGAAGTCTATTCCTTCTTTCTGTAGAAATCCTTTCGCCACAAGTCTTGCTTTGTGTCGAGTTACTTTACCTTTTGAATTCGTCTTCACTTTGTATACCCACTTGACATCAATTGCCTTCTTTCCTTGAGGCAATTCGACTAGTGACCAAGTGTTGTTGTCTTCGATAGACTTTACTTCTTCGTTCATTGCTTTCACCCACTTCGAATCCTTTAATGCTTCAGCTGCATTAACAGGTTCGACATCTGCATAGAAAGCATAATATACCAGCTCACCTTCATCATCTATCACATCATCTGATGTAATCACACAATCTTGCAATCTTGCAGGAATGCGTCTTGTTCTTTGAGGTCTGCTTGTACTGGGTATATTTGCTGGCTCCTCTTGTCGAACTTCTCTTTCGACTTGAGTTTCTGGCTCTTCGAATAAGATTCCCACTGAATCTTTCTTGACATTTGCAGTCCAATCCCATTCTTTGAACTCATCTATGATCACGTCCCTGCTGATCACAATCTTCTTGTTCTCTGGATCGAACAACTTGTAGCCTTCTGTCGAATGATATCCAACTAGGATCATTTGACTTGACTTGTCATCAAGTTTCTTTCTCAACTGATCTGGCACATGTCTATGTGCAATAGATCCAAATACTTTCAGATGACTTAAGCTAGGCTTCACACCAGACCAACATTCTTCTGGAGTAATTCCTTTTAGCTTCTTTGTAGGACTTCTATTCAAAATGTATGTTGCAGTCGAAACAGCTTCACCCCAGAACTCTTTGGGTAAATTCTTGCCTTTCAACATACTTCTCACCATGTTCATGATGGTTCGATTTTTCCTTTCTGCAATTCCATTTTGCTGTGGAGTATAGGGTGGCACCACCTCATGCACAATCCCTTCTTTTTCACATAATCTTTCGAAGTCTTTCGACACATATTCTCCTCCACCATCAGCTCTCAAAACTTTGAGCTTTCGACCACTTTGTCTTTCTACCATGGACTTGAACTTGGTAAATACTTAGATCACTTCACTTTTCTGCTTGATCAGGTAAGTCCATAGCTTTCGACTGAAATCATCTATGAATGTAACAAAGTATTTGTTACCTCCCATCGAATCCACCTGAATTGGTCCACATACATCAGAGTATATGACTTCGAGATTAGCCTTCGATCTGCTTCTTGCATCCTTGCTGAAGCTGTTCTTGTGTTGCTTCGCCTGCACACATTCTTCACATACTTCGTTTGGAATGTCAATTTCAGGCAATCCTGAAACCATATTTCTTCTCTTCAAATCTTTGATGTCTCTGAAGTTGAGATGACCAAGTCTATAATGCCATATCCATTCATCTATGCTAGCTGCAGTCGAAAGGCACTTGTGTTCCATCACGTTTAGTTCAATCTTGAAGGTTCGATTCTGAGACATAGGAGCCTTCAAGATTACTCTCCCATTTGCATCAACGACACTCATCAACTTATCTTCGATTGACACTTTATAATTCTTTTTGACCAACTGCCCTATACTGAGCAAATTGCTCTTCATGCCTGGTATATACAATACATTCGAAATTACTGACTTCTTGCCATCTTTCCTCATGATCATAACATCACCAATACCTTCAGCTGCTAGTGTGTTGTCATTTGCAAAATTTACCATATTCTTCGTTGAGGGTTTTATATTGACGAACCAGTCTTTCCTTCCAGACATATGTGATGAACATCCTGAATCCAAGTACCATTGGTCCTTGAATCTGTCTTCATCTCTTGTTGTGACCATCAGCATCATCTCTTCTTCTTCTTCATGTTTTGCAAGCTTTGCATCAGTTTCTTGATTCTTTCATTTTTTTAGACAATCACTCGAATAGTGACCATACTTCTGACAATTGTAACATTGAATGTGACTCTTATCAGGTTTTCGACCACCACCTCTTCCTCTGTTTGCAGCACCACCTCTTTGGTTGCCTTGGTGTGTGTGATACGGTGGGAGAACTGACTATGGTTTTGCGTTCGTATTCGCACTTGTGCGGTTGAGCAAGAGTCGCCACCGACTTTTTATTTTATCCTAAAGGAAAGGTTGAAAAAGCACAGCAAAAACCTTTTGAGATATTTCGTGGGTTCGGGGGGTAGATTATGAAAAGGGAAGGTATTAGCACCCTTTTCATCCATGGTTATCCATGGGCTCTTAGTTACTTGGTTTTTTAGATCACTTGCCTTGATTTTCGATTGCTTGAAAATGGTGTGTGTTTTTGAAAATGTTTTGGAAGAAGATGCCTTGTCTTAGGCGACCAATGTATTCGACTCGTGTTTGAGTGTTTTACAAAAGTGTGTATCTTTTCGAAAAGATGTTTCAAATGTTTTTTTGAGAGTTTGTTTGAAAGTGTTGTGGATTGTGGTTTTTGAAAAGAAGGCAAGCGTTTTTGCAAGTCGATCTCAAGTAACTAAGAGTTTTGTCTACCCTATTGCACTCAAAGGTTTTCTCTATGTTTTCAACCCTTTTTTAACAATTTTGTTCCATCATTGAATTTGGTGGACAATCTTGCGTTTAGGAAGTTTGTTCGGGACGGGCGCGGGTCATCGTATGGACCATGAATGCAATGACGCCAAGTGTCTTTGGCAATTTGCTTTGAAGGGACTATGATCATTCCGTTTAGGCAACATTCGAAAGCGTCATCGAGGGACTTATGATCATTTTGAATTGGTTTTGCCAAAGATACTCAACGTGCAAGCATGGCCCATTTTGGAAGGCAACATGTGGGATTACCCTAGAGGGCGCAAGTGTGATTGTGTATTGATTTCATGTATTTGTCTTGTATTAGGTTATCTAGCGTTTGATTTTATATACATACAAACCCTAGGTCTAACCATGGTATAATTGAAAGCGGTAAATTGCGAAAAGGTAAAATCTACGCTATTATAAAATAAGTATCCGGGAGTGGGGGTACAAATTTACAAATGGGGATGAGACTTAGGAATGTAATGTCCAATAAGTTACAACCAAATCGAATCGATCAAATGTAAATGTAACGAATATACAAATATAAGCAAGTGTGTATAGGAGCAATGTAAATGTATTGTGTAAGTGTACGTGTATACGTGTATTTGATTATTTACAGGTGCGGAATGTGAAATTGAATGTGTATTAAGTATTGTTTTTGACTTAAAGAAAAAATCAAATGTTTATTTAATTTAATCCTTGATTGGTGATCTTGCATTATTTAATATATACAAAAAGAATGTTTTACTTAAATGTTTTAAATTCTAATTAAATTATGTATAAAAATATATCTTTATTTATTAAATACAAAACTTCTAAGAAAGGAAAATGTATTTATTTAAAAAAAGGAATTTATGTACAAAGATAATGTTTCTTTAAAAAATAAAAGAGAAGTATTTATCTTAAGAAAAAGAAAGGTTTTTTTCATTTTAATTACACTGTATTTTGTATTAAAATATTAGTATGTTATTGTCATGTTTTGTATTTCTATTTAACTATGCTAATATAAGAAAAGGTATTGTTTAGTGTAAAGAAAAAATGAAATGAAATTAGTATTATGTAAATTATATAAAAAAGTGATTAATGTTAAGATGTTAAAAATGTTAGTAAGCAAGAATGGGCTTAATGTTTGAAACGGGCAAGGCCCAGAGTTGAGACCAAGGTTTTTTGTTAGGGTTCACTGAATGTTGTTCATTAGGAAAACGCTTTAGGTTACAGTTAACGGCGCCATTCGTGCTTGTCTTCTTCGCTTCCACGTTCGCTTCTGAGCCTTCCTGCCTCGGCCACCGGTTCTCCACCTTTCTCCTCCCTCCAACCGGACGCTAGGGGGCAACGGATATACGGTATAAACGCTTTCTTTTTCGTTAGGCTTTTGTTATAATTGCATGTTCATGATTTTCCATGTTTATTGATTCTGAGTTGGTTTTATTATGTTATTATTTGAGGAATTTGAGCGAAAAAGAGTACGAAGTTGCTACCTGGAGAAAGAGGAAGGAGGGTGGGGAAAGCTAGGAGGCTCGATGGCGAATGGAACGTGATGCGCGCTTTGCTTCAGGTTCTGTGATGTCAAGCTGAGAATCTTAATTTGAACATCTTTTCATCTTTTTTTCTGTTAGCCTCGAATTTGCCTTTACTGCTTGTTGCCTTGAACTTTTTGCCTATCGTATCTTAGCCTATGATGAAGCTTTCTTCTGAGGCTTGCCTACTTCGCTCGTATGCCCATGTTGCCTTGAGATGAGTATGCTTTTGAATGTTTGTTGCCTTAGATTTTCTCTCTTCTTCTGACTTGTTGCCTCATTGTTAGCTTAGAATGTTTTTGCCCAATGATGTGTTTACTGAGGGTTTTCGTTGCCTTTGTGTTGCCTTATTCTGCTTGCTTCTCTAATGGCCAGTGATGATATATTCTGAGGCCTTAATGCTTGGGTCTTTTTAGTGTTGATGAGATATGTTTTGAGTTGTTGGCTTTTGCAACTGGTAAGGTTTTCTGGTTATGGGCATATGCTGTTTTTTGTGATATATTTGGCTTTGAATGGTTAAGGTTTTAGGCCATGTATTACTGGTTTATGCTTAGGCAGGTTCTGGTTTTGATGAACTGGTTATTGGCTTTAGTGAGGCTTCAGGCAGGTTGTACTGGTTCTTTACAGGTTTTAGGCTCAATGCAAGCTTAAGGCATCTGATAGTTTTGTTTGTTTTCTTCAGACAGGTTGGGTTCTTGAGGCTCAGCAGGTTTGAGGATTTATGGTTGAAACTGGTTTATGTTAGGCTTCAGGCAGGGTGGTATTATCTGGTTTTCTGCTGTTTGTGTTTAAGCAGGTTTGAGCTGAATGGCACAGGTTTGTGAGATTTCAGCAGGTTTGAGTTTAGGCCATCTTCTTTTTTTTGTTTAGACAGTAGGAGTGGTTTTATGCAGTGTGATGGTTGTTACTTGTTTACAGATTTGTTGCTGGTGAAGTTTTAAGGCTTATGCTTTAGTAGCTTGATGGTTATGTGTTTGTATATTTTTTTGCTCTTCCTACTGTGTTTAGTTCTTTTGTATCTGTTTCTATCTTCCTGCCTAAAGCCTAAAAACCTGCTCTCTTTCCTCTTCTCTTTCTCTCTCTTTAGTACAGTTAAATATATTAAACTATGTTTGTGCTGTACTTTTTTCTGAAAGGGCCATTTGTTGGGACATGATGACATGAATATGTTTGCTTGCATAATAGTTTTCCTCTGCCTATTGTCCCTTCTTTTGACAGCTTTTGTACTTTTTGAACTTTCCATATCTTTGCCAAATCTTCTTTATTGACAGCTTGGGTAACCTTTTTGGCATTTTGACAACAAGTTGTACTTTGGATTTCTAGTTTGATTTGAATTATGCAGTTTGTGTGAGACTTGAACTATGCAATGTGTTGACAAACTTTGCATTCATGATTAGCAAATAAAATTCTTCCCTCTTTGTGAACCGGGAGAAATCCCGTGATTTGCAGAGAGGGTTAACTCATCCCAATCAGTGGCCCTTAATGATGAACTCTTTTTATCTGTCATTATTTATTTATCTGTTTTTTGACTTTTCTCTTTTTCTCTTGCAGATGAATAATTGAATGGAGGGGAGCAAAGTGAAGAATGAAGAATTAGAAAAAATAGGATAGTTTTCTTTTTTTATTTAAATTTAAATTAATGTAAAATCATTGCTTGTAATTAAATTATAAACAATAATTGTACAAATAATTCAAGAATAAATAAAAGTCTTTATTATCCAATCAATTCTATTTCCTTCTTTATTGTTTATTTATTATTTAAAACTCTTTGAATTAAAATAATCGAAAAATAAATTTCAATCACTTAATTTAGAATAATAAATAATTTAAATAAACAATGCTTTAATAATTGATCAGTTAAACCTGGCCTTTCCAATATCCAAAGCAAAGCAACAGTTAACCAAAACAAACTAATCAGGCGCATTCCCTTTTCCCTGATTTTTTATCAAACACTGTAAATCCAAACTGCATGGATCTTTTGACTGGTTCAATCAAACGAACGTGAATTCAAACCAACTGCCTTCTTTTTACTGATTAAATCAAACAATGCGAATCCAACCCAAATCTCGGAATGTCTTGCAAAGCACTGTAGAATTTAGATCTTTCTGAGAACACGCGCACAAACCCTAATTCCTGATTAAATGCTAAAGAGCATTCGCCTGATCAAAGTCGAGCCAAAATCAACCAAAACCCTAAGCCAACTGTGTGAAACATTCCAGAGCCCTGAAAATCAGTAAAACCCTAATTTTTGTTTGACTGACGAGAAAAGTCAGTTTGACCGATTCTTGAGCCAGTTTGAAAAATCAGGAAATGCCGGAAGCTGCGATCTTTTGTGAAAAAAAGCGAGGGCAAATTTTGGGGTACAACAGTGTGGTCTTCTTTGATTCGACACGTCTCCTTAGATTTGGTTTCCTCTACCATTCGATTTGTTGTAGCCACCTCTACTTCTGTCGAAATACTTTCCTTTGCCTTTGGTCTCTTTTTCTGAATGTGCCTGCAAGGCCACATCACTCTTCGATTTTCCTGCAGCTCTTTCGTTCATTCTTTGTTCATGAGATTCGAGCGTCCCTTGAAGCTCTTCCTTTGTCAATTTAGACAAGTCTTTCCCCTCTTCTATCGCCACCACTATGTGGTCGAACTTAGGAGCTAAGGATCTCAAGATCTTCGAAACAACAGCTCTTGTTGTTAATGTTTCTCCACATGTCTTGATTTGATTCACTAGTTTTGTAACTCTAGTGAAGAAATCAGATATGTTTTCACTGTCTTCCATCTGAAGCAGTTCATAGGTCCTTTTGTGAGTTTGTAACCTCACTTCTTTCACCTTCTCAGCGCCTCCAAAAGACTTCCCAAGGATCTCCCAAGCTTCTTTTGCAGATTCTGAATCACTAATCTTTTCGAAATTGTCTGGGCTGACACATTGATGAATTATAAATAATGCTTTATAACTCAGCTTCTCAGATTCTGTGTATTTCTTCTTTTCTTCTTCTGAAGCGTTTTCGCCAAGCGCTTCGACTCCATCTTTTACAAGGTCCCAAAGACCTTGACACCTTAATAAGACTTTCAGCTGTTTGCACCAATTCTCATAGTTGTCAACTTTCAGAATTGGTAGCGTTGCTGGATAGTTTGCATTCCCATAACTTGTCATCGTTAATTCTTCAATCGTTCTTGATTGACACTTCCCTTGAATTGAAACAAAAGCTCTGATACCAGATGTTGGAAATCCACCAATACTTTATGATGAATTTCAACCACCACTGATGATTAGTTATGACAAACAAATAAAAATAACACTAGAAATATTTCTGCAGAATTTCTCTTCTACCCACAACCTGTGGAATCTTTATTATTCACTTTGCAACTGCAAAATACTGTGAATGACTTGATTACAAAATAGGGGTTACTCCCTCTATTTATAGATTTAGGTTATCTTGCTCCCTAAGCTAAACCCAAGCCCAAAATATCTCTTTACTAAACCAAATCTAATCTAGATTTAAATTCAAATCTATTTAAATCTAAACAGATCAAATCTTCTTTTGATACATATGAATTACAATTTAACATCAATAAGAGGCCTACATTGGTGGACTAAAATTCTCCTACTGCAAAGAGGGACCCCCAAGTATTTGACTGGAAGATCCCCTTTGTTGATCCTTGTTTCCCTCTTAATAACCTCTTGCTCATCCTCTTTAACACCCCCATAAAAGATCTTAGATTTGGTAGGGTGGACTATTAGACTCGTGGCTGCAGAAAAAGAGTGAAAAATTCCCATCATAAGCTTTACATAAATAATGTCACCCCTAGAGAATAGCATCAGATCATCAGCAAATGAGATGTGAGTAATCTTCAATTTCCTGCACTTAGCGTGAAAATTATAATCAGGGAGATCTGCCAGCTTCTTTAAGCATCTACTCAAATACTCCATTACTAGCACAAACAACAATGGACATAAGAGGTCTCCTTGTCTGAGACCCCTTTTGCATTTCAAAATATATGTCATGTGATTGTTCACAAAGTACCTTTAAGAAACAATTGAGATACACACCATTACCCAAGTGATAAACCTTGTAGAAAAATTAAGCTCCTGCATGATATCTCTTAAAGTCTCCCACTCCACTGAGTCATAGGCTTTCTGGATGTCCATTTGAATGACACATCTTGGCGACACATGCTTTCTCCCATACCCTCTCACCAATTCATGAGCCATGATAATATTATCATGTATCACTTTTTTCTGGAATAAAAGCATATTGGTTATCTTCAACAACCTGGTTAATCACCTTACTAAGCCTCATTGTAAGAATCTTGGAGATCACTTTGTATATAGTAGTACAATAAGCAGTTGGCCTCATATCTTTGATAGTATATTTGCTTTAATATATTTAGGTATAAGTGTGACAGTAGCACAATTCACAACCTCATACATATAATTGTTATAAAAAAATCATTCACTGCAGCAATAAGATCCTCTTTGATAATCACTGCAGCATTTTCTATTAAGGCTCCTCATGATTGGTTGAAGTCTTTTTAATTTTCTCCAAAACACAAACATATGTTTGACTTTTATTTGATGTCTCCAGCTATCTTTCACTTTGTTCATAAATTCAGGGTCCTCAACTATATAATTGATAAATTTGAATATGGTTTGCTTGTTGCTCGCCTAATATCTATTCTACCTGAACCTGATTCTCAAAGGAGAATGGTTTTAGATATGAGGTTGAATAATCTCAGTCTAACTATTGGGAAAAGTCTGATACCAATCTTCATTACACATAGCCCTATCAATTCTAGAATAAATGATTTCATTCTTCTATTTATTTTACCAAGTGAAGTGGGGGCCAGTTGTAATGTGTTCAAAAAGCCCCGCCTCACTCATCATATCTTCCAAATCTGGATACTCAATATACTGAACAGGACTCCCCCAATCCTGTCTTCCAAAGTAAGCACATTGTTAAAATCACCAGTTATAATCCAAGGCCCTTTGATGTTGACAGATAATATTTTAATTTCCTCCCAAAGATTTCTTATATTCCCAATCTTATTATGAGCATATATTTATGTCATCCAGAATTTACACCCATTCTGATCAGTCACATCACAATGTATCATCTGCTCTGAACTCTCCAACTTATTAATCTGAAAATCTGAATTTTTCCATAAGACCCAAATCCTACCATTTGGGTGTTGGTCATAGTTGTCAATACAATTCTAATGTTGCCTAACAATTTTCCTCACTTTATTGGCATTATTCTGTTTTACTCTAGTTTCTACCAAAATAATGCAAGACACATTCAATTTTTTGAGATGGGACCAAATCTCAATGTGTCTAGAACTTTTATTGATGCCCCTTGTATTCCAGGTTACTATCATGGTACACCAAAAAATTGTGTCTCTGCTCCCTCATCGAATATTGAAAATCCATTACTGCATCCAATTCCCAAATCATGTGGTTGGCACCTTGTTTCTATCACAATACATTTGTTCTTGTGCTTTGTAGCACCCATCATTGTCCACCTTAGGCCATCTTCATCTACATTTTCTCTTGTATCCTTTGGTGTCACTTTTATCTCCTATATTATCTCTGTTGTGTTAGTATCTTGATGCTCCTGCTGATTTTTTACAGTCCATATTTTGTTTATCACCGACTTTTATTTTTCACACACATGTACAACTCTATTATGAAGATGTGAAAAACACAAGAAGGGGGTTGAATTGAAAACTTGGATCAAAAATAGCTTAATGACACAGTATTTTTATCCTGGTTCATTTGATCTCAAACTACTCCAGTCCATCCGTCAAGGTGATTTCGCCTCTCTCCAACGAGGTCTTAATCCACTAATCTCAAAAGATTACAACAGCTACTTTAACAACTGTTAAAGTCTTCTTGAGTACAACCACAAACCGGTTAATCTCAAGGAAATATTTTACAAATGATTGAACAAGAATGTGTTGTTGTTTTCTAACAAAACAGTTTATCGTAACTGTGATAATTACACAGGTTAAGCTTAGAGTAGAGAATAAATTTGCTAGAGCTTAAATATGCGTGGTTTGGAATTCTCTGCAAATTGATGTGTGCGTACGTACGTTCTTCTTTTTGCAAGCAGACTTGTTTATATAGGCAAGGCAAAGACGTTGTCCATAAAGCACGTTTAATGATAATAACACACTTTCCTTTTGTATAAGATCTTGTCTGAAGAAAGCCGTTGGCATTAATTCTGTTTTGAATGTACAATAACGCTTCAGAGTCTTCTATCCTTAACTGCTGATGACGCTTCAGAATATTGATGACTTGGTTGATATGTCTTTGTTCAGAATCAGAGTTTGTTCTAATTAAGCGCAGGTTCTGGTCACCAATCTTCAGCGTATAATCTGATCGCTTCAGCATGTAATACTTTAGCTTATCTTCTGATGTTGATCCCATCAGAACTTCTGCATACATAAAACATATTTTTAAGGTGCATATTTGTTCTTTGTATATATTCTCTATATTTATTTATTCTTTGTATTTGTTATCATCAAAACTCTAATCAAGGATTGTAGAATCAAACTATGTTCTAACAATATCCCCCTTTTTGATGATGACAAAAACCAGATTTTTCAATTAAAAATAAAGAATAAAAAGTATAGAATTAAGAAGAAAAACTCCCCTGAGTTGATTACTTCCCTTTAATTTCTTGAGTCTTTGAGCATCATAATTTAATTGCGTCTTTCATCAGAGTTTTATACTTGTTCAAGCTTTTCAGAAGAAAGAAGTTAAGTAGTTCAGAATGTTTGAGACTTCTGTCTCAGTAATCCGTTATTGAAAATATCTTATTCTTTCTCCCCCTTTTTGTCAGTTATCAAAAAGAACATATAATCAGAGCTAAAAAAGGATTTATATTAAAAATAAGAAGTTCAGACCAGCAGCAATGTAGAACAAATATTACAGATAAACAGATTTAAAAAATAATAAAATCTAAGAGGGAGGAGGAAGGTGTGTGAACAAAGCTTCCAGCAAGCCCTTGATCTGGGTGTTGGTTTCCTCTTGCTTGCTCAAAATGCTCTTGATTTCTTTGTTTGTGTCATCCTGTTTATCCAACCTTTCCTGGATAACAACATTTTCCCTCTTCAGTTCTTCCAGAGTTTTCCTTTCATAGGAGGGAGCTGGAGAATCTTCAGTAACTGGATGCTTCTCAGAGCATTCTGTAACTTGATGATTTTGAACCAATTCCTCTGCATAAATCATCTCATTTGGAGCAGCAGTCAGAGTGAGACCTTTTGACTCTGGTTGAACTTTGTCTGATGGACGATGTTCTGACCAGGGAGCATTATCCAGAGGGAGAATCTCTTCCTTGAGTAGTTGGCTCAGAACTTGGTCTTCAAAAACCTTAAGCAGATTACTGAAATTCTGTTGAACTTGTCCATAGCTCTGTTCTTGCAGCTTATGTGTTTCAGAACTTAGCCATTTTCTGAAACTTGTCCAAAGATAATCTGAAGCAACAAGGTTAATTATCTCTAAACTAGCTTGCTTCAAGGAGGTTATCCATTTCTGCATTTCTGTTTCAAACATCAACAAACTAGTACCAACATCTGGAGTGGTTTCAGTTGTTGTTGGTTTTGGAAAGGCAGTTTTGGTTTTGTTGGATATAGCAGCTAAGCGTTCAAAAACAGTTGGATCAATGACAAGTCTTACGTTGTCATTTGGATTTCTCTTTGGTGAGGGAGTGGGAGAGTCTGGTATAATTATTGGACTTGTTGGGGAATTTGGTGGTGTTGATTCGAGAGAAGAAGGAATTTGTGGAATGTCCAGGATGGTGATGGGCATACGGATGGCCACAGGTTCAATGATTCCTGGAATGGGGATTGTATATGAATCTGAAGTAGGTTCTTTAGATTGGTTGGATTGATCATTGTGGGGTTCTGGTTCACAATTTTCAGATGGTTGGTTCTCAGAAGTTTGAACTTCTGGTTGTGATTGTTCAGGTTGTGGAGATGGTGGATGAGGAATATCTGGTTGAGGAGATGGAGGTAGTGGTATTTCTGTTTGTGGAGCTGCTGTTGTAGTTTCGGAGTTTGGATTTTCTGGGATTAGAGGGTTTGGATTTTTTGGTGTGGGAGCTGAAATATCTTGGTCAAAAGATTCAATATCTAACAGAACTTTTGCAAGTTCTGGTTGAGTTGATTCATTATTTGGATTGATAGGAAGGGAGTGAGTTTCTCTAAGAATTAGAGTTTCTGAGGGGTCAAACCCTATGTCAAAAGTTTGTGGGATAGGAATTTCTGATTGGGTAGGTATGGGTTCAGATGTTGATATAGTAATTGATTCTAAAACAGTAACAGAAGAAGGATTACCTTTCTTTTTAGCAGCTTTTAGAGTCCGCTGGGATGATCCTTCTGCTTATGCCTTCCTTTTCTTGTTCTTCTTCAAAACAACTTTTGGAGCCGCCTGTTACAAGTCCTGGATATTTAACTCTGGTGCAGTGCCATCTGCCTTACATGCTTCCAAATATCTAACGATTATCTCAGGTTTGGAGTCAATCTCAGAGAACATAGGAAAATCATCCAGAGGAATTCTTCTGGAGGTGATGGTTGCAAAATAAGTAATGTTGGGTTCCTTCTTGATGTTCTCAATAATTTTCATCTTTTTCAGATTCTTTGCATTCAGTGGCTTCCCAGCAGTTGCCTCTAGAGAGCTAATTTCTTGTGCTTCAGTCAGATGCTCTATCAGCCTATTCTCTGTCAGAATATCTAATATGAGTCTTCCAAGGGGTATCCAGTCCCTTTTGGTACGCTCATTTTTGCACCCCAAAATTTACCCTCCCATATTCTTCAAGGTTTGCTAAGAGCATGCTTCAAAATCTCCCAAGGGTTGCACAGTCCAATTGCCTCCTAACAGTCAAAAATTAGGGTTTTGGTCCTGACAAAGAAATTGAAGTTTCCAAGGGTCCAATCAAGTCCCACATACCTATAAGCATTGTCAAGCATCCTTATGCCAAGTTTCAAGACTCACAGCATCAAATTGCACAGTCAAAAACCCTAATTGCTTCACAGTCAACTGCAGGGGCAAAATGGTCATTTGACAGTCAAAAGTCAAAATTTTTGGTCAACATCTTATTTTGAAGCCAAAAACATCATTTGATCAATTCTTGATCATGATTCTCAAGGCATGGCTCAAAAAGTCTCAAGATGCAAAAGTTTCTATTTTTGGACAGTTGGAAAAGTCAACTGCAAATTGACCAAGGCATAACTTCCACATGGTTTATCAGAAAAATTTCATCCAAAGCTCATTTTGAAGATAATGACATTTCCTACAACTCATCTTCACACTTCAAGTCCAAGAAATGCTCTCACAAAAAGTTATCAATTTCAACATTATAGGTCATTTTCAAAAGTCAACAAAAAGGCACTTTAAGTCAAAGACCATAACTTGAGATTGGTAAATCAAAATGACATGGTACCAAAGGCATTGGTTAGAGGACTTCAAGACCTTTCCAAAATGTCCAAGAACATGATCAAAACTTAAAAAATTGAGCAAGATATGCCTTGTGGAAGTTGGGAAATTTTTGGGAATTTTGAAAAGTCAACTTTGCTTCAAATGCCTCAAAATTGCTAATGGGCCTCAATTTCTTCCATGAATCATTATCCAAAAGCTATGCACGACCCATTAAGCTAAAAGGGAGTTATTTTCTTATTTTTAATTAATTAATTGAATTTTTAATCCTATTAATTCATTTAATTAAAATTAAATATGAGAAAAATACTAAATCATGTGTTTCAAATCTTTTTGTGCAACCAATTCATTCTTTATGGATCAAATATTCGTGTACCATTCAAAGAGGCAAAATCTTCCAAAATAGGCAAGCTTCCATGGCAAAAAGGATTGAAAAAGATATACAAAATCAAATATTCAAAAGCATTAAAACAATGGATCATGGGCTTGTTTTTCTAACCTAATTCCATCTACATACATATGCAAACATAACCCTAATGCCAAGGGGAGACAAGCTGCGCTCAAAACACAATAACACATTGCACTTTTTTCACAAAAATCTCAAAACTGAAAACATAGCTAGAGCTCGTTTCAAGGCGTCAAAGCTATTCCAAAAGCTTGCTGACACCACCAGGAAGGGATTGCAATCAAGAACACAGCCCCTGACCTCAAGAATTGGTAGAACCACGTTGCCCTGTTCATAAAATTTTGCATATTCGTGTTTGCATTTTCATGCCTTGTTAATGTCTTTTAATGATTGATTTACACTAACATGAACTCTCTGAAGCTATTGGTGTCCTTTAATTGAATTGATATTGCTTGTGTCAAAAATTGCCATGAACGGATATTAGGGTTTCTGAAGCTTTGATTTGGGGTTTCACACATAAGGAAAAATTGGCCACTCAAACCAGGACCATTGGATTCAGGACATCCAGACGAAACTAATCCACTATTCGCGCCCTTTTTATGTTTGCATATGCCCTATTCGCTATTTTTCAGGTTTGAGTTTAGTGGGGGTTTAAAACCCCCGCTATCTAGTTGTTATTTTCAGGCAAAACGAAGAAACAAGGAAGGAGACGCTGAGGTGTTGAACTGTGGTTGGACCATTCAAAGTTTGGCGCGTTTTTTTTATTGTCCAGCATAATACTCATTATTCACATATAATAATCACGTTCTATTATGATATCAAGATAACGCGTTGGCTCAGCTGGTTGGTATGCTGTCCTGCAGGTATTGGGACCTGGGTTCGATTCCCAGGTCCCCCACTTCTTCCATATTTTTTTCTTTAATATGCTTCTATGCAGCGTGCCATCAAAAGACCACCATGCACCCCAAAGCCTGCGCCTGCCAAGTGTCCAGGAGACTCAATCTGATGGCTATCACATGAATTCCACCATGCACGCCAGTCAATGGATCTGCACACAAACGCTGAAAGTCAAAAAGGGCTTGGGATTAATGGGCCAAATTCCTTGCAATTAACCTCCAAAGGGGTCAGATACCCCCATGGTTTGTCCAATTTCCTACTTTTATTTATTTTTCTTTATATTCTTTTATTTGTTTTTTTTAATTAATTGTTTCCTTTAAATTATACAAAATTAATTTTCATAACACAAAAAAAATCAGAAATCAAGAAAATAAAAAATGTTTATTTAATATTTAATGCATTAATATTTTTTGTAAACAAATTTTTAATAATTAATTTAGTAAAATTAGGTTTTATTTTAATCTTTTCTTAATAAACTAAAATATATAGCAATTAGGTTTTTAACATTTTTTATCCTTTTTTAATAAACAATTTTTCTTATTATCATTATTATTAACTATTAATTAATTTTTGTAAATAAACATGTCGTTAATTAATTAGAGTAAATTAGGTTAAAACTTAAATATTTTTCTTTAATAATTAAAAACAATTTAGAACTAGGGTTTTATTTAACTTCTTCTTTTAATTAATTCTCTTTATTTCCATTAAATATCAAAAACTATAAAAAATAATTTCTTTTCTTTATTAAATAATTAATTAATTTTCTAATTTAGTTTGATTTCTTTAAAGGGTCCAACGCCCTCGCACATTCGATTCCAATTTCTGGTCGCACGTTTATTCTTATTTTCTGCTTCAAATATTATGTAATTGCCCAAGCTTTGTAATAGTAATTAGGAAATTTATTTATTTTTCGCATTTTATTAAAAAACGGGTCTTTGTTAATTTGGCGATGTATAAACCCGCGCCTTGTAATAGCATAGGACCTTTATTTTCCGCACTTTAATTTCCGCACCCCTTAACTGCTAAATTTTGCATGAAAGAATGAATGGCCCAAATAAAATCAAAGCGTAGATCACCAAAAGCATGACAAGATAAAACATAACTGAAAACGACACACAATTCACACACCACTCTTAGGGTACGCCTCACTGTTGCCTTGCCCCTCGAAACGTGGTCGTCGAGTATAGGACGTTTTAGTAAATCCTTATGTCCAGAACATGGCATAAGGGTAGCTTCTAAGGTGTCCTACTGTTGCTCTGGTGACCACACTGTCCCTAACAAACGAATTGACCCGAACACCTCAAACGGTGGTGCTACCTACCCCTCAATGGTGGGATGGCACTACCTTAAGGACATTTACACAGCCTAATTCCTTAGGGTAGGTAGATGACTCGTAGATACTTGCTCTAATTCAAAACAAATAAAAAATAAACTCTTTCACACCGACACTTTTCAAAAAGCTTTCAAAACAATTTTTCAAACACTCTTGAGGACTGATACAAGAGTCGATCTGAAACTTTAAATGAAACTTTTTCAAACTCACTCACGATTGAAAAGCAAACAAACATTTTGAAAACACAATGAGCAAGTATCTAAGATCCCATGGATAACCATGGATAGAAAGGGTGCTAACACCTTCCCTTTCTATAAATCTACCTCCCGAACCGATAAACTATCTCATAAGGAATTTTGCTGTACTTTTGTCCCGTCCATGTTGGAGAAAATAAAAGACGGTGGCGACTCTTGCTTCCGCGACATTTCGCGAACCAGCTTCAAAACAGTCAGTTCCAGATCCACCGATCACAGAACTGGCGACTCTGCTGGGGACAATATAAGTGGGGTGTACCTTAGGAATAGTTCATCATCATGTTTTCAATTGCTTGCTTTGCTTGATTTAATATTGTGGGCCTGTTTTGGGAGTTTCATAGATCCTAACCCGGATCTGGGGATACCTCTTAGAAAGTAGCAACAAATTGTGAGGGAACTGTGCGGGGTATACCGACACGGTTGAAGTAGTTTGCTACGTTGATGTGGCACTTTGGTGAGTACCGCTAACCCTTGAGTTCAATCAAGGAGATTACGGGGCCTCTGCATGGTGTCGTGAAGCATCAACTGACCTTAGGAACCTTAATTGAACCATCTTGGCCTCTTTAGGGTAGTGAGATAACTGACTTTGGTGCAGTCCGGGGTTGGTTAATACTCGATACTACACTCAATTGAGGGTTGTTTTCTTGGAATATTTCGGTCGCCAGTTCAGTAGCTAAATAGAAACGATGAACAATGAAAGCAATCCAGTGATATTGGGACCCTTAGAACCCGGTTACTTCTGATAGGACAGGTTGAGCCCACCAACTTCAAGAGGGTAATACCTAGACCTCATGCTGGCCTAAACTCTAAGGGCTCTTTGTGTGACTTGTGTGCTTTCAAACTTGACTATTTGCATGCTTGTTATCTGCCACTCGAATTTCTTGCAGGTTTTGTTTACAGTCCTTAATATGGACTCATAACAGGGTCTACCTACATTACTCCATGCATATCATAACATCATACCATTGCATGCATCCTGCATAAGGACTAATCCATTTCAAGGATCTCAAAGGCTTGTGATGCAGGTCCTGATGAGTCAATTGTCCAGCAAGGGGCAAAGGGGATTTATTTTCCTCTAGGCAAGGTTGTCAGGGGCTATGACCCACTGGATATGGTGAGCCTTTGACCCTTGAAGAAGGACTCTCGACAACATGAAGCTCCTTCAATCAAGCTACCGGATTCAAATTCTGACAATTTTTTCTTGTTTACCCCGCGAGATCCTTGAAAACATTGCATATATATACATACATATCATTGCATAACAGGTACCCTTTTGACAGGTCACTTACCATCTCCGCTATTTATTTCAGTAATGGCTTCCCAACAATATAACCAGGATCTTCAGGCTCAAGAGATTCAGTTCAGGGAGATCTTCCTAAGCCTATCCAAGGGGCAAGAAGAGTTAAGGACACTCCTCATGGGGAATCTGGCCAAGCAAAACCCCGAAGATGACAAGGACGAACGACTGAAACGTCTACAAGCTGAGGTAGACACATTGAAAACCCAGATGATGGGGCAAAGAGCTCTCATCCAAGGTTTAGCTCGGGAGCAAGAAGAGTTGAGGACCATGATCAGTCAACTCCATCAAGACAGATACAACATGAAGCAACCAGTCCAAGTCAGGGACCAAGTCATTAATCAGCCTCCAAGAAGTCAAAGGTTTGGTTTAATGAACGGGCCTCTCCAAGCTGCTACTACTTCACAGGTCCAACAACGACCTCGCCAAGAACAACAGGCTGATCAGAGCAAACCAGACAAGCCTAAAAGGCAGTTCACCAAGCTCAACGTGTCACCGTCTCAAGCTTTACAACAATTGTTGAGGTTGAATCTGGTGAAGTTAAGGGACCCTCATAAGAATCTCAACACAACCTCCCTAAAGTACAATCCTGAGGAAAGATGTGCATACCACTCTGACAGTCCAGGACATGACACCGACGACTGCTGGGCTCTGAAGAATAAGATCCAAGACCTGATTAATGAAAGAGCTGTGGATTTCACCCAGATGGGCCAGGCTGAATGCTCCTTCCATCCCTACAAGATGCACCAGTCGAAGTAACAAGCCCTGAGACTAGAAGACTTTTGTTCATTAGAATTTTTCAAGTTGTGATTTTCTTTTGATTGTTCAAACATTTATTCATGTTAAACATTGTTATTTCATTAATGCGCTACACATGTCTGTTTTGAAGTAATTATTTCGTATTCACTATTTAAAATTGCTTTCATTTTTGTGATGTTCAATGCTCGATTAATAATTCTAAGCCTCTTGAGGGAGGATGACGAAAACGATACCGCAATCTACAGTATGCTTTTAAACAGACCCCGCTGATGAGGTACAGGCATTGTTTCAATCCCTAAACACTGGAGTTATAAGGAAGATAATCCCTCGTCAACCCCTCTGAGCCAAAGAAGTAGGAGTTTTTCTTTTCGAAAATTAAAACCCTTTATCATAACCTGGGGCAGGGTAGTTCTCTCAGTTGATCCAAGTGCATAACAAATGGCACCAAAGAGGTCCTTACAAAAAAAAAAAGAAGACAGTGATGATTCTGAATAATCATAGGGATAGGCAGTCATTACTTCTCAAAATAAAAACCCATTAAGTCAAAACCTATGAAGGAGACTTACAAAACTGGGGCATCCCGCTGACTGTAATTCAAAAAAAAATAGTTCAGGCAAAAAACATGGATAATGAAAGAAAAAGAAAGAGGTCTTACAAACCCTAAACCAAACAAAAATGACTGCCTATTCAAATAAACGTTCAACATCGGAACCATCACTGGAATTTCAGAGCAAAGACTCAAACAAGGTCTAACGCACGATCAGCTGAGTTTAGGTTTGAAGAACATCACGAAGAGTGGGTGGGTACAAATAATTTGAGCCTTTATCCTTTGTTTCTTAAACCGAACAAGGCCACGCTACAACCCTTAAAAGTCCTAGCTGAAGCATGGGTTAGTTCGAAAGCATACTGTTACCAAAGGTATCCTGACTCCTTAAGGCTTGCTATAAAATATTGAGTTGACATCACATTTTACAAAATTTGCTGGTTTTACTGAAAAATGCATTTTTCAAAAACTTCAAGACAGACATAAGCTTTGCATTTTTAACATAACTTTGTTTGCATATGACTTTTTGTTTGAACAACATAGAAATTCGCACGACAAATGCCTAATGAACAAAAGCACCTCCAATCAAGGGGCAGGGCCTGATCATCGTCCATCATCTGGGGCAGTCCAGTCAAGATTCAAGGAATCTCTCAAGATGCCAAACAGCCAGGGGCAAACCTCCGCCTAAGCCACTTGGGGCATTGGACATGAATTCCCAGCAACAAATCTTGCATCTTCTGGTAGCGTGGCAACACAATAACATGGGCACCTCCATACATCCTAAGAGCATGGACATAGTCGGAAAAAATACTACGCGTAATCAAAGACCCGCTAGGTTGACACACCTAGGCAAAAATAAGGGCTTCCCGGCGAACCAAAAGGGTTCGGGCAAAAATAAGGGATGAAATGAAAAAGCTGTACACCCGGCAACTCGAAAACCTGAAAAGGCGACTTGGGCAAAAATAGGTATCCCGGTGGACCAAAAACCCGAAAGGGCGGTCCAGGCAAAAGTTAGGGATAAAAAACGTACGACTATGTCCCGGCATCTTGTCACTTGCTTACCAGAAGAAGACTGGTCAAATGGCAGTTATCAAGATCTCCACAGGTATCTTCTCCCACAGAAACAGGGGCAGTAATGAGTTGTCTAAGCAATCTAGTTTCTCTGTCCATCAAGGTACAAAGATAGGTTCGGCTGAAGGACGCAACCAAGATATCTTAACTCCCCAGAGAGTAAGCCAGCAAGTCAACATACTCTCCCCAAGCAATGTTATAATGTGATGATTCTTCAGATCCCTTATCTTGCTGGAGGGAAGACCCATAGTGAAAATTTCTCTTGCAATTGAAGCAACATCAGAACATCTTTTAGCCATGTCTATACACCTTACGCCACCACCATTGTAACCTATCAGTCTTGCAATTAGGTCTTCAGTAATGACTATCGTCTTCCCCATGACATACGAAGTGACTTGATGGTTGGAGGATGAAGCATGAATCCAGAATTCTTTCACAAGAATTGGAAACGTTGGACCTAGAAGACGGTTAAAATACATGTTCCATCCTTGAGCATTGACCTCTTCAGAGAGATTGAATCCATTTTCTTGAAGACTTTCAAAATCCACAATCAGTTCTGAAAGAACTTCCAGGTTGTCAATGGGCGTGAGTAGAGTTCTGAATGGTTCTCCGTACTGTTCCATAGAATCATTCTCTGAGAACTGGTGTTTGGTACGCTTGAGGAAGCCATGTTCACACAGGAAATTTGAGAAAGATGAAAGGTTTTGAAGGTACGAACAGAAAACAATTTGAATGAATTGAGAGAGTAAAAGTGAAAGAGTGTAAATAGTGAAACTTGCGTTTAAATAGATTTTTGAAAACATAAACTGTAAGAGAGAGAAATAATTAGTAATGATTATAAGCATTAATGACAACTGATTTTAGGGGATTCATAAAGATATTGGAACGGTTACCCATGACATGTGTCTCAATGCACCCAATCAGCGCTTTTGACCTTTCATAAAAGTGAACGCGTGTTCAGCCTCAGAAGGTAGCTGATGAATGGATGACAATTGTTTGCTTACGTGAACAGCACACTTCTATCCTTGAAATTAAATGCTCAAATCTTCATGGATAGACTCTGATACAATCTGTACTTCTAAAATTCTGAAGGTAGGTTGATCAATAGTTCACAGAAAATAACTAAAATTATGAAGGTTAAGATATGTAAATAAAATAATTTATTCTGGGAAATGCTTCATGCTGAGGTGTTTCAGAATGAAGTTAAACCTATCTTCAGAAAGAGGTTTTGTAAAGACATCAGCTCATTGATGGTCTGTGTCAATGAATTTTAAATTAAGAATCCCTTTCTAAATATAGTCCCTAATAAAATGATGTTTTATTTCTATATGCTTAGCCCTAGAATGCAAAATAGGATTTTTACTAAGACAAATAGCAGAAGTATTGTCACAGAGGATATGGATGTTACTCTCAAATATATTGAAGTCCTCAAGTTGACTTTTCATCCAGAGAATTTGCGTACTGCATCCAGCGGCTGCTATGTATTCAGCTTCTGCCGTTGATAGAGCAATTGTGGATTGTCTTTTGCTGGACCATGAGATCAGATTTTCTCCCAGAAATTGGCAGCTTCCAGAAGTGCTTTTATGTTCTACTCTGTCTTCAGCAAAGTCAGCATCACAGTATCCTACTAAGCTGTAATCATTTGATTTTCTATAAAACAAACCCAGATTAGCAGTACTTTTCAGATCCTTGGAAATTCGCTTAACTGCTGTTAAGTCAGATTCTCTAGGATCTGATTGGAATCTAGCACAAATGCAAACACTGAATAGAATGCCAGGCCTTGAAGCCGTCAGATATAGAAGAGAACCAATCATACCTCTGTAGACATTCTGTTCTACCTTTTTACTTACCTCTTCTTTTTCCAGAATGCACGTGGGATGCATTAGAATCCTTGAGGGCTTACATTCTGAGAGATCAAATTTCTTCAGAAGTTCTCTGACATATTTGCTCTGATGAATGTAAGTTCCTTCTGGAGTTTGATTAATCTGAATGCTCAGAAATAATTTTAGTTCCCCCTTTAGGCTTATCTCAAACTCTGCCTGCATACATTTAGAAAACTCTCTTCCTAGAGAGGGTTAGTGGATCCAAATATGATGTCGTCAACATAAATCTGACATACTAAAATGTCATTCTTAACTGTCTTACAGAACAAGGTTGTGTTCACTTTCCCTCTGGTGAATTCCTTTTCTAACAGGAAGTTACTTAGTCTTTCATACCAAGCTCTGGGAGCTTGTTTCAGACCATAAAGTGACTTCTTTAGTTTGAAAACATATTCTGGATTTTTGGAACTTTCAAAACCAGGGGGTTGGTGCACATATACCTCTTCTTCTATATAGCCATTTAAGAATGCACTTTTGACATCCATCTGATACAGAGTGATGCCTTTATTAACAGCAAATGATATTAAAAGTCTGATAGATTCTAACCTGGCAACTGGAGCAAAGGTTTCAGTATAGTCTATCCCCTCTTGCTGACTATAACCTTGTGCTACCATTCGTGCTTTGTTTTTGATGACTTCACCTTGCTTGTTCAGTTTGTTTCTGAACACCCATTTTGTACCAATGGCGTTGAATCCTTTTGGTTTGGGAACCAGATGCCATACATCATTTCTGGTGAATTGATTTAGCTCATCTTGCATAGCCAGAATCCGGTCATTGTCCAGAAGTGCTTCATCAATTGTTGTTGGTTCAATCAGAGAAACCAGTCCCATGAGGGATTCTTCAGAGTTTCTGAAAGTAGATCTTGTTCTGATTGGATCTTCCTTCCTTCCTAAAACTGTATCTTATGGGTGATCAATGCTGCTTCTGGATGGTCTTTTCTGGAGTTGATCAACAGAAGATGTTGGATTGCTTGTAGTAACTCTTTCTGCTGTTGATGGAGTGTCTTTATTAAGAGCTTCTAATGAGTTGTCTTTAGTACTTGTGAATTCAACTTCCATACCTGCAAGGAATTCATTCTGCTTTGACTTTTGAGAGTCAAGCTTATCATCAAACCGAACACTGATTGACTCTTCAACAATCTGTGTTTCTGTATTGTATACTCTGTACCCTCTTGAGAGTTCAGAGTATCCTAACATAATACACTTTTGTGCTTTAGAGTCAAACTTGTTCAAATAATTTTTTGTATTCAAAATAAAACATGTACATCCAAATGGATGAAAATAAGAAATGTTGGGCTTTCTGTTCTTCCACAATTCATATGGAGTCTTTTCCAGAATAGGTCTTATGGAGATTTTATTCTGAATGTAACACGTTGTGTTTATTGCCTCTGCCCAGAAGATCTTAGCAACGTTAGTCTCGTTGATCATGGTTCTGGCCATTTCTTGCAATGTTCTATTATTTCGTTCTACAACTCCATTTTGCTGGGGAGTTTTAGGACAAGAGAAATCATGCAGAATGCCTTTTTCATTAAAAAATAATTCAAAATATTTATTTTCAAATTCTCCACCATGATCACTTCTGACTTTGATAATTCTAAGATCCTTTTCATTCTGAACTTGGTTGCAGAAGGTAACAAACACATAGTTTGACTCGTCCTTGTGTCTTAAGAACTTTACCCATGTCCATCTGCTATAGTCATCTATGATTACTAACCCATGCTTCTTGCCACTGACTGAAGCAGTTTTTACTGGTCCAAATAAGTCAATGTGCAGAAGTTCTAATGGCTTAGAGGTGGAAACAACATTTTTGGATTTGAAAGCAGGTTTTTCAAACTTGCCTTTCTGACATACTTCACACAGAGCATCTGAATTGAACTTCAAGTTAGGAAGTCCTCTGACCAGATTGAGCTTGTTAATCTGAGATATTCTTCTCATACTAACATGTCCCAATATTCTGTGCCAGATCTATTGCTCGTTGTTAACAGACAGTAGACATTTTACATTCTGACTTTTCAGTTCAGAAAGTTTGATTTTATAAATATTGTTTTTCCTCTTTCCATTAAATAGGATAGTCCCATCTTTTTGACTAACAGCTTTGCATGAATTTTAATTGAAGATTATATCATAACCGTTATAACTTAATTGACTTATGGATAACAGGTTATGCATTAATCCATCAACTAATAAAACATTACTTATAGAGGGAAGATTTCCATTACCTATTGTTCCAGAGCCAATGATCTTTCCTCTCTGATTGCCTCCAAAGCCCACGTGGCCTCCAGGCTTAAGTTCCAGGCTTTGGAACATATGCCTTCTTCCAGTCATGTGTCGTGAGGAGCCAGAGTCCAGGTACCATGATTGGTGTCTTTGCTTTGCTACTAAAGATATCTGCCACATGTATGATTTTATCCTTAGGTACCCACATTTTCTTGGGTCCTGATTTGTTAGTTTTACCAAAATTCTGATTGAATTTTGGTTTGACAGAATAATCACTACTTGTGTATTTTATGTCGTGTGTCTGCCCATATATAAAGTGTGAATTAAGTGGAGTGCGTTTTATAACTAAGTCCATGGCATTTTTTGGTGTAGGTACCTTACCTTGATATCATATCCCTTTTCTGCCATTTCTGCTAACTCCATAGATCATTGAAGCCATCTTGCTTATGTCTATGTTTTTATCTAGAAACTTCTGAAAGCTGTGATCATATTCTTTGATGATCTCATCAGCATTGCTGGGAGTTTCAGGGATTGTTTCCTTCTGAGAGTTTTGCAACTGGTTTTCTAATTTTGAAATTTTTTCTTTTAACTCAGTATTCTCCAATCTGAGACTCTCAGTCTTATCAGAGTCAGAGGTAAGATTCCTTTTCAGGTTTCTGAATTTGACTTTGATCTGCTGATACCTTTCTAGTATTTCATTAAGGCTTTCAGCAAGTTCAGCCTTAGTAAAGTTTATAGTAAAGTCAGGGAATACCTCTTTTGTGTCTGATTATGAGTCTGAACCAGAGGCTTCACTGTCTTCACATACGTTTGCCATGAGAGCTATGTTTTCTCTTTCATCATCTGATTCTGAGTCAGCTTCATATGTGTCAGAATCATCCCATGTAGCCATGAGGCTTTTCTTCTTTTCCTTGATAAACTTCTTTTTGGGCTTCTCCTTCTGAAGCTTTGGGCAGTCACTTTTGTAGTGCCCTTGCTCGTTACATTCATAGCAGATGATGTATTTGTTGTTTGGCTTTCTGTATCCTGAAGAACCTTCAGATCTTCTGTGTCCAGAGGAGGATTCTGACCTTCTGTATCTGGAGGAATATTCATTCTAATTTTCTGATCTTTTGGGATTCCTGAACTTCCTTTGCCTCTTCTTCCACAGTTGGTTCACCCTTCTAGAGAGGAGAGACAGTTCATCTTCTTCTGATGAGGATCTATCAGAGGTTTCTTCCACAGCCTGCAAAACTTTGGAGTCATATTTTATGTTAGATTTTAAAGCTAATGGCTTACCTTGCTTTTGAGGTTCATCTGCTTCTAGCTCTATCTCGTGACTTCTGAGGGAGCTAACAAGTTCCTCCAAAGAGATTTTGTTGAGATCTTTGGCTAGCTTAAGCGCTGTGACCATTGGCCTCCACTGTTTTGGCAAGCTTCTGATGATCTTCTTAACGTGATCAGCAGTAGAATACTCTTTGTCAAGAACTTTTAGACCAGCATCAAGAATTTAAAATCTTGAAAACATAGTTTCTATTGATTCACTATCTTCCATCTTGAATGCCTCATACTTATGAATGAGCGCAAGGGCTTTGGTTTCTTTGACTTGAGTGTTGCCTTCATGCGTCATTCTCAGAGAATCAAACATATTCTTGGCAGTTTCTCTGTTTGATATTTTCTCATATTCTGAATATGAGATGGCACTGAGAAGAATTGTTCTGGCCTTGTGGTGGTTTCTGAATTCACGCTTTTGCTGATCAGACATCATTTTCCTCTCTATCTTCTGACCACGTCCATCCACTGGGTGCGTGTATCCATCAGTCACCATGTCCCACAGATCAGCATCATGCGCCAGAAAGAAACTCTCAATTCTGTCTTTCCAGTAGTCAAAGTTCTCTCCATCAAAGACTGGAGGTTTGCCACTGAATCTGTCCCTTTCTTCATTGTTGTCATTGCTGATGTTTTGACTTGGTCCTGCCATAGTGTTTTTCTGACGCTGGATCTTGTACTGACACGGTTAAGTGTTTAAGCTCAGAACCAGGCGCTCTGATGCCAATTGAAGATGTGAAAAACACAAGAAGGGGGGGGGGGGGGTTGAATTGAAAACTTGGATCAAAAACAACTTAATGACACAGTATTTTTATCCTGGTTCGTTTGATCTGAAACTACTCCAGTCCACCCGTCAAGGTGATTTCGCCTCTCTCCAACGAGGTCTTAATCCACTAATCTCAAAAGATTACAACAACTACTTTAACAACTGTTAAAGTCTTCTTGAGTACAACCACAAACCGGTTAATCTCAAGGAAATCTTTTACAAATGATTGAACAAGAATGTGTTGTTGTTTTCTAACAAAACAGTTTATCACAAATGTGATAATTACACAGGTTAAGCTTAGAGTAGAGAATAAATTTGCTAGATCTTGAATATGCGTGGTTTGGAATTCTCTGCAAATTGATGTGTGCGTACGTACGTTCTTCTTTTTGCAAGCAAACTTGTTTATATAGTCAAGGCAAAGACGTTGTCCATAAAGCACGTTTAACGATAATAACACACTTTCCTTTTGTAGAAGATCTTGTCTGAAGAAAGCCGTTGGCATTAATTCTGTCTTGAATGTACAGTAATGCTTCAGAGTCTTCTATCCTTAACTGCTGATGACGCTTCAGAATATTGATGACTTGGTTGATATGTCTTTGTTAAGAATCAGAGTTTGTTGTAATTAAGCGCAGGTTTTGGTCACCAATCTTCAGCGTATAATCTGATCGCTTCAGCATGTAATACTTTAGCTTATCTTGTGATGCTGATCCCATCAGAACTTCTACATACATAAAACATATTTTTAAGGTGCATATTTGTTCTTTGTATATATTCTTTGTATTTATTTATTCTTTGTATTTGTTATCATCAAAACTCTAATCAAGGGTTGTAGAATCAAACTATGTTCTAACATATTACACTTCTTGAAAAATGGAGGTCTCCATTCATACTCAATCCTCTGTTTCACTCTTTCCCCTGTCAACCCTCTAATATTGATGAAGTACTTCAGCTCCTTTGTAACATCTACTTCAACCAATATTCGAGCATAAGATATTCTCAATTTTTTGCAGTGCATTCTTCTGTCATAATTGCTCTTCCAATCATGCTAGCAATCTTCCCTAAATTGACTTCTCCCCAAAATAGTAGAGGTAGTTATGTAAGTGTTATCCACATAGGAACCAACCTCATCATATCATCCTTCATTTAGAAATATGGATTTTGTTCATGTAGAAACATGGGATGTCTAAAAATGGTATAAGGGCCTTTTCTTAGCACATCATCTTTATCTTGTCTTGATTTAAACCTAATAATGAAGTATCCCTCATCATTATAATACAAGTCAGGCAGCGCTACAAAATTCTATGTACTAATCATGAATTTCTTAACAGCATTCATCGTTAAATCTCTTTCTAAGGTATACATGATTAATCCATTTTCCCAGAATTTCCTTTCCGATACTACATCAGGTTCCTCAATAATCACGTTCATTTATCCATCCACTATGATTAGAGCATGGTATTCAAGCCCTAATCCATTCGAAGAAAGACGATTACCTCGGATAATATCAACCCATGGTTGTTTTGGCTTGGCTTCATCTTCATCTTATTCATTCATCTTTTCCTTTTCCTCTTCTTCAATTGATTCTAGTGATTCTGGTTGCTTTTATCTCATGTACAATGTGAAAATTGTCTCCGATTGTATACTGATTCCTTGTCCATCCTTTGTTACTTCAGGTTCTCCCCTCATTGTCTCCAGATGTGAGAAAACTCTCACAATCATGGGTGGTGTTGTCGCATGTTTCTTCGGCAGTCTTCTATGGTGCCCCATGGCAAACGGCGGTCACGATTGTCGGCAATCGCCTAAAATCACAACCCTAGCAGAGAAGATAAAATTGATAATATTTAATAATTTTATACTTATAAGTTGATAATATTTTCCTTTTTTCTATGTCTTCTTTATTTATTAGGGTTTTGTGAGAGTGGGTTTCTTGGCTCTAAAGAAGGCACAATCGTTGTTAGAGATTTATTAGATGGTGATGCACATAAATTCTAGAGAGGCCATAAGGTTTCTGATATTCCTACTTACTTTTTGACAAACTTGTGTTATTTGCGTGTTTTAGCAGAGTGTTGAACCTTACCCTTGAATGTGTATTACATTTCTTCATATTTGCTTTTTTTTATATTTGATAATATTCCTCGTAATGAAAACCCCCTACCAGAATTCGTAAGGCAAAAAGGGACAACTCGTCGGTGTAGGTGGATTAAGACACGTTGAATGTCACATCTACTTTTGTTCATGAGGGTGGTTTGGATCATGATTTTACTAAGGCGGTACCTTCATATGACTGGGGAGTGCTTGTTTGTGACGAAGACAAGAGGGTATGCAACAAGTATGATGGGTGTGTCATTCCTATTCACGAGTGTTTGTTTTCTTAGATAGAATTTTGTCTCTCTTTTAATGATTTTGAGATCAACGTTCTTAACCAATTGTTAATCGCTCCTTCACTATCACACCCGGTGATTTAGGATTACGCCAAATTATTCCTATATTTGTGCAAATAAAAGAAGAGTGTGCTTACCTTAACGCTTCTTTCATATTTTCAAAGCTCAATGTAGCTCAATTGCTTCAAAATGGGGCCAAGGCCTAATATATATCTGGCAGTGGACTGGGATGTTTGATATTTAATCATATAGTGTGAAATATTTCAAATATTAGTTCTTCTTGGCCACTCCCCTTAATAAAGAGGCTCACACTAAAATATACTTCATAGAACCTGGGCCACCTTATTAATGCTCGAACGTATTCTCCAATTTTTGGCGTTAAAGACACTTTTAATCAGATTTTGATTTTTAGGTTTACACGATGCATGATTTATCTCAAGAAGACATTTTTATGAATAGGAAGTTGGTAACCTTCTTCAAGGATCTATGTTATGTTGGGGTATTATCCCTCATGATACAATAATCAAAAAGTAACTGAAGTGATTCAAAGAGATGCGTCTTCTGGTGGATGTCGGCTCAAAAGAGGCTAAACAGGTTATCTTTGGTGAGCCAGACAAGTAATCATCTATTTCTTGTAAATTCTTTTGGTGATTTTTTTTTTTTGTAATTAAGCTATTCTTGTCTTGCAAATAAGATGAATCATGAGAAAACAACACAAAAAATGAAGAAGACTCCTCAAGTTATCCCTTTCTTTTTCAAGTGCTACCAATATCTCTGCCACTAAAGCGCTTACGATAATTGGGTCTCTACCACTTCAGTTACTCGGGTTACAACTACTATGGTGCAGGTGGAAATTCAGGATTTATCTGCCCGAGTTATGGTGAAGAATTTTTCGTGTTTGTCACAACTCAAAGGAATAGGGAAGTTCAAACCTTATCCATGAGTTTGCAGTAATTAAATTAGAAGGAATTTTCTTTAAGCGCCTTTGGATGCAAGCGTGGAACTTGCGGGGGCCTAGTCTCATTGGAGGTTTTGCATTGATCTCGGTCGGGTTGTTCCCTATGCTTTTGGATTTCCTTAGTTCACAGACAGATATAGAGTTTTGTGCTTATATCTCTTAAGAATATTTCTCATATTTCTTGTACAATGTCAGGGATGCTCGTTAAGAGGAATTACAATATATTTCTTATTATATGCATCGAGCTTCGGGCGTCTTGGCCTTTTTTTGGTGGTGTCGGTGGGGATAACTCTTCTTGCATGATTATCTTTGGAGGAAAAAAGAGGTACTTCACGAGTGTGTCAATGTCGTTACTATCGAGCGAGATCAATATTTAAAGGAACTTGTAGGGGCTTCTACCTTATTTTTGGAGATAAAAGTTATCTAGAAGTGTTTTTGTACCATGGATAGCTAGATGAGAATGCGAAGTTGCTTGTGCAGAAAGTGACAAAGAAGAATGAAGATTTAGCTTTTTCTCAAGCATCATTATCTACGATGGAGGCTTCTCTTGATGAAGCGAATCAGGCATTGGATCCTTCTTGTAAAAAGGTAGAAGATCTAAACACATCGTTGAAAGAGTCTTAGAAAGGTCTGAAAAGGCTGCTGACAACATTCAAAAGATGCATCTTTAGAATCACAACTTGACCAAGGAGTATACGAAGTAGGTGGAGGAGAATTGCTATATTTCACATGAATCATTTGAAAATCCTTTGCAACAAGGGGAACATTTTTATCCCACAATGGATATTTCACGAGAACAAGTTTGTAGTGATCACTTGATGGAGAATGCAAAATTGGTCTCCCTGGAGGATTGGTCGTATGTGTGGTCCCTCTTTTAATCTTTTTTATTTTATTTTTAATATTCTCGTCTATCATACATTTGTTTAATATGTAAACCTTGTGGTTTCTACTAGGCGGTGTATGCACTTGTTAACGTAACTTATTATTAATTTTTACCTGTTATAATGTTGTCTTAAGTCCCAAGTTCGTTGTTTTGGGATATAACTTGTTTTCTGTGCTCGAAGTTTTATTGTACGTTTTTGGGGTTGTGACTTGCTAAGGTTAGATATCCCTTCTATGCTACTAGGTGAAAACCTAGTTCTAGGATGACGTGGTGGGGACTCACCTCATCTTCTGAAGCGGACAAATAATAAGGGGTGACCTGTTATTGTCACTTTGTGGTTTGTTGTCTTTAATTATGTGCCTATATTGTGGGTTTTTTTATTGCTTTGGTTATAAGCTTTGAGAGTTTCTGACAGTGCCCTAAAGTCATTTGTCGTGGGATTTTAACTATTTTGGTCGTTTACTCTGGAGATTATACTATCCCTAGTGACCATAAGGGCGACAATTCAAGAAAATACTTTTATTCAGTTGTGAATTATGACAAGGTTCGATATTACTTTATGAGACAAATAATAGTAACAACCAAAATAAATGGTCTACAACAATAATAATTCGTACACAGATAATACAACAGAATAAGGCGAGAAAAAGACAAAGATTTATTTACCGAGTTTGATCAAATGATATATTCTAGGAGAGAGAGCAACTCTTCAATTCACTATAATCAAAAAGTTGTTACAAGAGATTACAAATGAGTTACATGAAAATAGCTTCCGCCTTCAGCTTCCCAATAACAACCCTGAAGACGCCAAGAACAACCCTGTTTTCTACCAAAGTATTTCCCAACCTCTCCAACTTTCAATATATGAATAACTCAAACCCAATGTGTGACTAGTGTTTTACTTAAAATATATAATAATTTACTTAAAATAACAAATATTTTCTCACCTTTCATATACTTTCAAATGGTTTCTTATCAGAAATAAAAAATATATAATAATTCACTATAATCAAAAAGTTGTTACAAGAGATTACAAATGAGTTACATGAAAATAGCTTCCGCCTCCAGCTTCCCAATAACAACCCTGAAGACGCCAAGAACAATCCTATTTTCTACCCAAGTATTTCCCAACCTCTCCAACTTTCAATATATGAATAACTCAAACCCAATGTGTAACTAGTGTTTTACAATAACCTTAGACAACCCCAAAGGCCACTAAACATTTTCCTTTCTAAGGTTTTCCTTTGCCTTGACCTTGAACCCTTGCTCTCTGTCATACCTCAAATTTGTTCGCCCTATTTCTAACAGTCAAATTATTTTCAAACTTAGTTTTTTATAAATTTCTTTGGTTTATTTACAATAATATTTTAGATTTTATATTAATTTTCAATTTATTTTGCTTGTTTAAAAAATATATAATAATTTACTTAAAATAACAAATATTTTCTCACCTTTCATATACTTTCAAATGGTTTCTTATCACAAATAAATAAGTTGGCACAATTGATAAAAAGTTAAGGCTTTTAAGTATAACGTCTCGAGTTTGAATCCCACTTGTTATATTTTTAACATTTTTTCTTTCATTTGTTACTAACTTTATTTCCATTTTTAAATCATAAAATTGTATTTTTTATTATTTTAATTTCAATTTCAGTTTTTTATTTTAAAGTATTTTCAAAAATAATTATTTATTTGATTTTATATATTTTTTTACTAAAAATATTTTATTTTTTAGTTAATTATTTTTCATTGATCAATTTGTATCATATTCAATTTTTAATTGATCACAAAGATAAAATCATAAAATTTTAATTTTTTATCATTTAAATAATTTATTTTTCTAGCAATTTAATATAATTTATTACTCTATAAATAATCCTCTACTTTTATAATTTAGAAATAACAATCACATACACTTCATTATTGTAATTCCTATTAAAAAATTTCTATTAATTTTAATTTATTTACTGTTTCCCAGAGGCCATTGTTTTCTATCGATTCCACTGCATTCATGATACACTTACACAATTTTTCCAACCATACTTTTATTTTGTGACTTTTCACAAAATGGTTTCTGACCTTTATCCAATTATATAACAATCCGTAGACATATACTTTGTCACTTTTATTTTTACTTACAGCTTCGCAAATACAAATCAAAAGGGCATTTATAAAACTTTGTCATTAAAAAAAATTGTTTTGGTTTTGGGTAAAGAAGGAAAATTTGTGAGAAAGAAGCTACTCACGATCCATATCTCTTATCCTCTTGGTATTTCTCTTATTTATTTTATTTTCTCTTTCTAAAAAACTACGCCACGTGTCATTAATGGATTGGCTTAAAAATTAGAAACAAAAGCCTATCCTCAGTAAGAGGCGCCGCTGCTGATGTTGTTGGTATCTATATGTTTTGTTTTCTAATGGTTGTATTTAATTAGGGTTTAGTTTTTATTTGGGCTTTCATTAGGTCATTATTAGATTTCTAACATTTTACTAATACTAATCTCTCTTAGGTTTCAACTAATTTTTTTTTCATTATTTAGTTAATTTAATTTCTTAGCCATTTTATTTTATTTTTTTAATTAGCTTATCCCCATTAGCTTATGTTAATCTCTTTAGTTAGTGTATTTTCACTGAACTTTTTTTAATAAAAAAACACAAGAAAATAGTTTAGCAAGTGCATTTGACTTAGCTTTTTTAACCAACATTTAACAAATACAAAACATTTTTTATTAGGTTATTTTATCATTTTAATTAGTCAGATTGATTCATTCGTGAATACCTTTAATTTTACAATTAGTTAGTATATACATAATTCAAAATCAAACAATTTTTTCCATCCAAACTATTTTTTTTTATTTTATAAATAATAGGATATGTGGATTTTATATCCATTATATTCTCAAATATTCGATTAGTTGACTTAACGCATTATTAATTAATTATTTAAATAAATTTTTTAAAATTATCGACGAATCAAATAAATTTCTTTATCTCGCGCGATTTAATTTCAATAAGGATCAACTCCTTATAAAAATCAATTTTTTCGCCTAACGCGATTTAATTCTAATAAAGATTAACTATTTACCAATCAATCAACTAAATTAAAATAACTAACCAATCTAAAAACATTTTTACTAACATAATCAAAACTCAAGATTTTTTCGGTAAAAGATTATCAAGTCGCTTTCAAATTAAAACTTTGAACTACGTCTACGATCATTCAATTTTCAAACCCAGACAAGGTTCAAAGGATTGTTAGAAAGAAACTTAACACAATCCTATAAAAAACTAACCAAATATGAACTATGAAATGGACTGTGATTTCTTCTCAAGAGAATACGTAGGCACACGGTTAAAACCAAGACGAGTCCCCTAACTAAAAATATTAAGTTTTTCCTTTTATATATATATATATATATATATATATATATATATATATATATATATATATATATATATATATATATATATATATATATATATATATATATATATATATATATATATATATATATATATATATATATATATATATATATATATATATATATATATATATATATATATATAGTGTGTGTGTGTGTGTGTGTGGGGTGGGGGGGTAATAACTTAAGTAGAAAATTCCCATTAAGTCCTAAATCTAAAAAGAGTCCCCTTGGATACAAATGAGATAAAGAGTGTCTAACACCTTCTCTTTATCTAACCAACTCGCGAACCTAGAAATCTCTGAAAATTAGAGTTTTTCCATTCCTTTCCCATCCTTAGGACAAAAAATAGTGGTGGTGACTCTCGTATCTTTTGTCGGTTACGACACTCTCCCTTTTTGCTGTAAACTCTAAGATTGTCACACCTGCAAACATATGAGAGTTAATTGAATACAGAGTTCGTTGATTCCATAGATGTCTCAAAGGCTCCAGGTGAGCATGTGAACATGCCGCTTTGACATTGGAGCAAGCCATACGAAAATCTTGAAAGTTTTTGCAGTCGCACTAACCTTTATCTAGTTCAAACCGATAGTATCTCCTTGCCTCCCCTCATTATGGTTCATTGTCTCATGTAAACTAAACCAATCTTTAATTCGGTCAAACATTGTAACACCACGTGTTAAATTTGGAAGTTTTCTCCTAAATAAATTTCATAGAGCTTTCATTAAACAAATTACCCGATTGTAACACTGACCTCCATTTTGAACCCATGGTCTCGAACAGTGACCCCAACCTAAAATAGGATTCTCTCACCAATGTGGTTATTGGTAGGTTTTTCATACCTTTGAATATATAGTTCATTAACTCCATAATATTTGTTGTTATGTGACTTTTTCGTTGACCATTTTCAAATTCTCGGGTCCACTTCTCAACTGGAATGTTATTGATCCACCTTAATGCATCAATGTTTGTCAACCTAATCTCTTCGCGGTAGCGCTGGAACGATGGTTCTATTAAGGCATATGTTGCATTCACAACTTGTTTCCGAAGTGTCTTGTCTTTGATTTTCCGCATGAAACTTTATGCAATATGTCTAGCGTAGAACATGGATCTTGCCAACCTTTATCAAGGTTATAGTAAGCATCCTCAATAGATAGATGTATGTCTGAAATTAAACATAGGTTGAGATAAGGAGCAATGTGTAATCCAACATGCAGTCTCATCTTCAACCAGAGTAAACGAAATTGGAAAAATATTATTGTTGCCATCTTGTACCACTGCCATGAGTAATGTTCCTTTATATTTCCCGTACAACCATGTTTAATCCATTTCTATAATAGTTTGCATGATGCCAATTCTTTAATGCATGGTTTATACTCCCAGAACAGTCGATGGAATATTCTATTTCCACTAACACAAGTTCTATTTGGGGTAAATGTTTGGAATGTCTCCAAAATTGCAACAGCTCCTGGAGCATACTACTTGAGTGCCACCAAATATTTTAAAATTTATTTGTATGAATCCTCCCAATTGTCGTATACTAGTTCAACGACTTTAGTCCTTGCTATCCATGCCTTCCAGTAAGAGGGAGTATAATTAAACCGTGTAACAATATGGGAGATAATTATACTCATCTTCAATGATAGATTCTTGCTAATGAGAGACAAGATTTCCTAACATATTAATTGAGAGCTAAGTTTCTTTATGATGATCTTGCGTCAGATTGGTGGTAATTCAAGTGTGAGGTGGATCAATAGAACTTATTTTCCAGGAATCACTTATCTTCCTGTAAGATGCTGATAGTCAAAACATGCACATCGGTTTTTATTGACATAATAATGATGTACCTTCCTAAATTTATGCGATCTACAATAAAATCCATTGAGATTTCCATGTGAAACTTTTTATAGTTCTCACACATTCTTATTTTGTACAAAATATGTCTCCAACTTTTAATGATCCCTCAGTCTACATATATAGGTTATGAAAGATAGTCGAGGATGGTTCGTCTTCTTCCAAGTTTAAGTTTGTCATGTGATTTGGAGGACAATACACATAGCTCATAGGTAATGGCTCATGCTCGTGGTCTGCAGAGTCATTATTAACCATAAAATCAATTTGTGTCTCTTCTTCTTCTTCTTCGTTGATAAAATCGACTTTTGTATGGTCGTCGTTGTCAATTTCTTCAAAAACTTGTGGCGAATCAACAAATTGAGACTATTGAGGTTGTTGTAGTAAAAAATACAACTCAATTATGTTAAAACCTGAATGTCCGTGAGTTCGAAACATATTTTGAACATCATCATTATCACGAACCTTTAGTTGAAAATATCTGACTTGGTTATTGTCAGATATGAACGAACTCTCGTAAATAATTTGGTAAATTGGACCAGACAACAACTTTGCCTCTAATATCTCTTTGAAATGTGCAAAACATGATCTACTATTTATTCTAAACCGAGTAAAATCAGTATTACAAAAGTTAAACCCGAAGTTTTCTCACTGCTTATATGAGCATTGACGGTGTAGTAATGTGGTGTATGAGCCATTATGTGAAACATTTGATTTTCTAGCAGTGTATTTTGGTTTGATGCACTATGGTTTGGTTTGATGCAGGGAGACACATGCATTTAAATAGGATGAAAAAAGCATAGGGTTAAATAATACATAGGCGCCACTATATATGGCGCATATATTAAAAATAATACATAAGCGCCATTATGCATGGCGCATGCTACTATGTATTTCAAGTGAATCCTAACCTGCCTCCCCTCTAGCCTGCCTCAATAGCATGCAAAGTTGTCATGCATGTAGCAGAGTACGCCCTTATGTATGGTGTATGAGGAAAATTAAGAGGATGTGCCATATGCATTGGTGCATGGGTGTTGTCATGCATGCAAGAGGTTCTTCATGTGACTACCTCTCCAAGTTATAAATACCACCTTCTTCTTCACATTTTCATCATCATGATACACACTATTTGTAATTTATCTGCAACCACACAAGAGCATTCCAAAAAAATGGCTCTATTTACCTTGGGTGAGCAAAACATAGAGGAATAATCAACAACATTACTTCCTTTGTAAGATATTATTTAGAAATAATACAAGTTTCTCCTTACTTTTTCTATATTACTTATATTACTTTTACATAATTATTTTTTGTTAGGATACAAAGAGATTTCATTGTCGTGTACATGAATATGTCCCATAGGACGAGTTGATAGAAGCGTATTTACGACAAGCAGGTTTTGGTAATGTAATCAACATAGACTCTTACCATGTTGATTATAAATTTATTCTCGCCTTGGTAGAAAGATGGAGACCCAAAACACACACATTTCATCTTCCATACGGTGAATGTACAGTCACCCTAAAGGACATGTACATGTTATTGGATCTACATATCAATGGTAATACTGTTAATTATTAAGTTAATTAAGACAATACAATATGTAAGGAAGTTTTGTATGCCCCTCTGTTTGAAGACACAACAAGGGGACAAGGTATTAATATCAATTACCTTAGACAACATTATTCATCTATGATATTAACCAAAAATTATAACGAGCAAGAAAGAATAATGAAAGCTCGACGTTATATTATGATACTATTTGGTCACTTTTTATTTCCTGAAACTATTGCTAATACTGTAAATATTATGTATTTACCTTTGTTAAGAGACTTCAATAAAATAAGCACATATAGTTGGAGTTCAACTATTTTGTCTCATTTATATAGTTCTTTGTGTAAAAACACATGCAATAATACTTGTTTGTTTTATTCCTGCATTTTTTTGCTCCAAACATGGGGTTGGCCGATAATGCTAACACCTGCCCCTGTCAACGAGAAGCCCTTCACATTCCCCTAGCGACAAAGTAAGTTTATATCATTATTCAATTTACTTACTTTATACTATAAACAACGGTAATTAATTTATTTTCACTATTTTCGATTTTGGTGGTGTGCTCTAGGGATGAATTACAACAAAACTCCTAAAAACGTTATAATAGTCTATTGAAATCTTCTGAATCATATTGGACCCGACGAGGTATTACAACTAAACATCTCGTTAATTTAGTTAAATATTACCAATTTACTAATCTTTTAATAATGTATTTTTCCTATATAGTTTGTCTGGAGACCATATTTGAGTCCCAACCATGAGATTAACCCTGATGATGCTACAGTTTGGACTGCAAAAATAACAATCATTAGGTTCACTATTGTGGAGATGCATCAAAGTGATCGTGTGAAATTGCAGTTCAAAATACAACAACAAAACTCAGATCCCCCGATGTGTTTGGGAGAATGGCATCAATTAAGAGTCACTGACCAATAGAGATATAGAGATATGAAAGACTTTACTAGGGATGCATGCCGTCAATGGAGGCACCGACATCAAATGACCATAAACAAATCAATCGTGTAGGGGTATGTTAGACCAAATCGAAATTATATGAATTGGTATACACCAGTTTCAACAAATTTTGTTTCTGTCTCATCCGACATATTTGATCGAACAACGACAACGACCCACGACATCATATGCCCAACAACCAGCCCCATAACATTACCAAACCCAATAACATTTTCAACCCACCCAAACCCAACAATCTTACGAAACAACATCCACTGAAACCCACAACAAGTTCATGCCACACACCCAAACACAAAATAAAAAGAAAAACCCATACAATCACCAATCATATGCTGCCACCACAACTTACCACGATACTGATGACACAGATGATACCACCATATCCTACCATAGCGCACAACCAAAGTACAACCAGATATCACACCTCCAAAGCACACAACCAACACATGTCTTTCAAACACCACAAGTAAAATCAAATGAGACCTCAAAGGCAAACACATGCCGGACTATGGATCTGGTAGGCATTTGAATCAATGGGGTCAACAAAATTATCTTCAATCGTTATGTAATATTTTTTGTAATTATTATAATCTAATCTGTTTTATTTAATATATGTATTTATTATTTTTTTGTTAAAGTAAGTCAATAAACAAAAGAACATGGTAGGCAACATGTTTCTAATACTATAGTGCATATGTCATCCTCTGTGACATGACATAGGTTCATGCACCATACATAATGGCGTCTCCATTTAAAATAGAGTGTGTGTGCCAAACATGTTTGTTAGAACAAGTTTTGGTTCTGCATATAATCTCTGAGTTTTGATGATAAAAATACATATATTTTACATGTAAAAATTTTGGACTCTAATAGTTTTTTAAGTGTGCAGATAAAACATTCTAATTGATTCAGTATTGTTGTCAGAAGAATCATCAGAATTGTGTTTAGCTCGCCTCAGAAAGACTATTGCATCCGGTTCTGAAGAAACATCAGTAATTCTGATGAATGCTGAATTTTCGCCAGAAAGAGGATCCACGCGTACTTCTCCATATAAGTTGCTGCTTTAGAAGTCACGAGTGTGTCCAGAAAAAGGATCTCCATGTGTGAATATCAGGTATCAAGCTTTTGCTTCAACGATCAGATGTCAAGACAAGGTGTTTCTCAGATAAGCTTTTGCTTCCAGCTCAGATTTCAAGAAACTGTTTTTCAGATAAGTTGCTGCTATAAGTTTGAAGACTGGGTTCTGATTCTGAAGACTCAGGTACCTTTGTGATATTACAATGAAACATCTTCTAGATCTATTATCATCAGAAATACTCCATAAAAAATTTAAAGAACAAATACGTGATCTCTTATACATATACTTCACTACTTTGGTTCTGAAGTATCTCATTAGAAGAAAAGATCAGAAACTTGCACAAGAAGATTATAGTAGAATAGTACAAGACCTATTTCACCATGTCAAATAAAATATATACGATTGAAGATTTGTTGTCCTCTTGTCTCCCATGTTCACATGCTATTGTTGTAGTAAATGGAAGATGAAAGTGACATTGTGTACTATTGAACGACCTATTTTCTAACCCTATATAAAGGGATTACTACTTCATTGGATACTAATGATTTGAACGACTTTATTTAAACAACTGAAGTATGAAAGAAAATTGTGCAAAGTAAACAAAGAGAGAAAATTTTCAAAAGAAAAAAAATACAAAGAGTTGTTACTCAGATTTTGTGTTAAATTTCATTCTCTATAATACAAGAGTTGTTGATCATTATTATGTTATTTATTATTGTTGTATACACAAGAGTTTTTGCTCATATTTGTGTGTAAACATTTGTTCTTTGTTGTAGTGTTTAATCTTCTTTTTAGAAGCACTATTGTAAACATTGTTTGATTGTAAATCTTTCTAGAATTGTTTCCTCAAGTGACTAAGTTGTAGTCAGAATTACTTGAGAGGGCTAAGGTATTTTTCTAAACACTTAGACGTTGTTCTTTCTAGATTATTGAATTAAGTCATTTTCTAAGGCAAAATCACCTTGGCGGGTGGACAAGAGTAGCCTTTTCTAAGGTGAACTTGTATAAACTAATTATGTCACTTTTATTTCTAGATTATATGTATATTTGTTTGTTTGTTAGAAGAATTTTCAAAAGAAATAGTTATTGAAAACCCCAATTTAAACCCTCATTCTTGTGTTTTTCTTAACCTTCAATTGGTATCAAAGCTCCTGCTCCGTTATTGCTTTTCAAATCAAATACTTAACCGTGTAGAGAGATCTAGTGTGAGAAAAACCTCTATGGCTTTTGCTCATACAAACGAAAGAGATGATTACAGTACTAAGCCTCCTATTTTTGATGGTGAGAAATTTAATTGTTGGAAAGATAGACTAGAAAGTTTCTTTCTAGGCTATGATGCTAATCTTTCGGATCTTGTCATATTTGGTCACGAAGAACCTGTATCTGCGATTGGTATTCCTATTCCCAGAAACACAATGAATGATGATTAAAAACGTGTACTCAAGAATCATTATAAAGCTAGAACTATTCTTCTCAACTCAATATCTTACAATGAATATCAGAAGATCACTACTAGAGAAACAATGAAAGATATTTTTGATTTGTTGAGAATGACACATGAAGGTAACACTCAAGTCAAAGAGACCAAGGCTCTGGCTTTAATCTAGAAATATGAAACCTTCAAGATGGAAGAAGAATAAGAAGAAGAAACTTTTTAAACCAAGTTCTCCGGGTTTCAAACCTTAGTCGTAGGACTTAAGGTTTTGGATAAAGGTTATTGCACAACTAATCATGTGAAAAAGATCATCAGAAGCCTTCCTAAAAAATGGAGACCTATGGTCACTGCTTTAAATATATCTAAGGATCTAAACACTCTATCTCTTGAAGATTTGGTTAGCTCCCTTATAAGTCATGAAATAGAGCTAGAAGAAGATGATTCCCAGAAAAGAGCCAAATTTGTTGCTCTAAGATCAAGGTCAGAAAAGTGTAAAGTCTTCCAAGCTGAAGAAGTAGAAGATTATGATGATGAACCTTCTGATGACAAAGATGAATTGTCCATTATTTCCAGAAGAGTCAAACAACTCTGGAAGAAAAGACAAAATAACTTTCGAAGACCCAAAAGCAGAGAAGATCACTTAGAATCATCTGCAAGAGGAAGATCAAGCAAGGAAGTAACTTGCTACGAGTGCAATGAGCCCAGACTCTGAAGAATCAGAATCTGAAGAGGTGCATGCTAATATAGCATTCATGGCCACTACCTCATATGGAATTACGTCAGAAATTGAGACTGACTCAGAAGAGGTATTTTATTAACTCTCTCATACTGAACTAGAATTATGTTTATCTGAATCTCTGAACAGGTATCAGAATCTTCAACAAAAATTCAAGAACCTTCAAAAAGTTCATGAATATGAAGTTGAAGAATATTGTAAGCTAGAGAAAGAATTTTCTGAACAAAAAGGAGACATCTTTATTTTAGAAAAAAAATGTCTTTCTGAACTAGAAATGTTTAAAACTTGAAGAAAATCTTTCTAAAGCACCTCCATCTTTTGAAACTGTCTTATACAAATATTGTTGTACCACAAAATTTGCTCTCTCATTCCTCAAGGATTTTTCACAAGATCTTCCATGACATCAAGTTTGAAGCACTAATACATCAATTTAAGTTTGGAATTGGCACAAGGGCAAAATGGTCAATTGCACACTGAAAAGTCAAACTTTTACTTTTGGATCAAAATCAAGTTTCAAGAGTCATATTTCCTCAAGAAATGATAGAATATAAAGTTTTGTTTCATTAAGAAAGTCAAAAGTCAAATTTGCTTTGGAAAAGTCAAAATTTTAAACACTTAGAAATTTTTCTAAGTGTTAAGAAATATGACAAGTTCAGAACTTCTGGCCAGATTTTCACCATGATGCAAGATGATTATGGAAGAACTTCTGACATAAGAGTTGTAGATCTCAATGAGATCTAAAACATTGCAGAACAGAACTTCTCTTAGAAATGCTGGGATTTCAAATTATAAATCCTTGAAGGCACACCCATGAAACTAAAGCACTCAGTAAATTCTGGGCATTCCCAAGACAGAATTTGGTTAGAACTTTTGGGCCAGTTTTCACGTAGGTTCAATCAAATTTTGCAAGAGTAATTCAAAGAAGGTCTACGAAGCATGTTACAAGCTTTCTGGAAAGTCTGAGAACTCCTTCAGAACATGTTGGAGCAGGGAGATTCAAAGATCAGAGGTTGGATATTTGTTCTAAGATACACTGATGCTGAACTTCTGATCCAGATTAAGCTATGATACATAATATCATATTGCAGGTTTTCTGTTTTGATAAATATCATCATCATTTAATGCTCACACCCACTTTTGAGTCTTTATCCAACGGATTTCCCCACGTGTGGCATATAAGTACCATTGTTGTCCTTGAAAAGCAAACTTTTGTACAAGTTTATGTTGGGCCCATGCTTTACCTTTGCTTCTGAGGGTACTTTCCCATAAATCATGCTTACAAATTCAAATTAGGCACGGCTAAAAGCTGCTAACCACCTTAATTTGTGCCTTGAACCATACTTGTTTAAACTTGCTTCAAGAACAAGTCAGTGCCCTAACATATGATGGTTGTACTCTTAGCCTCTCCAAGCTCCTAAATCCTTGCCTATAAATTGAACTTCATTTGCAACTATTAAAGGGTCGAAAATTTGAGAAAAAGCCTTGAAACTTTGCAGAAATTTCCAAGAACTTGAAAATGCAAACATAAACACAAAACCTGCCAGTTTCTATTTTTTGCATCCAAGCTTTATTTTTCCTTGTGCATTTCCTAGCCAAATCACCCACACAACTTCTGATACACATTTAGAAGTTGTCCCAACTCCTGTTTTCAGACCGTAACACGTTTTTCATTAATCTTCATCTCAAAAATCAGAACATTGTTTCTTGGCTGATCCAAAACCCTTCAACCATTCATAGTTCAAGTTAAGGGTTGTTCTAACTTTCTGAGAATTGAGGGAAGCTAACCAGAACATCACAACAGTCAGAACCATGCTCTAGTTCACAGAACAATTTCCAGCTGCAAGGTAAGTTTCTTCTGACTTTATCTCATTACTTAGGCATTGATAGGCTTGCATGTTCAAAAATACAATGTAGATATCCTGACTCAGATTTTGTACATATTCATAGATTTCATGTATTTTTGCCTAAGTAGAGAGAATTTCAGTTCAGAACTTCTTGAGGAAATTAGGATTCAGAATTATGATTAGTAAAGTTCATGCTTGCTTCTGATTTACAGTTCTAATACTTTATACTTCTGAAACCATGATGAAACCTGCCATAACTGTTATGTTTGCATTTTCTGTTTTGTTGAGAAATGGCTAAGCTGCAGATACTCTGATTGGCATGAAGAAGGAGATGAAGTTCATCATCAGAACTTACTTTATAATATATGTTTATGTTTTTGCTTTTAATACCGGATGTATAGCCACCCTAGTGGTAGAGAGCGCATGCATAAGACATTAGTGTTAAGGGTCCTGAGTTCTAGCCCTAGAAACACCTTTTTATGTTTATTTCCTGAAATTTTTACCCCATTAGTTGGGCCAGAGCTCCTAGGTCAATCCCCTTTATTTGCTTGTCAAAACAATGATTCTGGATCAGAACTTTTAGATATTCTCACCCAACAGAATTAACATTTCACTTGCCAATTATCAGAACTTCTAGGTCTCCAGTTGCATTAGAACTTCTAGGCTCTCTCAAACGACCAGAATTTCTGACATGCCATTGACGTTAGAACTTCTAGATTCCCATATGCACTAGAGCTTCTAGATTCCCTCAGCAATCAGAACTTCTAGACTTTCCCTTGTTCCCAGCAACCCCAAAACTTTAGTATACCCGAACCCAGAACTTCTGACCTTCCCAGTTCTGCTAACATTTTCTTTCCGATTTGCAGGGCATCAGTGTCAGAGTTTCTGCCCCTTACTTTTGTCCTCTCAGCAAGGCGCTGATTCTGATTCTTTTCCCTTTTATTATTTTTAATATCATTTCTATTTTCATTAATTTAAAACACCAAAAATATTTTTATATTCATAAAATTTGCTTTAGTTCTTTTAAAACCAAAAGACTAAAAATATTTTCTTAAGCCAATTCATTTCTTCTCTTAACAAAAACAAAACAAATCCATTTTACATTTCTTGTACATTATTTCAATATGGTTGTAATAGATAATTAAGACTTTAATTTCTTGCAATCCCCATTTGTAAATTTGTACACCCCATCCCCCTGATGATTGTAATAGCGTAGAATATTTACTTTCCGCAATTTATCACTTTCATATAAATGCTAGTAAAGCAGGATTTGTATGGGAATATAAAATCAACAAGTAGACAACCCTAATCAAAGACTAAATGCATACAAATCAAACACACTAGTCACACATGCACCCCTAGGGTTAACTCCACTTGTTGCCTAAAAAATGGTCATGTTATGCATGTGAGACGTCTTAGCAAAACAATCGAAATACAAGATCATAGTCCCTCGATGACGCTACAAATGTTGCTTTACAAATGAGATTAGTCCCTCAACAAAAATGCTAAGATATCTCATAACATTGCTATCATGACTATACGATGACCCACGCCCGTCCTTTCACATCCAACGACGGGGCTTCTTACCAAATCAATGGTAAGATAACAACATCTAAAGGAGGAGGAAAAGAACGTTTTAGACCTTTTGAGTAGGTAGATTGCTCCTAGTTGCTCGCTTGCTCACAACAAAAACATTTTATACACTAACACTTTCATTTTGAAACATTTTTCAAAAGACAACACTTTGTATGCATCCTCATAAAGACGAGAACCATTACAAAGGCATCCTTTCAAAATCACTTTCAAAAACACATTGCACAAACACTTCTTTGAACTATTTTCCAAACAACACTTTGTATGCATTCTTATGAGATGAGAATCATTACAAAGGCACATTTCCAAAGTACTTTCAAAACCACACTACAAAGCACACTTTTAAACAAAAGCAAGTGATCTAGCAAGCAACTAAGAGACCATAGATAAATATGGATGAAAAGGGTGCTAATACCTTCCCTTTTCATAATCTACCCCCAAACTCAAGAAAATAATCTCAAAGGTCTTTCCTGTTCTTTTCACCATTTCCTTCATTGGATAAAAGAAAAGTCGGTGGCGACTCTTGCTAACCGCAACAATTGCGATCAAATATAAAACATCCCAAGTCATTTCTCCCACCGTATAACAAATATGATAAGGCATTTCAGAAATTCTCGAACAACATCATAGATAGAAGCAAAATGGCTTCCAAGATCTATGGTGTTATTCATTATGGAAAAAGAGGAATTGGTTATGATTTTGATGAAGATATTAAGGAAGACAAACTGTTTTCTCCGTTTTCTTATCTCTACCCTTCTTCATAGACACAAAAAATTGATTATGCATAGAAACCCAAGTTTATTAGAAACTCTGGGAAAACTAATTCTAAAGGACCCATAAGCTTTTGGGTACCAAAAGAAAATATTGTGTATGTTGCAAATATCTCATGCAACAGAGTCGAGACACCTGTTTTGATATATGGACTCTGGATGCTCACAACACATGATGGAAAGAAGGCATATGTTTTAAAGCCTGGAACTGAAAGATGTCGAGTATGTTGGTTTCTGAGGAAGTCAAAAATTTAGTAAGAAGGATCTGGAACAATTGGTTCTATAGAAAATACTAAAGCATGTCAGAACAAGAATTTCAACATAAAGAATGATATATAAGAAAAGTCTAGTCTTATCTTAATAAGTGTCTCTAAGAAGTAAAACTGAATTGTTAGAACAAGATTTTAATCTAAACATTCTTAGGGAAAGCTTCTAGGATTGGTATTATTGATAGAACCAACTTCCCATCAAGAAACACTTCTTCATGACGAATGTATTCTGGAAATGCAAGAAAAGTTAAACCAGTTATCCAAAAATGATGTTCGAATTCTGATGCTCGTGTTCTGAGGAACTCCCATCATTGAAATGGGTATTCATAATTAAAGCATATGAGAAAAGTAATGACATCAGATATTAAACTTCAGGCTAGTATTTCTTGTCTTCTAACTTCAACTACTCTATTATTGAGACTTATCTTGATATTTCTACGAGTTAGAAGATGTCTTGATCAAAATCTATTTTTTCAAAAAACCTTTGGTATTCGTGACTCATATTATATCAACTCCTGTCTATTCAAACGTATGGTAGAGATTTTCCTTGACATTTTTCAATTTAAATCTTAAATGCATCATTTGAGTGACACCTCGAGGAATGGGACTACTTGAGATTAGGTTAAAATCACCATTACTTTTTCCCTCTGTATGTCTTTTATGCTTAAGTAATTATTTCAAATTGCTTTATAAAAACTCACATTTTTCATCGTCACACACATTGTTACTTCACTACCTACACTTTCAAATTATTTTAAAACCCTAAAACCTGTTTCTCAACCTTTATCTTTATCCATGGATGCTCAACAACAACACCCCTTTGATTACACTCAAGAAGTAATTTGTTAAGAGAAATCTTCGCAACAACTGCAACAAGGTGATTCATAGCATCAAGTGGTCTCAAGTTCTACGCCATCTGATTCTGTAACGTTGAAACAATCTCTAGCTACTTTTCAAAAACATCAAGAAACTCACATTTTTATCGCCATTTGCATGTTCAATTATCCACTCCCGCTAATCAATTAGATGTTATTCATGAACTTCTTGTGGAATTTGAGAACCTTAAAGAGAATGGGTTATATTTACTCGGGGAACTCAATGTCCCGGGTTGGGATGTTTATTTCAAACGCCTCCATGGTCCTATCTACACAAACTTGGTAAGATAATTCTGGAGATTTTCTGCGGTCGAGGACAAATACGTTGTACCTCATGTCGTGGGTGTTAAAGTTGTTATCAGTGAAAGATCCATATCCACCTTACTTGGGATGGAAAAGGCTGGAGGAAAACTGGTTTATCACGTTAACCATAAATCAAAATACCTGACTAATGTAATAACTCCAGCAATCTACACAGAACAAAAGGTAGTGCTTCATGAAGGAAAACCACCTGTTAAGGTGTTGGAACTTTTTAAGAAAATCTCTGTTTGGTTCAGGATCATTTTAGGATGCATACATCCAAGACCATCTAACAATTCATCTGATTACATCAATGCAGATCAAAAATACATTTTGTTTTATCCGCTGAAGGAAATTATAATACTCCTTCCTTATCTTCTCTTTAACTATCCGAGAGATGCAGTTAGAGAAACTAGAAGCGATGAAACCGGAAAGTCCAAGAAAAATTACATTCCTCTTGGTAGACTCATTTCTGACATTCTAATTGAAAGGGGTATCATAGACCATCTAACCAATTTGAAACTCTTGGAAGATGTAATTACAACAATTGGTAAAATTTTCAATGGTAACAATCTTAAGAGCATGACCATTGTTGATAAATCTTGGGTTGTGATCAAACCGAATATTCCTAGTGATCTACAAAGTGTAAAGAATTTAAGGGTACCTATTGATGAATATCCCATCTTCACCAAGTGTGACCCTCCGAAAATCCTAGATGACTATCTCAACCATCTTGTAGAAGAAGGTGTTAACACATATGTTATTTCATATGATGCCCTTATGTATAAAACTCATGTTACTCTTAAGATAAATATAGTTCACCTCAGAAGAACAAGAAGTCTCATCAAAATAAGCTAAGAATTCAGGAACCAGAAAAATCTGCAAACTCAGCTCAGATTTCTGCTTCTATAGCTCCTTCTAGTAAGTTCTCTAATCCTGTTGTTTATGGATTTGATTCTAGAACAATTGCTTCATCAATTTCTATACCACATCCACTCTTTTTGACCACACTTGCAACTTCATCCATTCCACTATCGTTGACTATTAATCCATCTCTCACTGAAAAATCCAAAGGTATAACCTCACCTCAAACCATCTTTCAAACAACAACCACCTCAATAACCCCCACTTCTAAAATTACTCTTATTCCTCCAACATTCACATACCCAATTTCTCAAACTTTATTTGACTTTTCCTTCACATCCACCGCATCAGTCACACCTACTTCCACTCCAGAAATTTCCATTTCCAAAACTCATCCAGTAATCACAACTCAACTAACCTCTATCGTTGTCCCGTCTTCTGAATATCAGCCACCCTTAGTTACTATTTTTGAACCCCTCTTCACTCCAAAGACTTCACATTCACCCGTTTCTTCCATTTCCACAACCAACACCACTTCAGCACCTCAAAATCTTACCAACACCTTGAACATTTCGATCCTTTTTCTCCTCATCCTAACAATGATGTTACCATCACCTATGGGTCTGATGATTATGATAAAACCAATTCTGATGATAATGGTTCTGATAAAGAAACCATTTCTGCTCATCATACCTATGTCGCTCACCCTCATAGCCTCAACATTGATGAAGTAATCTCTAGATTTAAAGACAATGCAATAAGGAGAGTAAGGAAACTCCATGAGGATTCCAGCTCCAACAAAGATTCTTCTTTTGTGAAAGCCAGCTGAAACATGTTTAACAGATGAATGTCGATTGGGGTTCTCAGAATAAAAAATATTTTAGTCTAGAATAAAGAAAAGTTTGTGAAGGATACAAAAGAAAGGTACTTGGATCTAAAAGATCAAAAGGCTGCAGAAAGAGAGGCTATTAAGAAGAAAGCCGCTAAGAAAGATGCAACTGAGAAAAGAGTTGAGGAAGCTGCCAAGGTTATAGCTAAGAAAAATTTGGAAGAAACTTCCAAGGGTTCAGATAAAGCTGAGAGCTTTTCTACTCTAATGAAGACTCTTGAGAATATACAAAAAGAGCGGAAGATTCTTAAACAAAGAATTGACAAGCATGATGTATTTAATAATAACATTCAGAACATGTTGGCTCAAATCTTGACTCACAAGAACTCTTCTAACCTTTAGGCACTATAAGCTGGCCGTTTTTAATGTTTTATTTTGCTATTTTTACCTGTACTCTACTTATTTTATCTATGAAGTATCTATTTCAATCTTATCTGTTTGGTTCTTAACTCATTTTTTTTTGCTTATTTTCTCTTTTCTGAATTGTCTTTTGATCTTTGAAAATATCTTTCAAATCCTTCCCTTACTTTATTTGTTCTGTTGGAATTAGAAAGTGTGCTAATTATTTTTTTCACAACTAAATTTTTTTAATCTTTTTGATTATGACAAAAAGAGGGAGAAAGATAATGATGATTTTGATATATCTAATTCTCTAAATTCCATTGCTTACATTCTAACAAAATACATATGCAAGATTGTTTTGAGAATGTTATTTTAGGAACAAGCTGATAAACAAATGAATATATTATTTAGAAGGTTCTGATAAAGAACTTCTAACTTCTCATGGGATCTAACAACAATTCAAGATCAAATATAAAACTTATGTCGTTTAGAAGATTCTGAGAAATCAAGCTCTAGTGAATAGAATTTCAGATTAAATCAAGCTTTGATAAGCGATAAAGAGAATCTTATGCTTAAATTCAGGATACTGATAGATAACAATGCTTAAATATCCCATTCTCTTTTAAAGATTGTTAAGTTTTTAACTCAGTGGGAGCTTGTTTATACCAAGGAGTTTTTTCTAAACTTACTCTGATATATGTTTATGATAATATATGGTTTTGTCATCATCAAAAAGAGGGAGATTGTTAGAACAAGTTTTGGTTCTGCATATAATCTATGAGTTTTGATGATAATAATACATATATTTTATATGTAATCATTTTGGACTCTAATAGTTTTCTAAGTGTGCAGATAAAACACTCTAATTGATTCAGGATTGTTGTCTGAAGAATCATCATAATTGTGTTTAGCTCGTCTCAGAAAGACTATTGCATCCGGTTCTGAAGAAACATCAGTAGTTCTGATGAATGGTGAATGTTCGCCCGAAATATGATCTATGCGTACTTCTCCATATAAGCTGCTGCTTCATAAGTAACGAGTGTGTCCAAAAAAAAGAATCTCCATGTGTGAAGATCAAATATTAAACTCGTGCTTCAACAATCAGATATCAAGATAAGGTGCTTCTCATATAAGCTTTTGCTTCCAACTCAAATTTCAAGAAACTGTTTGTCAGATAAGTTGTTGCTATAAGTCTTAAGACTAGATTCTGATTCTGAAGACTCTGATACCTTTGTGAATATTACAATGAAACATCTTCTGAATCTATTATCATCTGAAACACTCCATCAAAACTTTAAAGAACAAACACGTGATCTCTTCTACATACTCTTCACTACTTCGGTTTTGAAGTATCTCATTAGAAGAAAAGATCATACACTTACACAAAAAGATTATAGTACAACAATACAATACCTACTGCACCACGTCGAAGAAAATCTATACAATTGAAGATTTGGTGTCCTCTTGTCTCCCACGCTACCGTTGTAGTAGCTGGCAGATGAAAGTGATGTTTTGTACCATTGAACGGTCTATTTTCTCAGTCTATATAAAGGGATGATTACTTCATTGGATACTAACGATTTGAACAACTCTATTCAAAGAACTGAAGTATCAAAGAAAACTGTGCAAAGTAAACAAAGAGAGAAAACTTTCAAAAGAAACAAAAACACAAAGATATGTTGTTCAGATTTTGTGTTAACTTTCATTCTCTATAACACAAGAGTTGTTACTCATTATTGTGTTATTTATCATTGTTGTATACACAAGAGTTGTTGCTCATATTTGTGTGTAAACATTTATTCTTCATTGTAGTGTTAAATCTGCTTTTTAGAAGCATTCTTGTAAACATTGTTTGATTGTAAATCTTTCTAGATTTGTTTTCTCAAGTGACTAAGTTGTAGTCAGAATTACTTGAGAGAGCTAAGATGTTTTTCTAAACACTTAGACGTTATTGTAATCTTTCTAGATTATTGGATTAAGTTATTTTCTAAGGCGAAATCATCTTGACGGACAGACAAGAGTAATATTTTCTAAAGTGAACTTGTATAAACTAATTGTTCACTTCTTTTTCTCTAACTTATATATCTTTATTTGTTTGTAAGAAGTATTTGTAAAATAAATAGTTTTTGAAAACCAAATTCAAAGTCTCATTTCTAATTTTTATTTCAACCTTTAATGTTGGCACATCCTCTATGTCTTCATTTTATTTTTGAAAAGTAATTATTTTTATTTATTTATTTTAATTTTAAATATGGTTATTTGAATTATTTTTTTGAAAATATTAGTTATTTAACCGAAAATTTCCTGCAAGTATATTGAACATAAATAATTTGTATTGAATTCATTTTTATAAAAAATATTTGAACAATAAATTTGCATTTATAATACAAAATCATAATTCTAGTTTAAAGTAAGATTTATTTATTAACTTCACTCAAAAATAATAAAATATATCAATAATAATTTCACTTTTAGTTATATTTGTTATTCTTAAAAAAATCAAATAGATTGAAACTAATACTCCCTCTATTTATTTTTTTTGTAATTGTCACTTTTTAGATTTTTGTGCATACTAAAAAATTTAATAATTGTTGTTATTTTTTATTTATAATATTTTTAATCATTTATTATTCTAATGTACTTATTTTTTCTCTCTTTCCACAATAAATATTATACGTAATTTTGACAATTATAATTGTTATTTTTTATGTCCGACAATAAATAATCCAACATATTATTTCACCATAGATATTAAGAATATTATAGAAAAATAAAAGAGAGAAAAATATGTTTATTATATTATTCTTATTGAAAATGATGAAAATTTAATTAATTAAAAAATAAAATTAAAAGAAGTCTATTAAAAACTGAAATAAATCATTTAATTTAAAATATTATTTTATTTTAAATGAATTATTCATTGTGAAAGCATTATTTGAAATTTGAAAATAACAATTAAAAAAAAATTAAAAATGACCATTAAAAAAGAACCGAGAGATTATCCCAAATTTTTATAAATTTCCCTAACAAATTTCTTTATAGACATTAACGACGCGACCGGAAGCAACCGCAAGATTTAAAAAGATATGTGAAAGATTTGGTCGGATAAAGTTTGAGAGGACGCATGCTGTTGAACTTCATGCAAAGTCCCAATCATTGCCGTTCGATTATACATGTACATCATTATGTCAACTGTACTACTCTCATCTCATGTTACTATTTCAACTCTTTTTAAAAGAATTATTACCACTATCAATCCTTTCAAAAGTGCTTAGGAAAAAAGAACACGAAAGAGCATCGGAAATGAATAATCTTTCAATTTATACTAGTGGTAGTACTTGTCAATAAAAATCAAAATAAATGATTCATTTTTGATCTTATTGGATCAGAAATGGACCGTCACAGTTGGCTTCACACTGAACTTGAAAGAGATAGGGTACCTGCAAGACACTCCGATGGTAAAGTGATAAACGGAATGAGCAAACAAGTATGAGTTTGAGATGTATGAATGAATACTTGACCCTCTCGTGAGAGAGGATATTTATAGCCCCAGCGCTGGGCCAAGGTTCCCACTTTTGAGCCACGCGAAGGCCCAATAACAAGAACTGCCAAAGTTTACATGTGTATGGAGTCCAGCAAATGGACTCCCTCCTGATCAATTGCTCCGCGAGAATAGGGTTGGACCCGAGATTCCCGGAGGACGGTTTGGGATGTCTGTCAGGAGGTCGTGGGTCACGTCCTCCAACGGTTGGATATGGAGTTGCCCCACGGTCCCTAACTTGGGCCGTCTTTGAGCTTCCCGTTCGTAGGGCAAGTGTAGGCTCGATCCAGATCAGGAGCCCCCCAAGTTATTGTCCTCGAGCTAGAGGACGGTGACTTGAGTTCAACTCTCGCTATCAAAGACTTGGTCGAGGTAGAGGGCCAAAGTCCACGAAGGGAGTGAGTCATTGCCCGCGGGGGGGCAGTGCTTGCTCAAGAGGACGTATTGGTGGCCAAAACCCCTAAATAAGAACACAAAACCCTAACAATGGCATATTGTGATTCATGTACTGCAAATGTAATTAAGTGGTACCAATAGCTTGCAAACACAATGATGAACAAGAATACATTATTAAAACATACTTATGATGAGTAAATCAGTGAAATCAAAATCAAGTTTTTAGGCAAACCGTGGGAGGCGTAAAGCGCGATTCTGGGAGTTTCAAGACCTGGGAGTGATTGGAATAGCTTCCTGAGATGTCTAGCAAGCGATTGGGATAGTTATCACACCTTGAATTGGTCTATGGAAGGAGATTCGTCCCACACTTTTCTTGGAAATTTTCAAGTTTGTTCTGATTCTTGGAGGCAAGTTGTGCACGAAAATTCTTGTGTTAAGGGTTCCACAAACTTCAGTATATGTATTGAATCTAATTAGGTTAACAAACTTGGATCCAATCTTGAGAATTCATGAATGAAATATTTGATTTTTAAGTCATATAATATCTTTCTATTTTCATGCCAATCATGCCTTTCTTGTACCAATTGCCATGATTCGAGTTGATGCAAGCTCAGCCTATCTTGATTGCCAATCTGTAAAAAAACAAATCAAATCATATCTTTGATAATTTTCATCATTTATTTGATTTAATTCACTTTTTAATTAATGAAAAATCAAAATAAATTGAAAAAGGAAGCAAATAATGTATGGATAATTATTTGAGTCGTGGACCACATTATAATTGAAGTGCAAGCATAAAAAGTTGGGGCCATTTAGCAAAAAATGCAAATTTGAGCACATTTGACTTTTGGCAGTTTTGCAAAAATGGTCAACTTGGCCAATGCATAACTCTCTCAATTTTGATCCTAGAGAGGTGTTCTTAGAATTTTTAGAAAGCTTAAGATGTCCTCTAAGCAACCCTTTTGGTCTCATCTCAATTGGGTCTTCCATGTTCATGTATGAAGCTTTGGCCCAAAAGGTGTTTTCGTTGACTTTTCAAAAGGGCCTATAATGTCAAAATTCATATCTTTTTGTGAGTGCCTATTCTGAACTTGGGAGCTGAAGATGAATTGTAGGGAATTGAATCCTCTTAAAAATGAGCTTTGGATGGGTCATTTATGATAAAGTATGACAAAGTTATGCTTGGTCAAAGTTGAATTGACTTTTCATGTAAAACCCTAATTTAACAACTTTTGGGCTTTGATGAATTGTGAGCAATCCTTGAGGAATCATGATCAACCCTTGATAAAATGATGAATAATACTTAAAAATAAGGATGTTGACCAATTTTTTTGAAGTTTGACTGTATGTGGGCCACAATTGACTTTTGACCTAGCACATTTGATTTTCATGCATTTGAGCAATTGACTGAGCAAACTTCTTCTGCAAGGCTTGAAACTTGACATAGATGATCTTGAGGACATATTAGGACCATGGTGAGCATTTGAGTCCTTTGTGGTTCACACATCTTGATGAAGATGTAAACCTTAATTAGAGATAGACTGCCTTAGGAGAGAGTTTGTCTTGTCAACTCTTGAACTTCCTTGAGCAATTTGGGGACCTCGCTTGCCATGTGTTAAGAAACATGGGAGGGAAAATTTTGGGGTACAACAAAGCTAAATCAACAACCCGTCTTGGCGGCCCTCTGAACCTTCTGCTCATATGTTCCACACTGGTTGTCCTCTTGGTCTTCTTAGTGTTCTTCTTAACAATCAGAGCCTTCAGCTCTTCCTGTCCTTTGGCCAAAGCCATAATCATTTACTGGAATTGCGTGTTCTGAGTCTGAAGATCTTTCACAGTTTGTTCAAGAGCCATTGCTGAAATAAACAACGGAGGAGATGAGAAACCTGTTATTAATCTTGTTATGAAATGATATGTATGCAATGTTTTCAAGGGTTCTTAAAGGCTCAAATTTTCTTAAACAAAAATGAACAAACGCGAATTGTATTAGTAAACTTGAATTGTTACCAAGAATGTATTTTAAGAGTACAATTAAGAAAAATAAAACATAAAGAAGACTAGGTTTCCCATGAGTGCATCCTCTTTGGCGCGATGTAGGCATTGATATTCCTCTCTTCATGAAGTAGCCTAGTGAGTTCCAAGACCTTCTTCTCGCTGGTGTAGAATTGGGCTTCAAAAATATCCTGCTCCTCTTTAAGCTGAACCCAAGACTTTTGTAACTCTTCGTGATCAATTGGCATGTCTGGATGAAGAACAAGATGAGGAGTGTCTCCCTCGGCAATTGGTTCCATGATCATATGTCGGATAGCGGGATAAGGCATCATAAGAGTTTGAGCGCGAGATCGTACCCATCTGAGATAAGGATCGAGAGGTATGGAATTCTTATGCCCAAGTGTCTTGTTGTCAACCCTATGTACCATACTCCAAGCTTGTATGAACCTTTTGCGGTAACCCTGAACATTATTCTCATAGTTGAAGGAGATTCCTTGAATAAGTGTATCATGAGGACCATCCCTTCTCGCATAACCAAATTGTCGTAATGCTAAGCAAGTGTTATAAGTGATTCCTCCCCTAATGCCTAAGAGAGGGACATTAAGGAATTCACCACAGTGATCGATGATAGTAACATCTTCCAAGAACCGTGAACACCAATGAATGTCTAAATGTGTAAGGGACATCAGTCGATGAGACTATCTTTTCCCCAGTTCATTCTTCAAAGTAGATATGGGTAGGTGCGAAATAAACCACCTAGCCAATATAGGAGTGCAACACTGGAGGGTCCCCCTTCTTTTTAGAGTGCGATCCTGCAGAGAGTGTAGAATATCCCCGAGTAATGTAGGTACCGGATTCCGAGACAGAAAAACCTAGATTGTGCTCACATCTACGAGTTGATCCGCATTAGGGAACAATACCATCCCGTAGACAAGGAGCGCCAAAACCTCTTCAAAAGCTTGTAGATCTAGGGTATCCCAAAAATAGTAAGCCTTCTCGAACAGAAATTTAACCAGAATTCCTTGAACACTCCCTTTGGTTTCCCAATTTGTCACTATGTCAGACCGTTGTAAGGATATAGCTTTAGCAATTTCTTCAGGTTTGGGATGTCTTTCTGTACCGCTGAAAGGTAGCTGATTAAGAATGGGTATCCCTAATAATTGAGAAAATTCCTCCATAGTAGGCACTAACTGGTAATCCGGGAATGTGAAACAATGATGCAGAGGATCGAAGAACTGAAACAACACTTTCAACATTTCTTTGTCAGGTTTTGCAGTGACCAAGTTGAGCAACTGACCATGATTTTCAGTGAAAGAAGAGCTTTCGGGAATCCTTACTGCCGAGTCCCTTAATTGGGCAAATACTTTCACTAGGTTAATCTGAATAGTGTTCCTGCGGGCGGATGTAATATCCTACAAAACAGAGCAAGATGAGCCCTAGAAACCCTTGAAACAGTTAGTATGATATGCTATGGTATGATGTTTATGATGTCATGATAAATCACAGGTATAGCAAACACAGACAAATCACACCAAGTCCTTAGGTTTAAGGCATGCTCGAGTTTTAAGGCCATACCCTCTTTAAGCTGGATTGGTTCAACCTGTCCTATAAATATGTAACCGGGTTCTAAAGGGATCTCAATATCACCGATCTTTCCCCCAATCCTTGTTCAATCGACTATTGAATCGTAATCAAACAAAACTCAGAAGTCAAACCTTAATGAGTGTAACATCGAGTATCTGTCGATCTTGGGCATACACCAAAGTCGGCCATCTCGCTATGTCCTACTGGCCAAGTTATGCAATTAAAGGTTCTAAGGTTAGTTGATGCTTTATGACACCACGCGGCGTCCCTGTACATCTCCCTGATTGACTCAAGGGTTACGGGTACCAACCAAAGTGCCACATCAATGTAGCTACTGCTTCAATCGTGTCGGTATACCCCAGCACAACTCCCTCACAATTTATTGCTACTTACCTAAAAGGTGTTTCCCGATCCGGGTGTAGGATCAAATAACCCAAACAGTTCCCATAAATATAAAGCAAGCAAGACAATCAAGAGAAAGCAATTAAATATGACCTAGATCCTAAGGTTTACCCCACTTTATATTTTAATCCCCAGCAGAGTTGCCAGTTCTGTGATACGGTGGCAGAACCGACTGTTAATATTGGTTTGAGTTTTTTGTTTGCAAATGTCGTGGTAAGCAAGAGTCGCCACCGACTTTTATTTTATCCAATCAGGAAAAGGAAAAATAATAGAAAAACCTTTTTCGAGATATTTCTGAGTACGAGGGGTAGATTATAGAAAGGGAAGGTGTTATCACCCTTTCTATCCATGGTTTTCCCCGGGCTCTTAGGTACTTGCTCATTTTGAAAACTGCTTGTGTGTGTTTGTTTTGAAAGGTTTTGTTTTACTTCGTGTTAACCCTTGTTTCTGTCCTCAAGAGTGTTACGAAGTTGTTTTTGAAAACTTTGTTTGGAAAGTGTTGGTGTGAAAACGTTTTTGTTTGTTTGAGCAAGTACCTAGGAACTAATCTACCTACTCGAAAAAGGTCTGTTCGTTTTCCTTTTAGACAATGCTATCCCATTATTGAGAAATAGGTAGCATCGTCGTTGGAGTTTTTTAGGGACATTCGAAGGGACAAATACGATCACAAAAGCAATGTTAGGAAATGTTAGTAATCATCCTAAAGCCTTACAAATCTTTTTCCGAGGCAACATTCGAATGGGTCATTTTATATGTTTTGGGGCTAGAGGACAACCACTAACAAACTCTATACTTCATGACTGTTTACCGAAGGCAGCCGGAGTGGAGTAAACCCTATGAGTGAGCATGTGCGAGTGTATGTTTTCAGTTAATTATCTTTGCACAATTAGGTTTTCTACCGTATTAATTTTCAGTTTGTCTTTCCATACAATCCTATTAACATACATCTAAGCAGTTTATAGTTTGCGGAAATTAAAGCGAGAAAGTTAAAGTCCTAGCTATTACAAGGCTTTTGCAGATACATAATTATTTTGACTGTAAATAAAGATGCAGAAATTTAAAACCCTAATTACTATTACAAACTCGGAGCAGTTACAATAATAATAAAAAGGAAATTAAAAAAATGCACGCGGCGAATTAAATGCGAGAATAATTGGAAAACCTAAAAAATCTAGTTGAAAAAAGATTTAGGTTATTTTTTGAGAAAAAATTCATTAGGTTATGTACAAAATTAAACCCTAATTATAATTATTTTTAATTATGAAAAGAATTAAATTTCCCTAATTTTAGTTAAACTAATTAATTAAAGAAATAAAATATTTTTATGAAAAAAAATAATTTTTTTTGATGTTTTTATGATTTTTGATTTAATAAAAAAACTAATTTTTGTGTTAGTTTTGTAAAAGAAAATAATTAGAAAATAATAGAAAGAATTAAAATAAAAAAGGAAAAGAGATGGGCATGTATAAGCAACCCATGGGGGGTGTATGTTGAATTGTTCAGGCCCAAGAACTGATGAGCCTATTCCATGCGTGAGATCCAGTGTTGCCCCTTTCTGATGGTGTACCATGGCCCTTCTTTGATGGAGCGCTGAATTTGGATTAGAGATGCATCAAACGGCTGGATAGTTGTAGCGTATGGTAGATGTCTGGCAAGGTAACGCATGGGAACTGCAAAGGGATGTTAAGAAAATAAAATGTTGGGACCTGGGATCGAACCTAGGTCCTCCCACTTTCAAAAGTGCGCCTTGGCCATCTGTGCTGCGTGGGTTATTTGTTAACATAACAATAATAATAAATAATATATAAATAAAACATGGATAATCAGAAACAAACAAAACGTGCGCCATGTATTCAAATAGACCAATGGTATTGTGACAAATCACTGTCTTCTTCCCTGTCCGTCGTCTTAGGTACCAGACTTATACCTACGGACATCTTCCATGGCTATAGCACTGCAAGTTTCAAAAGTTCACAGCAAGCATGATAAATCAATTATGAGTACATAGATCAATTCGTCTTGATCTCATGAGCATCATGGTACCCCTTTCTTGGGCCAATTTAACCTGTATAGAAAAACCCTAAAACGACAAGGTAAACCTTAACAATGGCAGTTGGCAATATATGCATCAAAACGTAAAATTAAATAAACCAAAACATTCCAAATGATGATACAAACACAATGATATGCTTAAAAGTGATTAATTATGCGTAAATTATCAAACTCAGATTCAAGAAATAAGCCAAACCGTGAGGATCGTGTAGGCTGATTCTGGGCTCGTGGAGGCGTGCAACCGATTGGAAAATGTTTTGGAGATGTCCAGGAATCTATTAGGAGCTTTGTAATGGCTTGAATTGACCTCTAGGTTAGAAAACGATTCACACCTTTTTGCCAAAATTTTGGGGTTTCTTGCTAGCTTTCACGACCTTCAACCCTTGTTTTTTTGCATTGGTTGTGTTCTGTATATGTACTAGGACAAATTAGGTTAACAAAAACAAATTGTATCTTTTGTACCCCAAAATTTACCCTCTCATTTTACTCAGCACATGCACATTGAGATCCTCAATTTGCTCAAGGTTGTCCAAGGGTTGATCAGGCAAACTATATCCTAAGGCAATGTGTCTCAAATTAGGGTTTCCATTTTCATCAGGATGTGTGTACTCCAAAGGCCTATAATTCTTTCCATGGTCCTAATATTCTCTCAAGGTCATCCATGTCAAATCGCATACCTTTCACAAGAAGTTTGCTCAGTCAACTGCTCAAATGCTTGAGAATCGACTGTATCAGGTCAAAAGTCAATTGTGGCCCATATACAGTCAAACCTCAAGATTTTTGGTAAACATCAATATTTTGAAGTTACTTTCATCATTTTATCAAGGGTTGATCATGATACCTCAAGGAATGCTCCTAATTTACAAAACTCAAAAGTTGCTAAATTAGGGTTTCCTAGGAAAAGTCAACCAAACTTTGACCAAACATAACTTCCTCATACTTTATCATAAAGTTTCCATCCAAGGCTCATTTTGAAGAGGATGCAATTCCCTATAATTAATCTTCATCCCTCAAGTTCAAAATATGCACTCATCAAAAGATATAAATTTCCACATAAAAGGTCCTTTTGAAAAGTCAACAAAAACACTTTTTGGGTCAAAGCTTCTTACATGAACATGGAAGATCAAATTGAGATGACACAAAAAAGGTTGTTTAGGGGACATCCTAAGATTTCTAAAAAGTCCAATAACACATCTCTAGGGTTAAAATTGGAAGAGATATGTCTTGTCAAAGTTGACCATTTTTGCAAAATTGCCAAAAGTCAAATGTGCTAAAAAATACACTTTTTGTTAAATGGGCCTAACTTTTTATACTTGCACCTCACTCATAACATGGTCCACGACCCAAATATTCATCCACACATTATTTTCTTCATTTTCCATTTTATTTTGATTTTTTTATTAATTAAAAATTGAATTAAATCAAATAAATGACAACTAATAACAAAGATTTGTTTTGATCTGATTTTTGGACAGGATCACAAGCTAATTATGTTGACATATCATGATCAAATCGAATCAAGGTGGATTGGCACAAGAATGGCATGATTAGGCCTAGTTTGGAAATAAATCATACAAGGAAGGAATGAGATCAAATCTTCAAAATTTTCAAAGATACAAGTAGTTTTTATAACCCTAACTCATTCAGGGATATATATGGAGCATGAACAAGCACGAAAACAAGGGTGGAAGCCGTGGAAACACCAAGAACAAACTCAATTTTTTGCAAAAAAGTAATGAATCGGTTTCAAGTTTGGAGGCCAATTCAAGCCATTCTAACGTTGCCAATAGATTGTTGGACACCTCAGGAACATATCTCCATCATTTGCAAGCCTTTTCATGCCCAGAAATGCACGCTACATACCCACGGTTTGCCTTCCCTAGCTTGAATCGTATTTTACAAATTACGCATGATTAACCTTTATTGAACACAACATTTTGTTTGTATGAGCATTTAGAATGTTTTGGTTTATGTAATTTTGTATTTTTATGCATATACCCATAACTGACATTGCTAGGTTTTGTTCTTGCATTTTAGGGGATTATCATACAGGTGAAATTGGCCTAAACAAAGGGAACCATCGTACTCATGAGGTCAAAACAAATTGATTGGTGTAGCCATAATTGATTTATCATGCCTGTGTTGAAATTTTGAGACTTACAAGTTTTTAGCCATGGAAGATGCCCGTGGGTATAGATTATGCATCTAATACGACAGAGGAGGAAGAAGATAACAACGTGTTTGAACCCCATTGGACCATTTGAATTTCGCGCGTGTTTTCCAGCTAACCACTTTGTTTCATATATTATATTTTGTTCTTATTGTCTTAACAAATAAAATAGATAGCCCAGATGGCTAGGCGCGTTGGTGTTGAACGTGAGGACCTAGGTTCGATCCCAGGTCCCAACAATTTTCTTCATTTTATTTCTCCTTTACAGATCAGGTGCATCATCCTCTCAAACGATCACCATGTGCCATCAACATCCAGCCATGGGATTCACCATCAATCCAATCCAACGTCCCACCTGCCAGAGACTATGGTACACCATCAGGAGGGAGCACCACTGGATCAAGCATTGACTGGGCTGACCAGTTCTTTGGGCCTAAGTATTTTCAACAATACACCCCCCTTTCATTTCTTTCATATTTTTATTTATTTATTTATTTACTAATTATTTTTCTTTTATCAAAATAACACATAAATCATTTTTTTATTAAATCAAAATCACAAAAACACAAAAAAAAACCTTTTTTCATAAAAAATATTTTGTTTCCTTGAATTAATTAATTTAGTTAAATTAGGGCAATTAAATCTTATTTTTCATGATTAAAAGTGATTAGAAATTAAGGTTTAATTTTGTATATAATTAATTTTTTTCTTCAAAAAATAACTTAAATATTTTTTCAATTAGGGTTTTTAGGTTCTTTTTAATCATCCTCGCATTTAACTCGCCGCGTGCATTTTAATTACTTTTTATTATTAATATAATTGTTGATGGTTTGTAATAGTTTTAAATTAGGGTTTTATTTATTGCTCTTATTCCCCAGTTCTGGTTATGTAATCCCCATCCCTGAGGCCCTATAATAGTTAGGATTTTTATTTCCGCACTTTAAATTCCTGCAATTTTTAACTGTCTAGATGCATGATTAATAGGATTGTATGGAAAGAATACTTGAAAATTAATACGGTAGATAATCCTAATTATGCAAAGACTAAATTAACTGAAACATAAACACATGCACATGTTCACTCCTAGGGTTTGCCTCACTTCGGTTGCCTTCGGTAAACAGTTACTAAGCATAGGGAATTTTAGTGGTTGCCCTCCAGTCTAAAAGATCAAAATGACCCATTCGAATGTTGCCTTAGAAAGATCTTTAGGACTTTAGGGTAATTACTAAGGTTTCCTAGTCATTGCTTTAGTGATTGTATTTGTCCCTTCGAATGTCCCTAAAAAACTCCAACAATGGAGCTACCTACTCCTTAATAGTAGGATAGCGCAGTCTAAAGGAAACGAGAATGAACAGTCCTTTTTCGAGTAGGTAGAAATCTTAAGTACTTGCTCCAAACAAAATTTTAACACAAACACTTTTCAAAATAATTTTCAAAAACAACTTCACACACTCTTGAGGACTGATACAAGGGTTATCACGAAGTAAAACTTTTCAAAACAAACACATACAAGCAATTTCAAAAATGAGCAAGTACCTAAGAGCCCATGGAAAACCATGGATAGAAAGGGTGCTAACACCTTCCCTTTCTATAATCTACCCCCTGTACTAAAAAATATCCTCGAAAAAAGGTTTTTCTGTTCTTTTTCCTTTTCCTGATTGGATAAAATAAAAGTCGGTGGCGACTCTTGCTTACCGCGACATTTGCGAATACAAAATGCAAACCAGTATAACAGTCGGTTCTGCCACCGTATCACAGAACTGGCGACTCTGTTGGGGATTGAATAAAGTAAGGTATACCTTAGGATCTAGGTCATTAAATTTCTTCTCTTGATTGTCTTGATTTATTTACTTTTGAGGGTTTGTTTGGGGTTACAATAGATCCTACACCTGGATCTAGGAAACACCTTTTAGGTAAGTAGAAATAAACTGTAAGGGAATTATGATGGGTTATACCGACACGGTTGAAGCAGTAGTTACGTTGATGTGGCACTTTGGTTGGTACCGGTAACCCTTGAGTCAATCAGGGAGAGTACGTGGCCATCGCGTGGTGTCGTGAAGCATCAACTGACCTTAGAACCTTTAATTGCACAACTTGGCCAGTAGGACGTAGCGAGGTGGCCGACTTTGGTGTATTCCCAAGGTCGATAGATACTCGATGCTACACTCATTGAGGTCTGACTCTTGAGATTTGTTTGGTTGCGAGTCAATCGCCTATTGAACGAAGCTGGGAGAAAGATCAGTGATATTGAGATCCCTTTTAGAACCCGGTTACTATTTTATAGGACAGGTTGAACCAATCCAACTTCAAAAGGGTATGACCTTAAAACTCATGCAGGCCTTAAACCTAAGGAATCAGTGTGACTTGTTTGTTGTTTGCTATACCTATGATTTTCTAACCTAATCATGACATCATAAGCATGGCATATCATGCCTAACCATTTCAAAGATTCCCTAGGGCTCATTTTTGCTTTGTTTTGTAGGACATGGCATCTGCCCATATGAACACTATACAGATCAACCTTGTGAAAGTGTCTCTCCAACTAAAGGACCTAGCATTAAGGGTTCTTGAAAGTTCTAATTTAACTAGAAAGTATGGTCAGTTGCTCAATCTGGTCACTGCAAAACATGATGAAGAGTTGTTAAAAGTGTTGTTTCAGTTCTTCGACCCGGTGCACCATTGTTTCACCTTCCCTAATTATCAGTTAGTACCTACTATGGAGGAATTTTCTCAGTTATTAGGGATACCCATTCTTGATCAGCTACCTTTAGGCAGTACGGAAAGACATCCCAAACCTGAAGAAATTGCTAAAGCTTTATCCTTACAACGGTCTGACATAGTGACAAATTGGGAAACCAGAGGGAGTGTTCAAGGAATTCTGGTTAAATTTATGTTCGAGAAGGCTTACTATTTTTGGGATACCTTGGATCTACAAGCTTTTGAAGAGGTTTTGACGCTCCTTGTCTACGGGGTGGTATTGTTTCATAATGCGGATCAATTCGTAGATGTGAGCACAATCTAGGTTTTTCTGTCTCAGAATCTGATACCTACATTACTCGGGGATATTCTACACTCTCGGTATGCTCGCACTCTAAAAATAAGGGGGACCCTCCAGTGTTGCACTCCTCTATTGGCTAGGTGGTTTATTTCACACCTATCCAGAAGAACGAAGAGAGGAATATCAACGCCTACATAGCGCCAAAGAGGATGCGCTCATGGGAAACCTAGTCTTCTTTTTGCTTAATTGTACTCTCAAAATACATTATTTGTAACAATTCAAGTTTACTAATACAATTCGCGTTTGTTCCTTTTTGTTTAAGAAAATTTGAGCCTTTAAGAACCCTTGAAAACATTGCATACATATCATACATATCATTGCATAATAGGATTCATAACAGGTTTCTCATCTCCTCCGCTACTTATTTCAGCAATGGCTCTTGAACAAACTGTGAAAGATCTTCAGACTCAACATGCAATTCCAGCAAATGATTATGGCTCTGGCCAAAGGACAGGAAGAGCTGAAGGCTCTGATTGTTAAGAAGAACAAGAAAACCAAGAGGACAACTGGTTTGGTAAATATGGGCAGAAGGTTCAGAGGGCCGCCAAGACGGGTTATTGATTTAGCTTCTTCATCTAAAGAGGGAGAGAATCAAGAGGTTGAAGCTAGAGAAGAGGACCCTAGTCCTAAAGAGTCTGACAATGAAACTGATTATAATGAGGAGCAGTACCCTCCGGCTGATGAAAAGTATAAGCAGTTAGAAGAGCGTCTGAGTGCTATAGAAATCCAAAAGGTTCCTGGGCTGGATTTTAAAGAGTTGGGTCTGGTCTCTGGGGTTGTCATCCCCCCAAAATTCAAGGCATCGGTATTTGCTAAGTATGATGGAGTCTCTTTCCTTAAAATGCATCTCCGTTCCTATGTGAGGAAGATATAACCTCATACTGCTGACAAAGACTTGTGGGTTCATTTCTTCCAAGATAGTCTATCTGGAACACAACTGGATTGGTTCTATCAGATGGAAAGAGCCAATGTTCGTAACTGGGAAGACATTGTTATTGCATTTTATAAGCAATATCAGTACAATGCAGACCTCGCTCCTACCCGTACACAACTTCAAAGCATGTCTATAGATTCTAGCGAAGGCTTCAAAGAATATGCCCAAAAATGGAGGGATCTAGCTGGCAGGGTACAACCTCCTCTGAATGATCGGGAAATGGTAGATATATTCATGGGCACTCTGACTGGCCCATTCTTTAATCTGCTGATTGTGAGTTCCTCATCTGGATTCACAGAGATGGTTCTGACTGGAGGAAGGATCGAAAGTGGTATCAAGAATGGGAAGATCTCGATGGCTGCATATTCTAATGTTGAGAAGAAGCCACTTGCTGGTAAGAGGAAAGCCAATGATGTGTATAGCCAGAAGGGTCGTAATAAGGCGGACGACCACAATCAATATGTGGGGGCAATATTGGTCTCTAATCCTACGTCTATGCAATGATACCAACAGGGGAATCGGCGTGAAGAGGTCACACCTAAGAGACAGTTCACCCGAATTAACATGTCACTAGCTCAAGCGTTACAATACATGTTGAAGGCATGGTTGATTACGTTAAAGGCTCCTCTGCAAAATCCCAATACTTCTGCTCCTAGTTACTACCCCGGCGAAAGGTACGCATACCATTCTAATAGTCTTGGACATGATACAAATGGTTGCTGGGCTCTGAAGAACAAAATTCAGGATATGATTGATGCTAAAGAGATTGAATTCGACCCTCCAGATACTCCAACGTGATCACTGCTCCCCTGCCAAAACATGGCTAGGATCGAAAGCATTTTTGTTCATTTGAATTCTCAAGCTGTATTTTCTTTGTTTATTTGAACAATTATTGTCATGTCAAAAATTTGTTATTTCATTCATGCATTATACATGTTTGTCTTGAATTAATCTGTTTTCACTATGCTTAAACTTATCTATACTTCTTTTTCGTGATATTTAACTCTCGATTAAAAACTCGAAGCCTTAGAGGGAGGATGACGAAAATGATACCACAACCTCTACAGTATGCTTTTGAATAGACCCCACTGACGATGTACAAGCATTGTTTCAAATCCTAAACAGTGGAGTTATAAGGAAGATAATCCCTAGTCAACCCCTTCGAGCCAAAGAAGTAGGAGTTTTTCTTTTCACACAAATTAAAACCCTTAATCATAACCTGGGCAGGGTAGTTTTCTCAGTTAATTCAGAGGCGCATTCAGTCACAATCTATTGCTTCGTACACAATGAATGGCATCAAAGACGTCCTTCCAAAACAAAAGACGGTGATGGTTCCATATAATCGTCAAGACAGGCAGTCATTACCTCTCGAAATAAAATCCCATTAAGTCAAAACCTATGAAGGAGACTTAATAGAAAAATTGGGGCATCCCGCTGACTGTAATCACAAAAGAAACAGTTCAGGCAAAAGAAGGGATAACGAAAAAAAAAAAAAGAGGTTACTACAAATCCTCGACAAAAAGAAGATTAGAAAAATGACTGCCTTTTTAAAAAAAATCATCACCAAGTATCATAGCAAAGCTTCCAGACTCTATCGGGATCTATACGTGCAATTAACTGAGCATAGGACTGAAGAACATCACGAAGAGCGGGTTGGGTACAAATAAAATTTGAGCCTTTATCCTTTGTTTCTTGAACCGTGAACCATGCCACGTTATAACCCTCAAAAGTCCTAGCTGAAGCATGGGTTAGTTTGAGAGTATACTGTTACAAAGGTATCCTGACTCCTGTAGGCTTTGTTATGAATCCTTAGTTGATATCACATTCTTGCAAATTTCATTTTACTACTCAAAACACATTTTCAAAAAAATTTCAAGACAGACATGAGTTTTGCATTCTTTAAATGACATTGTTTGCATATGACTAATTGTTTGACAGCAGAGAAATCTGCACAATGGATATTCAATGAATAGACATCCTCTCAATAGATAGAATCACCTCAGCGGGAAAGAAACTTCCAATAACAGGTCTTCCATAAGCAAGGGGCATGACATGGTGTCTAAACACACCTGGGGCGGTCTCTCCAAAAGTGCCAAATAACCAGGGGCAGATCTCCATCTGAATCGCTTGGGGAATTACGCACGCATTTCAACAACAAATCATATGCCATCAAGAAAACATTGTTGACAGTACTACAACACAACACTATGGACAGTGATAACTCTCTACATCCTGAAAGCATGGACATAGTCGGAAAATACTACGCATGAAAAAAAGATCTGCTAGGTTGACACACCTAGGCAAAATAAGGGAATCCCGGTGAACCAAAAGGGTTCGGGTAAAAGTTACGGATATACATAAAAAAAATCTCTGTACACCTGACAAGTCGAAAACCTGAAAAGGCGGCTTGGGAAAAAAGGTATCCCGGTGGATTGAAAACCCGAAAGGGCGGTCCAGGCAAAAGTTAGGGATTTAAAACGTACGACTATGTCCCGTCACGTGTCTATCAATGGAAGACTTATACCTTGATCATCATTCATCAAGAGCACCAGAATCGAGAAACGGTTCAGATAGGATCCGGATACAGGTGTCATTTTGCTACTTATTCAAGATTTTCATACATCGAGAAATGATTTAGATACGATCCAGATACGGTTGTCATTCTGATACTCATTCAATATTTTCATACATCGAGAAACGGTTCAGATATGATCCAGATACAGATGTCATTCTGCTACTTATTCAATATTTTTATACATCGAGAAATGGTTCAAATATGATCCAGATACGTATGTCATTCTACTACTTATTCAATATTTTCATACATTGAGAAACGATTAAGATACAATCCAAATACGAGTGTCATTCTGCTACTTATTCAAGATTTTCATACATCGAGAAACAATTCAAATACGATCCAGATACGGATGTCATGCTGCTACTTATTCAAGATTTTCATACATCGAGAAACAGTTCAGATATGATCCAGATACAGATATCATTCTGCTACTTATTCAAGATTCTCATACATTGAGAAACAATTCAGGTACGATACAGAGACAAATGTTATCCTGGTACTTATTCCAAATTTCTCTTCTATAAACAGTTCAGGTACGATCCAGAGATGGATGTTATCTTGGTACTTATTCCAGATTCCTCTTCTAGAAACAGTTCAGGTACGATCCAGAGATGGATGTTATCCTGGTGCTTATTCCAGATTCCTCTGCTAGAAACAATTCAGGTACGATCCAGAGACGAGTGTCATCCTGATACTTACTCCATATTCTCCTCTAAATACAGTTCAGATACGACCCAGAGACGGATGTCATTATGACACTTATCCAACACATGTTTCAAATACAGTTCCGATATGATCCAGAGACGGATGTCATTCTGACACTCATTCAACACATGTTTCGAATACAGTTCAGATACGATCCAGAGACGGATGTCATCCTGAAACTCGTTAAATACATGTTCAAGTACAATCACGATATAGATCCATCCATAAAATCTCCACATGTACTTTTTCCAGCATGGTACAAGGGGCAGAGACAATTGGAAGCAAAGTCACTATCACATACAAGCCAGTGATACCTATATTCCCCACAATGCCGAGACAACCATGGTCCAACCTCCGTATCCCCAAGCAGGAATTCCTTCCCCAACAGGTTCCTTCAAAAAGCTGATATCTGCATTCCCCGGCCGAGTTTTATAACCATGAGCAATTTATAAAGCTCTTCTCTCCAGAAATGGAAGTTCATCCCCAGTTGAGTTTATTTCTCCAAATCAGCAGATCTTCCAACAGAGTATCTCTCTTCCCCACAGAATCATTCCCCCGCAGGATTATTCTCAGACAGAGTCTCCTTCGGCAGAGTGTTCTCAAGAAAAATGGATGTAAACCGCCAGCTAATCATCTTCGGTCATTATCCTCAGCGGAAATGAAGAACTCAACTTTTTATACTCTCCCGCAGCAGTCCAGGATTTATTTTCCCCAGCTAGAGAATATCACAATAGCATTGCATATCCATACATCATGGCATATGCATATATATTGTACAACACAATCTCACTTATTTTGAGAACATCATTACTTAATACATTTCATACATCATGACATTACATACGACTAACTCTTTACCTTTCAGGGAAAGATGCAATCAAGTTCTCTCTGGTTCAGTCAAACTGACACCAAGGTTTCTATTCCAGTTGAAGATATTCCAACACTTTTCAAGATTTTCTCTAGTCCAGTAAAACCGAGACTAAGGTTTCTATTCTAGTTGAAGATGTTCTAAGAATTTCATCTGGGTCAGCTGAATCGCCGCTAAGATTCCCCTGATTTCTATGCCAATCAAAGTTAATCTGAGACCTCTCTCGGGTTCAGTCAAATCGATATTAAGATTTCTCTCCCAGTTGAAGACAACTTGAGACATTTCCCTGGTTTAGTCAAATCTATACTAAGATTTCTATTCCAGTTAAGAAATCTATGAAGCCCGGAAACTAACCGGATAACAGCTTAGTTTCCCCAAATTACTGAAGCCTGGAGTAGGACCAAATAACGATATAAGACGCTGTGAAGTCTGGAGGATGACCAGATAGCGGCAAGAGACACTATGAAACCTGGAGCACGACCAGATAACAGTATAAGGTACTGTCAAGCTTGGAATTCGACTAGATAGCAGTTTACTCGGCTAATTACTATTGAAGCCTGGAAATGACCGGATGTTAGTATGCCTTAAATTCAAGTTGAAACTCGGATGCGACCGGATAACCACTTAATTCCTTCTGAAGCCTGGAATTTAACCAGATAACGAATTTTGAGATTGTAAAGCCTGAAGCACGACCATATAGCAAGTTTAATCTCATCTCCCCAGTAAGTCACTGTAAAACCTGGAGCACGACCAGATAGCAATCAGTCTTATTATCCTTAGCAAATCACTAAGGCCTGGAGCACGACCAGATAGCAGTTCATTTTCATCCCCTCGACTAAGAGATGATTACCTAATAGAGTAATGGACAATCGAAGCTCCTATACTCTACTTCCCCAGACATAAGTCAACATGCCCCGACGAAGTCCTCCTCAACGACTAATACGGGAATTCTCGCAGAGGAATTCTTATGCGACCAATATTTTCTCTGGATGGCATATTTAATCCTGTGATCGGTGGATCTGGAACTGACTGTTTAAAGCTGGTTCGCGAAATGTCGCGGAAGCAAGAGTCGCCACCGTCTTTTATTTTCTCCAAATGGAAAGGACAAAAGCACAGAAAAATTCCTTATAGAGATTGCTCTCGGTTCGGGAGGTAGGTTATAGAAAGGGAAGGTGTTAGCACCCTTTCTATCCATGGTTATCCATGGGCTCTTAGATACTTGCTCATTGTGTTTTCAAAAATGGTTTGTTTGCTTTTCAACTGTGGGTTTTAAAAAGTTTCTTTGAAAATTCCAGTTCGACTCTTGTATCAGTCCTCAAGAGTGTTTGAAAAATTGCTTTCGAAAGCTTTTTGAAAAGGTGTTGGTGTGAAAAGTATTTGTTTTGAAATTAGAGCAAGTATCTACGAGAACCTACCTACCCTAAGGAATTCGTCTGTGTAAATGTCCTTTAAAGTAGTGCCATCCCACCATTGAGAGGTAGGTAGCACCACCGTTGGAGGTGTTCGGGTCAATTCGAGGTTCGGGACATGGTGATCACCAGAGTAATGGGAAGACACCTTAGAAGCTACCCTCATGCCAGGTTCCCGGATCATGAGGACTTACTAAGACATCCTCTACTCGACGATCACCTTTCGAGGCAAGGCAACAGTGAGGCGTACCCTAGGGGTGGTGTGTGCGATTTGTGTGTCGTTTTCATTTGCATTTATCTTGTCATGTTATTGGTGTTCTACGCGTTTGTTTTTATTTTTGTCCATACATTCTTTCATGCTTTGATTTAACAGTTAAAATATTTGCGGGAAAGTAAATTCTAAGCTATTACAAACGGCGCGGGTCCACATCGCCAAAAGTTTCTCGAACCCGATTTGACAGAAAAATAAAGAAAGTAAAAGTGCGAGAAGTAATTAAAATGTTACAAGGCCTTGGGAGAGATACATAAATATTTAAGCGAAATAAAAGAAATATGCGAATTAAGAATTAAATCGAAACGAGGGCGTTGGACCCTTTTGCAAAAACTAAATTAATGATGGAGTTAATTAATTAAGAAAAAGAAATGTTTTTGGTATTTTTAGTATTTTAAGATTTAATAGACAAAAGGAATTAATTGAAATTAAAATAAGATGCAAACCCTAATCCTAATTATTTTTAATTTATTAAGAAAATATTGAAGTTTTTTAACCTAAATTAACCCTAAGTTATTTTCATGCAATTTAATTATAAAAAATAAAATATTTAATTATTTAATATATTTATGAAAGAAAAAAAAATAAAAAGGATGAAAAATTATTAATTAAACCTATTTCTACATTTTTTAGATTTTTGTTAAAAGTATTAAAATTAAAACCCTAATTTAAAAAACTAATTAATTTACATGCATTTATTTATGAAAATACTAGAAACAAAAATATTTATTATTTTTTCTTTTTCTTTTCTGATTTTTAGGTATTTTTATATTTATGAAAATAATTAATCAATTGAATAAAACAATAATAAAAAAGAAGATAAAAAAAATGGAAAATATGGCAAACCTAGGGGGGTTGTAGTCCCCAACATGGAGGTTTCTCTCTAGCAATTCAGGCCCATTTGACTTTGGCCTTGTTGGACTTTTTCACTAGCATGTAGCACGTTGACTGCAGCCTACCATGTTCCCTAATTCCTGGCCCTTGGATGGATGAGGTTGGACGCGTGGACATTGGATCTGGAAGGTGCACGATGGTCCTTGGTATTGAATCTGCATATGATTGTAAATGGAAAAATAATATTGAAACAATGAAGACCTGGGGCTCGAACCCAGGTCATGGACTTTACCAAACACATGCCTTGCCAGTGGAGCCAATTCACGCGTTTGATATATAAACAACTAATAAATATTATAAAGAAAAACAAATGGTCAGTGGTTCAAACGCGCGAAACATTTAAACGTTCCAATCAGTGCCTCCCACGTAATCGTCTTCCTCGCGTGGTTTTTATTTTCTGAAATACAAACACATTAAGCCACGGTTTTCCAACTGTTCTCTTAGGCACGCTTTGGAAAAATAGCGATTAGCTATTAGGTGCTCATAAATTGAGCGCGAGTATGGATTCTGCTTCGTCCAAGTGCACTGATCACAACCATGGTACTCTTGAAGGCCAATTTTTCTTTGTTTCAAAAGCCCCAATTTAAGGTCCTGCAAACCCTAAAATACAACCATGGCGATTTCTTGTATAGCTCATAAAAACACAATCAATTCATACAGTTAGCTTCAGAACACATTACTCAATATAAATGCATAATCAAAATGCCATGAAAATGCCTAAATCTAGAAATACGATTTTGAAAAATATAAGAGAAAAGTGGATTTCTGTATACCAATTCAACGCGTTAGGATTGATGTTCTTGATTGGAATACGTTCAATGATGCTTGAGGAAGCTAATGAGATAGAAATCGTGGCTTGAAACCTCCTGCAAGTTAGTTTTCAGTTATGAGTTTTTTTGCAAAAAATTCCAATTTGATAATGGCTTTTCTGAGCAGCTGCGCGTGTGTTTTGATTAGGGTTGTGATCAGGCTCATATACTGAGTGAATTAGGTTAAGAATATTGATCCAAATCTCTTGCAATGATGGTTTTGCAAATTTGATTTTCAAGATCTTTAACCAAATATTTTCCATGTGTTTTTTGTTCTCAATCATGCCAATCAATCCAAATCTTTCCATATTGGTACATGCACGAAATCTTGAGAGTAAAACATGTACAAAAAGATTTAAAACTTTAGGTTAAGTATTTTTCATACATTTAATTGATTTAAATGAATTATTATAAATAAAAATTCAAATAAATAAATAAAAAATGAATAAAAACTTCCCTTTGGGCCAAGTGGTCGTGCACATGCTTGGGACAATGAATTATGGAAGAAAAATGGGCCCATTAGCAATTTTAGGTCATTTGAATCATTGTTGACTTTTCAAAATATCCAAAAATTTCCCAACTTCCACAAGGCATAACTTGCTCAATCTTTAAGATTTTCTCATGTTCTTGGACATTTTGGAAAGGTATTTGAGACCTCTAACCAATGTCTTTGGTCCCATGTCATTTGTATTTACCAATCTCAAGTTATGGCCTTTGACTTAAAGTCCCTTTTTGTTGACTTTTGAAAATGACCTATAATGTTGAAATTGATAACTTTTTGTGAGAGCATTTCTTGGACTTGAAGTATGAAGATGAGTTGTAGGAAATGTCTTTATCTTCAAAATGAGCTTTGGATGGAATTTTTCTGATAATCCATGTGAAAGTTATGCCCTGGTCAATTTACAGTTGACTTTTCCAGCTGTCCAAATAAGGAAACTTTTGCATCTTGATGATTTATGAGCCAAATTTTGAGCATCATGATCAAGCATTGATCAAATGATGTTTGTGGCTTCAAAATGATATGTTGACCAAAAATTTGAACTTTTGACTGTCAAATGACCATTTTGCCCCTACAGTTGACTGTAGTGCAATTAAGGTTTTGACTGTGCAATTTTAAACTGAACATCTTGAAACTTGATATGAGGATGCTTGACCATGTTTATAGGCATATGAGACTTGATTGGACCTTTGGAAACTTCATTTTCTTGATCAGAACACAAACCCTAATTTTGACTGTATAAGAGATCTTTGCACTGTGCAACCCTTGGGGAACTTTTGCAGTTTGACTTGGCAATTTCTTGAAGAATATGGGAGGGCAAATTTTGGGGTTCAACAGTTGCCCCTGTTCAATCTTCTTAGACCTGAGGATGAAGATTGGCTGACGTGCCTTTCGTAATCCGAGGGTAGAAGATGATTGAACACTAGAGTGCCCAGAAATTTGCGCTCACATAGTAGCCGTGTGGTGATGGGAATGGGCTTATAGATGCCATTTAGAGATTGCTGGATAGGATGATGGGCTTATAGATGCCATCTGGATGTGATGAATAGGATGATGGGCTTATAGATGCCATCTGGATGTCGATCGCGTAAAAGATTCCTTAGCGAGAACCTGCGTACCTGCAAAACAGAAAATGATTACCTGACACGTTGCAGGAGCTGATTTTCAGATGCTTAGTGTAGATGTGTCCTGTCTGGTTACAGGAGCTGAGTCTGGAGCTTCACAAGATGATGAATGAACCAGGGATGGTTACTACCTTAGCATGAATGGTAAGAGAACCTTGGGTGACTTTTACCTCAACAATACTCGTTGAGAAAATCTTGGTGGGAATTACCATCTTCGCAGTATCGGGAAGAGAACCAAAGGAAATTATAATCGGAAAGGGAATTACATCTCACACACCGTCGGGGAGAGAACCATAGGAAATCATAACCTGAAAGGGAATTATCACCTCACGCACCATCGGAGAGGGAACCATAGGAAATTATAACCTAAAAAGGAATTATCACCTCACGCACCATCGGAGAGGGAACCATAGGAAATTATAACCTAAAAAGGAATTACCACCTCACGCACCATCGGAGAGGGAACCATAGGAAATTATAACCTAAAAAGGAATTACCACCTCACGCACCATCGGAGAGGGAACCAATAGGACATTATAATCTCAAAGAAAAACCTAAAATGGAAATCTCATGCACCGTCGGAGAGAGAACCAATAGGACATTATAATCTCAAAGAAAAACCTAAAATGGAAATCTCATGCACCGTCGGAGAGAGAACCAATAGGAAAATATAATCTCAAAGAAAAACCTAAAATGGAAATCTCATGCACCGTCGGAGAGAGAACCTGTTGTACCCCAAAATTTGCCCTCCCATATTTCTCAAAATAAATCAAGAAAAATTCACAAGTCCAACCCGGCGCGTCATATTCAGGTATTCTTTCGCCAAGATATCTCTGATAACGTATTCTCAAATTCAGGTTCGGCTCAAGCGTCAATTCTTTAAAGAAGGTATCCGAATGTGCGAGTTTTCTTAAAGAAATATGGTGAAAAAGTGTGCTGAAAGTGCAGTTTTTACGCGCTAAAAAATTCATAACTTGAAGATCGTGACTCGTTTTGAACCCGTTCCAGTGGCCAAAATTCCGTCTTGACATTAGCTACGTTTTCATCTCTCACGGCTGGAAGCCAATTTCGACCAGAAGGTCTTCAAAAATGTAGATTTATCAAGTATTTTCGTGCAGAAAATTTGTGACAGAAGTTTATTTGCGTCATGTTCAAAAAATCATAACTTGGTCGATTTTCATCGTATCGAGCTGGTTCCGGCGCCAAAATTTCACAAATTGAGTTGACTACATTTTCACAGAAGGAATTGAGTTCAAACGGTATTCAAAAGGCCTTCGTTTTTTGCTCAGAGTGCGTGACACGCTGAAAATCCTGAATGCTGAATATTATTTCATCTGGGCCGAAACTTCGAAAATTCATAACTCGGTCAATTTTTATCGGATTGGGCTCATATTTTTACACAAGGTCCCTGACTCGTAGATCTACAACTTTGCTTCAAAAGTCGAGACCGGATTATGCACCGATCAATACCAGTTTTTTATTGAAGAACGTGTCAGAGTCGACACTGGAGCCCAAAATAAGTTTGTCTGAGCTGAAACTTCAAAAATTCATAACTAATTCACCATTTATCCGATTGAGTCGATTTTCGGACAGGAGTTAGTTCTCGATGTCGGCTACATTTTGTTTTCACATTTCAACTTCAAAAAATGCACTTAAGTCCCTGCGATTTAGCCTGGAAAGTGACGAATTCAAGTGAATATTGGAGGCCCAATTGCACATTCAAAGCCCATTTGCTTTACCCTAATTTCCATTATATAATCACCTTCTTTTCACACAAACCAGGGGAAGAGAAAAAGAGAGAAAAAACTTGGCCACAATACTGTTAGAATATCAAACTCTTTCAAGAACCCTAAAACCTTGAAATCCTTATTACAAATCTCTCTCTCACTACAAACAAAGTCATCTCAGTTACAAACCAACACCTCACTACTTCTCCAGTAAGGATAAGGCTGGCTTGATCTCCATGATCCTAATTTTCCAGTAAGGCATAAAAGCATCCAGGTCACTACTTTTCCAGTAAGGGTAAGGTTGGTTTGATCTCCATGATCAAAAGGGTATAATCATTCATACATGCCATATTGTGCCTAAACATTAAATTTCTTCATATATTGGTTTTATTTACATTTTATGATTTTATTTGATGTATTTGTGAGATTCAACACTGCAGATTTAGACAGGATCCCAGACAGGTTCATTAAGGAACGTTGAGGCCAAAAGCCAAATGGCCAAAAGCCAAAAGCCAAATGGCCAGACTAGAAAAACTTATGCATGACACCAATACATGGCGAGGCAGACATTAAGCCAGAGATTAAGGGAACGTTGAAGCCAGAACACAAATGGCCAAAAGCCAAAAGCCAAAAGCCAATTGGCCAAAGTAGAACAACTTATGCATGAAACTCAATCCAATGGCCAAAGAATGCAGACCACGGTACTCAGGAGTCAATACTTCAAAAAACCTCCCCTTGGGCCAGACACCCCCTATGGTTTGCTCAATTTTTAATTTTTATTTGTTTTTCCTTTTTATTCTTTTAATTGTTTTTTAATTGTTTTTTTTTAATTCCATAAAATAATTTTCATAATAAATATAAAATACAGAAAAATCAAAAAAATGTTTATTTTATTAATATTAATTTTACTATTATTATTTTTGTAAATAAACTTTAAACAATTAATTAGATTAATTTAGGTTTCAAAACTTTAATATTTTTCTTAATAAATTAAATATGTAGAAATTAGGTTTTTTTAACTTTTTCATCATTTTTTTTAATAAATAATTTTCTCATCATTATTATTATTATTAACTACTAATTTATTTTGTAAATAAACATGTACATAGATTCTTTAGTAAATTAAGTTAAACTTTAACATTTTTCTCAAATAATTAAAAATAACTTAGAATTAGGGTTTCTTTTAATTTTAGTTTTAATTTTCTTATTTCATAAATACAAAAAAAAAACCTAAAAAACACTTCTTTTATTTCAATAAATAATTAATTAATTTTTAATTTCATTTAATTTCTTTAAAGGGTCCAACGCCCTCGAACGTTCTATTTTTATTTCTTTCGCACATTTATTTTCTTGTAAATATTAATGTAATTCTCCCAAAGCCTTGTAAACTCGAACATTTTATTTCTCGCACTTTATTTATTTTTCTGTCAAATCGGGTCCTGGATTTTAATTTGGCGATGTGGACCCGCGCCTTTGTAATAGTTTAGAACTTTTAATTTCCGCAACTTTTTAACTGTTAACAAATGCATGCAAGAATGAATGACAAAAAAATAAAAACAAACGCATAGATCACTAATAACATGACAAGATAAAATATTTGAATCTGACACACGAATCACACACCACCCCTAAGGTACGCCTCACTGTTGCCTTGCCTCGAAAGGTGATCGTCGAGTAGAGGATGTCTTAGTAAGTCCTCATGATCCGGGAACCTGGCATGAGGGTAGCTTCTAAGGTGTCTTCCCATTGCTCTGGTGATCACCATGTCCCGAACCTCGAATTGACCCGAACACCTCCAACGGTGGTGCTACCTACCTCTCAATGGTGGGATGGCACTACTTTAAAGGACATTTACACAGACGAATTCCTTAGGGTAGGTAGGTTCTCATGGATACTTGCTCTCTTCAAAAAAAAAAAAAAAACAAACAAGGACTTTTCACACCAACACTTTTCAAAAGCTTTCAAAGCAAATTTTTCAAACACTCTGACGCACGAGTCGATCTGAAAATTTTCAAAGAAACTTTTTTAAAACCCACAGTTGAAAAGCAAACAAACCATTTTTGAAAACACAAGTGAGCAAGTATCTAAGAGCCCATGGATAACCATGGATAGAAAGGGTGCTAACACCTTCCCTTTCTATAACCTACCTCCCGAACCGAGAGCAATCTCTATAAGGAATTTTTCTGTGCTTTTGTCCTTTCCATTTGGAGAAAATAAAAGACGGTGGCGACTCTTGCTTACCGCGACATTTCGCGAACCAGCGTTAAACAGTCAGTTCCAGATCCACCGATCACAGAACTGGCGACTCTGCTGGGGACTTAACTTAAAGTGAGGTGTACCTTAGGGCTAGCTCATAACTATGTTTTCAATTGTTTTCCTTGCTTGCTTTATTATTGCGGGACTTGCTTGGGAGTTCTATAGATCCTACACCCGGATCTGGGGGATACCTTTCTTAGAAAGTAGCAACAAGGCTGTGAGGGAACTGTGCGGGGTATACCGACATGGTTGAAACAGTCTGCTACGTTGATGTGGCACTTTGGTGTGTACCGGTAACCCTTGAGTTCAGTCAAGGAGAGTACGGGGCCTCCGCGTGGTGTCGTGAAGCATCAACAGACCTTAGGAACCTTAATTGAACTATCTTGGCCTCTTTAGGGTAGTGAGATAACTGACTTTGGTGCATGTCCGAGGTTGGTTGATACTCGATACTACACTCAATTGAGGGTTGCTTTCCTGGAATATTTCGGTCGCCAGTTCAGTGGCTAAATCGAAACGATGAACAATGAAAGCAATCCCGTGATATTGGGAACCTTAGAACCCGGTTACTTTGATTAGGACAGGTTGAACCCACCAACTTCAAGAGGGTAATACCCAGACCCCATGCTGGCCTAAACCCTAAGGGTTTCTCTTGTGTGACTTGTGTGCCTTCGTACTTGACTACTTGCATGCTTGTTATCTGACCCTTGATGTCTTGCAGGTGTTGTTTATAGTCCTTAACTGGGACTCATAACAGGGTTTACTAGATCTCTTGCAGGTTTTGTTTATAGTCCTTAATTGGGACTCATAATAAAGTATACTGAATTTCTTGCAGGGTCTGTTTATAGTCCTTAATTGGGGCTCATAACAGGGTTTACCTACATCACCCCATGCATAGCATGACATCATACCATTGCATACCATCGCATACATCCTAACCCATTTCAAGGATCTCAAGGGCTTGTGATGCAGGTCATGGTGAAGCAATTATCCCAGCAAGGGGCAAAGAGGATTTATTTTCCTCTAGCTAAGGTTGTCAGGGGCTATGACCCACTGGATATGGTGAGCCTTTGACCCTTGACGAAGGACTCTCAACAACATGAAGTACCTTCAATCAAGTTACCGATTTTCAACTCTAACAAGTTTCTCTGTTTACCCCGCGAGGTCCTTGAAAACATTGCATGCATATCATACATCTCATTACATTGCAGGTATCCCTTTGACAGGTTGCTTACCCTTCTCCGCTGTTTATTTCAGCCGATCGTCATGAATCCTGAATCATCAGCCGAGCAGACTATCAAGGACCTCCAGGCTCAGAACGCCCAGTTCCAAGAGCTAATCATGAATTTGACCCAGGGGCAACAAGACCTGAAGGCTCTCCTTTTGAAGAAGGACAAGAAAAAGAAGAGGACTGTTCTGTTCAGCCCTAGACGCAGATCTGGGAACACACCGCAAGTTGAAACTGAGAGGACAACCCCATCTGTGGGAAAAAGCAGTCATCATGAGAGAGAGGTTCCCAGTCCAGTGCTCTCCGACAACGAGACAGATTTTGATGAAGAGCAGTACCCTCCTGCTGATGACAGATATAAGCAACTGGAGGACAGAATGAAAGCTATGGAGGTTCAACAGGTACCTGGGCTGGATTTCAGAGATCTGGGTTTGTCAACTGGTGTGGTTATCCCTCGCAAGTTCAAAGTACCACCCTTCTCTAAGTACGACGGGGCATCTTGTCCCAAGCTGCACTTAAGGTCCTATGTTCGGAAGATTCAACCCTATACGGTGGACAAGAATTTGTGGATCCACTTCTTCCAGGAGAGTCTTTCAGGGACTCATCTCGAATGGTTCTATCAGCTGGATGGGACCAAGGTTCGTAACTGGGAGGAGTTGGCAACTGCTTTCTATAAGCAGTACCAGTACAATGCCGACCTTGCCCCCACGCGTACTCAACTCCAGGGTATGTCGTTAGGCGCAAGCGAAGGTTTTAAGGAGTACGCTCAGAAATGGAGGGATCTTGCTGGAAGGGTACAACCACCTCTGACTGATCGGGAACTTGTGGACATGTTCTTGGGGACCTTGTCTGGTCCATTTTATAACCACCTGATTGGGAATTCGTCTGCTGGATTCACAGATCTCATCTTGACTGGAGAGCGAATAGAAGCTGGCATCCGGTCCGGGAAAATTCAAGAGGCTGCACCTGCTGATAAAAAGCCTCATCATGGAAAGAAAGAATCCAATGCTGTGCACGGTAAAAAGAGCCGTCATGAAGCAGGGGCAATCCAGATTTCCAATCCCGGACCTGCTCAACAAGGACAGGGGCAGCAACGCAAAGAGAAACGGCAGTACACCAAACTCAACATGTCGCTGGATCAAGCACTGCAACAACTGTTGAAGACAGGGCTGATCACCTTAAGGGCTCCTCTTCGGAATCCGAACACTTCTGCTCCCAATTATCATCCCAATGACAGGTGCGCATATCATTCAGATAGCCCGGGGCATACTACAGACAATTGCTGGCCTCTCAAGAATAAGATTCAAGATATGATCGACGCTGGAGAGATTCAGTTTGAAGTGTCTGAGACTCCGAACATAATCACTGCTCCGTTGCCCAATCATTGAAGCCTTTTGTTTATTTGAATATTTTGAGTTGTACTTTTCTTTGCTTATACAAACAATTAATGTCATAGCAAACTCTTTTATTCTATTAATGCATCGCATATGTCTGTTTTGGAAATTAATACAATTATTTTCATTATGTTCAAATATCTTTTCATATTTTTTCTGATGATCAACTCTTGGTTAATGATTCTGAGCCTCTTGAAGGAGGATGACGAAAACGATACCGCGATCATTACAGTATGCTTTTGAACAAACCCCGCTGATGAGGTACAGGCATTGTTTCAACCCCTAAACACTGGAGTTATAAGGATGATAATCCCTCGTCAACCCATCGGAGCCAAAGAAGTAGGAGTTTTTATTTTCGAAAATCAAAATCCTTAATCATAACCTGGGGCAGGGTAGTCTCTCAGTTGATCCAAGTGCATGACGAATGGCACCGAAGAGATCTTTACAAAACGAACAAAGACAGTGGTGGTTCAGAACAATCATAAGGATAGGCAGTCATCATCAAAATTCATGAATGAAAAGTCCAAAAAGTCTAAACCTACAAAGGGGACTTATGAAACTGGGGCATCCCGCTGACTGTAATCCCAAAAAGGAAACAGTTCAGGCAAAAAAAGAAAGGGATAACAAAATCAAGAAAGAGGTCTCATAAACCCTCAACCAAAGCAAAAGTGACTGCCTATTCAAAACAAGTCATCAACATCTGAACCATTATTGGAACATCAAAGCAAAGACTCAAGCAAGGTCTAGCGCACGATCAATTGAGTTTAGGTTTGGAGAACATCACGAAGAGCGGGTGGGTACAAATAAATTTGAGCCTTTATCCTTTGTTTCTTAAACCGTGAACCAAGCCACGTTATAACCCTCAAAAGTCCTAGCTGAAGCATGGGTTAGTTCGAAAGCATACTGTTACGAAAGGTATCCTGACTCCTGAAGGCCTACGGTAAATACGGAGTTGACATCACGTTTTACAAACATTAATTTGTTTTATGAAAAAGAATGCATCTTCAAAATCTTTGAGACAGACATAAGCTTTGCATTTTTAACATAACTTTGTTTGCATATGACTTTTTGTTTGAACAGCATAGAAGTTCGCACGACGAAAGTCTAATGAACAAGAGTATCTCTAATCAAGGGGCATGGCATGACTATTGTCCATCATCTGGGGCAGTTAAGTCAAGATCCAGAGAATCTCTCAAAAGGCCAAAAGCTTGGGGCAAATCTCTGCCTGAGTCACTTGGGGCACTCCAGCAACGAATCTTGCACGATCAGACACCTTCTGGTAATATGGCAACACAAGCAGCCAGGGGCACCTTCCCTGCATTCTAAAAGCGTGGGCATAGTCGGAAAATACTACGCAAAATCAAAGACCCGCTAGGTTGACACACCTAGGCAAAAATAAGGGCTTCCCGGCGAACCAAAAAGGGTTCGGGCAAGATGAAGGGATAAAATGAAAAATCTGTACACCCGGCAAGTCGAAAACCTGAAAAGGCGGCTTGGGCAAAAATGGGTATCCCGGTGGACTGAAAACCCGAAAGGGAGGTCCAGGCAAAAGTTAGGGATTAAAGCGTACGACTATGTCCTGTCATCTTGTCATCTGCCTACCAGAAGAAGGTTTGACCCTCAACAACTATCAGCATCCCACAAGTGCCTCCCCCATAGAAACAGGGGCAATAAAGAATGGTCCAAACAGTCTGATTGTTCTATCCTCCAAGGTATCAGGGTAAGCTCCGTTGAAGAACATAGCCAACGCAGTCCAAAACTTCCCCAGGAGAGTCCAATCCAGTTCCCCAAGAAGGTTGGAATCTATCTCCCCAAGCAATAAGCGTACCCCCAGTAGATTCTGGAAGCTTATCCCCTAGCAGGGCACGAACGCGTCGTCTGGCTTGATTTAAAGAGTTATTTCCTTAACAGGATATAACTGGGTTATCCTCAGCCAAAAGCCACGGAAAGAGCGTCGCCAACAGAATCCTATCCCCAGCGAAGTCCATTCATACTTCCAATACAGCAAGGTATCCTCAGTGAGTCATCCTCAACAATTCAGTAAAAGCATCTCCCCACAGAGTATTTCTTCCCAACATGGTCGCTAGAATATCTTTTTCTCCCCGCAGAATCCTCCATTCGCCAAGTTTATTCCCCAACGGAGTTATCTTCGTCTATTGGAATTCTTGCAACTATTCTTCAACATCAGCCCAAGATACGACTTCCCGGCACCCGTCAAGGATTTATTTTCTTAGACAAACATACATTCATAAAACGTCACATACATTATAACATGCATATGCATCATACTACACGAATCTCATTGATTTTGAAGACATACAGTTCATGCATCATGATTTTGCATCCAATTATGTCTCGCCTTTTCAGGAAAAAGATCAATACAAAAATGACTACTATCAACTACCAGAATTCATTCTTGATATAGTTTCAGATGTAAGCCCAGCGATGGTGACGTTCTGATACTGCTTCCAGAATCCCTTCTAGATATAGTTTCAGATGTAAACCCAGCGATGGTGACGTTCTGATGCTGCTTCCAGATTTCCTTCTAGATATAGTTTCAGATGTAAGCCCAGCGATGGTGACGTTCTGATACTGCTTCCAGATTTCCTTCTAGATATAGTTTCAGATGTAAGCCCAGCGATGGTGACGTTCTGATACTGCTTCCAGAATCCCTTCTAGATATAGTTTCAGATGTAAACCCAGCGATGGTGACGTTCTGATGCTGCTTCCAGATTCCTTCTAGATATAGTTTCAGATGTAAACCCAGCAATGGTGACGTTCTGATGCTGCTTCCAGGTATCCTTCAGATATAGTTTCGGATATGATCCAGAGATGGTGACGTTCTGATACTGCTTCCAGGTATCCTTCAGATATAGTTTCAGATATGATCCAGATATGGTGACGTTCTGATGCTGCTTCCAGATCTCCTTCCAGATATAGTCCAGATGTAAACCAGATATGGCAACATTCTGTCACTTATTCCAGTTAAAGATATTTCAAGACCTCCTCTAGTCCAGCTAAATCGATGCCCAACAGATTTTTCTGATAAAGACTCAGCAGTCCCCTATGGTTCCCTCTCCAACGGCGAGTGAGGTGGTAATTCCTTCTTCAGATGTTTCCCTCTCCGGCATGAGCGTGAGGTGATATTCTCTTATGGTCCCCTCTCCAACGGCGAGTGAGGTGGTAATTCCTTCTTCAGATGTTTCCCTCTCCGACGGTGAGTGTGAGGTGATAGTCTCTTATGGTCCCCTCTCCGACGGTGAGTGAGGTGGTAATTTCTTTTTCAGATGTTTCCCTCTCCGACGGTGAGTGTGAGGTGATAGTCTCCTATGGTCCCCTCTCCGACGATGAGTGAGGTGATAATTCCTTTCCAGATAATTCCCTCTCCGACGGTGAGTGAGGTGATTCTATTTCAGATTATAAATGCCTATGGTTCTCTTCCTAACACTGCAAAGATGGTAGTTCCCACCAAGATTTTTCTCAACGAGCGTTGTTGAAAGTTAAAATCACCCAAGGTTCTCTTACCATTCATGCTAAGGTAGCAACCATCCCTGGTTCATTCATCATCTTTTGAAGCTCCAGACCCAGCTCCTGTAACCAGTCAGGACATATCTATATCAAGCATCTAAAAATCAACTCCTGCAACATGTCAGGTACTCATTTTTCTGTTTTGCAGGTACGCAAGTTCTCGCTAAGGAATCTCTTATGCGATCAACGTCCAGATGGCATCTATAAGCCCATCATCCCCCATCAATCTCCAAATGGCATCTATAAGCCCATTTCCATCACACTGCTACTATGTGAGCGCAAATTTCTGGGCACTCTAGTGTTCAATCATCTTCTACCCTCGGATTACGAAAGGCACGTCAGCCAATCTGCATCCTCAGGTCTAAGAAGATTGAACAGGGGCAACTGTTGTACCCCAAAATTTGCCCTCCCATATTTCTCAAAATAAATCAAGAAAAATTCACAAGTCCAACCCGGCGCGTCATATTCAGGTATTCTTTCGCCAAGATATCTCTGATAACGTATTCTCAAATTCAGGTTCGGCTCAAGCGTCAATTCTTTAAAGAAGGTATCCGAATGTGCGAGTTTTCTTAAAGAAATATGGTGAAAAAGTGTGCTGAAAGTGCAGTTTTTACGCGCTAAAAAATTCATAACTTGAAGATCGTGACTCGTTTTGAACCCGTTCCAGTGGCCAAAATTCCGTCTTGACATTAGCTACGTTTTCATCTCTCACGGCTGGAAGCCAATTTCGACCAGAAGGTCTTCAAAAATGTAGATTTATCAAGTATTTTCGTGCAGAAAATTTGTGACAGAAGTTTATTTGCGTCATGTTCAAAAAATCATAACTTGGTCGATTTTCATCGTATCGAGCTGGTTCCGGCGCCAAAATTTCACAAATTGAGTTGACTACATTTTCACAGAAGGAATTGAGTTCAAACGGTATTCAAAAGGCCTTCGTTTTTTGCTCAGAGTGCGTGACACGCTGAAAATCCTGAATGCTGAATATTATTTCATCTGGGCCGAAACTTCGAAAATTCATAACTCGGTCAATTTTTATCGGATTGGGCTCATATTTTTACACAAGGTCCCTGACTCGTAGATCTACAACTTTGCTTCAAAAGTCGAGACCGGATTATGCACCGATCAATACCAGTTTTTTATTGAAGAACGTGTCAGAGTCGACACTGGAGCCCAAAATAAGTTTGTCTGAGCTGAAACTTCAAAAATTCATAACTAATTCACCATTTATCCGATTGAGTCGATTTTCGGACAGGAGTTAGTTCTCGATGTCGGCTACATTTTGTTTTCACATTTCAACTTCAAAAAATGCACTTAAGTCCCTGCGATTTAGCCTGGAAAGTGACGAATTCAAGTGAATATTGGAGGCCCAATTGCACATTCAAAGCCCATTTGCTTTACCCTAATTTCCATTATATAATCACCTTCTTTTCACACAAACCAGGGGAAGAGAAAAAGAGAGAAAAAACTTGGCCACAATACTGTTAGAATATCAAACTCTTTCAAGAACCCTAAAACCTTGAAATCCTTATTACAAATCTCTCTCTCACTACAAACAAAGTCATCTCAGTTACAAACCAACACCTCACTACTTCTCCAGTAAGGATAAGGCTGGCTTGATCTCCATGATCCTAATTTTCCAGTAAGGCATAAAAGCATCCAGGTCACTACTTTTCCAGTAAGGGTAAGGTTGGTTTGATCTCCATGATCAAAAGGGTATAATCATTCATACATGCCATATTGTGCCTAAACATTAAATTTCTTCATATATTGGTTTTATTTACATTTTATGATTTTATTTGATGTATTTGTGAGATTCAACACTGCAGATTTAGACAGGATCCCAGACAGGTTCATTAAGGAACGTTGAGGCCAAAAGCCAAATGGCCAAAAGCCAAAAGCCAAATGGCCAGACTAGAAAAACTTATGCATGACACCAATACATGGCGAGGCAGACATTAAGCCAGAGATTAAGGGAACGTTGAAGCCAGAACACAAATGGCCAAAAGCCAAAAGCCAAAAGCCAATTGGCCAAAGTAGAACAACTTATGCATGAAACTCAATCCAATGGCCAAAGAATGCAGACCACGGTACTCAGGAGTCAATACTTCAAAAAACCTCCCCTTGGGCCAGACACCCCCTATGGTTTGCTCAATTTTTAATTTTTATTTGTTTTTCCTTTTTATTCTTTTAATTGTTTTTTAATTGTTTTTTTTTAATTCCATAAAATAATTTTCATAATAAATATAAAATACAGAAAAATCAAAAAAATGTTTATTTTATTAATATTAATTTTACTATTATTATTTTTGTAAATAAACTTTAAACAATTAATTAGATTAATTTAGGTTTCAAAACTTTAATATTTTTCTTAATAAATTAAATATGTAGAAATTAGGTTTTTTTAACTTTTTCATCATTTTTTTTAATAAATAATTTTCTCATCATTATTATTATTATTAACTACTAATTTATTTTGTAAATAAACATGTACATAGATTCTTTAGTAAATTAAGTTAAACTTTAACATTTTTCTCAAATAATTAAAAATAACTTAGAATTAGGGTTTCTTTTAATTTTAGTTTTAATTTTCTTATTTCATAAATACAAAAAAAAAACCTAAAAAACACTTCTTTTATTTCAATAAATAATTAATTAATTTTTAATTTCATTTAATTTCTTTAAAGGGTCCAACGCCCTCGAACGTTCTATTTTTATTTCTTTCGCACATTTATTTTCTTGTAAATATTAATGTAATTCTCCCAAAGCCTTGTAAACTCGAACATTTTATTTCTCGCACTTTATTTATTTTTCTGTCAAATCGGGTCCTGGATTTTAATTTGGCGATGTGGACCCGCGCCTTTGTAATAGTTTAGAACTTTTAATTTCCGCAACTTTTTAACTGTTAACAAATGCATGCAAGAATGAATGACAAAAAAATAAAAACAAACGCATAGATCACTAATAACATGACAAGATAAAATATTTGAATCTGACACACGAATCACACACCACCCCTAAGGTACGCCTCACTGTTGCCTTGCCTCGAAAGGTGATCGTCGAGTAGAGGATGTCTTAGTAAGTCCTCATGATCCGGGAACCTGGCATGAGGGTAGCTTCTAAGGTGTCTTCCCATTGCTCTGGTGATCACCATGTCCCGAACCTCGAATTGACCCGAACACCTCCAACGGTGGTGCTACCTACCTCTCAATGGTGGGATGGCACTACTTTAAAGGACATTTACACAGACGAATTCCTTAGGGTAGGTAGGTTCTCATGGATACTTGCTCTCTTCAAAAAAAAAAAAAAAACAAACAAGGACTTTTCACACCAACACTTTTCAAAAGCTTTCAAAGCAAATTTTTCAAACACTCTGACGCACGAGTCGATCTGAAAATTTTCAAAGAAACTTTTTTAAAACCCACAGTTGAAAAGCAAACAAACCATTTTTGAAAACACAAGTGAGCAAGTATCTAAGAGCCCATGGATAACCATGGATAGAAAGGGTGCTAACACCTTCCCTTTCTATAACCTACCTCCCGAACCGAGAGCAATCTCTATAAGGAATTTTTCTGTGCTTTTGTCCTTTCCATTTGGAGAAAATAAAAGACGGTGGCGACTCTTGCTTACCGCGACATTTCGCGAACCAGCGTTAAACAGTCAGTTCCAGATCCACCGATCACAGAACCAATAGGAAAATTTAATCTCAAAGAAAAAAGAACCTAAAATGGAAATCTCATGCACCGTCGGAGAGAGAACCAATAGGACATTATAACCTCAAAGAAAAACCTAAAATGGAAATCTCATGCACCGTCGGAGAGAGAACCAATAGGAAAATATAATCTCAAAGAAAAACCTAAAATGGAAATCTCATGCACCGTCGGAGAGAGAACCAATAGGACATTATAATCTCAAAGAAAAACCTAAAATGGAAATCTCATGCATCGTCGGAGAGAGAACCAATAGGAAAATATAACCTGATAACTTCTACCGAGTCTTCATCAGAAAAATCTGTTGGGAGTCGATTTGGCTGGACTAGAGAAGGCCTTGGACTGGATAAGAAATCTTTAGAGTCGATTAACTGAACCGGTCTAGGTCTTGAAATATGACTGAGAATTTAGCTGAATCTTTCCTGAAAGGTAAAGGTCAGTCATATGCAATGGATAATATGGATCAAGCAATGATGTCCTCAACATGAATGAGATTTGTATAATATGATGCGTCTATGCATGCTATAATAATGTATGTGATGTTTTATGTATGCTTTCGTCTAGGAAAGTAAATCCTTGACGGGTGCCGGGAAGTCACTCCTGGGCTGATGTTGAAAAATAAGCTTTATTGCTTCCGCCGGGGATGATAGCTGCAAGAATACCGGTAGGAGAAGATGACTCCGTTGAGGAATAAACTTGGCAAATGGAAGATTCTGCGGGGAGAAAAGTACTCTAGCGACCATGCTGGGGAGTGATACTCTGTGGGGATAGAGATGCTTTGCTGAGTTGTCGAGAATGACTTGCTGGGGATACCTTTGTTGTATTGGAAGTATGAATAGACTTCGCTGGGGATAAGAAAATTTCGTCGAGGACGCTCTTTCCATGGCTTTTGGCTGAGGATAACCCAGTTATATCCTGTTACGGAAATAACTCTTTAAATAAAGCCGGACGACGCGTTCGTGCTCTGCGAGGGATAAGCTTCCAGAATCTACTGGGGATAAGCTTGCAGCTTGGGGGTATGAATTCCAGCTTCCTGGGGAAACTAAATTGGACTCTCCTGGGGAGATTTTGAACTGTAATTTTGTAAGTTGAAAGAGGGCACATATGTAGGGTTGCCTGCTGACGAGCTCGTGTAAAACCGCATATGAAATGGAGAAGGAACCTGGGTAGGGTTACTTTGATGATGAGTTCGTGTAAAACTTTGCTCTTGGAAAGGGAGAACCTGTGTAGGGTTTCTGGGTGACAAGTCCATGTAAAACTGCATCTTGAAGAGAGGGAACCGATGTAGGGTTGCTTGGTGAGGTAAGTTCATGTAAAACTTCTTGATGAACCGGGGTGAGGTTATCTTGAGCTAAATCCATGTAAGACTTCTGGGGGGAACCGGGGTTAGGTTGCCGCAGGATAAGTTCGTGTAAAACTTCTTGACGAACCGAGGTAAGGTCATCTTGAGATAGGTCCATGTGAGACTCTTGGAGGAACCGGGGTTAGGTTACGGCAGGATAAGTTTGTGTAAAACTTCTTGATGAACCGGGGTTAGGTCATCTTGAGATAGGTCCATGTAAGACTTCTGGAGGAACCGGGGTTAGGTTACTTGGATAAGTTTGTGTAAAAACTTCTTGATGAACCGGGGTTAGGTCATCTTGAGATAGGTCCATGTAAGACTTCTGGAGGAACCGGGGTTAGGTTACTTGGATAAGTTTGTGTAAAAAATTCTTGATGAACCGGGGTTAGGTCATCTTGAGATAGGTCCATGTAACACTTCTGGAGGAACCGGGGTTAGGTTACTTGGATAAGTTTGTGTAAAAACTTCTTGATGAACCGGGGTTAGGTCATCTTGAGATAGGTCCATGTAAGACTCTTGGAGGAACCGGGGTTAGGTTACGGCAGGATAAGTTTGTGTGAAACTTCTTGATGAACCGGGGTTAGGTCATCTTGAGATAGGTCCATGTAAGACTTCTGGAGGAACCGGGGTTAGGTTACTTGGATAAGTTTGTGTAAAAACTTCTTGATGAACCGGGGTTAGGTCATCTTGAGATAGGTCCATGTAAGACTCTTGGAGGAACCGGGGTTAGGTTACGGCAGGATAAGTTTGTGTAAAACTTCTTGATGAATCGGGGTTAGGTCATCTTGAGATAGGTCCATGTAAGACTTCTGGAGGAACCGGGGTTAGGTTACTTGGATAAGTTTGTGTAAAAACTTCTTGATGAACCGGGGTTAGGTCATCTTGAGATAGGTCCATGTAAGACTTCTGGAGGAACCGGGGTTAGGTTACGGCAGGATAAGTTTGTGTAAAAACTTCTTCTGAAAATTGAGAAGGAACCGGTGTAGGGTTGCATGATTTTGATTAAGTGGATGATTGTCCTGTTTGGTTTCGGATGTTAACCCACGATCTGGAATTTGTAAAGGTAGATGGTAATCATCCTTATGTTGATCTTTCCTTTGTACTTTGGTTGACAGAGCAATTGGATCGCCTGGATAACTCATTATTGCCCCTGTTTCTGAGGTGAGGGAAGAAGATACCTGTGTGGGTGATTGACAAATCTTTGGGTAGACAAGTGACGAGATGCCGGGGCATAGTCGTACGCTTTGATCCCTAACTTTTGCCTGCACCGCCCTTTCGGGTTTTCGGTCCACCGGGATACCCATTTTTGCCCAAGCCGCCTTTTCAGGTTTTCGACTTGCCAGGTGTACATATTTTTCCGTTTTCATCCCTTATTTTTGCCCGAACCCTTTTGGTTCGACGAGAAGCCCTTATTTTTGCCTAGGCGTGTCAACCTAGCGGGTCTTTGATTATGCGCAGTATTTTTTCGACTATGTCCACGCTCTCAGAACGTAGGGAGTTGCCCCTGTTGGAAGTACTTTGTCATGCCCCAGATACTGGGCAATGCTCCTACTGAGCCCCTTGGTTGGAGGTACTTCTGTTCACAAGGTGTTCATCGTGCGAATTTCCCTGCTGTTCAAACAAATAGTTATATGCAAACAAGGTTATTTTAAGAATGCAAAAGCCTATGTCTGTCTTTGAATTTTGAAAATGCATTTTTTGTAATACAATGCGGTGTCAACTCAAGATTTTACATCAAACCTTCAGGAGTCAGGATACCTTCGTAACAGTATGCTTTCGAACTAACCCATGCTTCAGCTAGGACTTTTAAGGGTTATATCGTGGCCTGGTTCACGGTTTAAGAAACAAAGGATAAAGGCTCAAATTATTTGTACCCACCCACTCGTCATGATGTTCTTCAAACCTAAACTCAGTTGATCATACGTTAGACCTTGTTTGAGTCTTTGCTCTGATGTTCCAGTGATGGTTCAGATATTGATGATTTATTCTGAACAGGCAGTCATTTTTTTTTGTTTTTGTTGAGGGTTTGTAGGACCTCTTTCTTCTTTGATTTTGTTATCCCTAAATTTTGCCTGAACTGTTTCTTTTGTGATTACAGTCAGCGGGATGCCCCAATTTTGTAAGTCTCCTTCATTGGTTTTGACTTTTTGGGCTTTTCATTTATGATTTTTTTTTGATAATGACTGCCCCTCTTTATTGATTGTTCGGAACCATCACTGTCTTTTGTTTTGTAAGGACCTCTTTGGTGCCATTCGTTATGCACTTGAATCAACTGAGAGACTACCCTGCCCCAGGTTATGATTAAGGGTTTTAAATTTCGAAAAGAAAAACTCCTACTTCTTTGGCTCAGAGGGGTTGACGAGGGATTATCTTCCTTATAACTCCAGTGTTTAGGGATTGAAACAATGCTTGTACCTCATCAGCGGGGTCTGTTCAAAAGCATACTGTAAGAATCGTGGTATCGTTTTCGTCATCCTCCCTCAAGAGGTTTAGAATTTTCAGTCAAGAGTTGATCATCACAAAACATGAAAGCAGTTTTAAGTACAGTAAACATAATTAATTCAAGACAGACATGTGTAATGCATTCATGAAATAAAAGAGTTTAACATAACAATTGTTTATCAAGAAAGGAAAATACAACTTGAATTCAAATGAACAAAAATCTCTCAATCCTAGCCATGTTTTGGCAAGGGAGCAGTGATCACGTTGGGAGTCTCGACAGGCTCGAATTCAATCTCTTTAACATCGATCATATTCTGGATCTTGTATTTCAAAGCCCAACAATCCTCGGTATCGTGCCCCGGGCTATCAGAATGATAAGCACACCTTGCTTCGGGATTGTAGCTTGGAGAGGAAGTCTTAGGATTTGCAGGAGGGTTGATTACCGCAATCAGGTTCATCTTCAACATGTGCTACAATGCTTGTGACCATGGCATGTTAATGTTGGTGAATTGTCTTTTAGGCTCGTCCGGCCTTCGCTGATTTCCCTTTTGTGGTTGGCGGCGTGGTGCAGAACCAGAGATCATGACTGCCCCTGCATGTTGGTCACGACGACTCTTTTGGCTGTATGCCGCATTAGATTCTTTCTTTCCCGTGTAAGGCTTCTTGTGAGTATCAGAAAGTGTGGCCTCTTGAATTTTCCCACTCTTGATACCAGCTTCAATTCTTTCGCCAGTCAGGATGAGGTCGGTAAATCCAGCAGATGAATTACCAATGAGATGATTGAACAATGGCCCGGATAGGGTCCCCAAGAACATATCAACGAGTTCCCGGTCAGTTAATGGAGGCTGTACCCTTCCAGCAAGGTCTCTCCATCTCTGCGCGTATTCCTTGAAACCTTCACTTGACCCTAGCGACATACCCTGGAGTTGGGTACGTGTAGGAGCAAGGTCGGCATTGTACTGGTATTGCTTGTAAAATGCAGTGGCTAAGTCTTCCCAGGTACGAATGTTGACTCCATTCAATTGATAGAACCACTCGAGCTGAGTCCCTGAAAGACTCTCTTGGAAGAAATGGATCCATAAGTTTTTGTCGACCGTATAGGGCTGGATCCTCCTCATGTATGACCTGAGATGCAGCTTTGGACAGGATGCCCCGTCGTACTTTTCAAAGGCAGGGGCCTTGAATTTGTGCGGGATCACTACCCCAGAAGACAGACCTAGATCCTCGAAGTCCAGGCCAGGCACCTTTTGTATCTCCATAGCACTTAGCCGGTCTTCCAACTGTTTGTACCTATCCTCAGCCGGAGGGTACTGTTCGTCGTTGAAATCTGTCTCATTGTCGGAGACCACTGGACTGGGAACCCTTTCCTCTTGATGACTGCCTTTCCCCACAGATGGAGTTGTCCTCTCAGTTTCATCCTGCAGGGTGTTCCCAGATCTGCGTCTAGGGCTGAACAACACAGTCCTCTTCTTCTTCTTTCCCTTCTTCAAGAGCAGAGCCTTCAGATCTTGTTGCCCCTGGGTCAAATTCATGATCAGCCCTTGGAACTGGGCGTTCTGAGCCTGGAGGGCCTTGATAGTGTGCTCGGTTGAAGATTCAGGATTCATGACGAGACTGCTGAAATAAACAGCGAAGAAGGTAAGTGACCTGCAGAGAAAGGGTACCTGTTATGCAATGATATGTATGATATGCATGCAATGATTTCAAGGACCTCGAGGGGTAAACAAATTGTTAGAGTTGGAAACTGGTAACTTGATTGAAGGTACTTCATGTTGTTGAGAGTCCTTCTTCAAGGGTTAAAGGCTCACCATATCCAGTGGGTCATAGCCCCTAACAACCTTGGCTATAGGAAAATAAATCCTCCTTGCTCCTTGCTGGGATAGTTGGTTCACCATGGCCTGCATCACAAGCCCTTGAGATCCTTGAAATGGGTTAGGATGTATGCAATGGTATGATGTTATGCTATGCATGGGGTAATGTATGTAACCCTGTTACGAGTCCCAATTAAGGACTGCAAACCAAAACCTGCAAGCAACTTAGGATACCCTGTTATGAGTCCTAATTAAGGACTACAAACAAAACCTGTAAGAATCTCAAGTGTCAGACAAAAAAGCATGCAAGTAGTCAAGTACGAAGGCACACAAGTCACACAAGAGAAGCCCTTAGAGTTTAGGCCAGCATGGGGTCTGGGTATTACCCTCTTTCAGTTGGTGGGCTCAACCTGTCCTATTAGAAGCAACCGGGTTCTAAGGGTCCCAATATCACTGGATTGCTTTCATTGTTCATCGTTTCGATTTAGCCACTGAACTGGCGACCGAAATATTCCAGGAAAGCAACCCTCGATTGAGTGTAGTATCGAGTATCAACCAACCTCGGACTGCACCAAAGTCAGTTATCTCACTACCCTAAAGAGGCCAAGATAGTTCAATTAAGGTTCCTAAGGTCTGTTGATGCTTCACGACACCACATGGAGGCCCCGTACTCTCCTTGACTGAACTCAAGGGTTACCGGTACACACCAAAGTGCCACATCAACGTAGCAGACTGTTTCAACCATGTCGGTATACCCCGCACAGTTCCCTCACAGCCTTGTTGCTACTTTCTAAGAAGGTATCCCCAGATCCGGGTTAGGATCTATAGAACTCCCAAGACAGTCCCACAATTTAAAGCAAACAAGGAAAGAAATTGAAAACACAGTTATGAACTAACCCTAAGGTACACCTCACTTTAAGTTAATTCCCCAGCAGAGTCGCCAGTTCTGTGATCGGTGGATCTGGAACTGACTGTTTAAAGCTGGTTCGCGAAATGTCGCGGAAGCAAGAGTCGCCACCGTCTTTTATTTTCTCCAAATGGAAAGGACAAAAGCACAGAAAAATTCCTTATAGAGATTGCTCTCGGTTCGGGAGGTAGGTTATAGAAAGGGAAGGTGTTAGCACCCTTTCTATCCATGGTTATCCATGGGCTCTTAGATACTTGCTCATTGTGTTTTCAAAAATGGTTTGTTTGCTTTTCAACTGTGGGTTTTAAAAAGTTTCTTTGAAAATTCCAGTTCGACTCTTGTATCAGTCCTCAAGAGTGTTTGAAAAATTGCTTTCGAAAGCTTTTTGAAAAGGTGTTGGTGTGAAAAGTATTTGTTTTGAAATTAGAGCAAGTATCTACGAGAACCTACCTACCCTAAGGAATTCGTCTGTGTAAATGTCCTTTAAAGTAGTGCCATCCCACCATTGAGAGGTAGGTAGCACCACCGTTGGAGGTGTTCGGGTCAATTCGAGGTTCGGGACATGGTGATCACCAGAGTAATGGGAAGACACCTTAGAAGCTACCCTCATGCCAGGTTCCCGGATCATGAGGACTTATTAAGACATCCTCTACTCGACGATCACCTTTCGAGGCAAGGCAACAGTGAGGCGTACCCTAGGGGTGGTGTGTGCGATTTGTGTGTCGTTTTCATTTGCATTTATCTTGTCATGTTATTGGTGTTCTACGCGTTTGTTTTTATTTTTGTCCATACATTCTTTCATGCTTTGATTTAACAGTTAAAATATTTGCGGGAAAGTAAATTCTAAGCTATTACAAACGGCGCGGGTCCACATCGCCAAAAGTTTCTCGAACCCGATTTGACAGAAAAATAAAGAAAGTAAAAGTGCGAGAAGTAATTAAAATGTTACAAGGCCTTGGGAGAGACACATAAATATTTAAGCGAAATAAAAGAAATATGCGAATTAAGAATTAAATCGAAACGAGGGCGTTGGACCCTTTTGCAAAAACTAAATTAATGATGGAGTTAATTAATTAAGAAAAAGAAATGTTTTTGGTATTTTTAGTATTTTAAGATTTAATAGACAAAAGGAATTAATTGAAATTAAAATAAGATGCAAACCCTAATCCTAATTATTTTTAATTTATTAAGAAAATATTGAAGTTTTTTAACCTAAATTAACCCTAAGTTATTTTCATGCAATTTAATTATAAAAAATAAAATATTTAATTATTTAATATATTTATGAAAGAAAAAAAAATAAAAAGGATGAAAAATTATTAATTAAACCTATTTCTACATTTTTTAGATTTTTGTTAAAAGTATTAAAATTAAAACCCTAATTTAAAAAACTAATTAATTTACATGCATTTATTTATGAAAATACTAGAAACAAAAATATTTATTATTTTTTCTTTTTCTTTTCTGATTTTTAGGTATTTTTATATTTATGAAAATAATTAATCAATTGAATAAAACAATAATAAAAAAGAAGATAAAAAAAAATGGAAAATATGGCAAACCTATGGGGGTTGTAGTCCCCAACATGGAGGTTTCTCTCTAGCAATTCAGGCCCATTTGACTTTGGCCTTGTTGGACTTTTTCACTAGCATGTAGCACGTTGACTGCAGCCTACCATGTTCCCTAATTCCTGGCCCTTGGATGGATGAGGTTGGACGCGTGTACATTGGATCTGGAAGGTGCACGATGGTCCTTGGTATTGAATCTGCATATGATTGTAAATAGAAAAATAATATTGAAACAATGAAGACCTGGGGCTCGAACCCAGGTCATGGACTTTACCAAACACATGCCTTGCCAGTGGAGCCAATTCACGCGTTTGATATATAAACAACTAATAAATATTATAAAGAAAAACAAATGGTCAGTGGTTCAAACGCGCGAAACATTTAAACGTTCCAATCAGTGCCTCCCACGTAATCGTCTTCCTCGCGTGGTTTTTATTTTCTGAAATACAAACACATTAAGCCACGGTTTTCCAACTGTTCTCTTAGGCACGCTTTGGAAAAATAGCGATTAGCTATTAGGTGCTCATAAATTGAGCGCGAGTATGGATTCTGCTTCGTCCAAGTGCACTGATCACAACCATGGTACTCTTGAAGGCCAATTTTTCTTTGTTTCAAAAGCCCCAATTTAAGGTCCTGCAAACCCTAAAATACAACCATGGCGATTTCTTGTATAGCTCATAAAAACACAATCAATTCATACAGTTAGCTTCAGAACACATTACTCAATATAAATGCATAATCAAAATGCCATGAAAACGCCTAAATCTGGAAATACGATTTTGAAAAATATAAGAGAAAAGTGGATTTCTGTATACCAATTCAACGCGTTAGGATTGATGTTCTTGATTGGAATACGTTCAATGATGCTTGAGGAAGCTAATGAGATAGAAATCATGGCTTGAAACCTCCTGCAAGTTAGTTTTCAGTTATGAGTTTTTTTGCAAAAAATTCCAATTTGATAATGGCTTTTCTGAGCAGCTGCGCGTGTGTTTTGATTAGGGTTGTGATCAGGCTCATATACTGAGTGAATTAGGTTAAGAATATTGATCCAAATCTCTTGCAATGATGGTTTTGCAAATTTGATTTTCAAGATCTTTAACCAAATATTTTCCATGTGTTTTTTGTTCTCAATCATGCCAATCAATCCAAATCTTTCCATATTGGTACATGCACGAAATCTTGAGAGTAAAACATGCACAAAAAGATTTAAAACTTTAGGTTAAGTATTTTTCATACATTTAATTGATTTAAATGAATTATTATAAATAAAAATTCAAATAAATAAATAAAAAATGAATAAAAACTTTCCTTTGGTCCAAGTGGTCGTGCACATGCTTGGGACAATGAATTATGGAAGAAAAATGGGCCCATTAGCAATTTTAGGTCATTTGAATCAATGTTGACTTTTCAAAATATCCAAAAATTTCCCAACTTCCACAAAGCATAACTTGCTCAATCTTTAAGCTTTTCTCATGTTCTTGGAAATTTTGGAAAGGTCTTTGAGTCCTATAACCAATGTCTTTGGTCCCATGTCATTTTGATTTACCAATCTCAAGTTATGGCCTTTGACTTAAAGTCCCTTTTTGTTGACTTTTGAAAATGACCTATAATGTTGAAATTGATAACTTTTTGTGAGAGCATTTCTTGGACTTGAAGTATTAAGATGAGTTGTAGGAAATGTCTTTATCTTCAAAATGAGCTTTGGATGGAATTTTTCTGATAATCCATGTGAAAGTTATGCCCTGGTCAATTTACAGTTGACTTTTCCAACTGTCCAAATAAGGAAACTTTTGCATCTTGATGATTTCTGAGCCAAATTTTGAGCATCATGATCAAGCATTGATCAAATGATGTTTGTGGCTTCAAAATGATATGTTGACCAAAAATTTGAACTTTTGACTGTCAAATGACCATTTTGCCCCTACAGTTGACTGTAGTGCAATTAGGGTTTTGACTGTGCAATTTTGAGCTGAACATCTTGAAACTTGATATGGGGATGCTTGATCATGTTTATAGGCATATGAGACTTGATTGGACCTTTGGAAACTTTATTTTCTTGATCATAACACAAACCCTAATTTTGACTGTATAGGAGATCTTTGCACTGTGCAACCCTTGGGGAACTTTTGCAGTTTGACTTGGCAATTTCTTGAAGAATATGGGAGGGCAAATTTTGGGGTACAACAGTTGCCCCTGTTCAATCTTCTTAGACCTGAGGATGCAGATTGGCTGACGTGCCTTTCGTAATCCGAGGGTAGAAGATGATTGAACACTAGAGTGCCCAGAAATTTGCGCTCACATAGTAGCCGTGTGGTGATGGGAATGGGCTTATAGATGCCTGTGATACGGTGGGAGAACTGACTAGGGTTTTGCGTTTGTTTTCGCAAATGTTTCGGTTGAGCAAGAGTCGCCACCGACTTTTTATTTTATCCTAAGGAAAGGTTTAAAAAGCACAGCAAAAACCTTTGAGATTTTTCTTGGGTTCGGGGAGTAGATTATAGAAGGGGAAGGTATTAGCACCCCTTCTATCCATGGTTATCCATGGGCTCTTAGGTACTTGCTTAGATCAATCTTGCCTTGGTTTTCAATTGTTTGAAATGGTGCTTTGTGTGTGGTTTTGAAAATGTTTTGAAAAGATGCCTTGTGCTAGGCTAACCTTGTAACAATTCTTTACTCGAATGTTTTACAAAAGGTGTTTTATCTTTTAAAAATATGTTTCAAGGGTTTGAAAAGTTGATTTTGAAAGTGTTTGTGAAGTGGGTTTTGAAATTACGCAAGTGTTTTCTTTGCAAATTGACAAGTACTTAAGAGTTTGTCTACCCTAAAGCTTCCTCAAAGATTTTTGTCATGTTTTAAGCCCTTTTGACAAATTTGTTCCACCATTGCATTTGGTGGACAATCTTGTCTTAGGAGATGAAAGGGACGGGCGCGGGTCATCGTTTAGACCATAGTTGCAATAGTGTTAAAGGTCTTTGGGCAATTTTCTTTAAGGGACTTGATCATTTGTTTTTGTTTGTTTTGAAAAGTTTTATCGAGGGGCTATGATCATTCAATTTGTTTGTTTTGCCCAAAGAAGTTCAACATGCAATATGGCCCATTTTTGAAAGGCAACCAAAGTGGAATACCCTAGGGGGTGCAAGTGTGAGATGTGTTGTTTATTTTCATGCTCATTTATCTTTGTATTAGGTCAAACTATTTTTTATCGTTTTTCGCATGCAAACCCTAATTCTAACATGGCATAATTAGAAAGCGTATAAAGTGCGAAATTTAAATTCCTACGCTATTACAACATAATAATATAGGGAGGGGGGTACAAATTTACAAATGGGGAATATTTAGACAAGAATTTAAATCTAAATTATTACATCATTTTTGAATATTTGCAAGGTAAATAAATTGCATAATTAAATAGAAATTAAATAAATATGCAAAATGCAAAAAGAAAGTTTTTATGTATGAAAAAATGTTGTTTGTGTAAAATAAAATAAGAAAATAAAAAGGTATTATTTTTGAGTATTTTCATATTTAGGGCAAAAACCCTAATTTTAATCAAAATGTATATTAATTAACTAATTCACATAATATTTATTATTTACATACAAAAATAAAATAAAATATGGTATATTTATAAAAAGGCCTTTTTTAGTATTAAATATTAAAAAATAAAATATGTACATTATTTGATATTTTATTCTAAGTATATTAACAAATATGTATTTATATTTACATTATTTTAAATATGTATTATGGATAAACAATAATAATAATATTTAATATTTTTTTAGAAAATAGTATTTTTTATATGAAATATTTTCAGAGGGTAATATAAAATAAAAAATGAAAATGAGAATGTATTTACACTATTTTTCTATTTATCCTAAATAATAATATATATACATATATGTATAAATCAAAAGAAAATCAAATAAATACCAAATAAAATCAAAAAATGATGAGAAAATTATTTTCAAAATTTTAATATGCTGAGAAAAAATAAACAAGTCAAACAAAAAAAAGAAAAAGTCAAAAATATTAAAAAATGAAGCAAATGGGCTCAGGGGTGTGAAACAGAAAAAATGGTGTGGATAGCAAAATGATACAGGCCCAGCCCAATCCACTTCTTCTTCAACCTTTGGCCAAAAACGCGCGCCTTGTTACAGAGATTCAAACATCTTGATTCTTTGAGATTTTGCACAAACTTTCAACACAAAACATGTCAAGCATTGAATCACGATTCCAAATATATAAAAAACTCATCCTAACTCTCAGAAATGAGAGAGAATTTTATCAATCCCAAATCTTGACCTAAACTTTCTGCCATTTTCAAAGCTTAAATTCTCTCAACTCAGGCAAAAGAAATGAAATGTAAAGCTATGTACATGCTCAGGGCTATGAGTAGGACTTTGTTTCTTCACAAACTTAAGACTAAAGATGCATAATAAGAGAGATACGAGTTCAAAATTTTACCTATTCAGTTGAACTTCTATCTGGAGAATGAGGAACTTTCAGTGCAAGGTGATGATTGGAAAAGCTTCCTTGAGGTCCAGGATGCTATTCCAATGTTTACTTTGTCTTGAAAGCTTCTGAATCAAGCTGTAGAACTTCACCTGCAAGTCAAAGATGTGAAAATGGTGGAAGTGGTTAGAGCAATTACAGATCGTGTCTTAGCTTCTGGGTAGCTTGCATAGGTTGTAAGGAAGGTAGAGGAACAAGTTTGGACAAGAATGCTTGAAGGGATTGAGAGATGGCACTCAAACTGCAGGCCTTGCCCTGTTTGAGCAGTTTGATGGTGTTTCTGAGATGGAGAGTGTTTGAGAGGTCAAGGATTCGTGCAAAAGCTTGGTTGGGATGTTTGGAATATGTCTACAATATTTGCTTTCTTGTTCTCAGGCTGAGATGGAAGTTGTTACAAGTTATGGAACTTTTCTTCTTTTTTAAGCAACAAAAGCAAGTTGGCTTTCTAGGCATGTAGGGGGCCTCCTAATGTGCTGCATAATCCTCTCTTAATCAGAGCAATTTGTCCATAATCTTGTGCCAAAAGGATTTAGCTTGTACTTGTTGGATTTTTAAATTGACATAAAGTGAACTTTTACCAAAATGGCTAATTCACTTTATCTAAAAATGGATCAATCTTGTGTACAATGCTTGAACTCATGGAACAACACTTTGGCACAATGAACAAGCATTAAATTATGGAGTGTAACTTGGTTTAAGGACCTGTAATCTAGCCTAAAGCATGCTGAGTTCAAATTTGCAAAGTTATGGACATGGAACTTGGTCATGAACAAAGTGGTTTTTTGCTATATTGTGAAATTCGATTCTCTCTAACCATGAGGTTGTTTGAGAAGTTCTTGGACATTTTGGAAAGCTTGGAATGTGTACTACAATCCATCTTTGAAATGCAAATTGAAATTTCAAGTGGAAGGGTATGAAAAATGTCCTTGAAGTGGGGTAGAAAACCTTGTCAAAATAGGTTAAAATTCTACTAAGTTAAAAATGGTTTAGTGCCCTTATTCAAAAAATTGTAACTTGAGATACAAGCTTCAAATGAGAAAACTTTGTGAACCAAAGTTGTAGATTATGCAACAAGCTACAACTTTCATGTTTTGACTTTTGTTTGAATCCAAATGGATCTTGGTGAAAAGGTGGGGCAAAGTTGGGAAAAAATTAGGGTTTTTCATAACTTAGAAAAATTCTAAGTTATGAAAAATTCCATTTTCTAACCCTAATTTGCAATTTGTGATTTCTTGGTGAACAAGTTTCATGATTTGGCATATTTTGATGAAAAATGAATCTTGACTCTTGATTTTGACCAAAAAGTCAAAGTTTGACTTTTCAGTATACAGTCAAAACTGATCAATTGACTGGGAAATTCAACTGTCAATCTTGTGTACTTGGGATCTTTTGAGTTTGTTGATCATGTAAAGATAATTCCATAGGGTCCTTGAGTCCATATGTGAGCTTGGTTTGCCATTGGCTAGGTCAAACAGTCAAAAATTGCCTTTGTACAGTCAAAACCCTAAAAATGACCATTTTGCCCTTTTAGTGATCTGATCAAATTTCTTGTGGAATTGTGATCCAAACTTGATCAAATGGTTTATATGAGTTCATAATGTTGATGTGGATCAAATTTCATGAGATTTGACTGTCAATTGGCCACAATTGACTTTTTCCCCAATACAGTTGATTTCTAGGTCAACTGTCCAATTGACTGGGCAAAATTTGGAATCAGGACTTGAAACTTGGTATGGATAAACTTAGGAGGTCAATATGAAGTAAGAAAGTCATCTTGGGCACTTTAGGTCAAAACATCTTTGTGCAAACACAAACCCTAATTTGGGGTTAGCAGTGCAAGGAGGAGTCTTGAGTAGATGAAACCCTAACTGGATCTTGAGCTTCAAGAGCTTTGTGATGAGAAATGTTGAGAAAAAGGGAGGGCAAATTTTGGGGTACAACAGTTGCCCCTGTTCAATCTTCTTGAATCCGAAGAGTTAGATTGGCAGGCTTGCCTTTCGTGACTCGAGGGTAAAAGGAGATTGGACACTAGAGTGCCCGGAAATTTGCACTCATCAAAGCACAGGATGCGGGAATGGGCTTAGAGATGCCATTTGGAGATGGGCTTAATGATGCCATCGGGAGTAGTGACAGAAACTTGTCGGGGACGGGCTTAAAGATGCCATCTGGAAGGGAATATCTGGAAAGTGTCCAAGCTTTGGACCATTTCTGAATTGGGGGTCTGAACAAGCAATAGATTGACATCCGTTGTTGGGAGGAACCTGTAAGCTGTTTTCAGGAAGTTGCATCTGAACAAGTTGATAGATTAACATCCGTTACTTGGGAAGAATCCATGAACTGTTTTCAGAAGTCTTGAGAAGAATCTGAACAAGTGATAGGTTAACATCCGTTTACTTGGAGAACCCGTGAACTGTTTTCAGAAATCTTGAAGTTGAATAAGCAATAGAGCAGCATCCGTTGTTGGGAAGCTTCCGTAAACTAAATTCAAAGGTGCATCTGAACAAGCTGATAGATTAACATCCGTTGTTGGGAAGAATCCATGAACTGTTTTCAGAAGTCTTGAGAAGAATCTGAACAAGCGATAGGTTAACATCCGTTTACTTGGAGAACCCGTGAACTGTTTTCAGAAATCTTGAAGTTGAATAAGCAATAGAGCAGCATCCGTTGTTGGGAAGCTTCCGTAAACTGTCTTCAAAAAGTTGTATTTGAACAAGTTGATAGATTAACATCCGTTACTTGGGAAGAATCCATGAACTGTTTTCAGAAGTCTTGGGAAGAATCTGAACAAGTGATAGGTTAACATCCGTTTACTTGGAGAACCCGTGAACTGTTTTCAGAAATCTTGAAGTTGAATAAGCAATAGAGCAGCATCCGTTGTTGGGAAGCTTCCGTAAACTAAATTCAAAGGTGCATCTGAACAAGCTGATAGATTAACATCTGTTGTTGGGAAGAATCCATGAACTGTTTTCAGAAGTCTTGAGAAGAATCTGAACAAGCGATAAGTTAACATCCGTTTACTTGGAGAACCCGTGAACTGTTTTCAGAAATCTTGAAGTTGAATAAGCAATAGAGCAGCATCCGTTGTTGGGAAGCTTCCGTAAACTGTCTTCAAAAAGTTGTATCTGAACAAGTTGATAGATTAACATCCGTTACTTGGGAAGAATCCATGAACTGTTTTCAGAAGTCTTGGGAAGAATCTGAACAAGTGATAGGTTAACATCCGTTTACTTGGAGAACCCGTGAACTGTTTTCAGAAATCTTGAGATTTGAATGATTTTAGTCTGTCGACTGATCTTACCTGAAAAGGCAAAGAGTTAGTTGTATGCAATGCTATGATGCATGATACAATGTATATTATGGCATTATGAATGTAAATGGATGCGTATGTAAGTTGGAGAGCTGTCTTGCACAGGATAGATGAATCCGGGATAGAGGAAGATAGAAGTATCCTGACTGCTGCCGGGGAAAATAAGTCCTGGGTCGTTACTGGGGAACATGGAGCTTGGGTTGTATACCAATCTTCTGGGGAATTCCTGAAGTCTTCTACTGGGGAGTACCAAACTAGTAGACTTAATGCTGGGGAGGCCAGATTGAGAATCTTCAGCTTGGAGAGAAGTATATCTGGAGATTTCACTGGGGAACTCAAGATTTTTCTTCCTAAAAACTCTGTGGGGAGAAGGTTTAAAAGTCTGACTCCGCTGGGGATTGTCCATTTGAAGCTTTTGATCTGCTGGGGATACTGAAGCTTAAACTCTGAGGGAAAATGATTTCCAGAAGATTCTCTGGCTGGGGATTTTTGTAAAGATAAAACTCCTCCGGGGATTGTATTGATATGTTATTGTTGGGGAATTTTGAGGAACTCCGCTGGGGACGGGAAGAACTTTGGTGAGCGCGATCTTCCGTGGTGGTTAGCTGAGGATAACCCAGTTATAAGCCTTTGTGAGGAATAACTTTGAATAAAACTCAGGAGGGACGTCCGTACTCTGCGGGGAGATACCCTTCGGAACCTTACTGGGGATAAGCTTCGAGGGTCTGCTGGAGGTTGACCTCAGGGTTTGCCAGGGATGTGGATTACAAATCTTGAGGGATTTCCTTTGAAAGGGTGTCAAAATATCCGTTTGTACCCTTATCCTATCAGTAATCCTTTTTCTTAGGTTCATTTAGGAAGAGATTTATGTTTCAAATGCATATGCCTATTTAACAAAACATTGGACGTTTCTCAAAAATAAAACAAATAGTGCAAAAGAAAAAGAAAAAGGGAAATGACACAAATTTTGGGAAGAGTATTTGTATTGATTTTCTTTGAGTATATTTGTACAAAGGAGACAATCATCCTAGTAAGAGGATCTTGTCGTAAATATTTGAAAAATTTATTCAAAATAAAGAAGGCTATGTGAAATAATTCCATGGGATTCCATTCTGCTGTAGCTTTCACAACTTTGAACATCTGTCCATTCAATGATTCGTTTGACGATGGCTGGATTGATCAGCAACCTGGAACCGGTTGATGAAGAGACTGTCTTTGAAGTGATCCGACGAGACATAGTCATACGCTTTAATTCCCTAACTTTTGCCTGAATCGCCCTTTCGGGTTTTCGATCCACCGGGAAACCCCTTTTTGCCCAAGCCGCCCTTTCGGGTTTTCGACCTGCCGGGTGTACAGATTTTTTTGTTTTTATCCCTAATTTTTGCCTGAACCGCCCTTTCGGGTTTTCGGTTCACCGGGATGCCCATTTTTGCCCAAGCCGCCCCTTCGGGTTTTCGACTTGTCGGGTTATTTTATGCGTAGTATTTTTTGACTATGTCTGCGTTCGCAGGGTGCGGCAAATCGTCGCCGTCCATGGTGGTCAGAATCATTGCACCACCAGAAAATATGCTCTTGATCACAAATGGTCCTTCATATGTAGGAGTCCATTTGCCCCTGGGATCACTTTGCGGCAAGATAATCCGCTTGACTACTAGATCTCCGACTTGATACACTTGACGTCTGACTTTCTTATTGAAGGCCTTGATCATCCGTTTTTGATACGTCTGACCATGGCATATAGCCGCAAGTCGCTTTTCGTCGATCAGATTGAGTTGATCAAGTCGGGTCTGCATCCAATCATCCTCATCCAAACCTGCATCCTTCATAATCCTTAGAGACGGGATCTGAACTTCCATAGGCAAAACAACTTCCATGCCATAAACCAAAGAAAATGGGGTTGCCCCAGTTGAAGTACGTATCGTCGTACGGTATCCATGCAGCGCAAACGGTAACATCACATGCCAGTCTTTGTAAGTGACTGTCATTTTCTGAATAATCTTCTTAATGTTTTTGTTCGCAGCTTCAACAGCACCGTTCATCTTCGGCCGATAGGGAGATGAATTGTGATGATAAATCTTGAACTGTTCGCATAATGCAGTGATCATTGTGTTATTCAGATTTGTACCGTTGTCTGTGATAATCCTGTCTGGAACACCGTACCGACATATGAGATTTTGCTTGATGAAGCGGGCAACCACATTTTTGGTGACAGAGGCGAAGGAAGCTGCTTCGACCCATTTAGTGAAGTAGTCAATGGCAACCAGGATGAAGCGATGTCCGTTGGAAGCCGTGGGCTTGATCTCCCCAATCATATCAATGCCCCACATTGCAAAGGGCCATGGAGCAGTCAGGACGTTGAGGGGAACCGGAGGGATATGAACTTTGTCAGCATAGACTTGACACTTGTGACAAGTACGGGAATGTTGATGGCAATCAGTCTCCATGGTAGACCAGTAATAGCCTGCCCTTAGGATCTTCTTAGCCATTGTATGCCCGCTCAAGTGAGTGCCAAATGGGCCGCTGTGTATATCAGTCATGATCAACTCTGCTTCAGCCTTATCCACACATCGGAGTAATACACAATCATGGCTTCGTTTGTAAAGGATGTCGTTGCTTAGGAAGAACTTAGCAGCGAATTTCCTTAAGAACTTCTTGTCATTCACGGAAGCTCCTTCAGGATAATCTTGGGTCTCGAGATACCTTTTGATTTCATGGAACCAAGGTTGTTCCACTACTTCTTCGGTATTAATCTCATGACAATGCGCGGGTTCATCCATTCGCTCGATGGTGATTTGGGGAGCCTCGTTATCCCAGTTGAGTTTAAACATGGAGGACATTGTGGCTAGAGCATCTGCTAGCTGATTCTCTTCTCGCGGAAAGTGCTCGAAGGTAATTTGCTCGAAGTGAGGCAACAATGTCAGAACATGTTCTTTGTATGGAATAAGATTAGGATGCTTGGTATCCCAATCTCCTTTGATCTGGCTGATGACCAAAGCCGAGTCCCCGAATACGATCAAAGATTTGATCCCCAAGTCTATAGCAGCCTTGAGACCAAAGATGCAGGCTTCATACTCAGCCATATTGTTTGTGCAGCTGAAGCAAAGTCGGGCCGTGAAAGGAGTGTGGCATCCTTCCGGAGAAATGAGTACTGCGCCAATGCCGTTTCCAAGTGCATTTGAAGCACCATCAAAGTACAGGATCCATCGGGATCCCTTTTCGGGTCCGTCATACGGTCCGTCACCTTTAATGTTGTCCAAATTCATGATGTCCTCGTCCGGGAAGTCAAATCTCATGGGTTGATAGTCTTCGATAGCCTGATGAGCCAGATGGTCAGCTAATACACTCCCTTTTATAGCTTTTTGGGTGGTGTACTGGATGTCATACTCGGTCAGGATCATTTGCCATCTGGCTATCCTTCCAGACAAAGCGGGCTTTTCGAAGATATATTTGATAGGGTCCACTTTGGATATCAACAAGGTAGTATGAGTCAACATATACTGTCTTAGTCGGCGAGCAGCCCATACCAAAGCGCAGCAAGTTTTCTCGAGCAGTGAGTAGCGAGTCTCACAGTCGGTAAACTTTTTGCTAAGGTAATAAATAGCATGCTCTTTTCGACCAGACTCGTCATGCTGGCCCAAAACACACCCCATTGAGTTATCCAAGACGGTCTAATACATGATCAATGGTCTTCCTTCGACGGGTGGCATCAGAATGGGAGGTTCTAGCAAATATTCCTTGATTCTATCAAAAGCAGCTTGGCAATCGTCGTTCCATTCCACTACCTGATCCTTTTTCAAGAGTTTGAAAATTGGCTCACAGGTAGAAGTTAGATGTGAGATGAATCTGGCAATATAGTTTATGCGCCCCAAGAAACCTCTAACTTCCTTTTCAGTACGGGGAGCAGGCATCTCTCGTATTGCTTTTACTTTTGCCGGATCGACTTCAATGCCTTTGTTGCTTACAATGAATCCCAGGAGTTTACCAGACCTAACTCCAAAAGTGCATTTACTCGGATTCAGCCTGAGCTTGTATTCTTTCAATCTGGCAAACAACTTTTCCAGATGTTCAAGGTGCTCTTCCTCTGTTTGTGACCGAGCTATCATATCGTCTACGTAAACTTCAATCTCATGATGTATCATGTCATGAAATAAAGCTACCATGGCGCGTTGATAAGTTGCCCCTGCGTTCTTCAGCCCGAACGGCATCACTTTGTAACAGAAAGTGCCCCATTGTGTGACAAAAGTTGTTTTCTCCATATCCTCGGGGGCCATTTTGATTTGATTGTAGCCCGAGAATCCGTCCATGAAGGAAAACACTTTATGCTGAGCTGTATTGTCGATCAAGATGTCAATATGAGGTAGCGGGAAATCATTCTTAGGGCTGGCCCTATTCAAATCCCGGTAGTCCACACACATTCTGACTTTGCCATCCTTCTTAGGCACTGGCACAATGTTAGCGACCCATTGAGGATAGGACGTAACAGCCAGAAAGCCAGCATTGAACTGCTTCATTACTTCTGCTTTGATTTTTTCGGACATGTCAGGCCTCATTCGGCGAACTTTTTGCTTGATCGGTGGACAGTCTTCTCTTGTGGGGAGACGGTGAACCACGATGTCTGTGTCTAGGCCCGGCATGTCTCCATAGGACCAAGCGAAGATTTCAACATACTCATTCAGTAACTGTACCAAGCGTTCCTTGACTTCTGGTTCCAGGTTGGCACCCACTTGCACCTCCTTCCGATTCTCTTCAGTTCCCAAGTTGACAGTTTCCAACGGTTCTTCATCCAGTAAGATGGCCCTTTCCTCTTGTTGCAAAAGTCTGGCTAGTTCCCCGGGTACTTCACAACCTTCGTCATCTTCATACTCGGCTAGATTGACCAAGTCTTCAGAGTTATTAAAAGATACAGCAGAATAGTCACCCATGGAATCCGGAGTGGATGGGTACCTGCATTGGTGAGTGTGGGTGTGTGTAAGGGATATCCATCCTTAAACAAAAATGCAAAAGGAAAGAAAATGAACACAAGCAATTTATCAAATGAAAAACGTCCAATGAATCATTAAACATGACATATGAATATGAAAAACAGTCAAAACCCTTACAAGTGGACCTACATGCTCCGGGTAAGGCAGGAGGTGAAAAGATAGTGTACGGATTGTTTGAAAGTAAAATATTACAGACCAAATAGGAAATGTTTAATAGATAAATTACTGATGAATAAAGGTGATGGGGACAAAGTCTTTAGCCTCCCAATTGCTCAACCCTCCTCTGACAGTTGGATAAATCCACTCTTCAATGTTGCTTTCCTTGTCTTCATCTTCCAGGGCGTTGATTCGGTAAGGAGAAATTTTGATCGGCGCCCTTTCAACCTTTGACTGGCGCATGGCCTTCTGGCCAGCGGCGGTGAAACCTAATCCAAACTTATCAGCTTTATGCGGAAAATCGGGTAACTGCCCCCACGCTGAATTCTTCCCTTCCTTAACTGCAGCCCTTGCATCCTCCAGAGATGCCATCCTGGCCATCTGTCTTGGTGTCTCAGCTGCCAACTTCGCCACTGCTATCTCAGGAAGCACTTCTTCGAAATGTTGAAACGGTGTCTCAATGAACTCCCCTTCAACCTCCACATATTGGAAAGAATTTAAATGGCTAATCATGTACTCTTCTTCGCCGTGGACAGTAATGATCCTTCCCTTTACAGGATATTTCAGCATCTGGTGCAAGGAGGAGGTGACTGCCCCAGCATGGTGTATCCAAGGTCTACCCAGCAGGCAGGAGTATGATGGACGGATGTCCATTACATAGAAAGTGGATTTAAACACCTCAGTACCTATCTTGACAGGAATTTCAACTTCTCCATGGACCATTCTTTTCGACCCATCGAAAGCTCTGACGACAATATCACTCGGCTTCAATTCCAACCCTTCGCAATCTAGCCGGTCCAAGGCCTTCTTAGGCAAAACATTCAGCGATGAACCGGTATCAACCAAAACATGTGCAAGGGTGGTTCCGCGACACTCGATTGAAATATGCAACGCATCATTGTGATTTCGGCCTTTAGGGGTCAGGTCGGCATCAGAAAAACCTAATCCATTGTCTGCAGTCAGACTAGCCACGCAATGTTGAAATTGATCTGCAGAGGTTTCCTGGGGCACATGAGCTGCCTTTAGAAACTTAATCAAAGCTTGAGCGTGCGCTTCTGAGCAAAGCAACAGTGCCAGCATGGAGATCTTGGAGGGGGTTTGCCCCAACTGTTCCACCACATCGTAATCACTTCTCTTGATTATCCTCAAAATCTCGTCCATTTCTTTCTTGGAGGCTTCCGGAATCACCAAAGGTTGAGCCCTCGTCCTGACGGGCTTATCTTGTATTCCTTTTCCTTTATCGGCAATGGTAGGAGAGACAGCACTAGGAACGAAAATTTCTTCAATCAAAGGAGTTCTAGCGGAGAGTTTTACTGGTGCAGGGAGGACTTCTTTAGCTGATGAGGGTCCAAAGACTGCTCTTGGAGGAGCAATCTCTGGAGAAAATATTCTCCCGCTCCTGGTGATTTTGCTGGTGCCCGCAATGTTACCAATGCTGGCTTCTTCATCATCTGAATTTTCTTCAATTACCTCGATTTGCTTGATACCATGGTAGTAGATGTCACCACCATAGTTCCAAGGTATCGACTTCTCAGAAACATAGGGAACAGGCCCCGACATTGTTATCTTCAAAGGTATAGACTTTGCAGCTGGTGTAATCTTAACTGGCTTTTTGACGGCCTCGGAAAGATTGGCGTGAATGGTTATGATTGAGACATTTTCAACACGAACTGGAACAGCAGGAACTTTTTCGAACAAAATTTGTCGGCTATCCATGAGGCCTTGGATGCCTTTCTTTAATAGCGGACAAACAAACGGCAGAGAGTGGCAACAGTAGCAGTCTTCTTTACATCCCGGGAAGATCCCGGCCCTTAACAAATTCAACTTAATGGTTAGCAGTGGAGTAGTCAGATCACTAACGTCAGCAACATACAGATCCTCTTCAATGGCATTGACATTCCGACCGTGCTTCGGCATAGGTGCAGATATCACATTGGGTTTTTCTGGAGCGTCAAACTCTACCTCCTTAGCCTCTATCAGGTCCTGGATCTTATGCTTGAGTGCCCAACAATCATTGGTGTCGTGTCCAACACTGTCTGAATGATAGGCGCACTTAGCATTGGCATGATAATGTGGAGAGGATGTATTTACATTCTTTGGCACCTCCTTGATAGTGGCAAGATTCAATTTCAACAGATGGGGAAACACCTGCGCTGGAGTCATATTAATACGGGTGAACTGCCGTTGTGGCCTTTCCACCCGTTGCTGGTTTGGTCTGAATTGGTTGTAGCGAGGCTGCTCACTTGGAGTGTTTTGAATCATTACGGCCCCCACAGTCGGCCGACGCTCCAACTTCCCTGCTCTTCTTTGAGAATATACCATAGCTGTCTCCTTCTTAAAAGGCTTCTTCTCAACACTTGTAGCAACACTTTTCTGAATCTTTCCTGACTTGATGCCGGCTTCTATTCTTTCGCCTGTTAAGATCAAATCGGTAAACCCTGCGGAAGAGTTACCAATTAAATGATTGAAAAATGGCCCAGATAGGGTCCCAAGAAACATATCAACGAGCTCACGATCGGTTAAAGGAGGCTGCACCCTGCCAGCCAAATCCCTCCATTTTTGTGCATATTCCTTGAATCCCTCACTTGTTCCTAGTGACATACCCTGAAGTTGGGTACGAGTAGGAGCAAGATCAGAATTATACTGGTATTGTTTATAGAAAGCGGTGGCCAAATCTTCCCAATTTCTGACACTGGTTCCTTCTAACTGATAAAACCATTCCATCTGAGCTCCCGACAGGCTGTCTTGAAAGAAATGAATCCAGAGATTTTTATCTGTTGTATAGGGTTGAATCTTTCTCACATAGGACCTGAGATGCATTTTGGGGCAGGACAGCCCGTCATACCTTACAAACACTGGCACCTTGAATTTTGGGGGAATCACAATTCCGTCGACCAAGCCCATGTCTTCAAAATCCAAACCCGGTACCCTTTGCAATTCCATAGCAGCCAATCTGTCTTCTAAACCCTTGTACTTATCATCAGCTGGAGGATACTGCTGGTCAGAATAATCTTCGTCCTCTTCAACCTCTTCCTCCTCTGCATCAGACTCGGAAGGCACCGCAACTCGATCTCTTTTACTAGTCCCTTCATCAGAAGTAGGAGGAAATTCAAGCACCCTCCGAGCTTCTCTGTCAAATCTTCTCCCCAAAGTAGCCACTCCGACCCTCTTTTTCTTCTTCACTGGGTCTCTACTCTCCAGATGAGCCTTGATATCCTCTTGACTCTTGACCAAGGTCATCAAGAGTTGCTGGAACTGTGCATTCTGGGCTTGTAGGTCTTTGACTGTTTGTTCGAGATCCATCCTACTGAAATAAACAGCAGATAGATAAGGAAACCTTGAGTGAGACCTGCTTATGCACATGATGAATGGTATGCTGATGTATGCAATGCATTCAAGGATTTAGGACATTCAAAGTTGTTTCAGACAAAGAAGAACGCACGTCATATTAATAAGAAGAAATTTGTTAGTACATAAATGCCCCATGGGCCAAATATTACAACATAAACTTCTCAAGGCAGAAAGACATTGCGCATCCTCTTTGGTGCGATGTAGGTATTGAGGGCCTCTTGTTCGTGGAGTCGGCGGGTAAGCTCTAGAACCTTCTTTTCACTGGCGTATTAGCTAGCTTCAAAAGTGTTCCGTTCCTCCTTAAGCTGAATCCAACTTTTCTGCATTTCCTCCCACGATGTAGGCATGTCTGGATGCAGGATGGTGTAGGGAACCTCTCCTTCATTGACGGGCTCTTTAATCACTGGGAGTACATGAGGATAAGGCATCATTAGACTTTGGGCTCGGGCTCGTACCCACTTGAGATAGGGCTCAAGAGGGATGGAGTTCTTGTGTCCAAGAGTCTTGCTATCAACCTTGTTGAGTTTTCCCCAAGCTCTGATGAATCTTCGGCGAAGTCCTTGCGCATCGTTGTCGAAGTCAAAAACTAGGCTAGGAATCAACATGTCATGAGGGCCATCCCTCCGTGCATATCTAAATTGTCTCAAAGCTAGGCAAGGATTGTAGGTGATACCTCCTCTGATTCCAAGCAAAGGAACATTAGGAAACTCTCCGCAACGATCAACGATGATGACATTTTCTCTGGACCGAGAACACCAATGTACATCAGAATGAGTAAGAGTCATCAATCGTTGGGACCACCTTGTACTTTGGTCACTCTTCAAGACAGATTGTGGAAGGTGCGAAATAAACCACCTTGCGAGGATAGGAGTACAGCACATGAGAACACCCCTCTTTCTCATTGTTCGTGTGTAAAATGAGTGAAGGATGTCCCCAAGCAATGTTGGTATTGGATTCCTGGACAAGAAGATTTTGACGGCGTTGACATCTACCAATTGGTCAGGATTTGGGAACAAGACCAACCCGTAGATAAGGAGTGCCACAATCTCTTCAAAGGCTTGTAGGTCCAATGAGTTCCAACATTCTTGTGCCTTCTCAAACAAGAATTTTGCTAAGAATCCTTTGACGCCGCTTCTGGTTTCCCAATGCCCCTTGATTTCAGATGGTTGTAGATGTAGTGCTCGAGCAACATCTTCAGGCTTCGGTTCCTTCTCCGTACCGTTGAAGGGTAGTTGATTAAGGATAGGGATTCTTAGGAGTTGAGAAAACTCCTCCAAAGTGGGGACCAACTGATAATCAGGGAAAGTGAAGCAGTGGTGAAGAGGGTCAAAGAACTGGAATAACACTTTCATCATGTCTTCTTCAATGTTGGTGTTGACTAGGCTGAGCAGTCTACCATGTCTTTCACCGAAGGATGAATTTTCCGGAATTCTTGAAGTGATCTCCTTGAGTTGAGGAGAGATTCTCACAAGGTTGACTTGAATGGTGTTTCTGCGAGGAATTTCCATGACCTACAAAACAAGAACAATGATGAAGACCCCAACCCTTGAAATGGTTAGTAAATGCATATGATGCTTTATGATGTTTATGATGTATGCACAAGACATATGTACAAGCAAATCACACCAAACCCTAGTTTCAGGCTTGCATGGGGTTTCATAGGTAAGTACCCTCTTGAGTGTAGTTGGCTTAAAAACCTGTCCTATAAATAGTAATCGGGTTCTAAGGAGCTCAATATCACTGGATTGTTTTCATTGTTCATTGTTTTGGTTTAGCCACTTAACTAGCGACCAAAATATTCCAAGAAAACAACCCTCAATGAGTGTAGTATCGAGTATCTACCAACTTCGGACTGCACCAAAGCCGGTCATCTCACTACCCCTAATAAAAGGCCAAGATGGTCAAGTAAGGTTCTAGGTCATTAGTGCTTAGTGACATCACTCAGCGGCCCCGTACTCTCCTTGATTGAACTCAAGGGTTACCGGTACTCACAAATATGTCGCACTAATATAGCTATTGCTTAGACCGTGTCGGTATACCCCGCACAGTTTCCACAACGTATTGCTATCTATGAATGTTTCCCAAAATCCGGGTGGAGGATTGTAAACCCAAACAATAGAGCCCAAATATAAAGCAAGCAAATCAAACAATTTAGTCATGCAAGAGGGTGATCTAAGCCCTAAGGTTACTCCACTTAAAGAGTTTATCCCCAGCAGAGTCGCCAGTTCTGTGATACGGTGGGAGAACTGACTAGGGTTTTGCGTTTGTTTTCGCAAATGTTTCGGTTGAGCAAGAGTCGCCACCGACTTTTTATTTTATCCTAAGGAAAGGTTTAAAAAGCACAACAAAAACCTTTGAGATTTTTCTTGGGTTCGGGGAGTAGATTATAGAAGGGGAAGGTATTAGCACCCCTTCTATCCATGGTTATCCATGGGCTCTTAGGTACTTGCTTAGATCAATCTTGCCTTGGTTTTCAATTGTTTGAAATGGTGCTTTGTGTGTGGTTTTGAAAATGTTTTGAAAAGATGCCTTGTGCTAGGCTAACCTTGTAACAATTCTTTACTCGAATGTTTTACAAAAGGTGTTTTATCTTTTAAAAAGATGTTTCAAGGGTTTGAAAAGTTGATTTTGAAAGTGTTTGTGAAGTGGGTTTTGAAATTAGGCAAGTGTTTTCTTTGCAAATTGACAAGTACTTAAGAGTTTGTCTACCCTAAAGCTTCCTCAAATATTTTTGTCATGTTTTAAGCCCTTTTGACAAATTTGTTCCACCATTGCATTTGGTGGACAATCTTGTCTTAGGAGATGAAAGGGACGGGCGCGGGTCATCGTTTAGACCATAGTTGCAATAGTGTTAAAGGTCTTTGGGCAATTTTCTTTAAGGGACTTGATCATTTGTTTTTGTTTGTTTTGAAAAGTTTTATCGAGGGGCTATGATCATTCAATTTGTTTGTTTTGCCCAAAGAAGTTCAACATGCAATATGGCCCATTTTTGAAAGGCAACCAAAGTGGAATACCCTAGGGGGTGCAAGTGTGAGATGTGTTGTTTATTTTCATGCTCATTTATCTTTGTATTAGGTCAAACTATTTTTTATCGTTTTTCGCATGCAAACCCTAATTCTAACATGGCATAATTAGAAAGCGTATAAAGTGCGAAATTTAAATTCCTACGCTATTACAACATAATAATATAGGGAGGGGGGTACAAATTTACAAATGGGGAATATTTAGACAAGAATTTAAATCTAAATTATTACATCATTTTTGAATATTTGCAAGGTAAATAAATTGCATAATTAAATAGAAATTAAATAAATATGCAAAATGCAAAAAGAAAGTTTTTATGTATGAAAAAATGTTGTTTGTGTAAAATAAAATAAGAAAATAAAAAGGTATTATTTTTGAGTATTTTCATATTTAGGGCAAAAACCCTAATTTTAATCAAAATGTATATTAATTAACTAATTCACATAATATTTATTATTTACATACAAAAATAAAATAAAATATGGTATATTTATAAAAAGGCCTTTTTTAGTATTAAATATTAAAAAATAAAATATGTACATTATTTGATATTTTATTCTAAGTATATTAACAAATATGTATTTATATTTACATTATTTTAAATATGTATTATGGATAAACAATAATAATAATATTTAATATTTTTTTTAGAAAATAGTATTTTTTATATGAAATATTTTCAGAGGGTAATATAAAATAAAAAATGAAAATGAGAATGTATTTACACTATTTTTCTATTTATCCTAAATAATAATATATATACATATATGTATAAATCAAAAGAAAATCAAATAAATACCAAATAAAATCAAAAAATGATGAGAAAATTATTTTCAAAATTTTAATATGCTGAGAAAAAATAAACAAGTCAAACAAAAAAAAGAAAAAGTCAAAAATATTAAAAAATGAAGCAAATGGGCTCAGGGGTGTGAAACAGAAAAAATGGTGTGGATAGCAAAATGATACAGGCCCAGCCCAATCCACTTCTTCTTCAACCTTTGGCCAAAAACGCGCGCCTTGTTACAGAGATTCAAACATCTTGATTCTTTGAGATTTTGCACAAACTTTCAACACAAAACATGTCAAGCATTGAATCACGATTCCAAATATATAAAAAACTCATCCTAACTCTCAGAAATGAGAGAGAATTTTATCAATCCCAAATCTTGACCTAAACTTTCTGCCATTTTCAAAGCTTAAATTCTCTCAACTCAGGCAAAAGAAATGAAATGTAAAGCTATGTACATGCTCAGGGCTATGAGTAGGACTTTGTTTCTTCACAAACTTAAGACTAAAGATGCATAATAAGAGAGATACGAGTTCAAAATTTTACCTATTCAGTTGAACTTCTATCTGGAGAATGAGGAACTTTCAGTGCAAGGTGATGATTGGAAAAGCTTCCTTGAGGTCCAGGATGCTATTCCAATGTTTACTTTGTCTTGAAAGCTTCTGAATCAAGCTGTAGAACTTCACCTGCAAGTCAAAGATGTGAAAATGGTGGAAGTGGTTAGAGCAATTACAGATCGTGTCTTAGCTTCTGGGTAGCTTGCATAGGTTGTAAGGAAGGTAGAGGAACAAGTTTGGACAAGAATGCTTGAAGGGATTGAGAGATGGCACTCAAACTGCAGGCCTTGCCCTGTTTGAGCAGTTTGATGGTGTTTCTGAGATGGAGAGTGTTTGAGAGGTCAAGGATTCGTGCAAAAGCTTGGTTGGGATGTTTGGAATATGTCTACAATATTTGCTTTCTTGTTCTCAGGCTGAGATGGAAGTTGTTACAAGTTATGGAACTTTTCTTCTTTTTTAAGCAACAAAAGCAAGTTGGCTTTCTAGGCATGTAGGGGGCCTCCTAATGTGCTGCATAATCCTCTCTTAATCAGAGCAATTTGTCCATAATCTTGTGCCAAAAGGATTTAGCTTGTACTTGTTGGATTTTTAAATTGACATAAAGTGAACTTTTACCAAAATGGCTAATTCACTTTATCTAAAAATGGATCAATCTTGTGTACAATGCTTGAACTCATGGAACAACACTTTGGCACAATGAACAAGCATTAAATTATGGAGTGTAACTTGGTTTAAGGACCTGTAATCTAGCCTAAAGCATGCTGAGTTCAAATTTGCAAAGTTATGGACATGGAACTTGGTCATGAACAAAGTGGTTTTTTGCTATATTGTGAAATTCGATTCTCTCTAACCATGAGGTTGTTTGAGAAGTTCTTGGACATTTTGGAAAGCTTGGAATGTGTACTACAATCCATCTTTGAAATGCAAATTGAAATTTCAAGTGGAAGGGTATGAAAAATGTCCTTGAAGTGGGGTAGAAAACCTTGTCAAAATAGGTTAAAATTCTACTAAGTTAAAAATGGTTTAGTGCCCTTATTCAAAAAATTGTAACTTGAGATACAAGCTTCAAATGAGAAAACTTTGTGAACCAAAGTTGTAGATTATGCAACAAGCTACAACTTTCATGTTTTGACTTTTGTTTGAATCCAAATGGATCTTGGTGAAAAGGTGGGGCAAAGTTGGGAAAAAATTAGGGTTTTTCATAACTTAGAAAAATTCTAAGTTATGAAAAATTCCATTTTCTAACCCTAATTTGCAATTTGTGATTTCTTGGTGAACAAGTTTCATGATTTGGCATATTTTGATGAAAAATGAATCTTGACTCTTGATTTTGATCAAAAAGTCAAAGTTTGACTTTTCAGTATACAGTCAAAACTGATCAATTGACTGGGAAATTCAACTGTCAATCTTGTGTACTTGGGATCTTTTGAGTTTGTTGATCATGTCAAGATAATTCCATAGGGTCCTTGAGTCAATATGTGAGCTTAGTTTGCCATTGGCTAGGTCAAACAGTCAAAAATTGCCTTTGTACAGTCAAAACCCTAAAACGACCATTTTGCCCTTTTAGTGATCTGATCAAATTTCTTGTGGAATTGTGATCCAAACTTGATCAAATGGTTCATATGAGTTCATAATGTTGATGTGGATCAAATTTCATGAGATTTGACTGTCAATTGGCCACAGTTGACTTTTTCCCCAATACAGTTGATTTCTAGGTCAACTGTCCAATTGACTGGGCAAAATTTGGAATCAGGACTTGAAACTTGGTATGGATAAACTTAGGAGGTCAATATGAAGTAAGAAAGTCATCTTGGGCACTTTAGGTCAAAACATCTTTGTGCAAACACAAACCCTAATTTGGGGTTAGCAGTGCAAGGAGGAGTCTTGAGCAGATGAAACCCTAACTGGATCTTGAGCTTCAAGAGCTTTGTGATGAGAAATGTTGAGAAAAAGGGAGGGAAAATTTTGGGGTACAACAATGCCATTTAGAGATTGCTAGATAGGATGATGGGCTTATAGATGCCATCTGGATGTGATGAATAGGATGATGGGCTTATAGATGCCATCTGGATGTCGATCGCGTAAAAGATTCCTTAGCGAGAACCTGCGTACCTGTAAAACAGAAAATGATTACCTGACACGTTGCAGGAGCTGATTTTCAGATGCTTAGTATAGATGTGTCCTGTCTGGTTACATGAGCTGAGTCTGGAGCTTCACAAGATGATGAATGAACCAGGGATGGTTACTACCTTAGCATGAATGGTAAGAGAACCTTGGGTGACTTTTACCTCAACAATGCTCGTTGAGAAAATCTTGGTGGGAATTACCATCTTCGCAGTATCGGGAAGAGAGCCAAAGGAAATTATAATCGAAAAGGGAATTACATCTCACACACCGTCGGGGAGAGAACCATAGGAAATCATAACCTGAAAGGGAATTATCACCTCACGCACCATCGGAGAGGGAACCATAGGAAATTATAACCTAAAAAGGAATTATCACCTCACGCACCATCGGAGAGGGAACCATAGGAAATTATAACCTAAAAAGGAATTACCACCTCACGCACCATCGGAGAGGGAACCATAGGAAATTATAACCTAAAAAGGAATTACCACCTCACGCACCATCGGAGAGGGAACCAATAGGACATTATAATCTCAAAGAAAAACCTAAAATGGAAATCTCATGCACCGTCGGAGAGAGAACCAATAGGACATTATAATCTCAAAGAAAAACCTAAAATGGAAATCTCATGCACCGTCGGAGAGAGAACCAATAGGAAAATATAATCTCAAAGAAAAACCTAAAATGGAAATCTCATGCACCGTCGGAGAGAGAACCAATAGGAAAATTTAATCTCAAAGAAAAAAGAACCTAAAATGGAAATCTCATGCACCGTCGGAGAGAGAACCAATAGGACATTATAACCTCAAAGAAAAACCTAAAATGGAAATCTCATGCACCGTCGGAGAGAGAACCAATAGGAAAATATAATCTCAAAGAAAAACCTAAAATGGAAATCTCATGCACCGTCAGAGAGAGAACCAATAGGACATTATAATCTCAAAGAAAAACCTAAAATGGAAATCTCATGCACCGTCGGAGAGAGAACCAATAGGAAAATATAACCTGATAACTTCTACCGAGTCTTCATCAGAAAAATCTGTTGGGAGTCGATTTGGCTGGACTAGAGAAGGCCTTGGACTGGATAAGAAATCTTTAGAGTCGATTAACTGAACCGGTCTAGGTCTTGAAATATGAATGAGAATTTAGCTGAATCTTTCCTGAAAGGTAAAGGTCAGTCATATGCAATGGATAATATGGATCAAGCAATGATGTCCTCAACATGAATGAGATTTGTATGATATGATGCGTCTATGCATGCTATAATGATGTATGTGATGTTTTATGTATGCTTTCGTCTAGGAAAGTAAATCCTTGACGGGTGCCGGGAAGTCACTCCTGGGCTGATGTTGAAAAATAAGCTTTATTGCTTCCGTCGGGGATGATAGCTGCAAGAATACCGGTAGGAGAAGATGACTCCGTTGAGGAATAAACTTGGCAAATGGAAGATTCTGCGGGGAGAAAAGTACTCTAGCGACCATGCTGGGGAGTGATACTCTGTGGGGATAGAGATGCTTTGCTGAGTTGTCGAGAATGACTTGCTGGGGATACCTTTGTTGTATTGGAAGTATGAATAGACTTCGCTGGGGATAAGAAAATTTCGTCGAGGACGCTCTTTCCATGGCTTTTGGCTGAGGATAACCCAGTTATATCCTGTTACGGAAATAACTCTTTAAATAAAGCCGGGCGACGCGTTCGTGCTCTGCGAGGGATAAGCTTCCAGAATCTACTGGGGATAAGCTTGCAGCTTAGGGGTATGAATTCCAGCTTCCTGGGGAAACTAAATTGGACTCTCCTGGGGAGATTTTGAACTGTAATTTTGTAAGTTGAAAGAGGGCACATATGTAGGGTTGCCTGCTGACGAGCTCGTGTAAAACCGCATATGAAATGGAGAAGGAACCTGGGTAGGGTTACTTTGATGATGAGTTCGTGTAAAACTTCGCTCTTGGAAAGGGAGAACCTGTGTAGGGTTTCTGGGTGACGAGTCCATGTAAAACTGCATCTTGAAGAGAGGGAACCGATGTAGGGTTGCTTGGTGAGGTAAGTTCATGTAAAACTTCTTGATGAACCGGGGTGAGGTTATCTTGAGCTAAATCCATGTAAGACTTCTGGGGGGAACCGGGGTTAGGTTGCCGCAGGATAAGTTCGTGTAAAACTTCTTGACGAACCGAGGTAAGGTCATCTTGAGATAGGTCCATGTGAGACTCTTGGAGGAACCGGGGTTAGGTTATGGCAGGATAAGTTTGTGTAAAACTTCTTGATGAACCGGGGTTAGGTCATCTTGAGATAGGTCCATGTAAGACTTCTGGAGGAACCGGGGTTAGGTTACTTGGATAAGTTTGTGTAAAAACTTCTTGATGAACCGGGGTTAGGTCATCTTGAGATAGGTCCATGTAAGACTTCTGGAGGAACCGGGGTTAGGTTACTTGGATAAGTTTGTGTAAAAACTTCTTGATGAACCGGGGTTAGGTCATCTTGAGATAGGTCCATGTAAGACTTCTGGAGGAACCGGGGTTAGGTTACTTGGATAAGTTTGTGTAAAAACTTCTTGATGAACCGGGGTTAGGTCATCTTGAGATAGGTCCATGTAAGACTCTTGGAGGAACCGGGGTTAGGTTACGACAGGATAAGTTTGTGTAAAACTTCTTGATGAACCGGGGTTAGGTCATCTTGAGATAGGTCCATGTAAGACTTCTGGAGGAACCGGGGTTAGGTTACTTGGATAAGTTTGTGTAAAAACTTCTTGATGAACCGGGGTTAGGTCATCTTGAGATAGGTCCATGTAAGACTCTTGGAGGAACCGGGGTTAGGTTACGGCAGGATAAGTTTGTGTAAAACTTCTTGATGAACCGGGGTTAGGTCATCTTGAGATAGGTCCATGTAAGACTTCTGGAGGAACCGGGGTTAGGTTACTTGGATAAGTTTGTGTAAAAACTTCTTGATGAACCGGGGTTAGGTCATCTTGAGATAGGTCCATGTAAGACTTCTGGAGGAACCGGGGTTAGGTTACGGCAGGATAAGTTTGTGTAAAAACTTCTTCTGAAAATTGAGAAGGAACCGGTGTAGGGTTGCATGATTTTGATTAAGTGGATGATTGTCCTGTTTGGTTTCGGATGTTAACCCACGATCTGAAATTTGTAAAGGTAGATGGTAATCATCCTTATGTTGATCTTTCCTTTGTACTTTGGTTGACAGAGCAATTGGATCGCCTGGATAACTCATTATTGCCCCTGTTTCTGAGGTGAGGGAAGAAGATACCTGTGTGGGTGATTGACAAATCTTCGGGTAGACAAGTGACGAGATGTCGGGGCATAGTCGTACGCTTTGATCCCTAACTTTTGCCTGGACCGCCCTTTCGGGTTTTCAGTCCACCGGGATACCCATTTTTGCCCAAGCCGCCTTTTCAGGTTTTCGACTTGCCAGGTGTACATATTTTTCCGTTTTCATCCCTTATTTTTGCCCGAACCCTTTTGGTTCGACGGGAAGCCCTTATTTTTGCCTAGGCGTGTCAACCTAGCGGGTCTTTGATTATGCGCAGTATTTTTTCGACTATGTCCATGCTCTCAGAACGTAGGGAGTTGCCCCTGTTGGAAGTACTTTGTCATGCCCCAGATACTGGGCAATGCTCCTACTGAGCCCCTTGGTTGGAGGTACTTCTGTTCACAAGGTGTTCATCGTGCGAATTTCCCTGCTGTTCAAACAAATAGTTATATGCAAACAAGGTTATTTTAAGAATGCAAAAGCCTATGTCTGTCTTTGAATTTTGAAAATGAATTTTTTGTAATACAATGCGGTGTCAACTCAAGATTTTACATCAAACCTTCAGGAGTCAGGATACCTTCGTAACAGTATGCTTTCGAACTAACCCATGCTTCAGCTAGGACTTTTAAGGGTTATATCGTGGCCTGGTTCACGGTTTAAGAAACAAAGGATAAAGGCTCAAATTATTTGTACCCACCCACTCTTCATGATGTTCTTCAAACCTAAACTCAGTTGATCATACGTTAGACCTTGTTTGAGTCTTTGCTCTGATGTTCCAGTGATGGTTCAGATATTGATGATTTATTCTGAACAGGCAGTCATTTTTTTTTGTTTTTGTTGAGGGTTTGTAGGACCTCTTTCTTCTTTGATTTTGTTATCCCTAAATTTTGCCTGAACTGTTTCTTTTGTGATTACAGTCAGCGGGATGCCCCAGTTTTGTAAGTCTCCTTCATTGGTTTTGACTTTTTGGGCTTTTCATTTATGATTTTTTTTTTATAATGACTGCCCCTCTTTATTGATTGTTCGGAACCATCACTGTCTTTCGTTTTGTAAGGACCTCTTTGGTGCCATTCGTTATGCACTTGAATCAACTGAGAGACTACCCTGCCCCAGGTTATGATTAAGGGTTTTAAATTTCGAAAAGAAAACTCCTACTTCTTTGGCTCAGAGGGGTTGACGAGGGATTATCTTCCTTATAACTCCAGTGTTTAGGGATTGAAACAATGCATGTACCTCATCAGTGGGGTCTGTTCAAAAGCATACTGTAAGAATCGTGGTATCGTTTTCGTCATCCTCCCTCAAGAGGTTTAGAATTTTCAGTCAAGAGTTGATCATCACAAAACATGAAAGCAGTTTTAAGTACAGTAAACATAATTAATTCAAGACAAACATGTGTAATGCATTCATGAAATAAAAGAGTTTAACATAACAATTGTTTATCAAGAAAGGAAAAATACAACTTGAATTCAAATGAACAAAAATCTCTCAATCCTAGCCATGTTTTGGCAAGGGAGCAGTGATCACGTTGGGAGTCTCGGCAGGCTCGAATTCAATCTCTTTAGCATCGATCATATTCTGGATCTTGTATTTCAAAGCCCAACAATCCTCGGTATCATGCCCCGGGCTATCAGAATGATAAGCACACCTTGCTTCGGGATTGTAGCTTGGAGAGGAAGTCTTAGGATTTGCAGGAGGGTTGATTACCGCAATCAGGTTCATCTTCAACATGTGCTGCAATGCTTGTGACCATGGCATGTTAATGTTGGTGAATTGTCTTTTAGGCTCGTCCGGCCTTCGCTGATTTCCCTTTTGTGGTTGGCGGCGTGGTGCAGAACCAGAGATCATGACTGCCCCTGCATGTTGGTCACGACGACTCTTTTGGCTGTATGCCGCATTAGATTCTTTCTTTCCCGTGTAAGGCTTCTTGTGAGTATCAGAAGGTGTGGCCTCTTGAATTTTCCCACTCTTGATACCAGCTTCAATTCTTTCGCCAGTCAGGATGAGGTCGGTAAATCCAGCAGATGAATTACCAATGAGATGATTGAAGAATGGCCTGGATAGGGTCCCCAAGAACATATCAACGAGTTCCCGGTCAGTTAATAGAGGCTGTACCCTTCCAGCAAGGTCTCTCCATCTCTGCGCGTATTCCTTGAAACCTTCACTTGACCCTAGCGACATACCCTGGAGTTGGGTACGTGTAGGAGCAAGGTCGACATTGTACTGGTATTGCTTGTAAAATGCAGTGGCTAAGTCTTCCCAGGTACGGATGTTGACTCCATTCAATTGATAGAACCACTCGAGCTGAGTCCCTGAAAGACTCTCTTGGAAGAAATGGATCCATAAGTTTTTGTCGACCGTATAGGGCTGGATCCTCCTCATGTATGACCTGAGATGCAGCTTTGGACAGGATGCCCTGTCGTACTTTGCAAAGGCAGGGGCCTTGAATTTGTGCGGGATCACTACCCCAGAAGACAGACCTAGATCCTCGAAGTCCAGGCCAGGCACCTTTTGTATCTCCATAACACTTAGCCGGTCTTCCAACTGTTTGTACCTATCCTCAGTCGGAGGGTACTGTTCGTCGTTGAAATCTGTCTCATTGTCGGAGACCACTGGACTGGGAACCCTTTCCTCTTGATGACTGCCTTTCCCCACAGATGGAGTTGTCCTCTCAGTTTCATCCTGCAGGGTGTTCCCAGATCTGCGTCTAGGGCTGAACAACACAGTCCTCTTCTTCTTCTTTCCCTTCTTCAAGAGCAGAGCCTTCAGATCTTGTTGCCCCTGGGTCAAATTCATGATCAGCCCTTGGAACTGGGAGTTCTGAGCCTGGAGGGCCTTGATAGTGTGCTCGGTTGAAGATTCAGGATTCATGACGAGACTGCTGAAATAAACAGCGAAGAAGGTAAGTGACCTGCAGAGAAAGGGTACCTGTTATGCAATGATATGTATGATATGCATGCAATGATTTCAAGGACCTCGAGGGGTAAACAAATTGTTAGAGTTGGAAACTGGTAACTTGATTGAAGGTACTTCATGTTGTTGAGAGTCCTTCTTCAAGGGTTAAAGGCTCACCATATCCAGTGGGTCATAGCCCCTAACAACCTTGGCTAGAGGAAAATAAATCCTCCTTGCCCCTTGCTGGGATAGTTGGTTCACCATGGCCTGCATCACAAGCCCTTGAGATCCTTGAAATGGGTTAGGATGTATGCAATGGTATGATATTATGCTATGCATGGGGTAATGTACGTAACCCTGTTACGAGTCCCAATTAAGGACTGCAAACCAAAACCTGCAAGCAACTTAGGATACCCTGTTATGAGTCCTAATTAAGGACTACAAACAAAACCTGCAAGAATCTCAAGTGTCAGACAAAAAAGCATGCAAGTAGTCAAGTACGAAGGCACACAAGTCACACAAGAGAAGCCCTTAGAGTTTAGGCCATCATGGGGTCTGGGTATTACCCTCTTTCAGTTGGTGGGCTCAACCTGTCCTATTAGAAGCAACCGGGTTCTAAGGGTCCCAATATCACTGGATTGCTTTCATTGTTCATCGTTTCGATTTAGCCACTGAACTGGCGACCGAAATATTCCAGGAAAGCAACCCTCGATGTAGTGTAGTATCGAGTATCAACCAACCTCGGACTGCACCAAAGTCAGTTATCTCACTACCCTAAAGAGGCCAAGATAGTTCAATTAAGGTTCCTAAGGTCTGTTGATGCTTCACGACACCACGTGGAGGCCCCGTACTCTCCTTGACTGAACTCAAGGGTTACCAGTACACACCAAAGTGCCACATCAACGTAGCAGACTGTTTCAACCATGTCGGTATACCCCGCACAGTTCCCTCACAGCCTTGTTGCTACTTTCTAAGAAGGTATCCCCAGATCCGGGTTAGGATCTATAGAACTCCCAAGACAGTCCCACAATTTAAAGCAAACAAGGAAAGCAATTGAAAACACAGTTATGAACTAACCCTAAGGTACACCTCACTTTAAGTTAATTCCCCAGCAGAGTCGCCAGTTCTGTGATCGGTGGATCTGGAACTGACTGTTTAAAGCTGGTTCGCGAAATGTCGCGGAAGCAAGAGTCGCCACCGTCTTTTATTTTCTCCAAATGGAAAGGACAAAAGCACAGAAAAATTCCTTATAGAGATTGCTCTCGGTTCGGGAGGTAGGTTATAGAAAGGGAAGGTGTTAGCACCCTTTCTATCCATGGTTATCCATGGGCTCTTAGATACTTGCTCATTGTGTTTTCAAAAATGGTTTGTTTGCTTTTCAACTGTGGGTTTTAAAAAGTTTCTTTGAAAATTCCAGTTCGACTCTTGTATCAGTCCTCAAGAGTGTTTGAAAAATTGCTTTCGAAAGCTTTTTGAAAAGGTGTTGGTGTGAAAAGTATTTGTTTTGAAATTAGAGCAAGTATCTACGAGAACCTACCTACCCTAAGGAATTCGTCTGTGTAAATGTCCTTTAAAGTAGTGCCATCCCACCATTGAGAGGTAGGTAGCACCACCGTTGGAGGTGTTCGGGTCAATTCGAGGTTCGGGACATGGTGATCACCAGAGCAATGGGAAGACACCTTAGAAGCTACCCTCATGCCAGGTTCCCGGATCATGAGGACTTACTAAGACATCCTCTACTCGACGATCACCTTTCGAGGCAAGGCAACAGTGAGGCGTACCCTAGGGGTGGTGTGTGCGATTTGTGTGTCGTTTTCATTTGCATTTATCTTGTCATGTTATTGGTGTTCTACGCGTTTGTTTTTATTTTTGTCCATACATTCTTTCATGCTTTGATTTAACAGTTAAAATATTTGCGGGAAAGTAAATTCTAAGCTATTACAAACGGCGCGGGTCCACATCGCCAAAAGTTTCTCGAACCCGATTTGACAGAAAAATAAAGAAAGTAAAAGTGCGAGAAGTAATTAAAATGTTACAAGGCCTTGGGAGAGATACATAAATATTTAAGCGAAATAAAAGAAATATGCGAATTAAGAATTAAATCGAAACGAGGGCGTTGGACCCTTTTGCAAAAACTAAATTAATGATGGAGTTAATTAATTAAGAAAAAGAAATGTTTTTGGTATTTTTAGTATTTTAAGATTTAATAGACAAAAGGAATTAATTGAAATTAAAATAAGATGCAAACCCTAATCCTAATTATTTTTAATTTATTAAGAAAATATTGAAGTTTTTTAACCTAAATTAACCCTAAGTTATTTTCATGCAATTTAATTATAAAAAATAAAATAAAATATTTAATTATTTAATATATTTATGAAAGAAAAAAAAAATAAAAAGGATGAAAAATTATTAATTAAACCTATTTCTACATTTTTTAGATTTTTGTTAAAAGTATTAAAATTAAAACCCTAATTTAAAAAACTAATTAATTTACATGCATTTATTTATGAAAATACTAGAAACAAAAATATTTATTATTTTTTCTTTTTCTTTTCTGATTTTTAGGTATTTTTATATTTATGAAAATAATTAATCAATTGAATAAAACAATAATAAAAAAGAAGATAAAAAAAAAAGGAAAATATGGCAAACCTAGGGGGGTTGTAGTCCCCAACATGGAGGTTTCTCTCTAGCAATTCAGGCCCATTTGACTTTGGCCTTGTTGGACTTTTTCACTAGCATGTAGCACGTTGACTGCAGCCTACCATGTTCCCTAATTCCTGGCCCTTGGATGGATGAGGTTGGACGCGTGGACATTGGATCTGGAAGGTGCACGATGGTCCTTGGTATTGAATCTGCATATGATTGTAAATGGAAAAATAATATTGAAACAATGAAGACCTGGGGCTCGAACCCAGGTCATGGACTTTACCAAACACATGCCTTGCCAGTGGAGCCAATTCACGCGTTTGATATATAAACAACTAATAAATATTATAAAGAAAAACAAATGGTCAGTGGTTCAAACGCGCGAAACATTTAAACGTTCCAATCAGTGCCTCCCACGTAATCGTCTTCCTCGCGTGGTTTTTATTTTCTGAAATACAAACACATTAAGCCACGGTTTTCCAACTGTTCTCTTAGGCACGCTTTGGAAAAATAGCGATTAGCTATTAGGTGCTCATAAATTGAGCGCGAGTATGGATTCTGCTTCGTCCAAGTGCACTGATCACAACCATGGTACTCTTGAAGGCCAATTTTTCTTTGTTTCAAAAGCCCCAATTTAAGGTCCTGCAAACCCTAAAATACAACCATGGCGATTTCTTGTATAGCTCATAAAAACACAATCAATTCATACAGTTAGCTTCAGAACACATTACTCAATATAAATGCATAATCAAAATGCCATGAAAACGCCTAAATCTGGAAATACGATTTTGAAAAATATAAGAGAAAAGTGGATTTCTGTATACCAATTCAACGCGTTAGGATTGATGTTCTTGATTGGAATACGTTCAATGATGCTTGAGGAAGCTAATGAGATAGAAATCGTGGCTTGAAACCTCCTGCAAGTTAGTTTTCAGTTATGAGTTTTTTTGCAAAAAAATCCAATTTGATAATGGCTTTTCTGAGCAGCTGCGCGTGTGTTTTGATTAGGTTTGTGATCAGGCTCATATACTGAGTGAATTAGGTTAAGAATATTGATCCAAATCTCTTGCAATGATGGTTTTGCAAATTTGATTTTCAAGATCTTTAACCAAATATTTTCCATGTGTTTTTTGTTCTCAATCATGCCAATCAATCCAAATCTTTCCATATTGGTACATGCACGAAATCTTGAGAGTAAAACATGCACAAAAAGATTTAAAACTTTAGGTTAAGTATTTTTCATACATTTAATTGATTTAAATGAATTATTATAAATAAAAATTCAAATAAATAAATAAAAAATGAATAAAAACTTCCCTTTGGGCCAAGTGGTCGTGCACATGCTTGGGACAATGAATTATGGAAGAAAAATGGGCCCATTAGCAATTTTAGGTCATTTGAATCAATGTTGACTTTTCAAAATATCCAAAAATTTCCCAACTTCCACAAGGCATAACTTGCTCAATCTTTAAGATTTTCTCATGTTCTTGGACATTTTGGAAAGGTCTTTGAGTCCTCTAACCAATGTCTTTGGTCCCATGTCATTTTGATTTACCAATATCAAGTTATGGCCTTTGACTTAAAGTCCCTTTTTGTTGACTTTTGAAAATGACCTATAATGTTGAAATTGATAACTTTTTGTGAGAGCATTTCTTGGACTTGAAGTATGAAGATGAATTGTAGGAAATGTCTTTATCTTCAAAATGAGCTTTGGATGGAATTTTTATGATAATCCATGTGAAAGTTATTCCCTGGTCAATTTACAGTTGACTTTTCCAACTGTCCAAATAAGGAAACTTTTGCATCTTGATGATTTATGAGCCAAATTTTGAGCATCATGATCAAGCATTGATCAAATGATGTTTGTGGCTTCAAAATGATATGTTGACCAAAAATTTGAACTTTTGACTGTCAAATGACCATTTTGCCCCTACAGTTGACTGTAGTGCAATTAGGGTTTTGACTGTGCAATTTTGAGCTGAACATCTTGAAACTTGATATGAGGATTCTTGACCATGTTTATAGGCATATGAGACTTGATTGGACCTTTGGAAACTTCATTTTCTTGATCAGAACACAAACCCTAATTTTGACTGTATAGGAGATCTTTGCACTGTGCAACCCTTGGGGAACTTTTGCAGTTTGACTTGGCAATTTCTTGAAGAATATGGGAGGGCAAATTTTGGGGTACAACAAATCCCATCCCCAACAACTCTCTGTCGCTTTCCAAATGGAATCTGTAAGCCCATTCTCGATACCACCGATTGACACTCACTTCATACGAGTGTAGATTTTTGGGCACTCTAGTGTTCAATCATCTTCCACCTTTAGATCACGAAAGGAAGAAAAGCCAATCTACATCCTCAGGTTTAAGAAGATTGAACAGGGGCAGCTGTTGTACCCAAAAATTTGCCCTCTCATTTTACTCAGCACATGCCCATTGAGATCCTCAATTTGCTCAAGGTTGCCCAAAAGTTGATCAGACAAACTCTCTCCTAAGGCAATGTGTCTCAAATTAGGGTTTCCATTTTCATCAGGATGTGTGTACTCCAAAGGCCTCAAATGCTTTCCATGGTCCTAATATGCTATCAATGTCATCCATGTCAAATCTCATACCTTGCACAAGAAGTTTGCTCAGTCAACTACTCAAATGCTTGAGAATCGACGGTATTAGGTCAAAAGTCAATTGTGGCCCACATACAGTCAAACCTCAAGATTTTTGGTCAACATCAACATTTTGAAGTGACTTTCATCATTTGATCAATGTTTGATCATGATACCTCAAGGAATCCTCCTAATTCATCAAAACTCAAAAGTTGCTAAATTAGGGTTCTCAAGAAAAGTCAACCAAACTTTGACCAAACATAACTTCCTCATACTTTATCAGAAATTTTCCATCCAAGGCTCATTTCGAATAGGATGAAATTCCCTAAAATTCATCTTCAGCCCTCAAGTTCAAAATATGCACTCATCAAAAGATATGAATTTCCACATTATAGGTCCTTTTGAAAAGTCAACAAAAACACTTTTTGGGTCAAAGCTTCTTACATGAACATGGAAGATCCAATTTAGATGAGACAAAAAGGGTTGTTTAGGGGACATCCTAAGCTTTCTAAAAAGTCCAAGAACACCTCTCTAGGGTTAAAATTGGTAGAGATATGTCTTGTCAAAGTTGACAATTTTTGCAAAATTGCCAAAAGTCAAATATGCTCAAAAATACACTTTTTGTTAAATGGGCCTAACTTTTTATGCTTGCACCTCACTCATAACATGGTCCACGACCCAAATATTCATCCACACATTATTTTCTTCATTTTCCATTTTATTTTGATTTTTTTATTAATTAAAAATTGAATTAAATCAAATAAATGACAACTAATAATAAAGATTTGTTTTGATCTGATTTTTGGACAGGATTACAAGCTAATTATGTTGACATATCATGAACAACTCGAATCAAGGTGGATTGGCACAAGAATTGCATGATTACGCCTAATTTGGAAAAAAATCATACAAGGAAGGAATGAGATCAAATCTTCAAAATTTTCAAAGATACATGTAGTTTTTATAACCCTAATTCATTCAGGGATATATATGGAGCATGAACAAGCATGAAAACAAGGGTGGCGGCCGTGGAAACACCAAGAACAAACTCAATTTTTTGCAAAAAAGTAATGAATCAGTTTCAAGCTTGGAGGCTAATTCAAGCCATTCTAACGTTGCCAATAGATTGATGGACATCTCAGGAACGTATCTCCATCATTTGCAAGCCTTTTCATGCCCAGAAACGCACGCTACAGACCCACGGTTTGCCTTCCCTAGCTTGAATCATATTTTACAAATTACGCATGATTAACCATTATTGAACACAACATTATGTTTGTATGAGCATTTAGAATGTTTTGGTTTATGTAATTTTGTATTTTGATGCATATATCCATAACTGCCATTGCTAGGTTTTGTTCTTGCATTTTAGGGGTTTATCATACAGGTGAAATTGGCCTAAACAAAGGGTACCATCATACTCGTGAGTGTTAGCTAGAAATTTCGAATAAGGATTTTAAAGTTAGACTTGAATATACTTCAGAATATTCCACTACTTTATTTATGTGAAGCCATAAAGGTTGAGATTCAAATTGAGTAAAATTCGTTGTAAAAGTTTACCAATTCAAATTATTGAATAAAGATTGTTATTCGAAATGTGGCTAAAGTTTCAAACATTTTTTCGTTTGACCGTCTTCAGATATTGGCGTTCAAGATAAGAAGGAGATTCGAATTCAAATATTTTGATCTTATCCGAAAAGACGCGTGGGAGGCTATGAGTTCGTCGAAGACATGCAAACAGAAACGTGGCATTAGTTCGTGTAGAAGACCGTTAGGGCCGAAGTAGTATAAATAGTGGCTTTAGTATTTAGATTTAGGTGGTGAACATCTTTGTACAAATTACTCAAAAATTACTCAAAGTACCAAGTGTTAAAGAGAAACGAGTTTATTGAGGATGCGTATGATACACCCATTTAATATAAATGAATTTACTTTCTGCAGAATTTCCAATAACATTTACTTAAGTCTTTTACCATTTCAAGTTTAGAAGTAATTTTACTTTCACTTTATATGCATTTTAATTCGACATTTGAAGCCATTTGTCCTCATGTACAAAACATGTTAAATATAACAATCAAGTTAAAATATTAATAAAGACACTCGTGTACTGAGATCAATCTTATCGATCTCGCAAGTAACTGGATCCGTGTAAGGATTTGGAAGATCAGCAGTTGTTTACCGAAATTCGAGGGTAAACAAATTGGCACACCTGATGGGACCTGTGTCTTTATCTATCTTAGTTTTAACTTGTTTATTGCATGAGATTAAGAAGTGGAAAACTAGCCAACAATACAAATCCTAGACCAAAAGGACAATACATTAGGGGAATGGCTAACCCACCCACTAGTGATGTGCAACAAGTTCACCCTCCTGTGGGAGGAAATACGAGCGCTTCGAATACAAACAACGTGATGATGGTTAGTCAAGAGACTGTAATGATCCCTTCGACAACAAGCGCTGCAGTTATACCCCAAAATACAAACGCTTCAACTATATCATCAAACACCCATAACGAACATACCATTGTGTCTTTGGCCAATCAAAATCCACCATTAACACCCAGGCCTTTGGTAGGTATGTCTAGAACTTTTCCACCAGGATTTATAATCCCAATATCAGATCCTATATATGGCATGCCAACTTTGTTCATGACGGGATTTCAAAATAATACGTCGACATACACCCGTCCCGTAACATCTATTTTATCACCATTGCAAGGATCAGGGTCTCGGATAAACCATATGGCTAGAAACAATTCGCAGTCAATCCAAATACCTGTTATCACCAAAAATACACAAGCAGTCAATAGGCAACAAATGGACGATAGCAACCACGAGATGTTGGGCGTATTGGCCCAACAGATGGATATGGTTTTCAACCCTTTAATTCAAAGCACTACACAAACTAACTTGCAGAATGCCCAAGCAAACCAACAGATGGCAGCGCAAATAGGGCGTCTTGCATATTTCTTTGGTGCGCCCAGAGAAGCAGTTCGACAGCCACCCCCACAACCCACATGGGTAAGGGAGAATCAAGGCATCATATTCCAAGAAGAGCCAACCATAAACAAGGCCCAACCTTTGATTCACCCTGAAGCCAAAGTCCAACAACCAATTCGAAGGAAGGAACCACCCAGACCCAAACAGGCTATCCCTAGGGAGGAACCAGGGAGAAGGGTAGTTTTGGTGAATCGAAACCAAGATGCTGATGAAATCCTTCAGGGTTGTCGAAAGAATGATATGGTGGGAAACAATAACCTAGCAGCCTTAGTCGAAAGGATTATGGAACGAAATAGGGTAAACTTAGGTATGTGTAGACCAAATTATACATCCCTTTTGTCAGAATATATTCAACAAATTGAATTGCCAAGGGGATGGAAAGTACCCAAATTCACCAAGTTTTCTGGTGATACTGGAGAATCTACCATAGAACATATCACCAGATACCTTACAGAGGCAGGAGATAGAGCAAATAATGAAAATCTAAGGATTAAATACTTCCCTTCTTTTCTGAAAAAAAAATGCTTTTACTTGGTTCACCACCCTCGCGGCGAATTCCATCCATGATTGGACTCGTTTGGAGAGGCTGTTTAATGAACAATTTTATGTAGGACAAACCAAGATTAGTCTAAGCGAATTGGAAAATGTCAAGCGAAAATTTAGTGAGCCCAGAGATGATTACCTCAACAGATTTTGTTTGTTGAAGGCAAGATGCTTCACACAAGTTCCAGAACACGAGTTGGTCGAAACGGCAGCAAGAGGTTTGGACTTTTCTATCAGGAAAAAATTAGATCCCCATTATTTGAGGGATATGGCGCAATTGGCTGATAGGGTTCGACAAGTTAAGCGTTTGAAGATCGAAAAGGCTAGGGCGAAACAAAGTCATAGAAAAGAAAGAGTGGCTTATATCGAAGCCTGCTCTGACGAAAGAGAAGTCAAAGAGGATTTCTCAGAAGTCGAAGAGCACGAAATAGATCTTGCAGAGTTGAAGCAAGTACCAACGTACCCTTGCAAAATATTGACTCCTTCGAATGGGAAAAATCCCGTCGAACCAGAAAGGAGCGACAAATTTCCAAGAAAATCTTATATGTTCGACATCACCGAGTGTGATGAAATTTTCGACTTACTAGTTAAAGATGGCCAGATGATATTGCCCCTTGGTGCTAAAATTCCTCCGTTAGAACAACGAAAGAAAATGGGTTTCTGTAAGTATCATAATTTCTTAGGCCATAAAACCTCACAATGCTTTCTTTTCAGGGATCTGATACAAAAAGCAATTCAGGATGGAAGGCTGAAGTTTGGGGAAAAACCCAAACCTCAAATGAGGATTGATGCTGACCCTATGCAGGTTGCCGAGACCAATTATGTTGATCCTGCTGCCATCAACATGGTGGACATTGCTGGAGTCGAAGGGTTGCAACCAGAACAAAACCAGGGGTCTGACAAAGCCTCAAAGCCAGGGTTTGCTGATGATCTCGTGGAGGAGAAGGATGCAAGTGCTATTGATGGCGCAATGAAGAGTGCAATGAAGACCAGGACTATTGATGGTCTTATGGTCAAGTTCGAAGGAATGAAACTTGCCGAGGGTCCAAAATTCGAAGTGAAAATGGTGGACCTGAACCAATTCTCCCCAGAAATGGAGGAGATAGAAAAGCGACTCAAAATGGAGAATGAAAAGATGAAGGCAGACGACCAAAAGGTGAGTTTGGTGGATTACTTATTACATTGTCACTCGAAGAACCCAAAGGGGCTTGTGTGCCCAAGGTGCAGCATCATGAATGATCAAGGAGCGGCTGCTACCTACCAAAGGGTCTATTAGGAGAAGGCCAAAAACAACTGGCAAAGGGAGAAGGAACTCTTACCTAACCCCCAGATGGGAGAGAGTCTCATGGGATTCTTAGTTCGTTGTCACAAAATGGGTTCATAAGTTCTTATGTGCCCATGGTGCAGCGCGCTATATGACGGAAGGACTGCTGAAGCTTACAAAAGGATTTCATACTCTCAGTGTTGGAACAATCAAAGCTGGAATAGGGAATGCTACGTCAATAATGCAAGAGGCATACCCAAAAGGGCAGATAGCCCACACCGTGGGGCACGCAAACAGGCAACATTTAAGCTCCCAACAAACATGCCAACGGGAAAATGGCTGAAAGCAGGACAAAACAGAACTGAAGCCAAAGGAAAGTCGAAGTGGAGAAGCTTTGAAGAAGGTGGACGTTCTGCATGGGCCTTCAGGAGGCAGTTTCACTCCAACAAGCAACAATCTCACGTGTCGCAAAACTACAAGGGGAAGAACCCCATGTCTAGGTCCCAATGGAGGCGACACCGGCGAAACAAGAAAGCCCAAAGGGAGCTTACAAACAAGGAAGTTGGAGAGTCAAGCACCAACCAAACTTCGACCGTCCCAGCAATGGAAAAGAAGTCCCCAACAAGGAGGAAACTTTTCTCTCCTACCAAGATGAAGGTCCCTGGCGAAGGGGACAACAACGAACTGGCCAACAATGGGCTAGTAGATGATGAAGATATGTCAACAGATAGCTTCAATTTCGATGGAGAATCTTCTTTGCAAATAAATTGCAATGTGGTTTCTGTCTTACCACATGAGTACGACCAGGTTACTGAGGTCGAAGACTCCGAAGAGGATGACGAATTGGAAATGACAAAACACAAACCTGTATGTTACTATGTCACGAATAATAGCGTCGTTGAAGAGCAAAACGCCTTATTCAAAAGGCCAGATGCATGTATGAAAAACCACCTTAAGACTTTATTTATTAGGGATAACATTGAACAGGTGGGCATCAACAAAGTTATTGTGGATGGTGGGGCAGCAGTGAACTTGATGCCTCAATTCCTATTGAATAGGATTGGGATGTTCGACACTGACATCAAACCACACAACATGGTGCTGTCAAAATATGAAGGCAAAATTGGACAAACTCTAGGAGTGGTCCAAGTAGAATTAACTATAGGTACCATAACAAGACCCATCATGTTCATGGTAATTGCGGCGAAGACGAATTATAATCTTCTCCTAGGCCGTAAATGGATACATGTAATCGGGGCAGTTCCATCCTCAATGCACCAAAGGGTGGCAATATGGAGAGATGATGGGATTGTCGAAAACATAGAAGCAGACTAAAGCTATTTTATGGATGAGGGTAATCATGATGATAGAAGGAAGTTCGACAGGAATTTGGCCAACATTGGGCCATGCACTGCAGCGGAAGGTGCATCAGCACCAAGTAATAATGCAATGTATTTCCTCACCCTTCACCCAAAACATGGATTTTATTGGGACAAGGAAAACATGGGACCTAACAGAGACGTGCTTGGAGTCCCAGGAATACGGCCAACTGGCTGGGAAGACGAAGACCATGTCCATGTCTGAGTCTTCTTACTTCAAGAAGATTTCGGCTTATTTGGGTGAAAATAGAATGAAAACGGCTTTGGAAGCCGAAGTTAAAATTATGGATGTTGAAGCCAAGGCTGAAGGAATTCACAACAAGGGGCCAAGAATTTTCTTCAAACCTGAACCACCTGACGAAGACACACTTGTCGAAGACAAAGACCAAAGGCTTGATGCCATCTATGTCGATGAGCCTTTAGGATTCGAGAAGGATCCAGCGGCATCCAACACGAAGATATTGGCGCAAGACCCTCTCGAGGAAGTGGATCTAGGAGATGGAAGTCAAAGGAGGCCAACGTACGTCAACGCGAAATTGAACCCAGGAGTAAGAGCATAAGTGATCCAATTGCTCAATGAGTATAAAGATTATTTCGCCCGGGACTATGAGGAAATGCCTGGTTTAAGCAGGGAACTGGTCAAATTGAAGCTGCTAAAGGATGGCAAGAAGCCCATCAAGTAGAGCCCAAGGAGATTCGCGCCATAAATCCTGTCCAAAATAAAAGAGGAAGTCTAAAGACTCCTACGTTGCAATTTCATCAGGACCACAAGGTATGTCGAATGGATAGCTAATATAGTTCCCGTAATTAAGAAAAACGGTTTTCTTAGAGTATGCATAGATTTTCGTGATTTAAATTCAGCTACTCCTAACGATGAATACCCAATGCCTGTGGCTGACATGTTAGTAGATTCTGCAGCTGGTTATGAATACCTTAGTATGTTAAATGGTTATTCAGGATACAACCAGATTTTTATTGCAGAAGAAGATGTGCCAAAGACAGCGTTTCGATGACCTGGCGCAATAGGCACCTATGAATGGGTGGTTATGCCTTTTGGCCTAAAAAATGCTGGGGAAACCTATCAAAGGGCAATGAATTCAATATTCCATGATTTCATTGAGACCTTTATGCAGGTTTATATTGATCACATAGTGGTGAAATCTATATCAGGGCCAAGCCATTTGGATCACCTTCGACAATCATTCGAAAGAATGGCCTAAAAATGAATCCCCTTAAGTGTGCATTTTTTGTGCAGGCAGGTGATTTTCTGGGCTTTGTAGTCCATAAGAAGGGTATAGAAATCAACCAAAATAAGACAAAGGAAATTTTGGAGGAAAAGGCGCCATCGACAAAGAAAGAGTTGCAATCACTCTTAGGAAAGATAAATTTCTTACGAAGGTTTCTATCCAACCTAAGTGGTCGAACTCAAGCCTTTTCCCCACTCTTATGATTAAAACAAGAGGCCTTTGTCTGGAATGAAGAACATCAGGAGGCATTCGAAAGGATCAAGAAATACTTGGTGCATCCACCAATTCTTTCGCCTCCAAGAAGAAACAAGTGCACGAGATTGTACATTTCAGCATTAGACAAAACGATTGGAAGCATGTTGGCCCAAGAAGATGATAATGGTGCCGAAAGAGCCATTTACTACTTAAGTAGGGTCTTAAATGACGCATAAACTAGATATAGAAATATAGAAAAGATATGTCTTTGTCTATACTTCTCATGTACAAAATTAAAATATTATATAAAGCCAATTGATGTTTTTGTTTCTTCACACTTTGATGTTATTAAACATATGTTGTCCAAACCAATTTTGCACAGTCGAATTGGTAAATGGGCTTTGGCTTTAATGGAGTACTCTTTAACTTTAATGCCTTTGAAAGCAATGAAGGGGAAAGTAGTCTCTGATTTCATTGTCGACCATGCAGTGGTCGGAATATCCCAAAACTTTGTGGAACCAGAACCGTGGAAATTATTCTTTGATGGCTCTGCACATAAAAATGGAAGTGGGATTGGAATCTTTCTTATTTCTCCAGATCTAATTCCAACAAAGCTCAAGTATAAGACAAATGGTTCTCGTTTATCAAACAATGAAGCAGAGTATGAAGCACTCATAGCAGGACTTGAGACTTTATTGGAATTGGGGAAACTAGAGTCGAAATAATGGGAGATTCTGAGTTAGCAATCAAGAAAATTACCAAAGAATACAAGTGCATAAAAGAAAACTTGATGTTCTACTTTGTGATGGCAAATAGGCTGCTTCGAAAGTTCGAATACGTAGACATCAAGTACATACCAAGACTAAAGAACCAAGAAGCAAATGATCTAGCTCAGATAGCTTCAGGATATAAAGTGTCGAAGGAAAGACTAGAAGGCCTAATCGAAGTACGTGATAAGGTACTAGCAACTAAACTTTCTCCAACAGATTTAAAGAATTCAAGGCTAGGTTATGTGAATGATGCATATTTTGAGATTTTAGCCATAGATAGTTTAGCAGATACAGATTGGAGAAGTCCAATAATAAACTATTTGAAGGATCCAACAGTGGATGCAGAAAGAAAAGTAAAATATAGAGCCTTGAGTTATGTGTTAATAGGCAACAAATTGTTTAAGAAAACCCCAGAGGGAGTTTTATTAAAATGTTTAGGGGAAAGTAAGGCTTACATAACACTATCCAATGTACATAGTGGGGCATGTGGAGCACATCAAGCGGGTCATAAGATGAAGTGGCTGCTGTTTTGATATGGTATGTATTGGCCTACAATCTTGAAAGATTATATAGATTTCGCTAAAGGATGCCAAGGATTTTAGGTTCATGCAGGAATTCAACATGCTCCTGCAAGTGAACTTCATTCAATTATCAAGCCATGGCCTTTTAGGGGTTGGGCATTGGATCTGATTGGTGAAATAAAACCATCATCGTCAAAAAATCAGAAATACATTTTGGTAGGAATAGATTATTTCACAAAATGGATATAAGCAATACCTCTGGTGAATGTCGACCAAGAAGTCATTATAAAAAATCATACATAAGCATATTGTGTATAGATTTGGAATCCTAGAAACCATTACAACCGATCAAGGATCAGTGTTTATTGGTCGAAAGATGCGGGAGTTTTCTAAAGAAATGGGTTTCAAATTGTTAACATCGACACCTTATTATGCACAAGCCAATGGGCAAGTTGAAGCAGCTAATAAGGTGATCATAGGGCTAATCAAAAGACATGTGGGAAGAAATCCAAAAAATTGGCACAAAACCCTAGATCAAGCTTTATGGGCCTGTCGAATATCTCCCAAAGAAGCAACAAATATAACTCCATTTCGTCTAACATTTGGGCATGATGCAGTCTTGCCAGTAGAAATTTATTTACAATCAGTCAGAATTCAAAGGAAAAATGAGATTCCTTCAGATCTCTATTGGGAAGAAATGATGAATGAACTAGTAGATTTGGACGAAGAAAGATTGTATGCTTTAGAAGTCTTGAGAAGACAAAAAGAAAGGGTAGCCATAGCATACAACAAAAGGGTTAAGGGTAAAATCTATTCGAATGATGATTTGGTTTGGAAAGTAATTTTGCCAATGGATAGGAAAAATAAGTCGTTAGGAAAATGGTCCCCACATTGGGAAGGCCCATTTTGAATCATCAGAACCTTTACTAATAATGCCTACGAAATTGAGGAACTGGCAGAAGACAAGAGGGTCTTAAGAATTAATGGTAGGTATTTGAAAAAATATAAGCCTTTCATTCAAGATCTAAATATTTCGACAGAGTAACAAAGATAAAATAACAAGTAACAGGGCCAAACATGGTATTGGAGTGCCAAACTGGCTTTGTTCGAAATTACAGCATAAGGCTCTTTGGCCTATACAAAAAACAAGAAAAGAAATTTGTTAAGAAAGTTTTGCTGAAGATTTGAGAAAAAAGAAGCTTGAAGGTTGAATAAGATTGAAAAAAGGAAAAAGAGATTAAAATTATTATTTATATGGAAGAAAGTGAGCCGTTTTGATGAATGAGAAATTAAAATTCTCAGGTTAGTGGGACATGTGTAGCATGATCCTGCATGCTGATGAACGGTTTTGTGAGTTCCAATACAGGAACTAGTCATTGTAGCTAATGATGGAATTTATAGATACCCATGTTGTGATTTGACATTTTGAGATTAAAGATCATCATGAGGATGACGTCAGAGTAGTTGAAAGATTGACAGCATGTTCAGGGAGTCGAAATTTTGAAGAGGTTGCAAAAAATATACATTTCTTGTTTCGAAATGAATATTTCTTGGGGGAAATTTGTTAGCTGGAAATTTCGACTAAGGATTTTAAAGTTAGACTTGAATATACTTCATAATATTCCACTACTTTATTTATGTGAAGCCATAAAGGTTGAGATTCTAATTGAGTAAAATTATTTGGAAAGGTTTACCAATTCGAATTATTGAATAAAGATTGTTATTCAAAATATGGCTAAAGTTTCAAACATTTTTTCGTTCGACCGTCTTTAGAGATTGGCGCTCAAGATAAGAAGGAGATTCGAATTCAAATATTTTGATCTTATCCGAAAAGACGCGTGGAAGGCTCTGAGTTCGTTGAAGACATGCAAACATAAACGTGGCATTAGTTCGTGTAGAAGACCGTTAGGGTCGAAGTAGTATAAATAGTGGCTTTAGTATTTCGATTTAGGTGGTGAACATCTTTGTACAAATTACTCAGAAATTACTCAAAGTACCAAGTGTTAAAGAGAAACGAGTTTATTGAGGATGTACGTACGATACACCCATTTAATATAAATGTATTTACTTTCTGCAGAATTTCCAGTAACATTTACTTAAGTCTTTTACCATTTCAAGTTTAGAAGTAATTTTACTTTCACTTTATATGCATTTTAATTCGACATTTGAAGCCTTTTGTCTTCATGTACAAAACATGTTAAATACAACAATCAAGTTAAAAGATTAATAAAGACACTTGTATCCTGAGATCAATCTAATCGATCTCGCAAGTAACTGGATCCGTGTAAGGATTTGGAAGATCAGCGGTTGTTTACCAAAATTCGAGGGTAAACAGTGAGGTCGAAACAAATTGATTGGTGTAGCCATAATTGATTTATCATGCCTGTGTTGGATTTTTGAGATTTACAGGTCTTTAGCCATGGAAGATGTCTGTGGGTATAGATTATGCATCTAATACGACAGAGGAGGAAGAAGATAACAACGTGTCTGAACCCCATTGGACCATTTGAATTTCGCACGTGTTTTCCAACTAACCACTTTGTTTCATATATTATATTATGTTCTTATTGTCTTAAAAATAAAATGGATATCCCAGATGGCTAGGTGCGTTGGTGTTGAACGTGAGGACCTGGGTTCGATCCCAGGTCCCAACAATTTTCTTCATTTTATTTCTCCTTTACAAATCAGGTGCATCATCCTCTCAAACACTCACCATGTGCCATCAACATCCAGCCATGGGATTCACCATCAATCCAATCCAACGCCCCACCTGACAGAGACTATGGTACACCATCAGGAGGGAGCACCATTGGATCAAGCGTTGACTGGGCTGACCAGCTCTTTGGGCCTAAGCATTTTCAACAATACACCCCCCTTTCATCCAGCAAACAAGCCCAAATCTTCTTTCTTTCATATTTTTGTTTATTTATTTACTAATTATTTTCTCTTTCATCAAAATAACACATAAATCAATTTTTTTTTATTAAATCAAAATCACAAAAACACAAAAAAACCTTTTTAATAAAAAATATTTTGTTTCCTTAAATTAATCAATTTAGTTAAATTAGAGCAATTAAATCTTATTTTTCATGATTAAAAATAATTAGAAATTAGTGTTTAATTTTGTATATAATTAATTTTTTTCTTCAAAAAATAACTTAAATATTTTTTCAATTAGGGTTTTTAGATTCTTTTTAATCATCCTCGCATTTAACTCGCTGCGCGCATTTTAATTACTTTTTATTATTAATGTAACTGTTGCTGGTTTGTAATAGTTTTAAATTAGGGTTTTATTTATTGCTCTTATTCCCCAGTTTTGGTTATGTAATCCCCATCCCTCGAGGCCTTGTAATAGTTTGGATTTCTATTTCCGCACTTTAAATTCCTGCAATTTTTAACTGTATAGATGCATGGCTAATAGGATTGTATGGAAAGAATATTTGAAAATTAATACGGTAGATAACCCTAATTATGCAAAGACTAAATTAACTGAAACATAAACACATGCACATGTTCACTCCTAGGGTTTGCCTCACTTCGGTTGCCTTCGGTAAACAATCACTAAGCATAGGGAATTTTAGTGGTTGCCCTCCAGTCTAAAAGATCAAAATGACCCATTCGAATGTTGCCTCGGAAAGATCTTTAGGACTTTAGGGTAATTACTAAGGTTTCCTAGTCATTGCTTTAGTGACTGTATTTGTCCCTTCGAATGTCCCTAAAAAACTCCAACGACAGAGCTACCTACTCCTTAATAGTAGGATAGTGTTGTCTAAAGGAAACGAGAATGAACAGTCCTTTTTCGAGTAGGTAGAAATCTTAAGTACTTGCTCAAAACAAAAATTTTCACACAAACACTTTTCAAAACAATTTTCAAAAACAACTTCGTCACACTCTTGAGGACTGATACAAGGGTTATCATGAAGTAAAAATTTTTAGAACAAACACACACGAGCAATTTCAAAAATGAGCAAGTACCCAAGAGCCCATGGAAAACCATGGATAGAAAGGGTGCTAACGCCTTCCCTTTCTATAATCTACCCCCCGTACTCAGAAATATTCTCGAAAAAAGGTTTTTTCTATTCTTTTTCCTTTTCCTGATTGGATAAAATAAAAGTCGATGGTGACTCTTACTTACCGCGACATTTGCGAATACAAAACATAAACCAGTATAATAGTCAGTTCTGCCATCGTATCACAGTATCTTTGAAAATCATGGACATTTGATTTGACTTTGCTCCTTGTATGATATCTTTCCAAAATAGCCCAATCATGCCAATATGAGCCTTCCACCCTTGCAAGATTTTATTTGGTCATGCTAGGTTGATTTGATTTGATTCCTATAAAAAATTAGATCAAAATCAATCTTTTGTAGATTTTGCCATTTATTTGATGTAATCTAACTTTTAAATAATAAAAAATCAAAATAAATAAATAAATAAAGAAAAAAATGTGTGGATGCTGATTTTGGTCGTGGACCATGTCTCTAACAAGATGCAATCATGAGAAGCTAGGCCCATTTGACAAAAAAATGTATTTTTGAGCACATTTGACTTTTGGCAATTTTGCAAGAATGGTCAACTTTGACAATGCATATCTCCTCCAATTTTAACCCTAGAGAGGTGTTCTTGGACTTTTTAGAAATATTAGGATGTCCCCTAAACAACCCTTTTGATTTCATCTCAATTGGGTCTACCATGTTCATGTAAGAAGCTTTGACCCAAAATGTGTTTTTGTTGACTTTTCAAAAGGACCTATAATTTAGAAATTCATATATTTTGATGAGTGCATATTTTGAACTTGTTGGATGAATATGAGTTGTAGGGAATTTTATCCTCTTAAAAATGAGCCTTGGATGGAAAATTTATGATAAAGTATGAAGAAGTTATGCATGGTCAAAGTTTGGTTGACTTTTCCTATGAAACCCTAATTTAGCAACTTTTGGGTTTTGATTAATTTGGGTCATTACTTGAGGTATCATGATAAACCCTTGATAAAATGATGAATATAACTTCAAAATGTTAATGTTGACCAAAAATCTTGAAGTTTGACTGTATGTGGGCCACAATTGACTTTTGACCTAGTACAGTTGATTTTCAGGCATCTGGGCAATTGACTGAGCAAACTTCTTGTGCAAGGCATGAAACTTGACATGGATGATATTGAGAACATGTTTGGACCATGGAAGGCATTTGGGACCTTTGGAGTTCACACATCTTGATGAAAATGGAAACCCTAGTTTGAGGTGCTTTGCCTTAGGAGAGAGTTTGTCTGGTCCACTCTTGGGCATCCTTGAGCAAGTTGAGGACCTCAATGGGCGTGTGTTGAGTAAAGTGAGAGGGAAAATTTTGGGGTACAAACAGGATGGATCGATGCAATTAAAAGTCCAAATAGGCAAATAATACAACCAAATCGAATCGAGCAATTTATCGAAATTACAACAAATTTATGACGTAAAATTAATTAACAAAGTAAAGATAAGGAAATAAAAATTCTTGGTATTTGTTTGAAAAGTTTGAAAAGAGAATTAAAAAATTTATTCTATTAAAGAAAATAATTATCTTAAAGAAATTAAATCAAATATATATATATATATATATATATATATATATATATATATATATATATATATATATATATATATATATATATATATATATATATATATATATATATATATATATATATATATATATATATATATATATATATATATATATATATATATATATATATATATATATATATATATATATATATATATATATATATATATATATATTTGTTTTTTTTTTGTATTTTTTATGAAGATAGAAATAATTAACCTACTCTAATTCTTTTTAGTATTTTTTGGCATTTGTTATAAATGAATATAAACCACTTAAAACTAAACTGAAAAGAACAAAATCAAGGGTCGAGCTCACAACCCCGAGGTTGCAACGAGACTGCATTACCACTACACTACACCAATCTCTTTGTTTGTTCACGTTCCAAGTGAAATAAAAAGGGTATAAGGATGATTGGGTTGGGCTTTAAGGCCAAGCCCATAACCCAGATCTATTGGAGAAAGTAGAAGGAGGATTGCGAACCCTAACCGCAAAAGGGGCAGCCGCTGGAACAAATCTCTCAAGCCTCTCACGATTTTGTACCAATTCCTTTGTTCGTTCAAATATTCTCAATGGTTTTCTCTCTGCATTTTTCCTTCAAACAAACACAAACATAAATTCCTCTTCATCATCATCTGCCTTCAACATCGCGACTTCATCTCTCTCGGACAAACAAGATTCTCTTCTTTCTCTCTGGAAAAAGTTACGGCGATGACATCGATGTTCACCAAAAACCCTCAATTGTTTTATTTCAACTTTATGAGGTACCAACAATATCGGCATCTCTGCTCAAATATCTTCACCTCCGATGTTCGGTCTCTCGCGGTTTCAGCCCTCCTCACGGTATGCCTATTCAGTTTCACCCAGTAACGCATAACTCTATTTTTGGTTTAGGTTATAAGAATAATTGATTGCTTTATTATTTGGTTCAGTTATTATTACTGTTATGACTTCATGATTATATTCAACACAAGCTTAAAGTAAACAGATGTCATGTAAGTGGTAGAGATCTTACCTATAATTTCCTTGAAGATGCAGAACAGGAAAACAAGGATAAGATTCCACTCAGGTATAATTGTACTTGAATGATTGATCCTGATCTTCTCCTTCTTTGTACTCATACGCCATTAAATTGATGATTGTAGAAGTATTAAAATTTATAGGTTTTGAGTTGATAAGTTTGCAAGGAAGAAATGCAGTATGATCTGCTAGCAAGCGAAAGCTATTCATAAGTGATACTTAGTGAAGTCGGAAGGCTAATAGTGTTGCAGGGAGTGAAGATGTATTAAGGTTTATGGAGGGATGCAATTGACATATCAGGTTCGATTTTGGTAGGGGAATGAAGGACCAAGATGTTAGCTTTTGTATACAGGTCAGTAAAAAAAAGTTTTGAGTGGCTTGAATAGAAGTTGGAGAGTGAATTTCTTAGTGAATGTTTTTCCCCTTAGTGAAACAGTGGCTGTCTTTTTAATGATATAAGGGTGAAAAGTGGGGGGAAAAGTTGGTGAAGTTTTGAACATTTGTGGTATGCTGACTTTGAACATGTTGAGATGCAGGCTTTAGATTGCCTATTTTGTGCAACATTTGGACTGAGTTTTGGGCAGATTTGGACAGAGCTGACTTTTGACATGTTTTGGGTTATTTTCTTCTGGCTGGCTATGTTAGGTGACATCTTTCCACACCTATCCATTTTCCTCTTTTATCTTTCAATGAAATATAAAGCCAATTGCCTTTTTATATAATTTTCTGAAGGGTTTGCATAGGTTAGGAAAATGATGATGCAATTGAGATTTTTGAGCAACCTAGCTTGCTGTTTTGCCTTGTTCTGTTTTGTTTTACTTGTTGCTGATGTTATCTTTATGCTGCATTTGTTCTGCTTTGTTGGTTTGTGTGTTTGGCAGCATTTGGGCAGCTTGCTTGCTATGTTTACAACAACTGCTATTTTGCTGCAATATTTTGTTGCAGTTTTGCTGCATTTGGGCAACTTGCATTGCTGTTCTATTTTGTTGCAGGTTTGCTACATTTGGGCAACTTGCATTGCTATTCTATTTTGTTGCAGGCTTGCCCTTGGTTTTGCTTGGCAGGCTAGGTGTTGTTTGCCTTGCTGTTGCTGCTATTTTAGCAGCATGCCTTTGGGTTGCAGTTTTGGCTTTATTTGTGCTACATTTGTCAGGCTTGTTGCAATATTTTATTGCTGTTGGACAGCCTTGGGCTTTATGCTATGTTTGCAAATTTTCTTTTCCTTTTTTGTGAACCAAGGCCCAAACCCAAACCTTGTGATTTGTAAAATAGGAGAAGAGGAATTATGATTGAAAACAAACAAACTTTAAATCTGATTCCTAAATACACACACTAATGATGGGCATTCAAACTTGTTCATAACCATATGTTCTCGAATTTCACATGCTTGCTAACTTTTTCTTTTCTTGTTTCATGAACACGAGGAGTGGATGGCAAGCGAGGCAAGGTGAAGAGAAAACCATGGCTAGCAAGGAGTGGATGAGTTGCTTGAAGATGAAGCAAAGAAGACTTGAATAAACAAAACAAAATTTCTTTCTTTGTAAACAAAACAAAATTTGTATCTTGTATTAACTTGTAATCTTTGTAACATAAGTTGATGAATCTTGAAGTTTGCCAATTTATTGTAGTAAATGTATCAACTTTAAATAGAAAACTTGAAATTTCCTTGTGATGTAATGAACACAAAACTTGAGTAAATTTGTGAATGATGAAATTTGTTGTACAGTAATTAGACAAATCTTGGATTTTGTTTGTAATTTTAAAATTGAATGGTTTGAATGATACACCTTGACTTTGTAACTTGAACTTCAAGCAATCACAAATGAATTTTGTAACTTGTATTTCAAGTAAACCGTGCGCCTTGTACTCCAATCAAATTTCTAAACAAAATAAATGTTTAAGAATTCAATTCCACTTGGTTAACTCAAACCCAAAACCATGGTCATTTAAATGAAAATCTTAATCTTTACATCATGTCCAAATCAAACTTGCATTCAGAATGAACTCGCATGCCATGCTCGATTAAAATGGAACTGTATTGCCAAAACAAACTTGCTTTAAGAACATTCATCAATCTTGTAAAATTAACAAACTTCAACGTGAGAATTATAGTCTTGAGAAAACAATTATGGTTAAGAACATTTGAAATCAAACAAAGGACTTCTGATGATTCGATAACTTTCAAAGTCTTCCAAACATAATTTTCCTTCTATCTTTGAAGATAAACTCGTAAGCGACATAACTTATGACCATATGCAGAAATAATTGTCTCAAGATCTTGTACTTTGAGGAAATCACATTTCTTAGAAATCAGACGACAGTTACTTAAGATTAGGTCAAAGTCCATGAAGCGACCTCTAAAGTATTCGAATTTTGGTGATCCTCCACACGTAATCAGCTCTTGATTTGTTAAGAGAAATTGGAGATGACATTAAGGAAAGTCATACAAAAGAAGAACCACTCAAAAATATCGAATAATGAAGAAGTTACAATCGCTTGAACTTGGCCTCGCAAAAGGTCGACTTTTGTGTCAATGAAGTCATTTTAAGTCATCTGAACCCTTGACTGAGCAAACTTGCAAGGAGAGGTTTGAAACTTGGCACGAACATCCTTGAGGAGACATTAAGATTTATGAAGACCATTTGAAACCTTGGAGACTCAATTTTCTTTGGGAAATAACAAACCCTAATTGTTGACTTACTGCCTAGGAAGAGAATCTGTCTGATCAACTTTTGAGCCAAATTGAGTAATCGAGAAACCCTAGGATAGTATCTTGCATGAAAAATGGGAGGGCAAATTTTGTGGTACAATAGCTGCCCCTGTTCAATCTTCTTAAACTTGAAAAGTGAGATCGGTATGTTTGTCGTTCGTAGCCTGAAAGTGGAAGATGATTGAATATTAGAGTGCCCAGAAATTTGCACTCGGTGATGTGTTGATTGATTGTGTAGGGAATGGGCTTAAAGATGCCATTTGGAGAAATGATGGAGAGTTGTCGGAGATAGGCTTATAGATGCCATCCAAAGGTGATTGTTGACAGAAATTGGACTAAGTCTGAACTTGACTTCTCTTGGAAAAGAATCAGAGTAAACCTTTGGCCGATTTAAACTGAAACTAGTAGAAGTCTTGAATGTTGTTTGACTGGAAAGAATTAGAATAAATCTTGGAGTGATTTATCTGAACCAGAGAAAATGTCTATTTGGAAAGCATCAAGAGAAATCTGGATTAACTTTGATTGGAATGGAAATCAGAATAATCTTAGGATTGATTCAACTGAACCAGACAAAAGTCTTGGAATATCTTCAACTGGAATAGAAATCAGAGAGATCTTAGTGTCGGTCTGACTGAACCAGAGAAGGTCTTGGATTAACTTTGAATGGAATGGAAATCAGAAGAATCTTAGGATCGATTCAACTGAACCAGACAAAAGTCTTGGAATATCTTCAACTCGAATAGAAATCAAAGAGATCTTAGTGTTGATCTGAATGAACCAGAAAAAGTCTTGGATTAACTTTGACTGGAATGGAAATCAGGATAATCTTAGGATCGATTCAAATGAAGCAGACAAAAGTCTTGGAATATCTTCAACTTGAATAAAAATCAGAGAGATCTTAGGGTCGATCTGACTGAACCAGAGAAGGTCTTGGATTAACTTTGACTAGAATGGAAATCAGAAGAATCTTAGGATCGATTCAACTGAACCAGACAAAAGTCTTGGAATATCTTCAAATGGAATAGAAATCAGAGAGATATTATTGTCGATTTGACTGAACCAGAGAAGGTCTTGGATTAACTTTGATTGGAATGGGAATAAGAAGAATCTTAGGATTGATTCAAATGAACCAGACAAAAGAGAAAATGTCTACCAGAAAGAATCAGGATAAACCGTTGAGATATTTAAATTGAACCAACAGAGGTCTTGGATGAGCATCAGAATAATATTCATAAATGAATTGTATCTGACTCGTATCTAAGAGATGTACTGAATGAGTGTCAGAATGAATCCGTATCTGGATCGTATCTGGACTGTATTGGAACAGTATGTTGAAGGAAGTATCAGAATGATATCCGTATCTGGATCGTATCTGGACTGTTTCTAGAAGAGAATATGGAGTAAGTATCAGAATGTTAGCCTTATTTGGATCACATCTGAACTGTTTTTAGAAGGGACTTTGGAATAAGTGTCAGAATGTCAGCCATATCTGGATTGCATCTGAACTGTTTTTAGAAGGAAATCTGGAATAAGTGTCAGAATGTCAGCCGTATATGGATCGCATCTGAATTATCTCTAGAAGGAAATCTGGAATAAGTGTAAGAATTTCAGCTATATCTGGATCGCATCTGAACCATCTCTAGAAGGAATCTGGAATAAGTGGCAGAATGTCAACCGTATCTGGATCGCATCTGAACTATTTCTAGAAGAGTGCATGGGAAGGAGCCCGTGTAGGATTGCTTCAACTGGTCGTGTAGATAATTTCTCTGGCTTGTTACATGTATTAATTTCTGACCTTTTGAATATTGTTAATGATAGCCATTTGTTGATTTGATCTTTCCTAAAAAGGTCAAGATTTAGATGCATGCAATGTCATGATGTATGAAATGCATGGTGGAATGATGTTCTCAAAATAAATGAGATTGTGTCGTATGCACTTGTCATGTATGTAATATGATGTATGAAATGTGAGATGTTTATTGAAGTGGATCTTTGTCTGGAAAATAAATCCTTGACAAATGCTGGGGAAATATTAAATCCCAGACTGCTTGTTGAAGAGTAGGTGTATCTTCAAACTTTGCTTAGAACGTTTCCACCGGGGATCCCTGTTTTGTTATTTGAGGAGAACTCCATTGGGGAATATTGAAAGCTCTATGGAGAGTGTTGATTCTGCTTGGGGAAAAGAGTTCAGGAGTCTTGGTTGCCCGTTGCTCTACTGAGGAGTCGAAGTTGAACTGATATCTGGTCGGGTCTAGGCTTCACAATAACTTGCTGGGAATTGTAGAGTAGTCTACTAGGGAAGAAGAGTTGTGGTCCTTTGATTTGTAGTAGTCGGAGAGGCAAACTCAAACTGGGGGATCTGTAGTTTGTTGGGGAAATAAACCCTGTTGTCGATCTGTTGGAGAGGTGTCATCTTCACTGGGGAAAATCCTCGAGGATTCTTGAGGTCGACTCAGATGGTGAGAAATTTTCAGAGATTAAAACTCTGGCTGGGAGTCATCCTATGAGAAGGATTTTGAGGAGAATTATCACTGCCCTTAGTAGCAAGTGTTTGTGGTAGTGCCAGGAAATGTTTGACTGTACGTAACCCTTTGTCGGGATTCGTGTTCAATGCCCCAAGTGATTTAGATGGAGACATGCCCCTGGTTATTCTGCACCTCTTGAGAGATTTCTTGGAATATTGACTGGACTGCCCCAGGTGTGCTGGATAGTGACATGTCATGCTGTGATACAGTGGCCAGAATCGGGACGTGGTTTCCCTCTTTTTTAGGGATTTGTTGGTTTGCGTTTGCATTTGTGTTCGCAAAATGTCGCGGTAAGCAAGAGTCGCCACCAACTTTTATTTTATCTAACAAGGAAAGAAAAAAAGCACAGAAAAATTCCTTTTTTGAGATCTTTTTAGTACGGGGGGTAGATTATAGAAAGGGAAGGTATTAGCACCCTTTCTATCCGTAGTTATCTACGGGCTCTTAGGTACTTGCTCATCATTTTCAAAATTGTTTTCTTTGTGTTTGTGTGATTTGAAAAGCTTTTGTTTTAACTTCGATTTAGCTCTTGCTTCTGTCTTCAAGAGTGTAATGAAGTGTTTTTGAAAAAAACTTTGTTTGTAAAGGAGTGTAAGTGTGAAAATTTTGTTTTGGATTGAGCAAGTACTTAATAGATAATCTACCTACTCGAAAAAAGAATCGTTATGTATTCGCTTCCTTTAGACAGTGCTATCCCACTATTAGTGAGTAGGTAGCATCGTCGCTGGAGTTTTAAGGGTCAATTCGAAAGGGACGTACGGTCACTAAAGCAATTTTAGGACGTCTTAGTAATAACCCTAATATCTTAGATCAATTATTCAAGGCAACTATTCCGAGGCAACCACTCTGAGGCAACTTTTCCGAATCGAGACTTTGATCTTTGTTTAGACAAAAGGACGACCACTAAAGCATCCTATACTCAATGACCGTTTACCGAAGGCAACCAAGTGGGAGTGTACCCTAGGAGTGCGCATGTGCGAGTGATTTAATTTCAGTTTATTTATCTTTGCACATTTAGGGTGATCTAACTATTTTAAAATTAATCATACATTCTTGTCATGCATCCTAATATCATACATCTAACAGTTTAATATTTTACGGAATTTAAAATGCGGAAATTAAACTACACTATTACAAGGCTTCGGGTATTTACATAGCCAAAAACAAACCCTTTGAAAATAAAGCGATAAATAAAATAAAAGTCCTATTTAACTATTACAACTTGTGAACAGATACAATAATTGGGCAAAAATAATAATAAAGCGCGCGATGAAATTTAGATCGGGAAAAAAATTAGGGTTTTGACCCTTTTAACCTAATTTAAAGAAAAAAATATTTTTGTTGTTTTTAATATTTTTTAAGAAAAGAATTAGGTTTTAAAATTAAACACTAAATTAATTAGTTAACTAAATTAATTAATGAAAATAATTACATAGCCCATTTTTTATGTTTTTTGGTTAATTTAAGAAAAAATAAAAATATAATTAAGTTTAGTCAAAACCCTAGTTTTCTAATTATTTTTAATTATTTGCAAAAAGAAATTAAAATTGTCTAATATTAACAACCTAATTAAATTAATTAATTTTTTGTATAAAAAATAACTATCTTAAATTTAATTGGATAAAAAATACTTTTTATGATTTTTGATAGAAAGAAAATAATTATTTTGTTAGTAAATAAAATAAATAAATTAAGTGAGTAAAAAATAAAAGAAAGAAGGAATAAGAAATTGGGCCTGAACAAAGTAATTTGGGAGGTGCAAAAATCCAAATCTGGGCCCAAAAAGAGAGGTCCACGTTGACTTGCATGATCATCTGCTTTGTGTTGACTAGGCTTCATGATGCACCTTCAGATGATGGCCATAAGATTTGGCCATCTGGAGATCCAAGGGCTAGATCTTGAGAGTCTATGGTAGTCCATTGGCTTGTAAATGCGTTGGATCCTGAAAATAAAAATAACATGGAGAAATTGGGGGACCTGGGATTCGAACCCAGGTCCTGAGGCACGTTCCAGCGCTTGGCAACCAACTGAGCTAGCGTAATTAGTTGTTATAATAACACAAAACAATAATCATATATTAAAAAAGCCACATATGTCTATTCAGCGCGCGAAAATTTGAACAGGCCAATGGTTGATTGCCAACTGGTCATCTTCTTCCTTGGATCTGTTGGTAAAAGTTCCAAACTTTTACCTACGGACGTTTGTCCATAGCTACAAGTCCTGCAAATCTTAAAACTCAACACAAGCGTGATAAATAAAAACGAAGGCCATGGACATCTTCGTCTGGACCTGCTGAGTCCATTGGTGGCCCTTTTATGGCCTAATTTTGCCTGTAAACGAAGATCCCAATTTGAAGCACGAAACCCTAATAATGGTGAAATCCAATATAGGGCATGAAAATGCAATTGACTATTACAGAAAGCTTGCAAATAGGATGGTGAGTAATAATATACAATTATTTTATGCTACAAGTACCAGAATGATGCTATTCGTTTTCAAAAAAGAAGCCATGTCGTGGGTGACTTACAGTGCGATATAAGGCCTGGAAATGCTTGAGTTTGATTGCTTTTTGTGATACAGTGGGAGAACTGACTAGTGTTTTGCGTTCGTATTCGCACTTGTGCGGTTGAGCAAGAGTCGCCACCGACTTTTTATTTTATCCTAAAGGAAAGGTTAAAAAAGCACAGCAAAAACCTTTTGAGATATTTCATGGGTTCGGGGGGTAGATTATGAAAAGGGAAGGTATTAGCACCCTTTTCATCCATGGTTATCCATGGGCTCTTAGTTACTTGGTTTTTAGATCACTTGCCTTGATTTTTGATTGCTTGAAAATGGTGTGTATGTGTGAGTGTTGTTGAAAATGTTTTTGAAGAGATGCCTTGTCTTAGGCAACCAATGTATTTGACTCGTGTTTGAGTGTTTTACAAAAGTGTGGATCTTTTCGAAAAGATGTTTCAAATGTTTTCGAGAGTTTGTTTGAAAGTGTTGTGGATTGTGGTTTTTGAAAAGAAAGCAAGTGTTTTTGCAAGTTGATCTCAAGTAACTAAAAGTTTTGTCTACCCTATTGTACTCAAAGGTTTTTTGTTATGTTTTAACCCCTTTTTAATAATTTTGTTCCACCATTGAATTTGGTGGACAATCTTGCGTTTAGGAAGTTTATTCGGGACGGGTGCGAGTCATCGTACGGACCACGAATGCAATGATGCCAAGTGTCTTTGGCAATTTGTTTTGAAGGGACTATGATCATTCCGTTTAGGCAACACTTTGAGAGACTTATGATCATTTGATTTTGTTTTGCCAAAGATACTCGACGTGCAAGCATGGCCCATTTTGGAAGGCAACATGTGGGATTACCCTAGAGGGTGCAAGTGTGATTTGTGTGTTTATTTTCATGCTTGTTTGTCTTGAGATTAGGTCATAACTATTTTGTCGTTTTTTCGCATACAAACCCTAATTCTAACATGGCATAATTAGAAAGCAATAAAGCGCGAAAATAAATTTACTAAGCTATTACAAAACCAAATATGGGAAGGGGGGTACAAATGTTCAAATGGGGATTTTGACAAGTAATGTAAACCTAAAACTATTACATCAATATTGAAATATTTTACAAGATGATTAATTGCACAAATTAAATAAAATAAGAATAAATATGCAAGATGCAAAAATGGTTTTTGTATGTATGAAAAAAAAGTATTTTTATGTGTCAAAATAAAAGAAAAGTATTTTTTTTTTTTTTTTGAGAATTTTTCATGTTTAGGGTTAAAAACCCTAATTTATTAAATAAAAGGTATTTATTGGTTAATATATAATGTTTGTCATTTATACACAAAAAGTAAAATAAAAAGAAGTACATTTGTAAAAAAGGTATTTTTAGTATTAAATATTAAAAAAACAAAATATGTACATTTTTGGCATTTTTATCCTAAGTATATTAATATAGACTTATATATTTATATTATTTACAAAATATATTAAATATGCCAAAAATAATAATATTTAATTTTATATATATATAAAAAAAGTATTTTTTTGTACAAATATTTCAAAAGGAAAAATAAAAATGCAAAAAATCAGAAACATAATATATTTACATTATTAATAATATTTCTAAATAATAAGATATATATATATATATATATATATATATATATATATATATATATATATATATATATATATATATATATATATATATATATATATATATATATATATATATATATATATATATATATATATATATATATATATATATATATATATATATATATATATATATATATATATATATATATATATATATATATATATATATATATATATATATATATATATATATATATATATATATATATATATATATATATATATATATATATATATATATATATATATATATATATATATATATATATATATATATATATATATATATATATATATATATATATATATATATATATGTTTGTATATAAATGTCCATATAATCAAATAAATACTTAAAAATGCAAAAATGGTGTAAAAATGATTTTTCAAGTTTTAAATATTATTAGAAAAAATAAATGAATCAAAAATAAAAAAGAAATGTCAAAAAATCATTAAATCAAGCCAATGGGCTCAGGGGGGTGTGAAACCAATTGAGTGGTGTGAAAAGAAAACACAAAGCAAGCCCAGCCCAAAGCCACCTTTCTTCAACCTCTGAACAAAAATTATTCAGAAAACGCGCGCAAGAAGCTCCATTTGAATATCCTGATTCTTTGATTTTTTGAACAAACTTCCAACACAAAAAATGTTAAGCATGAAACCACGATTCCAAATATATAAAGAACATCTCCTAACTCTCAGAAATGAGAGAGAATTTTAACAATCCTAAATCCTAACCTAAGTTTTCTGCCATTTTCAAACCTTAAATTCTCACAGCTCAAGCAAAAGAAATGAAAAGTAAAAGCATGTACATGTTCAGTGGCATGAGTAGAGCATTGTTTATTCACAAACTTAGAGCTAATGATGCCTAAGGAGAGAGATAGAAGTTCACCAAAGTACCTGTTCAGTTGAAGTTCTAACTGGCAAATGGGGAGCTTACAGTGCAAGATACTGGTTGGTATAGCTTCCTTGAGGTGTGGTGATGCTGTTCCAATATCTACTTTGCCTTGAGACACCTTGAAATGAGCTGTAGAACTCCAACTGCAAAAATGGAAAAATGAAAATGGTGATGATGGTTAGGAGTGTTACAGTCTGCTTCTAATGCCTTGGACAGTTTGTATGGATGGTAGGGAAAGTATGTGAACTGGTTTGGGCAAGGGAGCTTGAGAGAAATAGAAGTTGGCACTCAAACTGCAGAGGCCACTCTGTTTTGGCAGTTTTGGGATGATTCTGAGATTGGGAGTGTTTGAGAGGTTTTAGGGTCGTTCCAAAGCTTGGTTCTGATCTTTGGAATGTGTTTGATAAGTTTGTCTAAGCTTGGTTTACAGGAAATGAGAGTTGTGTGATGCTATGACACTTTTCTTCTTTCTTAAGCAACAAAAGCCAACTTGTGTTTCTAGGTAAGTAGAGGACCCCTAATCCTGCTGCAAAGCTTCTCTTGATCAGAGTGATTTGTTCATAATCTTGTGCTAAAGAGATTTGATCTGTACCTTCTTGATTTACCAATTGACATAAAGCATAACTTTTCAAAAATGGCTATTTTGCTTTATCTAAAAATGGATTAGACTTGTATGTAATGCTTGAACTCATAGAAAAACACTTTAACACAATGAACATGCATTAAATTATTGAGTGTTGGATGGTTTAAAGACCTGTAATGCAGCACAAACCAAGTTGACTTGCAAATGGCATAAGTTATGAACATGCTTTGGTCAAGAACAAAAGTGAATTTTTTGCCATATTGTGAAATTCGATTCTCCCTAACCATGAGGTTGTTTGATGAGTTCTTGGACATTTTGGAAAGCTTGGAATGTGTACTACAATCCATATTTGAAATGCAAATTGAAATTCCAAGTGGAAGTGTATGGAAAATGGCCTTGAAGTTAGGTAGAAAACCTTGTCAAAATAGGTCAAATTTTCACTAAGTTATGAATGGTTTAGTGCCCTTATTCAAAAATTGGTAACTTGAGATACAAGCCTCAAATTGGAAAACTTTGTGAATCAAAGTTGTAGATTATGCAACAAGCTACAACTTTCATGTTTTGACTTTTGTTTGAATCCAAATGAATCTTGGTGAGAAAGTGGGGCAAAGTTGGGAAAAAATTAGGGTTTTCCATAACTTAGAAAAATTCTAAGTTATGAAAAATTCCATTTCAAACCCTAATTTGCATTTTGTGATTTCTTGGTGAACAAGTTTCATGATTTGGCATTTTTTGATGAGAAATGAATCTTGACTCTTGATTTTGACCAAAAAGTCAAAGTTTGACTTTTCAGTATACAGTCAAAATTGATCAATTGACTGGGAAATTCAACTGTCAATCTTGTGTACTTGGGATCTTTTGAGTTTGTTGAGCATGTCAAGATAATTCCATGGGGTCCTTGAGTCCATATGTGAGCTTGGTTTGCCATTGTCTAGGTCAAACAGTCAAAAATTACCCTTGTGCAGTCAAAACCCTAAAAAATGACCATTTTGCCCTTTTGATGATCTGATCAAATTTCTTGTGGAATTGTGATCCAAACTTGATCAAATGGTCCATATGAGTTCATAATGTTGATGTGGGTCAATTTTTATGAGATTTGACTGTCAATTGGTCACAGTTGACTTTTTCCCCAATACAGCTGATTTCTAGGTCAACTGTCCAATTGACTGGGCAAAACTTGGAATCAAGACTTGAAACTTGATAGGGATAAACTTGGGAGTCCAATATGAAGCATGAAAGTCATTTTAGGCATTTTAGGTCAAAACATCTTTGTTCAACCACAAACCCTAATTTGGGTCCACAGTGCAAGGAGAAGTCTTGAGCAGAGGAAACCCTAACTGGATCTTGATCTTCAAGGGTTTTGTTGATGAGAAAATGTTGAGGAAATGGGAGGGCAAATTTTGGGGTACAACAGTTGCCCCTGTTCAATCTTCTTGAACCTGAAGAGTTAGATTGGCAAGTTTGCCTTTCGTGACTCGAGGGTAAAAGGAGATTGGACACTAGAGTGCCCGGAAATTTGCACTCGCATGTTGAAGTATCAGCAATGTGATGTCGGGAATGGGCTTATAGATGCCATTTGGAGAGATGGTGGATAGGAAGATGGGCTTATAGATGCCATATGGAGATGTTGATCGCATAAGAGATTCCTTAGCGAGAACTTGTGTATTTGAGAGAGGCAGATGTTTTCCTGGCTTGTTACAGGTGTTTGATCTTCAGTCTCCTTGTGTAGATATGCCCTGGCTAGATACAGGTATCGAATCTACAATCGGTTGTTCACAGATGTGCCCTGGCTGGATACAGGAGTCGAATCTGGAAATAGTCGTCAATAGATATGCCCTGGCTGGATACAGGAATCGAATCTTCGAACTCTTCAGACGTGCCCTGGCTAGATACATGAATCGAGTCTGGAAATGTGGTCAACAGATATGCCCTGGCTGGATACAGGAATCGAATCTGGAAATGTTGTAGTTGATAGATGTGCCCTGGCTGGATACAGGAATCGAATCTTCGAACTCTTCGGACGTGCCCTGGCTAGATACAGGAATCAAGTCTGGAAATGATCACTCTCAGATATGCCCTAGATAGATACAGGTATTGAATCTGGAATTGTGACAGTTGAAGGTAGTTTGTCTTTGGGATTGTCTTTTTCCCTGAAAAGGCAAAACATAAGTTGTATGCAATGTCATGATGCATGATGCAATGTATGTGACATCAATGTTTATAACATGAACGTGATGAATGCGCATGTAAGCTGATGAGCTATCTTGCTGAGGATAAATGAATCCTGGATGGCTGCAGATAAAAGAATCTTGACTGCTGCCTGGGAGAATAATTCTTTGGCTGCTGCTGTGGAGGGCAAGAGTCTTCAATTGTTGAAAATGAGAAGTCTGGGGACCCTTGTTGGGGAAATCAGAAGCTTGGGTTGTATGCCAAACTACTAGGGACTTCCTGTTTTGAGGAGATTTGTGTAGGATTTCCTGATGATGAGTTCGTGTAAAACTGCATCGGGTTTTTGAACACTTTTGACATTCGAATGCCCCAAGTGGTGATGTAGATAATTTCCTGGCTTGTTACAGGTGTTGGTCTACAATCGGTCGTTCATAGATATTTTCCTGGCTTGTTACAGGTGTTGATCTGGAACTCTTCAGACGTGCCCTGGCTAGATACAGGAATCGAGTCTGGAAATAGTCGTCAACAGATATGCCCTGGCTGGATACAGGAATCGAGTATGGAAATAGTCGTCAACAGATATGCCCTGGCTGGATACAGGAATCGAATCTGGAAATAGTCGTCAACAGATATGCCCTGGCTGGATACAGGAGTCGAATCCTCAAACTCTTCAGACGTGCCTTGGCTGGATACAGGAATCGAGTCTGGAAATATGGTCAACAGATATGCCCTGGCTGGATACAGGAGTCGAATCTGGAATTGTGATAATTGATAGATATGCCCTGGCTGGATACAGGAATTGAATCTGGAAATAGTGATAGTTGACAGATATGCCCTGGCTGGATACAGGAATCGAATCTTCAAACTCTTCAGACGTGCCCTGGCTAGATACAGGAATCGAGTCTGGAAATATGGTCAACAGATATGCCCTGGCTGGATACAGTAGTCGAATCTGGAAATAGTGATAGTTGACAGATATGCCCTGGCTGGATACAGGAATCGAATCTTCAAACTCTTCAGACGTGCCCTGGCTAGATACAGGAATCGAGTCTGGAAATATTGTAGTTGATAGATGTGCCCTGGCTGGATACAGGAATCGAATCTTCGAACTCTTCGGACGTGCCTTGGCTAGATACAGGAATCGAGTCTGGAAATGTTGTTAACAGATATGCCCTGGCTGGATACAGGAATCGAATCTGGAAATGTTGTTAACAGATATGCCCTGGCTGGATACAGGAATCGAATCTGGAAATGTTGTAGTTGATAGACATGCCCTGGCTGGATACAGGAATCGAATCTTCGAACTCTTCAGACGTGCCCTGGCTAGATACAGGAATCGAGTCTGGAAATGTGGTCAACAGATATGCCCTGGCTGGATACAGGAATCGAATCTGGAAATAGTCGTCAACAGATATGCCCTGGCTGGATACAGGAGTCGAATCCTCAAACTCTTCAGACGTGCCCTGACTAGATACAGGAATCGAGTCTGGAAATAGTCGTCAACAGATATGCCCTGGCTGGATACAGGAATCGAATCTGGAAATAGTCGTCAACAGATATGCCCTGGCTAGATACAGGAATCGAATCCTCAAACTCTTCAGACGTGCCCTGGCTAGATACAGGAATCGAGTCTGGAAATAGTCGTCAACAGATATGCCCTGGCTGGATACAGGAGTCGAATCCTCAAACTTTTCAGACGTGCCCTGGCTAGATACAGGAATCGAGTCTGGAAATGTGATAGTTGATTTGTTGAACACTTTTGACATTCGAATGCCCCAAGTGGTGATGAAGGAATCTTGAATCAGAATACTCTGCATATTCAGAGATTTCTTGAAATCTTGACTGGACTGCCCCAGGTTAATTGAATTTTGAAAGATCTGTTGGACCTTGACTGGACTGCCCCAGGTTAATTGAATTTTGAAAGATCTGTTGGACCTTGACTGGACTGCCCCAGGTTAATTGGATGGTGCTATGTCATGCCCCTTGTTGATAGGAGATTTGCAATGGAAGTGTTATCCTCTTGAAGTGATTTTTACTTACTGAGAGAGTTTTCGTTCCTCCGAACATTCGCTGTATGAATTTCTTCGCTGTCAAACAAAAAGCCAAATGCAGACAGTGATATTCAAGCAATGCAAAGTTTATGTTTGTCTCGAAGTTTTGAAAAAAATGCGTTTTTAGCAGAAAACTTTTTATAAGACAGATCAACACAAGATTTAGAGCAAAGCCTTACAGGAGTCAGGATACCTTTTGTAACAGTATGCTTTCGAACTAACCCATGCTTCAATTAGGACTTTTGAAGGGTTGTAACGTGGTTTGGTTCATGGTTTAAGAAACAAAGGATAAAGGCTCAAAGTATATTTGTACCCACCCGCTCTTCGTGATGTTCTTCAACCTAAGCTCAGTTAATTGTGCGTCACACTCTGTTTTGAGTTTGGAACGACTTTTGGGCGATGGTTCACCGGTTGAATTCGGGGAGACAGTCATCATCTCCTCTTTTCTTTTTTCAACATTTTTCATGTTGTTGAGGATTTTGTAATGACCTTACTATTTTGATTTTGATTTGTTATCCCTAACTTTTTCCTGACTGTTACCGTTTTCCGGGATTACCGTCAGCGGGATGCCCCAGCTTTCTTAAGCCTCCTTTATAGGTTTTAGCTCAGTGGGCTTTTTTCTTTTTGAGAGATTGACTGTCTATGTGATAGGGAACCACCCTTGTCTTTTGATTCCAAAGGAACGCTTTTTTTTGACGTCATTCGTTGTGTTACGAACTTGAGTTTGCGACTTCAATGCGCATTTTCTCTTGAATTAACTGAGAGACTACCCTGCCCCAGGTTTATATCAAAGGTTTTGATTGTTCAGAAAAGAAAACTCCTACTTCTTTGGCTCGAAGGGGTTGACTAGGGATTAACTTCCTTATAACTCCAGTGTTTGGGAATTGAAAGAAATGCCTGTACATCATCAGCAAGGTCTGTTCAAAAGCATACTGTATAAGATCATGGTATTGTTTCGTCATCCTCCCTCTAAAGGCTTACAGCTTTTTATCAAGAGTCAAATATCATAAAGAAAAGCATAAGAGTAGTGAAACGAATGGATGAATTCAAGACAAACATATGCAATGCATTAATGAAAACAGAGTTTAACATCAACAGATAATTGTTTGACAGCAAAAGAAATTACAACTTTGAAAATTCAAAAAGAAGCAAAAGTCTTTCAGCTTGAGCTTCATCACTTCAAGTGGAGAACCCTTTAACGGAAGATTTTCATCTCGCCGTCTGGCATGAATTCCAGCACCCCAATGTCGATCAGATCTTGAATCTTGTTCTTCAAGGCCCAACAGTCGTTGGTGTCGTGTCCCGGGCTGTAGGAATGGTAAACACAAAATGCGTCGGGACGATAGTTAGGAGAGGAGGTATTGAGCTTCTGAGGAGGATCCTTTAAGGTAAGTAAGTTGACCTCCAACAGGCGCTTCAGTATGAAGAATGATGGTATTTCAGTCTTCGTGAACTGTCTTCCCGATGTTTCTTGCTTACGCTGATTACCCCATTGACGCTGGCGAGGCTGTTGATGGACTTGTGACCCTGAAGCAAGCGAAGGAGCCTTCCCTTTGTCTTCTTGAGTGGATGGAGGCTGAGCGGTGACTTGCTCTTCAACCTCAGATGTTTGCCCCAATTGGTTACTTGGAAGCAGTTGGCGGACAAGAACTCTGAGTTCCTCTTGTCTTTGAGATAGGTCTTGGATGAGAGCCATCTGACCCACCAACTGTCCCATCATTTGGGTCCTCAATGTTGTCAGATCAAACTGAAGCTCCGCAAGCTGATCACTCCTGGCCTTGTTGGAATTCTCCAAGCCCTTTGTGAGGAGAGCTTTCATCTCTTCTTGCCCCAGAGACAAGTTCAGGAACATTTCCTGCAGCTGAGCAGTCTGGTCTTGGATGTCTTTGACAGACCTCTCTAGAGCCATCTCTTGCTGAAATAAACAGCAGGAGAGTAAGGAAACCTGAAAAAGGAAAGACTGTCAAAATGCAATGCATGATATGTGGATGCATGCTTTCAAGGATCTCTTGGGGTAAACACAAGAAAATGTTAGAGGTTGAACTCTGCTCTTGGATTGGAGATCTCTGCACCGGTGGACGTCCTTCCACGAGAATCAAGCTCACCATGTCGAGTGGGTCATAGCCACTGATTCAAGTTGTTGTTCTTGAACTTTTGATTGGAGAGCTTTGTATCGGTGGATGTCTTTCTACGATAATCAAGCTCACCATGTCGAGTGGGTCATAGCCACTGATTCAAGTTGTTGTTCTTGAACTTTGGTTGGCATTGGTTAGAGGAGAAACCTCTTGCCCCTTGATAGACGTCTGGTTCAACGTAACCCTGCATCCAAAGAACCCTCGAGATCCTTGAAATGGTTATTGAGAATGCTATGGTATGATGTCATGATGTTATGTACATGTATGCACAAGCAAATGAGTGTATATACAGGCAAACATATTCACACAAAGCAAACAAGTCCTTAGGTTTGGGCTTGCATGAGGTTCAGGTACTGCCCTCTTTCAGTTCGTTGGTTAAAACCTGTCTTATCAAAAAGTAACCGGGTTCTAGAGGATCTCAAATCATTGGCTACCCTCAATCGGTCATAACTCCAGCATCGCAACCTTTTCTCGCGGCCGGAACCATCGCGAGAGTTTAGCCTCAATGAGCGTAGCATACTGCTACTGTTCTAATGGCCAAGTTGGGTCAATTTAGGGTTCTAAGGTCGGTTGGTGCTTAATGACTCCTTGGAAGACCCATATTCTCCCCGTTTCAACACGAGGGATATCGGTACAGACCAAGACGCCACACCAACATAGCCACTGCTTCACCCATATCGGTATACGCCGGACAGGTCCCTCACAGATTATGCTACCTAAAAGGTTTCCCCAGATCCGGGTTAGGATCTATGAACTCCGATACAAAGCCCACAATGTAAAAGCAAACAAAGCAATCAATTGAAAATAAAGGTGATCTAGACCCTAAGGTAACCCCACTTTTAAAAAATACTCCCCAGCAGAGTCGCCAGTTCTGTGATACGGTGGGAGAACTGACTAGTGTTTTGCGTTCGTATTTGCACTTGTGCGGTTGAGCAAGAGTCGCCACCGACTTTTTATTTTATCCTAAAGGAAAGGTTAAAAAAGCACAGCAAAAACCTTTTGAGATATTTCGTGGGTTCGGGGGGTAGATTATGAAAAGGGAAGGTATTAGCACCCTTTTCATCCATGGTTATCCATGGGCTCTTAGTTACTTGGTTTTTAGATCACTTGCCTTGATTTTTGATTGCTTGAAAATGGTGTGTATGTGTGAGTGTTGTTGAAAATGTTTTTGAAGAGATGCCTTGTCTTAGGCAACCAATGTATTTGACTCGTGTTTGAGTGTTTTACAAAAGTGTGGATCTTTTCGAAAAGATGTTTCAAATGTTTTCGAGAGTTTGTTTGAAAGTGTTGTGGATTGTGGTTTTTGAAAAGAAAGCAAGTGTTTTTGCAAGTTGATCTCAAGTAACTAAAAGTTTTGTCTACCCTATTGTACTCAAAGGTTTTTTGTTATGTTTTAACCCCTTTTTAACAATTTTGTTCCACCATTGAATTTGGTGGACAATCTTGCGTTTAGGAAGTTTATTCGGGACGGGCGCGAGTCATCGTACGGACCACGAATGCAATGATGCCAAGTGTCTTTGGCAATTTGTTTTGAAGGGACTATGATCATTCCGTTTAGGCAACACTTTGAGAGACTTATGATCATTTGATTTTGTTTTGCCAAAGATACTCGACGTGCAAGCATGGCCCATTTTGGAAGGCAACATGTGGGATTACCCTAGAGGGTGCAAGTGTGATTTGTGTGTTTATTTTCATGCTTGTTTGTCTTGAGATTAGGTCATAACTATTTTGTCGTTTTTTCGCATACAAACCCTAATTCTAACATGGCATAATTAGAAAGCAATAAAGCGCGAAAATAAATTTACTAAGCTATTACAAAACCAAATATGGGAAGGGGGGTACAAATGTTCAAATGGGGATTTTGACAAGTAATGTAAACCTAAAACTATTACATCAATATTGAAATATTTTACAAGATGATTAATTGCACAAATTAAATAAAATAAGAATAAATATGCAAGATGCAAAAATGGTTTTTGTATGTATGAAAAAAAAGTATTTTTATGTGTCAAAATAAAAGAAAAGTATTTTTTTTTTTTGAGAATTTTTCATGTTTAGGGTTAAAAACCCTAATTTATTAAATAAAAGGTATTTATTGGTTAATATATAATGTTTGTCATTTATACACAAAAAGTAAAATAAAAAGAAGTACATTTGTAAAAAAGGTATTTTTAGTATTAAATATTAAAAAAACAAAATATGTACATTTTTGGCATTTTTATCCTAAGTATATTAATATAGACTTATATATTTATATTATTTACAAAATATATTAAATATGCCAAAAATAATAATATTTAATTTTATATATATAAAAAAAAAGTATTTTTTTGTACAAATATTTCAAAAGGAAAAATAAAAATGCAAAAAATCAGAAATATAATATATTTACATTATTAATAATATTTCTAAATAATAAGATATATATATATATATATATATATATATATATATATATATATATATATATATATATATATATATATATATATATATATATATATATATATATATATATATATATATATATATATATATATATATATATATATATATATATATATATATATATATATATATATATATATATATATATATATATATATATATATATATATATATATATATATATATATATATATATATATATATATATATATATATATATATATATATATATATATATATATATATATATATATATATATATATATATATATATATATATATATATATGTTTGTATATAAATGTCCATATAATCAAATAAATACTTAAAAATGCAAAAATGGTGTAAAAATGATTTTTCAAGTTTTAAATATTATTAGAAAAAATAAATGAATCAAAAATAAAAAAGAAATGTCAAAAAATCATTAAATCAAGCCAATGGGCTCAGAGGGGTGTGAAACCAATTGAGTGGTGTGAAAAGAAAACACAAAGCAAGCCCAGCCCAAAGCCACCTTTCTTCAACCTCTGAACAAAAATTATTTAGAAAACGCGCGCAAGAAGCTCCATTTGAATATCCTGATTCTTTGATTTTTTGAACAAACTTCCAACACAAAAAATATTAAGCATGAAACCACGATTCCAAATATATAAACAACATCTCCTAACTCTCAGAAATGAGAGAGAATTTTAACAATCCTAAATCCTAACCTAAGTTTTCTGCCATTTTCAAACCTTAAATTCTCACAGCTCAAGCAAAAGAAATGAAAAGTAAAAGCATGTACATGTTCAGTGGCACGAGTAGAGCATTGTTTATTCACAAACTTAGAGCTAATGATGCCTAAGGAGAGAGATAGAAGTTCACCAAAGTACCTGTTCAGTTGAAGTTCTAACTGGCAAATGGGGAGCTTACAGTGCAAGATACTGGTTGGTATAGCTTCCTTGAGGTGTGGTGATGCTGTTCCAATATCTACTTTGCCTTGAGACACCTTGAACTGAGCTGTAGAACTCCAACTGCAAAAATGGAAAAATGAAAATGGTGATGATGGTTAGGAGTGTTACAGTCTGCTTCTAATGCCTTGGACAGTTTGTATGGATGGTAGGGAAAGTATGTGAACTGGTTTGGGCAAGGGAGCTTGAGAGAAATAGAAGTTGGCACTCAAACTGCAGAGGCCACTCTGTTTTGGCAGTTTTGGGATGATTCTGAGATTGGGAGTGTTTGAGAGGTTTTAGGGTCGTTCCAAAGCTTGGTTCTGATCTTTGGAATGTGTTTGATAAGTTTGTCTAAGCTTGGTTTACATGAAATGAGAGTTGTGTGATGCTATGACACTTTTCTTCTTTCTTAAGCAACAAAAGCCAACTTGTGTTTCTAGGTAAGTAGAGGACCCCTAATCCTGCTGCAAAGCTTCTCTTGATCAGAGTGATTTGTTCATAATCTTGTGCTAAAGAGATTTGATCTGTACCTTCTTGATTTACCAATTGACATAAAGCATAACTTTTCAAAAATGGCTATTTTGCTTTATCTAAAAATGGATTAGACTTGTATGTAATGCTTGAACTCATAGAAAAACACTTTAACACAATGAACATGCATTAAATTATTGAGTGTTGGATGGTTTAAAGACCTGTAATGCAGCACAAACCAAGTTGACTTGCAAATGGCATAAGTTATGAACATGCTTTGGTCAAGAACAAAAGTGAATTTTTTGCCATATTGTGAAATTCGATTCTCCCTAACCATGAGGTTGTTTGATGAGTTCTTGGACATTTTGGAAAGCTTGGAATGTGTACTACAATCCATATTTGAAATGCAAATTGAAATTCCAAGTGGAAGTGTATGGAAAATGGCCTTGAAGTTAGGTAGAAAACCTTGTCAAAATAGGTCAAATTTTCACTAAGTTATGAATGGTTTAGTGCCCTTATTCAAAAATTTGTAACTTGAGATACAAGCCTCAAATTGGAAAACTTTGTGAATCAAAGTTGTAGATTATGCAACAAGCTACAACTTTCATGTTTTGACTTTTGTTTGAATCCAAATGAATCTTGGTGAGAAAGTGGGGCAAAGTTGGGAAAAAATTAGGGTTTTCCATAACTTAGAAAAATTCTAAGTTATGAAAAATTCCATTTCAAACCCTAATTTGCATTTTGTGATTTCTTGGTGAACAAGTTTCATGATTTGGCATGTTTTGATGAGAAATGAATCTTGACTCTTGATTTTGACCAAAAAGTCAAAGTTTGACTTTTCAGTATACAGTCAAAATTGATCAATTGACTAGGAAATTCAACTGTCAATCTTGTGTACTTGGGATCTTTTGAGTTTGTTGAGCATGTCAAGATAATTCCATGGGGTCCTTGAGTCCATATGTGAGCTTGGTTTGCCATTGGCTAGGTCAAACAGTCAAAAATTACCCTTGTGCAGTCAAAACCCTAAAAAATGACCATTTTGCCCTTTTGATGATCTGATCAAATTTCTTGTGGAATTGTGATCCAAACTTGATCAAATGGTCCATATGAGTTCATAATGTTGATGTGGGTCAATTTTTATAAGATTTGACTGTCAATTGGTCACAGTTGACTTTTTCCCCAATACAGCTGATTTCTAGGTCAACTGTCCAATTGACTGGGCAAAACTTGGAATCAAGACTTGAAACTTGATAGGGATAAACTTGGGAGTCCAATATGAAGCATGAAAGTCATTTTAGGCATTTTAGGTCAAAACATCTTTGTTCAACCACAAACCCTAATTTGGGTCCACAGTGCAAGGAGAAGTCTTGAGCAGAGGAAACTCTAACTGGATCTTGATCTTCAAGGGTTTTGTTGATGAGAAAATGTTGAGGAAATGGGAGGGCAAATTTTGGGGTACAACACTTTTGCTTGCTGATGACCTCATGAAACGATTGGGATAGTCCAAGAGTCTTGAATTGGCCTCTAAGTACGAATTCGATTCACCACTTTTTCTTGTTTTTTTTCAAGTTTTGCTTCTGATTCATACGCCTCTCTCCAACCTAGTTTTTGGTCTGTAATTCTTCTATATGTATTGAGGAATGGATTAGGGTTGGAAACCTGGACTCAATCTTCATCCATCAATGTCTTGATTCTTGATTTGATTCACTTTGAATATCATTCCAAAAATAGCCTAATTCAATCTTTTTATCCACACCATGCCTTTACACGAATTTGATTTGACGCTAGCTGGATATTAAGACCTGAATCATGTAAAAAATTTTGAGTTTTCAATATTTTGGATTTTATATGATTTGTTTTGATTTAAAATGATTTAATTTAAATAAAAATCAAAATAAATAATATAAATAAGATAATGACAAGTGGCAAAGGCTAGGGCTCGTGGACCATGTTGCTAACTCAAAACAAGTGAAAAAGATTAGGCCCATTTGGTAAAAATTAAAGTTTTAGGCATAGTTGACTTTTGGCAATTTTACAAAAAATGTCAACTTCACCAATGCACAACTTCCTCAATTTTGACTCTTTGAATGTGTTCTTGGACTTTTTAGAAATCTTGAGATGTCCTATAAGAAACCCTTTTAGTCTCATATCAATTTGATATTCCATGCTCAAGTATGAAGCTTTGACAAAAAAGGTGTTTTTGTTGACTTTTCAAAATGACCTATAATGTCCAAATTCATAACTTCTTCTGAGTGCATATTTTGAACTTGGGAGCTGAATATGGATTATATATCATGGCATCCTCTTAAAAATTAGCTTTGGATGGGTCATTTCTCATAAAGTATGAGAAAGTTATGCTTGGTCAAAGTTGAGTTGACTTTTCCTGCAAAACCCTAATTTAGCAACTTTTGGTTCTTGAGGAATTGTGAGAAATCCTTGATGAATCATGATCAACCCTTGATAAAATGATGAAATATATTTTAAAATGAGGATGTTGAATAAAAATCTTGAAGCTTGACTGTATGGGGGTCACAGTTGACTTTTGCCCTAACATAGTCAATTTTCAGGCCTTTGAGCAATTGACTGAGCAAACTTTCTCTGTAGGGCTTAAAACTTGACATGTATGATATTGAGAACATATTATTACATTGGTGAGCATTTGGGATCCCTTGGAATCAAGTATCTTGATGCAACATGAAACCCTAATTTGAGGTAGACTGCCTTAGGAGAGGGCTTGTCTGGTCAACCATTGGACTTCCTTGAGTAATTTGAGGATCTTTCTTGAAATGTTTTGAGAAATATGGGAGGGCAAATTTTGGGGTACAACAGCTGCCCCTGTTCAATCTTCTTAGACCTGAGGATATAGATTGGCTTTTCTGCCTTTTGTGATCCGAAGGTGGAAGATGATTGAATACTAGAGTGCCCATAAATTTGCACTCACATGATGTGGTACTTGTCTTATGATGTCGGGAATGGGCTTACAGATGCCATTTGTAAACTTCCTACGAGGAATGGGCTTAAAGATGCCATCCGAAGGAGTGTCAATCGCATAAGAGATTCCTTAGCGAGAGCTTGTACACCTGTTGTAGAGGAAGACTTCGCCGGGGAATGCTGATATCTGTCTTGAGAGAAATAGAATTTTAGGAGTTTTAGTCGTCCGTTATTCTACTGGGAAATCGTCTCAGTTTTGAGAAAGGTTGAATTTTAGGAACTTCGGTCGTCCGTTATTCTTGTTGAGAAATCATCTCTGTTGAAATTTAGGAACTTCGGTCGTCCGTTATTCTACTGAGGAATCATCTCTGTTGAAATTTAGGAACTTCGGTCGTCCGTTATTCTACTGAGGAACCATCTCTGTTGAAATTTAGTAACTTCGACCGTCCTTTATTCTACTGAGGAACCATCTCTATTGAAATTTAGGAACTTCGGTCGTCCGTTATTCTACTGAGGAATCATCTCTGTTGAAATTTAGGAACTTCGATCGTCCATTATTTTACTGAGGAATCATCTCAGTTTGAAATTTAGGAACTTTGATCGTCCATTATTCTACTGAGGAATCATCTCCGTTGAAATTTAGGAACTTCGATCGTCCGTTATTCTACTGAGGAACCATCTCCATTGAAATTTAGGAACTTCGATCGCCCGTTATTCTACCGAGGAATCATCTCTGTTGAAATTTCGGAACTTCGATCGTCTGTTATTCTACTGAGGAACCATCTCCATTGAAATTTAGGAACTTCGATCGTCCGTTATTCTACCGAGGAATCATCTCTGTTAAAATTTAGGAACTTCAATCGTCCGTTATTCTACTGAGGAGGCATCTCCGTTAAAATTTAGGAACTTCGATCATCCATTATTCTACCGAGGAATCATCTCTGTTGAATTTTAGGAACTTCGGTCGTCCGTTATTCTTGTTGAGAAATCATCTCTGTTGAAATTTAGGAACTTCAATCGTCTGTTATTCTACTGAGGAATCATCTCTATTGAAGAGGAAAGTTGAGAATGAACTACTATCTGGTTGTGGTCCAGGCTTTATAGGTTGAATTTCGTGAGAATTTGATTGTATCTTATCCTGAAAGGTAAAGGTTAATTATATGTAATGCATGACATGTATCAAGCAATGATGTTCTCAAAATAAATGAGATTGCTTTGTATGATACGTATGCGTATGTCATGATGTATGGACATGTAATGTTTTTAGCTGGGGGAAAATAAATCCCGGATTGCTGTTGGAGAAAAGAGTTGAATTCTTTGTTTCAGCTGGTGATAGCGAATGAAGATGACTGTGAGAATAAACCTGTTGGAGAATAAACCGGCGAGGAAATAATCTTGTGGGAAAGAATAACTCCGCTAGGGAATAAACTGACGAGGAAATGACTTTGTAGGGAAGAGATGCTTTGCTAGAGAATATGTTGCTTTGGAGAAATAAACTCAGCTGAGGAGTTATCATTGTTGGCAATGATATACTCTGTTGGGAATTGAGTTTCTGTTTGTGAAGGAAATGAACTCCGCTGGGGATGATTTTCCAGTTGCGACTTCACTGGGGATAATCTTTTTGACTCTATTGGGGATAATTCTCCAAACTTCACTAGGGATAATCTTCCGATGCTGGCGATAGATAAACTCTGCTTGGAGAGAATATTGTCGACTCATTCGTGGTTTCAAGCCTCAGTTGGAGAGAATGGTGTCCTGTTCGGGACTGCTAATGTCACTGTCTTTCTTACTCTGCATGGAGTGAATGTACCTTCAATCGTTTTCTCCAACTAGGTTTATCCCTATACTTGGTGGACAGAGCAACTGTAAGGTTTGGACATTTCTTGTCTGCCCCTGTTTCTGATATTACGAGTAATCGTCTTTTGTTTCGCATGTAAATATTTATGAGTAACAATTATTGTCAAATGCATATATCAAAAATGAAACATTGGACGTTCTTGCAAAACAAAACAGAAAAAGAAAACAATTTGAAATTTCTTTGTGGAAATGATTTGTATTGATTTTGAAGTCGACCTGTAAATATGCATTTTTTGTACAAGAGGCTGACGTCCTAGTAAGAGAACGCCGCCGAATAATAGAGTTTATACAATTTGTGAAAGACAAAGAAAAACAGTTATGTGAACAATCCCACTGGGTTCCAACTCTGCTATTGCCTTTATATCCTCGAGCATCTCATCACTTTGCCACTTGGTTGAAGGTGCATCAGATTGATTAGCGCCGTCTGAGCTTGATAGTCGATACCGAAGTCTGGTTGTAAGGTGATCCAATGAGACATAGTGTTACGCTTTAATCCCTAATTTTTGCCTGGACCGCCCTTTCGGGTTTTCAGTCCACCAGGATACCCTTTTTTGCCCAAGCCGCCTTTTCAGGTTTTCGACTTGCCGGGTGTAGAAATTTTTTATTTTTTTATTTTTTTATTTTTTATTTTTTTTTTATTTTATTTTCATCCCTTATTTTTGCCCGAACCCTTTTGGTTCGTCGGGAAGCCCTTATTTTTGCCTAGGCCAGTCGACCTAGCGGGTCTTTGATTATGCGTAGTATTTTTTCACCATGTCTGCATTGATGGGGTGAGGAAGGTCGTCACCATCCATGGTGGTTAGAATCATAGCTCCTCCTGAGAAAATGTTCTTAACCACAAATGGCCCCTCGTAAGTAGGGGTCCATTTTCCCCTGGGATCACCTTGAGGTAATACGATGCGTTTGATCACCAGATCCTCAACTTGATACTCTTGTCGTCTGACTTTCTTGTTAAATGCCTTGACCATTCGCTTTTGATACGTCTGACCATGACAAATAGCAGTAAGTCTCTTTTCGTCGATTAAGTTCAGCTGATCAAGCCGGGTCTTGATCCAATCATCCTCACTCAAACCTGCATCCTTCATAATCCGAAGAGAGGGTATCTGGACCTCAATGGGTAAGACTTCTTCCATGCCATACACCAAAGAGTAGGGTGTTTCCCCTGTTGAAGTTCGTGCCGAGGTTCGGTACCCATGAAGAGAAAATGGTAACATCTCGTTCCAATCTTTGTATGTCACCATCATCTTCTGCACAATATTCTTAATATTCTTATTAGCCGCTTCTACAGCCCCATTCATCTTTGGCCGGTAAGGAGAAGAGTTATGATGCTGTATCTTGAACTGCTTGCAGAGCTCGGTGATCATTGTATTGTTGAGATTTGTACCATTGTCCGTAATGATCCTCTCTGGTACACCATATCGACAGATCAGATTATGCCGAATAAACCGTGCCACGACGTTCTTGGTCACTGTAGAAAAGGAAGCTGCCTCAACCCAATTTATAAAGTAATCAATCGCTACCAGGATGAAACGATGCCTGTTAGATGCAGTAGGTCTGATCTCACCAATCATATCGATGCCCCACATTGAAAAAGGCCAAGGAGCCGTCAAGACATTTAGAGGAACTGAAGGTATATACACCTTATCAGCATAGACTTGGAACTTATGACAGGTTCGAGAATGCTGATAACAGTCGGCTTCCATGGTAGACCAATAATATCCTGCCCGTAGGATCTTCTTTGCCATGGTGTGTCCACTGGAATGAGTTCCGAAAGTACCTTCATGTAACTCTTCCATAATCCTTTCTGCCTCGTTCTTATCCACACAACGCAGTAAGGTTGAATCATGGTTATGCTTGTAAAGGATACCATTACTGATGAAGAACTTCACCGTGAACCTCCTCAGAAACTTCTTATTATTTACAGATGCACCCTCGGGATATTCTTGAGCCTCAAGATACCTTTTTACCTCATGAAACCAGGGTTTATCTGCTACTTCTTCAGTCTCAATGTTGCAGCAATGTGCAGGTTCGTCCAACCTTTCAATGGTAATCTGGGGAGCTTCATTGTCCCACCTGACCTTGAACATAGAAGACATTGTAGCTAGCGCGTCCGCCAACTGATTCTCCTCACTTGGGAAATGTTCAAAGGTTATCTCCTCAAAATGTGGAAGCAACGTCAGTACATACTCTTTGTAAGGAATAAGATTTGGGTGTTTCGTATCCCACTCGCCCTTGATCTGACTGATCACGAGAGCGGAATCTCCGAATACACTTAAGAACTTAATCCTTAGGTCGATAGCTGCTCGAAGGCCCATGATGCATGCTTCATACTCTGCCATGTTGTTGGTGCAGTTAAAACATAATCGGGCGGTGAACGGAGTATGACAGCCTTCAGGAGATATGATCACGGCGCCAATGCCATTACCCAAAGCGTTTGAAGCTCCATCAAAATACATAGACCATCGGGATCCTTCCTCAAGTCCTTCATCCGGTCCAGGTGTTTCACAGTCAGTTACCAACATGATGTTCTCATCCGAAAACTCGAAATTCATAGACTGGTAATCATTCACTGCCTGATGTGCCAGATGATCTGCCAACACACTTCCCTTAATTGCCTTTTGGGTTGTATACTGGTGTGATACGGTGGCCAGAACCGGGACGTGTTTCCCTATTTCGTTAAGGAAATTTTGCTGGTTTGCGTTTTGCGTTTGTTTTTGCAAAATGTCGCGGTAAGCAAGAGTTGCCACCGTCTTTTATTTTATCCAACGAGGAAAGGAAAAAAGCACAGAAAAATTCCTTTTTCGAGATATTTCTGAGTATGGGGGGTAGATTATAGAAAGGGAAGGTATTAGCACCCTTTCTATCCGTAGTTATCTACGGGCTCTTAGGTACTTGCTCATCATTTTCAAAATTGTTTTCTTTTTGTTTGTGGGCTTTGAAAAGTTTTTGTTTTGACTTCGATTTAACTCTTGCTTCTGTCTTTAAGAGTGTAATGAAGTGTTTTTTTGAAAATTTGTTTATAAAAGAGTGTAAGTGTGAAAAATTTGTTTGGAATGAGCAAGTACTTAAGAACTAATCTACCTACTAAAAAAAAGAATCGTTCTATGTTTGTTTCCTTTAGAAAACACTATCCTACTATTAGTGAGTAGGTAGCATCGTCGTTGGAGTTTGAAGGGTCAATTCGAAAGGGACGTACGGTCACTAAAGCAATGTTAGGACGTCTTAGTAGTAACCCTAATGTCTTAGATCAATTATCTGAGGCAACAATATCCGAGGCAACCTTTCCGAGGCAACTTTGATCTTTGGACAAAAGGACGACCACTAAAGCATCCTATAAACAATGACCGTTTGTGATCGGTGGATCTGGAACTGACTGTTTAATGCTGGTTTGCGAAATGTCGCAGTAAGCAAGAGGTGCCACCGTCTTTTATTTTCTCCAACATGGACAGGACAAAAGCACAGCAAAATTCCTTATGAGATAGTTTCTCGGTTCGGGAGGTAGATTTATAGAAAGGGAAGGTGTTAGCACCCTTTCTATCCATGGTTATCCATGGGCTCTTAGATACTTGCTCATTTGTGTTTTCAAAATGTTTGCTTTTCAATTGTGAGTGAGTTTGAAAAAGTTTCGTTTAAAGATTTCAGAATGACTCTTGTATCAGTCCTCAAGAGTGTTTGAAAAATTGTTTTGAAAGCTTTTTGAAAGTGTCGGTGTGAAAAGAGTTTTTGATTTGTTTTGAATTAGAGCAAGTATCTATGAGTCATCTACCTACCCTAAGGAATTAGGCTGTGTAAATGTCCTTAAGGTAGTGCCATCCCACCATTGAGAGGTAGGTAGCACCACCATTGGAGGTGTTCGGGTCAATTCGAGTTTAGGGACAGTGTGGTCACCAGAGCAACAGTATGACACCTTAGAAGCTACCCTTATGCCATTGATCCTTTTTAATTCGAGGCAACTTTTCCGAGGCAACTGGATCATGTCATGGACATAAGGACTTACTAAAACGTCCTATACTCGACGACCACGTTTGGAGGGCAAGGCAACAGTGAGGTGTACCCTAAGAGTGGTGTGTGAATTTGTGTGTTGTTTTCATGTTATGTTTTATCTTGTCATTGTATCGTGAGCTACGCATTGTTTTTAATTAGTCATTCATTCTTTCATGCAAAGTTTAGCAGCTAAGAGTGCGGAAATTTAAATGCGGAAAGTAAAATCCTACGCTATTACAAGGCGCGGGTCTATACATCGCCAAATTAACAAAGACCCGTTTGATAAAAAATGTGGAAAATAAATAAATTCCTAATTACTATTACATGGCTTGAGCAATTACATAATATTCACAATAAAATAATGTGCGAAAAGAATAGAAATAGAACGTTCGAGGGCGTTGGACCCTTTTGAAATTAAATTAAATTAAAGGTTAATTAATTATTTAATAAAAGGAAAGAAATGTTTTTCTAATTTTTTTTTTTGTATTTATGAAATAAACAAAATTAAAAGAAACCCTAATTCTAAGTTATTTTTAATTATTAATGAAAAATGTTAAAGTTTAACCTAATTTACTAAAGAATTTATGTACATGTTTATTTACAAAATATTTAGTAATTAATAATAATAATAATGATGAGAAGATTATTTATTAAAAGAAAAGATGAGAATGTTAAAAACCTAATTTCTACATATTTTATTTATTAAGAAAAGTATTAAAATTGAAACCTAAATTAATCTAAATTAATTATTAAAGTTTATCTACAAAATAAATTAATGGTGAAATAATATAATTAAAAAATAAACATTTTTAGTTTCTGATTTTTTATTGTGAAATTTATTTTATGGAATTAAAGAAACAATTAAAAACAATTAAAAGAATAAAAAGGAAAATCAAATAAAAAAATAAAAATGATGCAAACCATGGGGGTTTCAGGCCCAAGGGGAGGTTTTTTTGAACGGTCTGCATTCTTTGGCCATTGGATTGGGTTTCATGGCCATTTGTGTTCTGGCTGTTGGCCATTTGTGTTCTGGCATCAACGTTCCTTAATCTTCTCAGGATGTCTGTCTCGTCATGCATAAGTTGTTCTACTTTGGCCATTTGGCTTTTGGCTTTTGGCCATTTGGCTTTTAGCTTTTGGCCATTTGGCCATTTGGCTTTTGGCCTCAACGTTCCTTAATGAACCTGCATGGGATCCTGTCTAAATCCTTACTGGAAAAGTAGTGACCTGAATGCTTTTATGCCCTTTGGATCATGGAGATCAAGCCAGCCTTATCCTTACTGAAGAAGTAGTGAGGTGTTGGTTTGTAACTGTGATGGCTTGTTTGTAGTGAGAGAGGGATTTGTAATAAGGATTTCAAGGTTTTAGGGTTCTTGAAAGAATTTGATATTCTAACAGTGTTGTGGCAAGGTTTTTTCTCTCTTTTCCTCCTTTTTTTTTTCTCTGGTTTGTGTGAAAAGAAGGTGATTATATAATGGAAATTAGGGTAAAGAAAATGGGCTTTGAATGTGCAATTGGGCCTCAAATGTTTACTTGAGTTCGTCACTTTCCAGGCTAAACCGCAGGGACTTAAGTGCAATTTTTGAAGTTGAAATGTGAAAACAAAATGTAGCCGACATCAAGAACTAACTCCTGTCCGAAAATCAGCTCAATCGGATAAACGGTGAATTAGTTATGAATTTTTGAAGTTTCAGCTCATACAAACTTATTTTGGGCTCCAGTGTCGACTCTGACACGTTCTTCAATAAAAAACAAGTATTGATCGGTACATAATTTGGTCTCGACTTTTGAAGCAAAGTTGTAGATCTATGAGTCAGTGACCTTGTGTAAAAATATGAGCCCAATCCGATAAAAATTAACCGAGTTATGAATTTCGAAGTTTCGGCCCAGATGAAATAATATTCAGCATTCAGGATTTTTGGCGTGTCATGCACTCTGAGCAAAAAACGAAGGCCTTTTGAATACCGTTTGAACTCAATACCTTCTGCGAAAGTGTAGCCAACTCAATTTGTGAAATTTTGGCGCCGGAACCAGCTCGATACGATGAAAATCGACCAAGTTATGATTTTCTGAACATGACGCAAATAAACTTCTGTCACAAATTTTCTGTATGAAAATACTTGATAAATCCACATTTTTGAAGACCTTCTTATCGAAATTGGCTTCCAGCTGTGAGAGATGAAAACGTAGATAATGTCAAGACGGAATTTTGGCCACCGGAACAGGTTCAAAATGAGTCACGATCTTCAAGTTATGAATTTTTTAGCGCGTAAAAACTGCACTTTCAGCACACTTTTTCATCATATTTCTTCGAGAAAACTCACACATTCGGATACCTTCCTTAAAGAATTGACTCTTGAGCCGAACCTGAATTTGAAAATACGTTGTCAGAGATATCTTGGCGAAAGAACACCTGAATATGACGCGCCGGGTTGGACTTGTGAATTTTTCTTGAAATGTATTGGGAAATATGGGAGGGCAAATTTTGGGGTACAACAGTTGCCCCTGTTCAATCTTCTTAAACCTGAGGTTGTAGATTGGCTTGCGTGCCTTTCGTGATCCGAAGGTGGAAGATGATTGAACACTAAAGTGCCCAGAAATTTAAGCTCACATAGAGTGTGTTAGCAGTATGATGTAGGGAATGGGCTCACAGATGCCATGTTGAGAGATGATGGATATGAGGATGGGCTTATAGATGCCATCTGGAAATGCGACAGAACCTTCTCTAGAATGGGCTTATAGACGCCATTTGGAGACTGTTGGTATGTGGATGGGCTTACAGATGCCATCTAGGTGTCGTTTGCGTAAGAGATTCCTTAGCGAGAACTTGCGTACCTGAGAAAAGAAAATAATTACCTGGCCTGTTACAGGAGTTGATCTTCAAACTCTTTGTGTAGATGTGCCCTGGCTGGATACAGGAATCGAATCTTTAAACTCTTCAGATGTGCCCTGGCAAGATACAGGAATCGAGTCTAGAGAATATAGTCGTCAACAGATACACCCTGGCAAGATACAGGAATCGAGTCTGGAATTAGTCGTCAACAGATACACCCTGGCAAGATACAGGAATCGGATCTTCGAACTCTTCAGACGTGCCCTGGCAAGATACATGAATCGAGTCTGGTAATCAGAGAGGTTGGTGAGTTGTCTCTACTGACAGGTTATTTCCCTGGACGGGTGGTCTTTAACGATGAGTGTCTATAACGACGAGTGTCTATAATGACGAGTGTCTATAACGACGAGTGTCTATGACGACGAGTGTCTATAACGACGGGTGTCTATACTGACGAGTGTCTATAATGACGAGTGTCTATGACGACGAGTGTCTATAACGACGAGTGTCTATGACGACGAGTGTCTATAACGACGAGTGTCTATAACGACGAGTGTCTATGACGACGAGTGTCTATAACGACGAGTGTCTATAACGACGAGTGTCTATAACGACGAGTGTCTATGACGACGAGTGTCTATAACGACGAGTGTCTATAACGACGAGTGTCTATAACGACGAGTGTCTATAACGACGAGTGTCTATAACGACGAGTGTCTATAACAACGGGTTGTATCAGAGAAATCTTTAGGCATTGATTTAACTGGATTTGTATTCTTTGACTGGGTTAGTCTCTTTTGACTGTATTCGTCTACATAGTTGATCATTTAACTGTATCCTTCCTGAAAGGTAAAGGTCAGTCATATGCAATGCATGATATGAATCAAGCAATGATGTTCTCAACACATGAGATTGTATGATATGATGTGTATATGCATGTATCAAGATGTATAACAATGTGATGTTTATGAATATATCTTCGTCTGGGAAAACAGATCCTTGACGGATGCCGGGAAGTCAAATCCTAGGATGATGTTGAAGAGTAAGATTCTTTGTTTCCGTTGGGGATGATGATTGCAAGAATACCGGTAGGAGAAGATGACTCCATTGGGGAATAAACTTGGCGAATAGATTACTCTGCGGGGAGTGAACTCTATGGGGAAAGAGAGGTACTTCGCTGAGGTTTGATGATAACTCCGCTGGGAATACCATTGTTGAGCTCTGTTAGAAGATTGGATGAACCCTGCTGGGGATAGGAAGACTTCGCCGAGGACGATCTTTCCGTGGCTTTTAGCTGAGGATAACCCAGTTATAAGCTCTGGTGGAGAAATAACCTTTGAATAAAACTTGGGGAGACGCGTTCGCTCTGCAGGGAGTGAAGGTATCTTGGTCGCATTCTTCAGCTGAACTTACCTTGGCACTTCGGTGGACAGAGCAACTGGATCATTTAGACAACTCATTATTGCCCCAGTTTCTGTTGGAGAAGAAGGTACCTGTGAAGGTGCTTGATGACTGCCGATTGACAAATCTTTTTCTGGTAGGCAAGTGACGAGATGACGGGACATAGTCGTACGCTTTGATCCCTAATTTTGCCTGGACCGCCCTTTCGGGTTTTCAGTCCACCGGGATACCCATTTTTTCCCAAGCCGCCTTTTCAGGTTTTCGACTTGCCGGGTATACAGATTTTTTTCATTTCATCCCTTATTTTTGCCCGAACCCTTTTGGTTCGCCGGGAAGCCCTTATTTTTGCCTAGGCCAGTCGACCTAGCGGGTCTTTGATTTTGCGTAGTATTTTTTCGACTATTTCCACGCTCTCAGGATGTAGGGAGGTGCCCCTGTCAGTAGTGTAGTGTTGCCATACTACTAGAAGATCTTTGTTTGATCGTCCAACGCTCCAAGTGATCCAGATGGAGATTTTCCCTAGGCTGGTTGGCCTTTTGAGAGATTCTCTGAATCTTGACTTAACTTCCCCAGATGATGGACAATGATCATGCCCGCCCCCTTGGTTGGAAGTGCTTTTGTTCACTAGATATTCGTCGTGCGAATTTCTTTGCTGTTCGAACAAAAGTCATATGCGAACGAAGTTATGTTAAAATGCAAAGCTTATGTCTGTCTTGAAGATTTTTAAAAATGCATTTTTCAGTAAAACAAGCAAGCTTTGTAAAATGTGATGTCAACTTAAGATTTTACAGCGAGCCTTAAGGAGTCAGGATACCTTTCGTAACAGTATGCCTTCGAACTAACCCATGCTTCAGCTAGGACTTTTGAGGGTTATAACGTGGCCTGGTTCACGGTTTAAGAAACAAAGGATAAAGGCTCAAATTATTTGTACCCACCCGCTCTTCGTGATGTTCTTCGAACCTAAAACTCAGTTGATCGTGCGTTAGACCTTGTTCGAGTCTTTGCTTTGATGCTCCAGTGATGGTTCGGATATTGACAATTTATTTTGAATGGGCAGTCATTCCTTTTTGTTGTTGAGGGTTTGTATGACCTCCTTCTTCTTTTTTTTTTTTTTTGTTATCCCTATTTTTTTTGCCTGAACTGTTCTCTTTGGTGATTACAGTCAGCGGGATGCCCCAGTTTTGTAAGTCTCCTTCATAGGTTTTGACTTAATGAGTTTTTATTTTGAGAAGTAATGACTGCCTGCCTGTATGATTGTTCGGAACCATCATTGTCTTTCTTTGTTTTGTAAGGATCTCTTTGGTGCCATTTGTTATGCACTTGGATCAACTGAGAGAACAACCCTGCCCCAGGTTATGATTAAGGTTTTTAATTTTCGAAAAGAAAAACTCCTACTTCTTTGGCTCGAAGGGGGTTGACGAGGGATTATCTTCCTTATAACTCCAGTGTTTAGGAATTGAAACAATGCCTGTACCTCATCAGCGGGGTCTGTTCAAAAGCATACTGTAGATTGTGGTATCGTTTTCGTCATCCTCCCTCAAGAGGCTTAGAATTTTAGTTCAAGAGTTAACATCAAAAAATATGAAAATAGTTTGCATATAGTGAATACGAAATAATTACTTCAAAACAGACATGTGTAATGCATTAATGAAATAACCAAGTTTGACATGAAATAAAATGTTTGAACAATCAAAGAAAATTACAATCTGAACATTCAAATGAACAAAAGTTTCCAATCCTAGCCATGTTTTGACAAGGGAGCAGTGGTCACATTCGGAGTCTCTGGAGAGTCGAACTGGACTTCCTTCGCGTCGATCAGATCCTGAACCTTGTTTCTCAAAGTCCAACAATCATCTGTAGCATGCCCCGGGCTGTCAGAATGATAATCGCAGCGAACGTTGGGGTTATACCTTGAAGGCGTCCTGTTGGGATTCTTTGGAGGGTCCATGAGAGTTACCAACTTGGTTTCCAGCAACTGTGGCAATATCTGTGACAAGGTCATGCCGAGGGGAGTGAATTGCCTTTTGGGTCTCTCTTCCCTTTGCTGATTGTGACGCTGAGGAGCGCCGGCCGGTTTTGCAATAACCACCGCGTTGACGTCTTGGCGGTGTTCGGACCTATTCTGCCCTCTTGAGCCATAGACAGCACTAGATTCTCTCTTGGATGGTTTCTTCTCAATGTTCGAGGAGTCACCATTCTGTATTTTCCCTGACTTGATTCCAGCTTCTATTCTTTCCCCGGTCAAGACTAAATATGTAAACCCAGCAGCAGAATTCCCAATCAGGTGGTTGAAGAATGGACCAGACAGGGTCCCCAAGAACATGTCGACGAGCTCGCGGTCAGTCAGAGGTGGTTGTACCCTTCCAGCAAGGTCCCTCCATTTTTGAGCATATTCTTTAAAACCTTCGCCTGCACCCATAGACATTCCCTGAAGCTGAGTGTGTGTGGGAGCAAGGTCGGCATTGTATTGGTACTGTTTATAGAATGCAGTGGCCAAGTCCTCCCAGCTGCGGATATTGGCTCCATTCAGTTGATAGAACCAGTCGAGTTGAGTCCCTGCCAGACTATCCTGAAAGAAGTGAATCCACAAATTCTTGTCAGCCGTGTAGGGCTGGATCCTCCTTATGTATGACATGAGATGCAGCTTAGGGAAGGAGGCCCCGTCATATTTTGCAAAAGCAGGTGCTTTGAGTTTATGTGGGATTACCACCCCAGAAGACAGACCTAGATCTTCGAAGTCCAGGCCGAGCACTTTTTGTATCTCCATGGCACTTAGCCGGTCTTCCAACTGTTTATACCTGTCCTCAGCTGGAGGGTACTGCTCATCATTGTAATCCGTCTCGTTGTCGGAGACCACTAGACTAGGAACCTCCCTTTCTTGGGGACTATCTTTACCAACAGATGGGGTAGTCTGCTCAACTTCATTTTGTGATCCATTCCCCGATTTGCGTCTAGGATTGAACAACACTGTTCTCTTCTTCTTCTTTTTCGAAAGCAGGGTCTTCAGATCTTGTTGCCCCTGGGCCAAACTCATGATCAGCTCTTGGAACTGGGCGTTCTGAGCCTGGAGAGCCTTGATGGATTGCTCAGTAGATGTTTCCGGATTCATGATGAGACTGCTGAAATAAACAGCAAAGAAGGTAAGCAACCTGTAGAAAAAAGGGTACCTGTTATGCAATGATGTGTATGTATGCATGCGATGTTTTCAAGGATCTCGCGGGGTAAACAAGAAAATTTGTTAAAATTAGAATCTGGTATCTTGATTGAAGTAACTTCGTGTTGTAGAGAGTCCTTCTTCAAGGGTCAAAGGCTCACCATATCCAGTGGGTCATAGCCCCTGACAACCTTGGCTAGAGGAAAATAAATCCCCTTTGCCCCTTGCCAGACATGTTGGTTCATCATGACCTACATCACAAGCCCTTGAGATCCTTGAAATGGGTTAGTCCATATGCGGGATGCATGCAATGGTATGATGTTATGCTATGCATGGGGTAATGTAGGTAAACCCTGTTATGAGTCCCAATTAAGGACTATAAACAAAACCTGCAAGAAACTCAAGTGTCAGATAACAAGCATGCAAGTAGTCAAGTATGAAAGCACACAAGTCACACCACAACCCTTAGAGTTTAGGCCAGCATGGGGTCTGGGTATTACCCTCTTGAAGTTGGTGGGCTCAAACCTGTCCTATCAAAGTAACCGGGTTCTAAGGGTCCCAATATCATTGGATTGCTTTCATTGTTCATCGTTTCGATTTAGCCACTGAACTGGCGACCGAAATATTCCAAGAAAACAATCCTCAATTGAGTGTAGTATCGAGTATCAACCAACCTCGGACTGCACCAAAGTCAATTATCTCACTACCCTAAAGAGGCCAAGATGGTTCAATTAAGGTTCCTAAGGTCAGTTGATGCTTCACGACACCACGCGGAGGCCCCGTACTCTCCTTGACTGAACTCAAGGGTTACCGGTACACACCAAAGTGCCACATCAACGTAGCAGACTGCTTCAACCATGTCGGTATACCCCGCACAGTTCCCTCACAGTCTTGTTGCTACTTTCTAAGAAGGTATCCCCCAGATCCGGGTTAGGATCTATAGAACTCCCGAGACAGTCCCATAATTTAAAGCAAACAATTCAGACAATTGAAAACACAAGTGATCTTAGTCCTAAGGTACACCTCACTTTATAAATTTCCCCAGCAGAGTCGCCAGTTCTGTGATCAGTGGATCTGGAATTGGCTGTTTAATGCTGTTTCGCGAAATGTCGCGGTAAGCAAGAGTCGCCACCGTCTTTTATTTTCTCCAACATGGACAGGACAAAAGCACAGTAAAATTCCTTATGAGATAGTTTCTCGGTTCGGGAGGTAGATTTATAGAAAGGGAAGGTGTTAGCACCCTTTCTATCCATGGTTATCCATGGGCTCTTAGATACTTGCTCATTTGTGTTTTCAAAATGTTTGCTTTTCAATTGTGAGTGAGTTTGAAAAAGTTTCGTTTAAAGATTTCAGAATGACTCTTGTATCAGTCCTCAAGAGTGTTTGAAAAATTGTTTTGAAAGCTTTTTGAAAGTGTCTGTGTGAAAAGAGTTTTTGATTTGTTTTGAATTAGAGCAAGTATCTATGAGTCATCTACCTACCCTAAGGAATTAGGCTGTGTAAATGTCCTTAAGGTAGTGCCATCCCACCATTGAGAGGTAGGTAGCACCACCGTTGGAGGTGTTCGGGTCAATTCGAGTTTAGGGACAGTGTGGTCATCAGAGCAACAATATGACACCTTAGAAGCTACCCTTATGCCATTGATCCTTTTTAATTCGAGGCAACTTTTCCGAGGCAACTGGATCATGTCATGGACATAAGGACTTACTAAAACGTCCTATACTCGACGACCACGTTTGGAGGGCAAGGCAACAGTGAGGCGTACCCTAAGAGTGGTGTGTGAATTTGTGTGTTGTTTTCATGTTATGTTTTATCTTGTCATTGTATCGTGAGCTACGCATTGTTTTTAATTAGTCATTCATTCTTTCATGCAAAGTTTAGCAGCTAAGAGTGCGGAAATTTAAATGCGGAAAGTAAAATCCTATGCTATTACAAGGCGCGGGTCTATACATCGCCAAATTAACAAAGACCCGTTTGATAAAAAATGTGGAAAATAAATAAATTCCTAATTACTATTACATGGCTTGAGCAATTACATAATATTCACAATAAAATAATGTGCGAAAAGAATAGAAATAGAACGTTCGAGGGCGTTGGACCCTTTTGAAATTAAATTAAATTAAAGGTTAATTAATTATTTAATAAAAGGAAAGAAATGTTTTTCTATTTTTTTTTTGTATTTATGAAATAAAGAAAATTAAAATAAACCCTAATTCTAAGTTATTTTTAATTATTAATGAAAAATGTTAAAGTTTAACCTAATTTACTAAAGAATTTATGTACATGTTTATTTACAAAATATTTAGTAATTAATAATAATAATAATGATGAGAAGATTATTTATTAAAAGAAAAGACGAGAATGTTAAAAACCTAATTTCTACATATTTTATTTATTAATAAAAGTATTAAAATTGAAACCTAAATTAATCTAAATTAATTATTAAAGTTTATCTACAAAATAAATTAATGGTGAAATAATATAATTAAAAAATAAACATTTTTAGTTTCTGATTTTTTATTGTGAAATTTATTTTATGGAATTAAAGAAACAATTAAAAACAATTAAAAGAATAAAAAGGAAAATCAAATAAAAAAATAAAAATGATGCAAACCATGGGGGTTTCAGGCCCAAGGGGAGGTTTTTTTGAACGGTCTGCATTCTTTGGCCATTGGATTGGGTTTCATGGCCATTTGTGTTCTGGCTGTTGGCCATTTGTGTTCTGGCATCAACGTTCCTTAATCTTCTCAGGATGTTTGTCTCGTCATGCATAAGTTGTTCTACTTTGGCCATTTGGTCATTTGGCTTTTGGCCCCAACGTTCCTTAATGAACCTGCATGGGATCCTGTCTAAATCCTTACTGGAAAAGTAGTGACCTGAATGCTTTTATGCCCTTTGGATCATGGAGATCAAGTCAGCCTTATCCTTACTGAAGAAGTAGTGAGGTGTTGGTTTGTAACTGTGATGGCTTGTTTGTAGTGAGAGAGGGATTTGTAATAAGGATTTCAAGGTTTTAGGGTTCTTGAAAGAATTTGATATTCTAACAGTGTTGTGGCAAGGTTTTTTCTCTCTTTTCCTCTTTTTTTTTCCTCTGGTTTGTGTGAAAAGAAGGTGATTATATAATGGAAATTAGGGTAAAGAAAATGGGCTTTGAATGTGAAATTGGGCCTCCAATGTTTACTTGAGTTCGTCACTTTCCAGGCTAAATCGCAGGGACTTAAGTGCAATTTTTGAAGTTGAAATGTGAAAACAAAATGTAGCCGACATCAAGAACTAACTCCTGTCCGAAAATCGGCTCAATCGGATAAACGGTGAATTAGTTATGAATTTTTGAAGTTTCAGCTCAGACAAACTTATTTTGGGCTCCAGTGTCGACTCTGAGACGTTCTTCAATAAAAAACTGGTATTGATCGGTGCATAATTTGGTCTCGACTTTTGAAGCAAAGTTGTAGATCTATGAGTCAGTGACCTTGTGTAAAAATATGAGCCCAATCCGATAAAAATTGACCGAGTTATGAATTTCGAAGATTCGGCCCAGATGAAATAATATTCAGCATTCAGGATTTTTGGCGTGTCATGCACTCTGAGCAAAAAACGAAGGCCTTTTGAATACCGTTTGAACTCAATACCTTCTGCGAAAGTGTAGCCAACTCAATTTGTGAAATTTTGGCGCCGGAACCAGCTCGATACGATGAAAATCGACCAAGTTATGATTTTCTGAACATGACGCAAATAAACTTCTGTCACAAATTTTCTGTATGAAAATACTTGATAAATCCACATTTTTGAAGACCTTCTGATCGAAATTGGCTTCCAGCCGTGAGAGATGAAAACGTAGATAATGTCAAGACGGAATTTTGGCCACCGGAACAGGTTCAAAACGAGTCACGATCTTTAAGTTATGAATTTTTTAGCGCGTAAAAACTGCACTTTCAGCACACTTTTTCATCATATTTCTTCGAGAAAACTCACACATTCGGATATCTTCCTTAAAGAATTGACTCTTGAGCCGAACCTGAATTTGAAAATACGTTGTCAGAGATATCTTGACGAAAGAACACCTGAATATGACGCGCCGGGTTGGACTTGTGAATTTTTCTTGAAATGTTTTGGGAAATATGGGAGGGCAAATTTTGGGGTACAACACCGTTTATCAAAGGCAACCAAGTGGGAGTGTACCCTAAGAGTGCGCATGTGCGAATGATTCAGTTCCAGTTTATTCATCTTTGCACAATTTAGGTGATCTAATTGTTTTAAAGTTAACATACATTCTTGTCATGCAAACCCTAATAATTCATACATCTAACAGTTGATAATTTGCGGAATTTAAAGTGCGGAAATTAAACTACGCTATCACAAGGCTTCAGGTACTTACATAGCCAAAAACAAACCCTTTGAAAATAAAAGCGATAAATGTAAAAGTCCTAATTAAAACTATTATAAACTGTGAGCAGATACAATAATTGGATAAAGAATAATAAAGTGCGCGATGAAAATTAGATCGAATGCGAAACTAGGGTTTTGACCCTTCTAACCTAATTAAAAGAAAAATTGCTTTTTTGTTGTTTTTAATATTTTTAAAAGAAAAGAACTAAGTTTTTCTAAATTAAATGTGAAAATTAATTAGTGATTAAATTAATTAGTAAAAATAATTACAAGACCTATTTTTGGTTTTTTGTTATTTTAGGAAATAATTAAGTTAGTAATAAAAACCTATTTATTCTAATTAATTTTAATTATTTGCAAAAAGAATTAAAATTTTCTAAATTAATAAACCTAATTAAATTAATTACCTTTTTTAATAAAAATAAATATCTTGAATTTAATTGGATAAAAAATGTTTTTTTTGTGATTTTTTTGATAAAAAAGAAAAATAATTTGGTTAGTAATTAAATTAAATAAACAAAAATAATTAAATGAAATATGAAAAGAAAGAATAAGAGCTGGGCCTGAAACAACATTGTTGGAGGGTGCAAATAGCACCATAGAATTTGGGCCCAAAATAGTGATGATCCATGCTGACTTTCTTGGATCCAGTATGATGCGCTGACCCTGGCTCATGGTGTTCCTTCTTGGATGGCCATCAGATTTGGCCATCCAACCACTTGGCATGATTGATGATGAAGACCTATGGTGGTCTCTTGGCTTGCACGCACACTAAATTGCCTGAAAATAAATAAGAAAATAAAAAATGCTGGAGGCAGGGATCGAACCCCTGACCTCCAGCCTCCCAATGCCTTAACAACTAGCTGGCTACCATTGGGCCATTTGTTTTTGTTGTAACAATAATGCAAAATAATAAACAAATAAGAAACAAGCGCGATAATGGAATTTCAGCGCGAAAATTCAAAAGACCCAATAGGAGGGTGCCAGCAAATCGTCTCCTTCCTCTCTCCGTGGGTAAATGTAAAACACTTTTACCTACAGACGTTTTGTCCATCGCTATAGGCATTATTCATTCCAAAATCCTCCATGGGCAACATAAATGGAAACTAGCGCCATGGTTGAGTTCGTCTCATCATCCTGAACACGATGGTACCACTTACGAAGGCCAATTTCCCCTGTAATCAAAAACCCTAAAACAAAGCTCTGAAACCTAGTGTTGTACCCCGAAATTTGCCCTCTCTTTCTTCAGGAAATCATCTTGGATTTTCAAGGTCCCTCTGAAACAAATCCAAGTCCTGAGTTATCATTTTTTGCCCAAGCAGACCATTTACAAGAGCAAGATGATCACACAAGCTCTAAAGACAACGCTTTTATCTTGAGAAAAAAATTAAATTCTAAACACTTGAAATGTTTCTTTTAAAAAAAATGAAAATGATGAGTGTTTAAGAAAAAATCAGCGTTTCAGAACTTCTGGACCAATTCCGGATAAAAAACGGTCAGAAGTTGCAAGCTTGGCTCAGCGTAGTCAGAGGTTGGCTCTTCAGCAGCTACATCAGCTCAATCAGAAGTTGTAAACGTGGTTCAGTATGAAGCCTCAGACAGAACATGACTCTTTCAGCAGTTACGCAAGCTCAGTCAGAATTTGCTAAAGGAATGCAAAAGAAGCAGGGAAGTCTGAAGGCTCTTTCAGAACATGCTGAAATCAGAAGATGAAGAGGTCAGAAGAGTGGGTGTTACACTGATACAGAATCTCTAAGCCCAGGAGGTCCAGAAGCAAATCCAAGGAACATATCAGAAAATCAGGAGAATCCCCAGAACTTACTAAGACAACAGGAAGCCAAGGCCAGAGCATGGTTTACGCTGTTCTTTTTTGAAACAGAATTGCTGATTCAACGTTGGTTTCCATTACCAGAATATTGATGTTGATAGGTCTTATCACCATTTAATGCTCATTAATGCTTCCAACCACTTCTGAACATTCATCTAAGTAATCCCTTCACGTGTGGCTTGGAAAACGCCTTTATGCAGATTCTGGCATGGGTCTACACGCCACCGCCCACTTAAGAGGTCAATTCTCTCCAATCCACGCCTGCTGTTGCAGCCTAGGCTGAAGGCTATCTGTTATCACAACTTCCCAGGAATTTCTGTCAAAGAACAATTCAAACTCTGTTGGCGCTTTAATGTTCAAGGCACCCACAAGAACTTTACCTATAAATAGAGAGTCATTGTCCACTGCAAAAGGGCGTTCAAGAAACAGAAAAATTGCTAAGAGAGAAACAGAAACCCTTAGCAAAATAGTGTTCTGAAACTCTGCCAAAATCTCCAGTTTGTTTCATAACTTTGAATTTCTCATCTTCAAACTTTATCCAATACCCAGTTTTCTGTGTGAACTAAAAAACCTCTTTTCAAACCTCTGACCCTACATACGCATACACCTTCACCTTCCTTTTTTCCAAAAAGAATCTGTCCAGAACACCACCAGAGCCAAAAGCTAGCTTTCACCCACAAGCTTTTCCAACAGCCAGGTAAGCACCTGCTGACCTTCATCACGCTACTAAGCATCATCAGCTGTGCATACTCAAATAAACATAATGTAAATATCATGTTGTTGTTGTTTATATTCTGAGGATTTTCATACCTCAGAACGTTCTGAGCCAGTGTGGGACTTGCCTGTGACCTTGTTGGTTCTGCCCTCTGAAACATTTTGACATTTGCTGGATCTGTTCCAAATATGTTTCCTATTTTGTGGAATAATAACAAAATTGCAGATGTTCTGATTAGTACAGGGAAAAGCCAAGTGTTGACTTTGACGTTAGCACATTTGAAGCTTGTTTTGCTCTCAATGATATCAGAACCTCTGAGAGTTATTGCCTTTCCAGCAGAATCAGAACTTCTGGTTTCTCCACTAACAAACTTCTGTCTTGCAGCGCAGGGGGGTCAGAACTTCTGATTTCCCCACTAACAGGGTTCTGTTTTGCAGGTGCCAGAGTCAGAAGTTCTGACTCATACAGTTTAACCAAGAGGTTGATCATCTGGCAGCGGATCTGAGTCAGAACTTCTGATGACCTCTCAGCAGCGCGCTGGCTCCCTCTCTCTCTCTCTCTCTCTCTATATCTTGCTTTTTGCTATTTTCTTTTTTGTCTATTTTTCTCGTTGAACCCCTCATGTACAAATGTGTATCCCAATCCCCTAATTGTTGTAATAGCGTAGGATTTTATATTTCCGCTTCTTATTGCTAGTAATTAGGACGTGTATGGCAAGATAAAATCAATGAAATAGAAAATCCTAATTTAAAGAAAAAAAACTTTTGTATGCAATAAAACACACTTGCACACTAACACCCCTAGGGTTACATCCACTTGTTGCCTTTCAAAATTGGGCCATATTGCATGTTAGGTCTCTTTGGGCAAAACAAACAATTCAAATGATCATAGTCCCTCGATGACGCTTTCGAAAGTTGCCTAAAAATGATCAAGTCCCTTAAAGAAAAATTGCCCAAAGATACTTGGCACCATTGCAATTATGGTCCAAACGATGACCCGCGCCCGTCCCTTTCACATCCTAACACAAGATTGTCCACCAAATGCAATGGTGGAACAAAATTGTTAAAAGGGTTAAAACATAGCAAAGATCTTTGAGAAATTTAGGAGTAGACAACCTCTTAGTTACTTGAATCAAACTTGAAAAACAAAACACTTGCCTATTTTAAAAAAAAAACCACACATCACTACACTTTCAAAACAACTTTCAAAAAACAAATGAAAAAACTTTTCAAAAGACGTACACCTTTGTATACATCCCAACATGGATCGTTACAAAGGTTGCCACCACATTGGCCTCTTTTCAAAAAAACATTTTCAAACCCACACACACAAAGCACCATTTCAAACAATTGAAAATTAAAGCAAGTTGATCTAAGCAAGTAACTAAGAGCCCATGGATAACCATGGATAGAAAGGGTGCTAATACCTTCCCTTTCTATAATCTACTCCCCGAACCCAAGAAAACATCTCAAAGGTTTTTGCTGTGCTTTTTAAACCTTTCCTTAAGATAAAATAAAAAGTCGGTGGCAACTCTTGCTCAACCGAAACATTTGCGAAAACAAACGCAAAACCATAGTCAGTTCTCCCACCGTACCACAGAACTGGCGACTCTGCTGGGGATTTATTTAAAAGTGGAGTGACCTTAGGGCTTAGATCATCCTCTTGCATGACTAAATTGTTTGATTTGATTGCTTTATATCTTGGCTCTCTTGTTTGGGTTTACAATCCTACACCCGGATTTTGGGAAACATTCATAGATAGCAATATGTTTTGGAAACTGTGCGGGGTATACCGACACGGTCGAAGCAATAGCTATATTAGTGCGACATATTTGTGAGTACCGGTAACCCTTAAGTTCAATCAAGGAGAGTACGGGGCCGCTGAGTGATGTCACTAAGCACTAATGACCTAGAACCTTACTTGACCATCTTGGCCTTTTATTAGGGGTAGTGAGATGACCGGCTTTGGTGCAGTCCGAAGTTGGTAGATACTCGATACTACACTCATTGAGGGTTGTTTTCTTGGAATATTTTGGTCGCTAGTTAAGTGGCTAAACCAAAACAATGAACGATGAAAACAATCCAGTGATATTGAGCTCCTTAGAACCCGGTTACTATTTATAGGACAGGTTTTTAAGCCAACTACACTCAAGAGGGTACTTACCTATGAAACCCCATGCAAGCCTGAAATTAGGGTTTGGTGTGATTTGCTTGTACATATGTTTGTGCATACATCATGAACATCATAAAGCATCATATGCACTCACTAACCATTTCAAGGGTTTAGATCTTCATCTTTGTTCTTGTTTTGTAGGTCATGGAAATTCCTCGCAGAAAAACCATCCAGGTCAACCTTGTGAGAATCTCTCCTCAACTCAAGGAGCTCACCTCAAGAATTCCGGAAAGCTCATCCTTCAGTGAAAGACATGGTAGACTGCTCAGCTTAGTCAACACCAACATTGAAGAAGATATGATGAAGGTGCTATTCCAGTTCTTTGACCCTCTTCACAACTGTTTCACTTTCCCTGACTACCAGTTGGTACCCACTTTGGAAGAATTTTCTCAACTCTTGAGAATTCCTATCCTTAATCAACTACCTTTCAACGGTACGGAAAAGGAACCAAAGCCGGAAGATGTTGCTCGAGAATTACATCTACAGCCTTCTGACATCAAGGGGCATTGGGAAACTAGAAGCGGTGTCAAAGGCTTCTTAGCAAAATTCTTGTTTGAGAAGGCACAGGAGTGTTGGAATGCATTGGACCTACAAGCCTTTGAAGAGGTTGTGGCACTCCTTATCTATGGGTTGGTCTTGTTCCCAAATTCTGACCAATTGGTAGATGTCAACGCCGTCAAAATCTTCTTGTCCAGAAATCCAATACCAACATTGCTTGGGGACATCCTTCACTCATTTTACACACGAACAATGAGAAAGAGGGGTGTTCTCATGTGCTGTACTCCTCTCCTTGCAAGGTGGTTTATTTCGCACCTTCCACAATCTGTCTTGAAGAATGACCAAGGCTCAAGGTGGTCCCAACGGTTGATGACTCTTACTCACTCTGATGTACATTGGTGTTCTCGGTCCAGAGAAAATATCATCATCGTCGATCATTGTGGAGAGTTTCCTAATGTTCCTTTACTTGGAATTAGAGGAGGTATCACCTACAACCCTTGCCTGGATTTGAGGCAATTTGGATATGCACGAAGAGATGGTCCTCACGACATGTTGATTCCTGACCTAGTTTTTGACTTCGACAACGATGCGCAAGGACTTCGCCAAAGATTCATCAGAGCTTGGGGAAGACCCAACAAGGTTGATAGCAAGACTCTGGGACACAAGAACTCCATCCCTCTTGAGCCTTATCTCAAGTGGGTACGAGCCCGAGCCTAAAGTCTAATGATGCCTTATCCTCATGTTCTCCCTGTGATTAAAGAGCCCGTCAAGGAAGGAGAGGTTCCCTACACCATCCTACATCCTGACATGCCTACATCGTGGGAGGAGATGCAGAAGAGTTGGATCCAACTCAAGGAGGAACAGAACACTTTTGAAGCCAGCTTCTACGCCAACGAGAAGAAGGTTTTAGATCTCACCCGCCGACTCCATGAGCAAGAGGCCCTCAACACCTACATTGCGCCGAAGAGGATGCGCAACGTCTTTTTACCTTGAGAAGTTGTTTTTGTAATATTTGGCCCATGGGGCATTTATGTACTAACAAATCTTTTCTTATTAATATGACGTGCGTTCTCTTTGTCTGCAACAATTGTGAATTTCTAAAAACCCTTGAATGCATTGCATAGATAGCATCTCATGCATCATGTGCATAACAGGTACCCATTTTTATACAGGTTGCTTAATCCTCTTCGCTGTTTATTTTGAACAGTCATCATGAATCCGGACTCATCTAGTGAGCAAGCAATCAAGGCCCTTCAGGCCCAAAGTGCCCAGTTTCAAGAAATGGTCCTGAGCCTGGCCCAAGGTCAGCAAGAGCTGAAGGCTCTACTGCTGAAGAAGAAGAAGAAAAATAGAACTGTGTTATTCAACACTGGACGCAGGTTTGGGAACACACTCCATAACGAGGCTGATCCAACTACTTCCTCTGCAGAGAAAGATAGTCCCCAAGGGGGAGGAGCTCCTAGTCCTGCAGTCTCTGACAACGAGACGGACTACAATGACGAACAATACCCACCCGCTACTGACAGATACAAGCAATTAGAAGACCGCTTGAGTGCCATGGAGATTCAGAATGTGTCGGGGCTGGATTTCGGAGATATGGGGTTATCTTCTGGGGTGGTAATCCCACACAAGTTTAAGGCGCCTGACTTTGCCAAATACGACGGGGCTTCCTGTCCAAAGCTGCATCTAAGGTCGTACGTAAGGAAGATCCAGCCTTACACGGCAGATAAGAACCTTTGGATCCATTTCTTTCAAGACAGCCTTTCTGGGGCTCAGCTGGAGTGGTTCTATCAGCTAGAAGGAACCAGTGTCTGAAACTGGGAAGACTTGGCCACCGCCTTTTACAAACAATATCAGTACAATTCTGACCTTGCTCCCACGCGTACCCAACTTCAGGGTATGTCTCTGGGAACAGGCGAAGGATTCAAAGAATATGCGCAAAAATGGAGAGATTTGGCTGGCAGGGTGCAGCCTCCTTTGACTGATCGCGAATTGGTTGACATGTTTTTAGGGACCTTGTCTGGTCCATTTTTCAATCATCTAATTGGTAACTCCTCCGCCGGGTTTACGGATTTGATCTTAGCAGGCGAGAGAATAGAAGCTGGCATCAAGTCAGGGAAGATTCAGAAAAGTGCCTCCGCAAGTACTGAGAAAAAGCCTTTCAAGAAGGAGGCTAGTGTCATCTATGGTCCTAGAAGACAAGTCAAGCCAGAAAGCCGCCAAGCCGTCAATGCCTTAGTCATTTCAAAGCCTGTTGCTGCTCCTCAGCAGTACAATCAATAAAGAGGTGAAAGGCCCAAGAGGCAGTATACTCGGCTGAGTATGACCTTATCACAAATCTTACCGCAACTGTTATCAACCAACTTGGTAACCATCAAAGAGGCTCCGAAGGCCGTGAACACTGCATCTCCTAAATATAACCCAAATGCCCGTTGTGCTTATCATTCCGATAGCCCCGGGCATACTACTGATGATTGCTGGGCCTTGAGAAATAAGGTGCAAGACCTTATCGATGCGAAGGAAATTCAGTTTGAAGCGCCTGAGAGGCCAAATGTTGTAACTGCTCCTATGCCCCAGCATAGAGTAAATGCCGTCGAAGAAGATTTGTATGTTGTTTCGATGAATGATGTTGCTACCCCTCTTTTGACTGTTAAGAGGAACTTACTACTAGCCGGTTTATTTCCGGGTTGTAGCAAGGGTTGCCTCCTGTATGCTATTATCCCTACCGGTTGTCCGCTGCTGAAATCAGGCATCCAAGGCCTGATGGATAGCAAAGAAATTTTGTTCAAGAAAACTGTTGTTCCGTTTGTTTCCGCTGAAGAGGTATCTGTTGTCACAATTTACAATCCTACCAAAGCTCCCCCGAGGAAGCCAGTCCAAATTATGTCTGTTGCACCCATTACTATTACTGTTCCGGTGCCTCTCCCCTATGAATCTAACAAGGTTGTCCCATGGCATTATGGGGCAGACGTGTATGTGCTTGGAGTGAAGCAGGAGTTCAACACTGGTACCAGTATCAGTAACATCACTGGTCCCGCCAAGATTACTCGCAGTGGCAGACTCTTCTCGCCTGACATTGCACCGCCAGTTATCCGAAAGCCTCTTATCATCACACCCGCAAGTGTGCATGTTCCAAATTAAATTCCTGTGTCTACTACTGCCGCCGAGTCCTCAGATGCTCGGGGCAAAGAAGTTGCTACCGATTTTCCTGCCAGGACGGAGGCATCAAAAAAGACTGCTGTGGAAGCCTCCCAACAAGAGATGGAGGAAATCCTTAAAATCATTAAAAAGAGTGACATCAATGTTGTTGAACAGCTGGGGCATACCCCCTCCAAAATCTCTATGCTATCATTGTTGCTATGCTCAGAGGCCCATGCAAAGGCCCTGATTTCATTTCTGAAAACGGCCCATGTGCCGCAAGAGACCTCTGCAGATCAATTCACTGACTGTGTGGCTAATTTGACAGCTGACAATGGTTTGGGGTTCTCAGATGCTGACCTTACCGCCAAAGGGAAAAATCACAATGATGCCCTGCATGTTTCCATAGAATGCAGGGGTACTACTCTCGCACACGTGTTGGTGGATACCGGTTCTTCCCTGAATGTTTTGCCCAAGAAGGCCTTAGATCGCCTGGATTGTGAGGGCCTGGAATTGAAACCTAGTAACATCATTGTTAGAGCCTTCGACGGTTCTAAGAGGATGGTGCACGGTGAGGTAGACATTCCTATCTGTGTGGGTTCCCAAGTCTTCGACTCAACGTTCTAATGGATATTCGTCCATCTTATTCCTGCTTGTTGGGTCGACCCTGGATTCACAGGGCTGGGGCAGTAACATCCACTTTACACCAAAAGCTCAAATACCCTGTCAAAGGGAAGATTGTTACTGTGCAGGGTGAAGAGGAATACATGGTTAATCACTTGAATTCATTCCGGTATATCGAGATGGACAGGGAGTTTATTGAAACCCCCTTTCAGCATTTTGAGGAGGTACCTCCAACTTTGGCGTCAGCTGAGATAGTGGTTGAAGAAGACTTTCCGTTGAAGATGGCTTCCTTGAAGGATGCCCGGGCTGTAATCGAGAAAGGCAAATGTGCAAACTGGGGTCAGCTTCCTGACTTCACTCAAAAGACCGACAAGTTTGGGCTGGGCTTCACTACAGAGGCCCAGAGGGCTGTTCGCAAGGAAAAGATCAGAAAGGCTCCGGTGTTCATCACCAACCCAAGGGTGAATGATATCGAGGAGGACGTAGAGGAAGCAGAGTTTGACAGTTGGATCTATCCAACCACCAACAATAGACCAAGCAACTGGACGGCAAAGGATTTTACACCTATCACATTTGTCACGCAGTAATTAACTCTTTTGATTTTCAATTTGTAACGAACAATATGTTGAAACTTTTATTGGCTCGGTGTCCTACCCGGGGCATCGTAGCTCCATTTGTGAGGGCTTTTTGTATGACATTTCCATATATCATTAATCAAAACATTGGACGTTTGTTGCATTTCAAATCTTGTGCTCTTTTCTTTCTGTGTTATATATTGCAAAACAACTATATTTACACACACTCACTTATACAGGTTTCAATCCACTCTGGATCTCACTGGTAACAGCTCTGCTACTGCCAGTTATGACTTCGAAAATCTGATTAACTTGGCCGAAGACGAAGGTGAAGATGATTGCGAAGTGCCTGGTGAACTCGCAAGACTGCTACTTCAGGAAGAGAGGGCCATTCAGCCGCATGAAGAGCCCATGGAAATAGTGAACCTGGGTACTGAGACAGATAGAAAAGAAGTCAAGATCGGTGCCAATCTAGAGCTCAGCGTAAAGCAACGATTGATCCGGATGCTACATGATTACATGGAGATCTTTGCTTGGTCATACGAAGACATGCCTGGTTTGGATGCCGACATTGTGGTTCATCATCTGCCTACCAAGGAAGACTGCCCTCCGGTAAAGCAAAAGGTCCGCCGTATGCGTCCAGAGATGTCCGAAAAAATCAAAGCTGAGGTTATGAAGCAGTTCGATGCCGGGTTTCTAGCAGTAACTTCTTATCCTCAGTGGGTGGCCAATGTGGTTCCGGTGCCAAAGAAGGACGGTAAGGTCAGAATGTGTGTTGACTACAGGGATTTGAACAGGGCAAGCCCCAAAGATGATTTCCCTCTGCCTCACGTCGACGTTCTTGTTGACAATACTGCTCAACACAAGGTATTCTCCTTCATGGATGGTTTTTCAGGGTATAATCAGATCAAGATGGCTCCGGAAGATATGGAAAAGACTACCTTCGTTACTCAGTGGGGCACCTTCTGCTACAAGGTCATGCCATTCGGGTTGAAAAATGCTGGGGCAACCTACCAACGTGCCATGGTTGCTTTATTTCATGACATGATCCACCATGAGATTGAATTGTACGTCGATGATATGATTGCAAGGTCCCAAACTGAGGAGGAACACCTTGACCATCTGCGGAAGCTGTTTGACCGACTGAAGTTATACAAGCTGAGATTGAATCCCAACAAATGCACCTTTGGGGTGAGGTCCGGAAAATTGCTAGGTTTCATTGTAAGCGATAAAGGTATTCAGGTGGACCCTGCCAAGGTGAAAGCCATACAAGAGATGCCGACTCCCAAGACAGAGAAATAAGTCCGAGGCTTTCTGGGACGACTAAATTACATTGCCCGATTCATCTCACATCTAACTGCTACCTGTGAGCCAATCTTCAAATTACTGAAGAAAGATCAAGTAGTACGTTGGAACGATGAATGTCAGGCCGCTTTTGAAAGGATAAAGGAGTATCTCCAAGAGCCACCCATTCTTATGCCACCGGTGGAAGGGAGACCTCTAATACTATACTTGACAGTACTTGACAACTCAATGGGGTGTGTGCTGGGGCAGCATGACGAGTCTGGCCAAAAAGAGCACGCTATTTATTACCTGAGCAAAAAGTTTACCGACTGTGAGTCTCGGTACTCATTGCTCGAGAAAACTTGTTGCGCTCTGGTATGGGCTGCTCGCCGGCTGAGACAGTATATGTTGACTCACACTACTTTGTTGATTTCAAAAATGGATCCAATCAAGTACATATTCGAAAAGCCTGCTCTGTCTGGAAGAATAGCAAGATGGCAAATGATCTTGACAGAATATGATATCCAGTACACAACTCAAAAAGCTATCAAGGGAAGTGTATTGGCAGATCATTTGGCACACCAACCTGTGGACGATTACCAATCATTGAACTTTGAATTTCCGGACGAAGATATCATGGTAGTAACTGATTTTGAAGTACCTGGACCGGATGAAGGACCTGAGGAAGGATCCCGATGGTCTATGCATTTCGACGGAGCCTCGAACGCCTTGGGCAACGACATCGGCGCTGTAATCATATCCCCAAAAGGCACTCATACTCCACTCACCGCCCGGCTGTGTTTCAACTGCACCAACAACATGGCAGAATATGAGGCGTGTATCATGGGTCTTCAAGCTGCAATCGATTTAAGGATCAAGTTTCTGAGTGTCTTCGGAGATTCCGCTCTCGTGATCAATCAGATCAAAGGCGAGTGGGATACGAAACACCCAAATCTTATTCCTTACAAAGAGTATGTGCTGACTTTGCTTCCCCACTTTGAAGAGATAACTTTTGAACACTTCCCAAGAGAGGAGAATCAGTTAGCGGACGCACTAGCTACGATGTCTTCAATGTTCAAAGTCAAATGGGACAATGAGGCTCCCCGGATCATTATCTGGAAGTTGGACGAACCTGCATACTGCTGCGATCTCGAGGCCGAAAAGGTGACTGAAAAACCCTGGTATCATGAGGTGAAGAGATACTTGGAAGCTCAAGAATACCCTGAAGGTGCATCTGTCAACGACAAGAAGTTCATGATAAGGTTTGCGGCAAAATTCTTCCTCAGCAACGACATTCTCTACAAATGAAATCATGATTCAACTTAACTGCGTTGTGTGGATAAGGCTGAAGCAGAGAAGATTATGGTAGAACTACATGAAGGTACATTCGGAACACATTCCAGTGGACATACCATGGCAAAGAAAATCCTTCGAGCAGGATATTTCTGGTCCACAATGGAAGCCGACTGTTACCAACATTCTCGAACTTGTCATAAATGCCAAATCTATGCTGATAAGGTGCATATCCCTCCGGTTCCTCTGAATGTCCTGACGACACCTTGGCCTTTTGCAATGTGGGGCATCGATATGATCGGCGAGATCCGACCGACGGCATCCAACGGGCATCGCTTCATCTTGGTAGCAATTGATTATTTCATGAAGTGGGTTGAGGCAGCTTCCTACGCCACCGTAACCAAGAGTGTCGTTGCACGTTTCATTCAGCATAACCTGATATGTCGGTACGGCGTCCCGGAAAGAATCATTACGGACAATGGTATCAATCTCACCAACAAGATGATCACTGAGCTCTGCGAGCAATTCAAGATACATCACCATAACTCTTCTCCTTACCGGCCGAAGATGAATGGGGCTGTAGAAGCAGCCAATAAGAACATCAAGAAGATTGTGCAGAAGATGACAGTGACCTATAAAGATTGGCACGAAATGTTACCGTTTGCTCTTCATGGGTACCGTACCTTAGCAAGGACGTCAACCGGGGCAACACCCTTTTCCTTGGTCTACGGCATGGAGGCAGTCTTGCCGATTGAAGTCCAGATACCCTCTCTCCGGATAATGAAGGATGCAGACTTGAACGAAGATGACTGGATCCAGACTCGACTTGATCAATTAAACCTAATTGACGAAAAGAGACTCACTGCTATCTGTCATGGTCAGACGTATCAAAAACGGATGATCAGGGCATTTAACAAGAAAGTCATACCACAAGAGTATCAAGTTAGGGACCTGGTAATCAAGCGCATCATCCTTCCTCAAAGTGATCCCCGGGGCAAATGGACCCCTACTTACGAAGGGCCATTTGTGGTTAAACATGTGTTCTCAGGAGGAGCCATGATTCTAACCACCATGGATGGTGACGACCTTCCTCACCACGCCAATGCAGACATAGTAAAAAGATACTACGCATGAATAAAGGACCCGCTAGGTTGACATACCTAGGCAAAAATAAGGGCTTCCCGGCGAACCAAAAGGGTTCGGGCAAAAATAAGGGATGAAATGAAAAAAATCTGTACACCCGGCAAGTCGAAAACCTGAAAAGGCGGCTTGGGCAAAAATGGGTATCCCGGTGGACTGAAAACCCGAAAGGGCGGTCCAGGCAAAAGTTAGGGATAAAGCGTAACACTATGTCTCATTGGATCACCTTGCATCCAGAATTCGGCATCAACTATCTGGCTCAGACTTCGGCATCGATCAATCAGCTTCATCTTCAACTAAGCAGCAAAGTGATGAGACGCTTGAAGACATAAAGGCGATAGCAGAGTTGGAACCCAGTGGGAATATTGTGCACATAGCTGTTTTGTTTCCTTTTCAAAATTGTATAAACTCTATGTTATTCGGCGGCGTTCTCTTACTGGGACGTTGGCCTCTTGTACAAAAAACGCCTATTCACAGGTAAATTTCAAAATCAATACAAGTTCACCTTTCCAAGCAAATTGCCAATTGTTTTTCCTTTTTCTGTTTTGTCTTGCGAAGAACGTCCAATGTTCATTTTTGATATATGCACTTGACATTAAATTACTAATCCATAAATACTTGCATATGAAACAAAAGACTAATTACAGGTGACATCAGAAATAGGGGCAATGTAAAGTTGTCTGATGCAGTCTGGTTGCTTTGTTCGCCGAGGTACCAAGGTAGGTTCAACTAAAGAATGTGACTAAATTATCTCAACACCCCAGTACAGTCTGAAAAGTTTCCCCAGGAAAGTAGAATTCTTATCCCCGGCAGGTCTTGAAGCTTATCCCCTGCAGAGTACGGACGTCTCTCCCAAGCTTTATTCAAAGTTGTTCCTCACAAGGGCTTATAACTGGGTTATCCTCAGCTAATTGCCACGGAAGATCGCCCTCGGCGAAGTTCTTCCTATCCCCAGCGGAGTTCATCAAAGTTCCCCAACATAACTTATCAACGCAATCCCCAGCGGAGTTAATCATTATTATCTCCAGCAAAGTCCATCATTGAAATCCTCGACGGAGCTCTCATCAAAACTTCAGCGAAGTATCTCTTCCCACAGAGCAACTCCCCTCAGGGTAATCTCTCTAGCAAGTTTATTCCCCAAACGGAGCCATCTTCCCTTACCGGTGTATTCTTGCGAATCATCATCCCCAGCGGAAGCAAAGAGCTTTACTCTTCAACATCAGCCCAAGATTTAATTCCCCGGCCGGTCGTCAAGGATTTATTTTCCTAGACGAAAATACACTCATAAACATTTCACACATCTTAAAGTGCATACAACACTATCTCATTTTGAACATCATGACATCATGCATTTCATACATCATGACATTACATACAACTGATGTTTTGCCTTTTCAGGGAAAAAGATAATCCAAAAGACAACTACCTTCAACTGTCATTTTCCAGATTCGATTCCTGTATCCAGCCAGGGCATATCTGTTGACGACTATTTCCAGACTCGATTCCTGTATCTAGCCAGGGCACGTCTGAAGAGTTTGAAGATTCGATTCCTGTATCCAGCCAGGGCATATCTGTTGACGATTAATTCCAGATTCGATTCCTGTATCCAGCCAGGGCATATCTGTTGATGACTTTTTCCAGACTCGATTCCTGTATCTAGCCAGGGCACGTCTGAAGAGTTTGAAGATTCGATTCCTGTATCCAGCCAGGGCATATCTGTCGACGACTATTTCCAGACTCGATTCCTGTATCTAGCCAGGGCACGTCTGAAGAGTTTGAAGATTCGATTCCTGTATCCAGCCAGGGCATATCTGTTGACGACTATTTCCAGACTCGATTCCTGTATCTAGCCAGGGCACGTCTGAAGAGTTTGAAGATTCGATTCCTGTATCCAGCCAGGGCATATCTGTTGACGACTAATTCCAGATTCGATACCTGTATCCAGCCAGGGCACATCTGCGAGTAACCGATTGTAGATTCGATACCTGTATCTAGCCAGGGCGTATCTGCATGAAGACTCTGAAGATCAACACCTGTAACAGGCCAGGAAACCATCTTCCTTTCTCAAAATACACAAGTTCTCGCTAAGGAATCTCTTACACGATCGACACTTCCAAATGGCATCTATAAGCCCATTCCCGACAAGGTTCTGTCACGTCTCCAGATGGCATCTATAAGCCCATCTCTCTTTCCACCATCTCTCCAAATGGCATCTATGAGCCCATTCCCGCCATCACATTGCTGATACTCTACTATGCGAGTGAAAATTTCCGGGCACTCTAGTGTCCAATCTCCTTTTACCTTCGAGTTGCGAAAGGCAAAATTGCCAATCTAACTCTTCAGGTTCAAGAAGATTGAACAGGGGCAACTGTTGTACCCCGAAATTTGCCCTCTCTTTCTTCAGGAAATCATCTTGGATTTTTAAGGTCCCTCTGAAACAAATCCAAGTCCTGAGTTATCATTTTTTGCCTAAGCAGACCATTTACAAGAGCCAGATGATCACACAAGCTCTAAAGACAACGCTTTTATCTTGAGAAAAAAATTAAATTCTAAACACTTGAAATGTTTCTTTTAAAAAAAAATGAAAATGATGAGTGTTTAAGAAAAAATCAGCGTTTCAGAACTTCTGGACCAATTTCGGATAAAAAACGGTCAGAAGTTGCAAGCTTGGCTCAGCATAGTCAGAGGTTGGCTCTTCAGCAGCTACATCAGCTCAATCAGAAGTTGTAAACATGGTTCAGTATGAAGCCTCAGACAGAACATGACTCTTTCAGCAGTTACGCAAGCTCAGTCAGAATTTGCTAAAGGAATGCAAAAGAAGCAGGGAAGTCTGAAGGCTCTTTCAGAACATGCTGAAATCAGAAGATGAAGAGGTCAGAAGAGTGGGTGTTATACTGATACAGAATCTCTAAGCCCAGGAGGTCCAGAAGCAAATCCAAGGAACGTATCAGAAAATCAGGAGAATCCCCAGAACTTACTAAGACAACAGGAAGCCAAGGCCAGAGCATGGTTTACGCTGTTCTTTTTTGAAACAGAACTGCTGATTCAACGTTGGTTTCCATTACCAGAATATTGATGTTGATAGGTCTTATCACCATTTAATGCTCATTAATGCTTCCAACCACTCCTGAAAATTCATCCAAGTAATCCCTTCACGTGTGACTTGGAAAACGCCTTTATGCAGATTCTGGCATGGGTCTACACGCCACCGCCCACTTAAGAGGTCACTTCTCTCCAATCCACGCCTGCTGCTGCAGCCTAGGCTGAAGGCTATCTGTTATCACAACTTCCCAGGAATTTCTGTCAAAGAACAATTCAAACTCTGTTGGCGCTTTAATGTTCAAGGCACCCACAAGAACTTTACCTATAAATAGAGAGTCATTGTCCACTGCAAAAGGGCGTTCAAGAAACAGAAAAATTGCTAAGAGAGAAACAGAAACCCTTAGCAAAATAGTGTTCTGAAACTCTGCCAAAATCTCCAGTTTGTTTCATAACTTTGAATTTCTCATCTTCAAACTTTATCCAATACCCAGTTTTCTGTGTGAACTAAAAAACCTCTTTTCAAACCTCTGACCCTACATACGCATACACCTTCACCTACCTTTTTTCCAAAAAGAATCTGTCCAGAACACCACCAGAGCCAAAAGCTAGCTTTCACCCACAAGCTTTTCCAACAGCCAGGTAAGCACCTGCTGACCTTCATCACGCTGCTAAGCATCATCAGCTGTGCATACTCAAATAAACATAATGTAAATATCATGTTGTTGCTGTTTATATTCTGAGGATTTTCATACCTCAGAACGTTCTGAGCCAGTGTGGGACTTGCCTGTGACCTTGTTGGTTCTGCCCTCTGAAACATTTTGACATTTGCTGGATCTGTTCCAAATATGTTTCCTGTTTTGTGGAATAACAACAAAATTGCAGATGTTCTGATTAGTACAGGGAAAAGCCAAGTGCTGACTTTGACGTTAGCAGATCTGAAGCCTGTTTTGCTCTCAATGATATCAGAACCTCTGAGAGTTATTGCCTTTCCAGCAGAATCAGAACTTCTGGTTTCTCCACTAATAAACTTCTGTCTTGCAGCGCAGGGGGGTCAGAACTTCTGATTTCCCCACTAACAGGGTTCTGTTTTACAGGTGCCAGAGTCAGAAGTTCTGACTCATACAGTTTAACCAAGAGGTTGATCATCTGGCAGCGGATCTGAGTCAGAACTTCTGATGACCTCTCAGCAGCGCGCTGGCTCCCTCTCTCTCTCTCTATATCTTGTTTTTTGCTATTTTTTTTATTTTATTTTTCTCGTTGAACCCCCCATGTACAAATGTGTATCCCCATCCCCTAATTGTTGTAATAGCGTAGGATTTTATATTTCCGCTTCTTATTGCTAGTAATTAGGACGTGTATGGCAAGATAAAATCAATGAAATAGAAAATCCTAATTTAAAGAAAAAAAAACGTTTGTATGCAATAAAACACACTTGCACACTAACATCCCTAGGGTTACATTCACTTGTTGCCTTTCAAAATTGGGCCATATTGCATGTTAGGTCTCTTTGGGTAAAACAAACAATTCAAATGATCATAGTCCCTCGATGACGCTTTCGAAAGTTGCCTAAAAATGATCAAGTCCCTTAAAGAAAAATTGCCCAAAGATACTTGGCACCATTGCAATTATGGTCCAAACGATGACCCGCGCCCGTCCCTTTCACATCCTAACACAAGATTGTCCACCAAATGCAATGGTGGAACAAAATTGTTAAAAGGGTTAAAACATAGCAAAGATCTTTGAGAAATTTAGGAGTAGACAACCTCTTAGTTACTTGAATCAAACTTGAAAAACAAAACACTTGCCTATTTTAAAAAAAAAACCACACATCACTACACTTTCAAAACAACTTTCAAAAAACAAATGAAAAAACTTTTCAAAAGACGTACACCTTTGTATACATCCCAACATGGATCGTTACAAAGGTTGCCACCACATTGGCCTCTTTTCAAAAAAACATTTTCAAACCCACACACACAAAGCACCATTTCAAACAATTGAAAATTAAAGCAAGTTGATCTAAGCAAGTAACTAAGAGCCCATGGATAACCATGGATAGAAAGGGTGCTAATACCTTCCCTTTCTATAATCTACTCCCCGAAACCAAGAAAACATCTCAAAGGTTTTTGCTGTGCTTTTTAAACCTTTCCTTAAGATAAAATAAAAAGTCGGTGGCAACTCTTGCTCAACCGAAACATTTGCGAAAACAAACGCAAAACCATAGTCAGTTCTCCCACCGTACCACACCTAGCAATGGTGATTTACAGTATAAGCCATATAAATGAAATTGAATGATGCAGAAAGTTTGCATATGTTCCATAGATCAAGAATATGCAATTAATTCATGTTAACAATGCTTATATTACGAGATACGAATTCAAGAACACGGGTATGTCGTGATGGACTTACAATGCATTTTGTGACTGTAATGGACTTGTTTTTTATTGCTTTAGCTTGCAGAGACTCCCAGGAAGTGATTGGGATCGTTCAAAGGTCCTGAAACTGCCTCCAAATGGGATTTAGATCTTACACTTTTCTTGACTTTTTTCATATTTTGTTCTTGCTCATACGCCTATCTCCAACCTGTTTTTAGGTCTGTACGCACTCTATATGTACCAAGCAATGCATTAGGGTTGATAACTGCATCCAAATCTTTCTCCTTTAATGATTTTTGATTTGATTTTATCCTCTTTAAAAACTTTCCAAATTTGGCCTATTTCCAATCTTTTTGTGCACACATGCCTTGATACGAGTTTGAATGGCTTGCTAGCTGTAATTGGAACCTGAAACAATCACCAAATCTTTTGTTTTCAATTTTTTTGATTTTATTTTGATTTAAATTGAATTAATTCAAATAAAAATCAAAATAAATAATAAAAGTAAGATATGGACAAGTGGCAAAGACTAGAGTTCGTGGGCTATGTTGCCAACTGAAAACAAGTGAAAAAGATTGGGCCTATTTGGCAAAATTTGAAGTTTTAGGGATAGTTAACTTTTGGCAATTTTGCAAAATAGGTTAACTTCACCAATGTATAACTTACTCAATTTTGAGTCTTTGGAGGTTTTCTTGGGGCTTTTAGAAAGCTTTAGATGTCCTCTAATCAACCCTTTTGGTCTCATCTCAATTTTATATTCCATGATCATGTATGAAGCTTTAACAAAAAAGGTGTTTTTGTTGACTTTTCAAAATGACCTACAATGTCCAAATTCATAACTTCTTGTGAGTGCATATTTTGAACTTGGGAGATGAAAATGGATTGTAGGTAATTTCATCCTATTTAAAATTATCTTTGGATGGGTCATTTCTCATAAAGTATGAGAAAGTTATGCTTGGTCAAAGTTGAGTTGACTTTTCCTACAAAACCCTAATTTAACAACTTTTGAGTCTTGATGAATTATGAGCAATACTTGATGAATCATTATCAACCCTTGATCAAATGATGAAATATACTTCAAAATGAGGATGTTGACCAAAAATCTTGAAGTTTGACTGTATGTGGGCTACAGTTGACTTTTGCCCTAACATAGTCGATTTTCAGGCCTTTGAGCAATTGACTAAGCAAACTTTCTCTGTAGGGCTTGAAACTTGACATGGATGATCTTGAGAACATATTAGGACATTGGTGAGCATTTGGGATCACTTGGACTCAAGTATCTTTATGCAACATGAAACCCTAATTTGAAGTAGACTGCCTTAGGAGGGAGCTTGTCTGGCCAACCCTTGGACTACCTTGAGCAACTTGAGTATCATTCTTGAAATGTTTTGAGAAATATGCGAGGGAAAATTTTGGGTTATAACAGCTGCCCTTGTTCAATCTTCTTAGACCTGAGGATGTAGATTGGCTTTCATTCCTTTCGTGATCTGAAGGTGGAAGAGGATTGAACACTAGAGTGCCCAGAAATTTGCACTCGCATAAAGTGATATTTGTCTTGTGATGTCGGGAATGGGCTTATAGATGCCATTTGGAAATTGCTGACGAGAGGATGGGCTTAAAGATGCCATCTGAAGGAGTGTCGATCGCGTAAGATATTTCTTAGCGAGAGCTTGCATACCTGTTGTTGAGGAAGATTCCGCTGGGGAAGGCTGATCTCTGTCTTGAGAGAAATAAAATTTTAGGAGCTTCGTCGTCCGTTATTCTGTTGAGGAATCATCTCTGTTGAATTTTAGGAACTTCGATCGTCTGTTATTCTACTGAGGAACTGTCTCTTAGTTGAAGAGGTGAACATGAACTGTTATCTGGTCGTGGTCCAGGCTTCATAGTAATAAGACCGATTGCTTATCTGGTCGTAATCCAGGCTTTACAGACTTACTGGAGAGATGAGATTAAACTTGCTATCCGGTCGTAACCCAGGTTTCGCAACTTCTTAATTCTTATCTGGCTGTAATCTAGGTTTCAGAAGGAATTCAAATGTTATCCGGTCGCATCCAGGCTTTAACTCGAATTTTAGGGCACACTGATATCCGGTCGACCCCGGTCTTCTTAGTAACTGTCCAGGTAAACTGCTATTTAGTCGACATCTAAACTTCGCAGGTTCTTGTACTACTATCTGGTCGTAATCCAGGCTTCAATCCTTTTATCGTTATCTGGTCGTAATCCAGGCTTCATGGTGTTCCGTACTGCTGTCTGGTCGTAATCCAGGCTTCATGGTGTTCCGTACTGCTGTCTGGTCGTAATCCAGGCTTCACAATACTTTACTTCTTATCTGGTCGTAATCCAATCTTCAGAAGAGATCAAATGGCTATCCGGTTGTAATCCGAGCTTCCATTTGGCTTTGGGCCTACTAACATCCGGTAGTAATCCGAGCTTCATAGTATCTGGCCGGGTGAACTACTGTTTGGTCGTAATCCAAGCTGCACAATATCCCTTATCTGTTATCTGGTCGAAATCCAGTCTTCATAATACTTTACTTCTTGTCTGGTCGTAATCCAGTCTTCAGAAGAGATAAAATGGCTATCCGGTCGTAATCCGAGCTTCCATTTGGCTTTGGGCCTACTAACATCCGGTCGTAATCCGAGCTTCATAGTATCTGGCCGGGTGAACTGCTGTTTGGTCGTAATCTAAGTTGCAAAGTATCCTTTATCTGTTATCTGGTCGAAATCCAACCTTCACAGTGTCTTTAACCGCTATCTGGTCGTAATCCAGGTTTTACATGAACTTGTATTGTTGTCTGGTCGTAATCCAGGCTTCACAATAACTTGTTGAGCTGTTATCCGGTCGTAATCCGGGTTTTACGGCTTAAATTTTGTGAGTACCTTTCCTGAAAGGTAAAGGTTAGCTGTATGTAATGCATGATATGTATCAAGCGATGATGTTCTCAAAATAAATGAGATTGTGCTGTATGATGCATATATGCATGTGCCATGATGTATGGAAATGTGATATTTTTAGTTGGGGAAAATAAATCCTGGATTGCTGCTGTAGAAAAGAGTTGAATTTTTCATTTCCGTTGGGGATAGTGGATGAAGATGTTTGTGAGAATAAACCTGCAGGAGAGGATAACTCCGCTGGGGAATAAGCTGACGAGAGAATGACTCTGTGGGGAGGAGATGCTCTGCTGAGGATTCCATTGATAAATTCAGTTGGGGATGAATTACCGTTGGTGGTGATAATGAAACCTGTTGGGGATTGAATTTCTGTTTGTGAAAAGAATGAACTCCACTGAGGATGATTTTCCAGTTGCGACTTTATGGGAAATAACCTTTTAGACTCTACCGGGGACAATCTTCCAGAGTCTACTGGGGAAAATTCTTCAAACTCCAGTGGGGATATTTTTATACTCCACTGGGGATATTTTTTTTAGTGTTGATGGTAGATAAACTCTGCTTTGGGGAGAATGTCGTAAATCCATTCGCAATTGCGAGACTCGGCTGGGGAGAGTTTTAACACCACTATCTTTCTCTTACTCCGCGGGTAGTGAATGTACTTTCAATCGTTTCCTCTAGCTAGGTCTATCCTTATACCTGGTGGACAAAGCAACTGTACAGTTTAGACATTTCCCGTTTGCTCCTGTTTCTGATATTACAAGTAATCGTCTTTTGTTTCGCATGTAAATATTCATGAGCGGCAATCAATGTCAAATGCATATATCAAAAATGAACATTGGACGTTCTCGCAAAACAAAACAGAAAAAGAAAAATTTACTTGTGAAAATGAATTGTATTGATTTTGAAGTTAGCCTGTAAATATACGTCTTTTGTACAAGAGGCAGACGTTCTAGTAAGAGAACATCGCCGAACAAATAGAATTTATATAGTTTGTGAAAAATAAATAAAAACAGTTATGTGAACAATCCCACTTGGCTCCAACTCTGCTATTGCCTTTATGTCCTCGAGCATCTCATCACTTTGCTACTTGGTTGAAGGTAGATCAGGTTGACTAGTGTCGTCCGAGCTTGAAAGTCGATACCGGAGTCTGGTTGCAAGGTGATCCAATGAGACATAGTGTTACGCTTTAATACCTAACTTTTGCCTGGACCGCCCTTTCGGGTTTTCAGTCCACCGGGATACCCTTTTTTGCCCAAGCTGCCTTTTCAGGTTTTCGACTTGCCGGGTGTACAACTTTTTTCATTTTCATCCCTTATTTTTGCCTAGGACAGTCAACCTAGTGGGTCTTTGATTATGCGTAGTATTTTTTCACTATGTCTGCATTGACGGGGTGAGGAAGGTCGTCACCATCCATGGTGGTTAGAATCATAGCTCCTCCTGAGAAAATGTTCTTAACCATAAATGGCCCTTCGTACATAGGGGTCCATTAGCCCCTGGGATCACCTTGTGGCAGGATGATACGCTTGATCACTAGATCCCCAACTTGATACTCTTGTCGTTTAACTCTCTTGTTAAATGCCTTGATCATCCGCTTTTGATACGTCTGACCATGACAAATAGCAGTAAGTCTCTTCTCGTCGATTAAGTTCAGCTGATCAAGCCGGGTCTGAATCCAGTTGTTGTACCCCAAAATTTTCCCTCTCATATTGTCAAGATTTTCCTCACAAGACTCCTTGGACTCCAGACAGGATTAGGGTTTGCTCAGCTCAAGACCTCCTCTTGCACTATTGACCTGAAATTATGGTTTGAGTTTGCACTTGGATTTTTAGACCATCAATGCTTCATGTGACTTTCATACACCATCTTGGACCCCTAAGATTGCTCATACCAAGTTTCAAGCCTTGAATCACATTTTTGCCCAGTCAATTGGACAGTTGACCTAAAAATCAATTGTATTGGGGAAAAAGTCAACCATGGCCAATTTACAGTCGAACTTCATAATTTTTTATCCACATCAACATTATAGGCTCCTATGTACCATTTGATAAAGTTTGGATCACAACTCCTCAAGAAATTTGATCAGATCATCAAAAGGGCAAAATGGTCAAAATTAGAGTTTTGACTGAGAAAGGGCAATTTCTGATTTTTAACCTAGTCAATGACCAATTGGGTTCAAGCATGATTTCAAGGACTCAATAGAATCATCTTGACCTAATCACATAGTTCAAAAGATCTCAAATGCATAGGATTGACAGATGAATTTTCCCAGTCAACTGATCAAAAATCAACTATATACTGAAAAGTCAAACTTTGACTTTTTGTCAAAATCAAGTGCCAAGGGTCATAATTCATCAATATATGTAAAAATGTGAAACTTGTTGACTAAGAAACCTAAAATTGCAAATTAGGATTTAATTTGAAATTTTTTCATAACTTAGAAAATTTCTAAGTATGGAAAATTTCTTATTTTTCCCAACTTTCCACAACTTTTTCACCATGATGCAATTGGATTCAAAGAAAACTTCCAACATGAAAGTTGTAGTCCTCCATGAAATCTACAACTTTTATTCACAAAGTTTTCCCAAAATATGTTTGGATATTAAGTTATGATTTTGTGAATAAGGGTCCATAAACTTTTTAACTTAGTGAAATTTTGTCCTAGTTTAGGCAGGTTTTTGACCTAACTTCATGGCAACTTTTCACCTAGTTCCAAGAGATATATTGTGATCGGTGGATCTGGAACTGACTGTTTAACGCTGGTTCGCGAAATGTCGCGGAAGCAAGAGTCGCCACCGTCTTTTATTTTCTCCAAATGGAAAGGACAAAAGCACAGAAAAATTCCTTAAAGAGATTGCTCTCGGTTCGGGAGGTAGGTTATAGAAAGGGAAGGTGTTAGCACCCTTTTTATCCATGGTTATCCATGGGCTCTTAGATACTTGCTCATTGTGTTTTCAAAAATGGTTTGTTTGCTTTTCAACTGTGGGTTTTAAAAAGTTTCTTTGAAAATTCCAGTTCGACTCTTGTATCGGTCCTCAAGAGTGTTTGAAAAATTGCTTTCGAAAGCTTTTTGAAAATGTGTTGGTGTGAAAAGTATTTTTGAATTTGTTTTGAAATTTAGAGCAAGTATTAAGAGTCGTCTACCTACCCTAAGGAATTCGTCTGTGTAAATGTCCTTTAAAGTAATGCCATCCCACCATTGAGAGGTAGGTAGCACCACCGTTGGAGGTGTTCGGGTCAATTCGAGGTTCGGGACATGGTGATCACCAGAGCAATGGGAAGACACCTTAGAAGCTACCCTCATGCCAGGTTCCCGGATCATGAGGACTTACTAAGACGTCCTCTACTCGACGATCACCTTTCGAAAGGCAACAGTGAGGCGTACCCTAGGGGTGGTGTGTGCGATTCGTGTGTCGTTTTCATTGATATTTGTCTTGTCATGTTTATCAGTGTTCTACGCTTGATTTTATTTAAGTCCATTCATTCTTGCATGCTTTTGTTAACAGTTAAAAAATACTTGCGGGAAAGTAAATTCTAAGGCTATTACAAATGGCGCGGGTCCACATCGCCAAAATTAAACCGGACCCGATTTGACGGAAAATAAATAAAGCAAAGTAAAAGTGCGAAAAGTATAAATTGTTACAACGCTTTGGGAGAATTACATAATTATAATAAGCGACATAAAATAAATGTGCGAAATTAACAATTAAAAATATGGGCGTTGGACCCTTTTGCAAAAAATTAAAGTTAATGAATTAATTAATTAGAATTAATGTGGAATTAGAATTAAAGATTAAAAGAAAATGTTTTTAGTATTTTTGTGTTTTTTAAGATTTAACAGAAAAAGGAATTAATTAAAATTAAAATGAAATGTTAAACCTAGTTTCTAATGACTTTTAAATTTATTATGCAAAATATTGAACTTTAACCTAATTTAAATCTAAGTTATTTATGTACAATTTAATTATGAAAATAAATAAATAATAATATTATGATAACAAGAAAAAAAATTAAAAGAAAGAAAAGAAAGTTATTAAACCTAATTCTATATTTTTGGATTTTAGTTATTAAAAGGATTAAAATTACAACCTAATTAAAACTAAGTTTATTTACATACATTTATTTATAAAAATAATTAAAATAAATAAATATTATATTTTTTTGCCTTTTCTGATTTTTATGATGTTTTTGTATTTTGTAAAAAAAAAAGAATTAATTAATTTGATTAAAACAATAAAGCAAAAATAAAATCATAATTGAAAAAAAAAAAAAATATAGAGAAGCAAACCAGGGGGGGGGGGTTCAGGCCCCAGAAGGAGGTAAGGGCTCAGCAATTTGGCCCAACAAGCATGGAAGTTCGCTGACTTTTTCAATTCGTGTATTAGCGCATTGACCAGGACTTAACGTGTTCTTCAGATCCATGCCGTTGGTTTAATCTTCAGGGGCACGTGGACCTCTTGATTGTGAGGGAATATGGTGAACCATAGCACTGAAACTGCATGGGAATTATTATAGCAAAATAATATGGAAATATGCAAGACCTGGGACTTGAACCCAGGTCATGAGGGTTAACAGCGCTTTCTCCAACCAACTGTGCCAATTCGCGCTTTTGTAATATAATTAACAAACAAATAATATAATAGAAAAACAAGATTAGTACTGGAAAACGCGCGAAATTCAAAAGCAACCAACCAATGCGTGCCACGGACTCATCTTCTTCATCGTGTCTGCCTGAAACAAATTTGTCAAATATTTAACGGGGGTTTTAAACCCCCCCCAAAATAGGCTTATTTACAGAATAGCGAATAGGCCACATGTGTATATAAATTAAGCGCGACCATTGCAATCTCTTCGTCCAAGCTCCCTGGTTTTGATAATGGTATTATGACTGGCTAATTTTACAGTACCACGAAATCCCCAATTCAAAATCTTGCAAACCCTAGAACATGAACATGGTGAAATCGCGTGTATGGCATAAAAATGCAATTAAAGGCATTGGTTAGCATCAGAACATTATGAGGAACAAGAATCCATGAATCAAATGTTAAAAAAATGCTTAAAATATGAAACACGATGATCAATATTTTTCTATACAGTTCATGTTCATTCTACCAATTCTTGGAGTCTGAATGGATGCTAACGATTGGAATCGCTTCTGGGAACCTTGAGGAAGCCTTTGAAACAAGAATTAAGACCTGAATCCTCCTCTAACCACGTTTTCAGAATTGCTTTATTTGACAAAATTTCCAAGTTGTTAAGGTATTCTTGAGCGCAGCTTTCAGTCTAATGCAATTAGGTTTATGTTCCTGGTTATGTAGTGAATGAATTAGGTTAAAAAGATTGATCAAAATCCATTGCTTTTATTGTTTTCAATATTTGATTTCTTAAGAATCCTTTTCATATCTTTTCACATGGTTTTTGTGCAAATTATGATCAATTCAAACCAAAACTTTCCACATTGGTATATGCACGAATTATAGAAGCCAAAACATGTATAAAAAGATTGGTTTTGTTAGGTTAAATATTTTTTCACATATTTAATTGATTTAATTGAATTAATATGAATAATAATTCAAATAAATAAATAAAAATGAGAAAATACTTCCCTTTGGGCCAAGTGGTCGTGCATAGGCTTGGAATGATGAATCATGGAAGAAAAATAGGCCCATTAGCAAATTTAGGTCATTTGAACCATTGTTGACTTTTCAAAATATCCAAAAATTTCCCAACTTCCACAAGGCATAACTTGCTCAATTTTTAAGCTTTTCACATGTTCTTGGACATTTTGGAAAGGTCTTTGAGTCCTTTAACCAATTCCTTTGGTCCCATGCCATTTTGATTTACCAATCTCAAGTTATGGCCTTTGACTTAAGGTCCCTTTTTGTTGACTTTTGAAAATGACCTATAATGTTGAAATTGATAACTTTTTGTGAGAGCATTTCTTGGACTTGAAGTATGAAGATGAGTTGTAGGAAATGTCTTTCTCTTCAAAATGAGCTTTGGATGGAATTTTTCTGATAATCCATGTGAAAGTTATGCCCTGGTCAATTTCAGTTGACTTTTTCAGCTGTCCAAATATAGTAACTTTTGCATCTTGATGATTTTCTGAGCCAAATTTTGAGAATCATGATCAAGCATTGATCAAATGATGTTTGTGGCTTCAAAATGATGTGTTGACCAAAAATTTGAACTTTTGACTGCCAAATGACCATTTTGCCCCTACAGTTGACTGTAGTGCAATCTAGGGTTTTGACTGTGCAATTTTGAGCTGAATGCCTTGAAACTTGATATGAGGATACTTGATCACATTTGTAGGCATATGAGACTTGATTGGGCCCTTGAAAACTTTATTTTCCTGATCAGAACACAAACCCTAGTTTTGACTGTATGGGAGACTGTTGAGCTGTGCAACCCTTGGGGAATTTTGTGACTTGGCTTGGCAATTTCTTGAAGAATATGGGAGGGCAAATTTTGGGGTACAACAGTTGCCCCTGTTCAATCTTCTTAGACCTGAGGATGCAGATTGGCTGACGTGCCTTTCGTAATCCGAGGGTAGAAGATGATTGGACACTAGAGTGCCCAGAAATTTGCGCTCACATGTTAGCAGTGTGATGGGAATGGGCTTATAGATGCCATTTGGAGATATGATGGATAGGATGATGGGCTTATAGATGCCATCTGGATGTTGATCGCGTAGGAGATTCCTTAGCGAGAACCTGCATACCTGCAAAAGAAAAATGAGTACCTGACACGTTGCAGGAGCTGATTTTAGATGCTTGGCATAGATGTGTCCTGACTGGTTACAGGGGCTGGATCTGGAGCTTCAAACGGCGATGAATGAACCAGGTATGGTTACTGCTTTAGCATGAATGGTAAGAGAACCTTGGGTGATTTTAACTTCAACAACGCTCGTTGAGAAAAATCTTGGCGGGAATTACCATCTTTGCAATATCAGGAAGAGAACCATAGAAAATTATAATCTGAAAGGGAGTCACCTCACACTCATTGTCGGAGAAGGGAATCATAGGAAAAGGAATTGTCACCTCACACTCATCGTCGGAGAGGGAAACATCTGAAAAGGGCTTACCACCTCACACACCGTTGGAGAGGGGACCATAGGAGACTATCACCTCACACTCATCGTCGGAGAGGGAAACATCTGAAAAGGACTTCTATTGAGTTTTTATTAGAAAAATCTATTGGGAGTCTATTTAGCTGGACTAGAGAAGGTTTTTTTGATAAGGATGTGATGAAGGAATCTGAGACGATTGCTACTCCAAATCTATGATGAAGGAATCTGGGACGATTACTACCTCAGCAGAATGATGAAGGAATCTGGGACGATTACTACCTCAGCAGAATGATGAAGGAATCTGGGACGATTACTACCTTAGCAGGATGATGAAGGAATCTGGGACGATTACTACCTCAGCAGGATGATGAAGGAATCTGGGACGATTACTACCTCAGCAGGATGATGAAGGAATCTGGGACGATTACTACCTCAACGGGATGATGAAGGAATCTGGGACGATTACTACCTCAGCAGGATGATGAAGGAATCTGGGACGATTACTACCTCAGCAGGATGATGAAGGAATCTGGGACGATTACTACCTCAGCAGGATGATGAAGGAATCTGGGACGATTACTACCTCAACGGGATGATGAAGGAATCTGGGACGATTACTACCTCAACGGGTAAAGACTTTTATCTGTTGATCGTTCTTTCCTGAAAAAGTAACGAATTAGTTGTATGCAATGTCATAATGCATGAATTGCCTGGTTTTAAGATGTTCTCAAAAACAAACGAGATTGGGGTGATATGATGCGTCTATGCATGCCATAATGATGTATGTGACATTTTATGAATGTGTTTTTCGTCTAGGAAAGTAAATCCTTGACGGGTGCCGGGAAGTCGTCTCCTGGGCTGATGTTGAAGTATTGATTTTGCTTCCGCTGGGGATGATAGTTGCAAGAATACCGGTAGGAGAAGATGACTCCGTTGCGGAATAGACTTGGCAAATGGAAGATTCTGCGGGGAGAAAAGATACTCTAGCGACCATGCTGGGAAGCAATACTCTGTGGGGAGAGAGACGCCTTGCTGAATTGTTGAGAATGGCTGAGGGTGTCCTTGTTGTGCTGGAAGTGTTGAAGGACTTCGCTGGGGATCGGAAGACTTTGTCGAGGACGCTCTTTCCGTGGCTTTTGGCTGAGGATAACCCAGTTATATCCTGTTAAGGAAATAACTCTTTAAATCAAGCGGACGACGCGTTCGTGTTCTGCGAGGGGGTAAGCTTCCAGAATTTACTGGGGATAAGCTTACTGCTTGGGGATATGGATTCCATCTTCCTGGGGAATCAGATTGGACTCTTCTGGGGAGTTTTGATATGCTGGGGAAGTGATTCCTTTGAATGTTAATATACCGCCGGGGAACAATCCTTAGGCCAAGACTGCCGGGGATGCTTGTATTGCTGCTGGGGAATTGTTGAGATCTATGGGAGGATACTCAACTTCCTTGAGATTTGATAATTTTGCTTGGAGAGGAATGCACTGTTTTGCTGAATCACTCTCTGGGGAATTAAGGTGTCTGGTTCTGTTCTCCAGCTGAACCTACCTTGGTACCTTGGAGGATGGAACAATTAGGTTGCTCAGAGAACTCTTTATTGCCCCTGTTTCCGATGTGGGAGAGGAAGATACCTGTGGAGGTGCTTGATGACTGTTGGTTTGACCAATCTTCTTCTGGTAGGCAGATGGCAGGACATAGTCGTACGCTTTAATCCCTAACTTTTGCCTGGACCGCCCTTTCGGGTTTTCAGTCCACCGGGATACCCATTTTTGCCCAAGCCGCCTTTTCAGGTTTTCGACTTGCCGGGTGTACAAATTTTTCTTTTCATCCCTTCATTTTGCCCGAACCCTTTTGGTTCGCCAGGAAGCCCTTATTTTTGCCTAGGTACGTCGACCTAGCGGGTCTTTGATTATGCGTAGTATCTTTCCGACTATGTCTGTTCTCAGAAAGTAGGGAGTTGCCCCTGTTAGAAGTGTTTTGTCGTGCCACCAGAAGATTTTTGATCGTGTAAGTTTTGTTGCTGGAATGCCCCCAAGTGACTCAGGCGGAGATTTGCCCCAGGCTATTTGGCCTTTGAGAGATTCTCCGAATCTTGACTGAACTGCCCCAGATGACGGACCATGATCATACCATGCCCCTTGATTGGAAGTGCTTCTGTTCATTAGGCATTCATCGTGCGAATTTCCCTGATGTTCAAACGAAAAGTCATATGCAAACAAAGTTATGTTAAAAATGCAAAGCTTATGTCTGTCTTGAAGATTTTGAAAATGCATTCTTTTTTTCATAAAACAGGTGATTGTTTGTAAAACGTGATGTCAACTCCGTATTTTACCGTAGGCCTTCAGGAGTCAGGATACCTTTCGTAACAGTATGCTTTCGAACTAACCCATGCTTCAGCTAGGACTTTTGAGGGTTATAACGTGGCCTGGTTCACGGTTTAAGAAACAAAGGATAAAGGCTCAAATTTTATTTGTACCCACCCGTTCTTCGTGATGTTCTCCAAACCTAAACTCAGTTGATCGTGCGTTAGACCTTGCTTGAGTCTTTGCTTTGATGTTCCAATAATGGTTCGGATATTGACGGTTTATCTTGATTAGGCAGTTATTTCTTTTTTTGTTGAGGTTTTATAAGACCTCTTGCTTTTTTGATTTTGTTATCCCTGTTTTTTGCCTGAACTGTTTCCTTTTTGGAATTGCAGTCAGCGGGATGCCCCAGTTTTGTAAGTCTCCTTCATGGGTTTTGACTTAATGGGTTTTTTTTTATTTTGAGAGATATAATGACTGCCTGTCCTTCTTGATTATTCGGAACCGTCACTGTCTTTCTTTTTTCGTAAGGATCTCTTTGGTGCCATTCGTTATGCACTTGGATCAACTGAGAAGACTACCCTGCCCCAGGTTATGATTAAGGGTTTCACTTTTTTTTTTGAAAATAAAACTCCTACTTCTTTGGCTCAGATGGGTTGACGAGGGATTATCTTCCTTATAACTCCAGTGTTTAGGATTTGAAACAATGCCTGTACCTCATCAGCGGGGTCTGTTCAAAAGCATACTGTAGATCGTGGTATCGTTTTCGTCATCCTCCCTCAAGAGGCTTAGAATTATTAATTGAGAGTTGACATCAGAAAAAATATGAAAACAGTTTGCATATAGTGAATGCGAATATATTGATTCAACATAGACATAAGCGATGTATTAATGTGATAACAATGTTTAACATGAATAAATGTTTGAACAATCAAAGAAAAATACAACTTGAATATTTGAATGAACAAAAGACATTCTCGATGATTCGGTGTAGGATCAGTGTTCAAACTCGACCTCCTTGGCGTCAATCAAATCCTGGATCTTGTTCTTCAAGGTCCAACAGTCGTCGGTGTCATGTCCAGGACTGTCAGAATAGTAGGCACATCTCACACCCGGGTTGTACTTGGGAGAGGAAGTGTCAGGATTTTGAGGAGGATCCTTTAGTGTGATCATTTTCGCCTTCAGCAATTGTTGTAATGCCTGAGACAAAGACATGTTGATGTCAGTATACTTCCTATCTTGATGCTTTATCCTACGCCTATTGCTCTTTCTTGGTTGAACGGGCGTGGGATCAGAAATCTGGATTGCCCCTACATCATGACGACCCTTTTTACCATGTATAGCATTGGACTCTTTCTTTCCACTGTGGGGCTTTTTCTGAGCATCAGTAGGTGCGGTTTCTTGAATCTTCCCCGACTTGATACCAGCTTCGATTCTCTCCCCAGTCAAGACAAGATCTGTAAACCCAGCAGCAGAATTCCCAATTAGGTGGTTGAAGAATGGACCAGACAGGGTCCCCAAGAACATGTCGACGAGCTCGCGGTCAGTCAGAGGTGGTTGTACCCTTCCAGCAAGGTCCCTCCATTTTTGAGCATACTCTTTGAAGCCTTCGCCTGTACCCATAGACATCCCCTGAAGCTGAGTACGCGTGGGAGCGAGGTCGGCATTATACTGGTAGTGTTTGTAAAATGCAGTGGCTAAGTCTTCCCAGGTACGGATGTTGGCTCCATTCAGTTGATAGAACCACTCGAGCTGAGTCCCCGAAAGACTCTCTTGGAAGAAATGGATCCATAAGTTTTTGTCAGCTGTATAGGGCTGGATCCTCCTTGTATAAGCCCTGAGATGCAACTTAGGACAGGATGCCCCATCGTATTTAGCAAAGGCAGGTACCTTGAATTTGCGCGGGATCACTACCCCAGAAGACAGACCTAGATCCTCGAAGTCCAGGCCAGGCACCTTTTGTATCTCCATAGCACTGAGCCGGTCTTCCAACTGTTTGTACCTGTCCTCAGCCGGAGGGTACTGTTCATCGTTGAAATCTGTCTCATGGTCGGAGACCACTGGGCTGGGAATCCTTTCTTCTTGATGACTACTTTTCCCCACAGATGGAGTTGTCCTCTCAGCTTGGTCCTGCGGGGTGTTCCCAGATCCGCGTCTAGGGCTGAACAAGACAATCCTCTTCTTCTTCTTTTCCTTCTTCAAGAGCAGGGCCTTCAGATCTTGCTGCCCCTGGGTCAAGTTCATGATTAGCCCTTGGAATTGGGCATTCTGAGCTTGGAGGGCCTTGATAGACTGCTCAGCTGATGATTCAGGATTCATGACGATCGGCTGAAATAAACAGCGAAGAAGGTAAGTAACCTGCAGAGAAAGGGTACCTGTTATGCAATGATATGTATGACATGCATGCAATGATTTCAAGGACCTCGCGGGGTAAACAGAGAAACTTGTTAGAGTTGGAAATTGGCAACTTGATTGAAGGAACTTCCTGTTGTAGAGAGCCCTTCTTCAAGGGTCAAAGGCTCACCATATCAAGTGGGTCATAGCCCCTGATAACCTTAGCTAGGGGATCATTCTTCAGGTGTCAAAGCTCACCATATCAAGTGGGTCATAGCCCCTGACAACCTGGTCTAGAGGAAAATAAATCCTCTTTGCCCCTTGCTGGGATAGTTGATTCATCATGACCTGCATCACAAGCCCTTGAGATCCTTGAAATGGGTTAGGATGTATGCAATGATATGATGTCATGCTATGCATGGAGTGATGTAGGTAAACCATGTTATGAGTCCCAATTAAGGACTATAAACAAACCCTGCAAGAAATTCAGTATATTTTGTTATGAGTCCCAATTAAGGACTATAAACAAAACCTGCAAGAGATCTAGTAAACCCTGTTATGAGTCCCAGTTAAGGACTATAAACAAAACCTGCAAATAGTTCATGTGTCAGCTAACAAGCATGCAAGTAGGCAAGTACAAAGGCACACAAGTCACACAAGAGAAACCCTTAGGGTTTAGGCCAGCATGGGGTCTGGATAGTACCCTCTTGAAGTTGGTGGGCTCAACCTGTCCTATCAGAAGTAACCGGGTTCTAAGGGTCCCAATATCATTGGATTGCTTTCATTGTTCATCGTTTCGATTTAGCCACTGAACTGGCGACCGAAATATTCCAAGAAAACAACCCTCAATTGAGTGTAGTATCGAGTATCAACCAACCTCGGACTGCACCAAAGTCAGTTATCTCACTACCCTAAAGAGGCCAAGATGGTTCAATTAAGGTTCCTAAGGTCAGTTGATGCTTCACGACACCACGCGGAGGCCCCGTACTCTCCTTGATTGAACTCAAGGGTTACCGGTACACACCAAAGTGCCACATCAATGTAGCAGACTGCTTCAACCATGTCGGTATACCCCGCACAGTTCCCTCACAGCCTTGTTGCTACTTTCTAAGAAGGTATCCCCCAGATCCGGGTTAGGATCTATAGAACTCCCAAGACAGGCCCACAATTTAAAGCAAACAATTCAGACAATTGAAAACACAAGTGATCTTAGTCCTAAGGTACACCTCACTTTAAAATAAATATCCCCAGCAGAGTCGCCAGTTCTGTGATCGGTGGATCTGGAACTGACTGTTTAACGCGGGTTCGCGAAATGTCGCGGAAGCAAGAGTCGCCACCGTCTTTTATTTTCTCCAAATGGAAAGGACAAAAGCACAGAAAAATTCCTTAAAGAGATTGCTCTCGGTTCGGGAGGTAGGTTATAGAAAGGGAAGGTGTTAGCACCCTTTCTATCCATGGTTATCCATGGGCTCTTAGATACTTGCTCATTGTGTTTTCAAAAATGGTTTGTTTGCTTTTCAACTGTGGGTTTTAAAAAGTTTCTTTGAAAATTCCAGTTCGACTCTTGTATCGGTCCTCAAGAGTGTTTGAAAAATTGCTTTCGAAAGCTTTTTGAAAATGTGTTGGTGTGAAAAGTATTTTTGAATTTGTTTTGAAATTTAGAGCAAGTATTAAGAGTCGTCTACCTACCCTAAGGAATTCGTCTGTGTAAATGTCCTTTAAAGTAATGCCATCCCACCATTGAGAGGTAGGTAGCACCACCGTTGGAGGTGTTCGGGTCAATTCGAGGTTCGGGACATGGTGATCACCAGAGCAATGGGAAGACACCTTAGAAGCTACCCTCATGCCAGGTTCCCGGATCATGAGGACTTACTAAGACGTCCTCTACTCGACGATCACCTTTCGAAAGGCAACAGTGAGGCGTACCCTAGGGGTGGTGTGTGCGATTCGTGTGTCGTTTTCATTGATATTTGTCTTGTCATGTTTATCAGTGTTCTACGCTTGATTTTATTTAAGTCCATTCATTCTTGCATGCTTTTGTTAACAGTTAAAAAATACTTGCGGGAAAGTAAATTCTAAGGCTATTACAAATGGCGCGGGTCCACATCGCCAAAATTAAACCGGACCCGATTTGACGGAAAATAAATAAAGCAAAGTAAAAGTGCGAAAAGTATAAATTGTTACAACGCTTTGGGAGAATTACATAATTATAATAAGCGACATAAAATAAATGTGCGAAATTAACAATTAAAAATATGGGCGTTGGACCCTTTTGCAAAAAATTAAAGTTAATGAATTAATTAATTAGAATTAATGTGGAATTAGAATTAAAGATTAAAAGAAAATGTTTTTAGTATTTTTGTGTTTTTTAAGATTTAACAGAAAAAGGAATTAATTAAAATTAAAATGAAATGTTAAACCTAGTTTCTAATGACTTTTAAATTTATTATGCAAAATATTGAACTTTAACCTAATTTAAATCTAAGTTATTTATGTACAATTTAATTATGAAAATAAATAAATAATAATATTATGATAACAAGAAAAAAAATTAAAAGAAAGAAAAGAAAGTTATTAAACCTAATTCTATATTTTTGGATTTTAGTTATTAAAAGGATTAAAATTACAACCTAATTAAAACTAAGTTTATTTACATACATTTATTTATAAAAATAATTAAAATAAATAAATATTATATTTTTTTGCCTTTTCTGATTTTTATGATGTTTTTGTATTTTGTAAAAAAAAAGAATTAATTAATTTGATTAAAACAATAAAGCAAAAATAAAATCATAATTGAAAAATAAAAATAAAAAATATAGAGAAGCAAACCAGGGGGGGTTCAGGCCCCAGAAGGAGGTAAGGGCTCAGCAATTTGGCCCAACAAGCATGGAAGTTCGCTGACTTTTTCAATTCGTGTATTAGCGCATTGACCAGGACTTAACGTGTTCTTCAGATCCATGCCGTTGGTTTAATCTTCAGGGGCACGTGGACCTCTTGATTGTGAGGGAATATGGTGAACCATAGCACTGAAACTGCATGGGAATTATTATAGCAAAATAATATGGAAATATGCAAGACCTGGGACTTGAACCCAGGTCATGAGGGTTAACAGCGCTTTCTCCAACCAACTGTGCCAATTCGCGCTTTTGTAATATAATTAACAAACAAATAATATAATAGAAAAACAAGATTAGTACTGGAAAACGCGCGAAATTCAAAAGCAACCAACCAATGCGTGCCACGGACTCATCTTCTTCATCGTGTCTGCCTGAAACAAATTTGTCAAATATTTAACGGGGGTTTTAAACCCCCCCAAAATAGGCTTATTTACAGAATAGAGAATAGGCCACATGTGTATATAAATTAAGCGCGACCATTGCAATCTCTTCGTCCAAGCTCCCTGGTTTTGATAATGGTATTATGACTGGCTAATTTTACAGTACCACGAAATCCCCAATTCAAAATCTTGCAAACCCTAGAACATGAACATGGTGAAATCGCGTGTATGGCATAAAAATGCAATTAAAGGCATTGGTTAGCATCAGAACATTATGAGGAACAAGAATCCATGAATCAAATGTTAAAAAAATGCTTAAAATATGAAACACGATGATCAATATTTTTCTATACAGTTCATGTTCATTCTACCAATTCTTGGAGTCTGAATGGATGCTAACGATTGGAATCGCTTCTGGGAACCTTGAGGAAGCCTTTGAAACAAGAATTAAGACCTGAATCCTCCTCTAACCACGTTTTCAGAATTGCTTTATTTGACAAAATTTCCAAGTTGTTAAGGTATTCTTGAGCGCAGCTTTCAGTCTAATGCAATTAGGTTTATGTTCCTGGTTATGTAGTGAATGAATTAGGTTAAAAAGATTGATCAAAATCCATTGCTTTTATTGTTTTCAATATTTGATTTCTTAAGAATCCTTTTCATATCTTTTCACATGGTTTTTGTGCAAATTATGATCAATTCAAACCAAAACTTTCCACATTGGTATATGCACGAATTATAGAAGCCAAAACATGTATAAAAAGATTGGTTTTGTTAGGTTAAATATTTTTTCACATATTTAATTGATTTAATTGAATTAATATGAATAATAATTCAAATAAATAAATAAAAATGAGAAAATACTTCCCTTTGGGCCAAGTGGTCGTGCATAGGCTTGGAATGATGAATCATGGAAGAAAAATAGGCCCATTAGCAAATTTAGGTCATTTGAACCATTGTTGACTTTTCAAAATATCCAAAAATTTCCCAACTTCCACAAGGCATAACTTGCTCAATTTTTAAGCTTTTCACATGTTCTTGGACATTTTGGAAAGGTCTTTGAGTCCTTTAACCAATGCCTTTGGTCCCATGCCATTTTGATTTACCAATCTCAAGTTATGGCCTTTGACTTAAGGTCCCTTTTTGTTGACTTTTGAAAATGACCTATAATGTTGAAATTGATAACTTTTTGTGAGAGCATTTCTTGGACTTGAAGTATGAAGATGAGTTGTAGGAAATGTCTTTCTCTTCAAAATGAGCTTTGGATGGAATTTTTCTGATAATCCATGTGAAAGTTATGCCCTGGTCAATTTCAGTTGACTTTTTCAGCTGTCCAAATATAGTAACTTTTGCATCTTGATGATTTTCTGAGCCAAATTTTGAGAATCATGATCAAGCATTGATCAAATGATGTTTGTGGCTTCAAAATGATGTGTTGACCAAAAATTTGAACTTTTGACTGCCAAATGACCATTTTGCCCCTACAGTTGACTGTAGTGTAATCTAGGGTTTTGACTGTGCAATTTTGAGCTGAATGCCTTGAAACTTGATATGAGGATACTTGATCACATTTGTAGGCATATGAGACTTGATTGGGCCCTTGAAAACTTTATTTTCCTGATCAGAACACAAACCCTAGTTTTGACTGTATGGGAGACTGTTGAGCTGTGCAACCCTTGGGGAATTTTGTGACTTGGCTTGGCAATTTCTTGAAGAATATGGGAGGGCAAATTTTGGGGTACAACATATATCAAGTTTAATTTCAAATATGGATTGTAGAGCATGTTACAAGATTTCCAAAATGTCCAAGAACTCTCCAAGATAATTTATGGTTAGGGAGAATCGAAGAAAGGAAAATGGCAATTTATCACTTTTGTTCAAGGCATTTTCACAATGTTACAAGTTGCAAATCAGTTTCAAACATGCTTGTACTTGGTATTACAGGTCCTAATCCCTTATACACTCCATAATTGAATGCTAACACATTGGATAATGGTCTTCTTCTGACTTTTGAAGCATTGCACAATGAATTAATCCAAAAATGGCATAAAGTTCATAATACTACTTTGATAAAGCTTGCTTTTTCCAACTTTACAGTTCTTGAGCCATGGACCTGATCTTTTGTTGCAAACAAGATCCACAAACATCAGGCAATTTGTACCAACTCCTTTGAGCCCTAGAACTAGCAAGTACAACACTTTGACATTGTCACTTCCAACTTTCTTCAAAAGCAAGCAAACTTGCAAAAGTCAATAGAACTTGGATATCTGATAAAGAGAAGCCTTGGAATTATTCTACACAACTTCAGAACCTTGTTGCAAGCCTAAGCACGAATCCATATCATCCCAAACACCCTTAAACACAAAAAAAACACTAATTTCTTCCCAAACAGGGCAACCTCTGCAAATAACTTGCCAACTTGAAATTTGCTTGTGCGTTTTGCCTTTCAACCCTTGAAACATCTTCCCTACATCACATCCAAGCTATCCAAGCATTCATCTTGCAACTGTGAGCTCAGTTTCACACTTCACCATTTTCATTTTTCAAGGTTGCAGGTTGACTCGTGCAAGGAGATTCAAGCATCTACAAGACCAGCTAAGCATTGGAAAAGTTTGAGGGAACTTCAAGGAAGCTCACACGATCTTCAGGCTTCACTCAAAGTTCCCACATTGCCATATACAAACTCAACTGAACAAGGTATTTTTCAAGTTTCTATCTCTCTATTTAGGCATCCTTAGGTCACGATTTGTGAAGCAAAAATGTAGTCCTTAACTTGCTTAAGTTGTACATATGCATAGTTTTTATTTATATTAACTGAGTAGTGAGAATTTGAAGCTTGAAGTTCATAAAAAAATTAGGTCAGGAATTAGGGCCACTGAAATTCTCCCTGGTTTCTTAGAGTTAGGTTTCAAATTTTATATCATTGGAATTGTGATCAAAAATGCTACAAGTTTTATGTTGCAAGATTTTGTTTTTGTGCAAAGAATAGAGAGTTGCAGGTTTGACTCAGAAACGCATGCAGGAAGTGGATAGAGGACAGGGACGAAGTTGTCTTGGGCCTGGACGCGCTTGGGCTTCTGTTTTTGCTTCCTATACCCCCCATATTCCTATTCACACCCCCTTTGCATATTTTGTTATTTTTCATATTTTCTTTTTTATTTTTATGATTAATGACTTTATTAATTTTTTCTGAGCATTAAAAATTACCAAAATAATTTTCTTTATTTTTTGCATTTTTATTTTATTTTTTTATTATTTTTTTACATAAAAAATAGTTTATTAGGTTTATAGAATTTGTTTTTCTTAAATAAACTTGTAAATAATAATAAAATACTTAAATATTTTATTTTATTATTTTATACATATTAAATATTTATTTTTCATACATATTTAATTTTTAATATTGGTACATAATATTATTATTATTTTTCTTAAACAAAAATGAATAAAATAATAATAGAAAAGATATTTTCTTTTAAAATAAAATTAGGGTTTCCTCTTTCAAAAATAATGATATTATTTTTTCTTATTTCTAAGACTTAAATAATTTATTTTTCTCATACATAAAACAATTACAAAACATTTTTTGCATATTTGCATTTTATTGCATATTTTAATAATTGCTTATTCATTTATTGTACAATAAATTCAATTGGGTTGTAATAGTAAACTAGGGTTTTATTTTGTGCAAATATCCCCATTCAAAACTTCTATCCCCACTCCCATAATAATTGTTTTAATAGTTTAGATTTACTTTACGCAATTTATCGCATAATATGCATGTTTAGTAAATTAGGGTTTGTATGATAAGACAAAAAAAATCAAACAAATAGCAAGACCTAACACAAGACAAAAATGCATGAAAAATGACAACACATTGCACACAAGCACCCCTAGGGTTTCACCCACTTGGTTGCCTTACAAAATGGCCATGGTATGCATGCTAGGTATCTTGGCAAAACAAAACAAAAACAAAAGATCATAGTCCCTCGATGATGCTATCTTGGTTGCCTAAACAAATGATCTTAGACCCTCAAAACTTGCTAAGATACTTGGCGCTATTGTTATCATGGCCATACGATGACCCATGCCCGTCCCGTTTAACATCCAAAGATAGGGTTATCTACCAAAACGATGGTAGGTTAACAATGTCAAAGGAATAAAAATGTACAAGAAATACTTTTGAGTAGGTAGATAAGCTTCTAGTTACTTGATCAACTTGCAAACAATCCTTGCTATTTTCAAACAAACACACACATTCCAAAACATTTCCAAACAACTTTCAAAACATTGAAACATTTTTCAAAAGACAAACATCTTTGTATACATTCTTACGAACGAGTATCATTACAAAGATTGCCTAAACAAAGGCCTCTTTTCAAAATACTTTCAAAACCACACAAAGCACTATTTCAAACAATTGCAAAAGCAAAAGCAAGTGATCTAAACAAGTAACTAAGAGCCCATGGAAAACCATGGATGAAAAGGGTGCTAGCACCTTCCCTTTTCATAATCTACCTCCCGAACCCAAAAACAATCTCAAAGGTCTTTCCTGTGCTTTTTTACCTTTCCTTTTGGATAAAAGAAAAGTCAGTGGTGACTCTTGCTAAACCGCAACATTTGCGAACACAAACGTAAAACCTCAAGTCAGTTTTCCTACCGCATCACAGAACTGGCGACTCTGCTGGGGAATTTTATAAAAGTGGGGTTACCTTAGGGTTTTAGATCACCTTTACATGCTTATCTTGCTTGACTTGTTTGCTTTACACTTTGGTTCTATTGTTTGGGTTTGAATCCTCTACCCGGGTTTGGGAAACATTCATAGGTAAATAGCAATACGTTGTGGAAACTGTGCAGGGTATACCGACATGGTCTAAGAAATAGCTATATTAGTGCGACATATTTGTGGGTACCGGTAGCTTTTGAGTCAATCAAAGAGAATACAGGGCCGTTGAGTGATGTCATGAAGCACTAATGGACTTTTAGAACCTTTACTTGACCAACTTGGCCTTTTAGGATGTAGTGAGATGACCGGCTTTGATGCAGTCCGAAGTTGGAAGATACTCGATACTACACTCATTGAGGGTTGGTTCCTTAGAATATTTCGGTCGCCAGTAAAGAGGCTGAATTGAAACAATGAACAAGGAAACAATCCAGTGATATTGAGCTCCTTAGAACCCGGTTACTATTTCTAGGACAGGTTGAGCCAACTAAACTTTAAGAGGGTACTTACCTATGAAACCTCATGCAAGCCTAAACTAGAAACTTGTGTGACTTGCTTGTACATGTATACTTGTGCATAACATCATGGATGTGATACGGTGGGAGAACTGACTTGAGGTTTTGCGTTTGTGTTTGTAATTGTGCGGTTTAGCAAGAGTCGCCATCAAATTTTTATTTTATCCTAAGGAAAGGTCAAAAAGCACAGGAAAGACCTTTGAGATGTTTTCTTGGGTTTGGGGGGTAGATTATGAAAAGGGAAGGTGCAAGCACCCTTTTCATCCATGGTTATCCATGGGCTCTTAGTTACTTGTTTAGATCACTTGCTTTTGCTTTTCAATTGTTTGAAATGGTGCTTTGTGTGTGTGGTTTTGAAAATGCTTTGAAAAAGAGGCCATCGTTGTGGCAGCCTTTGTAATGATTCTTGTTTGAATATATACAAAGGTGTTTGTCTTTTGAAAAGATATTTCAATGTCTTGAAAGTTTGATTTGGGAAGTATTTTGAATTGTGTTGTGAAGTGTGTTTGAAAATAGCAAGGATGTTTTGCAAGCTTTTGATCAAGTAACTAAGAGTTATCCACCCTATTTTACTCAAAGATCTTTCCTATATGTTTTTAACCCTTTTGACAGTGTTGTTTTACCATTGCATTTGGTAAACAACCTTGTATTAGGATGTTAAACGGGACAGGCGCGAGTCATCGCATACAATCATTGAAAGCAACTTGTGATGCGCTATAGCAATTTTGTAAGGGACAAGATCGTTTTATCGAAGGCAACATTGAGGGTCATCGAGGGACTACGATCTTTGTTTATCAAAGGGGAATTTGCTAGAGTGTCTCATATTCGAGGGACATGATTGTATTTCCGAGGCAACAAGCGAGGTTACCCTAGAGGTGCACGTGTGAATTGTGTTTTTTCATTTTCATGCATTTAGGTCTTGTATTAGGTCATCTAGCGATTGATTTTGAAGTTTCACATACAAACCCTAATCTCTAATCATGGCATATTTGAAAGCATAAAGTGCGAGAATTAAAATTCTAATCTATTACAAAAGTATCCGGGGATTGGGGGTACAAATTATTACAAATGGGGATGAATCTCACAAGGATAATAATGTCCAAATATTACAACCAAATCGAATTATCACAATTTAATGTAAAATTATAACAAATGAAGAAATCAATAATATTATGAGATGCATGTATTTATTTAAAAAATAAACAAATAAAAATCTATTCTAAAAAAGAAAGTTTAAACATTATATTATTATTATTATTCTTTTTGTATTTTATTAATTATGTAAATAAAAAGTTTAAAAGAAAAATTAATTAAACAAAATTTTTATTATTCTTGTATTTTTATTAATCAATAAAAAGGGTTTAAAGAAAACAAAATTAATTGAACCAAATTAAAAGTTTTGTTTTTTTAGTATTTTCATCATGTGTAATAATAAAAAGAAAAATGATTTAAACAAAACTAGTAAAAGAAACTAATTTATCTTACAAAAAAAATGAAGTTTTAAATGTTAGTATTTATTTTAACACAAAGAAATAAATTAAAAGAAGAAAAAGAAAATTAACTAAAATATTAACTTAATTTGCTATATATATATATATATATATATATATATATATATATATATATATATATATATATATATATATATATATATATATATATATATATATATATATATATATATATATATATATATATATATATATATATATATATATATATATATATATATATATAAAAAAAATGTATTGATGAATTTATAAAAAGGTGAATTAAAACAAAAAAAAAAAAGAATGGGCTTAAGGCTCTTTGGGGTTGCTAGGCCCAAGATAAAAATGAAAGGATACAAAAGGGGGTCAGAACAGAGGTGGGGGGTGCGCTGGCCAATTTGTTATGGGCTTAGGCGCTTGGGGCCAGAAAGGCCCAAATTAAAGGTTTGTTCACATTTTTGTTAGGGTTCTCAGACCGTAGGGTTTGTGAGCGATTTACAGCGGCGCCGTTTCTTCATCCTTTCCTCTTCATCTTTCTCAATCTCATGCGCTGATTCTCCCTCCTCTCAAGCCACCAGAGTGCCACCTCTCTCTCTCACCTTCTCCTAACGATGATCCATGGCTTCGGTTGCAAAACGGTATAGTTCGTCCTCTTTTTGAGTTTTACAGTTTGTTGTTTATGTGATTTTTACAGTTTTCAAGCTTTATTCATTGTTCATGTTTGAGATGCAAAGAGATATACCTGTGAGTTTTTTCTGGACAAGAGAGAGGGAGGGTGAGACGGAGCTCCCTGGCGGCTAGAGGTGGAGGGGAGAAAATGATGAATGTGTTTGCTTTTGGTAACTTCTTTCCTTTCTCTTGCCCCTTGAACGATGATGATTTCTTCTGAGACTTTGTTGTTGTTTGTTTATTTTGTTGATGATGATTTTCAGTTCTGAAACTTGTTTGCTATGCTTCTGAACTCTGATTTGTCTTTCTTTCTCTCTTTGAATGTTGATGATGATAATATCTCTGAAACTTGTTAGTTTTTTGAATGTGATGAGGAAACCTTGATGATTATTGTTGAACTGAGTTTGTTGGTTTGGATTTAGGATGGTTGTTTATTATTCTGAACTGATTTGTTACAGTTGGTTGGCTTGGAGATTGGTTGTGCTTTTACAGGTTTTTGTGTTGGGAGAATTGTGTGAAACTGTTATGCAGGTTCTTGGTGTTTTTGTTTATAGTTTTCAGGCTTGGCTTTTGTTTGAAACTGTTTGGGAATTGGTTTGTAGTTGGTTAACAGGCTTGGCTTGATAGTAGTTTTGCTATTTTTGTAGTTTGTAGAGTTTTTGTGATGGCTTGAAACTGTTTGGCTATTTGTTGCTAGCTTGTGCAGGTTTGAGGTTTTGTGGTTTCACAGTTTGAATTTGGTTGTGCAGTTGGGATTTGGTTGTGCTGTTTTCTGCTTGTTTTGTTCTGTTTTTGAGAACTGCAACCTTTGTGATTTTTTGGGAGAGTTGTAGTTTTGTAACAGGTTTGGATACTTTGTGAGTTTTCAGGCTTGGAGCTTGTGCAGGTTTGGAGAGTTTTGTGGTTTTGACAAAGTGTTTCTATCTTTCTTTTCAAACTGTCATTTGATAGTCTTATATCTTTTTCTTGTTTGTCACTTGTGACAGCCCTCTTGCCAAACTGTACACTTCAAAAAGGTGATATCCTTCTCTCTTTCTCTCTCTATGAAAAAGCATTTTTTGCTTTTCTTATTATTCTGAAAAGTTTGCCCTTTTGACTGGAAAATGATGAACAACTGTGACAAGTGTTGACTTGTGATTTTGGATTACCTCTTGCCTTTTACTGCCATCATGCTGCATTTTACTGCTATCATGCTGCATTTCTACATTTGTACAGTTTGCATCCAATTTGTTTTGTAACTCAGTTTGGGCAATTTGTTTTGTAGCTCAGTTTGGCACCTTGCTTGTGCTATTTGTTACAGTAGGTTCCTGTTATGTAATGCATTGTATATTTGGTTATGCTTCAGTTTGCCTTGTGCTTTGGTTGAGTTGTAATGGTTCAGTTTTTTTGACTTTGTTTGGCCTTGTGCTTTAGTTGAGTTTTGGCGCCCTAATTCTTTTTTTTTTAATAAATTGCTTTGTTTGCATTCTTCAATTTTTATTTTTAATTTTCTCTTTGTGAACCAAGAAGAGCGATCTTCTTGTGATTTGCGAAGAGAAAAATAAAACGTGATAAAAATAGCACTTTGATTCCGGACGACAAACTTTAATGATGAATTTTTCCTTTCTTTTTTTATTTTAAAATTCTTTTCAATTAACTGTACTAATCTTCTTTTCCTTTGTCTTTTTCATGTGAGTGCAACTTGGACCGTGACAAAGCAGTAGAAGCCGGAGACTTTGAGCATTGGAGCAACGGAGCAATGGAGGCTTAGGCTTAGATTAGATAGATTCTTTCCATTAATTGTAACATTTATTTTTTAAATACTATAAGTTGTAAAACATACAATATTCAAATAATAAATTATTTTTGTATCAATCATCTAAAAAATCTTTGTGAGGCAGACTGACATCCAATAAAATCTTTTATTGTTCAATAATCTTGCCATTTTTCTTCAAGTCTTCACTGATTATTTAAGATTCTCAAATCAAAATAATTGAAATTGCATTTCAACAATTCTAATCCAGATAACTTAAATTCCAAGTAATCCAAAAACTTTGCAGCCTCGTAACCTTGCAACCGCATTCCAATCAAAATTCGCATTGTGTATTCCAATAAACAAGCAAGCATTTCATTCCATTAACAGGCAAACACCTTAACAGACGCACATTGTCTGGTTAACCTGGATCAGATGAAAACTGAATATCCCAAATAAAAGTCTCAGCTCCTATCTCTTATCCCATATAATCAGGCCTTGAGAACAACCAGTAACCTTTCTGCAAACTTGAAAAAGTGTGAAAACAATGTGATAGTTAATGGAATTTCTGAGAATTCAGTTTCTTCTGAGAAATGCAAGAGAAAACCCTAATTCTTGATTTACTTCTAAAGAAAAGTCTGTTAGATCGATTCTTGAGCCAATCTTGAAAATCTGAGAAAACCCTAGGGTTGTAATTTCTTGTGAAAAAGGGAGGGAAAATTTTGGGGTACAATAATGGACATCATGAAGCATCATACGCATCCACTAACCATTTCAAGGATTTTGGATTTTCATCTTTGTTCCTGTTTTGGAGGTTATGGATTCACTTCGCAGGAAAATTGTCCAAGTCAACCTTGTAAGAATTCCTCCACAACTCAAGGAGCTAGCTTCAGGGATTCCTGATAATTCTCCATTCACCGAGAGGCATGGTCGTCTTCTCAACTTAGTCACTACCAACACTGAGGAGGATATACTAAAAGTTATCTTCCAGTTCTTTGACCCTTTGCATTATTGCTTCACATTTCCCGACTACCAACTTGTGCCTACTTTGGAGGAATTTTCTCAACTCTTAAGGATTACTATTCTCAATCAACTACCCTTCAATGGTACGGAAAGAGATCCAAAGCCAGAAGAGATTGCTCAAGCCTTACACTTGAACTCATCTGATGTCACAACACATTGGGAAACTAGAAGTGGTGTCAAAGGCTTCTTGTCAAAGTTTCTGTTTGAGAAGGTCCAAAGCTGTTGGAATTCTCTAGACTTGCAGGCTTTTGAGGAGATTGTAGCTCTTCTCATCTATGGGATGGTCTTGTTCCCAAATCCTGACCAACTCATAGATGTGAGTGCTGTCAAAATCTTTATGACTCGCAACCCAGAGCCTACATTGCTTGGAGATATCCTCCACTCTTTTCACACTCGTACAATGAGGAAAAGAGGTGTTCTCATGTGTTGCACTCCTCTACTGGCAAGATGGTTTATTTCTCATCTTACCCAATTAGTTTTGAAGAATGAGCAAGGTTTCAGGTTGTCACAACGACTGATGACTCTTACCCATTCAGATATTCATTGGTGTTCTCGATTAAAAGAGAATATCATCATCATTGACCGTTGTGGGGAATTACTTAATGTCCCTCTACTTGGAATTAGGGGAGGCATCACCTACAACCCTTTCTTGGCTCTGAGACAGTTTGGGTATTCCCGAAGGGATGGCCCACATGATATGCTGATTCAAGGTTTGGTTTTCGACTTCGACAACGACGATCAAAGACTCCGACAAAGGTTCATCCGAGCTTGGAGGATGCCCAACAAGGTGGACAGTAAGACCTTGGGACACAAGAATTCCATCCCTCTTGAGCCTTAACTCAAGTGGGTAAGAACCCGCGTCCAAAGTCTTATGATGCCTTATCCCTACATTCTCTTGGTGATTATAGAGCCTGTTATGGAAGGAGAGGTTCCATACACCCTCCTACATCCTGACATATCAACATCACTCGAAGATCTACAAAGGAGTTGGATACAGCTCAAGGGAGAGCGCGACACTTTCCAAGCCCAATTCTACGCAAGCGAGAAGAAGGTTTTGGAACTCACTCGTCAACTTCATGAAGAGCAAACTCTCAACACCTACATTGCACCAAAAAGGATGCGCAACGTCTTTTTACCTTAGAATTTTGTATTATTTTGCCCATGGGGCATTGATGTACAAACAATTTCTATCTTATTAATATGACGTGTGTTTCTTTTTTGTTTTAAAACAAATTTGAATTTCTGAATCCTTGAAAGCATTACATGAATAGATATCATTCATCATATGCATAAGAAGGTCTTCACACCAAGTTTCCACATCTCTCTGCTGTTTATTTCAGCAATATGGATTTTGAACAAACGGTCAAAGATTTGCAAGCTCAGAATTCACAATTTCAATAGCTACTCTTGACCTTGGCCAAGGGACAGGAGGAGCTCAAGACTCTACTATAGAAAGAGAAAGAGAAAAAGAAGAAGCGAGCCGATGTGGTTATCATGGGCAGAAGATTTGAAGGACAAGCCAGACGGACTTTGGAATTTCCATCAACATCCGAAGAGGGGGAAGGAAAAGGAAAGGGAACTGTAGTGCCATATGAATCTGAAGCAGAGGAAGAAGAAGATGAGGATTACTCTGAACAACAGTATCCTCCGGCCGATGACAAATACAAAAACTTGGAAGAACGTCTAGCTACTATGGAAGTGCAAAGAGTACCTGGGCAGGATTTTGAGGAGTTAGGGTTGGTTTCTGGAATTGTAATACCTCATAAGTTTAAAGTGCCGCTGTTTTCTAAGTACGATGGGGTGTCTTGTCCCAAGATGCACCTACGATCTTATGTCAGGAAAATTCAACCACATTCTTTTGACAAAGACCTGTGGGTCCACTTTTTCCAGGACAGTTTATCGGGGACGCAGCTGGATTGGTTCTACCAGTTGGAGAGGTCTGATGTGCATAATTGGGAGGATTTGGCGGCTGCCTTCTATAAACAGTATTAATACAACGCCGACTTGGCACCAACCCGTACTCAGCTACAGAGTATGGCTATGGCTACCAATGAGGGTTTCAAAGACTACGCCAAAAAATGGAGGGATTTAGCCGATAGGGTGCAACCACCTTTATCTGAAAGAGAGCTAGTGGACATGTTCTTGGGGACTCTGTCAGGTCCTTTCTTTAATCACCTGATTGGAAGCTCCTCTGCAGGTTTCACTGAGTTGATTCTAACTGGCGAAAGGGTGGAAGCTGGTATTAGAAGCGGGAAAATTCAGAAAGATGCATCTACCTCTGCTGCTGCAAAAAATCCCTTCACTGGAAAGAAGGAGGTGTCTGCTGTCTATGCACAGAGAAATCAGGGAAGAATCGAACGATGACCAACAGTGGGGGCCGTTATGATTCAAAAATCTGCGTCAGACCAACCGAGAAATAATCAGCATAGGGTGAAAAGGCCTGTAAGGCAATTCACTAAGATAAACATGACTCCTGCTCAAGTCTTACCCCATCTCTTGAATTTGAACCTGGTCATGCTAAAGGAGGCCCCTAAAAATCCTAACATTGCTTCTCCACACTACCATCCCAACGCCAGATGCGCGTACCACTCAGAAAGTCCAGGGCACGACACCAACAATTGTTGGGCCCTGAAGAACAAGATTCAAGATTTGATTAACGCAAAGGAAGTTTAATTTGAAGCTCCCGAAAAGTCGAATGTTATCTCCGCCCCAATGCCGAGGCATGGGCACAATGCCAATGCTGTGGAAGAAGATCTGTTTGTTTCTGCTGTGGATGAATCGTTAACTCCTCTCCTAACCATCAAGTTGAATTTGTTAAAGGCTGGGGTATTCCCAGGATGTGACCAAGATTACCATGCTTTCCTGTCCTCCCCATTTGACTGTCCTCTTTTGAAGAAAGGAATCCAATAACTGATTGATAACAAGGAAATTTTGTTTGAGAAAGCTCCTGTCTCACCCATTCCAGTTCCAGAAGTTTCAATAATAACCATATACGCCAATCCTTCCAAGGTTCCTAAAAAACCCGTTAGAATTACATCTGCTCCAGTGACTACTCCATTGAAGATAACAATGCCAGGGCCAACCCCTTACAAAATCAATAAAATGGTGCCATGGAACTATGATGGAGAAATCTACTACCATGGTGTCAAACAGATTGAACAGACCATTGAAGAAGAAAGCTATGAGGAAGATAACCCCGGCGTCAGTAACATTGCTGGAACAAGCAAAATTACTCGTAGTGGGAGAATCTTTTCTCCAGAGATTGCTCCTCCAACAGCAGTCTTTGGACCTGCGGCCATCCTAAAGATTACCCCTGTGACTGTACCTGCAAGTGTACCCGCCAACAATGATAATGCAATTCCCATCCCTATTTCCGATGCTGATAAAAAGGAAAGAATGTTCAAGAGGAGCCTATCTTGACGAAGGCTCAGTCATTAGTCATTCCTGAAACATCCCAGAAAGAGATGGAAGAGATTCTGAGGATTATTAAGAAAAGTGATTACAATGTTGTTGCACAACTGGGGCAGACCCCCTCCAAAATATCTATGCTAGCCCTGTTGCTGTGCTCTGAGGCACATGTTAAAGTTTGGTCAAGTTTTTGAAGATGGCCCACATGCCACAAGAAACCTCCGCTGATCAATTCCAGGAATGTGTGGCCAGCTTAACAGCTGACAATGGCCTGGGATTCTCTGATGCAGATTTAACCTCCAAAGGGAGAAAACATAATGACGCGCTACATGTCTCGGTGGAGTTTAGGGGGACCACCCTAGCTCATGTTTTGGTTGATACTGGGTCATCTTTAAATGTCTTACCGAAGAAGGCCTCAGATAGATTGGATTGTGAAGGCCTAACCCTGAAACCCAACAACATCATTGTCAGAGCCTTTGATGGTTCTAAGAGGATGGTCCATGGAGAGGTGGACATCCCGATCAAGGTGGGTACCCAGACGTTCAATTCAACATTCTCCGTAATGGACATCCGTCCCTCCTACTCTTGCCTGTTGGGAAGACCTTGGATCCACCATGTTGGAGCTGTCACTTCCACTCTGCATCAAATGCTCAAGTACCCTGTCCAGGGGAAAATTATAACTGTTAATGGTGAAGAGGAATACATGATTAGTCATCTAAATTCTTTTCGATATGTAGAATTGGATGGAGAATTCATAGAGACCCCTTTCCAACACTTTGAAGAAGTCTTTGAAGATATAACGGTGACTAAAGCGGTGTCCTTAACTCCTGTGATTACTAGACCTCCGCCTCGAATGTCGTCTCTCAAGGATGCTAGGGCCGTAGTGGAAGAAGGTGGATCTACAATCTGGGGGCAGCTTCCCGACTTTCCTTTCAAATCAGACAAATTCGGCTTGGGATTCACTTCGACTGGTCAGAAGGCCATGCACCGCTCCCGTGCCAGAGGGCCACCTATGAAGATCAGCCACCGAGGGGTTAATGCGCTAGAGGACAGTGAAGAAGAAGGAAACTTGGAAGACTGGATCTTTCCTACTGCTGACGGAGGACTGTGCAACTGGGAAGCAAAAGACTTTGTTCCGATTACTTTCATACCGCAGTAATTTATCTTTTCCATTTATGTTAGACTGTAATAATTCACAAACAATTCGTACTTTTCAACCTTGTGTCTTACCCAAGGCACATAGGTCCATTTGTAAGGGTTCTTATTTCATTTTCATATGTCATTTTAATGAATCATGGACGCTTTTCATATTTAAACCTTTTGTGCTCATTGTCTTTCTTTTACATTTTTGTTGTTTTAAGATGGCTATGTCCTTACACACACCCACACTCACAAATGCAGGTACCCTTCTATTCCGGAACCCATGGGTAATGATACTTCTATAGCCTTCAGTGACTCTGAAGATCTGATCAACCAAGCCGAATACGAAGGTGAGGAAGATTGTGAGGTGCCAGGGGAATTGGCCAGATTATTACAGCAATAGGAAAGAGCAATTCAGCCTCATGAAGAACAGTTGGATACAATCAACTTGGGAATTGAGGATGACAAAAAGGAAGTCAAGATAGGTTCTAATCTGGAGCCGAGTGTCAAGGAGCGCGTAATTCAGCTACTACATGATCATGTTGAGATCTTCGCCTAGTCATACGAAGACATGCCGGGACTCGATACAGACATTGTGGTACACCATCTCCCCACAAGAGAAGACTGTCCACCAGTGAAACAAAAGGTCCGCCGCATGAGACCTGACATGTCCGAGAAGATCAAAGCAGAAGTTATGAAATAGTTCAATGCTGGATTTCTGGCTGTTACTTCCTATCCACAATGCGTTGCTAACATTGTGCCCGTGCCTAAAAAGGACGGAAAAGTCATAATGTGCGTGGATTATAGAGACTTAAACAGGGCGAACCCTAAAGGTGACTTTCCACTTCCGCACATTGATATCCTGGTCGACAACACAACTCAGCACAAAGTATTTTCTTTCATGGACGGATTCTAAGGCTATAACCAGATCAAAATGGCACCTGAGGACATGGAGAAAACTACTTTTGTTACACAATGGGGTACGTTTTGCTACAAAGTGATGCCATTCGGACTGAAGAATGCCGGGGCAACCTATCGACGCGCCATGGTATCTTTGTTTCATGACATGATACATCATGAGATAGAGGTCTATGTAAATGACATGATAGCCTGATCACAAACCGAAGAAGAACACCTTGATCACTTGCAAAAGCTGTTTGTCAGGTTGAAGGAGTACAAGCTCAGATTGAACCCAAACAAGTATACATTTGGAGTCCGGTCCGGTAAACTCTTGGGTTTCATTGTCAGCAACAAAGGCATCGAGGTTGATCCTGCCAAAGTCAAAGCTATACAAGAAATGCCTGCTCCTCGCACTGAGAAGGAGGTCAGAGGTTTCTTGGGACGCCTAAACTACATTGCAAGGTTCATTTCTCACCTAACATCTACCTGTGAACTAATCTTCAAGTTGTTGAAGAAAGATCTGGTAGTTAAATGGAATGATGACTGTCAAATTGTTTTCGATAAAATCAAGGAGTATTTGCTAGAACCTCCTATCTTGATGCCACCCGTCGAAGGAAGACCTCTAATCATGTATCTGACCATCCTAGAGAATTCAATGGGGTGCGTACTGGGCCAATATGACGAGTCTGGCTGAAAAGAGCATGCCATTTATTACCTTAGCAAAAAGTTAACCAACTGTGAGACCCGATACTCACTGCTCGAGAAAACTTGTTGCGCTTTGGTATGGGCTGCTCGCCGACTAAGGCAGTATATGTTGACTCATACCACTTTGCTGATATCTAAGATGGATCCGATCAAGTACATCTTTGAGAAGCCTGCTTTGTCTGGAAGAATAGCTAGATGGAAGATGATCCTAACAGAATATGATATACAGTACACGACCCAAAAAGCTATAAAGGGGAGTGTGCTAGCTGACCATCTGGCTAATCAAGCTGTCGAAGATTACCAATCCATGAGGTTCGACTTCCCTGACGAAGACATCATGACATTGGACAACGTTGAAGGTATCAGACCATATGACGGACCTGAACAAGGATCCTGATGGACCCTGTACTTTGATGGGGCCTCTAATGCACTTGGCAACGGTATCGGCGTGGTACTCATCTCCCCAGAAGGTTGCCATACACCTTTCACAGCCAGACTTTGCTTCAATGTACTAATAACATGGCAGAATATGAAGCTTGCATCTTTGGACTCAAGGCTGCCATAGACTTGAGAATCAAATCTTTGATCGTGTTTGGGGACTCAGCTTTGGTCATCAGTCAGATCAAAGGAGAGTAGGATACTAAACATCCAAACCTCATCCCTTACAAAGAACATGTCTTGACATTGTTACCACATTTCGAGTAGATTACCTTAGAGCACTTCCCGCAAGAAGAAAATCAGCTAGCAGATGCTCTAGCTACAAAGTCATCCATGTTTAAACTTGATTGGGACAATGAGGCTCCCCAAATCTCCATTGAACGGATGGACGAACCTGCACATTGTCGCGAGATTAATACCGAAGAAGTAGTGGACCAGCCGTGGTTTTATGAAGTCAAAAGGTTTCTCGAGGCGCAAGAATACCCTGAAGGATCTTCAGTCAATGACAAAAAGTTCTTAAGGAGGTTCTCGGAAAAGTTCTTCTTGAGCAATGGCATCCTATACAAGCGCAATCATGATTCTATTCTGCTCCATTGTGTGGACAAAGCTGAAGCTGAAAAGATCATGGCTTAATTGCATGAAGTTACCTTCGACACTCACTCTAGCGGGCATATGATGGCTAAGAAGATTCTATGGGCAGGCTATTACTGGTCTACCATGGAAGCTGACTGTTATCAACACTCCCAAACATGCCATAAATGTCAAATCTATGCAGACAAGGTGCATGTGCCTCCAGTTCCTCTAAATGTATTAACAGCTCCTTGGTCGTTCGCTATGTGGGGAATCAACATGATTGGAGAGATCAAGCCTACAACATCCAATGGACACCGCTTCATTCTGGTGGCCATTGACTACTTCACCAAGTGGGTCAAAGCAGCTTCCTTCGCATCCGTTACTAAGAATGTGGTTGCCCGCTTCATCAAGCAGAACCTTATTTGTCAGTACGGTATCCCCGAAAGGATCATCACTGATAACGGTACAAACCTTAACAATATTATGATCATTGCCTTGTGCGAGCAGTTCGAGATTCAACATCACAATTCATCTCCCTACCGGCCAAAGATGAATGGTGCCGTCGAAGCCGTGAACAAAAATATCAAGAAGATCATACAAAAGATGACAGTCACCTACAAGGACTGGCATGAGATGCTACCGTTCGCTCTCCACGGGTATCGTACCACGACACGCACATCAACTAGGGCAACACCATATTCCTTGGTATATGGCATGGAGGCTGTTTTACCTATCGAGGTTCAGATCCCCTCTTTGAGAATCATGAAGGATGCTGGTTTGAGTGAAGACGATTGGATTCAGACTCGGCTTGATCAGCTACACTTGATTGACGAGAAGAGACTTACTGCTATTTGTCACGGCCAGACGTATCAAAAACGGATGATCAAGGATTTTGTGATACGGTGGGAAGAACTGACTATTTTTTGGAATGCTGGTTTGCGTTTTGCGTTTGTTTTTGCAAAATGTCGCGGTAAGCAAGAGTCTCCACCGACTTTTATTTTATCCAACAAGGAAAGGAAAAAAGCACAGAAAAATTCCTTTTTCGAGATATTTCTCGGGTTCGGGGGGTAGATTATAGAAAGGGAAGGTGTTAGCACCCTTTCTATCCGTGGTTATCCACAGGCTCTTAGGTACTTGCTCATATTGTTTTCAAAATAATTTTCTTTGTGCTTGTGGGTTTGAAAAAAAGTTTTTTGTTTTAAAACTTCGATTTAACTCTTGCTTCTGTCCTCAAGAGTGTAATGAAGTGATTTTGAAAACTTTGTTCGAAAAGTGTAAGTGTGAAAAGTTTTTTTTTTGAAAGAGCAAGTATCTAAGAACCATCTACCTACTCGAAAAAGGAATCGTTCTATGTTATTTTCCTTTCCTTGTTGGATAAAATAAAAGTCGATGGTGACTCTTGCTTACCGCGACATTTTGCGAAAACAAACGCAAAACGCAAACCAGCATTCCAAAAAACAGTCAGTTCTTCCCACCGTATCACAGAACTGGCGACTCTGTTGGGGATAACCTTTTAGACTCTTATGGGGATAATCCTTTGAACTTGCTGGGGACAATCTTCCAAAGTTTACTGGGGATGATTCTCCGAGCTCTACTGGGGAAGCTTTTCAGACCGCACTGGGGAAAATTTTCAAACTCCACTGGGGATATCTTGTATTCTGTCGGGGAATATTCTTATACTCCGCTGGGGAATATTAAGATCTTTCAGTGCTGATGGTAGATAAACTCTGCTTGGGGAGAATATTCCCGATTCATTCACAGTTGCAAGCCTCGGCTGGGGAGAGTTAACATTACTGTCTCTTTCTTACTCTGCGGGGAGTGAAAGTATTCCAGCCATATTCTTTAGCTAAATTTACCCTTGTATCTGGTGGATAGAGCAACTGTACAACTTGAACAATTCTTATTTACCCCTGTTTCTGATATTACAAGTAATGGTCTTTTGTTTCACACGTAAATATTTATGAGCAGCAATTAATGTCAAATGCATATATCAAAAACGAACATTGGACGTTCTTTGCAAAACAAAACAGAATAAGGAAAAAAAACAGTTTGAAATTTCTCTGAAAATGAATTGTATTGATTTTGAAGTTTGGCCTGAAAATAGGCATTTTTGTACAAGAGGCTGACGTCCTAGTAAGAGAACACCGCCGAATAATATAATTTATACAATTTGTGAAAAATAAAGAAAAACAGTTATGTGAACAATCCCACTGGGTTCCAACTCTACTATTGCCCTTATGTCTTTGAGCATCTCATCACTTTGCTACTTGGTTGAAGGTAAATTAGATTGATTAGCGTCGTCCGAGCTTGATAGTCGATACCGAAGTCTGGTTGCAAGGTGATCCAATGAGACATAGTGTTACATTTTGATCTCTAATTTTTGCCTGGACTGCCCTTTCGGGTTTTCAGTCCATCGGGATACCCTTTTTTTTCCCAAGCCGCCTTTTTAGGTTTTCGACTTGCCGGGTGTACAGATTTTTTATTTTCATCCCTTATTTTTGCCCGAACCCTTTTGATTCGCCGGGAAGCCCTTATTTTTGCCTAGGCCAGTCAACCTAGCGGGTCTTTGATTATGCGTAGTATCTTTTTACTATGTCTGCATTGACGGGGTGAGGAACGTCGTTACCATCCATGGTGGTTAGAATCATAGCTCCTTATGAGAAAATGTTCTTAACCACAAATCGCCCCTCGTAAGTAGGGATCCATTTGCCCATAGGATCACCTTATGGCAGGATAATGCGCTTGATAACCAGGTCTCCGACTTGATACTCTTGTCGTCTTACTTTCTTGTTAAATGCCTTGATCATCCGTTTTAGCACGTCTGACCATGACAAACAGCAGTAAGTCTCTTTTTGTCGATTAAATTCAACTGATCAAGCCGAGTCTGAATCCAGCCATCTTCGCTCAAACCTGCATCCTTCATAATCTGAAGAGAGGGTATCTGAACTTCAATGGGTAATACGGCCTCCATGCCATAAACCAAGGAATAAGGTGTTGCCCCTGTTGACGTATGCGCTGAGGTACGATACCCATGAAGAGCAAATGGTAACATATCGTGCCAGTCTTTGTATGTCACCGTCATCTTCTGCACAATCTTCTTAATGTTCTTATTAGCCGCTTCGACAGCCCCATTCATCTTCGACCGGTAGGGAGAAGAGTTGTGATGTTGTATCTTGAACTGCTTGTAGAGTTCGGTGATCATCTTATTATTGAGATTTGTACCATTGTCCGTAATGATCCTCTCTGGTACACCATATCGACAAATCAGATTGTGCCGAATGAACCGTGCCACGACGTTCTTGGTCACAGTAGCAAATGAAGATGCTTCAACCCACTTCGTAAAGTAATCAATTGCCACCAGGATGAAACAATGCCCGTTGGATGCCGTAGGTCTGATCTCGCCGATCATATCAATGCGCCACATTGCAAAAGGCCACGGAGTTGTCAAGACGTTTATATGTACTGGAGGTATGTGCACCTTATCAGCATAGACTTGGCACTTGTGACAGGTCCGAGAATGCTGATAACAGCCGGCTTCCATTGTGGACCAATAATATCCTGCCCGAAGGATTTTCTTTGCCATGGTATGTCCACTGGAATGAGTTCTGAAAGTACCTTCATGTAACTCTACCATAATCCTTTCTGCTTCGCTCTTATCCATACAACACAGTAAGGTCGAATCATGATTGCATTTGTAAAGAATGTCATTGCTGATGAAGAACTTCGCCGCGAACCTCCTCAGAAACTTCTTATCATTAACAAATGCACCATCGGGGTACTCCTGAGCTTCTAGATACCTCTTTACCTCATGAAACCAGGGTTTATCTATTGCTTCTTCAGTCTCAATGTCGCAGCAATGTGCAGGTTCGTCCAACCTTTCAATGGTAATCTGGAGAGCTTCATTGTCCCAATTGACTTTGAACATAGAAAACATCGTAGCCAGCGCGTCCGTTAACTGACTCTCCTCTCTAGGGAAGTGTTCAAATGTTATCTCCTCGAAGTGCGGAAGCAACGTCAACACATACTCTTTGTAAGGAATAAGATTTGGGTGTTCCGTATCCCACTCTCCTTTGATCTGGCTGATCACGAGAGCAGAATCTCCAAATACACTTAAGAACTTAATCCTTAGGTCCATAGCTGCTCGAAGACCCATAATGCACGCTTCATACTCCGCCATGTTGTTGGTGCAATTGAAACATAGTCGGGCGGTGAACGGAGTATGAGAGCCTTTAGGAGATATGATCACGGCGCCAATGCCATTACCCAAAGCGTTTAAAGCTCCATCAAAGTACATAGACCATCAGGATCCTTCCTCAGTTCCTTCATCTGGTCCAGGTTCCTCACAGTCGGTCACGATCATGACATCCTCATCTAGGAACTCAAAGTTCATAGACTGGTAATCATCTACTGCTTAATTTTCCAAATGATCCGCCAACACACTTCCCTTGATTGCCTTTTGGGTCGTGTACTGGATGTCATACTCAGTCAAGATTATCTTCCATCTTTCTATTCTTCCGGATAAGGCCGGCTTCTCGAAGATATACTTGATTGGATCCATCTTTGATATCAACAAGGTGGTGTGAATCAGCATATACTGTCTCAGCCGGCGAGCAGCCCATGCCAAAGGGCAGCAAGTTTTCTCGAGCAGCGAGTATCGGGTCTCGCAGTCGGTAAACTTTTTGCTAAGGTAATAAATAGCATGCTCTTTTCAGCCAGACTCGTCATGATAACCCAACACACACCCCATTGAATTGTCGAGTACTGTCAAGTATAAGATCAGAGGTCTTCCTTCAACTGGCGGCATCAGAATGGGTGTGTTGTACCCCAAAATTTGCCCTCCCATATTTCTCAAAACATTTCAAGAAAATTCACAAGTCCAACCCGGCGCGTTATATTCAGGTGTTCTTTCATCAAGATATCTCTGGTAACATATTCTCAAATTCAGGTTCGGCTCAAGAGTCAATTCTTTGAAGAAGGTATCCGAATGTGTGAGCTTTCTCGAAGAAATATGGTGAAAAAAGTGTGCTGAAAGTGCAGTTTTTACGCGCTAAAAAATTCATAACTTAAAGATCGTGACTCGTTTTGAACCCGTTCCGGTGGCCAAAATTCCGTCTTGACATTATCTACGTTTTCATCTCTCACGGCTGGAAGCCAATTTCGATCAGAAGGTCTTCAAAAATGTGGATTTATCAAGTATTTTCGTGCAGAAAATTTGTGACAGAAGTTTATTTGCGTCATGTTCAAAAAATCATAACTTGGTCGATTTTCATCGTATCGAGCTGGTTCCGGTTCCAAAATTTCACAAATTGAGTTGGCTACATTTTCACAGAAGGTATTGAGTTTAAACGGTATTCAAAAGGCCTTCGTTTTTTGCTCAGAGTGCGTGACACGCTGAAAATCCTGAATGCTGAATATTATTTCATCTGGGCCGAAACTTCGAAAATTCATAACTCGGTCAATTTTTATCGGATGGGGCTCATATTTTTACACAAGGTCCCTGACTCGTAGATCTACAACTTTGCTTCAAAAGTCGAGACCGGATTATGCTCCGATCAATACCAGTTTTTTATTGAAGAACGTGTCAGAGTCGACACTGAAGCCCAAAATAAGTTTGTCTGAGCTGAAACTTCAAAAATTCATAACTAATTCACCGTTTATCCGATTGAGTCGATTTTCGGACAGGAGTTAGTTCTCGATGTCGGCTACATTTTGTTTTCACATTTCAACTTCAAAAAATGCACTTAAGTCCCTGCGATTTAGCCTGGAAATTGACAAATTCAAGTGAATATTGGAGGCCCAATTGCACATTCAAAGCCCATTTGCTTTACCCTAATTTCCATTATATAATCACCTTCATTCACACAAAGGAGAAAAAAGAAGAGAGAAAAAAAACCTTACCACAACACTGTTAGAATATCAAACTCTTTCAAGAACCCTAAAACCTTGAAATCCTTATTACAAATCCCTCTCTCACTACAAACAAGCCATCACAGTTATAAACCAATACCACACTACTCCTTCAGTGAAGATAAGGCTGGCTTGATCTCCATGATCCTAATTTTCCAGTAAGGCATAAAAGCATTCAGGTCACTAATCTTCCAGTAAGGGTAAGATTGATTTGATCTCCATGATCAAAAGGGTATAATCATTCATACATGCCATATTGTGCCTAAACATTAAATTTCTTCATATGTTGGTTTTATTTGAATTTTTATGATTTTATTTAATGTGTTCATGAGGTTCAACACTGCAGATTTAGACAGGATCCCATGCAGATTCATTAAGGAACGTTGAGGCCAAAAGCCAAATGGCCAAAAGGCCAAAAGCCAAATGACCAAAACAGAACATTTTACACATGACCCCAATACGTGGCGAGACAGACATCCTGAGAAGATTAAGGAACGTTGAGGCCAGAACACAAATGGCCAAAAGCCAAAAGCCAAAAGCCAAAAGCCAAATGGCCAAAGTAGAACAACTTATGCATGAAACTCAATCCAATGGCCAAAGAATGCGGACCACGGTACTCAGGAGTCAATACTTCAAAAAACCTCCCCTTGGGCCAGACACCCCCTATGGTTTGCTCAATTTTTAATTTTTATTTGTTTTTCCTTTTTATTCTTTTAATTGTTTTTTTAATTGTTTTCTTTTAATTCCATAAAATAATTTTCATAATAAATATAAAATACAAAAAAATCAAAAAAAATGTTTATTTTATTAATATTAATTTTACTATTATTATTTTTGTAAATAAACTTTAAACAATTAATTAGATTAATTTAGGTTTCAAAACTTTAATATTTTTCTTAATAAATTAAATATGTAGAAATTAGGGTTTTTAACTTTTTCATCATTTTTTTTAATAAATAATTTTCTCATCATTATTATTATTATTAACTACTAATTTATTTTGTAAATAAACATGTACATAAATTCTTTAGTAAATTAAGTTAAACTTTAACATTTTTCTCAAATAATTAAAAATAACTTAGAATTAGGGTTTCTTTTAATTTTAATTTTAATTTTCTTATTTCATAAATACAAAAAAAACCTAAAAAACACTTCTTTTATTTCAATAAATAATTAATTAATTTTTAATTTCAATTTAACTTCAAAAGGGTCCAACGCCCTCGTTTTCAATTTTAATTCAATTCGCACATTTTATTTATTCCTTCTTTTAAATATTGATGTAATTCTCCCAAAGCCGTGTAAATATTTATCTTTCGCACTTTACTTTATTTCTTTACTTTCTGTCAAATCGGGTCCTGGTTTAATTTGGCGATGTGGACCCGCGCCTTTGTAATAGTTTAGGAACTTTAATTTCCGCAACTTTTTTAAGTGTTAATAATTGCATGCAAGAATGAATGTCTAAATAAAAACAAACGCATAGATCACCTTGACATGAATAAGACAAAATAACTGAACATGACACACAAATCACACACCACCCCTAGGGTACGCCTCACTGTTGCCTTGCCTCGAAAGGTGATCGTCGAGTAGAGGATGTCTTAGTAAGTCCTCATGATCCGGGAACCTGGCATGAGGGTAGCTTCTAAGGTGTCTTCCCATTGCTCTGGTGATCACCATGTCCCGAACCTCGAATTGACCCGAACACCTCCAACGGTGGTGCTACCTACCTCTCAATGGTGGGATGGCACTACTTTAAAGGACATTTACACAGACGAATTCCTTAGGGTAGGTAGGTTCTCGTAGATACTTGCTCTAATTTCAAAATAAATCAAAAAATACTTTTCACACCGACACATTTTCAAAAGCTTTCGAAAGCAATTTTTCAAACACTCTTGAGGACCGATACAAGAGTCGAACTGGAATTTTCAAAGAAACTTTTTAAAACCCACATTGAAAAGCAAACAAACCTTTTTTGAAAACACATTGAGCAAGTATCTAAGAGCCCATGGATAACCATGGATAGAAAGGGTGCTAACACCTTCCCTTTCTATAATCTACCTCCCGAACCGAGAGCAATCTCTTTAAAGGAATTTTTCTGTGCTTTTGTCCTTTCCATTTGGAGAAAATAAAAGACGGTGGCGACTCTTGCTTCCGCGACATTTCGCGAACCAGCGTTAAACAGTCAGTTCCAGATCCACCGATCACAGAACTGGCGACCCTGCTGGGGAAAATCTTAAAGTGAGGTGTACCTTATGGTAGTTCATAACTGTGTTTTCAATTGTATTGACTTGCTATTGTGGGTTGCATGGGAGTTCTATAGATCCTAACCCGGATCTGGGGATACCTTCTTAGAAAGTAGCAATAAGGCTGTGAGGGAACTATGCAGGGTATACCGACATGGTTGAAACAGTCTGCTACGTTGATGTGGCACTTTGGTGTGTACCGGTAACCCTTGAGTTCAGTCAAGGAGAGTACGGGGCCTCCGCGTGGTGTCATGAAGCATCAACAGACCTTAGGAACCTTAATTGAACTATCTTGGCCTCTTTAGGGTAGTGAGATAACTGACTTTGGTGCAGTCCGAGGTTGGTTGATACTCGATACTACACTCAATTGAGGGTTGCTTTCCTGGAATATTTCGGTCGCCAGTTCAGTGGCTAAATCGAAACGATGAACAATGAAAGCAATCCAGTGATATTGGGACCCTTAGAACCCGGTTACTTCTAATAGGACAAGTTGAGCCCACCAACTTCAAGAGGGTAATACCCAGACCCCATGCTGGCCTAAACTCTAAGGGTTTCTCTTGTGTGACTTGTGTGCCTTCGTACTTGACTACTTGCATGCTTGTTATCTGACACATGAACTACTTGTAGGTCTGGTTTATAGTCCTTAATTGGGACTCATAACAGGGTTCACTAAGTCTCTTGCAGGTTTTGTTTATAGTCCTTAACTGGGACTCATAACAGGGTTTACTAAGTTTCTTGCAGGTTTTGGTTTGTAGTCCTTAATTGGAACTCATAACAGGGTTACTAAGTTCTTGCAGGTTTTGTTTGTGGTCCTTAATGGGGACTCATAACAGGGTTACTTACATCACCCCATGCATCATGACATCATACCATCACATACATCCTAACCCATTTCAAGGATCTCAAAGGCTTGTGATGCAGGTCATGATAAATCAAACATCTAGCAAGGGGCAAAGAGGATTTATTTTCCTCTAGCCAAAGTTGTCAGGGGCTATGACCCACTTGATATGGTGAGCTTTGACACTTGAAGAAAGTTCCCCGAGCCAAGGTTGTCAGGGGCTATGACCCACTGGATATGGTGAGCCTTTGACCCTTGAAGAAGAATTCTCAACAAATATGAAGTTCTTTCAATCAAGCTACCGGATCCAAATGCTAACAAATTTTCTTGTTTACCCCGCGAGGTCCTTGAAAACATTACATGCATGTCATATTCATCATTGCATAACAGGTATCCTTGTTGCAGGTCACTTACCGTTCTCGCTGTTTATTTCAGCAATGGCTTCACAGCAGGATAACCAGGACCTTCACGCTCAAGAGACTCAGTTCAGGGAAATCTTCCTAGGTCTATCCAAGGGGCAGGAGGAGTTGAGGACACTCCTCATGGGGAATCTGATCAGAAAGAGTCATAAAGATGACAAGGACGAACAACTGAAACGTCCACAAGCTGAGGTAGACACATTGAAAACCCAGATGCTGGGGCAAAGGGCACTCATTCAAGGTTTAGCTCAGGAGCAAGGAGAGCTGAGGGCCATGATCAGTCAGTTTCATCAAGACATGAAGCAACCATCCCGAGTCAGGGACCCAGTCAATAATCAACTTCCAAGAAGTCAAAGGTTTGGGCCTCTCCAAGCTGCTATTACTTCACAGGTCCAACAACGACCTCGCCCAGAACAACGGGCTGATCAGAGCAAACCAGACAGGCCTAAGAGGCAGTTCACCAAGATCAACATGTCGCTGGATCAAACACTACAACAAATGCTGGAGGCAGGGCTGATCACCTTAAGGGCTCCTCTCCGGAATCCAAACACTTCTGCTCCTAACTATCATCCCAACGATAGGTGCGCATACCATTCTGATAGCCCGGGGCATACTACGGACAACTGCTGGCCTCTCAAAAACAAGATTCAAGACATGATCGACGCTGGAAAGATTCAGTTTGAAGCCCCCGAGACTCCGAACATAATCACTGCTCCCTTGCCAAATCATGGCTAGGATTGAGAAATTTTTGTTCATTCGAATGTTCAAGTTGCAATTTTCTTTTGTTCAAACATTTACTCATGTCAAACATTGTTATTTCATTAATGCATCGCATATGTATGTTCTGAAACAATATATTCGTATTCACTAAATGCAAATTATTTTCATATTTTTTCTGATGTCGACTCTTGATCTAAAATTCTAAGCCTCTTGAGGGAGGATGACGAAAATGATACCATAATCTACAGTATGCTTTTGAACAGACCCCGCTGATGAGGTATAGGCATTGTTCCAATCCCTAAACACTGGAGTTATAAGGATGATAATCCCTCGTCAACCCCTCTGAGCCAAAGAAGTAGGAGTTTTTCTTTTCGAAATTTAAAACCCTTAATCATAACCTGGGGCAGGGTAGTCTCTCAGTTGATCCAAGTGCATAACGATTGGCACCGAAGAAGTCCTTACAAAAAAAAAGAAGACAGTGATGGTTCCGAGTAACCAATAAAGAAAGGCAGTCATTATATCTCTCAAAGTAAAAAAGCCCGAAAAGTCAAAACCTATAAAGGAGACTTACGAAACTGGGGCATCCCGCTGACTGTAATTCCAAAAAAGGGAAACAGTTCAGGCAAAAAAAGAAAGGGATAACAAAAATCAGACAAGAAAGAGGCCTTACAAACCCTCAACAAAAAAAGGAATGACTGCCTATCCAAAATAAATTGTCAACATCCGAATCATCACCGGAAAATCAGAGCAAAGACTCAAACAAGGTCTAACGCACGGTCAACTGAGCTTAGGTTTGGAGAACATCACGAAGAGCGGGTGGGTACAAATAGAATTTGAGCCTTTATCCTTTGTTTCTTGAACCGTGAACCAGGCCACGTTATAACCCTTAAAAGTCCTAGCTGAAGCATGGGTTAGTTCGAAAGCATACTGTTACGAAAGGTATCCTGACTCCTTAAGGCTTACGGTAAATACGGAGTTGACATCACGTTTTACAAACATTCACTTGTTTTATGAAAAAGAATGCATTTTCAAAATCTTCAAGACAGACATAAGCTTTGCATTTTTAACATAACTTTGTTCGCATATGACTTTTTGTTTGAACAGCAGAGAAGTTCGCACGACGAAATCTAATGAACAAAAGTACTTCCAATCAAGGGGCATAGCCTGAGCATGGTCCACCATCTGGGGCAATCCAATCAAGATTCGGAGAATCTCTCAAAGGCCAAATAGCCTGGGGCAAATCTCCGCCTGAGTCACTTGGGGCATTTCAACAATGAATCTTGCCTGGTCAAAAATCTTCTGGTGGCATGACAAAACATTTCTAACAGGGGCATCTCCCTACATTCTGAGAACACGGACATAGTCGAAAAGATACTAAGCATAATCAAAGACACGCTAGGTTGACACACCTAGGCAAAAATAAGGGCTTCCCGGTGAACCAAAAGTGTTCGGGCAAAATGAAGGGATAAAATGAAAAAAATCTGTACACCCGACAAGTCGAAAACCTGAAAAGGCGGCTTGGGCAAAAATGGGTATCCCGGTGGACTGAAAACCCGAAAGGGCGGTCCAGGCAAAAATTAGGGATCAAAGCGTACGACTATGTCCTGTCATCTTGCCACCTGCCTACCAGAAGAAGGTTTGTCCATCAATGACTATCAGCACCTCACAGGTCTTCTTCTCCAACCTCAGAAACAGGGGTAATAAAGAGTTGTCTAAGCAATCTAATGGCTCTGTTCCACCAAGGTACTAAGATAGGTTCGGCTGAAGAACAACCAAGATATCTTAATTCCCCAGAGAGTGAACCAGCAAGTCAGTGCACTCCCCCCAAGCTATATTATCAAACCTTAAAGAAGTCGGTATCCTCCAGCAGATCTCAACATTCCCCGGCAGAATATTCTTAACAAGCATCCCCGACAATCTTGGTCTAAAGATTGTTCCCCGGCGGTATATCAAAACATTCAAAGGAATCGCTTCCCCCGCAATTCAAAACTTCCCCAGGAGAGTCCAGTCCAGTTTCCCCAGGAAAGTTGGAAACCATCTCCCCAAGCAATAAGCTTATCCCCAGTAGATTCTGGAAGCTTATCCCTCGCAGAGCACGAACGCGTCGTCCGGCTTTATTCAAAGAGTTATTTCCTTAACAGGATATAACTGGGTTACCCTCAGCCAAAAGCCACGGAAAGGTCGTCGTCAACGTAGTTCTTTCCTATCCCCAGCGAAGTCTATCAACACTTCCAACAATAAGGGTATCCCCAGCAAGTTATTATCAACAACTCTGCAAGGTATCTTTATCCCCACAGAGTATTTCTCCCCAGCATGGTCGCTAGAGTATTTTTCTCCCCGCAGAATCTTCCATTTGCCAAGTTTATTCCTCAACGGAGTCATCTTCTCCTACCGGTGTTCTTGCAGTTATCATCCCCAGCGGAAGCGAAAGCTTACTCTTCAATATCAGCCCAGGAGTGACTTCCCGGCACCCGTCAAGGATTTACTTTCCTAGACGAAAAACACATTCATAAAATATCACATACATCATTATAGCATGCATAGACGCATCATATCATACAAATCTCATTTATGTTGAGAACATCATTGCTTGATCCATATCATGCATTGCATATGACTGACCTTTACCTTTCAGGAAAGATTCAGCTAAATTCTCAATCATCTTTCAAGACCTAGACCGGTTCAGTTAATCAACTCCAAAGATTCCTTATCCAGTCCAGCTAAATCGACTCCCAACAGATTTTTCTGATGAAGACTCAGTAGAAGTTTTTAGGTTCTTTCTCAAACGTTCGCTTTTGAGATTATAATTTCCTATTGGTTCCCTCCCCGACGGTGCGTGAGGTGATAATTCCATTTTAGGTTTTTCTCAAACGTTCGCTTTTGAGATTATAATTTCCTATTGGTTCCCTCCCCGACGGTGCGTGAGGTGATAATTCCATTTTAGGTTTTTCTCAAACGTTCGCTTTTGAGATTATAATTTCCTATTGGTTCCCTCCCCGACGGTGCGTGAGGTGATAATTCCATTTTAGGTTTTTCTCAAACGTTCGCTTTTGAGATTATGATTTCCTATTGGTTCCCTCCCCGACGGTGCGTGAGGTGATAATTCCATTTTAGGTTTTTCTCAAACGTTCGCTTTTGAGATTATAATTTCCTATTGGTTCCCTCCCCGACGGTGCGTGAGGTGATAATTCCATTTTAGGTTTTTCTCAAACGTTCGCTTTTTGAGATTATAATTTCCTATTGGTTCCCTCCCCGACGGTGCGTGAGGTGATAATTCCATTTTAGGTTTTTCTCAAACATTCACTTTTGAGATTATAATTTCCTATTGGTTCCCTCCCCGACGGTGCGTGAGGTGATAATTCCATTTTAGGTTTTTCTCAAACGTTCGCTTTTGAGATTATGATTTCCTATTGGTTCCCTCCCCGACGGTGCGTGAGGTGATAATTCCATTTTAGGTTTTTCTCAAACGTTCGCTTTTGAGATTAGAATTTCCTATTGGTTCCCTCCCCGACGGTGCGTGAGGTGATAATTCCATTTTAGGTTTTTCTCAAACGTTCGCTTTTGAGATTATGATTTCCTATTGGTTCCCTCCCCGACGGTGCGTGAGGTGATAATTCCATTTTAGGTTTTTCTCAAACGTTCGCTTTTGAGATTATGATTTCCTATGGTTCCCTCCCCGACGGTGCGTGAGGTGATAATTCCATTTTAGGTTCTTCTCAAACGTTCGCTTTTGAGATTATAATTTCCTATTGGTTCTCTCCCCGACGGTGCGTGAGATGATAATTCCATTTTAGGTTTTTTTTCAAACATTCGCTTTTGAGATTATAATTTCCTATTGGTTCTCTCCCCGACGGTGTGTGAGATGATAATTCCATTTTAGGTTTTTCTCAGACATTCGCTTTTGAGATTATAATTTCCTATGGTTCTCTCCCCGACGGTGCGTGAGATGATAATTCCAGCCCAGGTTTTTTTCAAAACGTCCGCTTTTGAGATTATAATTTCCTATGGTTCTCTCCCCGACGGTGCGTGAGATGATGATTCCATCCCAGGTTTTTCTCAGACGTCCGCTTTTGAGATTATAATTGCCTATTGGTTCTCTTCCTGATATTGCGAAGATGGTAATTCCCACCAAGATTTTCTCAACGAGCGTTGTTGAAGTTAAAATCACCCAAGGTTCTCTCACCATTCCTGCTAAGGTAGTAACCACCCCTGGTTCACTCATCACCGTTTGAAGCTCCAGATTCAGCTCCTGTAACCAGTCAGGACACATCTATACCAAGCATCTAAAAATCAGCTCCTGCAACATGTCAGGTACTCATTTTTTCTTTTGCAGGAATGCAGGTTCTCGTTAAGGAATCTCTTACGCGATCAACATCCAGATGGCATCTATAAGCCCATCATCCTATTCATCAATCTCCAAATGGCATCTATAAGCCCATTTCCATCACACTGCTACTATGTGAGCGCAAATTTCTGGGCACTCTAGTGTTCAATCATCTTCTACCCTCGGATTACGAAAGACACGTCAGCCAATCTGCATCCTCAGGTCTAAGAAGATTGAACAGGGGCAACTGTTGTACCCCAAAATTTGCCCTCCCATATTTCTCAAAACATTTCAAGAAAATTCACAAGTCCAACCCGGCGCGTTATATTCAGGTGTTCTTTCGTCAAGATATCTCTGGTAACATATTCTCAAATTCAGATTCGGCTCAAGAGTCAATTCTTTGAAGAAGGTATCCGAATGTGTGAGTTTTCTCGAAGAAATATGGTGAAAAAAGTGTGCTGAAAGTGCAGTTTTTACGCGCTAAAAAATTCATAACTTGAAGATCGTGACTCGTTTTGAACCCGTTCCGGTGGCCAAAATTCCGTCTTGACATTATCTACGTTTTCATCTCTCACGGCTGGAAGCCAATTTCGATCAGAAGGTCTTCAAAAATGTGGATTTATCAAGTATTTTCGTGCAGAAAATTTGTGACAGAAGTTTATTTGCGTCATGTTCAAAAAATCATAACTTGGTCGATTTTCATCGTATCGAGCTGGTTCCGGTTCCAAAATTTCAAAAATTGAGTTGTCAACATTTTCACAGAGGGTATTGAGTTCAAACAGTATTCAAAAGGCCTTCGTTTTTTGCTCAGAGTGCGTGACACGCTGAAAATCCTGAATGCTGAATATTATTTCATCTGGGCCGAAACTTCGAAAATTCATAACTCGGTCAATTTTTATCGGATGGGGCTCATATTTTTACACAAGGTCCCTGACTCGTAGATCTACAACTTTGCTTCAAAAGTCGAGACCGGATTATGCTCCGATCAATACCAGTTTTTTATTGAAGAACGTGTCAGAGTCGACACTGAAGCCCAAAATAAGTTTGTCTGAGCTGAAACTTCAAAAATTCATAACTAATTCACCGTTTATCCGATTTAGTCGATTTTCGGACAGGAGTTAGTTCTCGATGTCGGCTATATTTTGTTTTCACATTTCAACTTCAAAAAATGCACTTAAGTCCCTGCGATTTAGCCTGGAAAGTGACGAATTCAAGTGAATATTGGAGGCCCAATTGCACATTCAAAGCCCATTTGCTTTACCCTAATTTCCATTATATAATCACCTTCATTCACACAAAGGAGAAAAAAGAGGAAAAAAAGAAGAGAGAAAAAAAACCTTGCCACAACACTGTTAGAATATCAAACTCTTTCAAGAACCCTAAAACCTTGAAATCCTTATTACAAATCCCTCTCTCACTACAAACAAGTCATCACAGTTATAAACCAATACCACACTACTCCTTCAGTGAGGATAAGGCTGGCTTGATCTCCATGATCCTAATTTTCCAGTAAGGCATAAAAGCATTCAGGTCACTAATCTTCCAGTAAGGGTAAGATTGATTTGATCTCCATGATCAAAAGGGTATAATCATTCATACATGCCATATTGTGCCTAAACATTAAATTTCTTCATATGTTGGTTTTATTTGAATTTTTATGATTTTATTTAATGTGTTCATGAGGTTCAACACTGCAGATTTAGACAGGATCCCATGCAGATTCATTAAGGAACGTTGAGGCCAAAAGCCAAATGGCCAAAAGGCCAAAAGCCAAATGGCCAAAACAGAACATTTTACACATGACCTCAATACGTGGCGAGACAGACATCCTGAGAAGATTAAGGAACGTTGAGGCCAGAACACAAATGGCCAAAAGCCAAAAGCCAAAAGCCAAATGGCCAAAGTAGAACAACTTATGCATGAAACTCAATCCAATGGCCAAAGAATGCGGACCACAGTACTCAGGAGTCAATACTTCAAAAAACCTCCCCTTGGGCCAGACACCCCCTATGGTTTGCTCAATTTTTAATTTTTATTTGTTTTTCCTTTTTATTCTTTTAATTGTTTTTTTAATTGTTTTCTTTTAATTCCATAAAATAATTTTCATAATAAATATAAAATACAAAAAAATCAAAAAAATGTTTATTTTATTAATATTAATTTTACTATTATTATTTTTGTAAATAAACTTTAAACAATTAATTAGATTAATTTAGGTTTCAAAACTTTAATATTTTTCTTAATAAATTAAATATGTAGAAATTAGAGTTTTTAACTTTTTCATCATTTTTTTTAATAAATAATTTTCTCATCATTATTATTATTATTAACTACTAATTTATTTTGTAAATAAACATGTACATAAATTCTTTAGTAAATTAAGTTAAACTTTAACATTTTTCTCAAATAATTAAAAATAACTTAGAATTAGGGTTTCTTTTAATTTTAATTTTAATTTTCTTATTTCATAAATACAAAAAAAACCTAAAAAACACTTCTTTTATTTCAATAAATAATTAATTAATTTTTAATTTCAATTTAACTTCAAAAGGGTCCAACGCCCTCGTTTTCAATTTTAATTCAATTCGCACATTTTATTTATTCCTTCTTTTAAATATTGATGTAATTCTCCCAAAGCCGTGTAAATATTTATCTTTCGCACTTTACTTTATTTCTTTACTTTCTGTCAAATCGGGTCCTAGTTTAATTTGGCGATGTGGACCCGCGCCTTTGTAATAGTTTAGAAACTTTAATTTCCGCAACTTTTTTAAGTGTTAATAATTGCATGCAAGAATGAATGTCTAAATAAAAACAAACGCATAGATCACCTTGACATGAATAAGACAAAATAACTGAACATGACACACAAATCACACACCACCCCTAGGGTACGCCTCACTGTTGCCTTGCCTCGAAAGGTGATCGTCGAGTAGAGGATGTCTTAGTAAGTCCTCATGATCCGGGAACCTGGCATGAGGGTAGCTTCTAAGGTGTCTTCCCATTGCTCTGGTGATCACCATGTCCCGAACCTCGAATTGACCCGAACACCTCCAACGGTGGTGCTACCTACCTCTCAATGGTGGGATGGCACTACTTTAAAGGACATTTACACAGACGAATTCCTTAGGGTAGGTAGGTTCTCGTAGATACTTGCTCTAATTTCAAAACAAATCAAAAAATACTTTTCACACCGACACATTTTCAAAAGCTTTCGAAAGCAATTTTTCAAACACTCTTGAGGACCGATACAAGAGTCGAACTGGAATTTTCAAAAAAACTTTTTAAAACCCACATTGAAAAGCAAACAAACCTTTTTTGAAAACACATTGAGCAAGTATCTAAGAGCCCATGGATAACCATGGATAGAAAGGGTGCTAACACCTTCCCTTTCTATAATCTACCTCCTGAACCGAGAGCAATCTCTTTAAAGGAATTTTTCTGTGCTTTTGTCCTTTCCATTTGGAGAAAATAAAAGACGGTGGCGACTCTTGCTTCCGCAACATTTCGCGAACCAGCGTTAAACAGTCAGTTCTAGATCCACCGATCACAGGGTGGCTCTTGGAGATATTCTTTGATCCTTTCGAAAGCGGCCTGACATTCATCATTCTATCTTACCACTTGGTCTTTCTTCAGTAGTTTGAAGATTGGCTCACAAGTAGCAGTCAGGTGCGAGATGAATCGGGAAATGTAATTCAGACGTCCTAGAAAGCCTCAGACTTCTTTTTCTGTTCGGGGAGCTGGCATCTCCTGTATAGCCTTCACCTTTGCAAGATCCACTTGAATACCTTTATCACTTACAACGAAACCGAGCAGCTTACCAGATCTCACTCCGAAGGTGCACTTGTTTGGATTTAACCTCAGTTTGTACAACTTCAACCTGTCGAATAGCTTTTGAAGGTGGTCAATATGTTCTTCCTTAGTATGGGATCTTGCAATCATGTCGTAAATATATACCTCAATCTCATGATGGATCATGTCATGGAACAAAGCGACCATGGCGCGCTGATACGTTGCCCCAACATTCTTCAATCCGAAGGGCATGACTTTGTAGGAAAAGGTACCCCATTGAGTAATAAAAGTTGTCTTCTTCATGTCTTCGGGAGCCATTTTAATCTGATTATAACCGGAGAAACCATCCATAAAGGAGAATACCTTATGCTGTGCGGTGTTGTCAACCAAAACATTGATATGAGGCAGAGGGAAATCATCCTTGGGGCTTGCCCTGTTCAGATCCCTATAGTCAACACACATCCGAACCTTACCATCCTTCTTTGGTATGGGAACCATGTTGGCAACCCACTGCGGGTATGAAGTAACTGTTAGAAAACCGGCGTCAAACTGTTTCATAACTTCAGCCTTTATTTTCTCAAACATCTCCGGGCGCATTCGGCGAACTTTCTGTTTCACCGGAGGACAAACTTCCTTGGTAGGCAAACGGTGAACCATAATATCGGTATCTAACCCAGGCATATCTTCATAAGACCAGGCGAAGATCTCAACGTAGTCATGCAACGTATGAATCAACCGTTGTTTAACACTAGCTTCCAGATTTGCACCGATCTTGACCTCTTTCCTATCTACCTTTGTACCCTGATTTATTGTTTCCACTGGCTCTTCATGCGGCTGTATGGCCCTCTCTTCCTGAAGTAACAGTCTAGCAAGTTCACCAGGCACTTCGCAATCATCTTCACCTTCGTCTTCGGCTAAGTTGATCGGACTTTCGAAGTCATAACCGACAGTAGCAGAGTCGTTATCAGCGGGATCCAGAGTGGATGTAGACTTGTATATGTGAGTGTGTGTAAAATAGTTGTTTTGAAATATATAATAAAATAAAAACAAGGACCGCAAAATTTGAAATGCAAGAAACGTCCAATGCTTTTATTAATGATATATGTAGATGACACACATAAAATCCTCACAAACAAAGCCACGGTGCCCCGGGTAAGTCACCGGGATGTAAAGTTTAAAACATTGTTTATTACAAATACAAAACAAAAGTCTCATTACTGGGTAACAAAAGAAATTGGGATGAATTCCTTTGCTGTCCAGTTGCTTAGTCCACCATCAGTAGTAGGATAGATCCAACTGTCGAACTCAGATTCTTCAACACCGTCTTCAATGGCATTTACTCCTGAATTGCTGATAAACAGGGGAGGTCTTCCAATTCGTGCGCTCCAAACAGCCCTTTGAGCTTCTGCAATGAAACCCAAACCAAACTTATTAGTCTTATGTGCAAAATCAGGGAGTTGGCCCCAATTTGCACACCAACCTTTCTCAACAACAGCCCGGGCATCCTTGAGGGAAGCCATCTTCATTGGAGGATCTTCAGTAATAGTTTCAGCTGTCGCCAATGTCTGGGGTACTTCTTCAAAATGTTGAAACGGGGTTTCAATGAACTCCCCATCCATCTCTACATATCGGAAAGAGTTAAGGTGGCTCACCATGTACTCCTCCTCCCCTCGCACTGTCACAATTTTCCCCTTGACTGGGTATTTCAGCATCTGGTGGAGCGTAGAAGTCACTGCCCCAGTGTGATCGGTGGGAATGAGAACTGACTATTTTTAATGCTGGTTCGCGTTTGCGTTTGTTTTCGCAAAGTGTCACGGTAAGCAAGAGTCGCCACCGTCTTTTATTTTATCCAACAAGGAAAGGACAAAAGCACAGAAAAATTCCTTTCGAGATGTTTCTCGGGTTCGGGAGGTAGATTATAGAAAGGGAAGGTGTTAGCACCCTTTTTATCTGTGGTTATCCACGGGCTCTTAGGTACTTGCTCACTATGTTTTCAAAAGATTGCTTTTCTTTGTGTTTGTGGGTTTTGAAAAGAGTTTTGTTTGAAAGAAAGTGTAAGTGTGAAAAGTTTTTGTTTTGTTTTTAAAAGGAGCAAGTACTTAAGAACCTCTACCTACTCAGAAAGGAATTTAATTGTGCAAATGTCCTTTAGACAATACTATCCCCACTATTGAGGAGTAGGTAGCACCGTCGTTGGAGTTTTCGGATCAATTCGATTTAAGGGACTTGTGGTCACTAAAGCAACGTTAGGACGCTTTAGTGGTAATCCTAATGTCTTAGATCATTTTTATCGAGGCAACCATTTCGAGGCAACTTATGATCTTGGGACAAAAAGGACGACCTCTAAAACATCCTATACTTAATTACCACATTTGAGGCAACCAAATGAGGTGTACCCTAGGAGTGGCATGTGCAAGTGTGTCAATTTTCAGTTTATATTATCTTTGTATTTTTAGGTGTTCTACCATTTGTTTTTAGATCTTGTCATACAATCATAGTTAGCATACATCTAAGCAGTTAATATATGTACGGGAATTTAAAGTGCAGAAATTGTAAATCCTACGCTATTACAAGGCTTCGGGGAGGGGGATTATTTACATGTCCAAAAATTGGGGAAATAAAAGCAATAAAGTAAAAGTCTTAATTTAGGCTACCATAGACCAATAAGTAGTCACAATAAAATAAACGCGCGTGCATCTAGAAAATCCTAAGAATAAGAACTCTTTTTTTTTTCGTTTTATTTTATTTTTGAGAAAATTCCAAATGTCCAGTTAAGTCAAATTTAATTAAAAAATACTGATTGAAATTTACTCTAAAACAAACCTAATATTTTTTGTATTTTTGTTTATGAAAAGGATTGAATTCAAATAAATCCTAAATCTACTGATTATAAAATTGAAGAAAATAATAACTAAATTAAATCCTAATTCTAAGTTATTTATTTTTATGATTTTTTTGTTGATAAAAAAAAACTAAAAGAAATAAACAAAAACAAAGTAAACAAAGTACAAATGGGCCAGGCAACAAAACAAGAAAGAAAAATAAAGTACTGGAGGTCTGGGTCGAAAGAGGTGCAGGCTGTCTTTCGACCCAATGAAGAGTCTGGATCGAAGGTGCATGAGGGGTTGCACTCTGAGGGTGTTCGATCTGGTCATGTCATCCTTCGATCTGGAAATCCTGGGTCCAGTTTGAAGCTAAGCTGCTGAGCTTCGAAACTCTGAACAGGATCCTGAGAATAGATTTCCTGCAGAAACGAAACACATGTTAAAGGTCCAGGGGGAATTTTACCCCCTGGTTCGAATCTCCCCCTTATTCGCACCTGCTGAATCTGGGTCTGGGTTTGTTTTATCCTGGGATTCGAAGGAGAAAACTCAGATTGTGCCCAAGCAATTGCACAATCTCAACTCTGCGTTGTAGCTTATATGTAGCACATTAAATCATTCACAAACAGCAGTAATAATATGAATATGCAATCAAAATGAATTTAAAAAAAAATGAGTTTGAGATTAGATTTTTCTTTTACCAAACAGAGGTGTTTCGATCTGTAGTTCTGAGGATGGAGGTGTTCGCTGGGTGGCAGCTTTGGCTTGGAAAATTCTGGGCAGCGTCTCTCCAAGTTTTCTATTTTTCTGTATATATTTTTCGTGTGTCCTTTTGCAACATTTGTGAATTCTTTATATAGAGGGGGTGAAGGGGACGGGAAGACAAAGGTTTAAATGACCTTGATTATGTGTTTGACAGCCATGAAGGAGGATTTGTAACATTAATCCTGTGTTTGAAAGCCATGAATGAGAGTTTGTAACGTTGGCTAAACACATGGGATCTTGTCCCTTTTTGAATTTTGAATGACATGTAGCTGGCCTTCGAATGCTCTCTGTGATCGGTGGATCTGGAACTGACTGTTTAAAGCTGGTTCGCGAAATGTCGCGGAAGCAAGAGTCGCCACCGTCTTTTATTTTCTCCAAATGGAAAGGACAAAAGCACAGAAAAATTCCTTATAGAGATTGCTCTCGGTTCGGGAGGTAGGTTATAGAAAGGGAAGGTGTTAGCACCCTTTCTATCCATGGTTATCCATGGGCTCTTAGATACTTGCTCACTTGTGTTTTCAAAATAGTTTGTTTGCTTTTCAACTGTGGGTTTTAAAAAGTTTCTTTGAAAGTTTCAGATCGACTCTTGTGTCAGAGTGTTTGAAAAATTGCTTTGAAAGCTTTTGAAAAGTGTCGGTGTGAAAAGATTTTTGTTTGTTTTGAAGAGAGCAAGTATCTACGAGAACCTACCTACCCTAAGGAATTCGTCTGTGTAAATGTCCTTTAAAGTAGTGCCATCCCACCATTGAGAGGTAGGTAGCACCACCGTTGGAGGTGTTCGGGTCAATTCGAGTTTGTAGGGACATGGTGATCACCAGAGCAATGGGAAGACACCTTAGAAGCTACCCTCATGTCAGGTTCCCGGATCATGAGGACTTACTAAGACATCCTCTACTCGACGATCACCTTTCGAGGCAAGGCAACAGTGAGGCGTACCCTAGGGGTGGTGTGTGCGATTCGTGTGTCGTTTTCATTTGCATTTGTCTTGTCATGTTTATTGTGATCTACGCTTGATTTTATTATGGTCATTCATTCTTGCATGCTTATTTGTTAACAGTTAAAAGTTTGCGAGGAAAAGTAAATCTAAAGCTATTACAAATGGCGCGGGTCCACATCGCCAAAATTAAACCGGACCCGATTTGACGGAAAGTAAAGAAGTAAATAAAGTAAAGTGCGAGAAGTAATTGTTACAAAGCTTTGGGAGAGATACATAATTAATTAAGCGAAATAAAATAAATGTACGAAATAAAAGAATTATCGAAACGAGGGCGTTGGACCCTTTTGCAAAAATATTGAATTAATGAATGAAATTAATTAAGGGAAAAGAAATCGTTTTTGGTATTTTGTGTTTTTTAAGATTCAATAGAAAAAATAATTAATTAAAATTAACTAACCCTAATTCTAATGTTTTTTAAATTTATTGTGAAAGTATTAAAATTTAACCTAAATTAAACCTAAGTTTTTTATGTACAATTTAATTATAAAAATAAATAAATAAATAAGTATTATGAGAAAGAAAAATTAAAAGAATAAAAATTAACTAAACCTAATTCTATTTTTTTGTATTTTTATTATTAAAAGAATTAACATTAAAACTCTAATTTGAATTTAATTCATGTACATGCAATTTATTTATGAAAATATTAGAACAAAATATTTATTAGGTTTTTCTTGTCTTTTCTGATTTTTTAGGCCTTTTTTATATTTTGTAAAAAATAATTAATTAAATTAACAAGTAAGCAAATAAAATAATAATTAAAATAAAACATAAAAATAAAATAGAATTTGCAAACCAGGGGGGGTGGAAGTCCCCAATTGGAGGTATAGGCCCAGCAATCTGGCCCAATAGCATTGGCCTCGTTGGACTTTTTTGAATCATGTGTGATGCGTTGACTAGGGCGTAGTATGTTCTTTGAATCCCTGCCTTTGATTTGAATCTCTTGGATGCGTGTATGTTTGATTTTTGAAGGCCTATGGTAGTCTTGACTTTGGGCGCTGCATGAGAATTTACATTGAAAAATAATATTGGAAATTATACAGACCTGGGACTCGAACCCAGGTCTTGGACGTCAATGCATTGATCGCTTGCCAGCTGAGCCATGTCAACGTATTTGTCATATAATAAGCAAACAAATAATATAAAAAGAAAGTGGATTAATGCTGGAAAACGCGCGCGAATTTTAAACGTGCCAATCAACGCGTGACACGGCTTCATCGTCTTCACCATCCCTGAAACACAAAAGTAATATGCAACGGTTTTCCACGCGTTGCTTAAGGTTAGTTTCAAGAAAATAGCGACTAGCGCTATGATGTCCATAAATTAATCGCGAGTGGTGCTTCCTGTTCGTCCAAGCTTGCTGAGTCTAATGGTGGTGGCCTTGAACCCTAATTTTTCCTTGGGTGAAAAACCCCAATTCAAAACTCTGAAAACCCTAGAAAACCAGTTATGGCATAATCGTGTATGTAGCATAAAAATTCAATTAAACATAATAGTTAGTCTCAGAACTTCATAATGAACATGATTCAATGAATAAAAATTGCAAAATATGCACAAATCATGATGCACGATTCTGAAAATTTCTTGACACAGTTTGTGTTCGTTTTACCAGTTCTTGGAGTTTAGAGGGATGATTCTGATTGGAATACACTCAATAGATCTTGAGCAAGCTATTGGAATGAAAATTAGGCTTTGAATCGCCCTAAAAAGTGGTTTTCAGTATTGAGCTTTTTAGAAAAAATTCCAAGTTTGCAATGTGTTCTTTAGCGCAGCCTTCTGTGTATCTCCATTAGGGTTCTCATCTAGCATTTGTACTGAAGGCATTAGGTCAAAAATATTGCTCAAAATCTCTTGATTTAATGAATTGAAGATTTGATTTTTTTCCATTATGTTTCATATCTTTTTCACATGTTCTTGTATCAATTTGCATCCAATCACCCCAAATCTTTCCTAGTTTGCATTTACACGAAATATTGACCTTAAAACATGTATAAAAAGATTGGTTTGGTTAATTTAAACATTTTTCATATATTTAATTGATTTAATTGAATTAATATAAATAAAAATCCAAATAAATAAATAAAAAATGAGAAAATACTTCCCTTTGGGCCAAGTGGTCGTGTATATGCTTGGAATGATGAATCATGGAAGAAAAATGGGCCCATTAGCAATTTTAGGTCATTTGGATCAAAGTTGACTTTTCAAAATATCCAAAAATTTCCCAACTTCCACAAGGCATAACTTGCTCAATTTTTAAGCTTTTCTCATGTTCTTGGACATTTTGGAAAGGTCTTTGAGTCCTCTAACCAATTCCTTTGGTCCCATGTCATTTTGATTTACCAATCTCAAGTTATGGCCTTTGACTTAAAGTCCCTTTTTGTTGACTTTTGAAAATGACCTATAATGTTGAAATTGATAACTTTTTGTGAGAGCATTTCTTGGACTTGAAGTATGAAGATGAGTTGTAGGAAATGTATTTCTCTTCAAAATGAGCTTTGGATGGAATTTTTCTGATAATCCATGTGAAAGTTATGCCCTGGTCAATTTCAGTTGACTTTTTCAGCTGTCCAAATATAGTAACTTTTGCATCTTTGATGATTTCTGAGCCAAATTTTGAGAATCATGATCAAGCATTGATCAAATGATGTTTGTGGCTTCAAAATGATATGTTGATCAAAAATTTGAACTTTTGACTGTCAAATGACCATTTTGCCCCTACAGTTGACTGTAGTGCAATTAGGGTTTTTGACTGTACAATTTTGAGCTGAATGCCTTGAAACTTGATATGAGGATATTTGACCACATTTGTAAACATGTGAGACTTGATTGGGCCTTTGAAAACTTCTTTTTCTTGATCAGGATACAAACCCTAGTTTTGACTGTATGGGAGACAGTTGGACTGTGCAACCCTTGGGGAATTTTGTGACTTGGCTTGGCAATTTCTTGGAGAATATGGGAGGGCAAATTTTGGGGTACAACACTCTCCTTCGAATGGGCTGATGGTCTCCTTCGAATGCTCACTTTCGAATGGGCTGATGGCCTTCTTCGAATGCTCTTTGAAAGCTTCTTCGAATGGACCCTTTGAATGCTTCTTCGAGTGGACCTTTTTGGAATTCCAATCGAAGTACTTGTCCATAATGCCAATCGAAAGGCTCCTTCAGAACACCAATCGAAGGGTCTTTCAGAATGCCAATCGAAGTGCTTGTCCATAATGCCAATCAAAGTGCTCCTTCAGAATGTCAATCGAAGGGTCTTTCAGAATTCCAATCGAAGTGCTCCTTCAGAATGCCAATCGAAATGTCTTTCAGAATGCCAATCGAAGTGCTCCTTCAGAATGCCAATCGAAATGCTCCTTCAGAATGCCAATTGAAGGGTCTTTCAGAATGCCAATCGAAATGTACTTAAAGCAACACTCAAAAATTTTCCTTTTCCTTAGGCAAGAGTTTGTGATCAACCATGCAGGGGAAAATTTTGGGGTACAACAGTTGCCTCTGTTCAATTTTCTTAAACATGAGGATGTAGATTGGCTTGCGTGCCTTTCGTGATCCGAAGGTGGAAGATAATTGAACACTAGAGTGCCCAGAAATTTGCACTCGCATGGTGTAGTATCAGCATTGTGATGTCAGGGATGGGCTTAGAGATGCCATTTGGAGATTGTTGGTAGGAGGATGGGCTTAAAGATGCCACCTGCAGGAGTGTCGATCGCATAAGAGATTCCTTAGCGAGAACTTGCATACCTGTTGTTGTAGAAGATTCCACTGGGGAAGTCTAACTTTGCTTGAGATTTAGGAGCTGACTCGTGCTCACCGGGAGTATACCGTTGAGGTTATAGGACTTGTCCTGTCTGGTTCCAAGCATTAATCGCTCACCTGAGAAAGAAAGATAGTTTTCCTGGCTTGTTACAGGTATTAACCTTCAGGTAGATAATTTTCCTTGCTGGTTTCAGGTATTAACCTACAATTAGTCATTCACGGATATTTTCCTGGCTTGTTACAGGTATCCAACTGGGACTTGAGAAGGTTTTGGAATAACTTCTACTGGATCGGCATCAGAAAAATCTTTAGGAATCGATTTAACTGAACCAGAGGAGGTCTTGGAATAACTTCAACTGGATCGGCATCAGAAAAATCTTTAGGAATCGATTTAACTGAACCAGAGGAGGTCTTGGAATAACTTCAACTGGATCGGCATCAGAAAAATCTTTAGGAATCGATTTAACTGAACCAGAGGAGGTCTTGGAACAACTTCAACTGGATCGACATCAGAAAAATCTTTAGGAATCGATTTAACTGAACCAGAGGAGGTCTCGGAACAACTTCAACTGGATCGGCATCAGAAAAATCTTTAGGAATCGATTTAACTGAACCAGAGGAGCTCTTGGAACAACTTTAAATGGATCGGCATCAGAAAAATCTTTAGGAATTGATTTAACTGAACCAGAGGAGGTCTTGGAACAACTTAACCTGGATCGGCATCAGAAAAAATCTTTAGGAATCGATTTAACTGAACCAGAGGAGGTCTTGGAATAGCTTCAACTGGATCGGCATCAGAAAAATCTTTAGGAATCGATTTAACTGAACTAGAGGAGGTCTTGGACATAGCTGAGAACTTAACTGGATCTTTCCTGAAAGGTAAAGGTCAGTGATATGCAATGCATGATATGGATCAAGCAATGATGTTCTCAACATAAATGAGATTGTATGGTATGATGCATATATGCATGTATCATGATGTATGGAAATGTGATGTTTTAGCTGGGGAAAATAAATCCTGGAGCTGCTGGAGAATAGAGTTGAGTTCTTAGTTTCCACTGGGGATGACGAACGAAGATGATTGCAAGGATAAACCTGTTAGGAGAAAAGAACTCCGTTGGGGGATAAACACGATTAAGAGATTACTCTGCGGGGAATTACTCTGTGGGGAAGAGATGCTTTGATGAGATTTTAATGATGAACTCCGCTGGGGATTCCGTTGATAAGCTCTGTTGGGGATTTTGATGATGAACTCCGCTGGGGATTGATTACCATTGCTGGTGATATTGAATCTGTTGAGGATAGAAGTCCTGCTTGGGGAAAGAAAGAACTTCGTTGGGAATGATATTTCAGTTGCAACTTGCTGAGGATAACCCAGTTAGACTCTTGTGAGGATAACCTTCTGAATTTGGCTGGGGAGATACATTTGTATTCTGCAGGGGACAAGCTTCCAGAATCTACTGGGTAAGATGATTCAACTCAGGCGGGGAAGCCTTTTTAGATTGCGCTGGGGAAATGACTCCATTGTGGTATCTTGTATTCCGCCGGGGGAACATTCTTATATTATGTTGGGAAATATTAAGACTGCCGGGGATTCTTACGCTTGTTGGAGAATGTCCTTATACTCTGTTGGGGAATATTAAGACCTTCTTGGGATACCCGACCTTTTCAAGGCTGATGGTAGACCAACTCTGCTTGGGGAGAGTATTGTCGACTTGTCCGTAGTTGCAAGTTTTAGCTGAGAGAGCTATCATTACTGTCTTATCCTGCGGGGAGTGAAGCTATCTTAGCCATATTCTTCAGCTGAATATATACCTTGGTACCTGGTGGACAGAGCAACTAGACCGCTCAGACAATTCTTATTGCCCCTACTTCTGATATCACCCGTAATTTGTCTTTGTCTCGCATGTAAATATTTATGAGCAGCAATTAATGTCAAATGCATATATCAAAAATGAACGTTGGACGTTCTTTACAACAATTGCCTCTGTTCAATCTTCTTAGACCTGAGGATGCAGATTGGCGGACGTGCCTTTCGTAATCCGAGGGTAGAAGATGATTGAACACTAGAGTGCCCAGAAATTTGCGCTCACATAGTAGCAGTGTGATGGGGGAATGGGCTTATAGATGCCATTTAGAGATGGATGAATAGGATGATGGGCTTATAGATGCCATCTGGATGTTGATTGCGTAAGAGATTCCTTAGCGAGAACCTGCATACCTGCAAAAGAAAAAATGAGTACCTGACACGTTGCAGGAGCTGGTTTTCAGATGCTTGGTATAGATGTGTCCTGACTGGTTACAGGAGCTGGATCTGGAGCTTTAAACGGCGATGAATGAACCATGAACGGTAAGAGAACCTTGGGCGACTTTAACTTCAACAACGCTCGTTGAGAAAAATCTTGGGCGACTTTAACTTCAACAACGCTCGTTGAGAAAAATCTTGGGCGACTTTAACTTCAACAACGCTCGTTGAGAAAAATCTTGGGCGACTTTAACTTCAACAACGCTCGTTGAGAAAAATCTTGGGTGACTTCTACTGGATAAGCATCAGGGAGATCTTAGGGTCGATCTGAATGAACCAGAGAAGGCCTTTGACTGGATAAGCATCAGGAAAATCTTAGGGTCGATATAACTGAACCGGACAAGGTCTTGAAATATCTTCAACTGGATAAGCATCAGGGAGATCTTAGGGTCGATCTGACTGAACCAGAGAAGGCCTTTGACTGGATAAGCATCAGGAAAATCTTAGAGTCGATTTAACTGAACCGGACAAGGTCTTGAAATATCTTCAACTGGATAAGCATCAGGGAGATCTTAGGGTCGATCTGACTGAACCAGAGAAGGCCTTTGACTGGATAAGCATCAGGAAAATCTTAGGGTCGATTTAACTGAACCGGTCTAGGTCTTGAAATATCTTCCACTGGGTAAGCATCAGGGAGATCTTAGGGTCGATCTGACTGAACCAGAGAAGGCCTTTGACTGGATAAGCATCAGGAAAATCTTAGGGTCGATTTAACTGAACCGGACAAGGTCTTGGAATATCTTCAACTGGATAAGCATCAGGGAGATCTTAGGGTCAATCTGACTGAACCAGAGAAGGCCTTTGACTGGATAAGCATCAGGAAAATCTTAGGGTCGATTTAACTGAACCGGACAAGGTCTTGGAATATCTTCAACTGGATAAGCATCAGGGAGATCTTAGGGTCGATCTGACTGAACCAGAGAAGGCCTTTGACTGGATAAGCATCAGGAAAATCTTAGGGTCGATTTAACTGAACCGGTCTAGGTCTTGAAATGTGATTGAGAGTTTAAACTGCATCTTTCCTGAAAGGTAAAAGTCAGTCATATGTAATGCATGATGTGGATCAAGCAATGATGTTCTCAACATAAATGAGATTCGTATGATATGATGCGTTTATGCATGCTATAATGATGTATGTGATGTTTTATGTATGTGTTTTGCGTCTAGGAAAGTGAATCCTTGACGAGTGCCGGGAAGTCGTATCCTGGGCTGATGTTGAAAAATTAGATCTTTGTTTCCGCTGGGGATGATAACTGCAAGAATACCGGTAAGAGAAAATAACTCCGTTGCGGGATAAACTTGGCAAATGAAGATTCTGCGGGGAGAAAAAATACTCTAGCGACCATGCTGGGAAGCAATTCTCTGTGGGAAGAGAGATGCCTTGCTGAGTGTTGATAATAATTTGCTGGGGATACCCTTGTTGTATTGGAAGTATGAATAGACTTTGCTGGGGTAAGAAGACTTCGTCGACGACGCTCTTTCCGTGGCTTTTGGCTGAGGATAACCCAGTTATATCCTGTTAAGGAAATAACTCTTTGAATAAAGTCGGGCGACGCGTTCGTGCTCTGCGAGGGGATAAGCTTCCAGAATCTACTGGGGATAAGCTTATTGCTTGGGGATAAATTCCAACTTTCCTGGGGAAACATGATTGGACTCTTTTTGGGGAGTTTTGATCTGCTGGGGAAATGATCCCTTTGGATATTGAGATACCGCCGGGGAACAATCTTTAGATCAAGACTGCCGGGGATACTTGTTAAGACTGTATATGTATTGCTGGGGAAGTATTGAGATCTACGGGAGGATACTCAATTTCCTTGAGGTTTATAATTTGTCAACTCTGCTTGGAGAAGAATGTATTGACCTGAACCACTCTCTGGGGATTTAATATGTACTGGTTATGTTCTTTAGCTGAACCTACCTTGGTACCTTGGAGGATAGAACAACTAGATTGCTTAGACAACTCTTTATTGCCCCTGTTTCTAATGTCACCTGCAATTAATTCCTTTGTTTCATATGTGAATATTTATGAGTTAGCAAATTATTGTCAATGCATATATCACAAATTGAACCTTGGACGTTCTTCGCAAAACAAAACAGAAAAAGAAAACACTTGGCACGTTTAACTGAAAATATATTTGTATTGATTTTTGAATGGCCTGAAAATAGGCGTTTTGTGTACAAGAGGTTGACGTCCTAGTAAGAGAACGCCGCCGAACAAAAGAGTTTATATAAATTTTGTACAAAAGAAGATAAAACAGCTGTGTGAAGTGAATGATCCCACTGGGTTTCAACTCTGCTATTGCCTTTATAGCTCCGAGCGTCTCATCACTTGATGACCTTGGTTGAAGGTGAAGCTGACTGATTGATGCCGTCTGAACTTGATGTAGATACCGGATTCTGGATGCAAAGTGATCAATGAGACATAGTATTACGCTTTTATCCCTAATTTTTGCCTGGACCGCCCTTTCGGGTTTTCAGTCCACCGGGATACCCATTTTTGCCCAAGCCGCCTTTTCAGGTTTTCGACTTGCCGGGTGTACAGATTTTTTTCATTTTCATCCCTACATTTTGCCCGAACCCTTTTGGTTCGACGGGAAGCCCTAATTTTTGCCTAGGCATGTCAGCCTAGCGGGTCTTTTTCATGCGTAGTATCTTTTTACTATGTCTGCATTGGCGGGGTGAGGAAGGTCGTCACCATCCATATTGGTCAATATCATGGCTCCTCCTGAGAACACATGCTTAACCACAAATGGCCCTTCGTATGTAGGGGTCCATTTGCCCCTTGGATCACTCTGAGGAAGGATGATTCGCTTGATCACCAGATCCCCAACTTGATATTCCTGTGGTCTGACCTTTTTGTTAAATGCCTTGATCATCCGTTTCTGATACGTCTGACCATGACAGATAGCAGCGAGTCTCTTTTCGTCAATGAGGTTGAGTTGATCAAGTCGTGTCTGGATCCAATCATCTTCGTTCAGATTTGCATCCTTCATTATCCGGAGAGAGGGTATCTGCACTTCGATCGGCAAGACTGCCTCCATGCCATAAACCAGAGAGAAAGGAGTTGCCCCGGTTGACGTCCTAGCTGAGGTACGGTACCCATGCAGAGCGAACGGTAACATCTCGTGCCAATCTTTGTAAGTCACTGTCATCTTCTGCACGATTTTCTTGATGTTCTTATTTGCTGCTTCAACAGCCCCATTCATCTTCGGTCTGTAAGGAGAAGAATTGTGGTGATGTATTTTGAACTGTTCGCATAGCTCAGCAATCATCTTGTTGTTCAGATTGGTACCGTTGTCTGTAATAATCCGCTCAGGGACGCCGTATCGACAGATCAGGTTATGCCGAATGAACCGTGCCACAACAGTCTTGGTTACCGTAGCATAGGATGCTGCCTCAACCCACTTCGTAAAATAATCAATCGCCACTAGGATGAAGCGATGTCCATTAGATGCCGTAGGTTTAATCTCGCCGATCATGTCTATGCCCCACATTGCAAACGGCCAAGGTGCAGTCAGAACATTCAGGGGCACCGGAGGAACATGCACCTTGTCTGCATAAATCTGGCACTTGTGGCATGTCCTGGAATGTTGGTAACAATCAGCTTCCATTATGGACCAATAATATCCTGCCCGTAGGATTTTCTTAGCCATAGTATGCCCACTGGAATGTGTACCAAAGGTCCCGTCATGTAGCTCTTCCATGATTCTTTCTGCTTCAGTCTTATCCACACAACGCAGTAAGGTTGAATCATGGTTTCGCTTGTACAAGATGCCGTTGCTAAGGAAGAACTTGGCTGCAAACCTCCTCAGGAATTTCTTATCATTGACAGATGCACCTTCAGGGTATTCCTGAGCTTCCAGATATCTCTTTACTTCATGGTACCAAGGCTTCTCAGTCACCAATTCAGTTTCGAGATCACAACAGTATGCCGGTTCGTCCAGTTTCCAGATGATGATCCGGGGAGCCTCATTATCCCATTTGACCTTGAACATTGAAGACATTGCAGCTAACGCGTCCGCTAACTGATTCTCTTCTCTTGGAAAGTGTTCAAAGGTTATCTCCGTGAAGTGGGGAATCAGGGTCAACACACATTCTCTGTAAGGATTCAGGTTTGGATGTTTCGTATCCCACTCTCCTTTGATCTGATTGATCACAAGAGCGGAATCTCCGAAGACACTTAGAAATTTGATCCTTAGGTCGATCGCAGCTTGAAGACCCATGATACACGCTGTGATCGGTGGATCTGGAACTGACTGTTTAAAGCTGGTTTCGCGAAATGTCGCGGTAAGCAAGAGTCGCCACCGTCTTTTATTTTCTCCAACAAGGAAAGGACAAAAGCACAGAAAAATTCCTTATGAGATTAATTTCTCGGTTCGGGAGGTAGATTATAGAAAGGGAAGGTGTTAGCACCCTTTCTATCCATGGTTATCCATGGGCTCTTAGATACTTGCTCATTGTGTTTTCAAAATGTTTGTTTGCTTTTCAAGGAGTGTGTGGGTTTGAAAAAGTTTCTTTTAAAGTTTCAGATCGACTCTTGTATCAGTCCTCAAGAGTGTTTGAAAAGTTGTTTTGAAAGCTTTTGAAAGTGTAAGGTGTGAAATGTATTTTGTTTGTTTTTGAAAAGAGCAAGTATCTATGAGTCATCTACTTACCCTAAGGAATTAAGCTGTGTAATTGTCCTTTAGATAGTGCCATCCTACCATTGAGAGGTAGGTAGCACCACCGTTGGAGGTGTTCGGGTCAATTCGAGTTTAGGGTCAGTGTGGTCACCAGGCAATAGTAAGACACCTTAGAAGCTACCCTTATGCCATTGATCTTTTTATTCCGAGGCAACCGTTCTGAGGCAACTTATTCAAGGCAACTAGATCAATGGAACATAAGGACTTACTAAGGCGTCCTGTACTCAACGACCACGTTTCGAGGGGCAAGGCAACAGGGTGATCACCAGAGCAACAATAGGATACCTTAGAAGCTACCCTTATGCCATTGATCTTTTTATTCCGAGGCAACCGTTCCGGGGCAACTTATTCGAGGCAACTAGATCAATGGAACATAAGGACTTACTAAGACGTCCTGTACTTGATGACCACCTTTCGAGGTAAGGCAACAGTGAGGCGTACCCTAGGGGTGGTGTGTGAATTGTGTGTCATTTTTCAGTTTATTGTTTGTCTTGTCATGCATTGGTGATCTACGCTTTGATTTTATTTTTGGGCATTCATTCTTTCATGTTATTGTTTAACAGTTAAAAGTGCGAAAATTTAAAGTGCGGAAAGGATAAAGGTCCTACGCTATTACAAGGGCGCGGGTCTACAACGCCAAATTAATCCAGACCCGATTTAAAATAAAGTGCAGAAAATAAATATCTAATAGCTATTACATGGCTTTGGAGCAATTACATTATATTTACAACAGAAATAAATAAAACGCGCGAAAAAAGGAAAATATGATCGAATGCGAGGGCGTTGGACCCTTTAAGGAATTAAAATAAAATTAATAGAATAATTAAATTAAATAAAAAGAAAGAACTTGTTTTTTATGTTTTTTTTTTATATTTATGACATTAAATTAATTAAAAGTCAAATGATTAATTCTAATTCTAATTGTTTTTAATTTATTAAAGAAAATGCATTAAAGTTAAAACCTAGAATTAAAACTAAATTAATTATAAATTTTATTTACAAAGTTAATGGTTAATGATACTTATAATAAAAATATTTAATTAATTAAAAAAAGGTAAAAAGTGTTAAAGATCTATTTTTTATTATTTTTGGTTTATTGTGAAATAGAATTAAATTATAACCTAAAATTAAATCTAAATTAATTAAGGGATTTATTTACAAAATTAATACTAAAATAAAATTATTATTTATTTTTTGTCTTTTCTGATTTTTTTGTGTTTTTGATTTTATGTTGATTAAAAAAAAGAAATAAAAATAGTCAAAATAAGTATAAGAAAAACGACGGAAACAGGCAGCAAATAAAAAAAGCATAATTCTGGAGGCCTGGGAAGCTTCGATCCAGAGAAGGTGTCTCCTTCGATCTGGGATGCTATACCTGCAAAAGTATGTTAGCAAAATAAACTCAGGGCCTGGTATCGAACCCCAGGCCCTTCGATCCTACGTGCGCTGAGTCTTTTCAGGATAAATCTGCAGCAAATGTTAGCAAACGAAGAACATGACCTGGGGCCAAACCCAGGCCCTTTGATCCTGTCTAGGATAGTAAATTGAAGGTAACAACAAGCACGAATGTGTAATGCAAATACAAGGTTGGACAGTTTACCCTCTCTTACCTGTAGATTGGACCTTCGATTTGGGCGCTTCCTGAATGTAGGCACCTTCGATCTGGGCTTCTGGGCTTGGCTACTTTTGCTGAAGGGTGGCTTTGCTTGGAAAATTCTGGCAACCTTTGATGGATTTTGTGGGCAGCCTCTCTCCAATGTTTCTTTCGTTCTCCTGTTGTGTGTTTTTTCGTTTTGTTGTAATGTGCCACTGGCCCTTGTATTTATAGGAGTGTGAGGGTCTTGTAACGGTAAGAGACAGCCATTTAACCAGGCCTTTAATGCCATGAGACAAGAATCAGACACATTAAAAGTTTTCCTTTTTTGAAATATGCATGTCTCTTGAATGAACCTGGACAATTTCACTTGTACATGTCTTATGCAATGTGTATGAATGAAAATTATGGCCAATAATGCCTTGCATTGATGTTTAGGATTTGGCATAAACCACCATTATCACACTTTCCACTTTTGATTCAAATTTGAATTTTTGCCTTGTTTAAGCCTTAGCACGAAAAATGGTAGGCACATAATGATGCTTCAAGGTTAATCAAAGCAAAATATCCCTTTAAATTAATTTTTTTGAATTTCTTTTGATTTTAAAAGATTTAAAATTAATTAAATCCAATAAAATCAATAAAAATGAAAAAATTAATAAAAAAATCTGAAATAAAAGCTGGGACACGTGGGAAGCATGGCCAAGTCAATTCAAGTGGAAAAAGTGGGCCCCTTTTGTCAAAAATGAGATTTCAAGGATAAATGATTTTGGCCATTTCACAAAAATTTCCCAACTTCTCCAATGCATAACTTGCTCAATTTTTAAGCTTTGCTCATGTTCTTGGACATTTTAGAAAGGTCTTGAAGTCCTCTAAACAATTTCTTTTGTCCCATGTCATTTTGATTTACCAATCTCAAGTTATGGCCTTTGACTTAAAGTCCTTTTTTGTTGACTTTTGAAAATGACCTATAATGTTGAAATTGATAACTTTTTGTGAGAGCATTTCTTTGACTTGGAGTGTGAAAATGAGTTGTAGGAAATGTCTCCCCCTTCAAGATAAGCATTGGATAGGATTTTTCTGATGAACCATGAAAAAGTTATGCCTTGGTCAATTTCAGTTGACTTTTTCAGCTGTCCAAATATAGAAACTTTTGCATCTTGATGATTTTTGAGCCAAGTTTTGAGAATCATGATCAAGCATTGATCAAATGATGTTTGTGGCTTCAAAATGAGATGTTGACCAAAAATTTGAACTTTTGACTGCCAAATGACCATTTTGCCCCTACAGTTGACTGTAGTGCAATTAGGGTTTTGACTGTGCAATTTTTATGCTGAATGTCTTGAAACTTGATATGAGGATGCTTGACCATATTTGTAGGCATGTGAGACTTGATTAGACCCTTGGAAACTTTAACTCCTTGATCAGAACACAAACCCTAGTTTTGACTGCTTATGAGGTTCTTGCACTGTGCAACCCTTGGGGAACTTTGAAGCTTGACTTGGCAATTTCTTGAAGAATATGGGAGGGAAAATTTTGGGGTACAACAGTTGCCCCTGTTCAATCTTCTTAGACCTGAGGATGCAGATTGGCTGACGTGCCTTTCGTAATCCGAGGGTGGAAGATGAATGAACACTAGAGTGCCCAGAAATTTGCGCTCACATAGTAGCAGTGGGATGATGAGAATGGGCTTATGGATGCCATCTAGAGGTTGATGAATAGGATAATGGGCTTATAGATGCCATCTGGATGTTGATCGCGTAAGAGATTCCTTAGCGAGAACTTGCGTACCTGCAAAACAGAGAATGATTACCTGACACGTTGCAGGAGTTGGTTTTCAGATGCTTGGCATAGATGTTTCCTGACTGGTTACAGGAGCTGAGTCTGGAGCTTCAAACGGTGATGAATTTGTCTCTACTGACAGGTTGTTTCCAAGGACGGGTGGTCTTTAACGACAGGTGTCTATAGCGACCAGTGTCTATAACGACGAGTGTCTAGGACGACGAGTGTCTATAACGACGAGTGTCTATGACGACGAGGGTCTATAACGACGAAGAGTGTCTATAACGACGAGTGTCTATAACAACAAGTGTCTAGGACGACGAGTGTCTATAACGACGAATAGTGTCTATAACGACGAGTGTCTATAACGACGAGTGTCTATAACGACGAAGAGTGTCTATAACGACGAGTGTCTATAACGACGAGTGTCTAGGACGACGAGTGTCTATAACGACGAAGAGTGTCTATAACGACGAGTGTCTATAACGACGAGTATCTAGGACGACGAGTGTCTATAACGACGAAGAGTGTCTATAACGACGAGTGTCTATAACGACGAGTGTCTAGGACGACGAGTGTCTATAACGACGAAGAGTGTCTATAACGACGAGTGTCTATAACGACGAGTTTCTAGGACGACGAGTGTCTATAACGACGAAGAGTGTTTATAACGACGAGTGTCTATAACGACGAGTGTCAGAGAAATCTTTAGGCATTGATTTAACTGGATTTATATTCTTTGACTGGATTTGTCTTTTCTGACTGGATTGGTCTTTTATGACGGGATTTGTCCCTTATGACGGGATTTGTCTCTTATGACGGGATTGGTCTCTTATGACGGGATTTGTCTATTCTGACTGTGTTTGTCTATAGCTGATCATTCAACTGTATCCTTCCTGAAAGGTAAAGGTCAGTCATATGCAGTGCATGATATGGACCAAGCAATGATGCTCTCAACATAAATGAGATTTGTAAGGTATGATGCGTATATGCATGCTATGATGTATGAAGTGCGATGTATGTTTTTGCGTCTAGGAAAGTAAATCCTTGACGGGTGCCGGGAAGTCACTCCTGGGCTGATGTTGAAGAATAAGCTTTTGCTTCCGCTGGGGATGATAATTGCAAGAATACCGGTAGGAGAAGATGACTCCGTTGGGGAATGAACTTGGCGAACTGATTATTCTGTGGGGAGAAATGACTCTAGCGACCTTGCTGGGGAACCATACTCTGTAGGGAGAGAGGTACGCTGTTGAGATTTGATGATAACTCCGCTGGGGATATCTTTGCTGTGTTGGAAGTGTGAATAGACTTCGCTGGGGGTAAGAAGACTGTGTTGACGGCGATCTTTCCGTGGCTTTTGGCTGAGGATAACCCAGTTATATCCTGTTAAGGAAATAACTCTTTGAATAAAGCCGGACGACGCGTTCGTGCTCTGCGAGGAGTGAAGGTATCTGGGTCGCATTCTTCAGTCGAACCTATCTTGGTACCCCGATGGATAGAGCAACCGGATCCTTTAGACAACTCATTATTGCCCCAATTTCTGTGGGAGAAGAAGGCCCATGAGGGTGCTTGACAAGTCTTCTGGTAGGTATATGATGAGATGCCAGGACATAGTCGTACGCTTTGATCCCTAATTTTTGCCTGGACCGCCCTTTCGGGTTTTCAGTCCACCGGGATACCCGTTTTTGCCCAAGCCGCCTTTTCAGGTTTTCGACTTGCCGGGTGTACGGATTTTTCATTTCATCCCTTATTTTTGCCCGAAACCTTTTGGTTCGCCGGGAAGCCCTTATTCTTGCCTAGGTGCGTCGACCTAGCGGGTCTTTGATTTTGCGTAGTATCTTTTCGACTATGTCCATGCTCTTAGCATGCAGGGAGTTGCCCCTGTTGGAAGTATTTTGCCATGCCATCAGAAGATGTTTGATCAGGCAAGATTCGTTGCTGGAATGCCCTAGGTGACTTAGGCGGAGATTTTCCCCAGGCTATTTGGCCTTTGAGAGATTCTCCGAATCTTGATTGGACTGCCCCAGATGATTGGACCATGATCATGTTGTGCCCCTTGATTGGAGGTACTTCTGTTCATTAGGCATTCGTCGTGCGAATTTCCCTGCTGTTCAAACAAAAAGTCATATGCAAACAAAGTTATGTCAAAAATGCAAAGCTTATGTCTGTCTTGAAGATTTTGAAAATGCATTATTTTTCATAAAACAAGTGAATGTTTGTAAAACGTGATGTCAACTCCGTATTTACCGTAGGCCTTCAGGAGTCAGGATACCTTTCGTAACAGTATGCTTTCAAACTAACTCATGCTTCAGCTAGGACTTTTAAGGGTTATAACGTGGCCTGGTTCACGGTTTAAAAAACAAAGGATAAAGGCTCAAATTTTATTTGTACCCACCCGTTCTTCGTGATGTTCTTCAAACCTAAACTCAGTTGATCGTGCGTTAGACCTTGTTTGAGTCTTTGCTTTGATATACCAATGATGGTTCAAATAATGATGATTTATTCTGAATGGGCAGTCATTTCTTTTTGTTGAGGGTTTGTGTGACCTCTTTTTTTGATTTTATTATCCCTATTTTTTTGCCTGAACTGTTTCCTTTGTGATTACAGTCAGCGGGATGCCCCAATTTTGTAGGTCTCCTTCATGGGTTTTGACTTAATGGGCTTTTATTTTTTGAGACATAATGACTGCCTGTCTGTATGATTGTTCGGAACCATCACTGTCTTTTGTTTTGTAAGGACCTCTTTGGTGCCATTCGTTATGCACTTGGATCAACTGAGAGACTACCCTGCCCCAGGTTATGATTAAGGGTTTTAAATTTCGAAAAGAAAAACTCCTACTTCTTTGGCTCAGAGGGGTTGACGAGGGATTATCATCCTTATAACTCCAGTGTTTAGGAATTGAAACAATGCCTGTACCTCATCAGCGGGGTCTGTTCAAAAGCATACTGTAAAGATCGTGGTATCGTTTTCGTCATCCTCCCTCAAGAGGCTTAGAATTATTATTTAAGAGTTGATCATCACAAAAAAATGAAAACAGTTTTAGGCATAGTAAACATAATTGCTTCAAAACAGACAAGTGTAATGCATTAATGAGATAACCAAGTTTGACATGAAACAAAATGTTTGAACAATTGAAAGAAAATTACAACTTGAATATTTGAATGAACAAAAACTAATCCTAGCCATGTCTTGGCAAGGGAGCAGTGATCACATTGGGAGCCTCTGGGGAGTCGAGCTGGACTTCTTTTGCGTCAATCAGATCTTGAACCCTATTTCTCAAAGTCCAACAGTCATCTGTAGCGTGCCCCGGGCTGTCAGAATGATAGGCGCAATGAGCATTGGGGTTATACCTTGAAGGCGTCTTGTTGGGATTCTTTGGAGGGTCCATGAGAGTTACCAGCTTGGTTTCCAGCAACTGTGGCAATATTTGTGACAAGGTCATGCCGAGGGGAGTAAATTGCCTCTTAGGTCTCTCTTCCCTTTGTTGATGGTGACGCTGAGGAGCACCGGCCGGCTTTGCAATAGCTACTACGTTGACAGCACTAGATTCTCTCTTGGATGGTTTCTTCTCAGTGTTCGAGGAGTCACCAGTCTGTATTTTCCCTGACTTGATACCAGCTTCTATTCTTTCCCCGGTCAAGATCAGATCTGTAAACCCAGCAGCAGAATTCCCAATCAGGTGGTTGAAGAATGGACCAGACAGGGTCCCCAAGAACATGTCGACGAGCTCGCGGTCAGTCAAGGGTGGCTGTACCCTTCCAGCAAGGTCTCTCCATTTCTGAGCATATTCTTTGAAACCTTCACCTGCACCCATAGACATTCCCTGAAGCTGAGTGCGTGTGGGAGCGAGGTCGGCATTGTACTGGTAATGCTTGTAGAATGCAGTGGCCAAGTCCTCCCAGCTGCGGATGTTGGCTCCACTCAGTTGATAGAACCACTCGAGCTGAGTCCCTGAAAGACTCTCCTGGAAAAAATGGATCCATAGGTTTTTATCAGTTGTATAGGGTTGGATCCTCCTTGTGTAAGCCCTGAGATGCAATTTAGGACAGGATGCCCCGTCGTATTTAGCAAAGGCAGGTGCCTTAAACTTGTGCGGGATCACTACCCCAGAAGACAGACCTAAATCCTCGAAGTCCAGGCCGGGCACTTTTTGTATCTCCATCGCATTTAGCCGGTCTTCCAACTGTTTGTACCTGTCCTCAGCTGGAGGGTACTGCTCATCATTGAACTCCGTCTCGTTGTCGGAGACCACTGGACTAGGCACCTCTCTCCCATGGGGACTGTCTATCCTAACAGATGGAGTTGTTCTCTCAGCTTCATCCTGTGGTGTATTCCCAGACCTGCGTCTAGGGCTGAACAAAACAGTCCTCTTCTTCTTCTTTTTCAGGAGCAGAGTCTTCAGATCTTGCTGCCCCTGGGCCAAATTCATGATCAGCTCTTGGAACTGGGCATTCTGAGCCTGGAGGGCCTTGATGGATTGTTCATTGGATGGTGCAGAAGACATGATGATGCTGAAATAAACAGCAGAGAGGGTAAGTGACCTGTAAAGAAAGGGTATTTGTGATGCAATGTTATGTATGCATGCAATGTTTTCAAGGACCTCGCGGGGTAAACAAGAAAATCGTTAGCATTGGAAACTGGTGGCTTGATTGAAGGTACTTTGTTGAGAGTCCTTCTTTAAGGGTCAAAGGCTCACCATATCCAGTGGGTCATAGCCCCTGACTACCTTGGCTAGAGGAAAATAAATCCTCTTTGCCCCTTGCTGGGATAGTTGATTCACCATGACCTGCATCACAAGCCCTTGAGATCCTTGAAATGGGTTAGGATGTATGCAATGGTATGATGTCATGCTATGCATGGGGTAATGTAGGTAAACCCTGTTATGAGTCCCTAATTAAGGACTCTAAACAAAACCTGCAAGAAACTCAGTAACCCTGTTATGAGTCCCAATTTAAGGACTATAAACAAAACCTGCAAGAAACTCAGTAACCCTGTTATGAGTCCCAATTAAGGACTATAAACAAGACCTGCAAGAAAACTCAAGTGTCGGATAACAAGTAGTCAAGTTAGAAGGCACACAAGTAACACAAGAGAAACCCTCAGAGTTTAGGTCAGCATGGGGTCTGGGCATTACCCTCTTGAAGTTGGTGGGCTCAACCTGTCCTATCAAAGTAACCGGGTTCTAAGGATCTCAATATCATTGGATTGCTTTCATTGTTCATCGTTTCGATTTAGCCACTGACTGGCGATCAAAATATCCCAAGAAAACAACCCTCAATTGAGTGTAGTATCGAGTATCAACCGACTTCGGAGTACACCAAAGTAGTTATCTCACTACCCTAAAGAGGCCAAGATGGTTCAATTAAGGTTCCTAAGGTCTGTTGATGCTTCACGACACCACGCGGAGGCCCCGTACTCTCCTTGATTGACTCAAGGGTTACCGGTACACACCAAAGTGCCACATCAACGTAGCAGACTGCTTCAACCATGTCGGTATACCCCGCACAGTTCCCTCACAGCCTTGTTGCTACTTTCTAAGAAGGTATCCCCAGATCCGGGTTAGGATCTATAGAACTCCCAAGACAGTCCCACAATTTAAAGCAAACAAATCAAAGCAATTGAAAACACAGTGATCTTAGTCCTAAGGTACACCTCACTTTAAAGATATTCCCCAGCAGAGTCGCCAGTTCTGTGATCGGTGGATCTGGAACTGACTGTTTAAAGCTGGTTTCGCGAAATGTCGCGGTAAGCAAGAGTCGTCACCGTCTTTTATTTTCTCCAACAAGGAAAGGACAAAAGCACAGAAAAATTCCTTATGAGATTAATTTCTCGGTTCGGGAGGTAGATTATAGAAAGGGAAGGTGTTAGCACCCTTTCTATCCATGGTTATCCATGGGCTCTTAGATACTTGCTCATTGTGTTTTCAAAATGTTTGTTTGCTTTTCAAGGAGTGTGTGGGTTTGAAAAAGTTTCTTTTAAAGTTTCAGATCGACTCTTGTATCAGTCCTCAAGAGTGTTTGAAAAGTTGTTTTGAAAGCTTTTGAAAGTGTAAGGTGTGAAATGTATTTTGTTTGTTTTTGAAAAGAGCAAGTATCTATGAGTCATCTACTTACCCTAAGGAATTAAGCTGTGTAATTGTCCTTTAGATAGTGCCATCCTACCATTGAGAGGTAGGTAGCACCACCGTTGGAGGTGTTCGGGTCAATTCGAGTTTAGGGTCAGTGTGGTCACCAGGCAATAGTAAGACACCTTAGAAGCTACCCTTATGCCATTGATCTTTTTATTCCGAGGCAACCGTTCTGAGGCAACTTATTCAAGGCAACTAGATCAATGGAACATAAGGACTTACTAAGGCGTCCTGTACTCAACGACCACGTTTCGAGGGGCAAGGCAACAGGGTGATCACCAGAGCAACAATAGGATACCTTAGAAGCTACCCTTATGCCATTGATCTTTTTATTCCGAGGCAACCGTTCCGGGGCAACTTATTCGAGGCAACTAGATCAATGGAACATAAGGACTTACTAAGACGTCCTGTACTTGATGACCACCTTTCGAGGTAAGGCAACAGTGAGGCGTACCCTAGGGGTGGTGTGTGAATTGTGTGTCATTTTTCAGTTTATTGTTTGTCTTGTCATGCATTGGTGATCTACGCTTTGATTTTATTTTTGGGCATTCATTCTTTCATGTTATTGTTTAACAGTTAAAAGTGCGAAAATTTAAAGTGCGGAAAGGATAAAGGTCCTACGCTATTACAAGGGCGCGGGTCTACAACGCCAAATTAATCCAGACCCGATTTAAAATAAAGTGCAGAAAATAAATATCTAATAGCTATTACATGGCTTTGGAGCAATTACATTATATTTACAACAGAAATAAATAAAACGCGCGAAAAAAGGAAAATATGATCGAATGCGAGGGCGTTGGACCCTTTAAGGAATTAAAATAAAATTAATAGAATAATTAAATTAAATAAAAAGAAAGAACTTGTTTTTTATGTTTTTTTTTTATATTTATGACATTAAATTAATTAAAAGTCAAATGATTAATTCTAATTCTAATTGTTTTTAATTTATTAAAGAAAATGCATTAAAGTTAAAACCTAGAATTAAAACTAAATTAATTATAAATTTTATTTACAAAGTTAATGGTTAATGATACTTATAATAAAAATATTTAATTAATTAAAAAAAGGTAAAAAGTGTTAAAGATCTATTTTTTATTATTTTTGGTTTATTGTGAAATAGAATTAAATTATAACCTAAAATTAAATCTAAATTAATTAAGGGATTTATTTACAAAATTAATACTAAAATAAAATTATTATTTATTTTTTGTCTTTTCTGATTTTTTTGTGTTTTTGATTTTATGTTGATTAAAAAAAAGAAATAAAAATAGTCAAAATAAGTATAAGAAAAACGACGGAAACAGGCAGCAAATAAAAAAAGCATAATTCTGGAGGCCTGGGAAGCTTCGATCCAGAGAAGGTGTCTCCTTCGATCTGGGATGCTATACCTGCAAAAGTATGTTAGCAAAATAAACTCAGGGCCTGGTATCGAACCCCAGGCCCTTCGATCCTACGTGCGCTGAGTCTTTTCAGGATAAATCTGCAGCAAATGTTAGCAAACGAAGAACATGACCTGGGGCCAAACCCAGGCCCTTTGATCCTGTCTAGGATAGTAAATTGAAGGTAACAACAAGCACGAATGTGTAATGCAAATACAAGGTTGGACAGTTTACCCTCTCTTACCTGTAGATTGGACCTTCGATTTGGGCGCTTCCTGAATGTAGGCACCTTCGATCTGGGCTTCTGGGCTTGGCTACTTTTGCTGAAGGGTGGCTTTGCTTGGAAAATTCTGGCAACCTTTGATGGATTTTGTGGGCAGCCTCTCTCCAATGTTTCTTTCGTTCTCCTGTTGTGTGTTTTTTCGTTTTGTTGTAATGTGCCACTGGCCCTTGTATTTATAGGAGTGTGAGGGTCTTGTAACGGTAAGAGACAGCCATTTAACCAGGCCTTTAATGCCATGAGACAAGAATCAGACACATTAAAAGTTTTCCTTTTTTGAAATATGCATGTCTCTTGAATGAACCTGGACAATTTCACTTGTACATGTCTTATGCAATGTGTATGAATGAAAATTATGGCCAATAATACCTTGCATTGATGTTTAGGATTTGGCATAAACCACCATTATCACACTTTCCACTTTTGATTCAAATTTGAATTTTTGCCTTGTTTAAGCCTTAGCACGAAAAATGGTAGGCACATAATGATGCTTCAAGGTTAATCAAAGCAAAATATCCCTTTAAATTAATTTTTTTGAATTTCTTTTGATTTTAAAAGATTTAAAATTAATTAAATCCAATAAAATCAATAAAAATGAAAAAATTAATAAAAAAATCTGAAATAAAAGCTGGGACACGTGGGAAGCATGGCCAAGTCAATTCAAGTGGAAAAAGTGGGCCCCTTTTGTCAAAAATGAGATTTCAAGGATAAATGATTTTGGCCATTTCACAAAAATTTCCCAACTTCTCCAATGCATAACTTGCTCAATTTTTAAGCTTTGCTCATGTTCTTGGACATTTTAGAAAGGTCTTGAAGTCCTCTAAACAATTTCTTTGGTCCCATGTCATTTTGATTTACCAATCTCAAGTTATGGCCTTTGACTTAAAGTCCTTTTTTGTTGACTTTTGAAAATGACCTATAATGTTGAAATTGATAACTTTTTGTGAGAGCATTTCTTGGACTTGGAGTGTGAAAATGAGTTGTAGGAAATGTCTCCCCCTTCAAGATGAGCATTGGATGGGATTTTTCTGATGAACCATGAAAAAGTTATGCCTTGGTCAATTTCAGTTGACTTTTTCAACTGTCCAAATATAGAAACTTTTGCATCTTGATGATTTTTGAGCCAAGTTTTGAGAATCATGATCAAGCATTGATCAAATGATGTTTGTGGCTTCAAAATGAGATGTTGACCAAAAATTTGAACTTTTGACTGCCAAATGACCATTTTGCCCCTACAGTTGACTGTAGTGCAATTAGGGTTTTGACTGTGCAATTTTTGTGCTGAATGTCTTGAAACTTGATATGAGGATGCTTGACCATATTTGTAGGCATGTGAGACTTGATTAGACCCTTGGAAACTTCAAATCCTTGATCAGAACACAAACCCTAGTTTTGACTGCTTATGAGGTTCTTGCACTGTGCAACCCTTGGGGAACTTTGAAGCTTGACTTGGCAATTTCTTGAAGAATATGGGAGGGCAAATTTTGGGGTACAACACACGCCTCATACTCCGCCATGTTGTTGGTACAGTTGAAACACAGCCGGGCAGTGAGTGGAGTATGAGTACCTTGAGGTGATATGATTATAGCGCCGATACCATTCCCCAAAGCATTGGAGGCTCCGTCAAAGTGCATAGACCATCGGGATCCTGGTTCAGGGCCTTCATCCGGTCCAGGTACCTCGCAATCAGTCACAATCATGATGCTTTCATCCGGAAACTCGAAGTTCATAGACTGATAATCATCTACAGCTTGATGTGCCAGGTGGTCTGCCAATACACTTCCCTTGATGGCTTTCTGGGTTGTGTACTGGATGTCGTATTCCGTCAAGATCATTTGCCATCTTGCAATTCTCCCAGACAGAGCAGGCTTTTCGAATATGTACTTTATAGGATCCATTTTTGAGATCAACAAGGTAGTGTGAGTCAGCATATACTGTCTCAGCCGGCGAGCAGCCCATACCAAAGCGCAGCAAGTTTTCTCAAGCAGTGAGTATCGGGTCTCACAGTCGGTAAACTTTTTGCTAAGGTAATAAATGGCATGCTCTTTTCGGCCAGACTCGTCATGCTGCCCCAGCACACACCCCATTGAGTTGTCCAGCACTGTCAGGTATAGTATCAGAGGTCTCCCTTCAACCGGTGGCATAAGGATAGGTGGTTCTTGGAGATACTCTTTGATTTTGTCAAAAGCAGCCTGACATTCGTCGTTCCAACGTACTACCTGATCTTTCTTCAGCAGCTTGAAGATTGGCTCACAGGTAGCAGTCAAATGTGAGATGAAGTGAGCAATGTAATTCAGGCGTCCTAAAAAGCCTCTGACTTCCTTCTCTGTCTTAGGAACTGGCATCTCCTGAATAGCTTTGACCTTAGCAGGGTCCACTTGAATACCTTTATCACTGACCACGAAGCCTAGCAACTTTCCCGATCTTACCCCGAAGGTGCACTTGTTCGGGTTCAATCTCAGCTTGTATAGTTTCAACCGGTCAAACAATTTCTGCAGATGATCTAGGTGTTCTTCTTCAGTCTGGGACCTAGCGATCATGTCGTCAACATACACTTCTATATCATGATGGATCATATCATGAAATAAGGCAACCATGGCACGTTGGTAGGTTGCCCCAGCATTCTTTAATCCAAATGGCATGACCTTGTAACAGAAGGTGCCCCACTGAGTAACAAATGTAGTCTTTTCCATGTCTTCAGGTGCCATCTTGATCTGATTGTAACCTGAAAAGCCATCCATGAAAGAGAATACCTTGTTCTGAGCTGTATTATCAACAAGGACATCAATGTGAGGTAAAGGGAAGTCGTCTTTGGGGCTGGCCCTGTTCAGATCCCTGTAGTCGACACACATTCTGACCTTACCGTCCTTCTTAGGTACCGGCACCACGTTAGCAACCCACTGAGGGTAAGAAGTCACTGCAAGGAACCCAGCATCAAACTGTTTCATGACTTCGGCTTTGATCTTCTCAGACATCTCTGGACGCATCCGACGGACTTTTTGCTTAACTGGAGGGCAGACTTCCTTAGTCGGCAAGTGATGGACCACAATGTCGGTATCCAACCCGGGCATGTCTTCGTAGGACCAGGCAAAGATCTCCATATAATCATGTAACATCTTGGTTAACCGTTGCTTCACGCTGAGCTCTAGATTGGCACCAATCTTTACCTCTTTCCTGTCTGCCTCAGTACCCAAGTTTATTGTTTCCACTGGCTCTTCATGGGGTTGAATTGCCCGCTCTTCCTGAAGCAACAGTCTTGCAAGCTCGCCAGGCACTTCGCAATCATCTTCACCTTCGTCTTCGGCTAAGTTGATCGGATTTTCGAAGTCATAATTGGCAGTAGCAGAGTTGTTATCAGTGAGATCCAGAGTGGATTGGAACCTGTATGAGTGAGTGTGTGTGTAAATACAGCTGTTTTGAAAATTATGTAAAGGGAACGAAAGACAGAAAAGGAGCACAATATTTGTAATGCGAAAAATACGTCCAAGATTTTCATTCATGGTATATGAAATGACAATTTGTATGCCCTCACAAATAGAACCACGGTGCCTCGGGTAAGACACCGGGCCATAGAGTTTATCATTGTTTATTACAAAATAACAAAACAAAGAAATTTATTACTTAGTAACAAAGGTAACAGGAGTATGATCCTTAGCAATCCAGTTGTTCAATCCGCCTTCGGTCGTCGGATAGATCCAGCTATTAAATTCCGCTTCATCCACTTCGTTGTCTTCCCCAACAGCGTTCACTCCTGAACTTTTAATAAATACCGGAGGCCTTCCGATCTTCGCTTTCCTCATAGCTCTCTGACCTTCTGTGGTGAAACCCAGCCCAAGCTTATCAGTCTTCTGAGTAAAGTCTGGGAGTCTGCCCCAGTCGGCACATTCACCCTTCTGAACCACAGCCCGGGAATCCTTTAGGGAGGCCATCTTCAAAGGAACACCTTCTTCTGTTACTGTTGCTGCAATTGGAAACACCTCCTCGAAATGCTGAAAGGGGGTTTCAATAAACTCCCCATCCATCTCAATGTATCTGAAAGAGTTTAAGTGACTCACCATATATTCTTCCTCTCCTTGCACCATGACAATCTTCCCTCTGACGGGGTACTTCAGCTTCTGATGCAAGGTAGAGGTCACTGCCCCAGCCTTATGTATCCAGGGTCGACCCAGCAGACAAGAGTAAGATGGACGGATGTCCATTACATAAAAAGTGGAGTCGAACACCTGAGAGCCCACACGAATTGGAATATCGACCTCTCCATGAACCATCCTTTTTGAACCATCAAAGGCCCTGACGATGATGTTGCTGGGTTTTAATTCCAGTCCTTCACAATCTAGACGGTCCAAAGCCTTCTTGGGTAGCACATTCAAAGATGAACCCGTATCCACTAACACATGTGCCAAGGTAGTGCCCCTGCATTCAATAGAGACATGCAGAGCATCATTATGGTCTCTCCCTCTTGCGGTTAAGTCAGCATCTGAGAAACCCAAGCCATTGTCTGCCGTTAAATTTGCTACGCAATCAGTAAACTGGACTGCAGAGGTTTCATGTGGCACATGGGCCGTCTTAAGGAATGAGATTAGGGCCTTCGCATGGGCCTCGGAGCACAGCAATAAAGAGAGCATGGAGATCTTGGAGGGCGTGTGCCCCAGCTGTTCCACAACATTAAAATCGCTCTTCTTTATAATTTTTAGAATCTCCTCCATCTCTTGTTGGGAGGCCTTAGCAGTTATGGGTACAGGTGCCTCCGTCTGGGCAGGCTCAACTTCAATTCCCTTGCCCCGAGCATTGGATGACTCGGCAGCAGGAGAAACAATCGGATCAGCAGCAGGAACAGGTATACTTGCAGGGGTTATGAGAAGCGGTCTTCGGGCAGCAGGCGGTGCAATGTCAGGCGAGAAGAGCCTGCCACTGCGTGTCACTTTGGCTGGGCCAGTGATGTCACAAATGCTGGCGCCAGCGTTGAGCTCTTGTTTAATCCCATTTACATATACATCTGCCCCATAGTGCCAAGGGACAGCTTTATCAGATACATAAGGCAAGGGCCCTGGAACAGTGATAATAACAGGTGCAACGGTCATGATTTGGACGAACTTCTTCGGGAGAGCCGTGACCGGATTACTGAAGATAGTCACCACAGAAACTTCTTCCACTGGAACCAAACGAACAGCAGACTTCTTGAATAGAATCTCCTTGCTATCCATTAAGCTTTGGATGCCTAACTTTAACAAGGGACAACCAGATGAGGACACAGCACAGAACAGGCAACCCTCACTACAACCCGGAAATAAACCGGCCTGCAGTAGGTTCTTCTTGACAATCTTTAGAGGAGTGGCTAGATCATCCACAGAAATAGCATAAACGTCTTCATCAACAGCATTTACCCCATGTTGAGGCATAGGGGCAGTAACTACATTTGGCTTCGCAGGCGCTTCGAACTGTATCTCCTTTGCGTCGATAAGGTCTTGCACCTTATTTTTTAACGCCCAACAGTCATCAGTAGAGTGCCCCGGGCTATCTGAGTGGTAAGCACAACGAGCATTCGGGTTGTACTTGGGGGATGCAGTATTTGGAAACTTCGGCGCCTCCCTGACAGTCACTAAATTGGTTGAGAGCAACTGTGGCAGGATCTGCGACAAAGTCATGTTTAAGCGGGTGAATTCTCTCCGGGGTCTTTCCACCTTCTGAGTATTGTTTGGCCGGGGAGCGGCAGTAGGCTTAGCAATCATTACCGCACTGACAGATTGGCGGTGTTCATGTCTCTCTGATTTCCTGGAACCATACACGGCACTAGACTCCTTCTTGAATGGTTTCTTTTCAGAGCTAGATGATGCACCCTTCGGAATTTTCCCAGACTTCAACCCAGCTTCAATTCTCTCTCCGGTCAAGATCAAATCAGTGAACCCAGCAGAAGAATTCCCAATGAGATGGTTGAAAAATGGCCCAGATAGGGTCCCCAAGAACATGTCTACCAGCTCCCGGTCAGTCAATGGTGGCTGCACCCTGCCAGCCAGGTCTCTCCATTTCTGAGCGTACTCCTTAAAACCTTCGCTTGCACCTAACGACATACCCTGAAGTTGGGTACGCGTGGGGGCAAGGTCGGCATTATATTGATACTGCTTGTAGAAAGCAGTAGCCAGCTCCTCCCAGTTACGAACCTTGGTCCCATCCAGCTGATAGAACCATTTGAGATGAGTCCCTGAAAGACTCTCCTGGAAGAAGTGGATCCACAAATTCTTATCCGCAGAGTACGGCTGAATTTTCCGAACATATGACCTTAGATGCAGCTTGGGACAAGACGCCCCGTCATACTTAGAGAAGGATGGTGCTTTGAACTTGTGGGGGATGATCACACCAGTCGACAAACCCAGATCTCCGAAATCCAGCCCAGGTACTTGTTGAACCTCCATAGCCTTCAACCTGTCCTCCAATTGCTTATATCTGTCGTCTGCAGGAGGGTACTGCTCTTCGTCAAAATCTGTCTCGTTGTCGGAGACTACCGGACTAGGAACCTTTACTTCTGCCTGAGAAGGACTCTTGCCAACAGAAGAACCAGCCTCTTCATGCTGCAGAGTATTGCCAAACCTTCGGCCCGAGTTGAACAGAACAGTTCTTCTCTTCTTCTTCTTCTTCTCCTTCTTCAGGAGCATAGTCTTTAATTCTTCTTGGCCTTTAGCCAGACCCTTGATTAGTTCTTGAAACTGCGCATTCTGCGCCTGAAGAGCCTTGATTGATGTCTCAGTTGATGCAGATTCGGGATTCATGATGCTGAAATAAACAGCGAAGAACTGTAAGCAACCTGAAAAGGGGAAAAACCTGCTATGCACATGATGTATGAAATGCGTATGCAATGCATTCAAGGGTTCGAAAGTTCAAATTCGTTGTAGACAAAAAGGAACACACGTTATTATTAAAGAAATCATTGTTTAATACATCAGAGCCTCATGGGCAAAAGTACAAAAATCAAATCAATCCCAAAATACACTGCGCATCCTCTTTGGAGCTATGTAGGTGTTGAGGTTCCTCTCCTCATGCAACAGACGAGTGAGCTCCAAGACCTTCTTTTCACTGGCATGCAGACTAGTCTCAAGAGAATTCCTTTCCTCCTTAAGCTGGATCCAGCTCTTCTGCATCTCTTCCCAGGATGTGGGCATATCAGGGTGCTGAATAGTGTAGGACACTTCTCCTTCCAGGACTGGTTCTTTGATTACTGGGAGCATATGGGGATAAGGCATCACTAACTTCTGGGAGCGGGCTCGTACCCACTTGAGATAAGGTTCCAACGGAATGGAATTCCTGTGCCCCAGTGTCTTGCTGTCTATCCTACTGGGCATCCTCCAAGCTCTGATAAATCTCTGGCGAAGTCCTTGAGTATCGCTGTCGAAGTCAAAAACTATGTCAGGAATTAACATGTCATGAGGACCATCTCTCCGAGCGTAACCAAACTGTCTCCAAGCCAGGCATGGGCTATAAGTAATACCTCCTCTGATTCCAAGTAAAGGAACATTAGGGTACTCCCCGCAACGATCAATGATAGTGACATCTTCCCTGGACCTAGGGCACCAATGTATATCTGCATGTGTAAGAGTCATCAACCGTTGTGACCATCTCAAACCCCTCTCATTCTTCAGGACTGATTGTGGAAGGTGCGAAATAAACCACCTTCCCAGGAGAGGAGTGCAACACATAAGGACACCTCTTTTTCTCATGGTTCGAGTGTAACATGAGTGAAGGATGTCCCCCAGCAACGTAGGTATAGGATTCCTGGACATAAAGATCTGGACAGCACTGATATCAATAAGCTGATCTGGGTTAGGAAACAACACCAAACCATAGACAAGGAGGGCCACAACCTCTTCAAAAGCTTGCAAATCAAGGGAGTTCCAACATTCATGGGCTTTTTCAAACAGAAACCTGGCTAAGAACCCTTTGATACCACTTCTAACCTCCCAATGTCCCTTGAGGTCAGATGACTGTAGGTGCAAGGCTTTAGCAATCTCTTCAAGCTTAGGTTCCTTTTTTGTACCGTTGAAGGGTAGCTGATCAAGGATAGGGATCTTCAGGAGCCGGGAGAACTCCTCCAATGTAGGTACCAACTGATAATCCAAGAAGGTAAAACAATGATGCAGAGGGTCAAAGAATTGGAACAGGACCTTTATCATATCTTCCTCAATGTTGGTGTTGACCAAGCTGATGAGGCTTCCATGCCTTTCACTGAATGAAGAGTTCTCGGGAATCCTGGATACAAGCTCCTTAAGCTGAGAAGGGATCCTTACAAGACTGATTTGAATTGTCTTTCTACGAACAGTTTCCATATCCTACAAAACAAGAACAAAGATGAAAATTCGAACCCCTGAAATGGTTAGTCAATGCATATGATGCTGGATGATGTCATGATGCTATGATTAAACACACCACAGATATTTACAAAGACAAACATGTAAGGCACACAAGGCACACAAGACAAGCCCTTAAGGTTTAAGGCCAGCAGGGGGTCTGGGTAGTACCCTCTTGAAGTTGGTGGGTTCAACCTGTCCTAATCAAAGTAACCGGGTTCTAAGGTTCCCAATATCACGGGATTGCTTTCATTGTTCATCGTTTCGATTTAGCCACTGAACTGGAGACCGAAATATTCCAGGAAAGCAACCCTCAATTGAGTGTAGTATCGAGTATCAACCAACCTCGGACTGCACCAAAGTCAGTTATCTCACTACCCTAAAGAGGCCAAGATAGTTCAATTAAGGTTCCTAAGGTCTGTTGATGCTTCACGACACCACGCGGAGGCCCCGTACTCTCCTTGACTGAACTCAAGGGTTACCGATACACACCAAAGTGCCACATCAACGTAGCAGACTGCTTCAACCATGTCGGTATACCCCGCACAGTTCCCTCACAGCCTTGTTGCTACTTTCTAAGAAGGTATCCCCAGATCCGGGTTTAGGATCTATAGAACTCCCAAGCAACCCACAATAATAAAGCAAGCAAAGAAGACAATTGAAAACATAGTTATGACCTAGCCCTAAGGTACACCTCACTTTATAAGTCAATTCCCCAGCAGAGTCGCCAGTTCTGTGATCGGTGGATCTGGAACTGACTGTTTAAAGCTGGTTCGCGAAATGTCGCGGAAGCAAGAGTCGCCACCGTCTTTTATTTTCTCCAAATGGAAAGGACAAAAGCACAGAAAAATTCCTTATAGAGATTGCTCTCGGTTCGGGAGGTAGGTTATAGAAAGGGAAGGTGTTAGCACCCTTTCTATCCATGGTTATCCATGGGCTCTTAGATACTTGCTCACTTGTGTTTTCAAAATAGTTTGTTTGCTTTTCAACTGTGGGTTTTAAAAAGTTTCTTTGAAAGTTTCAGATCGACTCTTGTGTCAGAGTGTTTGAAAAATTGCTTTGAAAGCTTTTGAAAAGTGTCGGTGTGAAAAGATTTTTGTTTGTTTTGAAGAGAGCAAGTATCTACGAGAACCTACCTACCCTAAGGAATTCGTCTGTGTAAATGTCCTTTAAAGTAGTGCCATCCCACCATTGAGAGGTAGGTAGCACCACCGTTGGAGGTGTTCGGGTCAATTCGAGTTTGTAGGGACATGGTGATCACCAGAGCAATGGGAAGACACCTTAGAAGCTACCCTCATGCCAGGTTCCCGGATCATGAGGACTTACTAAGACATCCTCTACTCGACGATCACCTTTCGAGGCAAGGCAACAGTGAGGCGTACCCTAGGGGTGGTGTGTGCGATTCGTGTGTCGTTTTCATTTGCATTTGTCTTGTCATGTTTATTGTGATCTACGCTTGATTTTATTATGGTCATTCATTCTTGCATGCTTATTTGTTAACAGTTAAAAGTTTGCGAGGAAAAGTAAATCTAAAGCTATTACAAATGGCGCGGGTCCACATCGCCAAAATTAAACCGGACCCAATTTGACGGAAAGTAAAGAAGTAAATAAAGTAAAGTGCGAGAAGTAATTGTTACAAAGCTTTGGGAGAGATACATAATTAATTAAGCGAAATAAAATAAATGTACGAAATAAAAGAATTATCGAAACGAGGGCGTTGGACCCTTTTGCAAAAATATTGAATTAATGAATGAAATTAATTAAGGGAAAAGAAATTGTTTTTGGTATTTTGTGTTTTTTAAGATTCAATAGAAAAAATAATTAATTAAAATTAACTAACCCTAATTCTAATGTTTTTTAAATTTATTGTGAAAGTATTAAAATTTAACCTAAATTAAACCTAAGTTTTTTATGTACAATTTAATTATAAAAATAAATAAATAAATAAGTATTATGAGAAAGAAAAATTAAAAGAATAAAAATTAACTAAACCTAATTCTATTTTTTTGTATTTTTATTATTAAAAGAATTAACATTAAAACTCTAATTTGAATTTAATTCATGTACATGCAATTTATTTATGAAAATATTAGAACAAAATATTTATTAGGTTTTTCTTGTCTTTTCTGATTTTTTAGGCCTTTTTTATATTTTGTAAAAAATAATTAATTAAATTAACAAGAAAGCAAATAAAATAATAATTAAAATAAAACATAAAAATAAAATAGAATTTGCAAACCAGGGGGGGTGGAAGTCCCCAATTGGAGGTATAGGCCCAGCAATCTGGCCCAATAGCATTGGCCTCGTTGGACTTTTTTGAATCATGTGTGATGCGTTGACTAGGGCGTAGTACGTTCTTTGAATCCCTGCCTTTGATTTGAATCTCTTGGATGCGTGTATGTTTGATTTTTGAAGGCCTGTGGTAGTCTTGACTTTGGGCGCTGCATGAGAATTTACATTGAAAAATAATATTGGAAATTATACAGACCTGGGACTCGAACCCAGGTCTTGGACGTCAATGCATTGATCGCTTGCCAGCTGAGCCATGTCAACGTATTTGTCATATAATAAGCAAACAAATAATATAAAAAGAAAGTGGATTAATGCTGGAAAACGCGCGCGAATTTTAAATGTGCCAATCAACGCGTGACACGGCTTCATCGTCTTCACCATCCCTGAAACACAAAAGTAATATGCAACGGTTTTCCACGCGTTGCTTAAGGTTAGTTTCAAGAAAATAGCGACTAGCGCTATGATGTCCATAAATTAATCGCGAGTGGTGCTTCCTGTTCGTCCAAGCTTGCTGAGTCTAATGGTGGTGGCCTTGAACCCTAATTTTTCCTTGGGTGAAAAACCCCAATTCAAAACTCTGAAAACCCTAGAAAACCAGTTATGGCATAATCGTGTATGTAGCATAAAAATTCAATTAAACATAATGGTTAGTCTCAGAACTTCATAATGAACATGATTCAATGAATAAAAATTGCAAAATATGCACAAATCATGATGCACGATTCTGAAAATTTCTTGACACAGTTTGTGTTCGTTTTACCAGTTCTTGGAGTTTAGAGGGATGATTCTGATTGGAATACACTCAATAGACCTTGAGCAAGCTATTGGAATGAAAATTAGGCTTTGAATCGCCCTAAAAAGTGGTTTTCAGTATTGAGCTTTTTAGAAAAAATTCCAAGTTTGCAATGTGTTCTTTAGCGCAGCCTTCTGTGTATCTCCATTAGGGTTCTCATCTAGCATTTGTACTGAAGGCATTAGGTCAAAAATATTGCTCAAAATCTCTTGATTTAATGAATTGAAGATTTGATTTTTTTCCATTATGTTTCATATCTTTTTCACATGTTCTTGTATCAATTTGCATCCAATCACCCCAAATCTTTCCTAGTTTGCATTTACACGAAATATTGACCTTAAAACATGTATAAAAAGATTGGTTTGGTTAATTTAAACATTTTTCATATATTTAATTGATTTAATTGAATTAATATAAATAAAAATCCAAATAAATAAATAAAAAATGAAAAAATACTTCCCTTTGGGCCAAGTGGTCGTGTATATGCTTGGAATGATGAATCATGGAAGAAAAATGGGCCCATTAGCAATTTTAGGTCATTTGGATCAAAGTTGACTTTTCAAAATATCCAAAAATTTCCCAACTTCCACAAGGCATAACTTGCTCAATTTTTAAGCTTTTCTCATGTTCTTGGACATTTTGGAAAGGTCTTTGAGTCCTCTAACCAATGACTTTTGTCCCATGTCATTTTGATTTACCAATCTCAAGTTATGGCCTTTGACTTAAAGTCCCTTTTTGTTGACTTTTGAAAATGACCTATAATGTTGAAATTGATAACTTTTTGTGAGAGCATTTCTTGGACTTGAAGTATGAAGATTAGTTGTAGGAAATGTCTTTCTCTTCAAAATGAGCTTTGGATAGAATTTTTCTGATAATCCATGTGAAAGTTATGCCCTGGTCAATTTCAGTTGACTTTTTCAACTGTCCAAATATAGTAACTTTTGCATCTTTGATGATTTCTGAGCCAAATTTTGAGAATCATGATCAAGCATTGATCAAATGATGTTTGTGGCTTCAAAATGATATGTTGATCAAAAATTTGAACTTTTGACTGTCAAATGACCATTTTGCCCCTACAGTTGACTGTAGTGCAATTAGGGTTTTTGACTGTGCAATTTTGAGCTGAATGCCTTGAAACTTGATATGAGGATATTTGACCACATTTGTAAACATGTGAGACTTGATTGGGCCTTTGAAAACTTCTTTTTCTTGATCAGGATACAAACCCTAGTTTTGACTGTATGGGAGACAGTTGGACTGTGCAACCCTTGGGGAATTTTGTGACTTGGCTTGGCAATTTCTTGGAGAATATGGGAGGGCAAATTTTGGGGTACAACACTCTCCTTCGAATGGGCTGATGGTCTCCTTCGAATGCTCACTTTCGAATGGGCTGATGGCCTTCTTCGAATGCTCTTTGAAAGCTTCTTCGAATGGACCCTTTGAATGCTTCTTCGAGTGGACCTTTTTGGAATTCCAATCGAAGTACTTGTCCATAATGCCAATCGAAAGGCTCCTTCAGAACACCAATCGAAGGGTCTTTCAGAATGCCAATCGAAGTGCTTGTCCATAATGCCAATCAAAGTGCTCCTTCAGAATGTCAATCGAAGGGTCTTTCAGAATTCCAATCGAAGTGCTCCTTCAGAATGCCAATCGAAATGTCTTTCAGAATGCCAATCGAAGTGCTCCTTCAGAATGCCAATCGAAATGCTCCTTCAGAATGCCAATCGAAGGGTCTTTCAGAATGCCAATCGAAATGTACTTAAAGCAACACTAAAAAATTTTCCTTTTCCTTAGGCAAGAGTTTGTGATCAACCATGCAGGGGAAAATTTTGGGGTACAACAGTTGCCTCTGTTCAATTTTCTTAAACATGAGGATGTAGATTGGCTTGCGTGCCTTTCGTGATCCGAAGGTGGAAGATAATTGAACACTAGAGTGCCCAGAAATTTGCACTCGCATGGTGTAGTATCAGCATTGTGATGTCAGGGATGGGCTTAGAGATGCCATTTGGAAATTGTTGGTAGGAGGATGGGCTTAAAGATGCCACCTGCAGGAGTGTCGATTGCATAAGAGATTCCTTAGCGAGAACTTGCATACCTGTTGTTGTAGAAGATTCCACTGGGGAAGTCTAACTTTGCTTGAGATTTAGGAGCTGACTCGTGCTCACCGGGAGTATACCGTTGAGGTTATAGGACTTGTCCTGTCTGGTTCCAAGCATTAATCGCTCACCTGAGAAAGAAAGATAGTTTTCCTGGCTTGTTACAGGTATTAACCTTCAGGTAGATAATTTTCCTTGCTGGTTTCAGGTATTAACCTACAATTAGTCATTCACGGATATTTTCCTGGCTTGTTACAGGTATCCAACTGGGACTTGAGAAGGTTTTGGAATAACTTCTACTGGATCGGCATCAGAAAAATCTTTAGGAATCGATTTAACTGAACCAGAGGAGGTCTTGGAATAACTTCAACTGGATCGGCATCAGAAAAATCTTTAGGAATCGATTTAACTGAACCAGAGGAGGTCTTGGAATAACTTCAACTGGATCGGCATCAGAAAAATCTTTAGGAATCGATTTAACTGAACCAGAGGAGGTCTTGGAACAACTTCAACTGGATCGACATCAGAAAAATCTTTAGGAATCGATTTAACTGAACCAGAGGAGGTCTCGGAACAACTTCAACTGGATCGGCATCAGAAAAATCTTTAGGAATCGATTTAACTGAACCAGAGGAGCTCTTGGAACAACTTTAAATGGATCGGCATCAGAAAAATCGTTAGGAATTGATTTAACTGAACCAGAGGAGGTCTTGGAACAACTTAACCTGGATCGGCATCAGAAAAAATCTTTAGGAATCGATTTAACTGAACCAGAGGAGGTCTTGGAATAGCTTCAACTGGATCGGCATCAGAAAAATCTTTAGGAATCGATTTAACTGAACTAGAGGAGGTCTTGGACATAGCTGAGAACTTAACTGGATCTTTCCTGAAAGGTAAAGGTCAGTGATATGCAATGCATGATACGGATCAAGCAATGATGTTCTCAACATAAATGAGATTGTATGGTATGATGCATATATGCATGTATCATGATGTATGGAAATGTGATGTTTTAGCTGGGGAAAATAAATCCTGGAGCTGCTGGAGAATAGAGTTGAGTTCTTAGTTTCCACTGGGGATGACGAACGAAGATGATTGCAAGGATAAACCTGTTAGGAGAAAAGAACTCCGTTGGGGGATAAACACGATTAAGAGATTACTCTTCGGGGAATTACTCTGTGGGGAAGAGATGCTTTGATGAGATTTTAATGATGAACTCCGCTGGGGATTCCGTTGATAAGCTCTGTTGGGGATTTTGATGATGAACTCCGCTGGGGATTGATTACCATTGCTGGTGATATTGAATCTGTTGAGGATAGAAGTCCTGCTTGGGGAAAGAAAGAACTTCGTTGGGAATGATATTTCAGTTGCAACTTGCTGAGGATAACCCAGTTAGACTCTTGTGAGGATAACCTTCTGAATTTGGCTGGGGAGATACATTTGTATTCTGCAGGGGACAAGCTTCCAGAATCTACTGGGTAAGATGATTCAACTCAGGCGGGGAAGCCTTTTTAGATTGCGCTGGGGAAATGACTCCATTGTGGTATCTTGTATTCCGCCGGGGGAACATTCTTATATTATGTTGGGAAATATTAAGACTGCCGGGGATTTCTTACGCTTGTTGGAGAATGTCCTTATACTCTGCTGGGGAATATTAAGACCTTCTTGGGATACCCGACCTTTTCAAGGCTGATGGTAGACCAACTCTGCTTGGGGAGAGTATTGCCGACTTGTCCGTAGTTGCAAGTTTTAGCTGAGAGAGCTATCATTACTGTCTTATCCTGCGGGGAGTGAAGCTATCTTAGCCATATTCTTCAGCTGAATATATACCTTGGTACCTGGTGGACAGAGCAACTAGACCGCTCAGACAATTCTTATTGCCCCTACTTCTGATATCACCCGTAATTTGTCTTTGTTTCGCATGTAAATATTTATGAGCAGCAATTAATGTCAAATGCATATATCAAAAATGAACGTTGGACGTTCTTTGCAAAACAAAACAGATAAAGGAAAAACAATTTGAAATTTGTTTGAAAATGAATTTGTATTGACTTTGAAGTTTGGCCTGTAAATAGGCGTTTTGTACAAGAGGATGACGTCCTAGTAAGAGAATGCCGTCGAACAAATAGAATTTATACAATTTGTGAAAACAAAACAGCTATGTGAATAGTCCCACTGGGTTCCAGCTCTGCTATTGCCTTTATATCTTCAAGCATCTCATCACTTTGCTGCTTAGTTGAAGATGAATCTCATTGACTGGTGTCGTCCGAGCCTAATAGTTAATACCAAAGTCCGGATGCGAGGTGATCCAATGAGACATAGTGTTACGCTTTAATCCCTAACTTTTGCCTGGACCGCCCTTTCGGGTTTTCAGTCCATCGGGATACCCATTCTTGCCCAAGCCGCCTTTTCAGATTTTCGACTTGCCGGGTGTACAGATTTTTTTATTTTCATCCCTTATTTTTGCCCGAACCCTTTTGGTTCGCCGGGAAGCCCTTATTTTTGCATAGGCCAGTCGACCTAGCGGGTCTTTGATTATGCGTAGTATCTTTTTACTATGTCTGCATTGACGGGGTGGGGAAGGTCGTCACCATCCATGGTGGTTAGAATCATCGCTCCTCCTGAGAAGATGTTCTTAACCACAAATGGCCCTTCGTAAGTAGGGGTCCATTTGCCCCTGGGATCACCTTGAGGTAGAATAATGTGCTTGATTACCAGATCCCCAACTTGATACTCTTGTCGTCTGACTTTCTTGTTAAATGCCTTGATCATTCGTTTTTGGTACGTCTGACCATGACAAATAGCAGTAAGTCTCTTTTCGTCGATTAGATTCAATTGATCAAGTCGGGTATGGATCCAGTCGTCTTCGCTCAAACCTGCATCCTTCATGATCCGAAGAGAGGGTATCTGAACTTCAATGGGCAAGACTGCCTCCATGCCATAAACCAAGGAATAGGGCGTTGCCCCTGTTGACGTTCGTGCTGAGGTACGGTACCCATGAAGAGTAAATGGTAACATCTCGTGCCAGTCTTTATATGTCACTGTCATCTTCTGCACAATCTTCTTAATGTTCTTATTTGCTGCTTCTACAGCCCCATTCATCTTCGGCCGGTAGGGAGAAGAGTTATGATGCTGTATCTTAAATTGCTCGCAGAGCTCAGTGATCATCTTGTTGTTAAGATTGGTACCATTGTCCGTAATGATTCTCTTTGGTACACCGTATCGACAGATCAGGTTGTGCCGAATGAACCGTGCCACGACGTTCTTGGTTATGGTAGCAAAGGAAGCTGCTTCAACCCACTTGGTAAAGTAATCAATCGCTACCAAGATGAAACGATGCCCGTTGGATGTCGTAGGTCTGATCTCGTCGATCATATCAATGCCCCAGATTGCAAAAGGCCAAGGTGCTGTCAAAACATTCAGAGGAACTGGAGGAATATGCACCTTATCAACATAGACTTGGCACTTGTGACATGTCCGAAAATGCTGATAACAGCCAGCTTCCATTGTGGACCAGTAATATCCTGCTCGAAGGATTTTCTTTGCCATGGTATATCCACTGGAATGAGTTTCGAAAGTACCTTCATGCAGCTCTGCCATGATCCTTTCTGCTTCAATTTTATCCATGCAACGCAGTAAGGTTGAATCATGGTTACGTTTGTAAAGAATGCCATTGCTGATGAAGAACTTTGCCGTGAACCTTCTTAGAAACTTATTGTCATTAACAGATGCACCCTCGGGGTATTCTTGAACTTCAAGGTACCTCTTCACTTCATGATACCAAGGTTTTTTTGTTACCTCTTCAGTCTCAAGATCACAGCAATGTGCAGGTTCATCCAATTTCCAAATAATGATCTGGGGAGCCTCGTTGTCCCATTTGACTTTGAACATGGAAGACATCGTAGCTAGCGCGTCCGCCAACTGATTCTCCTCTCTTGGGAAGTGTTCAAAGGTTATCTCCTCGAAATGGGGAAGCAACGTCAATACATACTCCTTGTAAGGAATAAGATTTGGGTGTTTCGTATCCCACTATCCTTTGATCTGACTGATCACGAGAGCGGAATCTCCGAAGACACTTAGAAACTTAATCCTTAGGTCAATTGCAGCTCGAAGACCCATAATGCATGCTTCATACTCCGCCATGTTGTTGGTGCAGTTGAAACACAGTCGGGCGGTAAATGGAGTATGAGAGCCTTTAGGAGATATGATCACAATGCCAATGCCATTACCCTAAGCGTTTGAAGATCCATCAAAATGCATAGACCATCGGGATCCTTCCTCAGGTCCAAGTGTTTCACAATTAGTTAAGAACATGATATTCTCGTCTGGAAATTCAAAGTTCATAGATTGGTAATCATCCACTGCCTGATGTGCCAAATGGTCTGCCAATACACTTCCCTTGATTGCTTTTTGAGTCGTGTACTGGATGTCATATTCAGTCAAGATCATCTGCCATCTTGTTATTCTTCCGGACAAGGCAGGCTTTTCGAAGATATACTTGATTGGATCCATCTTTGAAATCAACAGAGTAGTGTGAGTCAACATATACCGTCTCAGCCGGCGAGCAGCCCATGCCAAAACGCAACAAGTTTTCTCGAGCAGTGAGTATCGGGTCTCACAGTCGGTAAACTTTTTGCTAAGGTAATAAATAGCATGCTCTTTTCGGCCAGACTCGTCATGCTGACCCAACACACACCCCATTGAGTTGTCAAGTACTGTCAAGTATAAAATTAGAGGTCTCCCTCCCACTGGTGGCATCAGAATGGGTGGCTCCTGGAGATACTCTTTAATTCTTTCGAAAGCGGCATGGCATTCATCGTTCCAACGTACCACTTGATCTTTCTTCAGCAGTTTGAAGATTGGCTCACAAGTAGCAGTTAGGTGCGAGATGAATCGGGCAATGTAGTTCAGACGTCCTAGAAAGCCTCTGACTTCTTTCTCTGTCTTGGGAGCTGGCATCTCTTGTATGGCTTTCACCTTGGCAGGGTCCACTTGAATACCTTTGTCGCTCACGACGAAGCCTAGCAGATTGCCAGACCGTACCCCGAAGGTGCATTTGTTTGGGTTCAATCTCAGCTTGTATAACTTCAACCTGTCAAATAGCTTTTGTAGATGGTGAAGGTGTTCCTCCTCAGTTTGGGACCTCGCAATCATATCGTCGACGTATACTTCAATCTCATGATGGATCATGTCATGAAATAAAGCAACCATGGCACGCTGATATGTTGCCCCAGCATTCTTCAACCCAAAAGGCATGACCTTGTAACAAAAGGTACCCCACTGAGTAACAAAAGTGGTCTTCTCCATGTCTTCAGGAGCCATCTTGATTTGATTATAACCGGAGAAACCATCCATAAAGGAGAATACCTTATGCTGAGCAGTATTGTCAACCAGAACGTCAATGTGAGGCAGAGGGAAGTCATCCTTAGGGCTTGCCCTGTTCAAATCCCTGTAGTCAACACACATTCGGACCTTACCATCCTTCTTCGGTACCGGAACCACATTGGCAACCCACTGAGGGTAAGAAGTTACTGCCAGAAAACCGGCGTCAAACTGTCTCATAACTTCGGCCTTGATTTTCTCAGACATCTCTGGACGCATACGGCGAACCTTCTGTTTTACCGGAGGGCAGTCTTCCTTGGTAGGAAGGCGATAAACCACAATGTCGGTATCCAACCCAGGCATATCTTTGTAAGACCAGGCAAAGATTTCCATGTAGTCATGCAGCATCTGAATCAACCGTTGTTTCACACTAAACTCCAGATTTGCATCGATATTGACTTCCTTTTTATCTGTCTCAGTGCCCAGATTCACCGTTTCCACTGGCTCTTCATGTGGCTGAATGGCCCTCTCTTCCTGAAGTAGCAGTATTGCAAGCTCAACAGGCACTTCTCAATCATCTTCAGCTTCGTCTTCGGCTAAGTTGATCGGATTTTCAAAGTCATAACTGGCAGTAGTAGAGTCGTTACCAGTGGGATCCAGAGTGGATTGGGACCTGTATATGTGAGTGTGTGTAAAATAGCTGTTTTTCAAAATATAATAAAGAAAGACAAGGAGCGCAAAATTTGAAATGCAAAAACGTTCAATGCTTTTATTAATGGTATATGAAAATGGCACACAAAAGCCCTCACAAATGAAGCCACGGTGCTTCGGGTAAGACACCGGGCCATAAAGTTTCAAAACATTGTATGTTACAAATTCAAAATAAAGAGTTCATTACTGAGTAACAAAAGTAATAGGGATGAAATCCTTTGCTGTCCAGTTGTTTGGTCCACCGTTGGTCGTAGGATAAATTCAGCTATCAAATTCAGACTCCTCCATGTCATCTTCGGTGGCATTTACTCCCGAGTTGCTGATGAACACATGAGGTCTTCCAATCCTTGCACTTAGAATAACCCTCTGAGCTTCCTTCTCAATAACAGCCCGGGCATCCTTTAAGGAAGCCATCTTCATGGGAGAATCTTCCATCACAGTCTCGGCTGACGCCAGTGTCTGACGAACCTCTTCAAAGTGCTGAAATGGGGTCTCAATGAACTCCCCATCCATCTCTACGTACCAGAACGAGTTAAGGTGGCTGACCATGTACTCCTCCTCCCCTTGAACTGTTACAATCTTTCCTCTGACCGGGTACTTCAACTTCTGGTGGAGCGTCGAGGTTACGGCTCCCGCTTTGTGGATCCATGGACGAACCAGCAAACAAGAATAGGACGGCCGAATGTCCATCACGTAGAATGTAGAATTGAAGACCTGAGAACCAACCTTGATTGGAATATCAACCTCACCATGCACCATCCTCTTAGACCCATCAAAGGCCCTGACAACAATGTTACTCGGCTTTAGCTCCAAACCCTCGCAATCCAGCCTGTCTAGAGCTTTCTTGGGCAAGACGTTCAACGAGGAACCAGTGTCAACCAACACATGTGCAAGAGCAGTGCCCCTGCATTCAATGGAGACATGCAGGGCATCATTATGGTTCTTCCCTTTAGCAGTCAGATCAGCGTCGGAGAAACCCAAACCATTATCAGCAGTTAAGTTGGCCACACAATCGGTAAACTGATCAGCTGACGTCTCTTGTGGCACGTGGGTCATCTTCAGGAAGGTAATCAGAGCCTTGGCATGGGCCTATGAACACAATAGCAGTGATAACATATAAATCTTGGATGGGGTTTGCCCCAGTTGCTCAACTACATTATAATCACTCTTCTTAATAATCTTCAGAATTTCTTCCATCTCCTGTTTGGAAGCTTCAACAGTGATTGTCTTTGACGCCTCCGTCTGGGCAGGCATATCAGTAGAGATCCCTTTGCCCCGAGCGTTAGATGACTCGGCGACAGGGGGAAGGATAGGAATTTGATCAGGAACAACAGTAGGTACACCTGCAGGCTTAATGACAACAGGTCTTCGGACAGCTGGCGGAGCAATATCAGGTGAGAAAAGTCTACCGCTGCGGGTGACTTTAGCAGGCCTAGTAATGTTGCTGACGTCGGTATCAGCATCAAACTCTTGCTTAATTCCAAGAACATAAACATCTGCCCCATAGTGCCAAGGGACAACTTTGTCAGAGGTATATGGGATGGGCCCCGGAACAATGATGATTATAGGTGCGATCTTCGGAATAGATGTAATCCTAACAGGCGTCCTCGAGGGAGCCTTGGAAGAATTGTCGAAAATGGTAATGATTGAAACTTCTTCAAAATGAATGGGTGTGTTGTACCCCAAAATTTGCCCTCCCATATTCTTCAAGATTTGTCAAGGTCAATCTTCAAATGGATCAAGGGGTTGCACAGTCAAACATCCTCCTAAGCCAGTCAAAATTAGGGTTTTGTTTCTCTCAAGGAAGGTGAAGATTTCAATGGCTCAATCAAGTCATATATGCCTATATACATTTCCAAGCATCTACATGTCAATTCTCAAGGTTCACAGCATCAAGTTGCACAGTCAAAAGTCTCATTTGCTTCACAATCAACTGCAGGGGTAAAATGGTCATTTGGCATTCAAAAGTCAGAATTTTTGGTCAACATCTTATTTTGAAGCCACAATCATCATTTGATCAATTCTTGATCATGATTCCTCAAGCATGGCTCAAAAATCATCAAGATGCAAAAGTTGCTATTTTGGGACAGTTGAAAAGTCAACTGTAATTTGACCAAGGCATAACTTTTTCATGGTTCATCATAAAAATCCCATCCAATGCTTATTTTGAAGGTGATGACATTTCCTACAACTCATCTTCACACTCCAAGTCCAAGAAATGCTCTCACAAAAAGTTATCAATTTCTACATTATAGGTCATTTTCAAAAGTCAACAAAAAGGCATTTTAAGTCAAAGACCATAACTTGAGATTGGTAAATCCAAATAACATGGGACCAAAGGCATTGGTTAGAGGACTTCAAGACCTTTCCAAAATGTCCAAGAACATGTTCATAGGATCAAAATTGAGCAAGATATGCATTGGAGAAGTTGGGAAATTTTTGGGAATTTGCAAAAGTCAACTTTGCCTAAAACACCTTGTTTTTGCTAATGGGCCTCAAATTCTTTCTTGAAACATTTCCCAAGGCCTATGCACGACCCAATGAGCTTAAATTGATTTATTTTCATATTTTTAATTAATTAATTGAATTTTTATTAATATTAATTCATTTAATTCATTTAATTGTAGGAAAATTCAAAAGATATGGTTTTCAAATCTTTTTGTGATGCAAATACACTCAGGGCAAGCTGGAAATTCGTGTACATATCAAGGACATCAAAAGCTCCAGGTTTGGCAAGTTTTGTCAATCAAAAATATGCAAAAAGATTTGATTGAAAATCAAATATACAATCTTCAATACAATGGATTTCATGTGCAAGATTTACCCTAGTTTCATTCCACTATATGTACTGAAGCAAACCCTAAAGCCTTGGACGTGCAAGCTACTGCAAAACACCATAACCAAATTCAAAAAACCAAGAAAAAAATCCAAGACTGAATTCCACCTTCCAGGCCCTTTTAAGGAGATTTAAAGATTCAAACATATTGCTGGAACTCTCAGGAGTCTTTTGGAATCAAAATCAAGGGCTGAAGCTTGAGAAATCACACCAAACAGAATCACGGTTTGTCAATATTGTTCAAAATCGAAACTCCCAATTCATGAACATTTGATATGATTTAAAGCTTGTTTTATATTGCTTGCATCCATACAAAGCTATTGATATTAATTAATTGGATTATCATGTACAGAACTGTGATTTGCCATTAACGACTTTTAGGGTTTTTGAGTTTTTGAATTAGGGCTTTGCTGCACAAGTAAAATCAGAACCAATGATACCCATGGTTGAACTCAGAAGGACAAGACGAACTTAAACCAACCCTTGCGCCCTATTTATATAATGCACAGACCTAATCGCTATTTTTGGCATTTGCACTTTGTGGGGGTTAAAACCCCCCGCTATTTAATTCTTATTTTACAGGCAAAACGAAGAAGACGGTGAGCTGGCAAGGTGCTAGTGGTCCATTCAAAAACAGCGCGCGTTTTGGCTGTTCTTCAAGATGTTTTTTTTGTTTTTGTATATTATAATTAATTGTCAATATATTAACAAATGCATGCACATGGCTCAGTGGCGAATGCGCTGTCTATTAACCATTGGGACCTGGGTTCGATTCCCAGGTCCCCCAAACGCTTGTTAACATTTTTTCTAACAAATTCCCATGCAGCGCTTTCTAATGGTTCCACCATACACCTCAACCATCCAAGCACCAGGTGTTCATAATCAGCAATCCAAGGGTCAAAGGATGAAGACCCTGGTGTTCATGAGTCAACGCAGGCGTGGACAACCAGGAAAGTCCAAGCTGGCTTGCTTCTTAATGGGCCTCAGATTGCTCACAAAAACCTCCATTGGGTCCATCAAACCCCCTGGTTTACTATCTTTTTCTTTATTTATTTTCTTTTTTCTTTTATTTTCTTTAACAACTATTATTATTATTATTTGATTAATTAACAAATTAATATTTTTTATAATAAATTCAGAGAATAAAAAATGTAAATATTATTATTTTCACTATTAGTTATTTTGTAAATAAATTATAATTAATTAGTTTATTTGTTTAATTAGGGCAACTTTAATACTTTTTTTTTACAATAAATAAAAATCATGTAGAATTAGGGTTGGCAATTTTCAATCATATTTTCTTATTATTATTATTATTATTATTATTTATTAAATATTATTATTTTTGTAAATAAATGTAAATTAATTAAATTAGTTAAATTAGGTTAACTTTGACATTTTTTATAATAAATAAAATTAATCTAGAACTAGGGTTTTCCTTGACTTTTATTTTCTTTTCCTTTTATTTTCATTAAGACTTAAAAACATAAAAAACATTTTTTCTTTTAAATTAATTAATTAATTAGGTTTAGGTTTAATCTTAATTTAATTACCAAAAGAGGACAAAACTTAATTCTTTTCTCAAAAAGGGTCAAAACCCTAGGACGTCCCGATTAAATTTCTATTCGCATTATTATCTATTTTTGATTATTTATGTATCTGCTCAAAGGATGTAATAGTTAATTAGGTTTTACCGCTTTCTTTTACTTTCTGCATTTATTTTCCAAAACGGGTTTTTGTTTTTGGCGATGTATAGACCCGCGCCTTGTAATAGCGTAGATTCATATTTCCGCACTTTATTTTCCGCACTCTTAACTGTTAATTATGCCTGCAAGACTGTATGCCAAATAAAAACAACTCGTAGCTCACAAATGCATGTTCAAAGATAAATATAAACTGAAACAAACACACATGCACATGCCACTCTTAGGGTACGCCTCACTGGTTGCCTCGAACGTGGTCGTCAAGTATAGGGTGTTTTAGAGGTCGCCCTCCTGTCTAAAGATCCAGTCGCCTCGAAACGGTTGCCTCGGATAAAAAGGATCTAGGACATTAGGGTTACTTCTAAGGTGTCCTACTATTGCTTCGGTGACCACACATTATCCCTTAATCGAATTGACCCGAATACCTCCAACGACGATGCTTCCTACTTCTCAATAGTGGGATAGCACTGTCTAAAGGACTCTTACACAGCCTAATTCCTTAGGGTAGGTAGATCTCATGGGTACTTGCTCTTTTCAAACAAACAAAAACATCTTTTCACACTTACACTTTCAAAAAATTTTCAAACAAATTTTTCATACACTCTTGAGGACTGATACAAGAGTTACTTAGAAATTTTTCAAAACGAAAACTTTTTCAAAACCCACATACACTTGAAAAGCAAACAAATTTTTGAAAACATAAGAGCAAGTACCTAAGAGCCCGTGGATAACCACGGATAGAAAGAGTGCTAACACCTTCCCTTTCTATAAATCTACCTCCCGAACCGAGAGACATCTCAAAGAAGGAATTTTGTTGTGCTTTTGTCCTTTCCATGTTGGAGAACATAAAAGACGGTGGCGACTCTTGCTTACCGCGACATTTCGCGAACCAGCTTTAAACAGTCAATTCTATTTCCACCGATCACAGAACTGGCGACTCTGTTGGGGAAACTTAATAAGTGAGGTGTACCTTAGGATTAGATTATACTTATGTTTTCAATTGCTTGCTTTGATTGCTTTATATTTGTGGGCTGCATCGGAGTTTCATAGATCCTAACCCGGATCTGGGGATACCCTTTTAGGTAGCATAAGCTGTGAGGGACCTGTCCGGCGTAGACCGACACGGGTGAAGCAGTGGCTACGTTGGTGTGACACCTTGGTCTGTGCCGATATCCCTTGTGTTGCAACGAGGAGAATATGGGTCTTCTGAGGAGTCATTAAGCACCAACCGACCTTAGAACCCTAAATTGACCCAACTTGGCCATAGAACAGTAGCAGTATGCTACACTCATTGAGGCTAAACTCTCGCGATGGTTCTGGCCGCAAGAAAAGATTGCTATGCTGGAGTTATGACCGATTGAGGGTAGTCAGTGATATTGGGATCCTCTAGAACCCGGTTACTTTTGATAGGACAGGTCTTAACCAACGAAACTGAAAGAGGGTAGTACCTAAACTTCATGCTGGCCTAAACTCTAAGGGTTGTCTTGTGTGACTTGTGTGCCTTCATACTTGAACTACTTGCATACTTGTTATCTAACAACACGAGTTCCTTGCAGGTTTTGTTTACAGTCCTTAATTGGGACTCATTACAGGGCCTACTTACATCACTCCATGCATAGCATAACATCATACCATTGCATGCATCCTGCATAAGGACTAACCCATTTCAAGGATCTCAAGGGTTTATGATGCAGGTCATGATGAACCAAATGTCTAGCAAGGGGCAAAGGGGATTTATTTTCCTCTAGCCAAGGTTGTCAGGGGCTATGACCCACTGGATATGGTGAGCCTTTGACCCTTGAAGAAGGACTCTCAACAACATGAAGTTCCTTCAATCAAGCTACCGGATTCAAATTCTAACAATTTTATCTTGTCTACCCCGCGAGATCCTTGGAAACATCGCATACATATACATATAATTGCATTACAGGTACCCTTTTTACAGGCCACTTACCTCCTTCGCTGTTTATTTCAGCAATCATCATGAATCCTGAATCATCCAATGAAAAAGCTATCAAGGCCCTCCAGGCCCAGAATGCCCAGTTCCAAGAGATGGTTATGAGCCTAGCCCAGGGTCAACAGGATTTGAAGACTCTGCTTCTGAAAGAGAGGAAGAAGAAGAAGAGGACTGTTTTGTTCAACCCTAGACGTAGATCTGGGAATGGATCACAAAATGAAGCCGAGCTGACTACTTCCTCTGTAGGGAAAGACAGTCCCCAAGGGGGAAGGGTTCCTAGTCCCGTGGTCTCTGACAACGAGACAAATTTCAATGATGAGCAGTACCCTCCTGCTGAAGACAGGTACAAACAGCTGGAAGACCGTCTGAGCGCCATGGAAATACAGAAGGTACCCGGTCTGGACTTCGAAGATCTAGGTCTATCCTCTGGGGTGGTGATCCCACACAAGTTCAAAGCACCTGCCTTTGCAAAGTACGATGGAGCTTCCTGTCCTAAGCTGCACCTCCGTTCATACGTAAGGAAGATCCAGCCCTACACGGCTGACAAGAATCTATGGATCCATTTCTTCCAGGAAAGTCTTTCAGGGACTCAACTCGAATGGTTCTATCAACTAGATGGAGCCAGTATTCGTAACTGGGAGGACTTGGCTACTGCATTCTACAAGCAGTATCAGTATAATTCCGACCTCGCTCCTACGCGTACCCAACTCCAGGGTATGTCACTAGGGACGGGTGAAGGATTCAAGGAATATGCGCAAAGGTGGAGAGACCTTGCTGGAAGGGTGCAACCACCTCTGACCGACCGTGAGCTCGTTGATATGTTCCTGGGGACCCTGTCTGGTCCGTTCTTCAACCATCTGATTGGGAATTCTTCAGCTGGATTTATAGATTTGATCTTAATTGGGGAAAGAATTGAAGTTGGTATCAAGGCGGGGAAGATTCAAGAAGCTACACCTTCAGATGTTCATAAAAAGCCTTACAGTGGGAAGAAGGAATCCAATGTTGTGCATGGTAAAAAGAGTCGTCATGATCAACATGTAGGGGCAACCCAGATCTCTAATCCTATGCCTGCTCAACAAAGACAGGGGCAGCAACGTAAGGAGGTCGCACCCAAAAGACAGTTCACTAAGATCAACATGTCACTGGATCAAGCGCTACAGCAAATGTTGAAGGCAGGACTGATTACCTTAAGGGCTCCTCTTCGGAATCCAAACACTTCCGCTCCTAACTATCATCCCAATGAAAGGTGTGCATACCACTCTGATAGCCCGGGGCATACTACGGAAAACTGTTGGCCTCTGAAGAACAAGATTCAAGACATGATTGACGCCAAAGAAATCCAGTTTGAAGCACCAGAGACTCCTAATGTGATCACTGCTCCCTTGCCAAAACATGGCTAGGATTGGAAAAAAATTTGTTCATTCGAATGTTCAAGTTGTATTTTTATTTGATTGTTCAAACATTTTATTCATGTCAAACGTTGTTATTTCATTAATGCATTACACATGTCTGTTTTGAAGTAATTATTTCATATTCACTATATTACAAATTGCTTTCATATTTTTGTGATGATCAACGCTCGGTTAATAATTCTGAGCCTCTTAAGGGAGGATGACGAAAACGATACCACGACATCTACAGTATGCTTTTGAACAGACCCCGCTGATGAGGTACAGGCATTGTTTCAATTCCTAAACACTGGAGTTATAAGGAAGATAATCCCTCGTCAACCCCTTCGAGCCAAAGAAGTAGGAGTTTTTCTTTTCGAAAATTAAAACCCTTAATTATAACCTGGGGCAGGGTAGTTATCTCAGTTGATCCAAGTGCACAACGAATGACATCAAAGGAGTCCTTCCAAAGCAAAAGACAATGATGGTTCCGAATAATCACAAAGACAGGCAGTCATTACCAAAAAAAAAACTAAAGACCAATAAGTCAAAACCTATGAAGGAGACTTACAAAAACTGGGGCATCCCGCTGACTGTAATCACGAAAGAAACAGTTCAGGCAAAAAACAGGGATAACGAAATCAAAAAGAAAGAGGTCTTACAAACCCTCAACCAAAAAAGGAATGACTGCCTATTCAAAATAAACTGTCAATACCCGAACCATCATTGGAATATCAAAGCAGAGAATCAAACACGATCTAATGCACGATTAGTTGAGTTTAGGATTGAAGAACATCACAAAGAGAGGGTGGGTACAAATACATTTTGAGCCTTATCCTTTGTTTCTTAAACTGTGAACCAGACCACGCTACAACCCTTAAAAGTCCTAGCTGAAGCATGGGTTAGTTCGAAAGCATACTGTTACGAAAGGTATCCTGACTCCTTAAGGTTGGCGGTAAAATAACGAGTTGACATCACATTTTACCAAAATTCGCTTGTTTTTATGAAAAATGCATTTTCAAAAACTTCAAGACAGACATAAGCTTTGCATTTTTAATATAACATTGTTTGCATATGATTATTTGTTCGGACAGCAGAGAAATTCGCACGACGAATATCTAGTAAACAAAAGCACTCCCACCCAAGGGGCAGACATGATCATGGTCCATCATTTGGGGCAGTTAAGTCAAGATTCGGAGAATCTCTCAAAATGCCAAATAGCCAGGGGCAGATCTCCATCTGAATCACTTGGGGCATTGGACACGAATTCCAGCAACAAATCTGGTACGATCAAACATCTTCTGGTCGCATGGAAACACAACAATGGGGGCACTTCCCTACATCCTGAGAGCGTGGACATAGTCGAAAAATACTACGTGCAATTAAAGACCCGCTAGGTTGACAGACCTAGGCAAAAAATAAGGGCTTCCCGGCGAACCAAAAAGGTTCGGGCAAAAATAAGGAATGAAATGAAAAAAATATGTACACTCGGCAAGTCGAAAACCTGAAAAGGCGGCTTGGACAAAAATGGGTATCCCGGTGGACTGAAAACCCGAAAGGGCGGTCCAGGCAAAAATTAGGGATTAAAGCGTACGACTATGTCTCGTCATCTTGTCACTTGCCTACCAGAAGAAGACTCGTCAATCAGCAGTCATCAAGCACCTCCACAGGTACCTTCTTCTCTCGCAGAAACTGGGGCAATAAGAATTGTTCGAACTATACAAGCCCCTCTGTCCTCCAGGTACCAAAGTAAGTTCGGCTGAAAAACGTAACCAAGATATCTCCACTCCCCGTAGAGTAAGGCAGGACTCAGCAATACTCTCTCAAGCAGAGTTGGTCTCCCATCAGCCCCGAAAAGGCACAGTATCCCTAGCAAGTCAGCAATACTCTCCCCAAGCAGAGTTAGTCTACTTTCAACCTTAAGGAAGATGGGTATCCCCAGAAGATCAATATTCCCCAGTGGAGTATACAAATGTTCCTAAGCAAGCATCCCCGGCAGTCTTAGTATAAGATTGTTCCCCGGCAGAATACCAGACACCCCAGTGGAGCCACTTCCCCAGTGCAGTCCAAAAGTTTCCCCAGAAGAGTTGAATCAATCTCCCCAGTAAGATTCTGGAAGCTTATCCCCAGTAGATTCTGGAAGCTTATCCCTGCAGAGTACGAACGCATCTCCCCGGCTCTATTCATAAGTTATCCCCCACCAGAGCTTATAACTGGGTTATCCTCAGCTAATTACCACGGAAAGATCGTCCTCAGCGTAGTGCTTCCTATTCCCCAGCGGAGTTCATCAAATCCCTCAACAAAACACATCAACGGTATCCCCAGCGGAGTTATCGTCAAAATCTCGGCGAAGTATCTCTTCCCACAGAGTATTCCCCGCAGAGTAATCTCTCCAACAAGTTTATTCCCCAACGGATTCATCTTCTCCTACCGGTTTATTCTTGCAATCATCATCCCCAGCAGAAACGAAGAACTCTACTCCTCAACCTCAGCCCAGGATTCAATTTCCCGGCATTCGTCAAGGATTTATTTTCCTAGACGAAAATACATAAACATATCACATTTTATACATCCTGCTTACGTACATGATAAAGTGCATACTACACTATCTCATTTTGAGAATATCATGACATCATGCATTTCATACATCATGACATTGCACACAACTGATGTTTTGCCTTTTCAGGAAAAAGGTCAATCCAAAGATGATTACTATCAACTGTCGCAATTCCAGATTCGATACCTGTACCTAGCCAGGGCATATCTGTGAGCGATTGATTGTGGATTCGATACCTGTATCTAGCCAGGGCATATCTACATTAAAGAGATTAAAGAGATAGCTGGGAGATGCTCCAGATATGGACGTTGTTCTTATGCTTATTCAGATTTTCTCTTCAGAGATAGCTTGGAAATGCTCCAGATAGGGATGTTGTTCTTTTGCTTATTCAGATTTTCTCTTCAGAGATAGCTCAGAAATGCTCCAAATATGGATGTTGTTCTTTTTCTTATTCAAGAGTTTCCTTTCAGATATAGTTGGGAAATGCTCCAAATATGTATGCTGTTCTTTTGCTTATTCAAGAGTTTCCTTTCAGATATAGCTGGGAGATGCTCCAGAGATGGATGCTGTTCTTTTTCTTATTCAAATTTTCTCTTCAGAGATAGCTTGGAAATGTTCCAGATATGGATGTTGTTCTTTTGCTTATTCAGATTTTCTCTTCAGAGATAGCTTGGAAATGCTTCAGATATGGATGCTGTTCTTTTGCTTATTCAATAGTTTCCTTTCAGATATAGCTGGGAAATGCTTCAGAGATGGATGCTGTTCTTTTGCTTATTCAGATTTTTCTCTTCAGAGATAGCCTAGAAATGCTTCAGAGATGGATGCTGTTCTTTTTCTTATTCAAGAGTTTCCTTTCAGATATAGCTGGGAAATGCTCCAGATATGGATGTTATTCTTTTGCTTATTCATACTTTCTCTTCAGAGATAGCTTAGAAATGCTTCAGATATGGATGCTGTTATTTTGCTTATTCAAGAGTTTCCTTTCAGATATAGCTGGGAAATGCTCCAAATATGGATGCTGTTCTTTTGCTTATTCAAGAGTTTCCTTTCAGAGATAGCTTAGAGATGCTCCGGACACGGATGTCATTCTATTTACTTATTCAGATGTTCTTTCAGAAATAGCTTAGAGATGCTCCGGATGTGGATGTTATTCTATTGCTTATTCAAATTTCCTTCTAGAGATGGTTCAGATGCGACCCAGATTTGGCGGCATTCCGATACCTATTCCAGACTCCTTCTAGAGATAGTTGAGATGTGACCCAGGCATGACGACGTTCTGATACGTATTCCAGATTTCCTTTCAGAAATAGCTTAGAGATGCTCCCGGTGCGGATGATATTCTATTGCTTATTCAGATTTCCTTTGAGATATAGCTTGGAGATGCTCCAGATCCGGAGGCTATTCTATTGCTTATTCAGATTCAAACTTCTAAAGACAACTTACAGATGCTCCAGACCCGGAGGCTATTCTATTGTTTAGTCCAGATTCATTCAAAAGACATTCCAGATACGATCCAGATGCGGATGACACTCTGTCACTCACTCAAATGCAGTATGGATATACCCCAGACACGGAGGTCATTCTACTACTCGTTCAGACGTCAGTAATTAGACATAGACTAGATATGCTCCAGACACGGAAGCTATTCTATTTCTTACTCAGATTCAACCATCCATTACACTTCCAAATGGCATCTATAAGCCCATTTCCGACAAGATTCTATCACACCTCCAGATGGCATCTATAAGCCCATCCTCCCATCCATTATCTCTCCAAATGGCATCTGTAAGCCCATTCCCGACATCACATCACTGATACTCTACTATGCGAGTGCAAATTTCTGGGCACTCTAGTGTTCAATCATCTTCCACCTTCGGATCACGAAAGGCGCGCCCGCCAATCTACATCCTCAGGTCTAAGAAGATTGAACAGGGGCAACTGTTGTACCCCAAAATTTTCCCTCCCATATTCTTCAAGATTTGTCAAGGTCAATCTTCAAATGGATCAAGGGGTTGCACAGTCAAACATCCTCCTAAGCCAGTCAAAATTAGGGTTTTATTTCTCTCAAGGAAGGTGAAGATTTCAATGGCTCAATCAAGTCATATATGCCTATATACATTGCCAAGCATCTACATGTCAAGTCTCAAGGTTCACAGCATCAAGTTGCACAGTCAAAAGTCCCATTTGCTTCACAATCAACTACAGGGGTAAAATGGTCATTTGGCAGTCAAAAGTCAGAATTTTTGGTCAACATCTTATTTTGAAGCCACAATCATCATTTGATAAATTCTTGATCATGATTCCTCAAGCATGGCTAAAAAATCATCAAGATGCAAAAGTTGCTATTTTGGGACAGTTGAAAAGTCAACTGTAATTTGACCAAGGCATAACTTTTTCATGGTTCATCAGAAAAATCACATCCAATGCTCATTTTGAAGGGGATGACATTTCCTACAACTCATCTTCACACTCCAACTCCAAGAAATGCTCTCACAAAAAGTTATCAATTTCTACATTATAGGTCATTTTCAAAAGTCAACAAAAAGGCATTTTAAGTCAAAGACCATAACTTGAGATTGGTAAATCCAAATAACATGGGACCAAAGGAATTGGTTAGAGGACTTCAATACCTTTCCAAAATGTCCAAGAACATGTTCATAGGATCAAAATTGAGCAAGATATGCATTGGAGAAGTTGGGAAATTTTTGGGAATTTGCAAAAGTCAACTTTGCCTAAAACACCTTGTTTTTGCTAATGGGCCTCAAATTCTTTCTTGAAACATTGCCCAAGGCCTATTCACGACCCAATGAGCTTAAATTGATTTATTTTCTTATTTTTAATTAATTAATTGAATTTTTATTAATATTAATTCAGTTAATTCATTTAATTGTAGGAAAATTCAAAAGATATGGTTTTCAAATCTTTTTGTGATGCAAATACACTCAGGGCAAGCTGGCAATTCGTGTACATATCAAGGACATCAAAAGCTCCATGTTTGACAAGTTTTGTCAATCAAAAATATGCAAAAAGATTTGATTGAAAATCAAATATACAATCTTCAATACAATGGATTTCATGTGCAAGATTTACCCTAGTTTCATTCCACTATATGTACTGAAGCAAACCCTAAAGCCTTGGACGTGCAAGCTACTGCAAAACACCATAACCAAATTCAAAAAACCAAGAAAAAAAGCCAAGACTGAATTCCACCTTCCAGGCCCTTTCAAGGAGATTTAAAGATTCAAACATATTGTTGGAACTCTCAAGAGTCTTTTGGAATCAAAATCAAGGGCTGAAGCTTGAGAAATCACACCAAACAGAATCACGGTTTGTCAATATTGTTCAAAATCGAAACTCCCAATTCATGAACATTTGATATGATTTAAAGCTTGTTTTATATTGCTTGCATCCATACAAAGCTATTGATATCAATTAATTGGATTATCATGTACAGAACTGTGATTTGCCATTAACAACTTTTAGGGTTTTTGAGTTTTTGAATTAGGGCTTTGCTGCACAAGTAAAATCAGAACCAATGATACCCATGGTCGAAATCAGAAGGACAAGACGGACTTAAACCAACCCTCGCTCCCTATTTATATAATGCACAGACCTAATCGCTATTTTTGGCATTTGCACTTTGTGGGGGTTAAAAACCCCCGCTATTTGATTCTTATTTTACAGGCAAAACCAAGAAGACGGTGAGCTGGCAAGGTGCTAGTGGTCCATTCAAAAACAGTGCGCGTTTTGGTTGTTCTTCAAGATGTTTTTTTTTGTTTTTGTATATTATAATTAATTGTCAATATATTAACAAATGCAGGCACATGGCTCAGTGGCGAATGCGCTGTCTATTAACCATTGGGACCTGGGTTCGATTCCCAGGTCCCCCAAACGCTTGTTAACATTTTTTCTAACAAATTCCCATGCAGCGCTTTCTAATGGTTCCACCATACACCTCAACCATCCAAGCGCCAGGTGTTCATAATCAGCAATCCAAGGGTCAAAGGATGAAGACCCTGGTGTTCATGAGTCAACGCAGGCGTGGACAACCAGGAAAGTCCAAGCAGACTTGCTTCTTAATCGGCCTCAGATTGCTCACAAAAACCTCCATTGGGTCCATCAAACCCCCCTGGTTTACTATCTTTTTCTTTATTTATTTTCTTTTTTCTTTTATTTTCTTTAACAACTATTATTATTATTATTTGATTAATTAACAAATTAATATTTTTTATAATAAATTCAGAGAATAAAAAATGTAAATATTATTATTTTCACTATTAGTTATTTTGTAAATAAATTATAATTAATTAGTTTATTTGTTTAATTAGGGCAACTTTAATACTTTTTTTTACAATAAATAAAAATCATGTAGAATTAGGGTTGGCAATTTTCAATCATATTTTCTTATTATTATTATTATTATTTATTAAATATTATTATTTTTGTAAATAAATGTAAATTAATTAAATTAGTTAAATTAGGTTAACTTTGACATTTTTTATAATAAATAAAATTAATCTAGAACTAGGGTTTTCCTTGACTTTTATTTTCTTTTCCTTTTATTTTCATTAAGACTTAAAAACATAAAAAACATTTTTTCTTTTAAATTAATTAATTAATTAGGTTTAGGTTTAATCTTAATTTAATTACCAAAAGAGGACAAAACTTAATTCTTTTCTCAAAAAGGGTCAAAACCCTAGGACGTCCCGATTAAATTTCTATTCGCATTATTATCTATTTTTGATTATTTATGTATCTGCTCAAAGGATGTAATAGTTAATTAGGTTTTACCGCTTTCTTTTACTTTCTGCATTTATTTTCCAAAACGGGTTTTGGTTTTTGGCGATGTATAGACTCGCGCCTTGTAATAGTGTAGATTCATATTTCCGCACTTTATTTTCCGCACTCTTAACTGTTAATTATGCCTGCAAGACTGTATGCCAAATAAAAACAACTCGTAGCTCACAAATGCATGTTCAAAGATAAATATAAACTGAAACAAACACACATGCACATGCCACTCTTAGAGTACGCCTCACTGGTTGCCTCGAACGTGGTCATCAAGTATATGGTGTTTTAGAGGTCGCCCTCCTGTCTAAAGATCCAGTCGCCTCGAAACGGTTGCCTCGGATAAACATGATCTAGGACATTAGGGTTACTTCTAAGGTGTCCTACTATTGCTTCGGTGACCACACATTATCCCTTAATCGAATTGACCTGAATACCTCCAACGACGGTGCTTCCTACTTCTCAATAGTGGGATAGCACTGTCTAAAGGACTCTTACACAGCCTAATTCCTTAGGGTAGGTAGATCTCATGGGTACTTTCTCTTTTCAAACAAACAAAAACATCTTTTCACACTTACACTTTCAAAAAGTTTTCAAACAAATTTTTCATACACTCTTGAGGACTGATACAAGAGTTACTTAGAAAATTTTCAAAACGAAACTTTTCAAAACCCACATACACTTGAAAAGCAAACAAATTTTTGAAAACATAAGAGCAAGTACCTAAGAGCCCGTGGATAACCACGGATAGAAAGGGTGCTAACACCTTCCATTTCTATAAATCTACCTCCCGAACCGAGAGACATCTCAAAGAAGGAATTTTGCTGTGCTTTTGTCCTTTCCATGTTGGAGAACATAAAAGACGGTGGCAACTCTTTCTTACCGCGACATTTCGCGAACCAACTTTAAACAGTCAGTTCTATTTCCACCGATCAAAGGGTGGAACAGCAGTCTTCTCAAAAAGAATCTCTTTACTATCCACCAGGTTCTGGATACCTGACTTCAGAGATGGGCAACCAGTAGGTAAAACAGAACACATAGGGCAACCTTCACCACATCCCAGAAATAAACCAGCTAGCAACAGGTTCTTCTTGATAGTCATTAGAGGGGTAACAACATCATCCACAGAAACTACAAACGAGTCTTCCTCTACAGCATTCACTCCATGCCTGGGCATGGGAGCAGTTACAACATTAGGCCTATCGTGCGCCTCGAACTCAATCTCCTTTGCATCAATTAAGTCTTGCACCTTGTTCTTAAAAACCCAACAATCGTCTGTATTATGCCCCGGGCTATCAGAGTGAAAAGCGCAGTGGGCATTAGGGTTATAACTTGGTGACATTGTATTTGGATTCTTTGGAGCTTCTTTTAGGGTCACCAGATTGGTCTTCAGCAATTGTGGCAGAATCTGAGACAAGGTCATGTTGAGACGAGTGAATTGCCTTTGAGGTCTCTCGTTCCTTCGTTGGTTGTGATGCTGAGGAGCACCGGCAGGTTTTGAAATAACAACCGCATTGACAGCTTGGCGGTGTTCAGGTCTACTCTGTCTTCTTGAACTGTAGACAACACTGGACTCTTTCTTGAATGGTTTCTTCTCAGGGCTCGATGAGGCACCCTTATGTATCTTCCCAGCTTTAATACCCGCTTCAATCCTCTCACCAGTCAAGATAAGGTCTGTAAACCCGGTTGAGGAGCTTCCAATCAAATGGCTAAAGAATGGACCAGATAGGGTCCCCAGAAACATATCAACCAGTTCACGATCAGCCAAAGGTGGTTGCACCCTTCCGGCCAGGTCTCTCCATTTTTGAGCATACTCTTTAAATCCTTCACACGTCCCTATTAACATACCCTGGAGTTGGGTACGCGTAGGAGCGAGGTCGGAGTTATACTGATAATGCCTAAAGAATGCAGCAGCCAAATCCTCCCAGCTGCGGATACTGGCTCCGTCCAACTGATAGAACCACTCAAGCTGAGTCCCTGAGAGACTGTCCTGAAAGAAATGGATCCATAAGTTCTTATCAGTAGTGTAAGGTTGGATCTTCCTCACATATGACCGGAGGTGCAGCTTTGGACAGAAAGCTCCGTCATACTTGGCAAAGGCAGGTGCTTTAAACTTATGGAGAATCACCACCCCAGATGATAAACCCAAATCCCCGAAGTCCAGACCGGGCACCTTCTGTACTTCCATAGCGTTCAAACGGTCTTCCAGCTGTTTGTACTTATCCTCAGCAGGAGGATACTGTTCTTCATAATAGTCCATCTTGTTGTCGGAGACCATAGGGCTAGGAGCCCTCCTTTCTTATGGATTGTCTTTCTCTCCAGACGGGGTGGCCAGATCAATTTCATTTTGCAGCCCGTTTCCAAACCTGCGTCCAGTGTTGAACAAGACGGTCCTCTTCTTCTTCTTCTTCTTCTTCTTCTTCTCTTTCAGAATCAAGGTCTTCAGGTCCCGCTGACCCTTAGCTAGATTCATGACCAACTCTTGAAATTGGGCGTTCTGGGCCTGGAGGGCCTTGATAGCTTGCTCAGTGGAAGTTTCAGCAGACATGATGATTGCTTAAATAAACAGCGAAGAAGATAAGAGACCTGTAAAAGGGTACCTGTTATGCATATAATGAATGGTATGCTATTTATGTAATGCATTCAAGGGTTCAAAAATTCAAATTTGTTGCAGACAAAAGGAACACACGTCATACTAAGAAGAAATTTGTTAGTACATAAGTGCCCCATGGGCGAAATATTACAGAATTCTTAATGTAGGAAGACATTGCGCATCCTCTTTGGAGCGATGTAAGTGTTGAGGGTCTCCTCCTCGTGAAGTCGGCAGGTAAGCTCCAAAACCTTCTTTTCACTGGCATAGAAGCTGGCTTCAAAAGTATTCCGCTCTTCCTTGATTTGGATCCAACTCTTTTACATTTCTTCCCATGATGTTGGCATGTCAGGATGTAGGATGGCGTATGGAACCTCTCCTTCCATAACAGGCTCTTTGATCAAGGGGAGAATGTGAGGATATGGCATCATAAGATTCTGGGAACGGGTTCGTACCCACTTGAGGTAAGGCTCAAGGGGGATAGAATTCTTGTGCCCCGGTGTCTTACTATCCACCTTATTAGGCATCCTCCAAGCTCTGATGAACCTTTGTCGAAGTCCTTGCGTATCGTTGTCGAAGTCAAAAACAAGGCCAGGAATCAACATGTCATGAGGGCCATCCCTCCGAGCATATCAAAATTGTCTCAAAGCTAGACAGGGGTTGTAGGTAATGCCTCCCCTAATTCCCAGTAAAGGAACATTAGGAAATTCTCCACAACGATCAATGATGGTGATATTTTCTCTGGACCGAGAACACCAATGTACATCAGAATGTGTGAGGGTCATCAATCGTTGTGACCATCTTAAACCCTGCTCATTCTTCAAAACTGATTGTGGAAGGTGAGAAATAAACCACCTTGCTAGGAGAGGAGTACAGCACATGAGAACACCTCTTTTCCTCATTGTTCGCGTGTAAAATGAGTGGAGGATATCCCCAAGCAATGTAGGTATGGGATTCCTGGATATGAAAATCTTGACAGCATTCACATCTATAAGTTGATCAGGATTTGGGAACAAAACCAAACCATAGATAAGGAGTGCCACAATCTCTTCAAAGGCTTGTAGATCAAGAGAATTCCAGCATTCTCGTGCCTTCTCAAACAGAAACTTTGCCAAGAATCATTTGATACCACTTTTGGTTTCCCAATGCCCCTTGATGTCAGATGGTTGTAAGCGTAATGCTTGAGCAACATCTTCAAGTTTTGGTTCCTTTTTCGTACCGTTGTAGGGTAGTTGACTAAGAATAGGAATTCTCAGGGGCTGAGAAAATTCCTCCAAAGTAGGCACCAATTGATAATCAGGGAATGTGAAACAGTGGTGTAGGGGGTCAAAGAACTGGAAGAGAACTTTCATCATGTCTTATTCAATGTTGGTGTTGACCAAGCTGAGGAGTCTACCATGTCTTTCACTGAAGAGAGAATTCTCGAGAATCCTGGATGTAAGCTCTTTGAGTTGAAGAGGGACCCTTACAAGGTTGACTTGAATTGTTTTCCTACGGAGAGACTCCATGTCCTGCAAAACAAGAACAAAGATGAAGATTTAAACCCTTGAAATGGTTAGCAGATGCATATGATGCTTTATGATGTATGCAAAAACACATGTACAAGCAAGTCACACCAAAAACCCTAGTTTCAGTCTTGCAGGAGGTTTCATAGGTAAGTACCCTCTTGATTTTAGTTTGCTCAAAACCTGTCCTATAAATAGTAACCGGGTTCTAAGGAGCTCAATATCATTGGATTGTCTTCTATGTTCATCATTTCGGTTTAACCACTTAACTGGCGACCAAAATATTCCAAGAAAACAATCCTCAATGAGTGTAGTATCGAGTATCTACCAACTTCGGACTGCACCAAAGTCAGTCATCTCACTACCCCTAAAAAAAGGCCAAGATGGTCAAGTAAGCTTCTAGGTCATTAGTGCTTAGTGACATCACTCAGCGGCCCCGTATTCTCTTTGATTGACTCAAAGGCTACCGGTACTAACAAATATGTCGCACTAATATAGCTATTGGTTCAACCGTGTCGGTATACCCCGCACAGTTTCCACAACGTATTGCTATCTCTGAATGTTTCCCCAAATCCGGGTGGAGGATTTATAGAACTCCGATACAAGCCCACAAAATTAAAAGCATACAAAGCAATACAATTGAAAACACAAGTGATCTAGTCCTAAGGTACACCTCACTTATATGATTCCCCAGCAGTGTCGCCAGTTCTGTGATCGGTGGGAATGAGAACTGGCTGTTTTTAATGCTGGTTCGCGTTTGCATTTGTTTTCGCAAAGTGTCGCGGTAAGCAAGAGTCGCCACTGTCTTTTATTTTATCCAACAAGGAAAGGACAAAAGCACAGAAAAATTCCTTTCGAGATGTTTCTCGGGTTCGGGAGGTAGATTATAGAAAGGGAAGGTATTAGCATCCTTTCTATTCGTGGTTATCCACGGGCTCTTAGGTACTTGCTCACTATGTTTTCAAAAGATTGCTTTTCTTTGTGTTTGTGGGTTTTGAAAAGAGTTTTGTTTGAAAGAAAGTGTAAGTGTGAAAAGTTTTTGTTTTGTTTTTAAAAGGAGCAAGTACTTAAGAACCTCTACCTACTCAAAAAGGAATTTAATTGTGCAAATGTCCTTTAGACAATACTATCCCCACTATTGAGGAGTAGGTAGCACCGTCGTTGGAGTTTTCGGGTCAATTCGATTTAAGGGACTTGTGGTCACTAAAGCAACGTTAGGACGCTTTAGTGGTAATCCTAATGTCTTAGATCATTTTTATCGAGGCAACCATTTCGAGGCAACTTATGATCTTGGGACAAAAAGGACGACCTCTAAAACATCCTATACTTAATGACCACATTTGAGGCAACCAAATGAGGTGTACCCTAGGAGTGGCATGTGCAAGTGTGTCAATTTTCAGTTTATATTATCTTTGTATTTTTAGGTGTTCTACCATTTGTTTTTAGATCTTGTCATACAATCCTAGTTAGCATACATCTAAGCAGTTAATATATGTACGGGAATTTAAAGTGCAGAAATTGTAAATCCTACGTTATTACAAGGCTTCGGGGAGGGGGATTATTTACATGTCCAAAAATTGGGGAAATAAAAGCAATAAAGTAAAAGTCTTAATTTAGGCTACCACAGACCAATAAGTAGTCACAATAAAATAAACGCGCGTGCATCTAGAAAATCCTAAGAATAAGAACTCTTTTTTGTTGTTTTATTTTATTTTTTAGAAAATGTTAAATGTTCAGTTAAGTCAAATTTAATTAAAAAATACTGATTAAAATTTACTCTAAAACAAACCTAATATTTTTTGTATTTTTGTTTATGAAAAGGATTGAATTCAAATAAATCCTAAATCTACTGATTTTAAAATTGAAGAAAATAAGTTAAAATGATTAACTAAATTAAATCCTAATTCTAAGTTATTTATTTTTATGATTTTTATGTTGATAAAAAAAAACTAAAAGAAATAAACAAAAACAAAGTAAACAAAGTACAAATGGGCCAGGCAACAAAACAAGAAAGAAAAATAAAATTCTGGAGGTCTGGGTCGAAAGAGGTGCAGGCTGTCTTTCGACCCAATGAAGAGTCTGGATCGAAGGTGCATGAGGGGCTGCACTCCGAGGGTGTTCGATCTGGTCATGTCATCCTTCGATCTGGAAATCCTGGGTCCAGTTCGAAGCTAAGCTGCTGAGCTTCAAAACTCTGAACAGGATCCTGAGAATAGATTTCCTGCAGAAACGAAACACATGTTAAAGGTCCAGGGGGAATTTACCCCCCCGGTTCAAATCTCCCCCTTATTCGCACCTGCTGAATCTGGGTTTGGGTTTGTTTTATCCTGGGATTCGAAGGAGAAAACTCAGAATGTGCCCAAGCAATGGCACAATCTAAACTCTGCGTTGTAGCTTATATGTAGCACATTAAATCATTCACAAATAGCAGTAATAATATGAATATGCAATCAAAATGAATTTTAAAAAAAAGAGTTTGAGATTAGATTTTTCTTTTACCAAATAAAGGTGTTTCGATCTGTAGTTCTGAGGATGGAGGTGTTCGCTGGGTGGCAGCTTTGGCTTGGAAAATTCTGGGCAGCGTCTCTCCAAGTTTTCTATTTTTCTGTATATATTTTTTGTGTGTCCTTTTGCAACATTTGTGAATTCTTTATATAGAGGGGGTTAAGGGGACAGGAAGACAAAGGTTTAAATGACCTTGATTATGTGTTTGACAGCCATGAAGGAGGATTTGTAACGTTAATCATGTGTTTGAAAGCCATGAATGAGAGTTTGTAACGTTGGCTAAACACATGGGATCTTGTCCCTTTTTGAATTTTGAATGACATGCAGTTGTCCTTCGAATGCTCCCCTTCGAATGGGCTGATGGTCTCCTTCAAATGCTCACTTTCGAATGGGCTGATGGCCTCCTTCGGATGCTCTTCGAAAGCTTCTTCGAATGGACTCTTTGAATGCTTCTTCGAATGGACCTTTTTGGAATTCCAATCGAAGTACTTGTCCATAATGCCAATCGAAAGGCTCCTTCAGAACACCAATCGAAGGGTCTTTCAGAATGCCAATCGAAGTGCTTGTCCATAATGTCAATCGAAGTGCTCCTTCAGAATGCCAATCGAAGGGTCTTTCAGAATGCCAATCGAAGTGCTCCTTCAGAATGCCAATCGAAATGTCTTTCAGAATGCCAATCGAAGTGCTCCTTCAGAATGCCAATCGAAATACTCCTTCAGAATGCCAATCGAAGGGTCTTTCAGAATGCCAATCGAAATATACTTAAAGCAACACTAAAAAATTTTCCTTTTCCTTAGGCAAGAGTTTGTGATCAACCATGCAGGGGGAAGACTTTGCAAAAAATAAGAGGGCAAATTTTGGGGTACAACACCCAGCTTTGTGGATCCATGGGCGACCCAGCAAACAAGAATAAGATGGCCGAATGTCCATCACATAGAATGTAGATGTGAAAACCTGAGAACCAACCTTAATCGGGATATCCGTTTCTCCATGTACCATTCTCTTTGACCCATCAAAGGCCCTGACAACAATGTTACTTGCCTTCAACTCTAAACCTTCACAGTCCAACCGGTCTAGAGCTTTCTTAGGTAAAACGTTCAACGAGGAACCAATATCCACCAATACATGGTCCAGAGTGGTGCCCCTGCATTCAATGGAGACATGCAGGGCATCATTGTGATTCCTCCCCTTAGCAGGCAAGTCTGCATTAGAGAAACCTAACCCATTATCCGCTGTCAGACTAGCCACACAATCTTTAAACTGATCAGCTGACGTCTCCTGCGGCACGTGTGCAGTCTTTAGGAAAGCAATCAGAGCCTTGGCATGGGCTTCTGAGTATAGCAACAGAGACAACATAGAGATTTTAGACGGGGTCTGCCCCAACTGTTCGACTATGTTGTAGTCGCTCTTTTTGATGATCTTCAGAATTTCTTCTATCTCTTGCCTAGAGGCTTCAACAGTGATCCTCTTTGGTGCCTCCGTCCGGGAAGGCTCATCAGTGGTCCCCTTGCCCTGAGTATCAGATGACTCGGCAATAGGGGTAAGAATGGGAACTTGAACAGGAACAGTAGCAGGTGCACTGGTAGTAATAACAACAAGTTTCCAAACAGTTGGCAGAGAGATCTCAGGGGAGAAAATTCTTCCACTGCAGGTGACTTTGGCAGGTCTAACAATATTGCTGATGTCAGTATCAGCCTCTCCAGCACTCAAGTCTTGCTTAACTCTGTGATAATATACGTCAGCCCCATAATGCCACAGACAACTTTATCGGATGTATAGGGGATCGGCCCAGGAACAATGATGATCAAGGGAGCGATTCTTGGAACGGATGTAATTCTAACAAGCTTTCTCGAGGAAGCCTTTGAAGAATTGTCGAAAATGGTGATTATAGTAACTTCTTCAGTAGGAACCAAAGGAATAAAAGTCTTCTCAAACAGAATTTCTTTATTATCCATCAGGCGTTGGACACCTGACTTCAAAAGATGGCAACCGGTAGGTAGGACGGAACACATACGGCAACCTTCGTCACAACCCGGAAATAAACCGACTAATAGAAGGTTCTTCTTCACAGTCATCAATGGAGTAACAATATCTTCCACAGAAACCACAAACGAGTCTTCATCTACATCATTTACTCCATGCTTGGGCATAGGAACAGTCACAACATTAGGTCTTTCAGGAGCTTCAAACTCAATCTCCTTAGCATCAATTAGGTCTTGTACCTTATTCTTCAAAACCCAACAATCATTCGTATCGTGGCCCGGGCTATCGGAGTGAAAAGCACAGCGGGCGTTTGGATTGTACATCGGTGATGTTGTGTTGGGATTCTTCGGGGCCTCCTTCGGAATCACCAAGTTGGTTTTTAATAACTGCGGCAGAATCTGAGACAAAGTCATGTTGAGCTGAGTGAATTGTCTTTGCGGTCTCTCAGCCCTTGGCTGATTGTTGCGTTGTGCGACAACAGTTGGTCTTGAAATAACAACCGCATTAGCAGCTTGGCGGTTGTGATCGGTGGATCTGGAACTGACTGTTTAACGCTGGTTCACGAAATGTCGCGGAAGCAAGAGTCGCCACCGTCTTTTATTTTCTCCAACATGGAAAGGACAAAAGCACAGAAAAATTCCTTATGAGATTGTTTCTCGGTTCGGGAGGTAGATTTATAGAAAGGGAAGGTGTTAGCACCCTTTCTATCCATGGTTATCCATGGGCTCTTAGATACTTGCTCATTTGTGTTTTCAAAAGTGTTTGTTTGCTTTTCAAGTGTGAGTGGGTTTGAAAAAGTTTCGTTTAAAGATTTCAGATCGACTCTTGTATCAGTCCTCAAGAGTGTTTGAAAAATTGTTTTGAAAGCTTTTTGAAAGTGTCGGTGTGAAAAGAGTTTTTGATTTGTTTTTTTTTTGAAATAGAGCAAGTATCTATGAGACATCTACCTACCCTAAGGAATTAGGCTGTGTAAATGTCCTTTAGGTAGTTCCATCCCACCATTGAGAGGTAGGTAGCACCACCGTTGGAGGTGTTCGGGTCAATTCGTTTGTTAGGGACAGTGTGGTCACCAGAGCAACAGTAAGACACCTTAGAGGCTACCCTTATGCCATGGGTCATGGACATAAGGACTTACTAAAACGTCCTATACTCGACGACCACGTTTCGAGGGCAAGGCAACAGTGAGGCGTACCCTAAGAGTGGTGTGTGAATTCGTGTGTTGTTTTCAGTTATGTTTCGTCTTGTCATGCTTTTGGTGATCTACGCTTGTTTTTTATTTGGGCATACATTCTTTCATGTGATTAGCAGTTTAAAGGTGCAGAAATTAAAATGCGGAAAATAAAGGTCCTACGCTATTACAAGGCGCGGGTCTATACATCGCCAAATTATCAAAGACCCGTTTTTAAATAAAATGCGGAAAGTAAAGGTCCTAATTACTATTACAAGGCTTTGGGGCAATTACATAATATTTAAAATGAAAAATATAAACAAACGCGCGAAAAGAAATTAGAAGCGAAAGTTCGAGGGTGTTGGACCCTTTAAAGAAATTACATTGAAATTAAAAGGTAATTAATTATTTAATAAGAAAAGGAATGTTTTTTTTTTATGTTTTTGGTATTTATGAAATAAAGAAAATTAATTGAAATTAGAAATTGAATAAAACCCTAGTTCTAAATTATTTTTATTTGTTAAAGGAAAATAGTTAAGTTTTGACCTAATTTTTACTAATTATTTAATGACATATTTATTTACAAGATAATTAATAGTTAATAATAATAATAAGAAAAAAATAGTTATTTGTTGAGAGAAAAGAATAAAAATGCTAAACCTAATTTCTACCCTTTTTTAGTTATTTAAGAAAAAAACATTAAAATTTTAACCTAATGTTACTAAGTTAATTATTAAAAGATTTATTTACAAAAAAATTAGTGACTTAAATATTAAATAATATATTTTTATGATTTTTTTGGTTTTATTATTATGAAAATTGATTTTTTGGAATTAAAAGAAAATAATTAATTTAAAAGGAATAATTAAAAGACTAAAAGGAAAAAATAACAAAAAATTAAAAATCAAACCATGGGGGTGTTCTGACCCTTTTGGAGGTCAATTGTGAGAATTTTGGCCCAATAATTCCAGGCCTTTTTGACTTTTAGTGATCATGTGAGGAGCCATTGACTAATGCGTATGTTGAGCTGCACGTTCTGGCCTTTGGATTGGGGCTTCTGGGCGCGTGGCAAGCTAGATGGTGAGGACGCATGATGGTCCTTGGACAGCATACTGCATAGAATCATGTTAGAGAAAAAAATATGGAATAAGTGGGGGACCTGGGAATCGAACCCAGGTCCCAATGCTTGCAACTATCCCTTTCCACCAACTGAGCCAGCGCGTCTATTCGTTATTATAATGGAACGTGATCATTATATGTGAAAAGTGCAATTATTCTGGAACAAAAGAAAAATCGCGCCAATTATTTGAACCCTCCTATCACCTGAAGACACGTCCATCTTCTTCCTCATATTTCCTGTAAATAGAAAGAAAATAGCGGGGGTTTTAAACCCCCACTAACTACAATGCACAAAAATAACGATTAGAGCATGGTTAATTATAAAAAGGGCGCGAGTAGTCCAATTGTTTCGTCTGGACGTCCTGATTCTATTGGTACTAGTTTGGATGGCCAATTTTTCCAGATGAGGAAAGCCCCAATTTAAAGCTTCTGCAACCCTAGCAATCGTTAATGGTGAATCGTGATACAGGCAATATTAATCCAATTGAGTTGTGTCATTAGCTTCAGAAGGTCCATGTTAGTGAAAATCAACATTAAAAGAGTATGAACAATGCATGTAAATTCAAATACGAATATGAAATATTTTGTGAACAGGGTGACTCGGTTATACCAATTCCTTGAGTATGGAAGGTTGGTTTCGATTGGAATCGCTTCCTGGTAGTGTTAGCAAGCTTTTGGAATCCTCTTGAGGCCTTGAAACCAGCTCTACGTATGAAAACAGTTTTCAATTTTTTTGGTGAAAAAGTGCCAGTTTGTTCTATGCCTTATGCGCAGCTTCTTGTGTTCTTCTCATTAGGGTTCAATTGTGCATATATGTGTGAATGAATTAGGTTAGAAAAATCAAGCCCAAAGCCTTTGCATTGATGATTTTGAATATTTGATTTTCATGATCTTTTCCAATCCTTTTTGCCATGGAAACTTGCCTATTTTGGAAGATTTGGTTCCCTTGAGCATGTGCACGAAATATCTAGGTCATGATGGAAAGATTTGCTACACCAAAAATATTTAAAATCATTATTTAGTATTTTTCTCATATTTAATTTTAATTAAATGAATTAAAAGGATTAAAAATTCAATTAATAAATTAAAAATAAGAAAATAACTCCCTTTTAGCTTAATGGGTCGTGCATGGCTTTTGGGTAATGATTCATGGAAGAAATTGAGGCCCATTAGCAATTTTGAGGCATTTGAAGCAAAGTTGATTTTTCAAAATTCCCAAAAATTTCCCAACTTCCACAAGGCATATCTTGCTCAATGTTTAAGCTTTAATCATGTTCTTGGACATTTTGGAAAGTTCTTGAAGTCCTCTAACCAATGCCTTTGGTCCCATATCATTTTGATTTACCAATCTCAAGTTATGGTCTTTGACTTAAAGTGCCTTTTTGTTGACTTTTGAAAATGACCTATAATGTTGAAATTGATAACTTTTTGTGAGAGCATTTATTGGACTTGAAGTGTGAAGATGAGTTGTAGGAAATGTTATTCTCTTCAAAATGAGCTTTGGATGGAATTTTTCTGATAAAACATGTGGAAGTTATGCCTTGTCAATTTGCAGTTGACTTTTTCAACTGTCCAAAAATAGAAACTTTTGCATCTTGAGACTTTTTGAGCCATGCTTTGAGAATCATGATCAAGAATTGATCAAATGATGTTTGTGGCTTCAAAATAAGATGTTGACAAAAATTTGGACTTTTGACTGTCAAATGACCATTTTGCCCCTGCAGTTGACTGTGAAGCATTTAGGGTTTTTGACTGTGCAGTTTGGTGCTGTGAGTCTTGAAACTTGACATATGGATGCTTGACAATGCTTGTAGGCATGTGGGACTTGTTTGGGCCCTTGGAAACTTCAATTTCTTTGCCAGAACCAAAACCCTAATTTTTGACTGTTAGGAGGCAATTGGACTGTGCAACCCTTGGGAGCTTTTGAAGTATGATCTTGACAAATCTTGTAGAATATGGGAGGGCAAATTTTGGGGTACAACAGTTGCCCCTGTTCAATTTTCTTAGACCTGAGGATGTAGATTGGTTGACGTGCCTTTCGTAATCCGAAGGTGGAAGATGATTGAACACTAGAGTGCCCAGAAATTTGCACTCACATTGTAGAGTGTCAGCAGTATGATATGGGGAATGGGCTTACAGACGCCATTTGGAGATTGATGGATAGGAAGATGGGCTTACAGATGCCATGTTGAGAGGTGATGGATAGGTGGATGGGCTTATAGATTCCATCTGGGTGTCGATCGCGTAAGAGATTCCTTAGCGAGAACTTGCGTACCTGAAAAAAGAAAGATAATTACCTGGCCTGTTACAGGAGTTAATCTTTAAAATTTTTATGTAGATGCGCCCTGGCTGGGTACAGGTATCGAATCTTTGAACCCTTCAGACGTGCCCTGGCGAGATACAGGAGTCGAGTCTGGAGCTTCAAAAGGTGATGAATGAATCAGGGATGGTTACTACCTCAACGGGACGATGAGAGAACCTTGGGACGATTACTACCTCAACAGTAACGATGAGAGAACCTTGGGCGATTACTACCTCAACGGGACGATGAGAGAACCTTTGGGCGATTACAATCTCAACGGGACGGTGAGAGAACCTTGGGACGATTACTACCTCAACAGCAACGATGAGAGAACCTTGGGCGATTACTACCTCAACAGTAACGATGAGAGAACCTTTCAGACGCACCCTGGCAAGATATAGGAATCGGGTCTGGTAATGCTAGTCGTCAACAGATACACCCTGGCAAGATACAGGCATCGGATCCTCGAACTCTTCAGACACACCCTGGCAAGATACAGGAATCTGATCTGGTAATGTTAGTCTTCAACGGATACACCCTGTCAAGATACAGGCATCGGATCCTCAAACTCTTCAGACGCACCCTGGCAAGATACAGGAATCGGATCTGGTAATGTTAGTCTTCAACGGATACACCCTGGCAAGATACAGGCATCGGATCCTCAAACTCTTCAGATGCACCCTGGCAAGATACAGGAATCGGGTCTGGAATTAGTCGTCAACAGATACACCCTAGCGAGATACAGGAATCGGATCTTTAGTTGCGACCGTTGATAGTAATTATCTTTGTATTAACCTTTGTCCTGAAAAGACAAAACGTTAGTTGTATGCGATGTCATGATGTATGACATGCGAGATGAGATTGTATGTTTATGATGCGTATATGCATGCTGTAGTGTACGAAAAATGTGATGTTTATGAATGTATGTTTTTGTCTAGGAAAATGGATCCTTGACGGGTGCCGGGAAGTTGAATCCTGGGCTGATGTTGAGCTTTTGTTTCCACTGGGAAGTGATGGTTGCAAGAATACTGGTAGGAGACGATGACTCCGTTGGGGAATAAACGTGGCGAATGGATTACTCTGCGGGGAGAAAATTACTCTAGCGATCTTGTTGGGGAACAATACTTTGTGGGAAGAGAGGTACTTTGCTGAGATGCTTGATGATAATAACTCCGCTGGGGATACCGTTGTTATGTTATGTTGAAGGAATTAATAGACTTCGCTGGGGATAGGAAGACTCCGTCGAGGACGATCTTTCCGTGGCTATTGGCTGAGGATAACCGAGTTATATCCTGGTAGGGAAATAACCTTTGAATAAAGCCGGGAGACGCGTTCGTGGTCTGCAGGGGGGGAGCTTCTAGAATCTATTGGGGATAAGCTTTAAGACCTGTTGGGGATATGGATTCCACTTTCCTGGGGAAACTTTTGGACTGGACTCTCCTGGGGAAATTTTTTTGAGATGTACTGGGGAAGTGGCTCCACCGAATGTCTGGTATTCCGCCGTGGAACAATCTTAGATCAAGACTGCCAGGGATGCTTGTTAAGAATTTTTGTATATTATGCTGAGAAATGTTGAGATCTGCTGGAGGATACCCAACTTCCTTAAGGCTGATAGGATAACTCTGCTTGGGGAGAGTATATTGACTTGCTGGCTCACTCTCTGGGGGAGTTAAGATATCTTTGGTTATGTTCTTCAGCTGAACTTACCTTGGTACCTTGGTGGACAGAGCAATTAGATCGCTTAGACGACTCATTATTGCCCCTGTTTCTAATGTTACATGTAATTAATCCCTTGTTTCGTATGCAAATATTTATGAGTTAGCAATTATTGTCAAATGCATATATCACAAATTGAACCTTGGACGTTCTTCACAAAACAAAAACAGAAAAGGAAAAACAATTGGCAATTTTAGCTGAAAAGTGTATTTGTGTTGATTTTTGAATTGCCTGTAAATAGGCGTTTATATACAAGAGGCTGACGTTCTAGTAGGAGAACGCCTCCGAACAAAAGAGTTTATACAATTTTGTACAAAGGGAAAACAAAACAGCTATGTGAAAAGAATAATCCCACTGGGTTCCAACTCTGCTATCGCCTTTATATCTTCGAGCGTCTCATCACTTGATGACCTAGCTGAAGATGAAGTTGATTGATTGATGTCGTTTGAACTTGATGTTGATACCGGATTCTGGATGCAAAGTGATCCAATGAGCCATAGTATTACGCTTTATCCCTAACTTTTGCCCGGACCGCCCTTTCGGGTTTTCAGTCCACCGGGATACCCATTTTTGCCCAAGCCGCCTTTTCAGGTTTTCGACTTGCCGGGTGTACAGATTTTTCATTTCATCCCTCATTTTGCCCGAACCCTTTTGGTTCGCCGAGAAGCCCTAATTTTTGCCTAGGTATGTCAACCTAGCGGGTCTTTTGTCATGCATAGTATCTTTTTACTATGTCTGCATTGGCAGGGTGAGGAAGGTCGTCACCATCCATGGTAGTTAGAATCATGGCTCCTCCTGAGAACACATGTTTAACCACAAATGGCCCTTCATACGTGGGGGTCCATTTTCCCCTGGGATCACTCTGAGGAAGGATGATACGTTTGATTACCAGATCCCCAACTTGATATTCTTGTGGTCTGACCTTCTTGTTAAATGCCCTGATCATCCATTTTTGGTACGTTTGCCCATGACATATAGCAGTGAGTCTCTTTTCGTCAATTAAGTTTAGCTGATCAAGTCGTGTCTGGATCCAATCATCTTCGCTCAGGTCTGCATCCTTCATTATCCGGAGAGAGGGTATCTGCACTTCGATCGGTAAGACTGCCTCCATGCCATAGACCAAGGAAAAAGGAGTTGCCCCAGTTGACGTTCTTGCTGAGGTACGGTACCCATGAAGAGCGAACGGTAACATCTCGTGCCAATCTTTATAGGTCACTGTCATCTTCTGCACAATCTTCTTGATATTCTTATTCGCTGCTTCTACAGCCCCATTCATCTTCGGCCGGTAGGGAGAAGAGTTGTGGTGCTGTATCTTGAATTGCTCACAGAGCTCAGTGATTATTTTGTTATTGAGATTGGTACCATTGTCCGTAATGATTCTTTCCGGGACGCCGTATCGACAGATCAGGTTATGCCGAATGAACCGTGCCACAACGTTCTTGGTTACTGTAGCATAGAAAGCTGCTTCAACCCACTTTGTAAAGTAATCGATCGCTACCAGGATGAAGCGATGCCCATTGAATGTCGTAGGTTTAATCTCGCCGATCATATCTATGCCACACATTGCAAAAGGCCAAGGTGCAGTCAGAACATTTAGAGAAACTGGAGGAACGTGCACCTTATCTGCATAAATCTGACATTTATGACATGTCCGAGAATGTTGGTAACAGTCGGCTTCCATTGTGGACCAGAAATATCCTGCCCTAAGGATCTTCTTTGCCATGGTATGTCCACTGGAATGCGTTCCGAAGGTACCTTCATGTAGCTCCGCCGTGATCCTTTCTGCTTCATTCTTATCCACACAACGCAGTAAGGTCGAATCATGGTTTCGTTTGTACAGGATGCCGTTGCTAAGGAAGAACTTCGCTGCGAATCTTCTCAGAAACTTTTTATCATTGACAGACACACCTTCAGGGTACTCTTGAGCTTCCAAGTATTTCTTCACCTCATGGTACCAAGGTTTCTCAATCACTACCTCAGCCTCAAGATCACAACAGTATGCCGGTTCGTCCAGTTTCCAGATAATGACACGGGGAGCCTCATTGTCCCATTTGACTTTGAACATGGAAGACATCGTAGCTAACGTGTCCGCCAGCTGATTCTCCTCTCTTGGGAAATGTTCAAAAGTTATCTCTGTGAAATGGGGGATCAATGTCAACATACATTCTCTGTAAGGAATAAGATTCGGATGTTTTGTATCCCACTCGCCTTTGATCTGATTGATCACAAGAGCGGAATCTCCGAAGACACTCAGAAACTTGATCCTTAAGTCAATTGCAGCTTGAAGACCCATGATGCATGCCTCATACTCCGCCATGTTGTTGGTGCAGTTGAAACATAGCCGGGCCGTGAGTGGAGTATGAGTGCCTTGGGGGGATATGATCACAGCGCCGATGCCGTTACAAAAAGCGTTGGATGCTCCGTCAAAGTGCATAGACCATCGGGATCCTTCCTCAGGTCCTTCATCTGGTCCAGGTACTTCACAATCAGTCATAATCATGATGCTTTCGTCAGGAAATTCAAAGTTCATTGACTGATAGTCGTCCACTGCCTGATGTGCCAAGTGGTCTGCCAATACACTTCCTTTGATAGCTTTCTGGGTTGTGTACTGGATGTCGTATTCTGTCATCTTGCTATTCTTCCAGACAGAGCAGGATTTTCGAATATGTACTTGATAGGATCCATCTTTGAAATCAACAAGGTAGTGTGAGTAACCATATACTGTCTCAGCTGGCGAGCAGCCCATACCAAAGCGCAGCAAGTTTTCTCAAGCAGTGAGTATCGGGTCTCACAGTCGGTAAACTTTTTGATAAGGTAATAAATGGCATGCTCTTTTCGGCCAGACTCGTCATGCTGCCCCAGCACACACCCCATTGAGTTGTCAAGTACTGTCAGGTATAGTATCAGAGGTCTCCCTTCAACCGGTGGCATAAGGATGGGTGATTCTTGGAGATACTCTTTGATTCTGTCAAAAGCGGCCTGACATTCATTGTTCCAACGTACTACCTGATCTTTCTTCAGCAGCTTGAAGATTGGTTCACAAGTAGCAGTTAGGTGTGAGATGAATCGAGCAATGTAATTCAGACGTCCTAGAAAGCCTCTGACTTCTTTCTCGGTCTTAGGAACTGGCATCTCCTGAATGGCTTTGACCTTGGCAGGGTCCACTTGAATACCCTTATCACTTACAACAAAGCCTAGCAACTTTCCAGATCTAACCCCGAAGGTGCACTTGTTTGGGTTCAACCTCAGCTTGTACAGTTTCAGACGGTCAAACAATTTCTGTAGATGATCAAGGTGTTCCTCCTCAGTTTGGGACCTTGCAATCATATCGTCAACATACACTTCAATCTCATGATGGATCATGTCATGAAATAAAGCAACCATGGCACATTGGTAGGTTGCCCCAGCATTTTTCAACCCGAATGGCATGACCTTGTAGCAGAAGGTGCCCCACTGAGTAACGAAAGTAGTCTTTTCCATATCTTCAGGAGCCATCTTGATCTGATTATAACCTGAAAAGCCATCCATGAAGGAGAACACCTTGTGTTGAGCAGTATTGTCAACCAGGACGTCAATGTGAGGTAGGGGGAAGTCATCCTTGGGGCTGGCCCTGTTCAGATCCCTGTAGTCAACACACATTCTGACCTTACCATCCCTCTTCGGTACCGGCACTACATTAGCAACCCACTGAAGGTAAGAAGTCACTGCAAGAAACCCGGCATCGAATTACTTCATAACCTCAACTTTGATCTTCTCAGACATCTCTGGACGCATACGACGGACCTTTTGCTTAACCGGAGGGCAGTCTTCCTTGGTAGGCAAATGATGGACCACAATATCAGTATCCAACCCAGGCATGTCTTCGTAGGACCAGGCGAAGATCTCCACCGAATCATGTAACATCTGAGTCAACCGTTGTTTTACGCTGAGCTCCAGATTGGCACCAATCTTAACCTCCTTTCTATCTGCCTCAGTACCCAGATTTATCGTTTCCACTGGCTCTTCATGTGGTCGAATTGCCCTCTCTTCCTGGAGTAACAGTCTTGCAAGCTCACCAGGCACTTCGCAATCATCTTCACCTTCGTCTTCGGCTAAGTTGATCGGATTTTCGAAGTCATAACTGGCAGTAGCAGAGTCGTTACCAGTGAGATCCAGAGTGGATTGAAACCTGTATGGGTGAGTGTGTGTAAATACAGCTGTTTTGTAATATATAAAGAAAGAAAGAAAGAAAGGAAGGGAGCACAAGATTTGAAATGCGAAAAAACGTCCAAGATCTTTATTCATGATATATGTAAATGACAGTTATAAGCCCTCACAAATGAAGCCAACGGTGCCCCGGGTAAGACACCGGGCCATAAAGTTTCAGTTTTATTGTTTATTACAAATAACAAAAACAAAGGAATTCATTACTGCGTAACAAAAGTAACAAGTGTATGATATTTTGCGGTCCAATTGTTCAATCCACCGTCAGTCGTCGGGTAGATCCATCTATCGAACTCTGATTCTTCCACTTCATCTTCATCCCCAACAACATTCACTCCTGGATTAGTGATGAGCACAGGAGGTCTTCTGGTCCTAGCTTTGCGTACATTCCTCTGAGCCTCTTTCTCGATTACAGCCCGAGTGTCCTTCAAGGAGGCCATCTTCAAAGGAGAACTCTCTCCAGTTACTGCTTCTGCCGCTGCCAACGTTGGAGGTACTTCTTCAAAATGTTGAAAGGGGGTTTCAATAAACTCCCCGTCCATCTCGATATACCGGAAGGAATTCAGATGACTCACCATATATTCTTCCTCTCCCTGCACAGTGACAATCTTCCCTCTGACAGGGTACTTGAGCTTCTGGTGGAGGGTGGAGGTCACTGCCCCAACTTTGTGAATCCAAGGTCGACCCAGCAAACAGGAATAAGACGGACGAATATCCATCACATAGAAAGTTGAGTCGAATACTTGAGAACCCACACGAATAGGAATGTCTACCTCACCATGCACCATCCTCTTAGAACCGTCGAAAGCTCGGACAATGATGTTACTAGGTTTCAATTCCAGGCCCTCACAATCCAACCTGTCTAGGGCCTTCTTGGGCAACACATTCAGGGAAGAACCGGTATCTACCAACACGTGCGCAAGAGTAGTGCCCCTGTATTCTATGGAGACATGCAGGGCATCATTGTGGTTCTTTCCCTTAGCGGTAAGGTCAGCATCTGAGAAACCCAAGCCATTGTCAGCTGTCAAATTGGCTACACAGTCAGTGAATTGATTCGCCGATGTCTCCTATGGCACATGGGCCGTCTTCAGAAATGAAATCAAGGCCTTAGCATGGGCCTCTGAGCACAGCAGTAATGAGAGCATAGAGATCTTGGAGGGTGTATGCCCCAGCTGTTCAACGACATTGAAGTCGCTCTTCTTGATTATCTTAAGAATTTCCTCCATCTCTTGCTGGGAGGCTTCAACATTCACAGACTTTGGTGCCTCCATCCGGGCAGGCTCATCTTCAATCCCTTTGCCCCGAGTATTAGATGACTCAGCAGCAGGGGAAGCAACTTGATCAAAAGTGGAAACAGGCGCACTTGCAGGTGTAACTATGAGAGGTCTTCGGATAACAGGTGGCGCAATGTCAGGCGAGAAGAGCCTGCCACTGCGGTTAACTTTGGCGGGACCAGTGATATTGCTGATGCTGGTACCGGTGTTGAACTCTTGCTTTATACCATGTACATACACATCCGCCCCATAGTGCCATGGGACAGCCTTGTCAGATTCATAGGGGAGAGGCCCCGGAACAGTAATAATAATGGGTGCAACGGTCATAATTTTGACTGGCTTCCTCGGGGAAGCCTTGATTGGATTGTTGAAAATTGTAACGACAGATACTTCTTCCAAAGGAACAAAAGGAACAACGGTCTTCTTGAACAGAATTTCTTTGCTGTCCATCAGGCTTTGGATGCCTAACTTCAGCAACGGACAACCAGTAAGGGAAACAACACACAAAAGGCAACCCTCGCTACAACCCGGAAATAAACCGGCTAGTAACAGGTTCCTCTTAACGGTCAATAGAGGAGTAGCTACATCATTCACAGAAACTGAATACAAATATTCATCCACGGCATTTACTCCATGCTGGGGCATAGGAGCAGTCACCACATTTGGTCTCTCAGGCGCCTCAAATTGTATCTCCTTTGCATCAATAAGGTCCTGCACCTTATTCCTCAGGGCCCAGCAATCATCAGTGGAATGCCCCGGGCTATCGGAGTGATAAGCACAACGGGCATTTGGATTATACTTGGGAGAGGTAGTGTTTACAACCTTCGGGGCCTCTCTAACAGTCACCAAGTTGGTTGACAGCAGCTGTGGCAAGATTTGTGACAAGGTCATACTCACCCGGGTAAATTCTCTTCTAGGTCTCTCAGCTCTTGGTTGATTGAGTTGCCGAGGAGCGGAAGCAGGCTTAGCAATCACCACCGCGTTGACAGCTTGGCGGCGCTCTGGTTTATCTTGCCTTCTAGGCCCATACACAGCACTGCCCTCCTTTTTAAAAGGTTTCTTCTCAGCACTTGAAGATGCCCCTTTTTGAATTTTACCTGACTTCATGCCAGCCTCTATCCTTTCCCCAGTCAGAATGAGGTCAGTGAACCCTGCAGATGAATTACCGATAAGATGATTGAAGAATGGCCCGGATAGGGTCCCCAAGAACATATCTACCAATTCACGGTCAGTTAATGGTGGCTGCACCCTGCCAGCCAGGTCCCTCCACTTCTGCGCGTACTCTTTAAAACCTTCGCCTGATCCTAGCGACATACCCTGGAGTTGGGTACGTGTAGGAGCAAGGTCGGCATTATATTGATACTGCTTGTAAAAAGCAGTAGCCAACTCCTCCCAGTTACGAACCTTGGTTCCATCCAGCTGATAGAACCATTCGAGATGAGTCCTTGAAAGACTCTCCTGGAAGAAGTGGATCCACAAGTTCTTGTCCACTGTATACGGCTGAATCTTCCGCACATAAGATCTGAGGTATAGCTTAGGGCAGGACGCCCCGTCATACTTGGTGAAAGATGGTGCTTTAAACTTGTGCGGGATGACCACACCAGAAGATAAACCCAAGTCTCTGAAATCCAGCCCAAGCACTTGTTGAATTTCCATGGTGTTCAGACGGTCTTCCAACTGCTTGTACCGGTCTTCAGCTGGAGGATATTGTTCCTCATTAAAATCAGTCTCGTTGTCAGAGACCACCGGACTTGGAGCCCTTCCCCCCTGGGGACTGTCTTTGCCTACAGAAGAACCAGCTTCCTCATTCTGCAGTGTATTACCAAACCTTCGGCCCGTGTTGAACAAAACGGTTCTCTTCTTCTTCTTCTTCTGAACCAGCCGGGCCTTCAGTTCTGCCTGTCCTTGAGCTAAACCCATGATCAGCTCCTAAAATTGTGCGTTCTGCGCCTGAAGGGCCTTGATAGACTGCTCGGTAGACGATTCAGGGTTCATGATGCTGAAATAAACAGCGAAGAACAGTAAGCAACCTGAAAAGAAGAGTACCTGTGATGCACATGATGAATGGAATGCGCATGATTTATGTTTTCAAAGGCAATCGGGGATCAACTTTGTAAACAAAAAGGAACACACTTCGTCAGATTCAACTTTGAAATTTAAATTGTTCAACAGATTTCCCTTAGGCGTTACATAGAAATGGAAATACTGAAAAGGGAAATAAAACTGTAAAAGAACATCCAAAGCTCATCATTGATCCCAGGGTCTCCTCTTCTCAGTACGGATGTAGTCATTCAGAGCTCGCTCATTCTCCAACTGTTTTGTCAGCTTCTGGATCTTCAATTCCTGCTCGTTGAACTTTTCCCGATAAGAATCCCGTTCTTCTCGCAGTTGCGACCAAGACCTCTTTAATGTCTCATAATCAGTAGGTATCTGAGGGGGGAGAACAGTTGGGGGAACCCCATCTTTATCAGGATACTCAAGAATGACGGGTCTGACAGCTTCATATGGCATACCTAACTTCTGAGCACGGATGTGGACCCATTTGTAGTAGGCTTCCATAGGTAGAGAAGTCTTTGGCCCCAACTCTTGTAGGTCAACTTTGTGAACTCTGTCCCAAGCCTTGATGAACCTACGACGCAGCTCGTCACTATCCACTTGAAACTCAAAACTGATGTGAGACACCAACATCTCATGAGGTCCTGCTCTTCTGGCTCTTCCAAACTGACGGAGCGCTAGACATGGATTATAAGAGATTCCTCCTTGGGTACCAATCAGAGGAATATTGGGGTATTCTCTGCAAAGATCAATAACAGCTATCTCATCCAAACCTCTGAGATTCCAAATGATGTCCTTATCAGTGAGAGACATTAACCTATGAGCCCAACCTCTTCCTTCTTGGTTCTTCAACACGAACTTAGGGAGGTGCGAAATAAACCACCTCACCAACAAAGGGATGCAACACCACAGGGTTCCTCGTCTTCGGGCAGTACGAGCATAAAGTTGTTGTAGGATGTCACCCAAGAGAGTGGGCACAGGATTCTGAGACATGAAGATCCTTATGGCAGTGACATTGATGAAGTTATCAGGATTAGGAAATAAGACTAGACCATAAATTAAGAGAGCTAGGATGTCTTCATATGCCCTAAAGTCCAGGTCATTCCAGAAACTGTTAGCTTTGCCAATGAGAAACTTAGCCAAGAAGCCCTTAACTCCGCTTTTAGTCTCCCAGTTGTCCGTTACTTCCTTGTGGGTTAAGGGAAGAGCTGCAGTAATCTCCTCAAGCCTAAGGGTCTTTTCCCAACCAGTGAAGGGAGTCTGATTCAAGATAGGGATTCCAAGCAAATCAGATAACTCTTCCAGGGTAGGGACCAGCTGGAAGTCTTGAAAGGTGAAGCACTGGTACAGAGGGTCATAGAACTGGGTCAGGACACCCATCAGTTGTTGGTCCCACTTTGCCGTGACTAAACTGAGAAGAGAACCATGCCTCTGGATGAAGGAAGTAGTATTTGGAATTCTGCTAACCAATTCTTCAAGCAACTCAGGTGGGTGAACAAAGTTGAACCGGATAGTGTTCCTTCGCATAGGCATCATGATGTCCTACAAAATAGAGCAAAGATGAAACCCTCTTGTCTTTGAAATGGTCAGTCCTTGTGCAGGATGTATGCAATGTTATGATGGCATGATGTTATGATAAAGCACACCACAAATATTCACATAGGCAAACATGATAAGGCACACAAGTCACACCACAACCCTTAGAGTTTAGGCCGGCATGACGTCTAGGTATTACCCTCTTTCAGTTTGTTGGTTAGGACTTGTCCTATCAGAAGTAACCGGGTTCTAGAGGATCCCAATATCACTGACTACCCTCAATCGGTCATAACTCCAGCATCGCAACCTTTTCTTGTGGCCAGAACCATCACGAGAGTTTAGCCTCAATGGGCGTAGCATACTGCTACTGTTCTATTGGCCAAGTTGGGTCATTTAAGGTTCTAAGGTCGGTTGGTGCTTAATGACTCCTCAGAAGACCCATATTCTCCTCGTTTCAACACAAGGGATATCGGTACAGACCAAGGTGCCACACCAACGTAGCCACTGCTTCACCCATGTCGGTCTACGCCGGACAGGTCCCTCACAACTTATGCTACCTAAACAGGGTATCCCCAGATCCGGGTTAGGATCTATGTAACTCCGATGCAACCCATAATTTAAAGCAGACAAGTCAAAACAATTGAAAACACAGTTATGAACTATCCTAAGGTACACCTCACTTTATAAGAGTCCCCAGCAGAGTCGCCAGTTCTGTGATCGGTGGATCTGGAACTGACTGTTTAACGCTGGTTCGCGAAATGTCACGGAAGCAAGAGTCGCCACCGTCTTTTATTTTCTCCAACATGGAAAGGACAAAAGCACAGAAAAATTCCTTATGAGATTGTTTCTCGGTTCGGGAGGTAGATTTATAGAAAGGGGTGTTAACACCCTTTCTATCCATGGTTATCCATGGGCTCTTAGATACTTGCTCATTTGTGTTTTCAAAAGTGTTTGTTTGCTTTTCAAGTGTGAGTGGGTTTGAAAAAGTTTCGTTTAAAGATTTCAGATCGACTCTTGTATCAGTCCTCAAGAGTGTTTGAAAAATTGTTTTGAAAGCTTTTTGAAAGTGTCGGTGTGAAAAGAGTTTTTGATTTGTTTTTTTTTAAATAGAGCAAGTATCTATGAGTCATCTACCTACCCTAAGGAATTAGGCTGTATAAATGTCCTTTAGGTAGTGCCATCCCACTATTGAGAGGTAGGTAGCACCACCGTTGGAGGTGTTCGGGTCAATTCGTTTGTTAGGGACAGTGTGGTCACCAGAGCAACAGTAAGACACCTTAGAAGCTACCCTTATGCCATGGGTCATGGACATAAGGACTTACTAAAACGTCCTATACTCGACGACCACGTTTCGAGGGCAAGGCAACAGTGAGGCGTACCCTAAGAGTGGTGTGTGAATTCGTGTGTTGTTTTCAGTTATGCTTCGTTTTGTCATGCTTTTGGTGATCTACGCTTGTTTTTTATTTGGGCATACATTCTTTCATGTGATTAGCAGTTTAAAGGTGCGGAAATTAAAATGCGGAAAATAAAGGTCCTACGCTATTACAAGGCGCGGGTCTATACATCGCCAAATTAACAAAGACCCGTTTTTAAATAAAATGCGGAAAGTAAAGGTCCTAATTACTATTACAAGGCTTTGGGGCAATTACATAATATTTAAAATGAAAAATATAAACAAACGCGCGAAAAGAAATTAGAAGCGAAAGTTCGAGGGCGTTGGACCCTTTAAAGAAATTACATTGAAATTAAAAGGTAATTAATTATTTAATAAGAAAAGGAATGTTTTTTTTATGTTTTTGGTATTTATGAAATAAAGAAAATTAATTGAAATTAGAAATTGAATAAAACCCTAGTTCTAAATTATTTTTATTTGTTAAAGGAAAATATTTAAGTTTTGACCTAATTTTTACTAATTATTTAATGACATATTTATTTACAAGATAATTAATAGTTAATAATAATAATAAGAAAAAAAATAGTTATTTGTTGAGAGAAAAGAATAAAAATGCTAAACCTAATTTCTACCCTTTTTTAGTTATTTAAGAAAAAAACATTAAAATTTTAACCTAATGTTACTAAGTTAATTATTAAAAGATTTATTTACAAAAAAATTAGTGACTTAAATATTAAATAATATTTTTTTATGATTTTTTTGGTTTTATTATTATGAAAATTGATTTTTTGGAATTAAAAGAAAATAATTAATTTAAAAGGAATAATTAAAAGACTAAAAGGAAAAAATAACAAAAAATTAAAAATCAAACCATGGGGGTGTTCTGACCCTTTTGGAGGTCAATTGTGAGAATTTTGGCCCAATAATTCCAGGCCTTTTTGACTTTTAGTGATCATGTGAGGAGCCATTGAATAATGCGTATGTTGAGTTGCACGTTCTGGCCTTTGGATTGGGGCTTCTGGGCGCGTGGCAAGCTAGATGGTGAGGACGCATGATGGTCCTTGGACAACATACTGCATAGAATCATGTTAGAGAAAAAAATATGGAATAAGTGGGGGACCTGGGAATCGAACCCAAGTCCCAATGCTTGCAACTATCCCTTTCCACCAACTTAGCCAGCGCGTCTATTCGTTATTATAATGGAACGTGATCATTATATGTGAAAAGTGCAATTATTCTGGAACAAAAGAAAAATCGCGCCAATTATTTGAACCCTCCTATCACCTGAAGACACGTCCATCTTCTTCCTCATATTTCCTATAAATAGAAAGCAAATAGCGGGGGTTTTAAACCCCCACTAACTACAATGCACAAAAATAACGATTAGAGCATGGTTAATTATAAAAAGGGCTCGAGTAGTCCAATTGTTTCGTCTGGACGTCCTGATTCTATTGGTACTAGTTTGGATGGCCAATTTTTCCAGATGAGGAAAGCCCCAATTCAAAGCTTCTGCAACCCTAGCAATCGTTAATGGTGAATCGTGATACAGGCAATATTAATCCAATTGAGTTGTGTCATTAGCTTCAGAAGGTCCATGTTAGTGTAAATCAACATTAAAAGAGTATGAACAATGCATGTAAATTCAAATACGAATATGAAATATTTTGTGAACAAGGTGACTCGGTTATACCAATTCCTTGAGTATGGAAGGTTGATTTCGATTGGAATCGCTTCCTGGTAGTGTTAGCAAGCTTTTGGAATCCTCTTAAGGCCTTGAAACCAGCTCTACGTATGAAAACAGTTTTCAATTTTTTTGGTGAAAAAGTGCCAGTTTGTTCTATGCCTTATACGCAGCTTCTTGTGTTCTTCTCATTAGGGTTCAATTGTGCATATATGTGTGAATGAATTAGGTTAGAAAAATCAAGCCCAAAGCCTTTGCATTGATGATTTTGAATATTTGATTTTCATGATCTTTTCCAATCCTTTTTGCCATGGAAACTTGCCTATTTTGGAAGATTTGGTTCCCTTGAGCATGTGCACGAAATATCTAGGTCATGATGGAAAGATTTGCTACACCAAAAAGATTTAAAATCATTATTTAGTATTTTTCTCATATTTAATTTTAATTAAATGAATTAATAGGATTAAAAATTCAATTAATAAATTAAAAATAAGAAAATAACTCCCTTTTAGCTTAATGGGTCGTGCATGGCTTTTGGGTAATGATTCATGGAAGAAATTGAGGCCCATTAGCAATTTTGAGGCATTTGAAGCAAAATTGATTTTTCAAAATTCCCAAAAATTTCCCAACTTCCACAAGGCATATCTTGCTCAATTTTTAAGCTTTAATCATGTTCTTGGACATTTTGGAAATTTCTTTAAGTCCTCTAACCAATGCCTTTGGTCCCATGTCATTTTGATTTACCAATCTCAAGTTATGGTCTTTGACTTAAAGTGCCTTTTTGTTGACTTTTGAAAATGACCTATAATGTTGAAATTGATAACTTTTTGTGAGAGCATTTATTGGACTTGAAGTGTGAAGATGAGTTGTAGGAAATGTTATTCTCTTCAAAATGAGCTTTGGATGGAATTTTTCTGATAAACCATGTGGAAGTTATGCCTTGGTCAATTTGCAGTTGACTTTTTCAACTGTCCAAAAATAGAAACTTTTGCATCTTGAGACTTTTTGAGCCATGCTTTGAGAATCATGATCAAGAATTGATCAAATGATGTTTGTGGCTTCAAAATAAGATGTTGACCAAAAATTTGGACTTTTGACTGTCAAATGACCATTTTGCCCCTGCAGTTGATTGTGAAGCATTTAGGGTTTTTGACTGTGCAGTTTGGTGCTGTGAGTCTTGAAACTTGACATATGGATGCTTGACAATGCTTGTAGGCATGTGGGACTTGTTTGGGCCCTTGGAAACTTCAATTTCTTTGCCAGAACCAAAACCCTAATTTTTTACTGTTAGGAGGCAATTGGACTGTGCAACCCTTGGGAGCTTTTGAAGTATGATCTTGACAAATCTTGTAGAATATGGGAGGGCAAATTTTGGGGTACAACAGCGGTATTTTGGTCTATTATGGCTCTTTGAACTGTAAACAACACTGGACTCCTTCTTAAAAGGTTTCTTTTTGGTGCTTGACGAAGCACCATTTTGTATCTTGCCAGATTTGATACCAGCCTCAATTCTTTCCCCGGTCATGATCAGCTCTGTAAACCCGGATGATGAACTTCCAATCAGATGGTTGAAATATAGACCAGACAAGGTCCCCAGAAACATATCTACTAGATCCCTATCAGCCAAGGGAGGTTGAACTCTTCCAGCAAGGTCCCTCCACTTCTGAGCATAATCTTTGAATCCTTCACCCGCACCCATAGACATGCCCTGGAGTTGGGTACGCATGGGAGCGAGGTCAGAATTGTATTGGTACTGCTTGTAGAAAGCAGTAGCCAAGTCTTCCCAATTACGGATACTATCTCCTTCCAGGTGGTAAAACCATTCAAGTTGAGTCCTTGAGAGACTGTCTTGAAAGAAGTGGATCCAGAGATTCTTGTCAGCGGTGTATGGCTGAATCTTTCTAACATACGACCGAAGATGTAGCTTCGGACAAGAAACTACGTCGTATTTAGCAAAGGCTGGTGCTTTGAACTTGTGGGGAATCACCACCCAGATGACAAACCTAGATCACCAAAGTCCAACCCCGGGACCTTCTGAATTTCCATCGCACTTAACCGGTCTTCAAGCTGTTTATACCTATCCTCGACAGGAGGATACTGGTCTTCGTCAAAGTCGATCTCATGGTTAGATACCACAGGGATAGGAACCCTCCTTTCTTCTTGGTTTTCTCCCCCTCCAGATGAATGAGATAAATTGACTTCATCTCGCAGCCTATTTCCAAACCTATAACCCATGTTCAGGAGGACCGTCTTCTTCTTCTTCTTTTTCTTATCTTTCAAAATAAGGGTCTTTAGATCTTGTTGACCCTTGGCTAAACTCATGAACAATTCCTGGAACTGGCGTTTTGAGCATGTAGAGCTTCAATAGCTTGATCAGTTGATGTTTCGGAAGACATAATGTTGAAATAAACAGCGAAGAAGATGAGAAAAACCTGTAAGGGTACCTGTTATAAGGTGCATGGAATGAAATGCATATGATATGATTTCAAAGACTTTAGAGATTCAAGCTCGTAAACCGAAACGAAACACACTTTTATTAGATAAACTTTGAATTCAATTGTTCAACAAATTCCTTTAAGGCGTTACAAGAAAGAAAAACTGAAAAGTAAATCAAAACTAGAAATAAATCAAAAGACAATCAACACTCCCATGGTCGTTTGCCTTTGGTGCTGACATAGTCGTTGAGGATCTGCTCATTTTCCAACTGCCTTGTCAACTTCTGGATCTTTCGCTCTTGCTCGTGATACTTTTCTCTATAAGTATCCCGCTCTTCCCTTAGCTGCATCCAAGACCTCTTTAGTGCCCCGATGTCAGTAGGCATGTACGGATGTAGGATGGTAGGAGGAACCCCTTCTTCATCAGCAACCTCAACAATCACAGGCAAGACAACTTCGTACGGCATTCCCAACTTTTGGGCACGGATACGAACCCATCGGAGATATGGGTCCATTGGTAGAGAAGTCTTTGCACCCAGCTCGTGTGGATCAGACCTGTGGACCCTATCACAAGCTCTTATGAATATGCGGCATTGCTCATCACTATCCCCTTGGAAGTCAAAGACAATCCTCGACATCAGCAACTCATGAGGTCCTTCCCTCCTAGCTCGCCCAAATTGACGTAAGGCCAAACACGGATTATAGGTGATTCCTCTATAGGTTCCTAGCAGTGGAACATTGGGGTACTTCCCACAACGATCTATAATAGCCACATCTTCCATAGCCTTGATAGTCCAAATGATGTCATTATGAGAGAGATACATAATCCTATAGGCCCAACCCATGCCTTCCTTGTTCTTCAAAACTGATTTGGGGAGGTAAGAAATAAACCACCTCGCCAGCAATGGTGCACAACTCATAAGGGTTCCCCGTTTCCGAACGATACTGGCATAAAGAAAGTGTAAAATGTCACCCAAGAGAGTGGGCACGGGATTACCGGATATGAAAATCTTCACCGTATTCACACTGACGAGAGAATCTGAGTTAGGAAACAACACCAAACCATATATGAGAAGAGCCAGAATGTCTTCAAATGCCTGAAAGTCTAGACTGCCCCAGAACAGATTAGCCCAATCAACCAGGAATTTAGCCAAGAAACCTTTTGTACCACTTCTAGTCTCCCAGTTTGACATTACCTCAGCCTTTATCAGATGAAGGGCTGAAGCAATCTCTTTCGGCCTAAGGATCTTCTCCCAACCTGTAAACGGGGTCTACTCTAGAATCGAGATACCCAGTAGATCAGAGAACTCTTCCAAGGTAGGGACCAACTGGTAGTCCGAAAAAGTAAAGCAATGGTACAGTGGATCAAAGAACTAGACTAAGACACTCATCATCTGTTCATCCATCTTGGAGGTGACCAAACCCAGGAGGTGACCATGTCTTCTGATAAAAGAAGAAGTATCTGGCATCTTTGCAATCAATTCCTTAAGCTGAGTGGGAATCTGGACAAAGTTGATCCGAATAGTGTTTCTACGCATGGGTGCCATGACCTACAAAACAGAACAAAGATGAATCCCCTTTGTCTTTGAAATAGGTTAGTCCAATGCAATGTGCATGCAATGTCATGATGCATGATGTCATGGTAGGAGATACACCACAAGTATTCACAAATAGCAAACATGGTAAGGCCACACAAGTCACACATATAGCCCTTAGATTTCAGGCTGGCAAGTAGTTTAGGTATTACCCTCTTTCAGTTCAGTTGGTTTAAACCTGTCCTAAAATAGTAATCGGGTTCTAGAGGATCTCAATATCACTGACCACCCTCAATCGGTCATAATTCCAGTTTAGCAACCTTTTCTTGCGGCCGGAATCATCGCGAGAGTTTGGTCTCAATGAGTATAGCATACCGCTACTGTTCTATGGCCAAGTTGGTCAATTATAGGTACTAAGGTCATTTGGTGCTTAATGACCCCTTAGAAGACCCATATTCTCCTCGTTGCGCCACAAGGGATATCAGTACAAACTAAAGTGCCACACCAACGTAGCTACTGCTTCAACCGTATCGGTCTACATCGTACAGTTCCCTCACAGTTTATTGCTACTTACCTAAAGGGTATCCCCCAGATCCGGGTTAGGATCTATAGTAACTCAGATTCAACCCACAAAGATAAAGCATACAAGTCAAGCAATTGAAAACATTATGAACTATTCTTAAGGTACACCCCACTTAAATGTCCCCAACAGAGTCGCCAGTTCTGTGATACGGTGGGAAGAACTGACTATTTTTTGGAATGCTGGTTTGCGTTTTGCGTTTATTTTCGCAAAATGTCGCGGTAAGCAAGAGTCACCACCGACTTTTATTTTATCTAACAAGGAAAGGAAAAAATCACAGAAAAATTCCTTTTTCGAGATATTTCTCGGGTTCAGTGGGTAGATTATAGAAAGGGAAGGTGTTTGCACCCTTTCTATCTGTGGTTATCCATAGGCTCTTAGGTACTTGCTCATATTATTTTCAAAATGGTTTTCTTTGTGCTTGTGGGTTTGAAAAAAAGTTTTTTGTTTTAAAACTTCGATTTAACTCTTGCTTCTATCCTCAAGAGTGTAATGAAGTTTTTTTGAAAACTTTGTTCGAAAAGTGTAAGTGTGAAAAGTTTTTGTTTTTTGAAAGAGCAAGTATCTAAGAACCATCTACCTACTCGAAAAAGGAATAGTTCTATGTTATTTTCCTTTAGGCAATGCTATCCTACTATGGATGAGTAGGTAGCACCGTCGTTGGAGTTTAAGGGTCAATTCGAATTAGGGACTTACGGTCACCAAAGCAATGTTAGAACGCCTTAGCGGTAACCATAAAGTCTTAGATCATTTGTTTGAGGCAACAATATCCGAGGCAACCGTTTCGAGGCGACTATGATCTTTTAGACAGGAGGGCGACCTCTAAAGCGAACTATACTCAATGACCGTGTACGAAGGCAACCAAGTGAGGTGTACCCTAGGAGTGCGCATGTGCGAGTGTGTCATTTTCGGTTATTTTTATCTTTGTACATGTTAAGGGTGATCTAATTTGATTTTAAGATTAAGCATTCATTCTTGTCATGCAAACCCTATTATCAAACATCTAACAGTTATAATTTGTGGAAATAAAATGCGGAATTTAAATTACAAGGCGTCGGGTATTTACATCGCCAAAGACAAACCCTTAGAAAAATAAAATAAAGCAATAAAAATAATTAAAAGTCCTATTAACTATTACAATCCGGGAGCAAGTACATTATTGGATAAAAAAAGTAACGCGTGCGGGAAATTAAATCGAGCGCATGATTAGGGTTTTGACCCTTTTAAAGAAAACATATTTTTTTTTGGTTTTTTTGTTGTTTTTAAATTAAGAAAGAAATAAATCCTAAATTAATTGCTAAATTAAATTAAATAAATTAATTAAATGACAAATTAATTATGACATATTTTTTGATTTTGTTATTTTAAGAAAGAAAATGAAATTAATTAAATTAATGGTTAGTACCTAATTAAATCTAATTAATTATTTATTTACAAAATAGGTTAAAGTTATTCTAGAATTAAAAACCTAAATTAATTAATTAGTGTTTATTAAGAAAAATAAAAGTTTAAAGTTTAATTAAATATAAAAACATATTTTTGTGATTTTATTTTGTGAAAAGGAATTTTGTGATTGGTTAGGAATTAAATAAAAATAATAAAACAAATAATAAAACTAAATAAATGAAATAGAAGAGAGAGAGGGGTTTGGGCCTGTTTTTGTGGTGTTGATAGCAATTGGAAGGTCCATTAGTGACTGGCCTTTGTTGACTTTCTGGAATCCAGTAGGCACGCGTGGACTTGGACTATAGTGGACCTCCACTTGTGGACCACCAGATATGGCCTTTGGTCATCTGGCTATTGTATGGACGAGGATGCATGGTGTTCTGCAAGCCTAAGCGCGCATAGGAGTACCTGAAGAGAAAAAATATGGAGAAAGTGGGGGACCTGAGATTCGAACCCAGGTCCTGAAGGATAATTCTTTGCACGCTTGCCACTACACCACTCTGATTTAATTGTTATTATGTTGCAAACAAATAATATTATATAAAAATGAAATAATTTCCAGAAAAATAATAAAACGCGCGCTTGGTTTGAATGGGCCAATGATGGGGCGCCACACATCATCTTCAACCTCATGTCCGTGGCTAAAAGTGCACAGACCTATACCAACCGACAAAAGTCCGTAGCTACAAAGTTGTTCATCTCAAAAATTCTTCTCAGGCCACAAAAATGAATTCCAAGGGCATGGTTGTGTTCGTCTCACCCTCCCGGTCACAACCATACCCTTCTTGGTGGTCAATTATTCCTGAAATAAAAACTCCCAAAACCTCCAAGCAAAACCTAGCTATGGCGAATTGCAATACAGACCATATAAATGAAATTAAATAATGCAAAGGGCTTGGAAATGTTCTGCTGATTACAAATATGCCAATAGTTTTCTCAAATGATGTAAGAATAAGTCAAATCGATTTCAAGAACAGGGCTATGTTTCGTGAGACTTACAATGCTTGTAGAGGTCTGAAAACACTTGCTTTTAATCCAGATAGCTTGTGTGAACGCCCAAGAAGCGATTGGGACAAGTCTCGTGTCCTAAAATGGCCTCTAGCTTGCACTTTGATCTCCCACTTTTTGTGAATTTTTGCACTTTTTGATCTGCCTCTCTCCACAGCCTCCAACCCTGATCTCGTATCCTTTGGCTTGCTTATGTATTGTGTAGTGTATTAGGGTAACAAATATGGACTAAATCTTCCCATATCAATGCATATGAATTTGATTTGATCTCCACTTTAAACCTTTCCAAATTTGATTCCATTCAATCTTTTTGCCCATAATTTAGCGGGATACGAATTTGGTGGTGATGCTAGCTGTGAACAAAGCCTAAAACAATCAAAAAATCAAGAGTTATTAATTATTTGGATTTTCTATGATTTTATTTGATTTAAAATGAATAAATTCAATAAAAAATCAAATTAAATAATAAAATGAAATATGAGCTTATGGCTGAAGCTAGGACACGTGGGCGACTATGCAAGCTCAAATCAAGTGGAAAAGAATGGGCCCATTTGACAAAATTTGATGTTTTGGGGATAGTTGACTTTTGGCAATTTTGCAAAAAAGTCCAACTTCAACAATGCATAACTTCTTTAATTTTTAACTTTTTGGAGTGTTCTTGTACTTTTTAGAAAGCTTGAGATGTCCTCTAACCAACCCTTTTGGTCTCATCTCATTTTTATATTCCATGCTCAAGTTATAAGCTTTGGCAAAAAAGGTGTTTTTGTTGACTTTCAAAAATGACCTATAATGTCCAAATTTATAACTTCTTGTGAGTTCATTGTTTGATCTTGGGGTATGAAGATGGATTTTAGGAAATTGCATCCTCTTCAAAATGAGCTTTGTATGGGTCATTTCTCATAAAGTATGAGAAAGTTATGCTTGGTCAAAGTTGAGTTGACTTTTCCTACAAAACCCTAATTTAGCAACTTTTGAATCTTGATGAATTTTGAGCAATCCTTGATGAATCATGATCAAACCTTGATAAAATGATGAAATATACTTCAAAATGAGAATGTTGGCAAAAAATATTGAAATTTGACTGTTTGTAGGTCACAGTTGACTTTTGCCCTAGCATAGTCGATTTTTGGACCTTTGAGCAATTGACTGAGCAAACTTCCTTTGCAAGGCTTGAAAATTGACATGGATGATCTTGAGGACATATTAGGACATTGGGGAGAACTTTAGGTCATTTGGAATCAAATATCTTGATGCAACACAAAACCCTAACTTGGGGTAGACTGCCTTAGGAGATAGCTTGTCTGTCCAACTCTTGAGCAAACTTGAGCAACTTGGAGGTTTTTCTTGCAATGTTTTGAGGAGTATGAGAGGGCAAATTTTGGGGTACAAAAACTTTCAACAAGAAAGTCAGACACCAAGCATATCAAGTCGGGGATCTGGTAATCAAGCGCATTATTTTGCCACAAAGTGATCCCAGGGGAAAATGGACTCCTACCTACAAAGGACCATTTGTAATCAAGAACATCTTTTCTGGTGGGGCAATGATCTTAACCACCATGGACAGTGATGACCTGCCGCACCCTGCGAACGCAGACGTAGTTAAAAGATACTATGTATAAATGACCCGCTAGGTTAACACACCTAGGCAAAAAAAGGGCATCCCGGTGAATCAAAAACCTGAAAGGGCGGTTCAGGCAAAAATTAGGGATAAATTGAAAAAAATCTGTACACCCGACAAGTTGAAAACCCGAAAGGGCGACTTGGGGAAAAAAGGGTTTCCCGGTGGACTGAAAACCCGAAAGGGCGGTCCAGGCAAAAGTTAGGGAATTAAAGCGTATGCCTATGTCTCGTCGGATCACTTTAAGGATAATCTCTTCACTAACAAACCTGGAACTTCTGATCAATCCAATCATCTTCGAACGAAGCAACGGATGGACAAGATATTTAGAGTTACGAAGGCTATAGCGGAATGGGAACCCCATGGTATTTTTACACACATAGTTATCTTTTTTTGTATAAATTTTTCTTACTTTTATGACACCATCCTCTTACTAGGATGTCTGTCTCCTTTGTACAAAACACTTATTGAAAGTAAATACAAAGATATCTCTTTCAAAGTACAGAAAACTATTTGCCTTTTTCTTTTACACTTGTGTTTTTATTTGGAAAAACGTCCAATGATTCATTGATGAACATATGCATTTGAACATAATTACTGTTTACAAATAAACAGGATGGAAAAGAACAATTACTGACAGACTGAAAGGATAGGAAAACGTCTTTAGGCTATTCCAGGAGCAATCCCTATAGTACATCATCTAGATCCCCAAGCGGAGCTAAAACCTTGTGTGATACGGTGGGAGAGAACTGACTGTTTTTGGAATGTTGGTTCGCGTTTTGTGTTTGTTTTCGCAAAATGTCGCGGTAAGCAATAGTCGCCACCGACTTTTATTTTATCCAACAAGAAAAGGAAAAAAGCATAGAAAAATTCCTTTTTCGTGATGTTTCTCGGGTCCGGGGGATAGATTATAGAAAGGGAATGTGTTAGCACCCTTTCTATCCATGGTTATCCACGGGCTCTTAGGTACTTGCACACAGTGTTTTCAAAAATTGCTTTTCTTTGTGTTTGTGGGTTTGAAAGAAGTTTTTGTTTTGAAAGGTGTAAGTGCGAAAAGTTTTTGTTTTGAAGGAGCAAGTACTTAAGAACCATCTACCTACTAGAAAAAGGAATTAATCTGTACTAATGTCCTTTAGACAATGCTATCCTACTATTGATGAGTAGGTAGCATCGTCATTGGAGTTTTAAGGGTCAATTCGATTAAGGGACGTGTGGTCACTAAAGCAATGCTAGGACGCCTTAGCGATAACCCTAATGTCTTAGATCATTTTTTTGAGGCAACCGTTTCGAGGCAACTATGATCTTTGGCCAAGAGGGCGACCTCTAAGACTTCCTATACTCAATAACCACATTCGAAGGCAACCAAGTGAGGTGTACCCTAAGAGTGCGCATGTGCGAGTGTGTTACTTCGGTTAATATTATCTTTGTACATGTTATGGGTGAGCTGTGTTGATTTTAAGTTCATACATTCGATCTTGTCATGCATTCCCTATTACCAAACATCTAACAATGTATAGTTCGCAGAAATTAAAACTAAACTATTACAAGGCGTCAGGTATTTACATCGCCAAAAACAACCCTAGAAATTAAAATACGGAGAATAAAATAAAGCAATAAAGTCCTAATTAAAAGCTATTACATTCCGGGAAACAATTACATCAATATGGCAAACTAGATCGTGTGTGAGAAATTAAATCGGATGCACTTTTAGGGTTTTGACCCTTTTTTGAAAGAAGACATTTTTTGGTTTATTTTTGAATTAAAAGAAATTTAATCTAAGTTAATAATTAAATTAATAAACTAATTAATTAATAAAAATATGTTTTTGGATTTTTGGATATTTAAAGAAATAAGAACAAATTTGACTAATGTTGATAAAAGCCTAATTATCTAAATTAATTTTAATTATTGCAAAAATGTTAAAAGTTATAGCTAATTAAACTAAATTAATTGAATTAATTTATTTACAAAAATAAAATGATGAATTTAATTTTAATAAATAAAATATATTTTTTTTGGTTTTTGATTTTATGAGGAAAAGGGAAATTTAATTGGTTAGTGATTTAAACAATAAAAATAATAATATAAAACAAATAAATAAATAAATTGCAAAGAAAAAGAAATAACCAAAAGGGGGGTTTGGGCCCAGATCAGGGGTGAGAATAGCATGTTCAAGGCCCATTTGAGCTGGCCTGCGTTTGACTTTTGGATTCCCATGTGACATGTTGACCAGGGAACATGGTGCACGCTCCATCTGGGCCATCAGATTTGGCCTGGAGGCCATCTGGCGCTTTGAGATTTGAGGTCCATGGTAGACTGCAATTACTGAGATGCGCTGGAGTACCTAGAGAAAAATAACAATATGCATATGGGGGACCTGGGATTCGAACCCAGGTCCTGTGAATCATTGAACGTTCGCCTGGCCACTGCGCCACTATGCTTCTTTTGTTATTATGATAGAAGGCAATTATTATATTGGAAACAGGTTAATATGCCTGAACAAAAAAAAAGCGCGAATTTTGAATGGACGAATGGGGAGTGGCCATGCATTCATCTTCTTCGTTGGCCCCTGGATATTTACCTGCGGATTTATATCCGCAGCTAAATCCCTAGGTCGATCCTAAAATCAATTTCAGGCCATGGAAACTCAATCTAAAAACATAGTCATGCTCGTCTCCTTTCCCTGATCACGTCCATGTCCATTGTTTGCATCAATTTTGCCTGTAAATAAAAAACCCAAAAACAAGCTTCCAAAAGCCTAGGTTAGGGTATGGGGCTATGGCTCATGAAAACACAATCAAATGATGCAGAAAGTTTAGAAATTGAATGATAAGCATGATTATACCAAAGATTTGTCCAAAAGATGCAAAAATTTGGAGTCACGATTTCAAGTGCAGAGCGACTTTCAGGGAGACTTACAGCGCGATTGAGGAAGCTTCAGAGCTTGTTAAGGATTGGTTTGGACTCAATGGATGTCCAACAAGAGGATAGCGTTGAGATTTTGCTTTGAATCGGCCTCTAGAAAGGATTTCAGTTTCAAGCTTTTTTGACAAATTTCCAAGTTTTGTTTTTCTGATTGTGCAGCCTCTTAGGTCTTAATTCGTGCCTCTTTGCATTGTATATGTATCAAGCATTGGATTAGGTCAAGTTTTGAACTTTGAATCTTGGTGCATTGATGTTTGAAGATGTGATTTGATTCACCATTAAAAAGCTTCCAAAAATGTCCAAATTCCATCTTTTTGTTCATGATATGGCTTGATTCAGATTTGATTGTATACATGATGATATTTAAGACCTATATCAATCAAAAAGATACCAAGTTATCAATATTTAGATTTTATTTAGATTTAAATTGATTTAAAATGAATTAATTCAATAAAAATCAAATAAAATAGAAAAATTAATAAATGGACACAAGGCTGAATCTAGGAGACGTGTGTAGTGTGACAAGATCAAATCAAGTGTAAAAAGTGGGCCCATTTGACAAAATTTGAAGTTTTGGGGATAGTTGACTTTTGGCAATTTTGGAAAAATGCCCAACTTCAACAATGCATAACTTCTTCAATTTTGAACTTTTGGAGGTGTTCTGGGACTTTTTATAACCTTTAGATGTCCTCTAACCAACCCTTTTAGTCTCATCACATTTTGATATCCCATGCTCAAGTTATAAGCTTTGGAAAAAAGGTGTTTTTGTTGACTTTCAAAAATGACCTATAATGTCCAAATTTGTAACTTCTTGTGAGTGCGTTTCTTGATCTTGGGGTGTGAAGATGGATTGTAGGAAATTGCATCCTCTTCAAAATGAGATTTGGATGGATCATTTCTCATAAAGTATGAGAAAGTTATGCTTGGTCAAAGTTGAATTGACTTTTCCTACAAAACCCTAATTTAGCAACTTTTGGGTCTTGATGAATTTTGGGCAATCCTTGATGAATCATGATCAACCCTTGATCAAATGATGAAATATCCTTCAAAATGAGAATGTTGACAAAAAATCTTGAGTTTTGACTGTATATAGGTCAGAGTTGACTTTTGCCCTAGCACAACCGATTTTTGGACCCTTTGAGCAATTGACTGACCAAACTTCCTCTGAAAGGCTTGAAATTTGACATGGATGAACTTGAGACCATATTAGGACATTGGGAAGCACTTGAGATCATTTGGATGTAAGGAACTTGGTGCAACACAAAACCCTAATTTGAGGTTGACTGCCTTAGGAGATAGCTTGACTGTCCAACTCTTGAGCCATCTTGAGCAACTTGGAGATTCTTCTTGCAATGTTTTGAGAAAAATGGGAGGGAAAATTTTGGGGTACAACATCTGCCCCTGTTCAATTTTCTTAAACCTGAGGATATAGATTGGCTTTCGGGCCTTTCGTGATCCGAAGGTGGAAGATGATTGAACACTAGAGTGCCCAGAAATTTGCACTCGCATGAAGTGGTATCAGCATTGTGATGTCAGGAATGGGCTTATAGATGCAATTTGGAGACTGTTGGTAGGTGGTCTGAACTTCGACTGGAATACGAATCAGGGAGATCTTATCAGCGATCTGACTGAACCAGAGGAGGTCTTAGATTTAACTTTGACTGGATCGGCATCAGAAAAATCTTTAGGAATTGATTTAACTGGGCCAGAGGAGGTCTTGTCTTCTTTGACTGGATTGGCATCAGAAAATCTTTAGGAATCGATTTAACTGGACTAGAGGAGGTTTTGTCTTCTTTGACTGGATTTGCGTCAGAAAAATCTTTAGGAATCGATTTAACTGGACCAGAGGAGGTCTTGTCTTCTTTGATTGGATTGGCATCAGAAAAATCTTTAGGAATCGATTTAACTGGACCAGAGGAGGTTTTGTCTTCTTTGACTGGATTGGCGTCAGAAAAATCTTTAGTAATCGATTTAACTGGACCAGAGGAGGTCTTGTCTTCTTTGACTGGATTGGCATCAGAAAAATCTTTAGGAATCGATTTAACTGGACCAGAGGAGGTTTTGTCTTCTTTGACTGGATTGGAATCAGAAAAATCTTTAGGAATCGATTTAACTGGACCAGAGGAGGTCTTGGAATAACTTCAACTGGATCGACATCAGGAAAATCTTTAGGAATCGATTTAACTGGACCAGAGAAGGCCTTTGACTGGATCAACATCAGAAAAATATTTAGGAATCGATTTAACTGGACCAGGCAAGGTCTTGGAATAACTTCAACTGGATCGGCATCGGGAAAATCTTTAGGAATCGACTTTACTGGACCAGAGAAGGTCTTGTCTTCTTTGACTGGATTGGCATCAGAAAAATCTTTAGGAATCGATTTAACTGGACCAGAGAAGGTCCTAGACGTGGCTGAGAATTTAACTGCATCCTTCCTGAAAGGTAAAGGTCAGTCATATGCAATGCATGATATGGATCAAGCAATGAAGTTCTCAACATAAATGAGATTGTATGGTATGATGCGTATATGCATGTATCATGATGTATGGAAATGTAATGTTTTAGCTTGGGAAAATAAATCTGGGATAGCTGCTGGAGACAAGAGTTGAATTCTTCGTTTCCGCTGGGGATGATGAACGAATGTGATTGTGAGAATAAACCTGCAGGAGAGGATGACTCTGTTGGGGAATAAACTGATGAAGAGATTGCTCTCTGGGGAAGAGATGCTCTGCTGAGGATTCCACTGATAAACTCCACTGGGGATGGATTACCATTGCTGGTGATACTGAGTCTGTTGAGCGTTGAATTCCTGCTTGTGAAAGGAAAGGACTTCGCTGGGGATGAACTTTCAGTTGCAACTTGCTGGGGATGACCCTGGTAGACTTTTGTGGGGGATAATCCTCTTAGTTCTTTTGGTAAGGATCCTTTGAACTTGGCTGGGGAGATTTATTTTGTACTGCGCTGGGGATAAACTTTCAGAGTCTACTGGGGATGATGATTCAACTCTGTTGTGGAAGCTTTTTCAGACTGTGCTGGGAAAAATTGACTCCACTGGGGGTATCCTGTATTCTACCGGGGAATATTCTTATACTCCGTTGGGGAATATTAAGACTGCCGCGAATATCAAGTCTTTCCAGTGTTGATGGTAGATAAACTCTGCTCGGGGAGAGCATTGCTGATTCGTTCATAGTTGCAAGTCTCAGCTGGGGAGAGCTACCATTATTGTCTTACTCCGTGGGGAGTGAAAGTATCTTAGCCATATTCTTCAGATGAACTTACCTTTGTACCTGGTGGACAGAGCAACTATACAACTTGGATAGTTCTTATTGCCCCTGTTTTTGATATTACCAGTAATTCATCTTTTGTTTGTATGTAAATATTTATGAGCAGCAATTAATGTCAAATACATATATAAAAAATGAACATTGGACGTTCTTTGCAAAACAAAACAGATAAAGGAAAAATAGTTTGAAATTTGTCTGAAAATGAATTGTATTGATTTTGAAGTTTGGCCTGTAAATAGGCGTTTTTGTACAAGAGGCTGACGTCCTAGTAAGAGAACGCCACCGAATAATAGAATTTACACAATTTGTGAAAAGAAAACAAAACATCTATGTGAATAATCCCACTGGGTTCCAACTCTGCTATTTCCTTTATGTCCTCGAGCGTCTCATCACGTTGTTGTTTGGTTGAAGGTAGGTTAGATTGATTAGTGTCGTCAGAGCTTGATAGTTGTTACCGAAGTCTGGATGCAAGGTGATCCAATGAGACATAGTGTTACGCTTTAATCCCTAATTTTTTCCTGGACCGCCCTTTTGGGTTTTCAGTCCACCGGGATACCCCTTTTTTCCCAAGCCGCCTTTTCAGGTTTTCGACTTGCCGGGTGTACATATTTTTTTTCATTTTCATCCCTTATTTTTGCCCGAACCCTTTTGGTTCGCCGGGAAGCCCTTATTTTTGCCTAGGCCAATCAACCTAGCGGGTCTTTGATTATGCGTATTATCTTTTCACTATGTCTGCATTGACGGGGTGAGGAAGGTCGTCACCGTCCATGTTGGTTAGAATCATAGCTCCTCCTAAGAAAATGTTCTTAACCACAAATGGCCCTTCGTAAGTAGGGGTCCATTTTCCCCTGAGATCACCTTGAGGTAAGATAATGCGCTTGATTACCAGATCCCCAACTTGATACTTTTGTCGTCTGACTTTATTGTTAAATGCCTTGATCATTCGCTTTTGGTACGTCTGACCATGACAAATAGCAGTAAGTCTCTTTTTGTTGATTAGGTTCAGCTGATCAAGCCGGGTCTGAATCCAGTCATCTTCACTCAAACCTGCATCCTTCATGATTCGAAGAGAGGGTATATGAACTTCGATGGGCAAGACTGCCTCCATGCCATATACCAAGGAATAAGGTGTTGCCCCTGTTGACGTCCGTGCTGAGGTACGGTACCCATGAAGAGCAAATGGTAACATCTCATGCCAGTCTTTGTATGTCACTGTCATCTTCTGCACAATCTTCTTAATGTTCTTATTAGCCGCTTCTACAGCCCCATTAATCTTCGGCCGGTAGGGAGAAGAGTTGTGATGTTGTATCTTGAATTGCTCGCAGAGCTCAGTGATCATCTTGTTGTTGAGATTGGTACCATTGTCCGTAATGATCCTTTTTGGTACACCATATCGACAAATCAGGTTATGCCGAATGAATCGTGCCACGACGTTCTTGGTTACAATAGCAAAGGAAGCTGCTTCAACCCACTTCGTAAAGTAATCAATCGCTACCAGGATGAAACGGTGCCCGTTGGATGCCATAGGTCTGATCTCGCCGATCATATTAATGCCCCACATTGCAAAAGGCCAAGGAGCTGTCAAGACATTCAGAGGAACATGAGGTATGTGCACTTTATCAGCATAGACTTGACATTTGTGACATGTCCGAGAATGTTGATAACAGTCAGCTTCCATTGTGGACCAATAATATCCCGCCCGTAGGATTTTCTTCGCCATGGTATGTCCACTGGAATGAGTTCCGAAAGTACCTTCATGTAACTCCGCCATGATCCTTTCTACTTCATTCTTATCCACACAACGTAGTAAGGTCGAATCATGGTTACGCTTGTACAGAATGTCATTGCTGATGAAGAACTTTGTCGCGAACCTTCTCAGAAACTTCTTATCATTAACAGATGCACCCTCGGGGTACTCTTGAGCCTCAAGATACCTCTTTACTTCATGAAACTAGGGCTTTTCTATTACCTCTTCAGTCTCAATATCACAGCAATATGCAGGTTCGTCCAATCTTTCGATGATGATCCGGGGAGCTTCGTTGTCCCAATTTACTTTGAACATAGGAGACATCGTAACCAGCGCATCCGCCAACTGATTCTCTTCTCTAGGGAAGTGTTCAAAGGTTACCTCCTCGAAATGGGGAAGCAACGTCAATACATACTCCTTGTAAGGAATAAGATTTGGGTGTTTCATATCCCACTCGCCTTTGATCTGACTGATCACGAGAGTGGAATCTCCGAAGACACTTAAAAACTTAATCCTTAGGTCAATTGCTGCTCGAAGACCCATAATGCACGCCTCATACTCCGCCATATTATTGGTGCAGTTGAAACATAGTCGAGCGGTGAATGGAGTATGAGAGCCTCTAGGAGATATGACCACAGCGCCAATGCCATTGCCCAAAGTGTTCGAAGCTCCATCAAAGTACATAGACCATCGGGATCCTTCCTCAGGTCCTTCATCCGGTCCAGGTGTCTCACAATCAGTTATCAACATGATATTCTCGTCCGGGAATTCAAAGTTCATAGACTGGTAATCATCCACTGCCTGATGTGCCAAATGGTCTGCCAATACACTTCCCTTGATTGCCTTTTGGGTCATGTACTGGATGTCATACTCAGTCAAGATCATTTGCCATCTTGCTATTCTTCCGGATAGGGCAGGCTTCTCGAAGATATACTTGATTGGATCCATCTTTGATATCAACAGAGTAGTGTGAGTCAACATATACTGTCTCAGCCGGCGAGCAGCCCATGCCAAAGCGCAAAAAGTTTTCTCAAGCAGTGGGTATCGGGTCTCACAGTCGGTAAACTTTTTTCTAAGGTAATAAATAGCATGCTCTTTTCGGCCAGACTCGTCATGTTGACCCAGCACACACCCCATTGAGTTATCGAGTACTGTCAAGTATAAGATCAAAGGTCTCCCTTCAACTGGAGGCATCAGAATAGGTGGCTCTTGGAGATACTCTTTGATTCTTTCGAAAGCGGCTTGGCATTCATCGTTCCAACGTACCACTTGATCTTTCTTCAGTAGCTTGAAGATTGGTTCACAAGTAGCAGTCAAGTGCGAGATGAATCGGGCAATGTAGTTCAGACGTCCTAGAAAGCCTATGACTTCTTTCTCTGTTCTGGGAGCTGGCATTTCTTGTATAGCTTTCACCATTGCCGGATCCCCTTGAATACCTTTGTCGCTTACGACGAAACCTAACAGTTTACCAGATCTCACCCCGAAGGTGCACTTGTTTTGGGTTTAACCTCAGCTTGTACAACTTCAGCCTGTCAAACAGCTTCTGCAGATGGTCAAGGTGCTCTTCCTCATTCTGGGACCTTGCGATCATATCATCGACATAAACCTCTATTTCATGATGGATCATGTCATGAAACAAAGCAACCATGGCACGCTGATACGTTGCCCCAGCGTTCTTCAGTCCAAAAGGCATGACCTTGTAACAAAAGGTACCCCACTGAGTAACAAAGGTTGTCTTCTCCATGTCTTCGGGAGCCATCTTGATCTAATTATAATCGGAGAAACCATCCATAAAGGAGAATACCTTGTGCTGAGCAGTGTTGTCGACCAGAACGTCGATATGAGGTAGAGGGAAATCATCCTTGGGGCTAGCCCTGTTCAAATCCCTATAGTCGACACACATTCGAACCTTACCATCTTTCTTCGGCACTGGAACCACATTGGAAACCCACTGAGGGTAAGAAGTCACTGCTAGAAAACTGGCGTCAAACTGTTTCATAACTTCAGCCTTGATTTTCTCAGACATCTCTGGGCGCATTCGACGAACCTTCTGCTTTATTGGAGGACAGTCTTCCTTAGTAGGAAATCGGTGAACCATAATATCAGTATCCAAACCAGGCATATCTTCGTAAGACCAGGCGAAGATCTCAACATAGTCATGCAACATCTGAATCAACCGTTACTTCACACTAAGCTCCAGATTTAAACCGATCCTGACTTCTTTCTTGTTTATCTCAGTACCCAGATTCACTGATTCCACCGACTCTTCGTGTGGTTGAATAACCCTCTCTTCTTGGAGTAACAGTCTTGCAAGTTTACCAGGAACTTTGCAATCATCTTCACCTTCGTCTTCGGCTAAGTTGATCGGATTTTCGAAGTCATAACTGGCAATAGCAGAGTCGTTACCAGTGAGATCCAAAGTGGATGTGGACTTGTATATGTGAGTGTGTGTAAAATAGTTATTTTGCAATATATAATAAAGAAAAACAAGGAGCGCAAAATTTGAAATGCAAGAACGTCCAATGCTTTTATTAATGATATATGAAAATGACACACATAAAGCCCTCACAAATGAAGCCACGATGCCCCGGGTAAGACATCGGGCCATAAAGTTTAAAACATTGTTTCTTACAAATTCAAAACAAAAAGTTTCATTACTGGGTAACAAAAGTAATAGGGATGAAGTCCTTTGCTGTCCAGTTGCATTGTCTACCGTCGGTCGTAGGATAGATCCAGCTGTTGAATTCAGACTCTTCTACATCGTCTTCAATGGCATTCACTCCCGAATTGCTGATGAACACGGGAGGTCTTCCGATCCGTGCATTCCGAACTGCCCTTTGAGCTTCTGCAGTGAAACCCAAACCAAACTTGTTAGTCTTCTGTGTAAAATCAGGGAGTCAGGCCCAATTTGCACTTCCACCTTTCTCAACAACAGCCCGGGTGTGATACGGTGGGAGAACTGACTTGGGATTTGCGTTTGTTTTCGCACTTGTTCGGTTTAGCAAGAGTCGCCACCGACTTTTTATTTTATCCTAAGGAAAGGTCAAAAATCACAGGAAAGACCTTTGAAATTTTTTCGTGGGTTCGGGGGGTAGATTATGAAAAGGGAAGGTGCTAGCACCCTTTTCATCCATGGTTATCCATGGGCTCTTAGTTACTTGTTTTAGATCACTTGCCTTTGCTTTTCAATTGCTTGAAATAGTGCTTTGTGTGTGTGGTTTTGAAAATGTTTTGAAAAAGATGCCTTGTCTAGGCAACCTTTGTAATGATTCTTGTTTGAATATATACAAAGGTGTGTGTCTTTTTGAAAAGATAATTCAATGTTTTGAAAGTTGTTTGGAAATTGTTTTTGAAGTTGTGTTGTGAAGTGTGTTTGAAAAATGGCAAGGAGGTTTTGCAAGATTTTTGATCAAGTAACTAAGAGTTGATCTACCCTATTTTACTCAAAGATTTTTCTTATGTTTTAACCCTTTTAACAGTGTTGTTTCACCATTGTGTTTGATGAACAACCTTGTGTTAGGATGTTAAACGGGACAGGCACGAGTCATCGTATACAATCATTGGAGGCAACTTGTGAGACGCTCTAAATATTTTGTAAGGGACGAGATCGTTTTATCTAAGGCAACATCGAGGGTCATAGAGGGACTACGATCTTTGTTTATCGAAGGGACATTTGCTAGAGTGTCTCATACTCGAGGGACATGATTGCATTTTCCGAGGCAACAAACGAGGTTACCCTAGAGGTGCAAGTGTGAATTGTGTATTGATTTTCATGCATTTATCTTGTATTAGGTTATCTAGCGGTTGATTTTGAATCTTCGCATACAAACCGTAATTACTATACAGTATATGAAAAGCGATAAATTGCGGGAATTTAAAGTCTAAGTTATTACAAATAAGTATCCGGGGATGGGGGTACAAATGTTTACAAATGGGGATGAGTCTTATCAGAATAGTAATGTCCAAATATTATGTTACAATCAAATCGAACCATTGCATTCTCAATGTAAAAATATAACAAGGTATAAGAAATAAAGAGAATCAAAAGTGTTGTGAAATGCATATGGTTATTTACAAATGATCAAAATATTAACCTAATGCAAATTAAGTGTTATTATTTTTTGTGTTTTTGTTAGTTTTATATAAACAAAAAGTTTTTAAAGAAAGAATTGTTTTTAGGTTAAAATTTTATTATTTATGCATTTTTTAAAGAAAACTCTATTATTGTTGTATGACAAATTGATTAGTAATTAAAAAATATGTTAAGACAAATTAAAATAATTACTTATCAAAATAATAAAAAAGGGATTAAAAAAGAAAAGTAAAAGAATGAAAAGGGGTGAAGGTGATGGGCCTAAGGGTTAGCACTTGGCCCAAATAAAACAAAGATTTGGTTAAAAGGAGGGGGGTGTAGGCTGAAAATCATTGGGTTTAAGGGTTTTGGTTTGTGTGGCAGAAGCCCAATTTCAACGTTCAAGTTTTTGTTAGGGCTTGCATTTGTTTTGCTCAGAATCTAGGGCTTGGTTTTGTACAGCGGCGCCTCCTTCCATCTTCTTCGCCTCTCACCTTCTTCATCATTCTCAGCCATGAATTTTTGACTAACCCTTCAACCTTCCTGTTGCCAGAGCGCTACCACCCATCTTCTCTTCCACGACGGCACGGGATGACGGTTCGAAAGGTACCTTTTTTTATCTTATTCTGGATGCGTTCTTTACAGTTTGTATGGTTAATCTTGTATGTTTTATTGTTTGCAAAGCTTTGATCTTTGGTGTTTTGGTGTTTATGATATGAGATGCAGAAAAAAGAAAGAGGGAAAATTATACCTTGATGACTTCGTTCTGTAAGACGATGGAGGGAGAGGAATGTGGGATTGGCGGCGCTCTCAGGTGGCCGGAGGAGGGAGAGTGTGGTGAAGCTGCTTGCTTTCTGGTATTTTGTATCTTTCTCTTTGTTTTGTGATGGACCCTAATTCTGAAAACACTTGTTCATTCGTTTTTGACTCTCTTGGGCTTTGTTGATTCTGATTGATGATGAACTTTGATTCTGAAGGTTGTTGATTTGGCTATTTTTATTGATGAATATTAATTCTGAAACTTGCTTATTGTTGACTTCCTTTCTGTTGCCTTTCGATGATGAATTCGTTCTGAGATTGCTTGTTTGGTCTTTTCACTTCTAACTTCTTCCTCTTTGTGGGTTTTGTTGGTTTTCAATGATGAGCTTCAATCTGAGATATTTCTATTGTTGTTGTGATATTTGGTGTTTGGATTTGTTGATGGATTCTGAGATCACTTGCTTCTGAGTTGTTTTTCTTTGAAGGCAAGTTTATGTGATTTGTTGTTGATTTGTGGTTTGTTTGAGTTTTGGTTTTGACAGGTTTTTGCAAGTTTGATAACTTGCAGACTTGGCTTTTGTTGTGCAAGTTTTTTATGGTTTTGCAAGTTTGAGACTTGCTTGTTTGGTAAGGAAGGAAGGTTGGTGTTCTGCAGTTTGAACTGGCTTTTGTTGTGCAAGTTTGTATGGTACAGGCAGGCTTTTGTAGGTTTGTTTGTCTGGTACAGGCAGGCTTGAGTTTGGCTTGAGTTTTAACAGGTGTTTGCTTGTTTGTGGTGCTTGTGCTTACAAGCCCATTTGTAGGTTATAACAGGTTTGAAGGCTTTTTTAGTTGCAGTTTGAACTGGCTTTAGACAGGCTTGTTGTGCTTGCTTATTTTGGACAGGTTTAAGGCAGGCTTGTTGTGCTTGCTTGTTTGGTTTGAGTTTGTTAGTTTGGTACATGCAGGTTTTCTACTGGTTTTAGGCAGGCTTGTTGTGCTTGCTTGAAGGCAGGTTATGCTTGAGCTTTGCTTTCCTTTACAGGTTTTCCAAGTGTGAGAACTTGAAGTTATGCAGGTTGTCTTGCTTCTGGTTTGTTGTGTATTTTTGGTTCTGAAGGCAGACTTGGAGTTATGCAGGTTGGAAGTTATGCCCCCTTGAAGGCTTGTTACTTCTGTGGGTTTTTATGCAGGTTTTTGGACTTGCATTTTGCTTGCAGTTCAGTTTGTGGTTTTCCCTGTGTTCTCTCCCCCTTTTAACTGTTAGAACAATGTTATATTTATTTATCCTCTAAGCCTGCCAAAAACTGCAAACCTGTTTCACTCTCTCTTTTCTCTCTCCATAAAAGCATATTTAATTGCTTAAAGTACTTTTATTCTGAAAAGTTATTGTTGGCCAGGAAATGATGAAACGTTTTGACAAGCTGCTTGCTTGCATCTTGGTTTTCCTCTACATTCTGTACTTTCTTCCAGATTTTCTGCATTGTTCTTTTTGATAGCTTGTATGCAGTTTTTCTGTTTTGACAGCTTCTTGACAGCTTGTGTGACAGTTTGTGCAACTTGGTTTGCTTTGTTTGACATTGTGCAGCTTAGTTGACAATTTGTGCAACTTAGTTTGCAGTTTGTGCAACTTGGTTTGGCATTTCAGTTTGACATTGTACAGCTTGGTGTACTTTTATGCAGCCTTGTGCCTTGTATTATATGCTTGCAAAAAATAATTTTACTTTCCTCTTTGTGAACCAAGAAGAGAAATCTTCTTGTGATTTGCAAAGAAAACGAGTAAAACATGATGAAAACCAAAACAATCTGATTCCGACCAACAATCTTTAATGATGAGCTTTTATTTATCTGTCTGAAAATGCTTTTCAATTTAACCGTATTGACTTATTTTTCTGTCTTTGCAGGTAAATACCAGTTGGGGTAAGGGAAGCAGCAGTAGAAGATAGAAGACTTTAAGAGACTTAGATTTTAAATTTATCTTCTTTTTCAATTATTGTAATAAATATCATTGTAAATATTGTAAATAAATTTACAGTATCCAAATAACATTTGTAACAACAATTAAAAATAAATAAAAATCTTTGTCAGATAATTCTTTATTTCTTCTGCACTGTTTATTTAATTATTTAAATCTCTTGAATTAAAATGACTGGAAATGCATCCCAATTATTTTAACTTAGATAAAATAAATAATCAACAAACGTTGTAGTCTCACAACCTTGCATTAACCATAATACGCCCGACATTCCAATCAATCACATGCTTTGCACAGTTAAACAAACAAACATCCATACACCTTTCACTTTACTTGATCAAACCAATGCTTCAAACTTTCAATCAGAAGCCTCGGCTCCTAGTCCAGATGTTTAGGCTTTGAGAAACAAACAACAATCTTGAACAAGCGTCAAAATAATGTGACAGTTAATTGAAATACTGTGGATTCAAATTCTTTTGAGACAAACGAGTGAAAAACCCTAATTCCAGATTTGTCGTCAAAGAAAAGTCCGCTTGATCAAACCCTGAGCCAAACTCAACCAAATCAATAGAAACCCTAATTTTGGATAGACTGATAAGAAAAATCTATTTGAATGATTCGAAATCAATAGAAACCCTAATTTTGGATAGACTGATAAGAAAAATCTGTTTGACTGATTCGAAATCAATGGAAACCCTAATTTTGGATTAACTGACTCAAAATCAATGGAAATCCTAATTTTGGATAGACTGATAAGAAAAGTCTGTTTGACTGATTCTTGAGCCAATCTGAAAAATCAGGGAAAACCCGAAGCTGTGATTTCTTGTGGAAAAGTGAGGGCAAATTTTGGGGTACAACAGTTGCCCCTGTTCAATCTTCTTGAACCTGAAGAGTTAGATTGGCAGTTTTGCCGTTCGCGACTCGAAGGTAAAAGAAGATTGGACACTAGAGTGCCCAAAAAATTTGCACTCGTCAAAGCGTAGTTGAGGGAATGGGCTTAAAGATGCCATTTGGAGATGTGACAGAATCTCGTCGGAGATGGGCTTAAAGATGCCATCTGGAGAATGTTTGTTGAACTGTATGTTGTTGGTGAGTGGGTGAGTATCAGAAAGGTATCCATGGTTGGAACATCCCTGAACTGGGGGTCTGAATAAGCAATAGATTGACATCCGTGTTTGGAGTGTATCTGTAAACTATTTTCAGAAGTTGAAGTTGAATAAGCGATAGATTAACATCCGTGTTTGGAGGCATCCGTAAACTGTTTTCAAAAGTTAAAGTCTGTATGGGTAGCAGAATGACTTCCGTGGCGATTGCACTGGGGAGAATCAAACTGCTGGTGTAAAAGACAAAATGGCATCCGTGTCTGGCGCGTATATGAACTTTGAGGTTGATAGTTGAATCTAAATGAGGGATAGAATGGTCGCCGTGTTTGGGGCGTATCTAGCCTGTATCGGATTGCTGAAGTCTGAAAGAGTAATAGAATGACCGCCGTGTCTAGGGTGTATCCGTACTGTATCTGAACAATGGTTAACAAAAGCCTTTTAATCTTATCCTAAAAAGGGTAAAATTTTAGCTAAAACACCAAGTTATGCTGCATGGTATATATGATGCAATGAATTGTGTTTCATCAATGTTTATGATATACGAATGAAATGGATGCGCATGTAAGTTGAATAGCTGTCTTGCTTGAAGAATATAAATCCTGGATAATGAAATCTTTGACTGCTGCCAGGGAAAGTAAATCCTTGACTGCTGCAGGGGATTGCAAGTCCTTTGATCATTAAAAATGAGAAGTCCCGGGACCACTGTTGGGGAATCAGGAGTTTGGGTTGTATGCCAATCTACTGAGGATCCCTGTTTTGAGGAGATCTGAATACTCTGTGAGGGGATGAGAATAAGAGTCTTCATTGTGCTTGGGGAATAAGAATTATGTGGGGAATAGCCATACTGTTGAGGAATGGCCATCCTGTTGGAGAGTAAAAACTCAGGACTCTGGGAAAAGCTTATTCCTGTCTGGAAGAAGTTCAGGTTTAGGTTGTATGCCGCTTTAAGAATGAGAAACTTCATTCTATCGGGAATATCAGGAAGTTGAATTGTATGTTATAGGTGAAAGGATGAGAAGCAGGAAGGTATATGCGTTTGGAGCATCTCTGGGCTGAGGATAAATTCTGAATGAGTGACAGAATGGCAACCGTGTCTTGAGCGTATCTGGACTGTATCGGAAGTTGAGATCTGTATGAGTAGCAGAATGACTTCCGTGTCTGGAGTGTATCTGAAACTGTAACTGGGACCTGAATAAGTGACAGAATGGCAACTGTGTCTGAAGCGTATCTGGACTGTATCTGAAGTTGAGATCTGTATGAGTAGCAGAATGACTTCCGTGTCTGGAGTGTATCTGAAACTGTAACTGGGATCTGAATAAGTGACAGAATGGCAACCGTGTCTGGAGCGTATCTGGACTGTATCTGAAGTTGAGATCTGTATGAGTAGCAGAATGACTTCCGTGTCTGGAGTGTATCCGAAACTGTAATTGGGACCTGAATAAGTGACAGAATGGCAACCGTGTCTGGAGCGTATCTGGACTGTATCTGAAGTTGAGATCTATATGAGTAGCAGAATGACTTCCGTGTCTGGAGTGTATCTGAAACTGTAACTGGGATCTGAATGAGTGACATAATGGCAACCGTGTCTGGAGCGTATCTGGACTGTATCGGAAGTTGATATATGTATGAGTAGCAGAATGACTTCCGTGTCTAGAGTGTATCTGAAATTGTAACTAGGACCTGAATAAGTGACAGAATGACAACCGTGTCTGGAGCGTATCTGGACTGTATATGAAGTTGAGATCTGTATGAGTAGTAGAATGACTTCCGTGTCTGGAGTGTATCTGAAACTGTAACTGGGATCTGAATAAGTGACAGAATGGCAACCGTGTCTGGAGCGTATCTGGACTGTATCTGAAGTTGAGATCTGTATGAGTAGCAGAATGACTTCTGTGTCTGGAGTGTATCCGAAACTGTAATTGGGACCTGAATAAGTGACAAAATAGCAACCGTGTATGGAGCATATTTGGACTGTATCTGAAGTTGAGATCTGTATGAGTAGCAGAATGACTTCCGTGTCTGGAGTGTATCTGAAACTGTAACTGGGATCTGAATAAGTGACAGAATGGCAACCGTGTCTGGAGCGTATCTGGAATGTATCTGAAGTTGAGATCTGTATGAGTAGCAGAATGACTTCCGTGTCTGGAGTGTATCCGAAACTGTAACTGGGACCTGAATAAGTGATAGAATGGCAACCGTGTCTGGAGCATATCTGAACTGTATCTGAAGTTGAGATCTGTATGAGTAGCAGAATGACTTTCGTGTCTGGAGTGTATCTGAAACTGTAACTGGGATCTGAATGAGTGACAGAATGGCAACCGTGTCTAGAGCGTATCTGGACTGTATCTGGTGTTGAGATCTGTATGAGTAGCAGAATGACTTCCGTGTCTGGAGTGTATCTGAAACTGTAACTGGGATCTGAATAAGTGACAGAATGGCAACCGTGTCTGGAGCGTATCTGGTGTTGAGAGATTTCTTAAAATCTTAACTGGACTGCCCCAGGTTTAATGGACTTTGAAAGATTTGTTGAAATCTTGACTGGACTGCCCCATATTTGTTGGACAATACCAAACCAAGTCTCTTTTTGTTGACGGGAGATTTTTGCAACGAGAGTATCATCCCACTTGAAGTGATTTTCCTCACTGAGAGAGCTTTCGTTCCTCCGAACATTCACTGTATGAATTTCTTTGTTGTTAAACAAGTAAACCATGTGCAAACAATGATATTCAAATAATTCAAAGTTTATGCTTGTCTCGAAGTTTTGAAAAATGCGTTTTTTAGCAGAAAACTTTTTATAAGACAAATTCAACACAAGATTTTAGGGCAAAGCCTTACAGGAGTCAGGATACCTTTTGTAACAGTATGCTTTCGAACTAACCCATGCTTCAATTGGGACTTTTGAAGGGTTGTAACGTGGCTTGGTTCATGGTTTAAGAAACAAAGGATAAAGGCTCAAAGTATATTTGTTCCCACCCTCTCTTCGTGATGTCCTTCAGTCCTAAACTCAGTTAATTATGCGTCGAACTCTATTCGAGTTTGGAACGACATTTTGGTGATGGTTCACACCAGTTGAATTTTACGGAAGGCAGTCATCATTTTTGCAACATTTTTTCATGTTATTGAGTATTTATAATGACCTCTTCCTTTTGATTCGTTATCCCTAACTTTTGCCTGACTGTTCCTGTTTTCGAGATCACAGTCAGCGGGATGCCCCAGCTTTCTTAAGCCTCCTTTATAGGTTTTGGCTCAGTGGGTTTTTCTCTTTTGAGAGATAATGAATGCCTATGAGATAAGGAACCATCACTGTCTTTTGGTTCCAAAGGAATGTTTTTGATGTCATTCGTTGTATTACGAACTGAGAGTTTGCGACTTCAATGCACATCTTTTTTGAACTAACTGAGAGACTACCCTGCCCCAGGTTTAAATCAAAGGTTTCAATTTGTTTAAAAACAGAAAACTCCTACTTCTTTGGCTCGAAGGGGTTGACTAGGGATTATCTTCCTTATAACTCCGGTGTTTAGGATTTGAAAGAAATGTCTGTACATCGTCAGCAAGGTCTGTTCAAAATCATACTGTATGAGATTATGGTATTGTTTCGTCATCCTCCCTCTAAAGGCTTGTAACTTTTTATCAAGAGTTAAATATCATAAAGAAAGCATAAGAATAGTGAAAATGAATGGATGAATTCAAGACAAACATATGCAATGCATTAATGAAACAGAGTTTGACATCAACAGATAATTGTTTGAATAACAAAAGAAGTTACAACTTGAAAATTCAAATGGAACAAAAGTCTCTTGGTTCGAGCTTTGTCATTTCAAATGGAGAACCCTTAGCGGAATATTTTCATCTCGCCATCCGGCATGAATTCCAGCGCTCCTTCGTCAATCAAGTCTTGGATCTTATTTTTCAAAGCCCAACAGTCATCGGTGTCATGTCTAGGACTATGGGAGTGGTATACACAAAATGCGTCGGGGTGATAACTAGGAGTAGAGGTATTGGGCTTCCGAATAGGATCCCTTAAAGCAAGCAGGTTGACCTCCAACAAGCGTTTCAGTATTAGGGATGATGGTATGTCAGTCTCAGAGAAATGTCTTCCAGACGTATTTTGCTTATGCCGATCACCCCGTTGACGTTGGCGAGGTTGTTGTTGGGCTTGTGACCCTGAAGCAAGTTGGGGAGCTTTTCCCTTGTCTTCTTGTCTCAAAGGGGGGTGAATGATGACTTGATCTTCAACCTTAGATGTTTTCCCCACTTGGTTGTCTCGAAGTAGTTTGTTGACGAGAACCCTGAGCTCCTCTTGTCTTTGAGCCAAGTCTTGAATGAGAGCCATTTGGCCCACCAGTTGTCCCATCATCTGGATCTTCATTGTTTCCAGCTCAAACTGCAGTTCCTCCAACTGATCATTCCTGATACTTCTTGAATTCCCTAGGACCATGCCCCTTATGAGGAGAGCTTTCACTTCTTCTTGCCCCTGGGACAGGTTCAAGAACATTTCTTGAAGTTGAGCATTTTGATCCTGGATATCTTTGATAGTCCTCTCTAGAGCCATCTCTACTGAAATAAACAGTAGGAGAATAAGGAAACCTGAAAAGTAAAACTTGTTACGATGCAATGCATGATATGTGGATGCATGTTTTCAAGGATCTCTCGGGGTAAACACAAGAAAATGTTAGAGGTTGAACTTTGATCAACATCTTTGATTGGAGAACTTTGTAATGGTGGATGTCTTTCCACGAGAATCAAGCTCACCATGTCGAGTGGGTCATAGCCCCTGATTCAAGTTGTTGCACTTGATCTTTGACAGCGTCTGTTCAGAGGAAAACCCTCTTTCCTTTTGGTAGATGTCTGGTTCAACGTGACCCTGCATCAAAGGACCCTCAAGATCTTTGAAATGGTTATTGAAAATGCTATGATATGATGTTATGATATTATGTACATGTATGCAAAAGTAAGCTAGTGTATATACAGGTAATCATATTCACACAAAGCAGACAAGTCCTTAGGTTTAGGCTTGCATGGGGTTTGTAGGTAAGTGCCCTCTTGAAGTTAGTTGGCTCAACCTGTCCTAAAATAGAAACCGGGTTCTAAGGAGCTCAATATCACTGGATTATTTTCTGTGTTCATTGTTTTAGTTTAGCCACTTAACTAGCTACCAAAATATTCCAAGAAAACAATCCTCAATGAGTGTAGTATCGAGTATTTACCAACTTCGGACTGCACCAAAGTCGGTCACCTCACTACCCCTAAAAAGGCCAAGATGGTCAAGTAAGGTTCTAAAGTCCATTGATGCTTCATGACACCACGCGGCGGCCCCGTACTCTCCTTGATTCAACTCAAGGGTTACCAGTACCAACCAAAGTGCCACATCAACGTAGCTACTGTTTCAACCATGTTAGTATACCCCGCACAGTTCCCTCACAGTTTATTGCTACTTACCTAAAAAGGTGCCCCATATCCGGGTGTAGGATTTAAAACAAACCCAAACAAAGAACCCAAAAAGTAAAGCAATCAAAGCAATCAAAGTAAGCATGTATAGGTGATCTAAAACCCTAAGGTAACCCCACTTTTAGAAATACTCCCCAGCAGATTCGCCAGTTCTGTGATACGGTGAGAGAACTGACTTGGGATTTGCGTTTGTTTTCGCACTTGTTCGGTTTAGCAAGAGTCGCCACTGACTTTTTATTTTATCCTAAGGAAAGGTCAAAAAGCACAGGAAAGACCTTTGAGATGTTTTCGTGGGTTCGTGGGGTAGATTATGAAAAGGGAAGGTGCTAGCACCCTTTTCATCCATGGTTATCCATGGGCTCTTAGTTACTTATTTTAGATCACTTGCCTTTTCTTTTCAATTGCTTGAAATAGTGCTTTGTGTGTGTGGTTTTGAAAATGTTTTGAAAAAGATGCCTTGTCTAGGCAACCTTTGTAATGATTCTTGTTTGAATATATACAAAGGTGTATGTCTTTTTGAAAAGATAATTCAATGTTTTGAAAGTTGTTTGGAAATTGTTTTTGAAGTTGTGTTGTGAAGTGTGTTTGAAAAATGGCAAGGATGTTTTGCAAGATTTTTGATCAAGTAACTAAGAGTTGGTCTACCCTATTTTACTCAAAGATTTTTCTTATGTTTTAACCCTTTTAACAGTGTTGTTTCACCATTGTGTTTGATGAACAACCTTGTGTTAGGATGTTAAACGGGACAGACACGGGTCATCGTATACAATCATTGGAGGCAACTTGTGAGACACTCTAGCAATTTTGTAAGGGACGAGATCGTTTTATCTAAGGCAACATCGAGGGTCATCGAGGGACTACGATCTTTGTTTATCAAAGGGACATTTGCTAGAGTGTCTCATACTCGAGGGACATGATTGCATTTTCCGAGGCAACAAGCGAGGTTACCCTAGAGGTGCAAGTGTGAATTGTGTATTGATTTTCATGCATTTATCTTGTATTAGGTTATCTAGCGGTTGATTTTGAATCTTCGTATACAAACCCTAATTACTATACAGTATATGAAAAGCGATAAATTGCGGGAATTTAAAGTCTAAGTTATTACAAATAAGTATCCGGGGATGGGGGTACAAATGTTTACAAATGGGGATGAGTCTTATCAGAATAGTAATGTCCAAATATTATGTTACAACCAAATCGAACCAACGCATTCTCAATGTAAAAATATAACAAGGTATAAGAAATAAAGAGAATCAAAAGTGTTGTGAAATGCATATGGTTATTTACAAATGATCAAAATATTAACCTAATGCAAATTAAGTGTTATTATTTTTTGTGTTTTTGTTAGTTTTATATAAACAAAAAGTTTTTAAAGAAAGAATTGTTTTCAGGTTAAAATTTTATTATTTATGCATGTTTTAAAGAAAACTCTATTATTGTTGTATGACAAATTGATTAGTAATTAAAAAATATGTTAAGACAAATTAAAATAATTACTTATCAAAATAATAAAAAAGGGATTAAAAAAGAAAAGTAAAAGAATGAAAAGGGGTAAAGGTGATGGGCCTAAGGGTTAGCACTTGGCCCAAATAAAACAAAGATTTGGTTAAAAGGAGGGGGGTGTAGGCTAAAAATCATTGGGTTTAAGGGTTTTGGTTTGTGGGGCAGAAGCCCAATTGCAACGTTCAAGTTTTTGTTAGGGTTTGCATTTGTTTTGCTCAGAATCTAGGGCTTGGTTTTGTACAGCGGCGCCTCCTTCCATCTTCTTCGCCTCTCACCTTCTTCATCGTTCTCAGCCATGAATTTCTAACTAACCCTTCAACCTTCCTGTTTCCAGAGAGCTACCACCCATCTTCTCTTCCACGACGGCACGAGATGACGGTTCGAAAGGTACCCTTTTTTATCTTATTCTGGATGCGTTCTTTACAGTTTGTATGGTTAATCTTGTACGTTGTATTGTTTGCAAATCTTTGATCTTTGGTGTTTTGGTGTTTATGATATGAGATGCAGAAAAAATAAAGAGGGAAAATTATACCTTGATGACTTTGTTCTGTAAGACGATGGAGGGAGAGGAATGTGGGATTGGCGGCGCTCTCAGGTGGCCGGAGGAGGGAGAGTGTGGTGAAGCTGCTTGCTTTCTGGTATTTTGTATCTTTCTCTTTGTTTTGTGATGAACCCTAATTCTGAAAGCACTTGTTCATTCATTTCTGACTCTCTTGGGCTTTGTTGATTCTGATTGATGATGAACTTTGATTCTGAAGGTTGTTGATTTGGCTATTTTTATTGATGAATATTAATTCTGAAACTTGCTTATTGTTGACTTCCTTTCTGTTGCCTTTTGTGATCGGTGGGAACGAGAATTGACTGTTTTGAAATGCTGGTTCGCGTTTGCGTTTGTTTTTGCAAAATGTCGCGGTAAGCAAGAGTCGCCACCGTCTTTTATTTTATCCAACAAGGAAAGGACAAAAGCACAGAAAAATTCCTTTTTGAGATTGTTGTACCCCAAAATTTGCCCTCCCATATTCTTCAAGATTTGGCAAAATCAAGCTTCAAAATCTCTCAAAGGGTTGCACAGTCCAATTGCCTCCTAACACAGTCAAAATTAGGGTTTTGGTTCTTGCAAAGAAATTGAGGTTTCCAAGGGTCCAATCAAGTCTCATGTGCCCATATACATTGTCAAGCATCCATATGTCAAGTTTCAAGACTCACAGCATCAAAATGCACAGTCAAAAATCCTAATTGCTCTACAGTCAACTACAGGGGCAAAATGGTCATTTGACAGTCAAAAGTCAAAAATTTTGGTCAACATCTTATTTTGAAGCCACAATCATCATTTGATCAATTCTTGATCATGATTCTACAAGTATGGCTCAAAAGTCTCAAGATGCAAAAGTTTCTATTTTTGGACAGCTGAAAAGTCAACTGCAAATTGACCAAGGCATAACTTCTTCATGGTTTATCAGAAAAATTCCATCCAATGCTCATTTTGAAGGGGAAGACATTTCATACAACTCATCTTCACACTCCAAGTCCAAGAAATGCTCTCACAAAAAGTTATCAATTTCAACATTATAGGTCATTTTCAAAAGTCAACAAAAAGGCACTTTAAGTCAAAGACCATAACTTGAGATTGGTAAATCAAAATGACATGGGACCAAAGGCATTGGTTAGAGGACTTCAAGACCTTTCCAAAATGTCCAAGAACATGTTCATAGCTTCAAAATTGAGCAAGATATGCATTGGAGAAGTTGGGAAATTTTTGGGAATTTTCAAAAGTCAACTTTACCTAAAACACTTCAAATTTGCTAATGGGCCTCAAATTCTTCCTTGAATCATTACCCAAAGCCTATGCACGACCCATTGAGCTTAAAAGGATTTATTTTATTATTTTTAATTAATTAATTGAATTTTTATTCTTATTAATTCATTTAATTAGTTTTAATTGTAGAAAAATATCAAATAATGGTTGTCAAATCTTTTTATGCAGCAAATATACTCCACACATGCTAAGGATTTCGTGCATCAATCAACAAGACAAGATCTTCCATAATTGGCAAAGTTTCCATGGAAAAAGATTGAAAAAAGATATGATTAGCAATCAAAGATTCAAGTCATCAATTCATGGATTCATGGGCTTTATTTTGACCTAATTTGCTTCACATACTTATGTAAGAGTGAACCCTATTCAGAAAGACACGAAAAAGATGCTCATGCTCCATAACCAAATTGCAAAATTTCAACAAAAACTTGGAAACTGATTTCATAGTTGGAGGACAATTCAAAGCCAAAAAAGGATTCCAATACGTTGCCTGAGTCTCCAGGAAGCGTTTGCAATCAAGAATCAATCCTAACACGCGAAGAATTGAAGAACACGAGCCATACGGTTTGCTTTGTTTTCCAATTTGACATATCATGATTCATGTGCTTTTAATTGGTTTTCTCGTTTGATTTACACTAATAGGTACCTTCTGAAGCGATTGGTATAAGTTAATTGACCTAACGCTGCCTGAATCCAAATCTACCATGGACGAAAATTAGGTTTTCAGAAGCTTCAAATTAGGGCTTTAAGTATCAGGAAAAATTGGACTAAGCCATGACCATGGTTGAATTCGTCAAGGCCAGAAGAATTCAACCAACATCTCGCGCTCAATTTATGTTGATTCCTCTTCTATTCGCTATTTTTCATTATTCCACTTAGTGGGGGTTTAAAACCCCCGCTACTTGTTTCATGTTTGCAGGAAGAACAAGGAAGAAGATGGATGTGGCATTACATGACTGGGGCATTCAAATCTTGGCGCGGGTTTTTTAATGTTTCAGCATAATTGAGTTTTTCATATATATTAATTGTTGTCTATTATATATACAAACGCGTTAATTGGCTCAGTTGGTAGAGGATGTGTATTGCAACCATTGGGACCTGAGTTCGATTCCCAGGTCCCCCATATATTCTTCATAATTTTTGTTCTAACACGTTCAGGTACATCACTCATCCAATATCCCACCATGCATCCTCACGCCTAAGGCTGCCACACGCTTATGATGATCAATCTGAAGGCCACAGAATGAGGTCTATCATACGCCTGGGTCAACCAACGTGCACATGATCCCTGAAAAGTCAGCAAGGCCTTTGTTCTGATGGGCCAGAATTGCACAATTAACCTCCATATGGGCCTGACACCCCCCCTTGGCTTGCATATTTTTTTAATTTAATTTTATTTTCTTTCTAATTATTTTTAATTGTTTTAATTGTTTTCATTAATTCACCATTAATCAACTTTTCATGATAAAATCAGAAAAAATCAAAATTGTAAAATATGTTTAATTATTATTAATTTCACCATTAAAATATTTTTGTAAATAAATTTCAATAACTAACTTAGTTAAATTAGGTTTTAATTTTGACACTTTCCTTAATAAATAAAAAATGCATAGAATTAGTTTTTTTTGACATTTTATCTTTTTCTTAATTAATTTTTCCTCATTATTTATTATTATTATTAATTATTATTTTTGTAAATAAACATGTAAATTAATTAATTAGCGTAAATTAGGTTAACTTTAATATTTTCTTTAATAACTAAAAATAATCTAGAATTAGGGTTTCCTTGTAAATTCTTTTCTTTATTTCAAAAAACATAAAAAAAACACTTTTCTTTAATTAAATAATTAAATAGACTTTAATTTCATTTAATTTCAAGCAAAGGGTCAAAACCCTCGGACGTTCAATTAATTCTTTTCGCGCATTTATTTTCTTTTAGTGATTATTATGTAACTGCTTTCTGGATGTAATAGTAATTAGGTATTTATTTACTTTCCGCATCCTTTATCAAAAAACGGGTCTTTGTATTTTGGCGATGTATAGACCCACGCCTTGTAATAGCGTAGCTTTTATCTTTCCGTCTTTTAATTTTCCGCACTCTTAAATTCTAACTTTGTATGAAAGAATGTATGCTAACTAAAAATAACTCGTAGCTCACAAATGCATGATCAAAAGATAAATGCTAAACTGAAAATAAACACACAAATTCACACACCACTCTTAGGGTACGCCTCACTGTTGCCTTGCCTTCGAAACGTGGTCGTCGAGTATAGGACGTTTTAGTAAGTCCTTATGTCCATGATCAATGGCATAGGGGTAGCTTCTAAGGTGTCCTACTGTTGCTCTGGTGACCACACTGTCCCTACAATCGAATTGACCCGAACACCTCCAACGGTGGTGCTACCTACTTCTCAATGGTGGGATGGCACTACCTTAAGGACATTTACATAGCCTAATTCCTTAGGGTAGGTGGATGACTCATAGTTACTTGCTCTATTTAAAAACAAATCAAAAAACTCTTTTCACACCGACACTTTCAAAAAGCTTTCAAAACAATTTTTCAAACACTCTTGAGGACTGATACAAGAGTCATTCTGAAATCTTTTAACGAAACTTTTTCAAAACCCACTCACAATTGAAAAGCAAACACTTTTGAAAACACAAATGAGCAAGTATCTAAGAGCCCATGGATAACCATGGATAGAAAGGGTGCTAACACCTTCCCTTTATATAAATCTACCTCCCGAACCGAGAAACTATCTCATAAGGAATTTTGCTGTGCTTTTGTCCTGTCCATGTTGGAGAAAATAAAAGACGGTGGCGACTCTTGCTTACCGCGACATTTCGCGAACCAACTTAAAAACAGTCAGTTCTATTTCCATCGATCACATAGATGTTTCTCGGGTTCGGGAGGTAGATTATAGAAAGGGAAGGTATTAGCACCCTTTCTATCAGTGGTTATCCACGGGCTCTTAGGTACTTGCTCACTATGTTTTCAAAAGGTTTGCTTTTCTTTGTGATTGTGGGTTTTGAAAAGAGTTTTGTTTTTGAAGAAAGTGTAAGTGCAAAAAGTTTTTGTTTTGTTTTTAAAAGGAGCAAGTACTTAAGAACCTCTACCTACTCAAAAAGGAATTAAATTGTACAAATGTCCTTTAGACAGTGCTATCCCACTATTGAGGAGTAGGTAGCACCGTCGTTGAAGTTTTTGGGTCAATTCGATTTAAGGGACGTATGGTCACTAAAGCAATGTTAGGACGCTTTAGCAGTAACCCTAATGTCTTAGATCATTTTTCCGAGGCAACCATTTCGAGGCAACTTTGATCTTTAGACAGGAGGACGGCCTCTAAAACATCCTATACTCAATGACCATGTCCGAGGCAACCAAGTGAGGTGTACCCTAAGAGTGGCATGTGCGAGTGTGTCAATTTTCAGTTATATTATCTTTGTATTTTTAGGTGTTCTACCATTTGTTTTTAGATCTTGTCATACAATCCTAGTTAGCATACATCTAAGCAGTTAATATATATACAGGAATTTAAAGTGCGGAAATTGTAAATCCTACACTATTACAAGGCTTCGGGGAGGGGGATTATTTACATGTCCAAAAATTGGGGGAATAAAAGCAGTAAAGTGTAAAAGGTCTTAGCTAAGTTATTACAAACCAGTAGGCAATTATAATAAAATAAACGCGCGCGAATCTGAAAATAAACTCTAAAAAATCCTAAGAATAAAATCTTTTTGTTGTTTTATTTTATTTTGGGAAAATGATCTAAATCTACTTAATTTTAGTTTTTTTAAGAAAATGTTAAGATAATTAAAAGATTAATTGACAAAGTTAATTTAATAGAAAAAGAACTAGCCTAATGTTTTTGTGGTTTTCTTATTTTAATGTTAATTAAAAAGATAAAAAAGATGTCAATGAAAACAAAAATAAAATACAAGGGGGATCCTTCAATCCAGGGAAAAAAAGGAGTTTCGACCCAGGGAGGGAATGGAAGCTTCGATTGGGCCAGACAGTAAGGCGTGAGTAGCCTTCGATCCAGGGAAGAGGATTGTATTTTGATCATGGAGGTCATGGCTTTCGATCCAGGAATGAGATGTCTCCTTCGATCCATCATGCTAATGGGTTCGATCCAGAGAAGGTGTCTCCTTCGATCTGGGATGTTATACCTGCAAAAGTATGTTAGCGAAATAAAACACAGGGCCTGGGTATTGAACCCCCAGGCCCTTCGATCCTGCGCTTGATGGGTCTCTTCAGGCTATGTCTGCAGCAAATATTAGCAAGCGATGGACATGGCCTGGGTGCCAAACCCAGGCCTCTTGATCCTGTCTAGGATAGAAAATCGAAGGTAACGACCAGTATGGATGTATTATGCAAATATGAGGTTGGATAGTTTACCCTTTCTTACCAGCAGATTGGACTTTTAATTTGGGCGCTTCCTGGATGTAGGCACCTTCGATCTGGGCACTTCCTGGATGTAGGCACTTTTGATTTGGGGCTTATGGGTGTTGTGATCTTTTGTTGAAGGGTTGCTTTGGCCTGGAAAATTCTGGACAACGTCTCTCCAATGTTTTTTGTTCTCCTGTTGTGTATTTCCGTGTGTTTCGTTGTATAATTTTCGTGTTCTGTTTTCCTGCAGAGTTTTTTTGTGTGTTGTAATGTGCCACTGGCCCTTGTATTTATAGGGGTGTGAGGGTGCAGTAATGGCAAGAGACAGCCATTAAACAGGCCATTAAATTCCATGAGACAAGAAACGAACACATTAAAAGTTTTCCTTTTTTGAAACATTTGTGTCTCTTGAATGAACCTGGACATGTTGATTTGGGTGCCCTCTTGATGACCTCCTTCGAATGGCCCTTGTCCAAAGATCAATCGAAGGGTACTAATTAAAATTCCAATCGAAAGGATTTGTTAACAGGCCAATTGAAAGATGATGTTTCATGCTAATCGAAGGCCTTGACATAATTCCAATCAAAATGCTCCTTCAGAATGCCAATCAAAATGCTCCTTCAGAATGCCAATCGAAGGGTCTTTCAGAATGCCAATCGAAGTGCTCCTTCAGAATGCCAATCGAAATGCTCCTTCAGAATGCCAATCGAAGGGTCTTTCAGAATTCCAATCGAAGTTCTCCTTCAGAATTCCAATCGAAATGCTCCTTCAGAATGCCAATCGAAGGGTCTTTCAGAATTCCAATCGAAGGGTCTTAAAGCACCACTCAAAAATTTTCTTTTTCCTTAGGCAAGAGTTTATGATCAACCATGCAGGGGGAAGACTTTGGAAAAACATGAGAGGGAAAATTTTGGGGTGCAACAGTTACCCCTGTTCAATTTTCTTAAACCTGAGGATATAGATTGGCTTTCGAGCCTTTTGTGATTCAAAGGTGGAAGATAATTGAACACTAGAGTGCCCAGAAATTTGCACTCGCATGGTGTAGTATCAGCATTGTGACGTCGGGAATGGGCTTACAGATGCCATTTTGGAGAGATGGTGGATAGTTGTTGGAGATGGGCTTAAAGATGCCATCCAGGGGAGATTGCTGGACTGTATTTGAATGAGTGACAGAATTACATCCGAATCTGGATCGTATCTGGACTGTTATTTGAAGGTCTCTGATTGCCTGTCATTAACTGGAAGAAATAAATTTAACCAGAGGAGGTCTTTTTGATAATGATGTGTGATGAAGGAATCTGAGACGATTGCTACTCCAAACAAATGATGAAGGAATCTTAGACAATTACTACCACGGCAGGATGATGAAGGAATCTTGGATGACTTCTACCTCAGCAGGATGATGAAGGAATCTTGGATGATTACTACCTCAGCGGAATGATGAAGGATTATTGGATGATTACTACCTCAGCAGGATGATGAAGGAATCTTGGATGACTACTACCTCAACGGGATGACGAAGGAATCTTGGATGATTACTACTTCAGCATGATGGTGGAGGAATCTTGGGCGATTACTACCTCAGCAGGATGGTGAAGGAATCCTAGACGACTACTACCTCAACAGGACGGTGAAAGAATCTTGGATGATTAATACCTCAACGGGATGGTGAAGGAATCTTGGACGATTACTACCTCAGTAGGATGATGAAGGAATCTTGGACGATTACTACCTCAGCAGGATGATGAAGGAATCTTGGACGACTTCTACCTCAGCAGGATGGTGAAGGAATCTTGGACGATTACTACCTCAGCAGGATGGTGAAGGAATCTTGGACGATTACTACCTCAACAGGATGATGAAGGAATCTTGGATGACTACTACCTCAACGGGATGATGAAGGAATCTTGGATGATTACTAGTTCAGCAGGATGGTGAAGGAATCTTGGACGATTACTACCTCAGCAGGATGGTGAAGGAATCTTGGACAATTACTACCTCAGCAGGATGATGAAGGAATCTTTGATGACTTCTACCTCAGCAGGATGATGAAGGAATCTTGGACGATTACTACCTCAGCAGGATGATGAAGGAATCTTGGATGACTTCTACCTCAGCAGGATGATGAAGGAATCTTGGACGATTACTACCTCAGCAGGATGATGAAGGAATCTTGGATGACTTCTACCTCAGCAGGATGATGAAGGAATCTTGGACGATTACTACCTCAGCAGGATGATGAAGGAATCTTGGATGACTTCTACCTCAGTAGGATGATGAAGGAATCTTGGATGATTACTACCTCAACATGATGATGAAGGAATCTTGGATGATTACTACCTCAGCAGGATGGTGAAGGAATCTTGGATGACTTCTACCTCAGCAAGATGATGAAGGAATCTTGGACGATTACTACCTCAGTAGGATGATGAAGGAATCTTGGATGATTACTACCTCAGCAGGATGGTGAAGGAATCTTGGATGATTACTACCTCAGCAGGATGGTGAAGGAATCTTGGACGACTACTACCTCAGCAGGATGATGAAGGAATCTTGGACGACTTCTACCTCAGCAGGATGATGAAGGAATCTTGGACGACTTCTACCTCAACAGGATGATGAAGGAATCTTGGACGATTACTACCTCAGCAGGATGAAGAAGGAATCTTGGATGATTACTACCTCAGCGGGATGATGAAGGAATCTTGGATGATTACTACCTCAACAGGATGATGAAGGAATCTTGGACGATTACTACTCCAAAAGGTAATGACTTTTATCTGTCGATCGATCTTTCCTGAAAAGGTAAAGAGGTAGTTGTATGCAATGTCATGATGTATACATTGTGTAATGATGTTCTCAAAATTAATGAGATTTATGTCATATGCATTTTGTATGCACATGTTATGAATGTTATTGAAATGTAATTTTGTCTTGGAGAATAAATTCTTGACAAGTGTTGGGGAGTTATTAAATCCTGGATTGCTGTTGAAGAGTAGGTATGTCTTCAAACTTTGCTTAGAATGTTTCCACTGAGGATCCTTGTTTTGTTGAGGAGAACTCTGTTAGGGAAAGTTGTGAACTCTGTGGAGAGTATGTTCATTCTTGGGGAACAAGTTCAGGAGTCTCGGTTGTCTGTTGCTCTACTGGGAAGTCAAAGTTAAACTGACATCTGGTCGGGTCCAGGTTTCACAGTAACTTGTTGGGGATTGTAGAGTAGTCTGCTGGAGAAGAGGAGTTGTGGTCCTTTGATTTGTAGTAGTCGGAGAGGCAAACTCAAGCTGGGGAGTCCTGGTGTTGTTGGGGAAATAAACCCCGTCGTCAGTCTGCTAGAGAGGTGACATCTTCGTTGAAGGAAGTCCTCAAGGATTCTTGAGGTTGATTCAGCTGGGGAAAGGTTTTCAGAGATTAAACCTTGCTGGGAGTCATCCTATGAGAAGGATTTTGGGGAGATTTGTCATTGCCCCTAGTAGCAAGTGTTTGTGGCACTGCCTGGAAATGTTTAATTGTATGTAACCCTCCACTGAGATTGACGTTCAATGCCCCAAGTGACAGAGATGGAGACTTGCCCCTGGTTACTCTGCACTCCTTTGAGAGATTTCCTGGAATCTTGATTGGACTGCCCCAGGTGGTGGACAATGATCATGCCATGCCCCTTGATTGGAAGTGTCATCCTTTTTGAAGTGATTTTGTTCACTGAGAGGGTTTTCGTTCATCGAATATTCGTTGTGTGAATTTCTCCGTTGTCAAACAAATAGCCAAATGCAAACAGTGATATTCAAATAATGCAAAGTTTATGCTTGTCTCGAAGTTTTGAAAAATGCGTTTTTTAGCAGAAAACTCTTTATAAGACAAATTCAACACAAGATTTAGGGCAAAGCCTTACAGGAGTCAGGATACCTTTTATAACAGTATGCTTTCGAACTAACCCATGCTTCAGTTAGGACTTTTGAAGGGTTATAACGTGGCCTGGTTCACGGTTTAAGAAATAAAGGATAAAGGCTCAAAGTATATTTGTACCCACCCGCTCTTCGTGATGTTCTTCAATCCTAAACTCAGTTAATTGTGCATTTGAACTCCAAATGAGTCTGGAACGACGTTTTTGGTGATGGTTCACACAAGTTGGATTCTTGAAGGCAGTCATCATTTTTTGCAACATTTTTCATGTTGTTGAGGATTTGTAGCGACCTCGTTCTTTTGATTTGTTATCCCTAACTTTTGCCTGACTGCTCCTGTTTTCGAGATTACAGTCAGCGGGATGCCCCAGCTTTCTTAAGCCCCCTTTATAGGTTTTGGCTCAGTGGGCTTTTCTCTTTTGAGAGATTGACTGCCTATGAGATAAGTAACCACCATTGTCTTTTGATTCCAGAGGAATGCTTTTGATGTCGTTCGTTGTATTATGAACTGAGAGTTTTGCGACTTCAATGCACATCTTTTTAAATTAACTGAGAGACTACCCTGCCCCAGGTTTAAATTAAAGGTTTCAATTTGTTTAAAAACAGAAAACTCCTACTTCTTTGGCTCGAAGGGGTTGACTAGGGATTATCTTCCTTATAACTCCAGTGTTTAGGATTTGAAAGAAATGCCTGTACATCAAGGTCTGTCCAAAAGCATACTGTATGAGATTATGGCATTGTTTCGTCATCCTCCCTCTAAAGGCTTGTAACTTTTAGCAAGAGTTGAATGTCATAAAGTGAGTGAAAAGCATAGTTTAAATGTAATTAAAATGATTGGATCAAATCAAGACAAGCATATGCAATGCATTAATGAAACAAAGTTTGGCATTAATAGATAATTGTTTGAATAACAAAGAGATTACAACTTGAAAATTCAAATGAACAAAAGTCTTCTCATCTCAGGACTTGTCACTTCAAATGGTGAACCTTTGAGGGATGGTAGAAGAACTCAGCCTGACCATCTTGTGTAAATTCCAACGCTCCTTCATCAATCAGGTTTTGAATTTTGTACCTCAACTTCCAACAGTCGTCAGTATCGTGCCCCGGACTGTTAGAATGGTATGCACACCTTGCATCAGGATTGTAGTTGGGTGAAGAAGTCTTAGGATTCGGATGAGGTCCTACCAACGTCACCAGATTTAGTCTCAACAGGTGTTGCAAAGCTTGGGACAACGACATGTTGAGCCTGGTAAATTGCCTCCTGGGCATGTTTGGCTTACTCTGATCAACCCGTTGTTCTTGGAGAGGTTGTTGTTGGACCTTTGAGGTAGTAGCAACTTGGAGAGGTCCATTCTTCACCATACCAAACTCTTGTCTTCTTGGAAGTTGATTAATGATTTGATCACCAGCCTTGACCGTTTGCTTCATGTTGTTGTATCTGTCTTGATGAAGCTGGTTGATCATGGTTCTCAACTCTTCTTGTTCCCGAGCTAAGCCTTGAATAAGAGCCATCTGCCCTAGCATTTGGGTTTTCATGGCATCTACTTCAGCTTGCAGATGTTTCAGTCGTTCGTCCTTATTGTCTTCAGGACTTTTCTTGACCAAGTTCCCCATGAGGAGTGTTCTCAACTCTTCCTGCCCCTTGGATAGGTTTAGGAAGATTTCCCTGAACTGAGTCTCTTGAGTATGAAGATCTTGGTTGTCTTGTTGGAGAGCCATTGCTGAAATAAACAGCGAGAACATGAGAGACCTGTACTGGAGGACCTGTTATGCAATGATATGTATGATATATGTATGCAATGTTTTCAAGGATCTCGCGGGGTAAACAAGAAACTTGTTAGAATTTGACTTTTGCAGCTTTGATTGAAGGAACTTCATGTTGCTGAGAGTCCTTCTTCAAGAGTCAAGCTCACCATATCGAGTGGGTCATAGCCCCTGACTCAAGTTAACGTGCTTGGATTTCTAGACAACCTTGGCTAGAGGAAAATAAATCCTCTTTGCCCCTTTCTAGACTTTTGATTTGCCATAACCTGCATCACAGACCCTTGAGATCCTTGAAATGGTTAAGGAAATGTTAAGGTATGATGTTATGATGTGTATGCTATGCGTTTAAGCAAAAGCGTAAGGTGATGTAAGTAAGCCCTACAATAAATCCAGATTATTGGATAAGGACTGTAAACAAAACCTGCAAGGAAACCATGTTGTCAGATGACAAGAATGTGCGAGTAGTTCAAGTTTGAAGGCACACAAGTCACACATAAGAGCCCTTAGATTTCAGGCTTGCATGAGGTTTCATAAGTAAGTACCCTCTTGAGTTTAGTTGGCTCAAAACCTGTCCTATAAATAGTAACCGGGTTCTAAGGAGCTCAATATCATTGGATTTTTTTCTATGTTCATCGTTTTGGTTTAGCCACTGAACTAGCGACCAAAATATTCCAAGAAAACAATCCTCAATGAGTGTAGTATCGAGTATCTACCAACTTCGGACTGCACCAAAGTCGGTCATCTCACTACCCCTAAAAAAGGCCAAGATGGTCAAGTAAGGTTCTAGGTCATTAGTGCTTAGTGACATCACTCAGCGGCCCCGTATTCTCTTTGATTGACTCAAAGGCTACTGGTACTCACAAATATGTCGCACTAATATAGCTATTGCTTCAACCGTGTCAGTATACCCCGCACAGTTTCCACAACGTATTGCTATCTATGAATGTTTCCCCAAATCCGGGTGGAGGATTTATAGAACTCCGATACAAGCCCACAAAATTAAAAGCATACAAAGCAATACAATTGAAAACACAAGTGATCTAATCCTAAGGTACACCTCACTTATAATAATCCCCAGCAGAGTCGCCAGTTCTGTGATCGGTGGGAACGAGAACTGACTGTTTTGGAATGCTGGTTCGCGTTTGCGTTTGTTTTTGCAAAATGTCGCGGTAAGCAAGAGTCGCCACCGTCTTTTATTTTATCCAACAAGGAAAGGACAAAAGCACAGAAAAATTCCTTTTTGAGATGTTTCTCGGGTTCGGGAGGTAGATTATAGAAAGGGAAGGTATTAGCACCCTTTCTATCCGTGGTTATCCACGGGCTCTTAGGTACTTGCTCACTATGTTTTCAAAAGGTTTGCTTTTCTTTGTGATTGTGGGTTTTGAAAAGAGTTTTGTTTTTGAAGAAAGTGTAAGTGCGAAAAGTTTTTGTTTTGTTTTTAAAAGGAGCAAGTACTTAAGAACTTCTACCTACTCAAAAAGGAATTAAATTGTGCAAATGTCCTTTAGACAGTGCTATCCCACTATTGAGGAGTAGTTAGCACCGTCGTTGGAGTTTTCGGGTCAATTCGATTTAAGGGATGTGTGGTCACTAAAGCAATGTTAGGACGCTTTAGCAGTAACCCTAATGTCTTAGATCATTTTTCCGAGGCAACCATTTCGAGGCAACTTTGATCTTTAGACAGGAGGACGACCTCTAAAACATCCTATACTCAATGACCACGTTCGAGGCAACCAAGTGAGGTGTACCCTAAGAGTGGCATGTGCGAGTGTGTCAATTTTCAGTTATATTATCTTTGTATTTTTAGGTGTTCTACCATTTGTTTTAAGATCTTGTCATACAATCCTAGTTAGCATACATCTAAGCAGTTAATATATATACAGGAATTTAAAGTGCGGAAATTGTAAATCCTACATTATTACAAGGCTTCGAGGAGGGGGATTATTTACATGTCCAAAAATTGGGGGAATAAAAGCAGTAAAGTGTAAAAGGTCTTAGCTAAGTTATTACAAACCAGTAGGCAATTATAATAAAATAAACGCGCGCGAATCTGAAAATAAACTCTAAAAAATCCTAAGAATAAAATCTTTTTGTTGTTTTATTTTATTTTGGGAAAATGATCTAAATCTACTTAATTTTAGTTTTTTTGAGAAAATGTTAAGATAATTAAAAGATTAATTGACAAAGTTAATTTAATAGAAAAAGAACTAGCCTAATGTTTTTGTGGTTTTCTTATTTTAATGTTAATTAAAAAGATAAAAAAGATGTCAATGAAAACAAAAATAAAATACAAGGGGGATCCTTCGATCCAGGGGAAAAAAAGAGTTTCGATCCAGGGAGGGAATGGAAGCTTCGATTGGGCCAGAAATTAAGGCGTGAGTAGCCTTCGATCCAAGGAAGAGGATTGTCTTTTGATCATGGAGGTCATGGCTTTCGATCCAGGAATGAGATGTCTCCTTCGATCCAGCATGCTAATGGGTTCGATCCAGAGAAGGTGTCTCCTTCGATCTGGGATGTTATACCTACAAAAGTATTTAGCAAAATAAAACACATGGCCTGGGTATTGAACCCCCATGCCCTTCGATCCTGTGCTTGCTAGGTCTCTTCAGGCTATGTCTGCAGCAAATATTAGCAAACGATGGACATGGCCTGGGTGCCAAACCCAGGCCTCTTGATCCTGTCTAGGATAGAAAATCGAAGGTAACGACCAGTATGGATGTATTATGCAAATATGAGGTTGGATAGTTTACCCTTTCTTACCAGCAGATTGGACTTTTAATTTGGGCGCTTCCTGGATGTAGGCACCTTCGATCTGGGCACTTCCTGGATGTAGGCACTTTTGATTTGGGGCTTATGGGCGTTGTGATCTTTTGTTGAAGGGTTGCTTTGTCCTGGAAAATTCTAGACAGCGTCTCTCCAATGTTTTTTGTTCTCCTGTTGTGTATTTCTGTGTGTTTCGTTGTATAATTTTTGTGTTCTATTTTCCTGCAGATTTTTTTGTGTGTGTTGTAATGTGTCACTGGCCCTTGTATTTATAGGGGTGTGAGGGTGCAGTAATGGCAAGAGACAACCATTAAACAGGCCATTAAATGCCATGAGACAAGAAACGGACACATTAAAAGTTTTCCTTTTTTGAAACATTTGTGTCTCTTGAATGAACCTGGACATGTTGATTTGGGTGCCCTCTTGATGACCTCCTTCGAATGGCCCTTGTCCAAAGATCAATCGAAGGGTACTAATTAAAATTCCAATCGAAAGGCTTTGTTAACAGGCCAATCGAAAGATGTTGTTTCATGCTAATCGAAGGCCTTGACATAATGCCAATCAAAATGCTCCTTCAAAATGCCAATCGAAATGCTCCTTCAGAATGCCAATCGAAGGGTCTTTCAGAATGCCAATCGAAGTGCTCCTTCAGAATGCCAATCGAAATGCTCCTTCAGAATGCCAATCGAAGGGTCTTTCGGAATGCCAATCGAAGTGCTCCTTCAGAATGCCAATCGAAATGCTCCTTCAGAATGCCAATCGAAGGGTCTTTCAGAATGCCAATCGAAGGGTCCTAAAGCACCACTCAAAAATTTTCTTTTTCCTTAGGCAAGAGTTTGTGATCAACCATGCAGGGGGAAGACTTTGGAAAAACATGAGAGGGAAAATTTTGGGGTGCAACACCTTTCGATGATGAATTCGTTCTGAGATTGCTTGTTTGTTCTTTTCACTTCTAACTTCTTCCTCTTTGTGGGTTTTGTTTGTTTTCAATGATGAGCTTCAATCTGAGATATTGCTATTGTTGTTGTGATATTTGGTGTTTGGATTTGTTGATGGATTCTGAGAACACTTGCTTCTGAGTTGTTTTTCTTTGAAGGCAAGTTTGTGTGATTTGTTGTTGATTTGTGGTTTGTTTGAGTTTTTGTTTTGACAGGTTTTTGCAAGTTTGATAACTTGCAGACTTGGCTTTTGTTGTGCAAGTTTTTTATGGTTTTGCAAGTTTGAGACTTGCTTGTTTGGTAAGGAAGGCAGGTTGGTGTTCTGCAATTTGAACTGGCTTTTGTTGTGCAAGTTTGTATGGTACAGGCAGGCTTCTGTAGGTTTGTTTGTCTGGTACAGGCAGGCTTGAGTTTGGCTTGAGTTTTAACAGGTGTTTGTTTGTTTGTGGTGCTTGTGCTTACAAGCCCATTTGTAGGTTATAACAGGTTTGAAGGCTTTTTTAGTTGCAGTTTGAACTGACTTTAGACAGGCTTGTTGTGCTTGCTTATTTTGGACAGGTTTTAGGTAGGCTTGTTGTGCTTGCTTGTTTGGTTTGAGTTTGTTAGTTTGGTACAGGCAGGTTTTCTACTGGTTTTAGGCAGGCTTGTTGTGCTTGCTTAAAGGCAGGTTATGCTTGAGCTTTGCTTGCCTTTACAGGTTTTGCAAGTGTGAGAACTTGCAGTTATGCAGGTTGTCTTGCTTATGGTTTGTTGTGTATTTTTGGTTCTGAAGGCAGACTTGGATTTATGTAGGTTGGAAGTTATGCCCCCTTGAAGGCTTGTTACTTCTGTGGGTTTTTATGCAGGTTTTTGGACTTGCATTTTGCTTGCAGTTCAGTTTGTGGTTTTCCCTGTGTTCTCTCCCCCTTTTAACTGTTAGAACAATGTCATATTTATTTATCCTCTAAGCCTGCCAAAAACTGCAAACTTGCTTCACTCTCTCTTTTCTCTCTCCATAAAAGCATATTTAATTGCTTAAAGTACTTTTATTCTGAAAAGTTATTGTTGGCCAGGAAATGATGAAACGTTTTGACAAGCTGCTTGCTTGCATCTTAGTTTTCCTCTGCATTCTGTACTTTCTTCCAGATTTTCTGCATTGTTCTTTTTGATAGCTTGTATGCAGTTTTTCTGTTTTGACAGTTTCTTGACAGCTTGGGTACTTTGACAGCTTGTGTGACAGTTTGTGCAACTTGGTTTGCTTTGTTTGACATTGTGCAACTTAGTTGACAATTTGTGCAACTTAGTTTGCAGTTTGTGCAACTTGGTTTGGCATTTCAGTTTGACATTGTACAGCTTGATGTACTTTTATGCAGCCTTGTGCCTTGTATTATATGCTTGCAAAAAATAATTTTACTTTCCTCTTTGTGAACCAAGAAGAGAAATCTTCTTGTGATTTGCAAAGAGGACGAGTAAAACATGATGAAAACCAAAACAATATGATTCCGGTCAACAATCTTTAATGATGAGCTTTTATTTATCTGTCTGAAAATGCTTTTCAATTTAACTGTATTGACTTCTTTTTCTGTCTTTGCAGGTAAATACCAGTTGGGGTAAGGGAAGCAGCAGTAGAAGATAGAAGACTTTAAGAGACTTAGATTTTAAATTTATCTTCTTTTTCAATTATTGTAATAAATATCATTGTAAATATTGTAAATAAATTTACAGTATCCAAATAACATTTGTAACAACAATTAAAAATAAATAAAAATCTTTGTCAGATAATTCTTTATTTCTTCTGCATTGTTTATTTAATTATTTAAATCTCTTGAATTAAAATGACTGGAAATGCATCCCAATTATTTTAACTTAGATAAAATAAATAATCAACAAACGTTGTAGTCTCACAACCTTGCATTAACCATAATACGCCCGGCATTCCAATCAATCACATGCTTTGCACAGTTAAACAAACAAACATCCGTACACCTTTCACTTCACTTGATCAAATCAATGCTTCAGACTTTCAATCAGAAGCCTCAGCTCCTAGCCCAGATGTTTAGGCTTTGAGAAACAAACAGCAATCTTGAACAAGCGTCAACACAATGTGACAGTCAATTGAAATATTGTGGATTCAAATTCTTATGAGAAAAACGAGTGAAAAACCCTAATTCCAGATTTGCCGTCAAAGAAAAGTCCGCTTGATCAAACCCTGAGCCAAACTCAACCAAATCAATAGAAACCCTAATTTTGGATAGACTGATAAGAAAAATCTGTTTGACTGATTCGAAATCAATAGAAACCCTAATTTAGGATAGACTGATAAGAAAAATCTGTTTGACTGATTCGAAATCAATGGAAACCCTAATTTTGGATTGACTGACTCAAAATCAATGGAAATCCTAATTTTGGATAGACTGATAAGAAAAGTCTGTTTGACTGATTCTTGAGCCAATCTGAAAAATCATGGAAAACCCGAAGCTATGATTTCTTTTGGAAAAGGGAGGGAAAATTTTGGGGTACAACACCGGGCATCCTTAAAGGAAGCCATCTTCATAGGATAATCTTCAACAACAGTCTCAGCTGACGCCAATGTTTGGGGAACCTCTTCAAAATGTTGAAATGGGGTCTCAATGAACTCCCCATCCATCTCTACATATCGGAAAGAGTTGAGGTGGCTAACCATGTACTCTTTCTCTCCTTGTATTGTCACAATCTTACCTTTGACTGGGTACTTCAGCTCCTGCTGGAGTGTTGAGGTTACGGCCCCAGCTTTGTGGATCCATGGACGACCCAGCAAACAAGAATAAGATGGCCGAATGTCCATCACATACAACGTAGAATTGAAGACCTAAGAACCAACCTTAATCGGAATATCAACCTCTCCATGCACCATTCTCTTAGACCCATCAAAGGCCCTGACGACAATGTTGCTTGGTTTCAGCTCCAACCCTTCACAATCCAACCGGTCTAGAGCTTTTTTCGACAAGATGTTCAATGAGGAACCATTATCCACTAATACATGAGCAAGAACAGTGCCCATGCATTCAATGGATACATGCAAGGCATCGTTGTTATTCTTCCCCTTAGCAGTCAAGTCGGCGTCAAAGAAACCCAACCCATTATCAACAGTCAAATTAGCCACACAATTTGTAAACTGATCAGCTGACGTCTCTTGTGGTACGTGGGCAGTCTTCAAAAAGGTAATCAGAGCCTTGGCATGAGCCTCTGAGAATAACAACAGTGACAACATAGAAATCTTGGATGGGGTTTGCCTCAGCTGCTCAACTACATTGTAGTCACTCTTTTTGATGATCTTCAGGATCTCTTCCATCTCTTGCTTAGAAGCTTCAACAGTAATCGTCTTCGGTGCCTCCGTCTGGGCAGACACATCAGTGGTGATCCCTTTGCCCCGAGTGTCAGATGACTCGACGATAGGGGTAAGAATGGGAATTTGAACTGGAATGGTAACAGGTACACTGGCAGGTGTAATAACAACAAGTCTTCGGGCTATGGGTGGAGAGATATCAGGCGAGAAAAGTCTTCCGTTGCGGGTGACTTTAGCAGGTCTAACAATATTGCTGACGTCAGTATCAGCATCCAACTCTTGCTTAACTCCATGAAAATAAACACCAGCCCCGTAGTGCCAAGGGACAGCTTTATCAGAGGTATAAGGGATGGGCCCCGGAATAGTGATGATCACAGGTGCGATTCTTGGAGCAGATGTAATTCTAACAGGCTTCCTCGAGGGAGCCTTGGAAGAATTGTCGAAAATGGTAATAATGGCAACTTCTTCAGTAGGAACGGAGGGAACAACAGTCTTCTCAAACATAATCTCTTTACTATCCATCAGGCGTTGGACACCTGACTTCAAGAGATGGCAACCGGTAGGTAGAACAGAACACATACGGTAACCTTCGTCACAGCCCAGAAATAAACCGGCTAGCAAAAGGTTCTTCTTTACAGTCATCAAAGGGGTAGCAATATCATTCACAAAAACCACAAACGAATCTTCTTCTATAGCATTTACTCCATGCTTGGGCATAGGATCAGTCACAATGTTAGGCCTCTCGGGCGCCTCAAACTCAATCTCCTTTGCATCAATTAAGTCTTGTATCTTATTCTTCAAAGTCCAACAATCATCTGTATTATGCCCCAGGCTATCAGAGTGATAAGCACAACGGGCATTAGGGTTATACCTCAGTGATGTTGTATTTGGAATCTTTGGGGCTTCCTTTGGAATCACCAGATTGGTTTTTAGCAACTGTGGTAGAATCTGAGATAAGGTCATTTTGAGACGGGTGAATTTCCTTTAAGGTCTCTCATCTTTCTGTTGATTATTATGCTGCGGAGCACCAGCAGGTTTTGAAATAACAACCGCATTAACAGCTTGGCGGTGTTCAGGTCTATTCTGTCTTCTTGCACTGTAGACAGCACTGGACTCTTTCTTAAAGGGCTTCTTCTCAGTGCTTGATGAGGCACCCTTCTGTATCTTACCAGCCTTAATACCAGCCTCAATCCTCTCACCGGTCAAAATAAGCTATGTAAACCCAGGTGAAGAGCTTCCAATCAAATGATTGAAGAATGGACCGGACAAGGTCCCCAGAAACATATCAACTAGCTCTCGATCAGCTAAGGGTGGTTGTACTCTTCCGGCGAGGTCCCTCCACTTCTGAGCATAATCTTTGAATCCTTCACCCATTCCCATTGACATACCCTGGAGTTGGGTACGCGTGGGAGCGAGGTCGAAGTTGTACTGATACTGCCTGTAGAAAGCAGTAGCCAAATCTTCCCAACTGCGGATACTGGCTCCGTCCAACTGATAGAACCACTCAAGCTGAGTCCCTGAGAGAATGTCTTGAAAGAAATGGATCCATAGGTTTTTATCAGCGGTATACGGCTGAATCTTCCTTACATATGACCAGAGGCGCAACTTCGGACAAGAAACTCCGTCATACTTAGCAAAGGCTGGCGCTTTGAACTTGTGGGGAATCACTACCCCAGATGATAGACCTAGATCACCAAAGTCCAGACCAGGCACTTTCTGAACTTCCATAGCATTCAACCGGTCCTCCAGTTGCTTGTATCTATCCTCAGTAGGAGGATACTGTTCTTCATCTAAGTCCGTCTCGTTGTCGGAGACCACATGGCTAGGAGCCCTCCTTTCCTCTTGACTATCTTTCCCTCTAGATGAGGTGGTCGGATCAACTTCATTATGTAGCCTGTTTCCAAACATGTGCCCTGTGTTAAACTGGATTGTCTTCTTCTTTTTATTCTTATCTTTCAGAATCAGGGTCTTCAGATCTTGCTGGCCCTTAGCTAGATTCATGAATAGCTCTTGGAATTGGGAATTCTGGGCCTGGAGGGCCTTGATGGCTTGCTTAGTTGAAGGTTCAGCAGACATGATGAGTGCTGAAATAAACAACGAAGAAGATGAGAGCCCTGTAACGGGTACCTGTTTATGAAGTGCATGGGATGAAATGTGTATGATCATGATTTCAAAGACAATCGGGAGATTCAAATTTGTAAACAAGAAAGGAAACACACTTTATTAGATAAACGTTGGAATTCAAATTGTTCAACTGATGCCCTTAGGGCGTTACAAGAATGGAAATACTGAAAAGTAAATAAAAACTGGAAAAGAAACAATCAAAGGTCAATCAATGCTCCCATGGTCTCTTCTTGTCGGTGCGGACATAATCATTGAGAATCCGCTCGTTCTCCAACTGCCTAGTCAACCTCTGGATCTTCTGCTCTTTCTCGTTGAACTTCTCTCGGTAAGCATCCCGTTCTTCCCTCAGTTGCATCCAAGACCTTTTCAGTGCCCCAATGTCAGTGGCATGTAAGGGTGGAGGATGGTTGGAAGAACCCCTTCTTCATTAGCAACTTCAAAAATGATAGGCCGAACGGCTTCATATGGCATACCCAGCTTTTGGGCACGGATACAGACCCATCTGAGATATGGCTCCATCGGAAGTGAATTCTTTGGACCCAGCTCGTGTGGATCAGATCTGTGAACTCTATCCCAGGCCTTTATGAATATGCGACGTTGCTCGTCGCTATCGCCTTGAAAATGAAAGATGATACTAGGCATTAGCATCTCATGAGATCCTTCTCTTCTGGATCTCCCAAACTGACGTAAGGCTAAGCACAGATTATAAGAAACTCCTCCATGGGTTCCTAATAGTGGAACATTGGGGTACTCCCCGCAACGATCAATGATAGCCTCTTCATACATACCCTTGAGAGTCCAGATAATGTCATTATGAGAAAGAGACATAACCCTATAAGCCCAGCCCATGTGTGATCGGTGGAAATAGAACTGACTGTTTTTTAATGCTGGTTCGCGAAATGTCGCGGTAAGCAAGAGTCGCCACCATCTTTTATTTTCTCCAACAAGGAAAGGAAAAAAGCACAGCAAAATTCCTTTTCGAGATGTTTCTCGGTTCGGGAGGTAGATTATAGAAAGGGAAGGTGTTAGCACCCTTTCTATCCGTGGTTATTCACGGGCTCTTAGGTACTTGCTCACTATGTTTTCAAAAATGTTTTGCTTTTCTTGTGTTTGTGGGTTTTGAAAAAGTTTGTTTGAAAACTTCGATTTAACTCTTGTATCTGTCCTCAAGAGTGTATGAAGTGTTGTTTGAAAACTTTTGTCAGAAAAGTGTAGGTGCAAAAAGTATTTTTGTTTTGAAAGAGCAAGTATCTGAGAACCTCTACCTACTCAAAAGAAATTAAGTTGTGTAAATGTCCTTTGGACAGTACTATCCCACTATTGAGAAGTAGGTAGCACCGTCGTTGGAGTTTTCGGGTCAATTCGATTAATGGGACATGTGGTCACCAAAGCAATAGTAGGACGCCTTAGCGGTAACCCTAATGTCTTAGATCATTTTTTATCGAGGCAACCGTTTCGAGGCAACTTTGATCTTTAGACAGGAGGGCAACCTCTAAAACACCCTATACTCAATGACCACGTCGAGACAACCAAGTGAGGCGTACCCTAGGAGTGGCATGTGCGAGTGTGTCAGGTTTCAATTATGTTATCTTTTTACATGGTATGGTGAGCTACGATTGATTTTAATTTAAGAGAAATCTTGTCATGCATAGCCTAGTTAACATACATCTAGCAGTTAATAATTGCGGAAAATAAATTGTGGAAAGTAAAGCTACGCTATTACAAGGCGTCAGGTATTTACATGCCAAAAACAAACCCTTGAAAAGTAAATTGCGGGAAATTAAATAAAAGCGATAAAAAGTCCTAATTAAAGCTATTACATCCTCGGAACAATTACATAAATATGGATCAAAAAATTAATAAAACAAACATACGCGCGAGAGAAAATTGAATCGGAGAAGTCCTTAGGGTTTTGACCCTTTTTGAGAAAGAAAGAAGCTTTTTGTCATTTTGCATTTAATTAAATTAAACCTAAAACTAATTAAATTAATAAAATAAAAGAAAGATATTTTTGGGTTTTTTATGTTTCAAGGAAATAAAATAAAAAAAATGATTAAAAGTTGTCAAGAACCCTAATTCTATGCTGATTTTAAATTATTACAAAAGAGGTTAGAATTATCCTAATTAAAACTAAATTAGTTAATCATATTTATTTACAAAAATAATAAGTTAAGGGTGAATTTAATAAATAATGAAAAAAAATATTATATTTTAGTTTTCTGAATTTATTATGAAAAATTAATTTGGTCAATTAAATAATAATAATAATAATAATGAATAATAAAAATAGTTAAATGGAAAATATAAAAAGAGAAAAAAGAATAACCCAGGGGGTGTTGGCCCAAGTTAGGAGGTATGTTTGGAAATTGGTGGCCCATTTGCTGCAGCCTGTTTTGACTTCCCTGGATTGTCCACACGCGCGTTGACTGGGGAGTACAATGGTCATTCATCTTTGGCCACTGGATTTGAGTGTGGAGACACCTGGCGCACTGATATTTGAGGTGTATGGTGGACAACCTTTGGAACTCTGCACGTGAATATGTTAAGAAAAATAGAATAAGCGTTTTGGGGGGACCTGGGATTCGAACCCAGGTCCCAATGCTTATTGGACGCTTGCTCAACCACTCCACCACGCTGCTTCAATTAATATTAGAATAAAAGACAATTATTATATATGAAACAAACTAAAACGCTGTAAATAAAAAGTAAACGCGCGTTTTTTTGAATAAGCCAATGGGACGCTAACACCTCATCATCTTCTTCGCTTGTACCTGCATATTCAGAATCAGATAGCGGGGGTTTTTAACCCCCACTAAAATTGCAACGAAAAATAGCGATTAGCACCACAGGGTATATAAATATTTCGCGAGGGGTTGATCTTATTCGCCTTGGCCTAACGATTCCAACCATGGGTCTTATGAGTCCTAATTTTGCCTGGTTCAGTAAGCCCCAATTCAAAGCTTAAGAACCCTAGAAAATCGTTCATGGCATCTTGTGATTCAGGGATTTATAACTCAATTAAACGATACCATTAGCTTCATATGGTTCCTAACAACACAAATCAATCAAGAAAACACGTTAAATATGCATGATTTAATAGTTACGATTCTGGAAAAAATGGCAAGCCGTGGTTCTGTAATGAATGATTCCTTGAGCTTTGGTACTGGAATTTGATTGCAACACGTTCCTGGAACCTCCTACAATGTGTTTGAATGATCAAAAATCCTTGAATCGCCCTAGAATGCAAAAATCAGTTTTCAATTTTCTTGGAATTTTTTCAATATGCTATGGCTTTTTCTGCAGCTTGCTCACGTCTCTTTGATCAGGGTTAGCTTGCTTGTATATAAGGCAATTGAATTAGGTCAAAAGCTTGGGCAAAAATCCATTGCATTGATGTTTGAATCCTTGATTGGAAATCATATCTTTTTGATTTTTCATGATTGAATAATGTTGCCAATTTTGGATTTTTTTCATATCTTTGACTTGTGCACGAAATTTCCAGCATGATTAGGTCCTATTTGCTTCACAAAAAGATTTAAAAAACCAAATCTTGCATTTTCCTACAATTTAAATTAATTAAATGAATTAATATTAATTAAAAATCCAATTAATCAATAAAAATAAGAAAATAAATTCAATTAAGCTTGATGGGTCGTGCATAGGCCATGGATGAAGTTTCAAGAAGAGATTTGAGGCCCATTAGCAAAAATAAGGTGTTTTGGGCAAAGTTGACTTTTGCAAATTCATAAAAATTTCCCAACTTCTCCAATGCATATCTTGCTCAATTTTGATCATATGACCATGTTCTTGGACATTTTGGAAATCTCTTGAAGTCCTCTAACCAATGCCTTTGGTCCCATGTCATTTGGATTTACCAATCTCAAGTTATGGCCTTTGACTCAAAGTTCACTTTTGTTGACTTTTGAAAGTGACCTATAATGTCAAACTTGGTAACTTTTTGTGAGAGCATTTCTTGAACTTGGAGTGTGAAGATGGATTGTATGAAATTGCATCCCCTTCAAAATGAGCATTGGATGGAATTTTTCTGACAAATCATGAAAAAGTTATGCCCTGGTCAAGATACAGTTGACTTTTATGCTGTCCAAAAATAGTAACTTTTTGCATCTTGATGATTTTTGAGTTATTCTTGTGGAATCATGATCAAGACTTGATCAAATGATGATTGTGTACTCAAAATAAGATGTTGACCAAAAATTCTGACTTTTGACTGTGAAATGACCATTTTGCCCTTGCAGTTGACTGTGGATCAAATGAGGCTTTTGACTGTGCAAATTGGCACTATGAGTCTTGAAACTTGGCACGTAGGTGCTTGAGAATGTATATAGGCCTATGAGACTTGATTGAGTCATTGAAAACCCCAAATTCCTTGAAAGAACCAAAACCCTAATTTTGACTGTCTTCGGAGGTGATTTGACTGTCCACCTCTTGAGCCATCTTGAATAATTTGAACACAAATCTTGAGGAATATGGGAGGGCAAATTTTGGGGTACAACACCATGCCTTCTTTATTCTTCAGCACTGACTTGGGGAGGTGCAAAATAAACCACCTCGCCAATAACGGAGCACAGCACATCAAGGTTCCTCGCTTTCGGGTCGTACGAGCATAAAGCTGATGAAGGATGTCACCCAAGAGAGTGGGTACAGGGTTGCGAGAGATGAAGATCTTTACCACATTAACATCAACGAAGGAGTCAGAGTTCGGAAACAATACCAAGCCATATATCAGAAGAGCCATAATATCTTCGAATGCCTTGAAGTCTAGGCTATCCCAGAAATAGTTAGCCTTACCAACCAAAAACTTAGTCAGAAAGCCCTTTGCTCCACTTCTAGTCTCCCAATTAGCCAACACCTCATCCTTTGTCAAATGAAGGTGTTGTACCCCAAAATTTGCCCTCCCATATTCTTCAAAGTTTTGACAAGCATCATCTCAATTTGCTCAAGTCTACTCAAGGGCTACACAGTCAAGCATCCTCCTAAGCCAGTCAAAATTAGGGTTTTGGTTCTTGCAAGAAGGTTGAGGGTTTCAAGGGCTCAATCAAGTCCCATATGCTCATATACATTGTCAAGCACCTACATGTCAAGTTTCAAGGCTCACAAGGTCAAGTTGCACAGTCAAAAACCTTAATTGCTTCACAATCAACTGTAGGGGCAAAATGGTCATTTGGCAGTCAAAAGTCAAAAATTTTGGTCAACATCTTATTTTGAAGCCACAATCATCATTTGGTCAAATCTTGACCATGATTTCACAAGAATGGCTCAAAAATCATCAAGGTGTCAAAAGTTTCTATTTTTGGACAGCTGAAAAGTCAACTGTAACTTGACCAAAGCATAACTTTTTCATGGTTCATCAGAAAAATCCCATCCAATGCTCATTTTTAAGGGGATAACATTTCCTACAACTCATATTCACATTCCAAGTCCAAGAAATGCTCTCACAAAAATTATCAATTTCAACATTATAGGTCATTTTCAAAAGTCAACAAAAAGGCATTTTAAGTCAAAGACCATAACTTGAGATTGGTAAATCAGAATGACATGGTACCAAAGGCATTGGTTAGAGGACTTCAAGACCTTTCCAAAATGTCCAAGAACATGTTGATATGATCAAAATTGAGCAAGATATGTATTGGAGAAGTTGGGAAATTTTTGTGAAATGGCAAAAGTCAACTATCCTTGAAACTTCAATTTTTGACAAAATGACCCACTTTTTCCCACTTGATTCATACTGGTCATGCCACCCACGTGTCCCATGATCAATTTCAAGACCAAATAATTATTTTTCTATTTTTATTTGATTTTTATGGATTTAATTCATTTTAATCCATATTAATTCAAGTAAAATCAAAAAAATTAATTAAGTGATATCTTGTGGTTTGAATAACCTTGATGCATCATAAGTCACATACCAAATTCGTGCTAAGCCTATTATGAGCATGAAAATTCAAATTTGAACAAAAATGGCAAGTTTCTTTAATGGTGGTTATGGAGAAATCTCAAACTTCATTGCAATGGTTAAAGGCTCATAATATTGACTGATTCTCATTCATACACATATATGCAAGCCTCTCATACCTCAGACACGACCTAGAAACCTTTGAAATGGCACAACCAAGTTCAAAAATTTGAAAGAAAAGTGGCAAACTGAAATCCATATTCCAGCACAATTCAAGCACTTTTCTTGCTTCTAACACATTGCCAGCATAGCCAGGAACCTATTGGCACCAAGAACGCGCTCTAACACTCAAGGAAACGGCCAAACAGAATCACGGTTTGAACAAACTTTTCCATAATCGAAATTCATTTTTTACGCATCATTAACACATTTTGATTATTGTTTTGGATTGCTAACATCTTTATGAAGCTTTTGATATAGTTTAATTTGATTATGGTACCCTAAAACAAAAGTTGCCATTGGAGAATCTTAGGGTTTCAGAGCTTTTGATTTAGGGCTTTTCATATACTGCAAAATCAAGCCTCCAAACACACATGGTTGAAACCGCCTGATTGAGACGAAGACATTGGATACCTCGCGCCATTTTTATATACACTGAGCGCCTAATCGCTATTTTTTACAGTTTTGCTTTGTGGGGGTTAAAAACCCCCGCTATCTTGTTTTTGTTTTGCAGATAAATGAAGACGATGATGAGGTGTCCATGCCTGGCTGGTTGATTCAAATAGGCGCGTGCTTTTTCTTTGGTCCAACATATAACGTGTTAACTTGATATAATATTTGTTTCTCATTTTATTTACAAATGCGCATGAGTGATCTAGTGGTACATGTGTTGGCAAATGATCCTTGGGACCTGGGTTCGATTCCCAGGTCCCCCATATAATTGTTCATATTTTTTTTCTAACATATTCCAATGCAGTGTTCCAGCAAAAGTCCACCATACATCTCCAACAATCAGCGTGCCAAGTGGCCTCAGAAACAGATCCAAAGGCTAGGAAATAAGGAGCACCATGCTCATGAGTCAACGTGCTCCAGGCAATTCTAAAAGTCAGCAAGGGCTTGATCACTATTGGGCCCAGATTGCTTCACTTAACCCCCTTTTTTGGTTCATCCCTCTTTCTTCTTGTTTTATATTTCTATTTTGTTTGTTTATTAATTAATTTTTCTAATTATCACTAAATTAACATAACTAACTTTTTTTTCATAAAAATGAAAAAAAACTAATATTATTATTATTATTATTATTAATTTCATGTTATTTTTTTAAATAAATACTAATAAATTGAATTAGTTTTAATTAGGCAACTTTAACCTTTTTTCTTAATAATTAAAATAAATTTAGAATTAGGTTTTTATTAACTTTTAATTTTAATTCCTTTTATTTTATTTCATTAAAAAACATAAAAATACAAAAAAAAACTTTTCTTTCTTTTAATAAATTAAATAATTAGTTTTAATATTAATTATAAAAAGACAAAAAAAATTCAATTCTTTTCTTAAAAGGGTCAAAACCCTTAGGACGTTCCCGATTTAATTCTTTCGCTCGCATTTACTTTATTTTGATTATTTATGTAACTGTTTCCAGATATGTAATAGTTAATTAGGAATTTTACCGCTTTATTTAATTTCTCGCGCTTTATTTTACAAAACGGGTCTTTGTTTTTTTGGCGATGTATAGACCCGCGCCTTGTAATAGTTAGAATTTACATTTCTGCAATTTATTTTCCACACCCCTAACTGTTAACAATGCATGAAAGAATGTATGTAAATAAAACCAATCCGTAGCTCACAAATAACATGTACAAAGATAACCTTAACTGAAAAACAACACACAAAGCACATGCCACTCCTAGGGTACGCCTCATTGGTTGCCTCGACGTGGTCATCAAGTATAGGGTGTCTTAGAGGTCGCCCTTTTGTCTAAAAGATCCAGTTGCCTCGAAACGGTTGCCTCGGATACAAAGGATCTAGGACATTAGGGTTACTTCTAAGGTGTCCTACCATTGCTTAGGTGACCACACTGTCCCTTATAATCGAATTGACCCGAATAACTCCAACGATGGCGCTACCTACCTCTCAATGGTGGGATAGCACTGTCTAAAGGACCCTTACACAGCTTAATTCCTTAGAGTAGGTAGATTCTCCTGGGTACTTGCTCTTTTCAAAACAAACAAAAACAACTTTTCGCACCCCACACTTTCAAAAAGTTTTCAAACAAAACACTTCATACACTCTTGAGGACTGATACAAGAGTTACTTAGAAGTTTTCCAAACGAACTTTTTCAAAACCCACTCACACTTGAAAAGAAAACATATTTTGAAAACATAAGAGCAAGTACCTAAGAGCCCGTGGATAACCACGGATAGAAAGGGTGCTAACACCTTCCCTTTCTATAATCTACCTCCCGGACCCGAGAAACATTCTCGAATAAGGAATTTTGCTGTGCTTTTGTCCTTTCCATGTTGGAGAACATAAAAGACGGTGGCGACTCTTGCTTACTGCGACATTTCGCGAACCAGCTTAAAAAACAGTCAGTTCTATTCCCACCGATCACAGAACTGGCGACTCTGCTGGGGATATAAAAGTGAGGTGTACCTTAGGATTAGATCATACTTATGTTTTCAATTGCTTGCTTTGATTGCTTTTATATTTGTGGGCATTGCATCGGAGTTTCATAGATCCTAACCCGGATTTGGGGATACCCTTTTAGGTAGCATAAGCTGTGAGGGACCTGTCCGGCGTAGACTGACACGGGTGAAGCAGTGGCTACGTTGGTGTGGCACCTTGGTCTGTACCGATATCCCTTGTGTTGCAAAGAGGAGAATATGGGTCTTCTGAGGAGTCATTAAGCACCAACCGACCTTAGAACCCTAATGTGACCCAACTTGGCCATAGAACAGTAGCAGTATGCTACACCCATTGAGGCTAAACTCTCGCGATGGTTCTGGCCGCAAGAAAAGATTGCGACGCTGGAGTTATGATCGATTGAGGTTAGTCAGTGATATTGGGATCCTCTAGAACCCGGTTACTTTTGATAGGACAGGTCTTAACCAACGAAACTGAAAGAGGGTAGTACCTGAACTTCATACTGGCCTAAACTCTAAGGGCTGTCTGGTGTGACTTATATGCATTATCATGTTTGCCTTTGTGAATACTTGTGATGTGCTTTACCATAACATCATACCATCATACCATTGCATGCATCCTGCATAAGGACTGACCTATTTCAAAGACAAGAGGGTTTCACCTTTGCTCTATTTTGTAGGACATCATGATGCCTGTGCGAAGGAACACTATCCGACTCAACTTTGTTCACCCACCTGATTTGCTTAAAGAGTTGGTTGACAGAATTCTAAAAACTGCTTCCTTCATCCAGAGGCATGGTTCTCTTCTCGATTTAGTCACTTCAAAGTGGGACCAACAACTGATGAGTGTCCTGACCCAGTTTTATGATCCTCTGTACCATTGCTTCACCTTTCAAGACTTCCAGCTGGTCCCTACCCTGGAAGAATTTTCTGATTTGCTTGGTATCCCTATATTGGATCAGACTCCCTTCACGGATTGGGAAAAGGCTCTTAGACTTGAGGAGATTGCAGCGGCCCTTCCCTTGACCAATAAGGAGGTAATGGACAACTGGGAGACTAGATGTGGAATTAAGGGCTTTTTGGTTAAGTTTCTGATTGGTAAAGCTAACAGTTTCTGGAATGACCTAGACTTCAGGGCGTACGAAGACATTCTGGCTCTCTTAATCTATGGTCTGGTATTGTTTCCAAATCCCGATAACTTTGTCAGCATCAATGCCATAAAGATCTTCATGTCTCAGAACCCTGTACCCACTCTCTTGGGTGATATCCTGCAACAACTTTATGCTCGTACTGCTCGAAGACGGGGAACTCTGTGGTGTTGTGCTCCTTTGCTAGTGAGGTGGTTTATTTCGCACCTCCCTAAGTTCGTGCTGAAGAACCAAGAAGGAAGAGGCTGGGCTCATAGGTTAATGTCTCTCACTGATAATGACATCATTTAGACTCTCAGAGGTTTAGATGAGGTGGCTGTTATTGATCGTTGCGGAGAGTATCCTAATGTTCCATTGATCGGTACCCAGGGAGGAATCTCTTATAATCCATGTTTAGCTCTCCGTCAATTTGGAAGAGCCAGAAGAGCAGGGCCTCATGAGATGTTGGTACCTCACATCAGTTTTGAGTTTCAGGTAGATAGTGACGAACTGCGCCGTAGATTCATCAAAGCTTGGGACAGAATTCACAAAGCTAACCCACATGAGTTGGGACCGAAGACTTCTCTACCAATGGAACCCTATTACAGATGGGTCCGCATCCGTGCTCAGAAATTAGGTATGCCATATGAAGCTGTCAGGCCTATCATTCTTGAAATTCCCGATAGAGACGGGGTTCCTCCAACCATACTCCCTCCTCAGATACCCACTGATGTTGATACACTAAAGAGGTCTTGGGCGCAACTTCAGGAAGAGCGGGATTATTATCGGGAAAAGTTCAACGAACAGGAACAGAAGATCCAGAAGCTGACCAAGCAATTGGAGAACGAGCGGATCATGAACGACTACATTCGTACTGAGAAGAGGAGGCCATGGGAGCACTGATGGGCTTTGGATGTTGCCTTTACAGCTTTTATTTCCTTTTCAGTATTTTCATTCCTGTAACGCCTAAGGGAAATTTATTGAACAATTTAAATTCCAAAGTTTAAATCTAATAAAGTGTGTTCCTTTTGTCTACAAAGTTGATTCCCGATTGTCTTTGAAAACATAATTCATACGCATTTCATTCATCATATGCATCACAGGTACCCTTTTTTTACAAGTTGCTTAATCTTCTTCGCTGTTTATTTCAGCACTCAGTCATTATGAATCCTGAACCAACTACCGAGCAAGCTATCAAGGCCCTCCAGGCCCAGAACGCCCAGTTTTAGGAGATGGTCATGAACTTGGCCCAGGGACAACAGGAGTTGAAGGCTTTGCTCCTGAAGAAGAAGAAGAAGAAGAAGAAGAAGAGGATTGTGTTGTTCAACACTGGACGCAGACTCGGAAATACACTACAGAATGAAGCTGAGAGGACTACTCCATCTGTTGGGGAAGGCAGTCACCAAGGGAGAGAGGTCCCTAGTCCTGTGGTCTCTGACACCGAGACAGACTTCAATGATGAACAGTACCCTCCTGCTGAGGACAGGTACAAACAACTGGAGGACAGGTTAAATGCTATGGAGATTCAACGTGTGCCTGGGTTGGATTTCGGAGACTTAGGGTTATCTTCTGGGGTGGTGATACGACACAAGTTCAAGGCGCCTGCCTTTGTGAAGTACGACGGGGCTTCCTGTCCTAAAATGCACCTCCGCTCTTATTTAAGGAAGATCCAGCCTTACACTGCAGACAAGAACTTATGGATCCATTTCTTCCAGGAGAGTATTTCAGGGACTCGTCTCGAATGGTTCTATCAGCTGGATGGAACCAACATTCGCAACTGGGAGGACTTGGCTACTGCTTTTTATAAGCAGTATCAGTATAATTCCGACCTCGCTCCCACGCGTACCCAACTCCAGGGTATGTCACTGGGAACAGGTGAAGGTTTTAAGGAGTACGCACAAAAATGGAGAGACCTGGCTGGCAGGGTGCAGCCACTGTTGACGGATCGTGAACTAGTGGACATGTTCTTGGGGACCCTATCTGGTCCATTCTTCAACCATCTCATTGGTAATTCCTCTGCTGGGTTTACAGACCTGATCCTGACTGGTGAGAGGATCGAAGCTGGTATCAAATTGGGGAAGATACAGAAGAGTGCCTCCTCAAGTACTGAAAAGAAGCCCTTCAAGAAGGAAGCTAGTGTTGTGTATGGTCCCAGAAGACAGAAAAAACCGGAACGCCGCCAAGCTGTTAACGCGGTGGTAATTTCAAAGCCTGCTGCTGCCCCTCAGCAGTATAACCAGCCAAGAGTTGAAAGGCCCAAAAGGCAGTACACTCGGCTCAGCATGACTCTCTCTCAGATCCTGCCGCAACTGCTGTCAACCAGCCTGGTAACTGTCAAGGAAGCTCCGAAGGTGGTAAACACAACATCTCCAAAGTACAACCCCAACGCCCGTTGCGCTTATCACTCTGATAGCCCGGGGCATTCTACTGATGATTGTTGGGCTCTTAGGAATAAGGTTCAGGACCTTATCGATGTTAAGGAAATACAGTTCGAGGCGCCCGAGAGGCCTAATGTGGTGACTGCTCCCATGCCCAACCATGGAGTAAATGCTATCAGGATGGATGATGAAGTGGAAGAATCCTAATTCGACATCTGGATCTACCCAACGACCAACGGTGGACCAAGCAACTGGACTGCAAAAGATTTCATACCTATTACTTTTGTCACTCAGTAATAAACTCTTTTGTTTTGAAATTGTAACGAACAAAATTACTAAACTCTATGGCCCGGTGTCTTACCCGGGGCACCGTGGCGTCATTTGTGAGGGCTTATTATTTGTCACTTTCATATATCATGAATAAAAGCATTGGACATTTTTTACATTTCAAATCTTGTGCTCCCTTTCTTTCTTTATATATTGCAAAACAGTTATATTTACACACACTCACATATACAGGTTCCAATCCACTTTGGATCTCACTGGTAACGACTCTGCTACTGCCAGTTATGACTTCGAAAATCCGATCAACTTAGCTGAAGATGAAGGTGAAGATGATTGCGAAGTGCCTGGTGAGCTTGCAAGACTGCTACTTCAGGAAGAGAGGGCCATTCAGCCACATGAAGAGCCAGTGGAAACGGTAAATCTGGGTACTGAGACAGACAGAAAGGAAGTCAAGATTGGTGCCAATCTAGAGCTCAGTGTGAAGCAACGGTTGATTCAGATGCTGCATGACTATGTGGAAATCTTCGCCTGGTCTTATGAAGACATGCTTGGGTTGGATACCGACATTGTGGTTCATCACCTGCCTACCAAGGAAGAATTCCCTCCGGTAAAACAGAAGGTCCACCGTATGCGTCCAGAGATGTCCGAGAAAATCAAAGCTGAGGTTATGAAACAATTTGATGTCGGTTTTCTTGCAGTGACTTCCTACCCTCAGTGGGTTGCCAACGTGGTTCCAGTGCCAAAGAAGGATGGTAAGGTCCGAATGTGTGGATTACAGGGATTTGAACAGGGCAAGCCCCAAGGATGATTTCCCCCTGCCTCATATCGACGTTCTGGTTGACAACACTGCTCAGCACAAGGTGTTCTCCTTCATTGACGGTTTCTCCGGATATAACCAAATCAAGATGGCTCCTGAAGACATGGAGAAGACTACTTTTGTTACTCAATGGGGCACCTTTTGCTACAAAGTCATACCTTTTGGGTTGAAAAATGCTGGGGCAACCTACCAACGTGCCATGGTTGCTTTGTTTCATGACATGATCCATCATGAGATCGAGGTGTACGTCGATGATATGATTGCAAGGTCCCAAACTGAGGAGGAACACCTTGACCATCTACAGAAGCTGTTTGACCGTCTAAAGTTGTACAAGCTGAGGTTGAACCCAAACAAGTGTACCTTTGGGGTGAGATCTGGAAAATTGCTAGGCTTCGTCGTAAGCGACAAAGGTATTCAAGTGGACCCTACCAAGGTGAAAGCCATACAAGAGATGCCAGCTCCCAAGACAGAGAAAGAAGTCAGAGGCTTTCTAGGACGGCTGAACTATATTGCCCGATTCATCTCACATCTAACTGCTACCTGTGAACCAATCTTCAAGCTATTGAAGAAAGATCAAGTAGTACGTTGGAACGATGAATGTCAGGCCTCTTTCGACAGAATTAAAGAGTATCTCCAAGAACCACCCATTCTCATGCCACCGGTTGAAGGGAGACCTCTAATACTATACTTGACAGTACTGGACAACTCAATGGGGTGTGTGCTGGGGCAACATGACGAGTCTGGCCGAAAAGAGCACGCCATTTATTACCTTAGCAAAAAGTTTACCGACTGTGAGACCCGATACTCACTGCTCGAGAAAACTTGTTGCGCTTTGGTATGGGCTGCTCGCCGGCTGAGACAGTATATGTTGACTCACACTACACTATTGATTTCAAAAATGGATCCAATAAAGTACATATTCGAAAAGCCTGCCTTGTCCAGAAGAATAGAAAGATGGAAAATGATCTTGACTGAATATGACATCCAGTACACGACTCAAACAGCAATCATGGGAAGCGTATTGGCAGACCATTTGGCACACCAGGCAGTGGACGATTACCAGTCAATGAACTTTGAATTTCCAGACGAGAATGTCATGGTAGTGACTGATTGTGAAGTACCTGGACCGGATGAAGGACCTGAGGAAGGATCCCGATGGTCTATGCACTTTGACGGAGCCTCCAACGCTTTGGGTAACGGCATTGGCGTTGTGATCATATCCCCTAAAGGCACTCATACTCCACTCACTGCCCGACTATGTTTCAACTGCACCAACAACATGGCGGAGTATGAGGCATGCATCATGGGTCTTCAAGCTGCAATTGACTTAAGGATTAAGTTTCTGAGTGTCTTCGGAGATTCCGCTCTCGTGATCAGCCAGATCAAAGGCGAGTGGGATACGAAACACCCAAATCTCATCCCTTACAAGGAGTATGTGTTGACATTGATCCCCCACTTCGAGGAGATAACTTTTGAACACTTCCCAAGAGAGGAGAATCAGTTGGCAGACGCGCTGGTTACGATGTCTTCTATGTTCAAAGTCAAATGGGACAACGAGGCTCCCCGAATCATTATCTGGAAATTGGACGAACCTGCACATTGCTGTGATCTTGAGGTTGAAGAGGTAACAGAAAAACCTTGGTATCATGAAGTGAAAAGGTACTTGGAAGCTCAAGAATACCCCGAGGGTGCATCTGTTAATGACAAGAAGTTTCTGAGAAGGTTCGCGGAAAAGTTCTTCCTCAGCAACAACATTCTATACAAGCGAAACCATGATTCAACCTTATTGCGTTGTGTGGATAAGACTGAAGCAGAAAGGATCATGGCAGAGCTACATGAGGGTACCTTCGGAACACATTCCAGTGGACACACCATGGCAAAGAAAATCCTTCGGGCAGGATATTACTGGTCCACAATGGAAGCCGACTGTTACCAACATTCTCGGACATGTCACAAATGCCAGATCCATGTAGATAAGGTGCACGTTCCTCCGGTTCCTCTGAACATCTTGACAGCACCTTGGCCCTTTGCAATGTGGGGTATTGATATGATCGGCGAGATCAGACCTACGGCATCCAACGGGCATCGCTTCATCCTAGTGGCGATTGATTACTTCACGAAGTGGGTCGAAGCAGCTTCCTATGCTACAGTAACCAAGAACGTCGTGGCACGGTTCATTCGGCATAACCTGATTTGTCGATACGGCATCCCGGAAAGGATCATTACGGATAATGGTACCAATCTTAATAACAAGATGATCACTGAGCTCTGCGAGCAATTCAAGATACAGCACCACAACTCTTCTCCCTACCGGCCGAAGATGAATGGGGTTGTAGAAGCAGCTAATAAGAATATCAAGAAGATTGTGCAGAAGATGACAGTGACCTACAAAGATTGGCACGAGATGTTACCATTTGCTCTTCATGGGTACCGTACCTCAACAAGAACGTCAACAGGGGCAACACCCTTCTCCTTGGTCTATGGCACGGAGGCAGTCTTGCCTATTGAAGTCCAGATACCCTCTCTCCGGATAATGAAGGATGCAGGTTTGAGCGAAGATGACTGGATCCATACTCGACTTGATCAATTAAACCTAATCGACGAAAAGAGACTCACTGCTATTTGTCATGGTCAAACGTACCAAAAACGGATGATCAGGGCATTTAACAAGAAAGTCAGACGACAAGAGTATCAAGTCGGAGACCTGGTAATCAAGCGCATCATTCTTCCTCAAAGCGATCCCAGGGGCAAATGGACCCCTACGTACGAAGGGCCATTTGTGGTTAAACATATCTTCTCTGGAGGAGCTATGATCCTAACCACCATGGATGGTGACGACCTTCCTCACCCTGCCAACGCAGACATAGTAAAAAGATACTACGCATGATAAAAGACCCGCTAGGTTGACACACCTAGGCAAAAATAAGGGCTTCTCGGCGAACCAAAAGGGTTTGGGCAAAAATAAGGGATGAAATACAAAAATCTGTACACCCGGCAAGTCGAAAACCTGAAAAGGCGGCTTGGACAAAAATGGGTATCCCGGTGGACTGAAAACCCGAAAGGGAGGTCCAGGCAAAAGTTAGGGATAAAGCGTAATACTATGTCTCATTGGATCACCTTTGTATCCAGAATTCGGTATCAACTATCAGGTTCAGACGACATCGATCAATCAGCTTCATCTTCAACTGAGCAGCAAAGTGATGAGACGCTTGAAGACATAAAGGCGATAGCAGAGTTGGAACCCAGTGGGATCTTTCACATAGCTGTTTTGTTTTCTTTTCACAAAATTGTATAAACTCTGTTGTTCGGCGGCATTCTCCTACTAGGACGTTAGCCTCTTGTACATAAACGCCTATTTACAGGCAAATTCAAAAATCAATACAAATTCATTTTTCCAGACAAATTGCCAATTGTTTTTCTTTTTCTGTTTTGTTTTGCAAAGAACGTCCAATGTTCAATTGTGATATATGCATTTGACACTAATTGCTAACTCATAAATATTTGCATACGAAACAAAGGATTAATTACAGGTGACATCAGAAACAGGGGCAATAATGAGTTGTCTAAGCGATCTAGTTGCTCTGTCCACCAAGGTACCAAGGTAAGTTCGGCTGAAGAATGTAACCAAGATACCTCCGCTCCCCACAGAGTAAGACAAGAATCAACAATACTCTCCTCAAGCAGAGTTGGTCTCCCATCAATCCCGAAAAGGCACAGTATCTCCAGCAAGTCAGCAACACTCTCCCCAAGCAGAGTTAGCCTACTGTCAGCCTTGAGAAAGTTGGGTATCCCCAGAAGATCTCAACATTCCCCAGTGGAGTATACAGATGTTCCTACAAGCATCCCCGACAGTCTTAGTATAAATTTGTTCCCCGGCGGAATACAGGACACCCCAGTGGAGCCACTTCCCCGGTGCAGTCCAAAAGTTTCCCCAGGAGAGTTGAATCCATCTCCCCAGTAGACTCTGGAAGCTTATCCCCAGTAGATTCTGGAAGCTTATCCCCTGCACGAACGCGTCTCCCCGGCTTTATTCAAAAGTTATTCCCCACCAGAGCTTATAACTGGGTTATCCTCAGCTAATTGCCACGGAAAGATCGTCCTCGACGAAGTTCTTCCTATCCCCCAGCGGAGTTCATCAAATTCCCCAACACAACATATCAACGGAATCCCCAGCGGAGTTATCACCAAACCTCAACGAAGTATCTCTTCCCACTGAGTAATTCCCCGCAGAGTATTCGCTTCGCCAAGTTTATTCACCAACGTAGTCATCTTCTCCTATCGGTTTATTCTTGCAACCATCATCCCCAGCAGAAACGAAGAACTCTACTCTTCAACATCAGCCCAGGATTCAAGCTCCCGGCATTCGTCAAGGATTTATTTTCCTAGACGAAAATACGTTCATAAACATCACATTATCATACACCATGACGCATGCATATACGCATCATAAACACACAATCTCATTTATTTTTGAGAACATCATGACATCATGCATCGTGACATTGCATACAACTGATGTTTTGCCTTTTCAGGAAAAAGGTCAATCCAAAGATGATTACTATCAACTGTCGCAATTCCAGATTCGATTCCTGTATCTAGCCAGGGCATATCTGAAGAGTTTGAAGATTCGATTCCTGTATCTAGCCAGGGCATATCTGTTGACGACTAATTCCAGATTCGATTCCTGTATCTAGCCAGGGCACGTCTGAAGAGTTTGAAGATTCGATTCCTGTATCTACCCAGGGCATATCTGTTGACGACTAATTCCAGATTCGATTCCTGTATCCAGCCAGGGCACGCCTGAAGAGTTTGAAGATTCGATTCCTGTATCCAGCCAGGGCATATCTGTTGACGACTAATTCCAGATTCGATTCCTGTATCCAGCCAGGGCACGTCTGAAGAGTTTGAAGATTCGATTCCTGTATCCAGCCAGGGCATATCTGTTGATGACTAATTCCAGATTCGATTCCTGTATCCAGCCAAGGCACGTCTGAAGAGTTTGAAGATTTGATTCCTGTATCCAGCCAGGGGATATCTGTTGATGACTAATTCCAGATTCGATTCCTGTATCCAGCCAGGGCACGCCTGAAGAGTTTGAAGATTCGATTCCTGTATCCAGCTAGGGCATATCTGTTGACGACTAATTCCAGATTCGATTCGTATATCCAGCCAGGGCACGTCTGAAGAGTTTGAAGATTCAATTCCTGTATCCAACCAGGGCATATCTGTTGACGACTAATTCCAGATTCGATTCCTGTATCCAGCCAGGGCACGTCTGAAGAGTTTGAAGATTCGATTCCTGTATCCAGCTAGGGCATATCTGTTGACGAATAATTCCAGATTCGATTCCTGTATCTAGCCAGGGCACGTCTGAAGAGTTTGAAGATTCGATTCCTGTATCCAGCCAGGGCATATCTGTTGACGACTAATTCCAGATTCGATTCCTGTATCCAGCCAGGGCACGTCTGAAGAGTTTGAAGATTCGATTCCTGTATCCAGCCAGGGCATATCTGTTGACGACTAATTCCAAATTCGATTCCTGTATCCAGCCAGGGCACGTCTGAAGAGTTTGAAGATTCGATTCCTGTATCCAGCCAGGGCATATCTGTTGACGACTAATTCCAGATTCGATTCCTGTATCCAGCCAGGGCATATCTGAAGAGTTTGAAGATTCGATTCATGTATCCAGCCAGGGCATATCTGTTGACGACTAATTCCAGATTCGATTCCTGTATCCAGCCAGGGCACGTCTGAAGAGTTTGAAGATTCGATTCCTGTATCCAGCCAGGGCATATCTGTTGACGACTAATTCCAAATTCGATTCCTGTATCCAGCCAGGGCACGTCTGAAGAGTTTGAAGATTCGATTCCTGTATCCAGCCAGGGCATATCTGTTGACGACTAATTCTAGATTCGATTCCTGTATCCAGCCAGGGCACGTCTGAAGAGTTTGAAGATTCGATTCCTGTATCCAGCCAGGGCATATCTGTTGACGACTAATTCCAGATTCGATTCCTGTATCTAGCCAGGGCACGTCTGAAGAGTTTGAAGATTCGATTCCTATATCCAGCCAGGGCATATCTGTTGACGACTAATTCCAGATTCGATTCCTGTATCTAGCCAGGGCATATCTGAAGAGTTTGAAGATCAACACTTGTAACAGGCCAGGAAACCATCTTTCTTTTTTAAGCACGCAAGTTCTCGCCAAGGAATCTCTTACGCGATCGACACCTTCCGATAGCATCTATAAAGCCCATCTCCACAACTATCCATTACAGTTCCAAATGGAATCTATAAGCCCATTCCCGACAAGGTTCTGTCACATTTCCAAATGGCATCTATAAGCCCATTCCCGACAAGGTTCTGTCACATCTCCAGATGGCATCTATAAGACCATCCTCCTATCCACCATCTCTCCAAATGGCATCTGTAAGCCCATTCCCGACATCACATTGCTGATACTCCACTATGTGAGTGCAAATTTCTGGGCACTCTAGTGTTCAATCATCTTCCACCTTCGGATCACGAAAGGCACGCAAGCCAATCTACATCCTCAGGTCTAAGAAGATTGAACAGGGGCAACTGTTGTACCCCAAAATTTTCCCTCCCATATTCTTCAAAGTTTTGACAAGCATCATCTCAATTTGCTCAAGTCTACTCAAGGGCTACACAGTCAAGCATCCTCTTAAGCCAGTTAAAATTAGGGTTTTTGTTCTTGCAAGAAGGTTGAGGGTTTCAAGGGCTCAATCAAGTCCCATATGCTCATATACATTGTCAAGCACCTACATGTCAAGTTTCAAGGCTCACAAGGTCAAGTTGCACAATCAAAAACCCTAATTGCTTCACAATCAACTGTAGGGGCAAAATGGTCATTTGGCAGTCAAAAGTCAAAAATTATGGTCAACATCTTATTTTGAAGCCACAATCATCACTTGGTCAAATCTTGACCATGATTTCACAAGAATGGCTCAAAAATCATCAAGGTGTCAAAAGTTTCTATTTTTGGACAGCTGAAAAGTCAACTGTAACTTGACCAAAGCATAACTTTTTCATGGTTCATCAGAAAAATCCCATCCAATGCTCATTTTGAAGGGGATAACATTTCCTACAACTCATCTTCACATTCCAAGTCCAAGAAATGCTCTCACAAAAAGTTATCAATTTCAATATTATAGGTCATTTTCAAAAGTCAACAAAAAGGAATTTTAAGTCAAAGAGCATAACTTGAGATTGGTAAATCAGAATGACATGGTACCAAAGGCATTGGTTAGAGGACTTCAAGACCTTTCCAAAATGTCCAAGAACATGTTCATATGATCAAAATTGAGCAAGATATGCATTAGAGAAGTTGGGAAATTTCTGTGAAATGGCAAAAGTCAACTATCCCTGAAACTTCAATTTTTGACAAAAGGGCCCACTTTTTTCCACTTGATTCATCCTTGTCATGCCACCCACGTGTCCCATGATCAATTTCAAGACCAAATAATTATTTTTCTATTTTTATTTGATTTTTATGGATTTAATTCATTTTAATCCATATTAATTCAAGTAAAATCAAAAAAATTAATTAAGTGATATCTTGTGGTTTGAATAACCTTGATGCATCATAAGTCACATACCAAATTCGTGCCAAGCCTATTATGAGCATGAAAATTCAAATTTGAACAAAAATGGCAAGTTTCTTTAATGGTGGTTATGGAGAAATCTCAAACTTCATTGCAATGGTTAAAGGCTCATAATATTGACTGATTCTCATTCATACACATATATGCAAGCCTCTCATACCTCAGACACGACCTAGAAACCTTTGAAACGGCATAACCAAGTTCAAAAATTTGAAAGAAAAGTGGCAAACTGAAATCCATATTCCAGCACAATTCAAGCACTTTTCTTGCTTCTAACACATTGCCAGCATAGCTAGGAACCTATTGCCACCAAGAACGCGCTCTAACACTCAAGGAAACGGCCAAACAGAATCACGGTTTGAACAAACTTTTCCATAATCGAAATTCATTTTTTACGCATCATTAACACATTTTGATTATTGTTTTGGATTGCTAACATCTTTATGAAGCTTTTGATATAGTTTAATTTGATTATGGTACCCTAAAACAAAAGTTGCCATTGGAGAATCTTAGGGTTTCAGAGCTTTTGATTTAGGGCTTTTCATATACTGCAAAATCAAGCCTCCAAACACACATGGTTGAAACCGCCTGATTGAGACGAAGACATTGGATACCTCGCGCCATTTTTATATACACTGAGCGCCTAATCACTATTTTTTACAGTTTTGCTTTGTGGGGGTTAAAAACCCCCGCTATCTTGTTTTTGTTTTGCAGATAAATGAAGACGATGATGAGGTGTCCATGCCTGGCTGGTTGATTCAAATAGGCGCGTGCTTTTTCTTTGGTCCAGCATATAATGTGTTTACTTGATATAATATTTGTTTCTCATTTTATTTACAAATGCGCATGAGTGATCTAGTGGTACAGGTGTTGGCAAATGATCCTTGGGACCTGGGTTCGATTCCCAGGTCCCCCATATAATTGTTCATTTTTTTTTCTAACATATTCCAATGCAGTGTTCCAGCAAAAGTCCACCATACATCTCCAACAATCAGCGTGCCAAGTGGCCTCAGAAGCAGATCCAAAGGCTAGGAAATGAGGAGCACCATGCTCATGAGTCAACGTGCTCCAGGTGTGATCGGTGGATCTGGAACTGACTGTTTAACGCTGGTTCGCGAAATGTCGCGGAAGCAAGAGTCGCCACCGTCTTTTATTTTCTCCAAATGGAAAGGACAAAAGCACAGAAAAATTCCTTAAAGAGATTGCTCTCGGTTCGGGAGGTAGGTTATAGAAAGGGAAGGTGTTAGCACCCTTTCTATCCATGGTTATCCATGGGCTCTTAGATACTTGCTCATTGTGTTTTCAAAAATGGTTTGTTTGCTTTTCAACTGTGGGTTTTAAAAAGTTTCTTTGAAAATTCCAGTTCGACTCTTGTATCGGTCCTCAAGAGTGTTTGAAAAATTGCTTTCGAAAGCTTTTTGAAAAGGTGTTGGTGTGAAAAGTAATTTTGATTTGTTTTGAAATTTAGAGCAAGTATCTAGAGTCGTCTACCTACCCTAAGGAATTCGTTTGTGTAGATGTCCTTTAAAGTAGTGCCATCCCACCATTGAGAGGTAGGTAGCACCACCGTTGGAGGTGTTCGGGTCAATTCGAGGTTCGGGACATGGTGATCACCGGAGCAATAGGAAGACACCTTAGAAGCTACCCTCATGCCAGGTTCCCGGATCATGAGGACTTACTAAGACATCCTCAACTCGACGATCACCTTTCGAGGCAAGGCAACAGTGAGGCGTACCCTAGGGGTGGTGTGTGATTTGTGTGTCATGTTCATTTATTTTTATCTTGTCATGTCATTGGTGTTCTACGCTTGTTTTTTATTTTGTCCATTCATTCTTTCATGCCTTGATTAACAGTTAAAAGTATTGCGAGAAATAAAAAGATTCTAAGCTATTACAAAAGGCGCGGGTCCACATCGCCAAAATTAACCAGGACCCGATTTGACGGAAAATAAATAAAGTAAAAGAATTGAAAAATGCGAGAAGTAATTACAAGGCTTCGGGAGAGGTACATAATCATTTAAGCAAAGTAAAATAAATATGCGAAATTAAATCGAAACGAGGGCGTTGGACCCTTTTGCAAAAATTAAAATTACATAAATTAATTAATTAAGAAAAGAAATTGTTTTTGTTTTTTTTGGTATTTTTATGTATTTTAAGATTTAATAGAAAAAATTAATTGCAATTAAACGCTAACCTAATTCTATTTTATTTTAATTTGTTTAAGAAAATATTGAATTTTTTTTAACCTAAATTAAACCCTAATTAATTTACATGCAAATTTGATTATGAGAATAAATAAATTAAATAATATTATTATGGAAAAGAACAATTAAAAAGGAATAAAACATTAATTAAACCTAGTTCTACATTTTTTAGATTTTTATTATGAAAAGAATTAAAATTAACCTAATTTTAACTAAGTTTAATTACATGCAAATTTTTCATGAAAATATTAAAACAAAAATATTTATTGTTTTTTTTTCTTTTTTCTGATTTTTATGCATTTTTTATGTTTTGTAGAAATAATTAATTAATTTAAACAAATAATAATTATAAGTAAAAGATTTAAATAAATAAGGAAAATAAAGAAGAATGAAAAATATGCAAACCTGGGGGGGTGGTAGTCCCCAAAGTGGAGGTCTGGCCCAAGAAGTCTGAGCCCAATAACCTTCAAATTCGTTGACTTTTCCAGGCACTATGTGGCACCTTTGACCAGGCTTATGATGCGCTTCCAATCTATGCCCTTGATTTGATCTCAGTATGCACGTGGATGGATAGATGATGAAGGACTATGATGGTCCTCAATATGACGCCTGCATGTGATGATGAATTGGAAAATAATATTGAAAGAAGAAGACCTGGGGCTCGAACCCAGGTCATATACATTGCTAACGTTCCTGCTTGCCAATTGTGCCACCTAACGCGTTTGTTAAATAAATAAACAACAATTAATAAAAAGGAAAACGTGGGTTAGTGCTTGGAAACGCGCGCGAAGGTTTGAACGCTCCACTCACAGGCAGCCACATACTCATCTTCTTCATCGTGTTTTGTTTTTCCTGAAATACAAATAACAAAAGCAACGGTTTTCACGCGTTGCTGAAAGTAACATATGAAGAAATAACGAATAGATCTCAGGCACTCATAAATTGAGCGCGAGTGCTGGTTTCCATTCGTCCAAACGTGTTGAATCCAATGGTGGTGGTCATAAGTCTCAATTTTTCCTCGTTTTAAAATCCCCAATCTGAAGCTCTGTAAACCCTAAAATTCAAACATGGTGAAATCGTGTATACAGCATAAAAATGCAATTAATCATATTGGTTAGTTTCAGAATTTCACAAGGAACATGAATCTACAATCAAAATGCTATGAATGTGCGTAAATATTGAAACACGATAATGAATTTTTCATGAGGTATCTTGAATGTTGTATACCAATTCCTTGCGTTTTAATGGTTGTTTCTGATTGGAATACGTTCAGGGAACCTTGAGGAAGCTATTGAAACAAGAATTAGGTCTTGAATCGTCCTGGAATGATGTTTTCAGAATTGACTTTTTTGACAATTTTTTTCAAGTTTGTGAAGAGCTTTCTTGCGCAGCTTAGTGTCTGTTTGCATTAGGGTTATGATCCTGGCATATGTAGTAGTGAATTAGGTTAAAAAGAATCAAAGAATCAATCAAATCCATTGCATTCATAGTTTTGAAGATTTGATTTTCAAGCTTTATTTTCCAAATATTTTCCATGTGCTTTTGGGCAAATCATGATCTAATCAGTCCAATTCTTTCCTTATTTGGCTAGGCACGAATTATTGAGCATAAAACATGTATAAAAAGATTGGTTTGGCTAGGTTAAATATTTTTCACATATTTAAATGAATTAATATGAATAAAAATTCAAATAAATAAATAAAAAATGAGAAAATACTTCCCTTTGGGCCAAGTGGTCGTGCACATGCTTGGAATGATGAATTGTGGAAGAAAAATGGGCCCATTAGCAATTTTAGGTCATTTGAAGTAATGTTGACTTTTCAAAATATCCAAAAATTTCCCAACTTCCACAAGGCATAACTTGCTCAATTTTTAAGCTTTTCTCATGTTCTTGGACATTTTGGAAAGGTCTTTGAGTCCTCTAACCAATGGCTTTGGTCCCATGTCATTTTGATTTACCAATCTCAATTTATGGCCTTTGACTTAAAGTCCCTTTTTGTTGACTTTTGAAAATGACCTATAATGTTGAAATTGATAACTTTTTGTGAGAGCATTTCTTGGACTTGAAGTATGAAGATGAGTTGTAGGAAATGTCTTTCTCTTCAAAATGAGCTTTGGATGGAATTTTTCTGATAATCCATGTGAAAGTTATGCCCTGGTCAATTTCAGTTGACTTTTTCAACTGTCCAAATAAGGAAACTTTTGCATCTTGATGATTTCTGAGCCAAATTTTGAGAATCATGATCAAGCATTGATCAAATGATGTTTGTGGCTTCAAAATGATATGTTGATCAAAAATTTGAACTTTTGACTGTCAAATGACCATTTTGCCCCTACAGTTGACTGTAGTGCAATTAGGGTTTTTGACTGTGCAATTTTGTGCTGAATGCTTTGAAACTTGATATGAGGATACTTGACCATATTTGTAGGCATATGAGACTTGATTGGGCCCTTGAAAACTTCCTTTTCTTGATCAGACTCAAAACCCTAATCTTGACTGTATAGGAGACCTTTGCCTGTGCAACCCTTGGGGAATTTTGCAGCTTTGACTTGGCAAATCTTTGAAGAATATGGGAGGGCAAATTTTGGGGTACAACAGTTGCCCCTGTTCAATCTTCTTAGACCTGAGGATGCAGATTGGCTGACGTGCCTTTCGTAATCCGAGGGTGGAAGATGATTGAACACTAGAGTGCCCAGAAATTTGCGCTCACATAATAGCAGTGATGGTGGAATGGGCTTATAGATGCCATTTAGGGGTTGCTGAATAGGATGATGGGCTTATAGATGCCATATGGATGTTGATCGCGTAAGAGATTCCTTAGCGAGAACCTGCATACCTGCAAAAGAAACATGAGTACCTGACACGTTGCAGGAGTTGATTTCAGATGCTTGGCATAGATATGTCCTGACTGGTTACAGGAGCTGAGTCTGGAGCTTCAAACAGTGATAAATGAACCAGGGATGGTTACTACCTTAGCACGAACGGTAAGAGAACCTTGGGTGACTTAATTTCAACAACGCTTGTTGAGAAAAATCTTGGTGGGAATTACCATCTTCGCAGTATTGGGAAGCGAACCAAAGGAAATCATAATCTGAAAGGGAATTACAATCTGAAAGAAAAACCTAAAGTGGAAATCTCATGCACCGTCGGAGAGAGAACCAATAGGAAACATAATCTGAAAGAAAAACCTAAAAATGGAAATCTCATGCACCGTCGGAGAGAGAACCAAAGTGGACTTATAATCTCAAAGAAAAACCTAAAATGGAAATCTCATGCACCGTCGGAGAGAGAACCAAAATGGAAAACATAATCTGAAAGAAAGACCTAAAATGGAAATCTCATGCACCGTCGGAGAGAGAACCAAGATGGAATTATAATCTCAAAGAAAAACCTAAAATGGAAATCTCATGCACCGTCAGAGAGAGAACCAATAGGAAAACATAATCTGAAAGAAAGACCTAAAATGGAAATCTCATGCACCGTCGAAGAGAGAACCAAAATGGAATTATAATCTCAAAGAAAAACCTAAAATGGAAATCTCATGCACCGTCGGAGAGAGAACCAATAGGAAAATATAATCTTAAAGAAAAACCTAAAATGGAAATCTCATGCACCGTCGGAGAGAGAACCAAAATGGAATTATAATCTCAAAGAAAAACCTAAAATGGAAATCTCATGCACCGTCGGAGAGAGAACCAATAGGAAAATATAATCTTAAAGAAAAACCTAAAATGGAAATCTCATGCACCGTCGGAGAGAGAACCAAGATGGAATTTATAATCTTAAAGAAAAACCTAAAATGGAAATCTCTTGCACCGTCGGAGAGAGAACCAATAGGAAAATATAATCTTAAAGAAAAACCTAAAATGGAAATCTCATGCACCGTCGGAGAGAGAACCAATAGGACATTATAATCTCAAAGAAAAACCTAAAATGGAAATCTCATGCACCGTCTGAGAGAGAACCAATAGGACATAATAATCTCAAAGAAAAACCTAAAATGGAAATCTCATGCACCGTCGGAGAGAGAACCAATAGGAAAACATAATCTGAAAGAAAGACCTAAAATGGAAATCTCATGCACCGTCGGAGAGAGAACCAAACTGGAATTATAATCTCAAAGAAACACCTAAAATGGAAATCTCATGCACCGTCGGAGAGAGAACCAAACTGGAATTATAATCTCAAAGAAAAACCTAAAATGGAAATCTCATGCACTGTCGGAGAGAGAACCAATAGGACATTATAATCTCAAAGAAAAACCTAAAATGGAAATCTCATGCACCGTCGGAGAGAGAACCAATAGGAAAATATAATCTCAAAGAAAAACCTAAAATGGAAATCTCATGCACCGTCGGAGAGAGAACCAATAGGACATTATAATCTCAAAGAAACACCTAAAATGGAAATCTCATGCACCGTCGGAGAGAGAACCAATAGGAAAATATAATCTCAAAGAAACACCTAAAATGGAAGTCTCATGCACCGTCGGAGAGAGAACCAATAGGAAAATATAATCTGATAACTTCTACTGAGTCTTCATCAGAAAAATCTGTTGGGAGTCGATTTAGCTGGACTAGAGAAGGCCTTGAAATATGATAGAGAATTTCAACTACATCTTTCCTGAAAGGTAAAGGTCAGTCATATGCAATGCATGATATGGATCAAGCAATGATGTTCTCAACATAAATGAGATTTGTATGATATAATGCGTCTATGCATGCTATAATGATGTATGTGATGTTTTATGAATGTATGTTTTCGTCTGGGAAATTAAATCCTTGACGGGTGTCGGGAAGTCATATCCTGGGCTGATATTGAAGAATAAGCTTTCGCTTCCGCTGGGGATGATAGCTGCAAGAATACCGGTAGGAGAAGATGACTCCGTTGCGGAATAAATTTGGCAAATGGAAGATTCTGCGGGGAGAAAAGATACTCTAGCGACCATGCTGGGAAGCAATACTCTGTGGGAAGAGGGATGCCTTGCTGAGTGTTGATAATAATTTGCTGGGGATACCCTTGTTGTTGGAAGTGTGGATGAACTTTTCTGGGGTAAGAAGACTTCGTCGAGGACGCTCTTTCCGTGGCTTTTGGCTGAGGATAACCCAGTTATATCCTATTAAGGAAATAACTCTTTAAATAAAGCCGGGAGACGCGTTCGTGCTTTGCGAAGGATAAGCTTCCATAATTTGCTGGGGATAAGCTTACTGCTTGGGGATATGAATTCCAACTTTCCTGGGGACCTAGATTGGGCTCTCTTGGGGGAGCTTTGAACTGCGGGAGAAGTGATTCCTTTGAATGTTTGGTATACCGCCGGGGAACAATCTTTAGACCAAGATTGTCGGGGATGCTTGTTAGGAATATATATGCTGCCGGGGAATGTTGAGCTCTGCAGGAGGATACCCAACTTCCTTTAAGTTTGATAGTATAGCTTGGAGAGGAATGTACTGTTTTGCTGAACCACTCTCTGGGGATTTAATATGTACTGGTCGTGTTCTTCAGCCGAACCTTATCTTAGTACCTTGATGGACAGATCAATTAGATCATTCGGACAACTCATCATTGCCCCTGTCTCTGAGGAAGACCTGTGAGGTGCTGATAGTTGTTGAGGGTCAAACCTTCTTCTGGTAGGCAGGTAATAAGATGATAGGACATAGTCGTACGCTTTGATCCCTAACTTTTGCCTGGACCGCCCTTTCGGGTTTTCAGTCCACCGGGATACCCATTTTTGCCCAAGCCGCCTTTTCAGGTTTTCGACTTGCCGGGTGTACGGATTTTTCATTTCATCCCTTATTTTGCCCGAACCCTTTTGGTTCGCCGGGAAGCCCTTATTTTTGCCTAGGTATGTCAACCTAGCGGGTCTTTGATGATGCGTAGTATTTTTTTCGACTATGTCCATGCTTTCAGGATGTAGGGAGGTGCCCCTGTTAGAAGTGTTTTGCCATGTCATCAGAAGGTGTTTGATCAGACAAGATTCGTTATTAGAATGCCCCAAGTGACTTAGACGGAGATTTGCCCCTGGCTATTTGACTTTTGAGAGATTCTCCGAATCTTGACTTAACTGCCCCAGATGATTGGACCATGATCAAGTTGTGCCCCCTGATTGGAGGTGCTTTCGTTCATTAGGCATTCGTCGTGCGAACTCCTATGATGTTCAAACAAAAAGTCATATGCAAGCAAAGTTATGTTAAAAATGCAAAGCTTATGTCTGTCTTGAAGATTTTGAAAATGCATTCTTTTTTCATAAAACAGGTGATTGTTTGTAAAACGTGATGTCAACTCCGTATTTTACCGTAGGCCTTAAGGAGTCAGGATACCTTTCGTCACAGTATGCTTTCGAACTAACCCATGCTTCAGCTAGGACTTTTAAGGGTTATAACGTGGCCTGGTTCATGGTTTAAGAAACAAAGTATAAAGGCTCAAATTATTTGTACCCACCCGCTCTTCGTGATGTTCTCCAAACCTAAACTCAGTTGATCATACGTTAGACCTTGTTGAGTCTTTGCTCTTGGTATACCAGCGATGGTTCGAATGTTGACAATTTATTTCAAACAGGCAGTCATCTTTGTTTTTGTTGAGGGTTTGTGTGACCTCTTTCTTTTTGATTTTTGTTATCCCTTTCTTTTTGCCTGAACTGTTTCCTTTTTGGAATTACAGTCAGCGGGATGCCCCAGTTTCGTAAGTCTCCTTCATGGGTTTTGACTTAATGGGCTTTTTATTTTTTGAGATAATGACTGCCTTTCTGTATGATTGTTCGGAACCATCACTGTCTTTCTTCGTTTTGTAAGGACTTCTTTGGTGCCATTCGTTATACACTTGGATCAACTGAGAGAACTACCCTGCCCCGGGTTATGATTAAGGGTTTTGAATTTCGAAAATAAAAACTCCTACTTCTTTGGCTCGGATGGGTTGACGAGGGATTATCATCCTTATAACTCCAGTGTTTAGGGATTGAAACAATGCCTGTACCTCATCAGCGGTGTCTGTTCAAAAGCATACTGTAAGGATCGTGGTATCGTTTTCGTCATCCTCCCTCAAGAGGCTTAGAATTATTAATTAAGAGTTGATCATCAGAAAAAATATGGAAACAGTTTGCATATAGTGAATGCGAATATATTGATTCAAAATAGACATAAGCGATGCATTAATGGAATAACAATGTTTAACATGAATAAATGTTTGAACAAAAGGAAATTGCAACTTGAACATTCGAATGAACAAAGGTTTTCCAGTCTCAGGATTTGTCACTTCAAATGGTGAGTCTTGCAGGGGTAGTAGAAGAACTCAGCCTGGCCATCTTGGGTGAATTCCACAGCTCCCTCCTCAATCAGGTCCTGGATTTTATTTTTCAGAGTCCAACAATCCTCTGTGGCATGCCCCGGACTATCAGAATGATAAGCGCAGTGAGCGTTGGGGTCATATCTTGAGAGTGTCCTATTGGGATTCTTAGGAGGATCCTTTAGAGTTACCAAGTTCAACCTCAGCAATTGTTGTAAGGCTTGAGGCAGCGACACGTTGAGCTTGGTGAATTGCCTTTTTGGCTTGTCTGGCTGAAGCTGGTGAGGTTGGTACTGAATTGGTGATACTTGAGCCATATGAGGAACTTTCTCCTTGCCTCTTTGTCTCAAAGATGGTCGAACGATGACTGGCTCTTTACCCTTAGATGTTTGCCCCAGTTGGTTACCCTGAAGCAGTTGGTTGACGAGAAACCGGAGCTCATCTTGTCTTTGAGCTAAACCTTGAATGGCATTCCTCTGCCCCAGCATTTGGGCTTTCATTGCATCCATCTCAGCTTGCAGGTGTTTCAGCCCTTCATCCTCAGCACTGTTCCTGACAAAGGTCCCCATGAGAAGTGTCCTTAGCTCTTCCTGTCCCTTGGATAGATTCAGGAGGATTTCCCCGAACCGAGTCTCTTGAGCAAGAAGGTCCTGGTTATTTGGTTGGAAGGCCATTGCTGAAATAAACAGCAAGAAAGGTAAGTGACCTGCAACAAAGATACCTGTTATGTAATGATGTGTATGACATGCATGCAATGTTTTCAAGGATCTCGCGGGGTAAACAAGAAAATTTGTTAGCATTGGAATTTATAGCTTGATTGAAGGACTCCCATGTTGTTGAGAACTCTTCTTCACGGGTCAAAGGCTCACCATATCCAGTGGGTCATAGCCTCTGACTTTAGCCACCATGTCTGGTTTTAATTTCCAAGCAACCTTGGTTAGGGAAACCTTCTTCAGGAGTCAAAGCTCACCAAATCAAGTGGGTCATAGCCCCTGACAACTTTGGCTAGAGGAAAATAAATCCTCTTTGCCCCTTGCTAGATGTTTGATTCATCATGACCTGCATCACAAGCCCTTGAGATCCTTGAAATGGGTTAGGATGTATGCAATGGTATGATGTCATGATGCATGGGGTAATATGAATAAACCCTGTTATGAGCCCTTATTAAGGACTATAAACAGAAACCTGCAAGAAACTCAAGTAAAACCTGTCATGAGTCCCAGTTAAGGACTAAAAAACAAAACCTGCAAGAAACTCGGTAAACCCTGTTATGAGTCCTAATTAAGGACTGCAAACCAAAACCTGTAAGAAACTTAGTATACCCTGTTATGAGTCCCGATTAAGGACTATAAACAAAACCTGCAAGTAGTTCATGTGTCAGGTAACAAGCATGCAAGTAGTCAAGTACGAAGGCACACAAGTCACACCGGACAAGCCCTTAGAGTTTAAGGCCAGCATGGGGTCTGGGTAGTACCCTCTTGAAGTTGGTGGGTTCAACCTATCTTATCAAAGTAACCGGGTTCTTAGAGGATCCCAATATCATTGACTACCCTCAACCGGTCATAACTCCGACATCGCAATCTTTTCTTGCGGCCAGAACCATCACGAGAGTTTAGCCTCAATGGGTGTAGCATACTGCTACTGTTCTAATGGCCAAGTTGTGTCATTTAAGGTTCTAAGGTTGTTGGTGCTTAATGACTCCTTGGAAGACCCATATTCTCCCCGTTTCAACACGAGGGATATCGGTACAGACCAAGGCGCCACACCAACGTAGCCACTGCTTCACCCATGTCGGTATACGCCGGACAGGTCCCTCACAGCTTATGCTACCTAAACAGGGTATCCCCAGATCCGGGTTAGGATCTATGTAACTCCCATGCAACCTACAAATTTAAAGCAGACAAGTCAATACAATTGAAAACACAGTTATGAACTAACCCTAAGGTACACCTCACTTTAAGTTTAAATTCCCCAGCAGAGTCGCCAGTTCTGTGATCGGTGGATCTGGAACTGACTGTTTAATGCTGGTTCGCGAAATGTCGCGGAAGCAAGAGTCGCCACCGTCTTTTATTTTCTCCAAATGGAAAGGACAAAAGCACAGAAAAATTCCTTAAAGAGATTGCTCTCGGTTCGGGAGGTAGGTTATAGAAAGGGAAGGTGTTAGCACCCTTTCTATCCATGGTTATCCATGGGCTCTTAGATACTTGCTCATTGTGTTTTCAAAAATGGTTTGTTTGCTTTTCAACTGTGGGTTTTAAAAAGTTTCTTTGAAAATTCCAGTTCGACTCTTGTATCGGTCCTCAAGAGTGTTTGAAAAATTGCTTTCGAAAGCTTTTTGAAAAGGTGTTGGTGTGAAAAGTAATTTTGATTTGTTTTGAAATTTAGAGCAAGTATCTAGAGTCGTCTACCTACCCTAAGGAATTCGTCTGTGTAGATGTCCTTTAAAGTAGTGCCATCCCACCATTGAGAGGTAGGTAGCACCACCGTTGGAGGTGTTCGGGTCAATTCGAGGTTCGGGACATGGTGATCACCGGAGCAATAGGAAGACACCTTAGAAGCTACCCTCATGCCAGGTTCCCGGATCATGAGGACTTACTAAGACATCCTCTACTCGACGATCACCTTTCGAGGCAAGGCAACAGTGAGGCGTACCCTAGGGGTGGTGTGTGATTTGTGTGTCATGTTCATTTATTTTTATCTTGTCATGTCATTGGTGTTCTACGCTTGTTTTTTATTTTGTCCATTCATTCTTTCATGCCTTGATTAACAGTTAAAAGTATTGCGAGAAATAAAAAGATTCTAAGCTATTACAAAAGGCGCGGGTCCACATCGCCAAAATTAACCAGGACCCGATTTGACGGAAAATAAATAAAGTAAAAGAATTGAAAAATGCGAGAAGTAATTACAAGGCTTCAGGAGAGGTACATAATCATTTAAGCAAAGTAAAATAAATATGCGAAATTAAATCGAAACGAGGGCGTTGGACCCTTTTGCAAAAATTAAAATTACATAAATTAATTAATTAAGAAAAGAAATTGTTTTTGTTTTTTTTGGTATTTTTATGTATTTTAAGATTTAATAGAAAAAATTAATTGCAATTAAACGCTAACCTAATTCTATTTTATTTTAATTTGTTTAAGAAAATATTGAATTTTTTTTAAACCTAAATTAAACCCTAATTAATTTACATGCAAATTTGATTATGAGAATAAATAAATTAAATAATATTATTATGGAAAAGAACAATTAAAAAGGAATAAAATATTAATTAAACCTAGTTCTACATTTTTTAGATTTTTATTATGAAAAGAATTAAAATTAACCTAATTTTAACTAAGTTTAATTACATGCAAATTTTTCATGAAAATATTAAAACAAAAATATTTATTGTTTTTTTTTCTTTTTTCTGATTTTTATGCATTTTTTATGTTTTGTAGAAATAATTAATTAATTTAAACAAATAATAATTATAAGTAAAAGATTTAAATAAATAAGGAAAATAAAGAAGAATGAAAAATATGCAAACCTGGGGGGGTGGTAGTCCCCAAAGTGGAGGTCTGGCCCAAGAAGTCTGAGCCCAATAACCTTCAAATTCGTTGACTTTTCCAGGCACTATGTGGCACCTTTGACCAGGCTTATGATGCGCTTCCAATCTATGCCCTTGATTTGATCTCAGTATGCACGTGGATGGATAGATGATGAAGGACTATGATGGTCCTCAATATGACGCTTGCATGTGATGATGAATTGGAAAATAATATTGAAAGAAGAAGACCTGGGGCTCGAACCCAGGTCATATACATTGCTAACGTTCCTGCTTGCCAACTGTGCCACCTAACGCGTTTGTTAAATAAATAAACAACAATTAATAAAAAGGAAAACGTGGGTTAGTGCTTGGAAACGCGCGCGAAGGTTTGAACGCTCCACTCACAGGCAGCCACATACTCATCTTCTTCATCGTGTTTTGTTTTTCCTGAAATACAAATAACAAAAGCAACGGTTTTCACGCGTTGCTGAAAGTAACATATGAAGAAATAACGAATAGATCTCAGGCACTCATAAATTGAGCGCGAGTGCTGGTTTCCATTCGTCCAAACGTGTTGAATCCAATGGTGGTGGTCATAAGTCTCAATTTTTCCTCGTTTTAAAATCCCCAATCTGAAGCTCTGTAAACCCTAAAATTCAAACATGGTGAAATCGTGTATACAGCATAAAAATGCAATTAATCATATTGGTTAGTTTCAGAATTTCACAAGGAACATGAATCTACAATCAAAATGCTATGAATGTGCGTAAATATTGAAACACGATAATGAATTTTTCATGAGGTATCTTGAATGTTGTATACCAATTCCTTGCGTTTTAATGGTTGTTTCTGATTGGAATACGTTCAGGGAACCTTGAGGAAGCTATTGAAACAAGAATTAGGTCTTGAATCGTCCTGGAATGATGTTTTCAGAATTGACTTTTTTGACAATTTTTTTCAAGTTTGTGAAGAGCTTTCTTGCGCAGCTTAGTGTCTGTTTGCATTAGGGTTATGATCCTGGCATATGTAGTAGTGAATTAGGTTAAAAAGAATCAAAGAATCAATCAAATCCATTGCATTCATAGTTTTGAAGATTTGATTTTCAAGCTTTATTTTCCAAATATTTTCCATGTGCTTTTGGGCAAATCATGATCTAATCAGTCCAATTCTTTCCTTATTTGGCTAGGCACGAATTATTGAGCATAAAACATGTATAAAAAGATTGGTTTGGCTAGGTTAAATATTTTTCACATATTTAAATGAATTAATATGAATAAAAATTCAAATAAATAAATAAAAAATGAGAAAATACTTCCCTTTGGGCCAAGTGGTCGTGCACATGCTTGGAATGATGAATTGTGGAAGAAAAATGGGCCCATTAGCAATTTTAGGTCATTTGAAGTAATGTTGACTTTTCAAAATATCCAAAAATTTCCCAACTTCCACAAGGCATAACTTGCTCAATTTTTAAGCTTTTCTCATGTTCTTGGACATTTTGGAAAGGTCTTTGAGTCCTCTAACCAAAGCCTTTGGTCCCATGTCATTTTGATTTACAAATCTCAATTTATGGCCTTTGACTTAAAGTCCCTTTTTGTTGACTTTTGAAAATGACCTATAATGTTGAAATTGATAACTTTTTGTGAGAGCATTTCTTGGACTTGAAGTATGAAGATGAGTTGTAGGAAATGTCTTTCTCTTCAAAATGAGCTTTGGATGGAATTTTTCTGATAATCCATGTGAAAGTTATGCCCTGGTCAATTTCAGTTGACTTTTTCAACTGTCCAAATAAGGAAACTTTTGCATCTTGATGATTTCTGAGCCAAATTTTGAGAATCATGATCAAGCATTGATCAAATGATGTTTGTGGCTTCAAAATGATATGTTGATCAAAAATTTGAACTTTTGACTGTCAAATGACCATTTTGCCCCTACAGTTGACTGTAGTGCAATTAGGGTTTTTGACTGTGCAATTTTGTGCTGAATGCTTTGAAACTTGATATGAGGATACTTGACCATATTTGTAGGCATATGAGACTTGATTGGGCCCTTGAAAACTTCCTTTTCTTGATCAGACTCAAAACCCTAATCTTGACTGTATAGGAGACCTTTGCCTGTGCAACCCTTGGGGAATTTTGCAGCTTTGACTTGGCAAATCTTTGAAGAATATGGGAGGGCAAATTTTGGGGTACAACACCAGGCAATTCCAAAAGTCAGCAAGGGCTTGATCACTATTGGGCCCAGATTGCTTCACTTAACCCCCTTTTTTGGTTCATCCCTCTTTCTTCTTGTTTTATATTTCTATTTTATTTGTTTATTAATTAATTTTTCTAATTATCACTAAATTAACATAACTAACTTTTTTTTTCATAAAAATCAAAAATAAAACTAATATTATTATTATTATTATTATTAATTTCATGTTATTTTTGTAAATAAATACTAATAAATTGAATTAGTTTTAATTAGGCAACTTTAACCTTTTTTTTTAATAATTAAAATAAATTTAGAATTAGGTTTTTATTAACTTTTAATTTTAATTCCTTTTATTTTATTTCATTAAAAAACATAAAAATACAAAAAAAAACTTTTCTTTCTTTTAATAAATTAAATAATTAGTTTTAATTTTAATTATAAAAAGACAAAAAAAAATTCAATTCTTTTCTTAAAAGGGTCAAAACCCTTAGGACGTTCCCGATTTAATTCTTTCGCGCGCATTTACTTTATTTTGATTATTTATGTAACTGTTTCCAGATATGTAATAGTTAATTAGGAATTTTACCGCTTTATTTAATTTCTCGTACTTTATTTTACAAAACGGGTCTTTGTTTTTTTGGCGATGTATAGACCCGCGCCTTGTAATAGTTAGAATTTACATTTCTGCAATTTACTTTCCGCACCCCTAACTGTTAACAATGCATGAAAGAATGTATGTAAATAAAACCAATCCGTAGCTCACAAATAACATGTACAAGATAACCTTAACTGAAAAACAACACACAAAGCACATGCCACTCCTAGGGTACGCCTCACTGGTTACCTCAACGTGGTCATCAAGTATAGGGTGTCTTAGAGGTCGCCCTTTTGTCTAAAAGATCCAGTTGCCTCGAAACGGTTGCCTCGGATACAAAGGATTTAGGACATTAGGGTTACTTCTAAGGTGTCCTACCATTGCTTAGGTGACCACACTGTCCCTTATAATCGAATTGACCCGAATAACTCCAACGATGGTGCTACCTACCTCTCAATGGTGGGATAACACTGTCTAAAGGACCCTTACACAGCTTAATTCCTTAGAGTAGGTAGATTCTCCTGGGTACTTGCTCTTTTCAAAACAAACAAAAACAACTTTTCGCACCCCACACTTTCAAAAAGTTTTCAAACAAAACACTTCATACACTCTTGAGGACTGATACAAGAGTTACTTAGAAGTTTTCCAAACGAACTTTTTCAAAACCCACTCACACTTGAAAAGAAAACATATTTTGAAAACATAAGAGCAAGTACCTAAGAGCCCGTGGATAACCACTGATAGAAAGGGTACTAACACCTTCCCTTTCTATAATCTACCTCCCGGACCTGAGAAACATTCTCGAATAAGGAATTTTGCTGTGCTTTTGTCCTTTCCATGTTGGAGAACATAAAAGACGGTGGCGACTCTTGCTTACCGCGACATTTCGCGAACCAGCTTAAAAAAAGTCAGTTCTATTCCCACCGATCACAGAAGGGCTGCAGCAATCTCTTCGGGCCTAAGAACCTTCTCCCAACCAGTAAACGGGGTCTGCTCCAGAATAGAGATATCGAGCAAATCAGAGAACTCTTCTAAGGTTGGAACAAACTGGTAATCTTAAAAAGTAAAACAATGGTATAATAGATCATAGAATTGGACCAGAACACTCATCATCTGCTCGTCCAATTTAGAGGTGACCAAACTGAGAAGGTAACCATGTCTTCTGAGGAAGGAAGTAGTATCAGGCATCTTTGCAATCAAATCTTTAAGCACAGTCGGAACCTGGACAAAGTTGATCCGAATGGTATTCCTACGCATAGGCATCATGATGACCTACAAAACAGAACAAAGATGAATCCCTCCTGTCTTTGAAATAGGTTAGTCTAATGCAAGATGTATGAAATGTTATGATGTCATAATGTCATGATAGGAAGCACACCACAAGTATCCACAAATAGCAAACATGGTAAAGGCACACAAGTCACACAGAGAGCCCTTAGATTTCAGGTTGGCAAGGAGCTTAGGTACTACCCTCTTTCAGTTCAGTTGGTTTAAACCTGTCCTAAAAATAGTAACCGGGTTCTAGAGGATCTCAATATCACTGACTACCCTGAATCGATCATAATTCCAGTTTAGCAACCTTTTCTTGCGGCCGGAATCATCGCGAGAGTTTAGTCTCAATGAGTGTAGCATACTGCTACTGTTCTATGGCCAAGTTGGTCAATTTAAAGGTTCTAAGGTCAGTTGGTGCTTAAAGACCCCTTAGATGACCCATATTCTCCTTGTTCCAACACAAGGGATATCGGTACAATCTAAAGTGCCACACCAACGTAGCTACTGCTTCAACTGTATCGGTCTACGTCGTACAGTTCCCTCACAGTTTATTGCTACTTACCTAAAGGGTATCCCCAGATCTGGGTTAGGATCTATAGTAACTCCGATACAAGCCCGCAAATATAAAGCATACCGAGCAAACAATTGAAAACACAATGATCTAATCCTAAGGTACACCCCGCTTATTAAGTGTCCCTAGCAGAGTCGCCAGTTCTGTGATACGGTGGGAGAGAACTGACTGCTTTTGGAATGCTGGTTCACGTTTTGCGTTTGTTTTCGCAAAATGTCGCGGTAAGCAAGAGTCGCCACTGACTTTTATTTTATCCAACAAGGAAAGGAAAAAAGCACAAAAAAATTCCTTTTTTGAGATGTTTCTCGGGTCCGGGGGATAGATTATAGAAAGGGAAGGTGTTAGCACCCTTTCAAAAATTGCTTTTCTTTGTGTTTGTGGGTTTGAAAGAAGTTTTTGTTTTGAAAGGTGTAAGTGCTAAAAGTCTTTGTTTTGAAGGAGCAAGTACTTAAGAACCATCTACGTACTCGAAAAAGGAATTAATCTGTACTAATGTCCTTTATACAATGCTATCCTACTATTGATGAGTAGGTAGCATCATCGTTGGAGTTTTAAGGGTCAATTCGATTAAGGGACGTGTGGTCACTAAAGCAATGCTAGGACGCCTTAGCGGTAACCCTAATGTCTTAGATCATTTTTCCGAGGCAACCGTTTCGAGGCAACTATGATTTTTGGACAAGAGGGCGACCTCCTTGACTTCCTATACTCAATGACCACGTCCGAAGGCAACCAAGTGAGGTGTACCCTTAGAGTGCGCATGTGCGAGTGTTTTACTTCGGTTAATATTATCTTTGTACATGTTATGGGTGAGCTATGTTGATTTTAAGTTCATACATTCGATCTTGTCATGCATTCCTTATTACCGAACATCTAACAATGTATAGTTCGCGGAAATTAAAACTAAACTATTACAAGGCGTCGGGTATTTACATCGCCAAAAACAACCCTTGAAATTAAAATGCGGAAAATAAAATAAAGCGATAAAATAAAGTCCTAATTAAAAGCTATTACATTCCGAGAAACAATTACATCAATATGGCAAACTAGACCGCGTGCGAGAAATTAAATCGGATGCACTTTTAGGGTTTTGACCCTTTTTTGAAAGAAGACATTTTTTGGTTTATTTTTGAAAGATGTTTTTGGATTTTTGGATATTTAAAGAAATAAGAACAAATTTGATTAATGTTAATAAAAGCCTAATTATCTAAATTAATTTTAATTATTGCAAAAATGTTAAAAGTTATAGCTAATTAAACTAAATTAATTGAATTAGTTTATTTACAAAAATAAAATGATGAATATAATTTTAATAAATAAAATATTTTTTGTTTTGTTTTTGATTTTATGAGGAAAAAGGAAATTTAATTGGTTAGTGATTTAAACAATAAAAATAATAATACAAAACAAATAAATAAATAAATTGCAAAGAAAAAGAAATGACCAAAAGGGGGGTTTGGGCCCAAATCAGGGGTGAGAATAGCATGTTCACGGCCCATTTGAGCTGGCCTGCGTTTGACTTTTGGATTCCCATGTGACATGTTGACCAGGGAACATGGTGCACGCTCCATCTGGGCCATCAGATTTGGCCTGGAGGCCATCTGGCGCTTTGAGATTTGAGGTCCATGGTAGACTGCAATTGCTGAGATGCGCTGGAGTACTTGGAGAAAAATAACAATATGCATATGGGGGGACCTGGGATTCGAACCCAGGTCCTGTGAATCATTGAACGTTCGTTGGGCCACTACGCCACTATGCTTCTTTTGTTATTATGATAGAAGGCAATTATTATATTGGAAACAAGTTAATATGCCTGAACAAAAAAAAATAAAAAGCGTGAATTTTGAATGGACGAATGGGGAGAGGCCACACATTCATCTTCTTCGTTGGCCCCTGGTGTGATCGGTGGGAATGAGAACTGATTCTTTTGGAATGCTAGTTCGCGTTTGCATTTGTTTTTGCAAAATGTCGCGGTAAGCAAGAGTCACCACCATCTTTTATTTTACCCAACAAGGAAAGGACAAAAGCACAGAAAAATTCCTTTTCGAGATGTTTCTCGGGTTCGGGAGGTAGATTATAGAAAGGGAAGGTGTTAGAACCCTTTTTATCTGTGGTTATCCACGGGCTCTTAGGTACTTGCTCACTATGTTTTCAAAAGTTTGCTTTTCTTTGTGTTTGTGGGTTTTGAAAAAGAGTTTTGTTTTTGAAGAGAGTGTAAGTGCGAAAAGTTTTGTTTTGTTTTAAAAGGAGCAAGTACTTAAGAACCTCTACCTACTCAAAAAGGAATTAGACTGTGCAAGTGTCCTTTAGACAATGTTATCCCACTATTGAGGAGTAGGTAGCATCGTCGTTTGGAGTTTTCGGGTCAATTCAATTTAAGGGACGTGTGGTCACTAAAGCAATGTTAGGATGCTTTAGCGGTAACCCTAATGTCTTAGATCATTTTTATCGAGGCAACCATTTCGAGGCAACTTTGATCTTTGGACAGGAGGGCGACCTCTAAGACTTCCTATACTCAATGACCACGTTCGAGGCAACCAAGTGAGGCGTACCCTAAGAGTGGCATGTGCGAGTGTGTCAATTTTCAGTTTATATTATCTTTGTACATGTTATTGTGAGCTACGGTTGATTTAAAGGTTAATCTTGTCATACAATCCTAGTTAGCATACATCTAAACAGTTAATATATGTATAGGAATTTAAAGTGCGGGAATTGTAAATCCTACGCTATTACAAAGCTTCGGGGAGGGGGATTATTTACATGTCCAAAAATTGGGGGAATAAAAGCAGTAAAGTGTGAAAGTCTTAGTCAAGCTATCACCAACCAGTAGGCAGTTACAATAAAATAAACGCGCGCGAATCTGAAAATAACCTCTAAAAGTCCTAAGAATAAAATCTTTTTGTTGTTTTATTTTATTTTGGGAAAATGATCTAAATCTACTTAATTTTAGTTTTGAGAAAATGATCTAAATCTACTTAATTTTAGTTTTGAGAAAATGATCTAAATCTACTTAATTTTAGTTTTTGAAAAATGTTAAGATAATTAAATGATTAATTAACAAAGTTAATTTAATAGAAAAAAACTAGCCTAATGTTTTTGTGTTTTTGATTTTATGTTGATTAAAAAAAGAAATAAAATGGTCAAAACAAAAATGAAATCGAAGGAACTGGCAGTAAATCAAGAAAGGTATAATTCTGGAGGCCTGGATCGAAAGAGGTGTGGGTTGTCTTTCGACCCAGTGAAGAGGCTTGATCGAAGGTGCATGAGGGGCTGCACTTTGGGGGTGTTTGATCTGGATATGTCATCCTTCGATCTGGAAATCCTGGATCCAGTTCGAAGCTAAGCTGCTAAGCTTCGAAACTCTGAACAGGATTCTGAGAATATATTTCCTGCAAAACGAGACAAATGTTAAAGGTCCAGGGGGGACTTTACCCCCCCCTGATTTGGATCTCCTCCCAATTAGAATCCTTCCTCAATTTGAACCTGCTGAATCTGGGTCTGGGTTTGTTTTATCCTGAGATTCGAAGGAGAAACTCAGATCGTGCCCAAGCAATGGCACGATCTCATCTTTGCGCTGTAGCTTACATGCAACATAATCAGTAATAACAAGAATACATATGCAATGTGTATTTAAATGTCATGAAGGTGCAATTTTGGTTTTGCAAACCCTTACCAATTGAAGATGTATGATCTGTGGCTCTGGGTGTGGAGATGTTCGCTGGATGGCTGCTTTGGCTTGGATGAAAATGCTGATGACCTTTGGTGGGTTGTGGGCAGCGTATCTCCAAATCTTCCCTGTTTCTTTTCTTTTCTCTATTTTTTTGTGTTTTTTCTGTCCTCTGTAATGTGTCACTGGCCTCGTATTTATAGGAGCATGAGGGTGCATGAAAATGGCAAGGGACAACCATTTAACCAGGCCTTTAAAGCCATGAGACAAGAATCAGACATATTAAAATATTTCCTTTTTTGAAATATTCATGTCTCTTGAATGAACTTGGACACTTTTGATTTTCGAATGCCTTCAGGCCATGCTCTTCGATTGGTCTTGAGTTGCCTCCTTCGAATGGACTTCTTCTGCTTCGAGTGCTTGATTTGAAAAGAATCACTCTGGTCGAATCAGCTCTTGTGGAGTTAGGAACAGAAAAGGCAAGAATCTGGCCTTTAACTCAGGAATTGAATCCACAATCAGCATTTAATTATTTCTATATTTGCAAGGAAAACATGCCATTTTCTCATGTTCAGTGTACCTGGACATGTTTTTTGAGTTCCCTCTTGATGGCCTCTTTCGAATGGCCTGGAAGGAGTTCTTCAGATGGCCCTTGTCCAAATATCAATCGAAGGGTATTTATTGAAATATCAATCGAAGAGTCCTTTGCTATGCCAATCGAAAGATCTTGTTCAGATACCAATCGAAGGGTACTAATTAAAATTCCAATCGAAAGGCTTTGTTAACAGGCTAATCGAAAGGTGTTGTTCATGCTAATCGAAGGACATGGTTAACATGCCTGTCGAAGCTTCCTTGTCATAATGCTAAATCGAAGGATCCCTTGGCATGCCAATTGAAAGGCTTGGCCCAGGGTGCCAAACGAAAAGGTCTCTCAGAATTCCAATCGAAGGCCTTGACACAATGCCAATCGAAATGCTTGTCCATAATGTCAATCGAAGTGCTTGTCCATAATGCCAATCAAAGTATTTTTGGAATGTCAATCGAAGGGCTCCTTCAGAATACCAATCGAAGGGTCTTTCAGAATTCTAATCGAAAGGTACTTAAAGCACCAACCAAAAATTTTCTTTTTCCTTAGGCAGGGTTTCTGGTCAACCATACAGGGGGAAGACTTTGGAAAACATGAGAGGGCAAATTTTGGGGTACAACACTTGCCCCTGTTCAATCTTCTTAAACCTGAGGATGTAGATTGGCTTGCGTGCCTTTCGTGATCCGAAGGTGGAAGATGATTGAACACTAGAGTGCCCAGAAATTTGCACTCGCATGGTGTAGTATCAGCATTGTGACGTCGGGAATGGGCTTACAGATGCCATTTGGAGATTGTTGGTAGAAGGATGGGCTTATAGATGCCATCTGCAGGAGTGTCGATCGCATAAAAGATTCCTTAGCGAGAACTTGCATACCTGTTGTTTGTAGAAGATTCCGCTGGGGAAATCTAACTTTTGTTGAGATTTAGGAACTGACTCGTGCTCACCGGGAGTATACCGTTGAGGTTATAGAACTTGTTCTGTCTGGTTCCAAGTATTAATCTTCAATATCTTCATGTAGATAATTTTCCTGGCTTGTTACAGGTATTAATCTATAATCAGTCATCCACATATAGTTTTCCTGGCTTGCTTCAGGTATTAAACTGGAACTTGAAAAGGTTGGTCGAGGAGATAGTTGTCCTGGCTGGTTTCAGGTATTAATCTCTGACCTGAGAAAGAAAGATGGTCTTCCTGGCTTGTTATAGGTATTAATCTTCAATCTCTTCATGTAGATAATTTTCCTGGCTTGTTACAAATATTAATCTACAATCAGTCGTCCACAGATAGTTTTCCTGGCTTGCTACAGGTATTAAACTGGGACTTGAAAAGGTTGGTCGAGGAGATAGCCGTCCTGGCTGGTTTCAGGTATTAATCTCTTACCTGAGAAAGAAAGGTCTTCCTGGCTTGTTACAGGTATTAATCTTCAATCTCTTCATGTAGATACTTTTCCTGGCTTGTTACAGCTATTAATCTACAATCACTCGTCCACAGATATTTTTCCTGGCTTGTTACAGGTATTAATCTAGAACTTAAAAAGGTTGGCCGATGAGATAGTTGTCCTGGCTGGTTTCAGGTATTAATCTCTGACCTGAGAAAGAAAGGTCTTCCTGGCTTGTTACAGGTATTAATCTTCAATCTCTTCCTGTAGATACTTTTCCTGGCTTGTTACAGGTATTAATCTACAATCAGTCGTCCACAGATATTTTTCCTGGCTTGTTACAGGTATTAATATGGAACTTAAAAAGGTTGGCCGATGAGATAGTTGTCCTGACTGGTTTCAGGTATTAATCTCTGACCTGAGAAAGAAAGGTCTTCCTGGCTTGTTACAGGTATTAATCTTCAATCTCTTCATGTAGATACTTTTCCTGGCTTGTTACAGGTATTAATCTACAATCAGTCGTCCACATATATTTTTCCTGGCTTGTTACAGGTATTAAACTGGGACTTGAAAAGGTTGGCCGATGAGATAGTTGTCCTGGATGGTTTCAGGTATTAATCTCTGACCTGAGAAAGAAAGGTCTTCTTGGCTTGTTACAGGTATTAATCTTCAATCTCTTCATGTAGATACTTTTCCTGGCTTGTTACAAGTATTAATCTATAATCAGTCGTCCATAAATATTTTTCCTGGCTTGTTACAGGTATTAATCTACAATCAGTCGTCCACAGATATTTTCCTGGCTTGTTACAAGTATTAATCTGGAACTTAAAAAGGTTGGTCGAGGAGATAGCTGTCCTGGCGGGTTTCAGGTATTAATCTCTGACCTGAGAAAGAAAGATGGTCTTCCTGGCATGTTACAGGTGTTAATCTTCAATATCTTCATGTAGATAATTTTCCTGGCTTGTTACAGGTATTAATCTACAATCAGTCGTCCACAAATAGTTTTCCTGGCTTGCTACAGGTATTCAACTGGGACTTAAAAAGGTTGGCCGATGAGATAGTTGTCCTGGCTGGTTTCAGGTATTAATCTCTGACCTGAGAAAGAAAGATGGTCTTCCTGGCTTGTTACAGGTATTAATCTTCAATCTCTTCATGTAGATACTTTTCTTGGCTTGTTACAGGTATTAATTTACAATCAGTCGTCCACAGATATTTTCCTGGCATGTTACAGGTATTAATCTGGAACTTGAAAAGGCTGATGGTAGCCATCTTTTGATTTGACCTTTTCCTGAAAAAGGTAAACGTTAGCTGTATGCAATGTCATGATGTATGAAATGCATGATGTCATGATGTTCTCAAAAATAAATGAGATAGTGTCGTATGCACTTTATCATGTATGTAAATAGGAGGTGTGAAATGTGAAATGTTTATGAATGTATTTTCGTCTGGGAAAATAAATCCTTGACAAATATCGGGGAGTTTGTTAAATCCTGGACTGCTGTTGAAGAGTATGTGTGTCTTCAAACTTTATTTAGAATGTTTCTGATGGGGATGACAAACGAAGATGGTTTGGAGAATAAACCTGTAGGAGAAAATAACTCCGTTGGGGAATAAACATGGTGAAGAGATTACTCTACGGGGAATTACTCTGTGTGGAAGAGATACTTTGCTGAGATTTTAATGATAAACTCCGCTCGGGATTCCGTTGATAAGCTCTGTTGGGGATTTTGATGATGAACTCCGCTGGGGATAGAAAGAACTTCGTTGGGGATGATCTTTCAGTTGCCACTTGCTGAGGATAACCCGGTTATACTCTTGTAAGGATAACCTCTGAATTTGGCTGGGGAGACTTATTCGTGCTTCACAGGGGATAAGCTTCCAGAATCTACTGGGGAAGATGATTCAACTCCATTGGGGAAACTTTTTTAGACTGCGCTGGGGAAATGGCTCCACTGGGGGTACCTTGCATTCTGTCGGGGAACATTCTTATATTTCGTTGAGGAATATTAAGACTGCCGGGGATACTCTTATGGTTGTTGGGGAATATCCTTATACTCCGCTGGGGGAATGGCTCCATTAGGGTATCTTGTATTCCTCCGGGAAACATTCTTATATCCTGTTGGGGAATGTTGAGACTGCCGGGGATGCTCTTATGCTTGCTGGGGAATATCTTTGTACTCCGCTGGGGAATATTAAGATCTTCTGGGGATACCCATCCTTTTAAGCGCTGATGGTGGATGAACTCTGCTTGGGGAGAGTATTACTGATTTGTACATAGCTACAAGCCTCGACTGAGGAATCTATCCCTTTTACTCTACGGGGAGTGACGGTATCTTGGTCATATTCTTCAGCTGAATCTACCTTTGTACCTGGTGAGCAGAGCAGCTGTACAGTTTGGATAATTCTTATTTGCCCCTGTTTTTGCGGGAGAAGGTGCCTGCGGAGGCCCTGTGGATCGAGTATTATTCCAACCTATGAGGTGCTTGGTCATTGCCGATTGAAGTGACAAATCTTTTTCTGGTAGGCAAGTGACGAGATGACGGGACATAGTCGTACGCTTTGATCCCTAATTTTTGCCTGGACCGCCCTTTCGGGTTTTCAGTCCACCGGGATACCCTCTTTTGCCCAAGCCGCCTTTTCAGGTTTTCGACTTGTCGGGTGTACAAATTTTTCATTTTCATCCCTTATTTTTGCCCGAACCCTTTTGGTTCGCCGGGAAGCCCTTATTTTTGCCTAGGCCAGTCTAACTAGCGGGTCTTTGATTATGCGTAGTACTTTTTGACTATGTCCACGCTCTCAGGATGTAGGGAGGTTGTGTTTCCATACTACCAGAATATGTTTGTTTGATCATACAAGATTCGTTGTTGGAATTCATGTCCAATGCCCCAAGTGATTCAGATGGAGATCTGCCCCTGGCTATTTGGCATCTTTGAGAGACTCCTTGAACCTTGACTTGACTGCCCCAGATGATAGACAATGCTCATGCCGTGCCCCTTGGTTGGAAGTGTTTTTTCCACTTGAGGTGACCCTTTTTATTGAAAAGGTTTTTTGTTCACTAGATATTCGTCGTGCGAATTTCTCTACTGTTGAACAAATAGTCATATGCAAACAATGTTATTTTAAGAATGCAAAGCTTATGTCTGTCTTGAAGTTTTTGAAAATGCATTTTTTCAGTAAGATAGGAAAATTTTGTAAAATGTGACGTCAACTCAAGATTTACAACAAGCCCTACAGGAGTCAGGATACCTTTTGTAATAATATGCTTTCGGACTAACCCATGCTTCAGCTAGGACTTTTTAAGGGTTATAACGTGGCCTGGTTCACGGTTTAAGAAACAAAGGATAAAGGCTCAAATTTTATTTGTACCCACCCGTTCTTCGTGATGTTCTTCGATCCTAAACTCAACTAATCGTGCATTAGATCTTGTTTGAGTCTTTGCTCTGATATTCTAGTGGTGGTTCGGATACTGACAATTTATTTTGAATAGGCAGTCCTTTTTATGAGAGTTTGTAGGACCTCTTTTTGATTTTATTATCCCTGTCTTTTGCCTGAACTATTTCTTTTTGTATTTACAGTCAGCGGGATGCCCCAGTTTTTGTAAGTCTCCTTCATAGGTTTTGACTTAATGGGCTTTTATTTCTGAGAGATAATGACTGCATGTCCTTACGATTATTCGGAACCATCACTGTCTCTTGTTTTGGAAGGACTTCTTTGATGCCATTCATTGTGCACCTGGATCAACTGAGAAAACTACCCTGCCCCAGGTTATAATTAAGGGTTTTAATTTGTGAAAAGAAAAACTCCAACTTCTTTGGCTCAAAGGGGTTGACTAGGGATTATCTTCCTTATAACTCCACTGTTTAGGATTTGAAACAATGCCTGTACCTCATCAGCAGGGTCTATTCAAAAGCATACTGTAGAGATTTTGGTATCATTTTCGTCATCCTCCCTCTAAAGGCTTAGAATTTTTTAATCGAGAGTTAATCATCACAAATATGAAAGCAATTTGAATATAGTGAATACAAATGGATTGATTCAAAATAGACATATGCAATGTGTGATACGGTGGGAGAACTGACTTGAGGTTTTGCGTTTGTATTCGCAAATGTTTCGGTTGAGCAAGAGTCGCCACCGACTTTTTATTTTATCCTAAGGAAAGGTTAAAAAGCACAGCAAAAACCTTTGAGATGTTTTCTTGGGTTCGGGGAGTAGATTATAGAAAGGGAATGTATTAGCACCCTTTCTATCCATGGTTATCCATGGGCTCTTAGTTACTTGCTTAGATCAACTTGCCTTGATTTTCAATTGTTTGAAATGGTGCTTTGTGTGTGGGTTTTGAAAATGTTTTGAAAAGAGGCCAATGTGGTGGAAACCTTTGTAATGATCCATGTTGGGATGTATACAAAGGTGTACGTCTTTTGAAAAGTTTTCAATGTTTTTGAAAGTTGTTTTGAAAGTGTGTTTTGAAAAATAGGCAAGTGTTTTTGTTTTGCAAGTTGGCAAGTAACCAAGAGTTGTCTACTCCTAAATTTACTCAAAGATCTTTGCTATGTTTTTAACCCTTTTAACAATTTTGTTCCACCATTGTATTTGGTGGACAATCTTGTGTTAGGATGTGAACGGGACGGGCGCGGGTCATTGCTTAGACCATGATTGCAATGGTGCCAAGTATCTTTGGGCAGTTTTTTCTTTAAGGGACTTGATCATTTTTAAGCAACTTTTGAAAGCGTCATCAAGGGACTATGATCATTTGATTGTTTTATTTTTTCCAAAGATACCTAACATGCAATATGGCCCATTATTGAAGGCAACAAGTGGAGTAACCCTAGGGGGGTGCAAGTGTGATTGGTGTTGTCCATTTTCATGCTTTGTTATCTTTGAATTAGGTCAAACTATTTTTGGTTGATTTTTGCATACAAAACCCTAAGTCTATCATGGCATAATTAGAAAGCTTTTAAATGCGAAATTTAAAGGTCCTAAGTTATTACACAATGATCATGGGAATGGGGGTGCAAATGTTCAAATAGGGATGAGACTTTAGGAGAGTAGCATCCAAATAATTACAACCAAATCGAATTATACAAATTATTTAATTGCGCAATAATTAAATAAAATGAAATAAATATGCAAGATGCAAAAATGATTTTCATATGTATGTAAAAAAGGTATTTTTATGTGACAAATAAACGAAAATAAAAAGATTAATTTTTGGGTATTTTTATGTTTAGGGCAAAACCCTAATTTTGTTAAAATGTATTAATTATTTATTATGTATTATATTTATTAATTATGTACAAAAAATAAATAAATAAAAGAAGGTATATTGTCAAAAAGTGATTTTTTAAGTTAAACATTAATAAAAATAAAAATGTGTTATTTTTGTATTTTTAACCTAAATATACTAATAAATATATATGTATTTATATTATTTACTAAATATTAAATATGTACAAAAAATAAAATATTTAATATTTACAAAAAACTTATATTTTTTATAAAATGTTTTCAAAAGATAAAATAAAATAAAATCAGAAAATAAAATAGATTTGTATCATTTTTGGTATTTTTAAATAAAAATTATATTTGTTTATTTATATGTACAAACTAAATGAAATCAAATAAATATCAAATAAAATGCAAAAAATGTGGGAAAAATAATTTTAATATTTTTTCATACTTAAATAAAAATATAGAAACAAAATCAAAAAGGAAAAAAATTAAAAATGACAAATATAACTCAAAATGGGCCAGGGGGGTGCAAATGTAAAAGCATGGTGCAAAAAGAAAAATGAAACAGGCCCAGCCCAAAGGCAAGCTTCTTCAACCTCCAGCCATCTCTGTTTGAAAACGCGCACCTCTTTGCTTCAAGAACAAGATCCTGATTCTTTGATTTTTAATGAAAACTCACAACACAAAAAATGTAAAGCATCATCTCACGAGTTCATACATATAAAGAACATGATCTAACTCTCAGAAATGAGAGAGAATTTCTTCTCCCCCAATTCTTGACCTAAATTTTGTTCAACATTCAGATCCCAAATTCTCTCAGTACACATAACATAAATGAAAAGTAATGATATGGGTGGATTCAGGGCCATGAGTAGGACATAACTTCTTCACAAACCTAAGCCTAAATATGCTTGGATAGAGAGATAGAAGTTCAAAAATTTACTTGTTCAGCTTGATTCCTGTATGACAATGGAGGTACTTTCAGTGCAATGTGAGGAATGGTATAGCTTGCTTGAGGTCCAGGGATGCTTCTCCAACCTCTAGCTTGCTTTGAAACTGACTGAAATGAGCTATGGAAGTTCACCTGCAAAACAGAAAAATGAAAATGGCAGATGGGGTTAGGAGTGTTACAGCTGGTGTTTAGGGCTTGGAACAGTTCCAAGGGATGGTATGGAATGTGTTTGCAAGATTCTTAGCCAAAGTGCACGAGTGGATTGAGTTGTGGAACTCAATCTGCAGCAAGTGCCCTGTTTTTTGCAGTTTTATGGTGTTTCTGTGAATGGGGAGGTATTGAAGGTGATAGGCTCGTGTTTCAGCTTAGTTATGTTGTTTGGAATGTGTACAATAAGTTTGTCTAAGCTTGTGGTTGCAGCAATGAGAGTTGGTGTAAGTTATGCAAGTTACTTCTCTCTTAAGTCAAAAATGCCAAGTTTGTTTACAAGCTTATGCAGGCCCCCTAAACATGCTGCAAAGTTCGCCTTGATCAGTGGGATTAGTTCAATAAATTGTGCCTAGAAGATATGCCTTGTACCTCTTAGATTCATGTTTTGACATAAAGCCAAACTTTACAAGAATAGATAAGTTGCTTTTTCCATTTATGGCTTAAACTTCCATGTAATGACCAAACTCATAGAACAAAATCTTGGCACAAAGGATTAGCATTAAATTTATGAGTGTAAATAATATTTGAGGCCTGTAATCTAGTTGTGCAAGCTGAGTTCAAAAATGTCTAAGTGTATGAACATGAAAATGGCTCATGAACAAAGTGACTTTTGCCTATATTGCCAAATTTGATTCTCCCTAACCACAAGGTTGTTTGATGAGTTCTTGGACATTTTGGAAAGCTTGGAATGTGTACTACAATCCATCTTTGTAATGCAAATTGAAATTCCAAGTGGAAGCATGTGAAAAGTGGCCATGAAGTTAGCCAAAAATCCTGCCTAGAATAGGTCAAAATTTTCTCTAAGTTAAGAATGTTTTGCACCCCTATTCCAAAAATTGTAACTTGAGCTACAAGCTTATTTTGAGGAAACTTTGTGAATCAAAGTTGTAGATTTTGAAATGGACTAAAACTTTAATGTTTTTACTTTTGTTTGAATCCAAATGTATCTTGGTGAAAAAGTGGGACAAAGTTGGGAAAAATTAGGGATTTTCATAACTTAGAAAAATTCTAAGTTATGAAAATTCTTCATTTCAAACCCTAATTTATGATTTTTGATTTCTTGATGAATAATTTTCATATTTTGACATGTATTTATGAATAATTAATCTTGACACTTGATTTTGACCAAAAAGTCAAAGTTTGACTTTTCAGTATACAGTCAAATTTGGCTCAGTTGACTGGAAAATTCATCTGTCAATCTTGTGCATTTGGGATCTTTTGAACTTGTTGAACATGTCAAGACAATTCAATGGGGTCTTTGAGTCCATATGTGAGCTTGGTTTGCCATTGGCTAGGTCAAACAGTCAAAATTTGCCTTTGTGCAGTCAAAACCCTAAAAATGACCATTTTGCCCTTTTGGTGATCTGATCAAATTTCTTGTGGAATTATGGTCCAAACTTGATCAAATTGTCCATTTGAGTTCATAATGTTTATGTGGGTCAAAAATCATGAGGTTTGACTGTCAATTGACCACAGTTGACTTTTTCCCCAATACAGCTGATTTCTAGGTCCACTGTCCAATTGACTGGGCAAAGATTGGAATCAAGGCTTGAAATTTGGTATGGACAAACTTGGGAGTCCAATATGAAGCATGAAAGTCATCTTAGGCATTTTAGGTCAAAACATCTTTGTGCAAACACAAACCCTAATTAGGGTCAACAGTGCAAGGAGAAGTCTTGAGCAGAGGAAACCCTAACTGGATCTTGAGCTCCAAGAGTCTTGTGATGAGAAAATGTTGAGGAAATGGGAGGGAAAATTTTGGGGTACAACAGTTGCCCCTGTTCAATCTTCTTGAACCTGAAGAGTTAGATTGGCAAGTTTGCCTTTCGCGACTCGAGGGTAAAAGGAGATTGGACACTAGAGTGCCCTGAAATTTGCACTCGCATCCTGGAGTATCAGCAATGTGGTAGCGGGAATGGGCTTACAGATGCCATTTGGAGATATGGTGGATAGGAGGATGGGCTTATAGATTCCATCTGGAGACGTGACGGAACCTTGTCGGGAATGGGCTTATAGATGCCATTTGGAAGTGTTGATCGCGTAAGAGATTCCTTAGCGAGAACTTGCGTACTTTGAGAAAGGAAGATGTTTCCTGGCCTGTTACAGGTGTTTATCTTCAGTCTCTTCATGCAGATATGCCCTGGATAGATACAGGTGTCGAATCCACAATCAATTGCTCACAGATGTGCCCTGGCTAGATACAGAAATCGAATCTGGAACTTCAAAAGGTTGCTTACAGACGTGCCCTGGCTGGATACATGTATCGAATCTTCAAACTCTTTAGACGTTCCCTGGCTAGATACAGGAATCGAATCTGGAATTAGTCGTCAATAGATATGCCCTGGCTGGATACAGGAATCGAATCTTCAAACTCTTCAGACGTGCCCTGGCTAGATACAGGAACCGAATATGGAATTAGTCGTCAACAGATATGCCCTGGCTGGATACAGGAATCGAATCTTCAAACTCTTCAGACGTGCCCTGGCTAGATACAGGAATCGAATCTGGAATTAGTCGTCTACAGATTTTCCCTGGCTGGATACAGGAATCGAATCTTCAAACTCTTCAGACGTGCCCTGGCTAGATACAGGAATTGAATCTGGAATTGTGATAGTTGATAGTAATCATCTTTGGATTGACCTTTTCCTGAAAGGCAAAACATCAGTTTATATGCAATGTCATGATGTATGAAATGCATGATGTCACGATGTTCAAAATGAGATAGTGTTGTATGCACTTTATCATGTATGTAAGTAGGATGTATGAAATGTGAAATGTCTATGAATGTATTTTCGTCTAGGAAAATAAATCCTTGACGACCGGCCGGGGAATCAAATCCTGGGCTGATGTTGAAGAGTAGAGTTCTTCGTTTCCGCTGGGGATGATGGTTGCAAGAATAAACCAGTGGGAGAAGATGACTCCGTTGGGGAATAAACTTGTTGGAGAGATTATTCTGCGGGGAATTACTCTGTGGGAAGAGATACTTCGCTGAGGTTTTGATGAGAGCTCCGCTGGGGATTTCAATGATGAACTCCGCTGGGGATATCAATGATAAACTCCGCTGGGGATTTCGTTGATAAGTTATGTTGGGGAACTTTGATGAACTCCGCTGGGGATATGAAGAACTTTGTCGAGGACGATCTTTCCGTGGTGATTAGCTGAGGATAACCCAGTTATAAGCCCTGGTGGAAAAATAACCTTTGAATAAAGTCGGGGAGAGACGTATGTACTCTGCAGGTGATAAGCTTCCAGAATCTACTGGGGATAAGCTTCAGAATCTACCGGCGACTTCACTGGGGATGTGGATTCCACTCTCCTGGGGACACTTTTGAATTGTACTGGGGAATGGCTACATTGGATGTTCGTGTTCCGCCGGGGAACAATCTTATATTAAGACTGCCGGGGATGCTTGCTGAGGAATGCCTATACTCCGCTGGGGAATGTTGAGATCTTCTGGGGATAACCAACTTCTTTGAGGCTGACAGTAGACTAACTCTGCTTGGGGAGAGCCTTGCTGACTTGCTAGGGGAATATGGTGCCTTTTCAGGGCTGATAGGAAACCAACCCTACTCGGGGAAAGTATTGTTGAATCTGGTCTTACTCTGTGGGGAGTTGAGGTGACTTGGTTACGTTCTTCAGCCGATCCTACCTTGGTACCTTGGTGGACAGAGCAACTAGACTGCTTGGACAATTCTACATTGCCCCTGTTTCTGGTGTCACCTATAATTAGTCCTTTGTTTCGCATGCAAGTATTTATGAATTAGCAATTTATGTCAAATGCATATATCAAAAATGAACATTGGACGTTCTTCGCAAGACAAAACAGAAAAAAAGGAAAAACAATTGGCAATTTGTCTGGAAAAGTGAATTTGTATTGATTTTGAAATTTGCCTGTAAATAGGCGTTTTTGTACAAGAGGCTGACGTCCTAGTAAGAGAACGCCGCCGAATAACATAGAGTTTATACAATTTTGAAAAGGAAACAAAACAGCTATGTGAACAATGATCCCACTGGGTTCCAACTCTGCTATCGCCTTTATGTCTTCAAGCGTCTCATCACTTTGCTGCTTAGTTGAAGATGAAGCTGATTGATCGATGCCGAAGTATGAGCCCGATAGTTGATGCCGAATTCTGAATGCAAGATGATCCAATGAGATATAGTGTTACGCTTATCCCTAACTTTTTCCTGGACCGCCCTTTCGGGTTTTCAGTCCACCGGGATACCCATTTTTTCCCAAGCCGCCTTTTCAGGTTTTCGACTTGCCGGGTGTACAGATTTTTTTATTTTCATCCCTTATTTTTGCCCGAACCCTTTTGGTTCGCCGGGAACCCCTTATTTTTGCCTAGGTGTGTCAACCTAGCGGGTCTTTTATTCATGCGTAGTATCTTTTTACTATGTCTGCATTGGCGGGGTGAGGAAGGTCGTCACCATCCATGGTGGTTAGAATCATGGCTCCTCCTGAGAATATATGTTTAACCACAAATGGCCCTTCGTATGTAGGGGTCCATTTGCCCCTGGGATCACCTTGAGGAAGAATGATGCGCTTGATTACCAGGTCTCCGACTTGATACCCTTGTCGTCTGACCTTCTTGTTAAATGCCCTGATCATCCGTTTTTGGTACGTCTGACCATGACAAATAGCAGTGAGTCTCTTTTCGTCAATTAGGTTTAATTGATCAAGTCGAGTCTGGATCCAGTCATCTTCACTCAAGTCTGCATCCTTCATTATCCGGAGAGAGGGTATCTGGACTTCAATAGACAAGACTGCCTCCATGCCATAGACCAAGGAAAAGGGAGTTACCCCTGTCGACGTCCGTGCTGAGGTACGGTACCCATGAAGAGCAAACGGTAACATTTCAGGCTAATCTTTGTAGGTCACTGTCATCTTCTGCACAATCTTCTTGATATTTTTATTTGCCGCTTCTACAGCCCCATTCATCTTCGGCTGGTAGGGAGAAGAATTGTGGTGCTGTATCTTGAATTGCTCGCAGAGCTCAGCGATCATCTTGTTGTTAAGATTGGTACCATTGTCCGTAATGATCCTTTCCGGGATGTCGTACCGACAGATCAGGTTATGCCGAATGAAACGTGCCACGATGTTCTTGGTTACCGTAGCGTAAGAAGCTGCTTCGACCCACTTCGTGAAGTAATCAATCGCTACCAGGATGAAGCGATACCCGTTGGATGCCGTAGGTCGGATCTCGCCGATCATATCAATGCCCCACATTGCAAATGGCCAAGGTGCTGCCAAGACGTTTAGAGGAACCGGAGGAATATGCACCTTATCAGCATAGATCTGGCATTTATGACAAGTTCGAGAATGTTGGTAACAGTCGGCTTCCATTGTGGACCAGAAATATCCTACCCGAAGGATTTTCTTTGCCATGGTATGTCCACAGGAATGTGTTCCGAATGTACCTTTATGTAGCTCTGCCATTATCTTTTCTGCTTCAGTTTTATCTACGCAACGCAGTAAGGTTGAATCATGGTTTCGCTTGTAGAGAATGTCGTTGCTGAGGAAGAGCTTTACCGCAAACCTTCTCAGAAACTTCTTGTCATTAACCAATGTGCCTTCGGGGTATTCTTGAGCTTCCAAGTATCTCTTCACCTCATGATACCATGGTTTCTCTGTTACCTCTTCGGCCTCAAGATCGCAGCAGTATGCAGGTTCGTCCAACTTCCAGATAATGATCCGGGGAGCCTCATTGTCCCATTTGACTTTGAACATAGAAGACATTGTAGCCAACGCGTCCGCTAACTGATTCTCCTCTCTCGGAAAGTGTTCAAAAGTTATCTCCTCAAAGTGAGGAAGCAATGTCAGCACATACTCCTTATAAGGAATAAGATTTGGGTGTTTCGTATCCCACTCGCCTTTGACCTGATTGATCACGAGAGCGGAATCTCCGAAGACACTCAGAAACTTGATCCTTAAGTCAATTGCAGTTTGAAGACCCATGATACATGCCTCATACTCTGCCATGTTGTTGGTGCAGTTGAAACATAAACGGGCGGTAAGTGGAGTATGAGTGCCTTTAGGGGATATGATCACAGCGCCAATACCATTACCCAAAGCGTTTGAGGCTCCATCAAAGTGCATAGACCATCGGGATCCTTCCTCAGGTCATTCATCTGGTCCAGGTACTTCACAATCAGTTACTACCATGACATCCTCGTCTGGAAATTCAAAGTTCATCGACTGGTAATCATCCACTGGTTGGTGTGCCAAATGGTCTGCCAATACACTTCCCTTGATTGCTTTTTGAGTTGTGTACTGGATGTCATATTCCGTCAAGATCATTTTCCATCTTGCTATTCTTCCAGACAGAGCAGGCTTTTTGAATATGTACTTGATTGGATCCATTTTTGAAATCAACAGAGTAGTGTGAGTCAACATATACTATCTTAGCCGGCGAGCAGCCCATACCAGAGCGCAGCAAGTTTTCTCGAGCAGTGAGTACCGAGTCTCACAGTCGGTAAACTTTTTGCTCAGGTAATAAATGGCGTTCTCTTTTCGGCCAGACTCGTCATGCTGCCCCAGCACACACCCCATTGAGTTGTCAAGTACTGTCAAGTATAGTATTAGAGGTCTCCCTTCAACCAGTGGCATAAGAATGGGTGGTTCTTGGAGATACTCTTTGATCTTTTCAAAAGCAGCCTGACATTCATCGTTCCAACGTACTACTTGATCTTTCTTCAGTAGCTTGAAGATTGGTTCACAGGTAGCAGTTAGATGTGAGATGTATCGGGAAATGTAGTTCAGCCGTCCTAGAAAGCCTCTGACTTCTTTCTCTGTCTTGGGAGCTGGCATCTCTTGTATGGCTTTTACCTTGGCAGGGTCCACTTGAATACCTTTGTCGCTTACGATGAAGCCTAGCAATTTTCCAGATCTTACCCCAAAGGTTCACTTGTTCGGGTTCAACCTCATCTTGTACAACTTCAGACGGTCAAACAACTTCCGTAGATGGTCAAGGTGTTCCTCCTTAGTTTGGGACCTTGCAATCATATCGTCGACGTATACTTCTATCTCATGATGGATCATATCATGAAATAAAGCAACCATGGCACGTTGGTAGGTTGCCCCAGCATTCTTCAACCCAAAAGGCATGACCTTGTAGCAAAAGGTGCCCCACTGAGTAACAAAAGTGGTCTTCTCCATATCTTCAGGAGCCATCTTGATCTGATTATAACCGGAGAAGCCGTCCACGAAGGAGAAAACTTTATGCTGAGCAGTATTGTCAACCAGAATGTCGATATGAGGCAGAGGGAAGTCATCTTTGGGGATGGCCCTATTCAAATCCCTGTAATCAACACACATTCGGACCTTACCATCTTTCTTCGGCACTGGAACCACGTTGGAAATCCACTGAGGGTAAGAAGTCACTGCTAGAAACCCGACATCAAATTGTTTCATAACCTCAGCTTTGATTTTCTCAGACATCTCTGGACGCATACGGTGGACCTTCTGTTTTACTAGAGGGCAGTCTTCCTTGGTAGGCAAATGATGAACCACAATGTCGGTATCCAACCCAGGCATGTCTTCGTAAGACCAGGCAAAGATTTCCACATAGTCCTGCAGCATCTGAATCAACCGTTGTTTCACACTGAGCTCTAGATTGGCACCAATCTTGGCTTCTTTTCTGTCTGTCTCAGTACCCAGATTTACCATTTCCACTGGCTCTTCATGTGGCTGAATGGCCCTCTCTTCCTGGAGTAGCAGTCTTGCAAGTTCACCAGGCACTTCACAATCATCTTCACCTTCATCTTCAGCTAAGTTGATCGGATTTTCGAAGTCATAACTGGCAGTAGCAGAGTCGTTACCAGTGAGATCCAGAGTGGATTGGAACCTGTATAAGTGAGTGTGTGTAAATATAGTTGTTTTGCAATATATAATAAAGAAAAGGAGCACAAGATTTGAAATGCAACAAACGTCCAATGTTTTGATTAATGATATATGAAAATGACATACAAAAGCCCTCACAAATGGAGCCGCAGTGCCCCGGGTAGGACACCGAGCCATAAAAGTTTCAACATATTGTTTGTTACAAATTGAAAACAAAAGAATTCATTACTGAGTGACAAAAGTAATAGGTGTGAAGTCTTTGGCGGTCCAGTTGCTTGGTCCATTGTCGGTTGTTGGGTAGATCCAGCTGTCAAATTCAGATTCCTCCACTTCGTCTTCAATAGCATTCACTCCTGGGTTGGTGATGAATACAGGAGGTCTTCCTATTCTTGCTTTGCGAACAGCCTTCTGAGCCTCTGCAGTGAAGCCTAAGCCAAACTTGTCAGTCTTCGGATTAAAGTCAGGAAGTCGGCCCCAGTTTGCGCACTCACCCTTCTCAATCACAGCCCGGGCATCCTTCAAGGAAGCCATCTTCAAAGGAGGGTCTTCAATCACAGTTTCAGCCGATGCCAATATCTGAGGCACCTCTTCAAAGTGTTGTGTTGTACCCCAAAATTTGCCCTCCCATATTCTTCAAAAGTTTTGCCAAGCATCACCTCAAATGGTTCAAGGCTACTCCAAGGATTGCACAGTCAACCATCCTCCTGAAGCCAGTCAAACTAGGGTTTTGGTTCTCACAAGGAAGCTGAAGTTTTCAAGAGCTCAATCAAGTCTTCCATGCTCATACACATTGTCAAGCACCTACATGTCAAGTTTCAAGGCTCACAAGGTCAAGTTGCACAGTCAAAAACCCTAATTGCTCAACAGTCAACTGTAGGGGCAAAATGGTCATTTGGCAGTCAAAAGTAAAAAAATTTGGTCAACATCTTATTTTGAAGCCACAAACATCATTTGATCAATGCTTGATCATGATTCTCAAAGTTTGGCTCAAAAAGTCTCAAGATGCAAAAGTTTCTATTTTTGGACAGTTGAAAAGTCAACTGTAACTTGACCAAGGCATAACTTTTTCATGGTTCATCAGAAAAATCCCATCCAATTCTCATCTTGAAGGGGAGGACATTTCCTACAACTCATCTTCACATTCCAAGTCCAAGAAATGCTCTCACAAAAAGTTATCAATTTCAACATTATAGGTCATTTTCAAAAGTCAACAAAAAGGGACTTTAAGTCAAAGACCATAACTTGAGATTGGTAAATCAAAATGACATGGGACCAAAGCCATTGGTTAGAGGACTTCAAGACCTTTCCAAAATGTCTAAGAACATGATCAAAGCTTAAAAATTGAGCAAGATGTGCATTGGAGAAGTTGGGAAAATTTTGTGAAATGGCCAAAATCATTTATCCTTGAAACTTCATTTTTGACAAAAAGGGGCCCACTTTTTTCACTTGAATCAGCTTGGCCATGCTTCCCACGTGTCCCACATTTTATTTCAAATTTTAAATTTAATTTTTTCATTTTTATTTGATTTTATTGGATTTAATTCATTTTAAATCCTTTAAAATCAAATAAAAATCAAGAAGTTTAATTAAGGGGGATATTTGGTCTTAACTAGCTTTGAATCATCATTATGCAACATCCCAATTTCGTTTCAAGGCCTAATCAAGCAAGAATTCAAAAATAGGTTCAAAAATGGAAGGTTGTTAATGGAGGTTTATGGAAAATCTCAAGTTTGAATGCCTTGCATTATGAGGCCATAATTCCTATCAAAACATGTTACATGACACAAAGCAAGTAATCAGACACAACAACACGACCAGAGCGGCACCAAAACTGGGAAGCAAACTTTGCATTTTTCACACAAAATTGCAAAACTGAAAACACTTCTAGAGCTTGTTTCAGACCCTCATTCTTATCCAAATACGTTGATGACATCCTAAGGAAGCGACTCCAATCAAATTCAACACTCCATACGCCCAGAATCGCTTCCATCCTAATGACCACCATGAAGCCCAACGCCTCTGCCTGCCACGCGCCTGGAAAGGTCAATCCAAAGGCTATCATGTGAGTTCCATCATATGCACTGGTCAACGCTCCACATACAAGTCTGAAAGGTCAGAAGGGGCCTCATTCAAATGGGCTTAATTCCTCAAATCACCTCCAAAATTGGGTCTACCACCCCCTATGGTTTGCATTATTTTGATTTTTATTTTCTATTTGATTTCTTTTATTTCTTTTTAATGCTTAATTATTTCTTTTTATTAAATTAATTTTCATAATACAAAAAATACAAAAAAGGTCAAAAAGTCAAAAATAAAATATGTTTGTTATTTAATTCACTAATATTTTATTTTGTAAATAAATTCAATAATTAATTTAGTTTTAATTTTAAGTTGTTACCTTTAATGTTTTTTTTTTCAATAACCAAAAATATAAATAAAAAAAAATAGGTCTTTAGCACATTTTTATCTTTTTTTAAATAAATATTTATATTTTCTTATTATAATTATTATTAACCATTAATTAATTTTGTAAATACTTGTAATTAATCAATTAGGCTTAAATTAGGTTTAACTTAGACAATTTTCTTTAATAAATTAAAAAAACCATTAGAACTAGAGTTATTTAACTTTCAATCCCAATTTAATTTTCTTTAATGTCATAAATCCAAAAACATAAAAAAATAAGTCCTTTCCTTTATTTAACTTAATTAATTTAATAATTTCATTTTAATTTCTTTAAAGGGTCCAACGCCCTCGCATTTCGATTATAATTTCCTTTCGCGCGTTTACTTTATTTCTTTTATAAATGTAATGTATTTGCCCCAAAGCCCTGTAATAGTTAATTGGGCATTTACTTTCTGCACTTTATTTTAAATCGGGTCTTGGTTTAATTTGGCGATGTAGACCCGCGCCTTTGTAATAGCGTAGGACCTTTATCTTTTCCGCACTTTAAATTCCCGCACCTTTAACTGTTAGCAATCACATGAAAGAATGAATGCCCAAAAATAAAATCAAAACGTAGATCACCAATGTATGACAAGACAAATAATAAACTGAAAATGACACACAATTCACACACCACTCTTAGGGTACGCCTCACTATTGCCTTGCCCCTCGAAAGGTGGTCATCGAGTATAGGACGTCTTAGTAAGTCCTTATGTCCATGAACATGGCATAAGGGTAGCTTCTAAGGTATCCTACTGTTGCTCTGGTGATCACACTGTTGCCTTGCCCCTCGAAACGTGGTCGTCGAGTACAGGACGTCTTAGTAAGTCCTTATGTTCCATTGGTCTAGTTGCCTCGAAACAATTTGCCTCGAAACGGTTGCCTCAGAATAAAAAGATCAATGGCATAAGGGTAGCTTCTAAGGTATCTTACTATTGCTCGGTGACCACCCTGTCCCTAACAAACGAATTGACCCGAACACCTCCAACGGTGGTGCTACCTACCTCTCGATGGTGGGATGGCACTACCTTAAGGACTTCTACACAGCTTAATTCCTTAGGGTAGGTGGATGACTCATGGATACTTGCTCTCTTCAAAAACAAATCAAAACTCTTTTCACACTGACACTTTCAAAAAGCTTTCAAAACAATTTTTCAAACACTCTTGAGGACTGACACAAGAGTCGATCTGAAACTTTCAAAGAAACTTTTTTCAAACCCACTCACAATTGAAAAGCAAACCTTTTTGAAAACACAATGAGCAAGTATCTAAGAGCCCATGGATAACCATGGATAGAAAGGGTGCTAACACCTTCCCTTTCTATAAATCTACCTCCTGAACCGAGAACTAATCTCAATAAGGAATTTTTCTGTGCTTTTGTCCTTTCCATTTGGAGAAAATAAAAGACGGTGGCGACTCTTGCTTCCGCGACATTTCCCGAACCAGCGTTAAACAGTCAGTTCCAGATCCACCGATCACAGAACTGGCGACTCTGCTGGGGATACTTTAAAGTGAGGTGTACCTTAGGACTCAGATCACTGTGTTTTCAATTGCTTTGACTTGTTTGCTTTAAATTATGGGACTGTCTTGGGAGTTCTATAGATCCTAACCCGGATCTGGGGATACCTTCTTAGAAAGTAGCAACAAGGCTGTGAGGGAACTGTGCGGGGTATACCGACATGGTTGAAGCAGTCTGCTACGTTGATGTGGCACTTTGGTGTGTACCGGTAACCCTTGAGTTCAGTCAAGGAGAGTACGGGGCCTCCGCGTGGTGTCGTGAAGCATCAACAGACCTTAGGAACCTTAATTGAACCATCTTGGCCTCTTTAGGGTAGTGAGATAACTACTTTGGTGTAGTCTGAAGTCGGTTGATACTCGATACTACACTCAGCTGAGGGTTGTTTTCTTGGGATATTTTGATCGCCAGTCAGTGGCTAAATTGAAACGATGAACAATGAAAGCAATCCAATGATATTGGGACCCTTAGAACCCGGTTACTTTGATAGGACAGGTTTGAGCCCACCAACTTCAAGAGGGTAATACCCAGACCCCATGCTGGCCTGAACCCTAAGGGTTTCTCTTGTGTGACTTGTGTGCCTTCCAACTTGACCACTTGCATGCTTGTTATCTGACACTTGAGTTTCTTGTAGGTTTTGTTTATAGTCCTTAATTGGGACTCATAACAGGGTTTACTGAGTTCCTTGCAGGTTTTGTTTACAGTCCTTAATTGGGACTCATAACAGGGTTTACCTACGTTACCCCATGCATAGCATAACATCATACCATTGCATACATCCCGCATAAGGACTAATCCATTTCAAGGATCTCAAGGGCTTGTGATGCAGGTCATGATGAACCAGAATGTCTAGCAAGGGGCAAAGGGGATTTATTTTCCCCTAGCCAGGTTGATAACTTGAGTCAGGGGCTATGACCTACTGGATATGGTGAGCCTTTGACCCTTGAAGAAGGACTCTCAACAACATGCAGTTCCTTCAATCAAGCTATCGGACTCCAATTCTAACAAGTTTCTTTGTTTACCCCGCGAGATCCTTGAAAACATGGCATATATATACATACATATCATTGCATAACAGGTACCCTTTTGACAGGTCACTTACCATCTCTGCTGTTTATTTCAGCAATGGCTTCCCAACAAAATAACCAGGATCTTTAGGATCAAGAGACTCAGTTCAGGGAGATCTTCCTAAGCCTATCCAAGGGGCAAGAAGAGTTACGGACACTCCTCATGGGGAATCTGGCCAAACAAAACCCTGAAGATGACAAGGACGAACGACTGAAACGTCTACAAGCTGAAGTAGATACATTGAAAACCCAGATGCTGGGGCAAAGGGCTCTCATCCAAGGTCTAGCTCGGGAGCAAGAAGAGTTGAGGACCATGATCATTCAGCTCCACCAAGAGAGACACCATATGAAGCAACCTGCCCAAATCAGGGACCAGGTCTTTGATCAGCTTCCAAGAAGACAAGAACCTGGCATGGTGAAGAATAGAACTCTCCAAATTGCTACTACCTCACAGGTCCAACTACAACCTCGCCCAGAGCAACAGGTTGATCTGAGTAGGCCAAGCAGGTCCAAGAGGCAGTTCACCCAGCTCAACATGCCTTTGTTTCAAGCACTGCAACACCTGCTGAGGTTGAATCTGATTACATTAAGGGCTCCTCCTCGGAACCCCAACATCTCTGCTCCTAACTATCATCCCAACAAAAGGTGTGCATATCACTCTGATAGTCCTGGACACGACACTGCCGACTGCTGGGCTCTGAAGAACAAGGTCCAGGATCTGATTAATGAAGGAGTAGTGGATTTCACCCAAATGGGTCAAGCTGAGGTCTTCTGCCATCCCTACAAGATGCACTAGTTGAAGTAACAAGTCCTGAGACTAGAAGACTTTTGTTCATTAGAATTTTTCAAGTTGTAATTCTCTTTTGATTGTTCAAACATTTGTTCATTGTTAAACGTTGTTATTTCATTAATGCATCGCATATGTCTGTTTTGAAGCAATATATTCGTATTCACTATATGCAAATTATTTTCATATTTTTTCTGATGATCAACGCTCGATTAATAATTCTAGTCCTCTTGAGGGAGGATGACGAAAACGATACCACGATCCTTACAGTATGCTTTTGAACAGACCCCGCTGATGAGGTACAGGCATTGTTTCAATCCCTAAACACTGGAGTTATAAGGAAGATAATCCCTCGTCAACCCCTCTGAGCCAAAGAAGTAGGAGTTTTTCTTTTCGAAAATTAAAACCCTTTATCATAGCCTGGGGCAGGGTAGTTCTCTCAGTTGATCCAAGTGCATAACAAATGGCACCAAAGAGGTCCTTACAAAAAAAAAAGACAGTGATGATTCTGAATAATCATAAGGATAGGCAGTCATTATATCTCAAAAAATAAAAACCCAATAAGTCAAAACCTACGAAGGAGACTTACAAAACTGGGGCATCCCGCTGACTGTAATCACAAAAGAAACAGTTCAAGCAAAATTTAGGGATAGTGAAATCAAAAGAGGTCATACAAACCCTCAACAAAAACCAAAAAATGACTGCCTATTCAGAGTAAATCATCAATATCTAAACCATCATTGGAACATCAGGACAAAGACTCAAACAAGGTCTAACGCACGATCAACTGAGCTTAGGTTTGAAGAACATCACGAAGAGTGGGTGGGTACAAATAATTTGAGCCTTTATCCTTTGTTTCTTAAACCGTGAACCAGGCCACGTTATAACCCTTAAAAGTCCTAGCTGAAGCATGGGTTAGTTCGAAAGCATACTGTTACGAAAGGTATCCTGACTCCTTAAGGCCTACGGTAAATACGGAGTTGACATCACGTTTTACAAACATTCACTTGTTTTATGAAAAAGAATGCATTTTCAAAATCTTCAAGACAGACATAAGCTTTGCATTTTTGATATAACATTGTTTGCATATGACTACTTGTTTGAACAGCAGGGAAACTCGCACGATAAATACCTAGTGAACAAAAGCACTTCCAATCAAGGGGCAGACATGATCAGGGTCTATTATCTGGGGCAGTCCAGTCAAGATTCGGAGAATCTCTCAAAGGCCAAATAACCTGGGGCAGATCTCCGCCCGAGTCACTTGGGGCACTCCAGCAACGAATCTTGCATGACCAAACATCTTCTGGTAGCGTGGCAATACAATAACAGGGGCACCTCCCTACATTATGAGGGCGTGGACATAGTCGAAAAATACTACGCATAATCAAAGACCCGCTAGGTTGACACACCTAGGCAAAAATAAGGGCTTCCCGGCGAACCAAAAGGGTTCGGGCAAAAATAAGGGACGAAAATAAAAAAAAATCTGTACACCCGGCAAGTCGAAAACCTGAAAAGGCGGCTTGGGCAAAAATGGGTATCCCGGTAGGCTGAAAACCCGAAAGGGCGGTCCAGGTAAAAATTAGGGATCAAAGCGTACGGCTATGTCCCAGCATCTTGTCACTTGCTTACCAGAAGAAGACTGGTCAAATCGGCAGTTATTAAGATCTCCACAGGTATCTTCTCCCACAGAAACAGGGGCAGTAATCAGTTGTCTAAGCAATCTAGTTTGTCTGTCCATCAAGGCACCAAGATAGGTTCGGCTGAAGGACGCAACCAAGATATCTTAACTCCCCAGAGAGTGAGCCAGCAAGTCAATACGCTCTCCCCAAGCAGAGTTATCCTATCAGCCTTAAGGAAGTTGGGTATCCCCCGCAGATCTCAACATTCCCCAGCACAATATACGAATATTCCTAACAAGCATCCCCGGCAGTATTGGTCTAAGACTGTTCCCCGGCGGTATACCAGACATTCAGCGGAGCCCTTCCCCAATATATCTCAGGAATTTCCCCAGGAGAGTCCAATCCAAGAGTTTCCCCAGGAAAGTGGAATCCCATCTCCCCAGCAGGAAGCTTATCCCCAGTAGATTCTGGAAGCTTACCCCCTGCAGAGCACGAACGCGTCTCCCGGCTTTATTCAAAGGTTATGCTCCACCAGAGCTTATAACTGGGTTATCCTCAGCCAAAAGCCACGGAAAGATCGTCCTCGGTGAAGTCTTCCTATCCCCAGCGGAGTCTATTAACACTCCCAACATAACAACGGTATCCCCAGCGAAGTTACCACCAACATCTCAACAAGAGTACCTCTCTCCCCACAGAGTATTGTTCCCCAGCCAGATCGCTAGATTAATTTTCTCCCCGCAGAGTAATCTCTCCAACAAGTTTATTCCCCCAACGGAGTCATCTTCTCCTAACAGTTTATTCTTGCAACCATCACTCCCCAGTGGAAACACTATTCTCTAACATCAGCCCAGGATGTGACTTCCCGGCACCCGTCAAGGATTTGTTTCCTAAGACGAAAACATACATTTATAAACAACACATCTTCATACATTATAGCATGCATATACGCATCATGAACATACAATCTCATTCATTCTGAGAGCATCTCGCATGTCATACATCATGACATCACATACAACTAACGTTTTGTCTTTTCAGGACAAAAGTTAATGCAAAGATAATTGCTATCAACTGTCGTGATTCCAGATCTGATTCCTGTATCTTGCCAGGGTGTATCTGTTGACGACTACAGTACCAGACTCGATTATTGTATCTTGACAGGGCACGTCTGAAGAGTTCGAAGATCCGATTCCTGTATCTTGCCAGGGAGTATCTGTTGACGACTACAGTACCAGACTCGATTCCTGTATCTTGACAGGGCATGTCTGAAGAGTTCGAAGATCCGATTCCTGTATCTTGCCAGGGAGTGTTTGTTGACGACTACAGTACCAGACTCGATTCCTGTATCTTGACAGGGCACGTCTGAAGAGTTCAAAGATCTGATTCCTGTATCTTGACAGGGTGTATCTATTGACGACTACAGTACCAGACTCGATTCCTGTATCTTGACAGGGCACGTCTGAAGAGTTCGAAGATCCGATTCCTGTATCTTGCCAGGGAGTATCTGTTGACGACTACAGTACCAGACTCGATTCCTGTATCTTGACAAGGTACGTCTGAAGAGTTTGAAGATCTGATTCCTGTATCTTGCCAGGGAGTATCTGTTGACGACTACAGTACCAGACTCGATTCCTGTATCTTGACAGGGCACGTCTGAAGAGTTCGAAGATCCGATTCCTGTATCTTGCCAGGGTGTATCTGTTGACGACTACAGTACCAGACTCGATTCCTGTATCTTGACAGGGCACGTCTGAAGAGTTCGAAGATCCGATTCATGTATCTTGCCAGGGTGTATCTGTTGACGACTACAGTACCAGACTCGATTCCTGTATCCTGCCAGGGCACGTCTGAAGAGTTCGAAGATCCGATTCCTGTATCTTGCCAGGGAGTATCTGTTGACGACTACAGTACCAGACTCGATTCCTGTATCTTGACAGGGCACGTCTGAAGAGTTCGAAGATCCGATTCCTGTATCTTGCCAGGGAGTATCTGTTGACGACTACAGTACCAGACTCGATTCCTGTATCTTGACAGGGCACGTCTGAAGAGTTCAAAGATCCGATTCCTGTATCTTGCCAGGGTGTATCTGTTGACGACTACAGTACCAGACTCGATTCCTGTATCTTGATAGGGCACGTCTGAAGAGTTCGAAGATCTGATTCCTGTATCTTGCCAGGGTGTATTTGTTGATGACTACAGTACCAGACTCGATTCCTGTATCCTGCCAGGGCACGTCTGAAGAGTTCGAAGATCCGATTCCTGTATCTTGCCAGGGAGTATCTGTTGACGACTACAGTACCAGACTCGATTCCTGTATCTTGACAGGGCACGTCTGAAGAGTTCGAAGATCCGATTCCTGTATCTTGCCAGGGAGTATCTGTTGACGACTATAGTACTAGACTCGATTCCTGTATCTTGACAGGGTACGTCTGAAGAGTTCGAAGATCCGATTCCTGTATCTTGCCAGGGAGTATCTGTTGACGACTACAGTACCAGACTCGATTCCTGTATCTTGACAGGGCACGTCTGAAGAGTTCGAAGATTTGATTCCTGTATCTTGCCAGGGAGTATCTGTTGACGACTACAGTACCAGACTCGATTCCTGTATCTTGACAGGGCACGTCTGAAGAGTTCGAAGATCTGATTCCTGTATCTTGCCAGGGAGTATCTGTTGACGAATACAGTACCAGACTCGATTCCTGTATCTTGACAGGGCACGTGTGAAGAGTTCGAAGATCTGATTCCTGTATCTTGCCAGGGAGTATCTGTTGACGACTACAGTACCAGACTCGATTCCTGTATCTTGACAGGGCACGTCTGAAGAGTTCGAAGATCTGATTCCTGTATCTTGCCAGGGAGTATCCATTGACGACTACAGTACCAGACTCGATTCCTGTATCTTGACAGGGCACGTCTGAAGAGTTCGAAGATCCGATTCCTGTATCTTGCCAGGGTGTATCTGTTGACGACTACAGTACCAGACTCGATTCCTGTATCTTGACAGTGCACGTCTGAAGAGTTCGAAGATCCGATTCCTGTATCTTGCCAGGGTGTATCTGTTGACGACTACAGTACCAGACTCGATTCCTGTATCTTGACAGGGCACGTCTGAAGAGTTCGAAGATCCGATTCCTGTATCTTGCCAGGGTGTATCTGTTGATGACTACAGTACCAGACTCGATTCCTGTATCTTGACAGGGCACGTCTGAAGAGTTCGAAGATCCGATTAATGTATCTTGCCAGGGTGTATCTGTTGATGACTACAGTACCAGACTCGATTCCTGTATCCTGCCAGGGCACATCTGAAGAGTTCGAAGATCCGATTCCTGTATCTTGCCAGGGAGTATCTGTTGACGACTACAGTACCAGACTCGATTCCCGTATCTTGACAGGGCACGTCTGAAGAGTTCGAAGATCCGATTCCTATATCTTGCCAGGGAGTATCTGTTGACGACTACAGTACCAGACTCGATTCCTGTATCTTGACAGGGCACGTCTGAAGAGTTCGAAGATCCGATTCCTGTATCTTGCCAGGGAGTATCTGTTGACGACTACAGTACCAGACTCGATTCCTGTATCTTGACAGGGCACGTCTGAAGAGCTCGAAGATTCGATTCCTGTATCTTGCCAGGGTGTATCTGTTGACGACTACAGTACCAGACTTGATTCCTGTATCCTGCCAGGGCACGTCTGAAGAGTTTAAAGATTCGATTCCTGCACCCAGCCAGGGCACATCTACATAAAGAATTTAAAAGATCAACTCCTGCAACAGACCAGGTAATTTTCTTTCTTTCTCAGGTACGCAAATTCTCGCTAAGGAATCTCTTACGCGATCGACACCTCCCGATGGCATCTATAAGCCCATCTCCACAATTATCCATCACAGTCCCAAATGGCATCTATAAGCCCATTCCCGACATCACACTGCTGATTCTCTACTATGTGAGTGCAAATTTCTGGGCACTCTAGTGTTCAATCATCTTCCACCCTCGGATCACGAAAGGCACACAAGCCAATCTACATCCTCAGGTCTAAGAAGATTGAACAGGGGCAACTGTTGTACCCCAAAATTTGCCCTCCCATATTCTTCAAAAGTTTTGCCAAGCATCACCTCAAATGGTTCAAGGCTACTCCAAGGATTGCACAGTCAACCATCCTCCTGAAGCCAGTCAAACTAGGGTTTTGGTTCTCACAAGGAAGCTGAAGTTTTCAAGAGCTCAATCAAGTCTTCCATGCTCATACACATTGTCAAGCACCTACATGTCAAGTTTCAAGGCTCACAAGGTCAAGTTGCACAGTCAAAAACCCTAATTGCTCAACAGTCAACTGTAGGGGCAAAATGGTCATTTGGCAGTCAAAAGTAAAAATTTTTGGTCAACATCTTATTTTGAAGCCACAAACATCATTTGATCAATGCTTGATCATGATTCTCAAAGTTTGGCTCAAAAAGTCTCAAGATGCAAAAGTTTCTATTTTTGGACAGTTGAAAAGTCAACTGTAACTTGACCAAGGCATAACTTTTTCATGGTTCATCAGAAAAATCCCATCCAATTCTCATATTGAAGGGGAGGACATTTCCTACAACTCATCTTCACATTCCAAGTCCAAGAAATGCTCTCACAAAAAGTTATCAATTTCAACATTATAGGTCATTTTCAAAAGTCAACAAAAAGGGACTTTAAGTCAAAGACCATAACTTGAGATTGGTAAATCAAAATGACATGGGACCAAAGACATTGGTTAGAGGACTTCAAGACCTTTCCAAAATGTCTAAGAACATGATCAAATCTTAAAAATTGAGCAAGATGTGCATTGGAGAAGTTGGGAAAATTTTGTGAAATGGCCAAAATCATTTATCCTTGAAACTTCATTTTTGACAAAAAGGGGCCCACTTTTTTCACTTGAATCAGCTTGGCCATGCTTCCCACGTGTCCCACATTTTATTTCAAATTTTAAATTTAATTTTTTCATTTTTATTTGATTTTATTGGATTTAATTCATTTTAAATCCTTTAAAATCAAATAAAAATCAAGAAGTTTAATTAAGGGGGATATTTGGTCTTAACTAGCTTTGAATCATCATTATGCAACATCCCAATTTCGTTTCAAGGCCTAATCAAGCAAGAATTCAAAAATAGGTTCAAAAATGGAAGGTTGTTAATGGAGGTTTATGGAAAATCTCAAGTTTGAATGCCTTGCATTATGAGGCCATAATTCCTATCAAAACATGTTACATGACACAAAGCAAGTAATCAGACACAACAACACGACCAGAGCGGCACCAAAACTGGGAAGCAAACTTTGCATTTTTCACACAAAATTGCAAAACTGAAAACACTTCTAGAGCTTGTTTCAGACCCTCATTCTTATCCAAATACGTTGATGACATCCTAAGGAAGCGACTCCAATCAAATTCAACACTCCATACGCCCAGAATCGCTTCCATCCTAATGACCACCATGAAGCCCAACGCCTCTGCCTGCCACGCGCCTGGAAAGGTCAATCCAAAGGCTATCATGTGAGTTCCATCATATGCACTGGTCAACGCTCCACATACAAGTCTGAAAGGTCAGAAGGGGCCTCATTCAAATGGGCTTAATTCCTCAAATCACCTCCAAAATTGGGTCTACCACCCCCTATGGTTTGCATTATTTTGATTTTTATTTTCTATTTGATTTCTTTTATTTCTTTTTAATGCTTAATTATTTCTTTTTATTAAATTAATTTTCATAATACAAAAAATACAAAAAAGGTCAAAAAGTCAAAAATAAAATATGTTTGTTATTTAATTCACTAATATTTTATTTTGTAAATAAATTCAATAATTAATTTAGTTTTAATTTTAAGTTGTTACCTTTAATGTTTTTTTTCAATAACCAAAAATATAAAAAAAAAAAAGGTTTTTAGCACATTTTTATCTTTTTTTAAATAAATATTTATATTTTCTTATTATAATTATTATTAACCATTAATTAATTTTGTAAATACTTGTAATTAATCAATTAGGCTTAAATTAGGTTTAACTTAGACAATTTTCTTTAATAAATTAAAAAAACCATTAGAACTAGAGTTATTTAACTTTCAATCCCAATTTAATTTTCTTTAATGTCATAAATCCAAAAACATAAAAAAATAAGTCCTTTCCTTTATTTAACTTAATTAATTTAATAATTTCATTTTAATTTCTTTAAAGGGTCCAACGCCCTCGCATTTCGATTATAATTTCCTTTCGCGCGTTTACTTTATTTCTTTTATAAATGTAATGTATTTGCCCCAAAGCCCTGTAATAGTTAATTGGGCATTTACTTTCTCCACTTTATTTTAAATCGGGTCTTGGTTTAATTTGGCGATGTAGACCCGCGCCTTTGTAATAGCGTAGGACCTTTATCTTTTCCGCACTTTAAATTCCCGCACCTTTAACTGTTAACAATCACATGAAAGAATGAATGCCCAAAAATAAAATCAAAACGTAGATCACCAATGTATGACAAGACAAATAATAAACTGAAAATGACACACAATTCACACACCACTCTTAGGGTACGCCTCACTATTGCCTTGCCCCTCGAAAGGTGGTCATCGAGTATAGGACGTCTTAGTAAGTCCTTATGTCCATGAACATGGCATAAGGGTAGCTTCTAAGGTATCCTACTGTTGCTCTGGTGATCACACTGTTGCCTTGCCCCTCGAAACGTGGTCGTCGAGTACAAGACGTCTTAGTAAGTCCTCATGTTCCATTGGTCTAGTTGCCTCGAAACAATTTGCCTCGAAACAGTTGCTGTTGTACCCCAAAATTTGCCCTCCCATTTCCTCAACATCTTCTCATCACAAGACCTTTGAAGATCAAGATCCAGTTAGGGTTTCCTCTGCTCAAGACTTCTCCTTGCACTGTGGACTCAAATTAGGGTTTGTGTTTGCCTAAGGATTTTTTGACCTAAAATGCCTAAGATGACTTTCATGCTTCATATTGGACTCCCAAGTTTACCTATACCAAGTTTCAGGTCTTGATTCCAAGTTTTGCCCAGTCAATTGGACAGTTGACCTAGAAATCAGCTGTATTGGGGAAAAAGTCAACTGTGGCCAATTGACAGTCAAACCTCATGAAATTTGATCCACATCAACATTATGAACTCATATGAACCATTTGATCAAGTTTGGATCACAATTCCCCAAGAAATTTGATCAGATCATCAAAAGGGCAAAATGGTCATTTTTAGGGTTTTGACTGCACAAAGGCAATTTTTGACTGTTTGACCTAGCCAATGGCAAACCAAGCTCCCATATGGCCTCAAGGACTCAAAGGAATTATCTTGACATGTTCATCAAACTCAAAAGATCCCAAATGCACAAGATTGACAGTTGAATTTCCCAGTCAATTGATCAATTTTGACTGTATACTGAAAAGTCAAACTTTGACTTTTTGGTCAAAATCAAGAGTCAAGATTCATTTTTCATCAAAACATTCCAAATCATGAAACTTGTTCACCAAGAAATCTCAAAATGCAAATTAGGGTTAGAAAATGGAATTTTTCATAACTTAGAATTTTTCTAAGTTATGGAAAACCCTAATTTTTTCCCAACTTTACCCCATCTTTTCACCATGATCCATTGGGATTCAAACAAAAGTCAAAACATGAAAGTTGTAGCTTGTTGCATAGTCTACAACTTTGATTCACAAAGTTTTCTCATTTGAAGCTTTTATCTCAAGTTATGATTTTTTGAATAAGGGAACTAAACCATCTTTTAACTTAGTGAAATTTGACCTATTTTGACAAGGTTTTCTACCCTACTTCAAGGCCACTTTTCATACCCTTCCACTTGGAATTTTGATTTGCATTTCAAAGATGGATTGTAGTACACATTCCAAGCTTTCCAAAATGTCCAAGAACTCATCAAACAACCTCATGGCTTGAGAGATTCGAATTTCACAAGTTGGCAAAAATTCACTTTTGTTCTTCATCAAAGCATGTTCATAAACTTGGCAAATTTGAACTCAGCATAGTTTGTGCTACTTTGCAGGTCCTTAAACCACATTACACTCCTTAATTTAATGCTTGTTCATTGTGTCTAAGTGTTGTTACATGAATTCAAGCATTATACACAAGATTGATCCATTTTTGGATAAAGTGAACTTTCCATTTTTACAAAAGTTTGCTTTATGTCAATTGGTAAATCAAACAAGTACATAGAAGATCTGCTTAGCACAAGATTATGGGCAGAACACACTGATCAAGAGGAGTTGATGCAGCACATTAGGGGGTCCTATACTGACCTAGAACACCAATTTGCTTTTGTTGCTTAGAAAAGAAGAAAAGTCCATAACTTGTGACAACTTGAATCTCAGCTTACAAACACAACACAAAAGATATCAAACACATTCAAGATCACCCAACCAAGCTTTTGCACGAGCCTTTTGCCTTTCAAACACTCTCCATCTCAGAAACACCACAAAACTGCTCAAACAGAGCAGGCCCTGCAGATTGAGTGCTATCTCTCAATCCCTTCGAGCATTTTGATCAAAACCTGTTCCTATACCTTCCTTATAACATATGCAAGCTATCCAGAAGCTAAGGCACGATCTGTAGTTGCTCTAACCACTTCCACCATTTTCACATCTTTGACTTGCAGGTGAAGTTCTACAGCTTGATACAAGAAGGTTCAAGACAAAGTAAGCATTGAAAAAGCATCCCTGGACCTCAAGGAAGCTTTTCCAATCATTACATTGCACTGAAAGTCTCTCATTCTCCACATAGAAGTTCAACTGCACAGGTAAAAGTTTGAATTCGTATCTCTCTTATTATGCATCTTTAGTCTTAAGTTTGTGAAGAAACAAGGTCCTACTCATAGCCCTGAACATGTACATAGCTTTACTTTTCATTTCTTTTGCCTGAGTAGAGAGAATTTGGAGCTTGAAAATGGTAGAAAAATTAGGTCAGAAAAGAGGGGGAGAGAAATTCTCCCTCATCTTAGAGAGATAGGTCAAGTTCTTTATATGGTTAGAACCGTCTCTTCATGCTGAACATTTCTTGTGTTATGAGTTTTTGCTAAAAAGCCAGGAATCAAGAGTTAGAAGGAACTGAACATGGCGCGCGTTTTTTCAAATATCTGTGCTGGAGGTTGAAGAAGGAGTGGAGTGGGCTGGGCCTGTGCTATTTTGCTTTTCACACCATCTTTTTTGGTTTACACCCCCCTGAGCCCATTTGCTCATTTTTTAACATTTTTGACTTTTTTCTTTTTTGGCTGACTTTGTTTATTTTTTCTCATGACATTAGAAAATTAAAAATATTTTTTTTATCATTTTTGGCATTTATTGCATATTTATTTGTTTATTTTCTTTATTTGTACATAAATACATATATATGATTATTAGAATAAAAATGTAAAAATAATGTAAATGCACTTTTTATTTTCATTTACTTTCTGAAAATATTTCACACAAAAAATACCTTTTTTATTTTTATTTATTAAAATATTAAATAAATGTTTATTTTGTATATAATACATATTTAGGGTTTAATACATATATATATGTAATTATTAATATATTTAAGACAAAAATATGAAAATACTTGATTTTTCACTTTTATTAATATTTGATATAAAAATACTTTTTTTTTAATATACTTCATTTTATTTTATTTTTTATGAATAATAAATAGATAATAATACATTTTCTTTCAAATTAGGGTTTTTACCCTAAGTTCAAAATACTCAAAAAATAATACATTTCTTATTTTCTTTTTCCTTTTACATAAATAATATTTTCCCATACACATAAAAACTTTCTTTTTGCATTTCACATGCATATTTAATTTACATTTAATTATGCATTGCAAATATCCAATTGATGTAATAATTTAGATTTAAATTCTTGTCAATATCCCCATTTGAACATTTGTACCCCCCTTCCCATATTTGGTTTTGTAATAGCTTGGTAATTTTAATTTCGCACTTTATTGCTTTCTAATGATAACATGTTAGAATTAGGGTTTGTATGCGAAAAACGATAAAAGATAGTTTGACCTAATACAAGATAAACAAGCATGAAAATGGACACACAAATCACACTTGCACCCCCTAGGGTATTCCACTTGTTGCCTTCAAATAAATGGGCCATATTGTATGTTGAACATCTTTGGGCAAAGCAAACAATTTTGAATGATCATAGTCCCTCGATAAAACTTTTTCAAAACAAACAAAAACAAATGATCAAGTCCCTTAAAGAAATTGCCCAAAGACATTTAACGTCGTTACAATTATGGTCTAAACGATGACCCGCGCCTGTCCCTCTCACATCCTAACACAAGGTTGCCCACCAAATACAATGGTGGAGCAAACTTGTTTAAAGGGTTAAAAGTATAGCAATGATCCTTTGAGAAATTTAGGAGTAGATAACCTCTTAGTTACTTGAATCAACTTGCAAAGCAAAACACTTGCCTAATTTCAAAATCACACCTCACAACACTTTCAAAACAACTTTCAAAAACAAATGAAAACTTTTTTTCAAAAGACATACATCTTTGTATACATCCCCACATGGATCATTACAAAGGTTGCCACCACATTGGCCTCTTTTCAAAAACATTTTCAAAACCCACACACTCAAGCACCATTTAAAACAATTGAAAACAAAAGGCAAGTGATCTAAGCAAGTAACTAAGAGCCCATGGATAACCATGGATAGAAAGGGTGCTAATACCTTCCCTTTCTATAATCTACTCCCCGAACCCAAGAAAACATCTCAAAAGGTTTTTGCTGTGCTTTTTAACCTTTCCTTAGGATAAAATAAAAAGTCGGTGGCGACTCTTGCTAACCGCAACATTTGCGAATACAAACGCAAAACCTCAAGTCAGTTCTCCCACCGTATCACAGAACTGGCGACTCTGCTGGGGAGAAAACTTTTAAAGTGGAGTAACCTTAGGGTTTAGATCACCTTTGTTTTCAATTGCTTGCTTTGTTTGCATTTACATCTTGTGGGCTTTGTATCGGAGTTTTATAGATCCTAACCCGGATCTGGGAAACCTTTTAGGTAGCAACAAGGCTGTGAGGGAACTGTGCGGGGTATACCGACATGGTTGAAGCAGTCTGCTACGTTGATGTGGCACTTTGGTGTGTACCGGTAACCCTTGAGTTCAGTCAAGGAGAGTACGGGGCCGCCGCGTGGTGTCATGAAGCATCAACTGACCTTAGGAACCTTAATTGAACCATCTTGGCCTTGTTAGGGTAGTGAGATAACTGACTTTGGTGCAGTCCGAGGTTGGTTGATACTCGATACTACACTCAATTGAGGGTTGCTCTCCTGGAATATTTCGGTCGCCAGTTCAGTGGCTAAATCGAAACGATGAACAATGAAAGCAATCCAGTGATATTGGGACCTTTAGAACCCGGTTACTTTTGATAGGACAGGTTGAGCCCACCAAGCTTCAAGAGGGTAATACCCAGACCCCATGCAGGCCTAAACTCTAAGGGTTTGTGTGACTTGTATGCCTTACCATGTTTTCCTTTGTGGATATTTATGGTGTATTTAATCATCACATCATTACATCATACAAACATCATGAGCATTGACTAACCATTTCAAGGGTTTCGAGTCTTCATATTTGTTCTTGTTTTATAGGACATGGAAACTGCTCGTAGAAAGACAATTCAGATTGGCCTTGTAAAGATCCCTCCTCAGCTTAAGGAACTTCTGTCCAGGATTCTCGAGGGTTCTTCATTCAGTGAGAGACATGGAAGACTCATCAACTTGGTTAACACCAACATTGAGGAGGACTTGATAAAGGTCCTGTTCCAATTCTTTGACCCTCTACATCACTGCTTCACTTTTCCAGATTATCAGTTGGTGCCTACGTTGGAAGAGTTCTCCCGACTTCTGAAGGTCCCTATCCTTGATCAACTACCCTACAACGGTACGGAAGAGGAGCCCAAGCTTGAAGAGATTGCTAAAGCCTTGCACTTACAGACATCTGACCTCAAAGGACATTGGGAAGTTAGAAGTGGTATCAAAGGGTTCTTAGCCAGATTTCTGTTTGAAAAAGCTCAAGAATGTTGGAACTCTCTTGACCTACGAGCTTTTGAAGAAGTTATGGCCCTCCTTGTCTATGGTTTGGTGTTGTTCCCTAATCCAGATCAGCTTATTGATATCAGTGCTGTCCAGATCTTTATGACCAGAAATCCTATACCTACACTGTTGGGGGACATCCTTCACTCATGTTACACTCGAACCATGAGAAGAAGGCGTGTCCTTATGTGTTGCACTCCTCTCCTGGGAAGGTGGTTTATTTCGCATCTTCCGCAATCAGTTTTGAAGAACGAGCGGGGTTTGAGATGGTCACAACGGTTAATGACTCTCACGCATGCAAATATACATTGGTGTCCTAGGTCTAGGGAAGACATCACTATCATTGATCGTTGTGGGGAGTACCCTAATGTTCCTTTATTTGGAATCAAAGGAGGTATTACCTACAACCCATGCCTGGCTTGGAGACAGTTTGGTTATGCTCGGAGGGATGGCCCTCATGACATGTTAATTCCTGACATAGTTTTTGACTTCGACAACGATACTCAAGGACTTCGTCAGAGATTTATCAGAGCTTGGAGGATGCCAAGTAGGATAGACAGCAAGACATTGGGGCACCGGAACTCCATCCCGTTGGAACCTTACCTCAAGTGGGTACGAGCCCGCTCCCAGAAGTTAGTGATGCCTTATCCTCATATGCTTCCTGTAATCAAAGAACCAGTCGTGGAAGGAGAGGCATCCTACACCATTCAACATCCTGACATGCCCACCTCCTGGGAAGAGATGCAGAAGAGCTGGATCCAACTTAAGGAAGAACGGAATTCTCTTGAAACTAGTCTACATGCTAGTGAAAAGAAGGTCCTGGAACTCACCCGCCTGCTGCACGAGGAAAGGAATCTCAACACCTACATCGCGCCAAAGAGGATGCGCAATGTTTTTTTATCTTAAGGAGTTATTTTGTAATATTTGGCCCATGAGGCATTTATGTACTAACGAATTTCTCCTTACTAATATAATGTGCGCTCCTTTTTGTCTACAACAAATTTTGAATATTCTAAATCCTTGAATGCATTGCATACATACGCATTCCATTGCACCATATGCATAGCAGGTACCCTATTTCACAGGTTGCTTAATTTTCTTCGCTGTTTATGTGCACAGTCATCATGAATCCAGAGTCCTCCAGTGAGCAAGCAATCAAGGCCCTTCAGGCCCAAAGTGCACAGTTTCAAGAGATGGTCCTAAGCCTAGCCCAAGGTCAGCAAGAGTTGAAGACTCTACTCCTGAAGAAGAAGAAGAAAAAGAGGACTGCATTGTTCAACACCGGACGCAGATTTGGGAACACACTCCACAATGAAGCTGATCCAACCACTTCTTCTGCTGAGAAAAACAGTCCCCAAGGGGGAGGAGCTCCTAGTCCCGCAGTCTCCGACAATGAGACGGACTATAACGATGAACAATACCCACCTGCTGCTGACAGATACAAACAATTGGAGGACCGCTTGAGCGCCATGGAAATTCAGAACGTGCCGGGACTGGATTTCGGAGATTTGGGATTATCTTCTGGAGTAGTCATTCCACACAAGTTTAAGGCGCCTGCCTTCGCTAAGTATGATGGGGTCTCCTGTCCAAAGCTGCATCTAAGGTCGTACGTAAGGAAAATTCAACCTTACACAGCGGATAAGAACCTCTGGATTCACTTCTTCCAGGACAGCCTCTCAGGGTCACAGCTTGAATGGTTCTACCAATTGGATGGAGCTAGCATCCGACACTGGGAGGATTTGGCAACTGCGTTCTACAAACAATACCAATACAATTCTGATCTCGCTCCTACGCGTACCCAACTTCAGGGTATGTCTCTAGGGACGGGTGAAGGGTTCAAAGAGTACGCTCAAAAATGGAGAGATTTGGCTGGCAGGGTGCAGCCTCCATTGACTGATAGAGAGCTGGTTGATATGTTCCTTGGGACTTTGTCTGGTCCGTTTTTCAATCATTTGGTTGGTAACTCCTCCGCTGGATTTACAGATTTAATATTAACGGGAGAAAGAATTGAAGCTGGCATCAGGTCAGGCAAGATACAGAAGGCTGCCTCTACAAGTGCTGAGAAGAGACCGTTTAAGAAAGAAGCAAGCGCCGTCTATGGCCCTAGAAGACAAGTCAAGCCCGAAAGTCGCCAAGCCGTCAATGCTTTGGTCATCTCCAAACCTGTTGCTGCTCCTCAACAGTACAATCAACAAAGAAGTGAAAGGCCCAAGAGGCAGTATACCCGACTGAGTATGACATTATCTCAAATTTTACCCCAACTGTTATCCACCAACCTAGTGACCCTCAAAGAAGCTCCTAAGGTCGTCAACACTGCGTCTCCTAAATACAACCCAAATGCCTGGTGTGCTTATCATTCTGATAGTCCCGGGCACACTACTGATGATTGCTAGGCTTTAAGAAACAAAGTGCAAGATCTGATCGACGCAAAGGAAATTCAGTTTGAAGCGCCAGAAAGACCAAATGTTGTAACGGCTCCTATGCCCCAGCATAGGGTAAATGCCGTTGAGGAAGAAGTGTATGCTGTTTCGATAGATGAAGTTGTTACCCCTCTGAAGACTGTTAAGAAGAACCTACTGCGGGCCGGTTTATTTCCGGGTTGCGGCGAAGGTTGCCTATTCTGTGCTATTTCCCCATCTGATTGTCCCTTGCTAAGGTTAGGCATCCAAGGCCTAATGGATAGCAAGGAGATTCTATTCAAAAAGACTGCTGTTCAATTGGTTCCAATGAAAGAAGTTTCCGTGATTACCATCTTCAAAAATCCAATCAAGGCTCCCCCGAAGAAGCCTATTCAAATCATGACAATTGCGCCTGTGATCATTACTGTTCCAGGGCCCCTCTCTTACGTGTCGGATAAAGCTGTCCCCTGGCATTATGGGGCAGACGTGTATGTAAATGGAATCAAGCAAGAATTCGACGCTAGTGCCAGTATCTGCGATATCACTGGTCCAACCAAGGTCACCCGCAGTGGCAGGCTCTTCTCGCCTGACATTGTGCCGCCCGCTATTCGAAAACCCCTCCTCATAAAAACTACAAGTTTACCTAGTCCTGTTACTGATCAAATTGTGTCCCCTGCTGCCGAGTCATCAAATGCTCGGGGCAAAGGGATTGAAGAAGAGCCTGCCCGGATGGAGGCACCAATACCCGTAAATGCTGAGGCCTCCCGACAAGAAATGGAGGAGATTCTGAAAATAATAAAGAAAAGTGATTTTAATGTTGTCGAGTAGTTGGGGCATACACCCTCCAAGATCTCCCTGCTTTCCTTATTACTATGTTCCGAGGCCCATGCTAAGGCCTTGATCTCATTTCTCAAGACGGCCCATGTGCCGCAGGAGACGTCTGCAGTTCAGTTCACTGACTGCATAGCAAATTTGACGGCGGACAACGGCTTGGGTTTTTCAGATGCTGACCTGACCGCAAAAGGGAGAGACCACAATGATGCCCTGCATGTCTCTATTGAATGCAGGGGCACTACTCTGGCCCATGTATTGGTGGACACTGGTTCTTCCTTGAATGTTCTTCCGAAAAAGGCTTTAGATCGTCTGGATTATGAAGGCCTGGAGTTGAAACCCAGCAATATCATCGTCAGGGCTTTCGATGGTTCAAAGAGGATGGTTCATGGAGAGGTTAACATCCCTATCCGTGTGGGCTCTCAAGTGTTTGACTCTACCTTTTACGTGATGGATATACGTCCGTCGTATTCTTGTCTGTTGGGTCGACCTTGGATCCATAAAGCTGGGGCAGTGACCTCCACCTTGCACCAAAAGCTGAAGTATCCCGTCAGGGGGAAGATCGTCACTGTACAAGGAGAAGAGGAGTATATGGTGAGCCATTTGAATTCCTTCAGGTATATCGAGATGGACGGAGAGTTCATTGAAACCCCCTTCCAGCATTTCGAGGAGGTGCATCCAATTTCAGCAGCTGCAGAGACATTGGTCGAAGAGAATGATTCCTTGAAGATGGCTTCCCTAAGGGATGCCCGGGCTGTGGTTCAGAAAGGCAATTGTGCACACTGGGGTCAGCTTCCTGACTTCACTCAGAAGAACGACAAGTTTGGGCTAGGCTTTACTGCAGAGGCTCAGAAGGCAGTGCGCAAAGAGAAGATTGGAAAGGCTCCGGTGTTTATTTCCAGCTCAAGGGTGAACGCTATTGAGGAAGATATGGAGGAAGCTGAGTTTGATAGTTGGATCTACCCGACTGCCAGCGACGGACCAAGCAACTGGACAGCAAAGGATTTTACCCCTATCACATTTGTCACGCAGTAATTGATTTCTTTTGATTTCCAAATTTGTAACAAACAATATGTTAAAACTCTGTTGGCTCGGTGTCCTACCCGGGGCATCGTAGCTCCATTTGTGAGGGCTTTTTGTATGACATTTTCATATATCATCAATCAAAACATTGGACGTTTGTTGCATTTCAAATCTTGCGCTCTTTCCCTTTCTGTGTTATATATATTGCAAAACAGCTATATTTACACACACTCACTTATACAGGTTTCAATCCACCCTGGATCTCACTGGTAACAGCTCTGCTACCGCCAGTTATGACTTCGAAAATCCGATCAACTTGGCCGAAGACGAAGGTGAAGATGATTGCGAAGTGCCTGGTGAACTCGCAAGACTGCTACTCCAGGAAGAGAGGGCTATTCAACCACATGAAGAGCCTGTGGAGACAATTAACCTGGGTACTGAGACAGATAGGAAAGAGGTCAAGATTGGTGCCAATCTAGAGCTCAGCGTGAAGCAACGATTGATCCAGATGCTACAAGACTACATGGAAATTTTTGCTTGGTCCTATAAAGATATGCCTGGTTTGGACGCCGACATTGTAATTCACCATTTGCCAACCAAGGAAGATTGCCCTCCGGTAAAGCAAAAAGTTCGACGGATGCGTCCAGAGATGTCTGAAAAGATCAAGGCCGAGGTTATGAAGCAGTTTGATGCCGGGTTCCTTGCAGTGACTTCTTACCCTCAATGGGTTGCCAATGTTGTGCCAGTGCCGAAGAAGGACGGTAAAGTCAGAATGTGTGTCGACTACAGGGATTTGAACAGGGCCAGCCCCAAGGATGACTTCCCCCTACCTCACATTGATGTCCTTGTTGACAATACAGCTCAACACAAGGTGTTCTCCTTCATGGATGGTTTTTCAGGGTATAATCAGATTAAGATGGCTCCAGAGGATATGGAGAAGACTACCTTTGTGACTCAGTGGGGCACCTTCTGTTATAAGGTCATGCCATTCGGATTGAAAAATGATGGGGCAACCTATCAACGTGCCATGGTTGCTTTATTTCATGACATGATCCATCATGAGATTGAAGTATACGTTGATGACATGATTGCGAGGTCTCAAACTGAGGAAGAACACCTTGACCATCTGAGGAAGTTGTTTGACCGACTCAAGTTATACAAGCTGAGGTTGAATCCCAACAAATGCACCTTTGGGGTAAGATCCGGAAAATTGCTAGGTTTCATTGTAAGTGATAAAGGTATTCAGGTGGATCCTGCCAAGGTAAAAGCCATACAAGAGATGCCGACTCCAAAAACAGAGAAAGAAGTCAGAGGTTTCCTGGGACGACTGAATTACATTGCCCGATTCATCTCACATCTGACTGCTACTTGTGAGCCAATCTTCAAATTACTGAAGAAAGATCAAGTAGTACGCTGGAACGATGAATGCCAAGCCGCCTTTGAAAGGATAAAGGAATATCTCCAAGAGCCACCCATTCTTATGCCACCGGTGGAAGGAAGACCTCTGATACTATACTTGACAGTACTTGACAATTCAATGGGGTGTGTGCTGGGGCAGCATGACGAGTCTGGCCGAAAAGAGCACGCTATTTATTACTTGAGCAAAAATTTTACCGACTGTGAGTCTCGTTACTCGCTGCTTGAGAAAACTTGCTGCGCTCTTGTATGGGCTGCTCGCCGGCTAAGACAGTATATGCTGACTCACACTACTTTATTGATTTCAAAGATGGATCCCATCAAGTACATATTTGAAAAGCCCGCTCTGTCTGGAAGGATAGCGAGATGGCAAATGATCTTGACAGAATATGATATCCAGTATACAACTCAGAAAGCAATTAAGGGAAGTGTACTGGCAGATCATTTGGCACACCAACCTGTGGACGATTACCAATCATTGAACTTTGATTTTCCGGACGAAGACATCATGGTGGTAACTGACTGCGAAGTACCTGGACCGGATGAAGGACCTGAGGAGGGATCCCGATGGTCTATGCATTTCGATGGGGCCTCCAATGCTTTGGGTAACGGCGTCGGCGCTGTAATCATATCTCCCAAAGGAACTCATACTCCCCTCACCGCCCGATTATGTTTCAGCTGCACCAACAACATGGCAGAATATGAGGCATGTATCATGGGTTTACAAGCTGCAATCGACTTAAGAATAAAATTTCTAAGTGTCTTCGGAGATTCCGCTCTCGTGATCAATCAGATCAAAGGCGAGTGGGTTACGAAACACCCGAATCTTATTCCTTACAAGGAGTATGTGTCGACCTTGCTCCCTCACTTTGAAGAGATAACTTTTGAGCATTTCCCCAGAGAGGAGAATCAGCTAGCGGACGCACTAGCCACGATGTCTTCAATGTTCAAAGTTAAATGGGACAATGAGGCTCCCCGAATCATAATCTGGAGGTTGGATGAACCGGCATACTGCTGCGAGCTCGAGGCTGAGAAGGTGACTGAAAAACCCTGGTATCACGAGGTGAAGAGGTACTTGGAAGCTCAGGAATACCCGGAAGGTGCATCTGTCAATGATAAGAAGTTCATGAGGAGGTTTGCTGCAAAGTTCTTCCTCAGCAACGGCATTCTCTACAAACGGAATCACGATTCAACCTTGCTACGTTGTGTGGATAAGGCTGAAGCAGAGAAAATCATGATGGAACTGCATGAAGGTACATTTGGAACCCACTCCAGTGGACACACCATGGCTAAGAAAATCCTTCGGGCAGGATATTTCTGGTCCACAATGGAAGCCGATTGTTACCAACACTCCCGAACTTGTCATAAGTGCCAGATCTATGCTGACAAGGTGCATATCCCTCCAGTTCCTTTGAATGTCCTAACAGCACCTTGGCCCTTCGCAATGTGGGGCATCGATATGATCGGTGAGATCCGACCAACGGCATCCAATGGGCATCGCTTCATCTTGGTGGCGATCGTTTACTTCACGAAATGGGTTGAGGCAGCTTCCTATGCCACAGTAACCAAGAGCGTCGTGGCGCGTTTCATCCGGCATAATCTGATCTGTCGGTACGGCGTCCCAGAAAGAATCATTACGGATAATGGTACCAATCTCAATAACAAAATGATCACTGAACTCTGTGAACAATTCAAGATACAGCACCATAATTCTTCTCCCTACCGGCCGAAGATGAATGGGGCTGTAGAGGCAGCCAATAAAAATATCAAGAAAATTGTGCAGAAGATGACAGTGACCTATAAGGATTGGCACGAGATGTTACCATTCGCTCTTCATGGGTACCGTACCTCAGCAAGGACGTCAACCGGGGCAACTCCCTTCTCCTTAGTCTATGGCATGGAGGCAGTCTTGCCAATCGAAATCCAGATACCCTCTCTCCGGATAATGAAGGATGCAGACTTGAATGAAGATGATTGGATCCAAACTCGACTTGATCAATTAAATCTGATTGACGAAAAGAGGCTCACTGCTATCTGTCATGGTCAAACGTATCAGAAACGGATGATCAGGGCATTTAACAAGAAAGTCAGACCACAAGAGTATCAAGTTGGGGACCTGGTAATCAAACGCATCATCCTTCCTCAAAGTGATCCCCGGGGCAAATGGACCCCTACTTACGAAGGGCCATTTGTGGTTAAGCGTGTGTTCTCAGGAGGAGCCATGATCCTAACCACCATGGATGGTGACGACCTTCCTCACCCCGCCAATGCAGACATAGTGAAAAAATACTACGCATAAATAAAAGACCCGCTAGGTTGACATACCTAGGCAAAATAAGGGCTTCCCGGCGAACCAAAAGTGTTCGGGCAAAAATAAGGGATGAAATGAATAAAATCTGTACACCCGGCAAGTCGAAAACCTGAAAGGGCGGCTTGGGCAAAAATGGGTATCCCGGTGGACTGAAAACCCGAAAGGGCGGTCCAGGCAAAAGTTAGGGATAAGAGCGTAACACTATGTCTCATTGGATCACTTCGCATCCGGAATTCGGCATCAACTATCTGGCTCCAGATTTCGGCATTGACCAATCAGCTTCATCTTCAACTGGGCAGCAAAGCGATGAGACGTTCTAAGACATAAAGGCGATAGCAGAGTTGGAACCCAGTGGGATTGTTCACATAGCTGTTTTGTTTCCTTTTTCAAATTGTAAACTCTATGCTATTTGGCGATATCCTCTTACTAGGATGTCAGCCTCTTGTACAAAAACGCCTATTCACGGGCAAAGTTTAAATCAATACAAATTCGCTTGTCCATACAAATTACCATTGTTTTCCCTTTTTCTGTTTTGTCTTGCGAAGAACGTCCAATGTTCATTTTTGATATATGCATTTGACATTAAATTGCTGATTCATAAATATTCGCATATGAAACAAGAGATTAATTACAGGTGACATCAAAGACAGGGGCAATGTGGAGTTGTCTAATGCAGTCTAGTTGTTTTGCCCGCCAAGGCACCAAGGTAGGTTCAACTGAAAATGTGGCCAAATCATCTCAATTCCCCGCAGAATAAGACAGGATGCGACAATACTTTCCCCAAGCGAAGTTGATCCCCCGTCGATCCTGAAAAAGGCACAACATTCCCCAGTAGATTCTGCAAGCTTATCCCCTGCGAAGAACGGACGTCTTGCCCGAGTTTTATTTAGAGTTATTTCCTCACAAGGACTTATAACTGGGTTATCCTCAGCTAAAAGCCACGGAAGACCGCTCTCGGCAAAGTTCCTTCAATCCCCAGCGAAGTCTACCCTTAGCATTCCCAAGCAGAGTTTATCTTTGGAATTCCCCAGCGGAGTTTATCATCATTATTCTCAGCGGAATCCGTCGTTAAAGTCCTCAGCAGGCCTCTCATCAAACTTCGGCCAAATATCTCTTCCACAGAGCAATTCTCCGGCCGTTCGTCAAGGATTTATTTTCCTAAGATGAAATTACATTCATAAACATTTCATATTTGCATACATCTCGCTTACCTACATGATGAAACGCATACAACATCTCATGTTGAACATCATGATATCATGCATATCATACATCATGGCATCACATACAACTTACATTTTTGCCTTTTCAGGAAAAAGACAATCTCAAAAGCGACAACCTTCAACTGTCACAATTCCAGATTCGATTCCTGTATCCAGCCAAGGTATATCTGTTGACCACGTTTCCAGACTCGATTCCTGTATCTAGCCAGGGCACGTCTGAAGAGTTCGAGGATTCGATTCCTGTATCCAGCCAGGGCACATCTATCAACTACAACGTCTCCAGATTCGACTCCTGTATCCAGCCAGGGCATATCTGTTGACCACATTTCCAGACTCGACTCCTGTATCTAGCCAGGGCACGTCTGAAGAGTTCGAAGATTCGATTCCTGTATCCAGCCAGGGCACATCTATTAAACGACTATTTCCAGATTCGACTCCTGTATCCAGCCAGGGCACATCTGAGCAACCAATTGTAGATTCAATACCTGTATCTAGCCAGGGCATATCTGCATAAGGAGACTGAAGATCAAACACCTGTAACAAGCCAGGAAAACATCTGCCTTTCTTAAATACACAAGTTCTCGCTAAGGAATCTCTTATGCGGTCAACACTTCCAAATGGCATCTATAAGCCCATTCCCGACAAAGTTCTGTCACTTTTCCAGATGGCATCTATAAGCCCATCTCCCTATCCACCATCTTTCCAAATGGCATCTATAAGCCCATTCCCGGCACCACGTTGTTAAGACTCCAGCATGCGAGTGCAAATTTCCGGGCACTCTAGTGTCCAATCTCCTTTTACCCTCGAGTCACGAAAGGCAAGCTTGCCAATCTAACTCTTCAGGTCCAAGAAGATTGAACAGGGGCAACTGTTGTACCCCAAAATTTGCCCTCCCATTTCCTCAACATCTTCTCATCACAAGACCTTTGAAGATCAAGATCCAGTTAGGGTTTCCTCTGCTCAAGACTTCTCCTTGCATTGTGGACTCAAATTAGGGTTTGTGTTTGCCTAAGGATTTTTTGACCTAAAATGCCTAAGATGACTTTCATGCTTCATATTGGACTCCCAAGTTTACCTATACCAAGTTTCAGGTCTTGATTCCAAGTTTTGCCCAGTCAATTGGACAGTTGACCTAGAAATCAGCTGTATTGGGGAAAAAGTCAACTGTGGCCAATTGACAGTCAAACCTCATGAAATTTGATCCACATCAACATTATGAACTCATATGAACCATTTGATCAAGTTTGGATCACAATTCCCCAAGAAATTTGATCAGATCATCAAAAGGGCAAAATGGTCATTTTTAGGGTTTTGACTGCACAAAGGCAATTTTTGACTGTTTGACCTAGCCAATGGCAAACCAAGCTCCCATATGGCCTCAAGGACTCAAAGGAATTATCTTGACATGTTCATCAAACTCAAAAGATCCCAAATGCACAAGATTGACAGTTGAATTTCCCAGTCAATTGATCAATTTTGACTGTATACTGAAAAGTCAAACTTTGACTTTTTGGTCAAAATCAAGAGTCAAGATTCATTTTTCATCAAAACATTCCAAATCATGAAACTTGTTCACCAAGAAATCTCAAAATGCAAATTAGGGTTAGAAAATGGAATTTTTCATAACTTAGAATTTTTCTAAGTTATGGAAAACCCTAATTTTTTCCCAACTTTACCCCATCTTTTCACCATGATCCATTGGGATTCAAACAAAAGTCAAAACATGAACGTTGTAGCTTGTTGCATATTCTACAACTTTGATTCACAAAGTTTTCTCATTTGAAGCTTTTATCTCAAGTTATGATTTTTTGAATAAGGGCACTAAACCATCTTTTAACTTAGTGAAATTTGACCTATTTTGACAAGGTTTTCTACCCTACTTCAAGGCCACTTTTCATACCCTTCCACTTGGAATTTTGATTTGCATTTCAAAGATGGATTGTAGTACACATTCCAAGCTTTCCAAAATGTCCAAGAACTCATCAAACAACCTCATGGCTTGAGAGATTCGAATTTCACAAGTTGGCAAAAATTCACTTTTGTTCTTCATCAAAGCATGTTCATAAACTTGGCAAATTTGAACTCAGCATAGTTTGTGCTACTTTGCAGGTCCTTAAACCACATTACACTCCTTAATTTAATGCTTGTTCATTGTGTCTAAGTGTTGTTCCATGAATTCAAGCATTATACACAAGATTGATCCATTTTTGGATAAAGTGAACTTTCCATTTTTACAAAAGTTTGCTTTATGTCAATTGGTAAATCAAACAAGTACATAGAAGATCTGCTTAGCACAAGATTATGGGCATAACACACTGATCAAGAGGAGTTGATGCAGCACATTAGGGGGTCCTATACTGACCTAGAACACCAATTTGCTTTTGTTGCTTAGAAAAGAAGAAAAGTCCATAACTTGTGACAACTTGAATCTCAGCTTACAAACACAACACAAAAGATATCAAACACATTCAAGATCACCCAACCAAGCTTTTGCACGAGCCTTTTGCCTTTCAAACACTCTCCATCTCAGAAACACCACAAAACTGCTCAAACAGAGCAGGCCCTGTAGATTGAGTGCTATCTCTCAATCCCTTCGAGCATTTTGATCAAAACCTGTTCCTATACCTTCCTTATAACATATGCAAGCTATCCAGAAGCTAAGGCACGATCTGTAGTTGCTCTAACCACTTCCACCATTTTCACATCTTTGACTTGCAGGTGAAGTTCTACAGCTTGATACAAGAAGGTTCAAGACAAAGTAAGCATTGAAAAAGCATCCCTGGACCTCAAGGAAGCTTTTCCAATCATTACATTGCACTGAAAGTCTCTCATTCTCCACATAGAAGTTCAACTGCACAGGTAAAAGTTTGAATTCGTATCTCTCTTATTATGCATCTTTAGTCTTAAGTTTGTGAAGAAACAAGGTCCTACTCATAGCCCTGAACATGTACATAGCTTTACTTTTCATTTCTTTTGCCTGAGTAGAGAGAATTTGGAGCTTGAAAATGGTAGAAAAATTAGGTCAGAAAAGAGGGGGAGAGAAATTCTCCCTCATCTTAGAGAGATAGGTCAAGTTCTTTATATGGTTAGAACCGTCTCTTCATGCTGAACATTTCTTGTGTTATGAGTTTTTGCTAAAAAGCCAGGAATCAAGAGTTAGAAGGAACTGAACATGGCGCGCGTTTTTTCAAATATCTGTGCTGGAGGTTGAAGAAGGAGTGGAGTGGGCTGGGCCTGTGCTATTTTGCTTTTCACACCATCTTTTTTGGTTTACACCCCCCTGAGCCCATTTGCTCATTTTTTAACATTTTTGACTTTTTTCTTTTTTGGCTGACTTTGTTTATTTTTTCTCATGACATTAGAAAATTAAAAATATTTTTTTTATCATTTTTGGCATTTATTGCATATTTATTTGTTTATTTTCTTTATTTGTACATAAATACATATATATATGATTATTAGAATAAAAATGTAAAAATAATGTAAATGCACTTTTTATTTTCATTTACTTTCTGAAAATATTTCACACAAAAAATACCTTTTTTTATTTTTATTTATTAAAATATTAAATAAATGTTTATTTTGTATATAATACATATTTAGGGTTTAATACATATATATATGTAATTATTAATATATTTAAGACAAAAATATGAAAATACTTGATTTTTCACTTTTATTAATATTTGATATAAAAATACTTTTTTTTTAATATACTTCATTTTATTTTATTTTTTATGAATAATAAATAGATAATAATACATTTTCTTTCAAATTAGGGTTTTTACCCTAAGTTCAAAATACTCAAAAAATAATACATTTCTTATTTTCTTTTTCCTTTTACATAAATAATATTTTCCCATACACATAAAAACTTTCTTTTTGCATTTCACATGCATATTTAATTTACATTTAATTATGCATTGCAAATATCCAATTGATGTAATAATTTAGATTTAAATTCTTGTCAATATCCCCATTTGAACATTTGTACCCCCCTTCCCATATTTGGTTTTGTAATAGCTTGGTAATTTTAATTTCGCACTTTATTGCTTTCTAATGATAACATGTTAGAATTAGGGTTTGTATGCGAAAAACGATAAAAGATAGTTTGACCTAATACAAGATAAACAAGCATGAAAATGGACACACAAATCACACTTGCACCCCCTAGGGTATTCCACTTGTTGCCTTCAAATAAATGGGCCATATTATATGTTGAACATCTTTGGGCAAAGCAAACAATTTTGAATGATCATAGTCCCTCGATAAAACTTTTTCAAAACAAACAAAAACAAATGATCAAGTCCCTTAAAGAAATTGCCCAAAGACATTTAACGTCGTTACAATTATGGTCTAAACGATGACCCGCGCCTGTCCCTCTCACATCCTAACACAAGGTTGCCCACCAAATACAATGGTGGAGCAAACTTGTTAAAAGGGTTAAAAGTATAGCAATGATCCTTTGAGAAATTTAGGAGTAGATAACCTCTTAGTTACTTGAATCAACTTGCAAAGCAAAACACTTGCCTAATTTCAAAATCACACCTCACAACACTTTCAAAACAACTTTCAAAAACAAATGAAAACTTTTTTTCAAAAGACATACATCTTTGTATACATCCCCACATGGATCATTACAAAGGTTGCCACCACATTGGCCTCTTTTCAAAAACATTTTCAAAACCCACACACTCAAGCACCATTTAAAACAATTGAAAACAAAAGGCAAGTGATCTAAGCAAGTAACTAAGAGCCCATGGATAACCATGGATAGAAAGGGTGCTAATACCTTCCCTTTCTATAATCTACTCCCCGAACCCAAGAAAACATCTCAAAAGGTTTTTGCTGTGCTTTTTAACCTTTCCTTAGGATAAAATAAAAAGTCGGTGGCGACTCTTGCTAACCGCAACATTTGCGAATACAAACGCAAAACCTCAAGTCAGTTCTCCCACCGTATCACAGTTGCCTCAGAATAAAAAGATCAATGGCATAAGGGTAGCTTCTAAGGTATCTTACTATTGCTCGGTGACCACCCTGTCCCTAACAAACGAATTGACCCGAACACCTCCAACGGTGGTGCTACCTACCTCTCGATGGTGGGATGGCACTACCTTAAGGACTTCTACACAGCTTAATTCCTTAGGGTAGGTGGATGACTCATGGATACTTGCTCTCTTCAAAAACAAATCAAAACTCTTTTCACACTGACACTTTCAAAAAGCTTTCAAAACAATTTTTCAAACACTCTTGAGGACTGACACAAGAGTCGATCTGAAACTTTCAAAGAAACTTTTTTCAAACCCACTCACAATTGAAAAGCAAACCTTTTTGAAAACACAATGAGCAAGTATCTAAGAGCCCATGGATAACCATGGATAGAAAGGGTGCTAACACCTTCCCTTTCTATAAATCTACCTCCTGAACCGAGAACTAATCTCAATAAGGAATTTTTCTGTGCTTTTGTCCTTTCCATTTGGAGAAAATAAAAGACGGTGGCGACTCTTGCTTCCGCGACATTTCGCGAACCAGCGTTAAACAGTCAGTTCCAGATCCACCGATCACATGTTGAAAGGGGGTTTCAATGAATTCCCCATCCATCTCTATGTACCGGAACGAGTTTAAGTGGCTGACCATATACTCTTCTTCCCCTTGCACTATAACAATCTTTCCTCTGACGGGGTACTTAAGCTTTTGATGTAGTGTGGAGGTCACAGCTCCAGCCTTGTGGATCCACGGACGACCCAACAAACAAGAATAGGATGGACGGATATCCATCACATAGAAAGTAGAATAAAAAACTTGAGAGCCAACCCGGATCGGAATGTCAACTTCGCCATGTACCATCCTTTTCGAACCGTCAAAGGCTCGGACAACAATGTTACTAGGCTTGAGCTCCAGACCCTCACAATCCAGTCTGTCTAGGGCCTTCTTGGGCAATACATTCAATGAAGAACCGGTGTCTACCAACACATGAGCAAGAGTAGTGCCCCTGCATTCAATAGAGACATGCAGGGCATCATTATGGTTCTTTCCTTTTGCAATCAGATCGGCGTCAGAGAAACCCAATCCATTATCGGCAGTCAAGTTGGCCATGCAATCAGTAAATTGATCAGCAGACGTTTCTTACGGCACATGGGTCGTCTTTAGGAAGGAGATCAGGGCCTTGGCATGGGCTTCTGAACACAATAACAGTGATAGCATAGAAATTTTAGAGGGGGTGTGCCCCAACTGCTCAACAACATTGAAATCACTTTTATTGATAATCTTGAGTATCTCCTCCATCTCTTGCTGGAGGCTTCAACAGTGGTTGTCTTCGGCGCCTCCGTCAGGGCAGGCAAATCAGTAGCAATCCCTTTGCCCCGAGCGTCGGAGGACTCGGCAGCAGGGGTAGAAACAGGAACTTGATTAGAAAGTGGAACATGCACACTTGCAGGTGTGATGATAAGGGGTTTCTGAATAGCTGGTGGTGCGATATCTGGCGAGAACAACCTACCACTGCGAGTAATTTTTGCAGGCCCGGTGATGTTACTGACACCGGTACTTGTATCAAACTCTTGCTTTACTCCAAGAACATAAACATCTGCCCCATAGTGCCATGGGACAGCCTTGTCAGAGGTATAAGGGAGAGGCCCCAGAACAGTAATGATGATAGGAGCAATCTTCTGAGTGGACATGATTTTGACAGGCTTCTTTGAAGGAGCCTTGGGAGGCTTGTTGAAAATAGTGACAATAGAAACTTCTTCGGTGGGGACAGCAGGAACAGCAATCTTCTCGAACAAGATTTCTTTGCTATCCATCAGGCTTTGGATACCTGATTTCAGCAAAGGACAACCAAAAGGCGAAACAACACATAGAAGGCAATCTTCATCACATCCCGGAAATAAACCGGCTAGCAACAGATTCCTTTTAATAGTCGATAATGGAGTAACAATCTCTTCCACGGAAGCTACATATCGGTCTTCTTCCACAACATTCACTCCATGCTGGGGCATGGGAGCGGTCACAACATTGGGCCTTTAGGGCGCCTCAAACTGTATTTCCTTCGCATCAATAAGGTCTTGAACCTTATTCCTCAGAGCCTAGCAATCGTCCGTAGCATGCCCGGGGCTATCAGAGTGATAAGCGCAACGGGCGTTGGGGTTGTATTTTGGAGAAGCTGTGTTCACTACCTTCAGAGCTTCCTTGACAGTTACCAGATTGGTTGACAGTAGTTGCGGCAAAATCTGAGACAGGTTCATACTGAGTCGAGTGTACTGCCTCTTGGGTCTCTCACCCCTTTGTTGATTATACTGCTGAGGAGCAGCAGCAGGCTTTGAAATTACCAATGCATTGACGGCTTGGCGGCGTTCTGGCTTAACTTGTCTTCTAGGACCATAAACAACACTAGCTTCCTTTTTGAAGGGCTTCTTTTCAGTACTCGAGGAGGAACCTTTCTGTATCTTCCCTGACTTGATACCAGCTTCTATCCTCTCACTAGTCAAGATCAAATTTGTAAACCCAGCAGAAGAATTACCGATTAGATGATTGAAGAATGGACCAGACAGGGTCCCTAGGAACATGTCAACAAGTTCACGGTCAGTCAAAGGAGGCTGCACCCTGCCAGCCAGGTCTCTCCACTTTTGTGCATATTCCTTAAACCCTTCGCCCGTCCCAAGTGACATACCCTGAAGTTGGGTACGCGTGGGAGCGAGATCAGAATTGTACTGATACTGTTTATAAAATGCGGTGGCCAAATCCTCCCAGTTTCGAATACTGGCTCCATCTAGCTGATAGAACCATTCGAGTTGAGACCCCGAAAGGCTATCCTGAAAGAAATGGATCCAAAGGTTCTTGTCTGTAGTGTAAGGTTAGATATTCCTTACATATGATCTGAGGTGCAGCTTAGGACAGGAAGCCCCGTCGTACTTCGCAAAGGCAGGCGCCTTGAACTTGTGTGGGATCACCACCCCAGAAGATAAACCTAGATCTCCAAAATCCAGCCCCGGTACATTTTGAATTTCCATGGCACTTAAACGGTCCTCTAGTTGCTTGTACTTGTCTTCAGCAGGAGGGTACTGTTCGTCGTTGTAATCCGTCTCGTTGTCGGAGACTGCAGGACTAGGAGCCCTTCCCCCTTGGGGACTGTCTTTATCTGCAGAGGAAGTAGCCTGATCAGCCTCATTATAGAGTGTATTCCCAAACCTGCGTCCAGTGTTGAACAACGCAATCCTCCTCTTCTTCTTCTTCTTCAGGAGCAGAGCCTTCAACTCTTGTTGACCTTGGGCTAAGCTCATGACCATCTCTTGAAACTGGGCGTTCTGGGCCTGGAGGGCCTTGATAGCTTGTTCACTGGATGATTCAGGATTCATGATGACAGTTCAAATAAACAGCGAAGAGGATTAAGCAACCTGTGGAAAAAGGGTACCTGTTATACATATGATGCGATGAGATGCGTATGATTTATGTTTTCAAAGACAATCGGGATTCAAATTTGTAGACAAAAAAGGAAACACACTTCATTAGATTCAAACTTTTAAATTGTTCAACAACTTTCCCTTAGGCATTACAGGAATGAAAATACTGAAAAGGAAATAAAAGCTGTAAAAGGAAACATCCAAAGCTCATCAGTGCTCCCATGGCCTCCTCTTCTCAGTATGGATATAGTCATTCAGGATCCGCTCTTCCTCCAATTGCTTAGTCAGCTTCTGGATCTTCTGTTCCTGTTCATTGAATTTTCCCCGATAATAATCCCGTTCTTCCTGTAGTTGCGCCCAAGATCTCTTTAGGGTATCAACATCAGTGGGTATCTGAGGAGGGAGGACAGTTGGAGGAGCCCTGTCTTCATCAGGAGATTCAAGAATGATAGGCCTGACAGCTTCGTATGGCATACCTAACTTCTGAGCACGGATGCGGACCTATATGCAATAGGGTTCCATTGGTAGAGAAGTCTTCGGTCCTAACTCATGTGGGTCAGCTTTGTGAATTATGTCCCAAGCCTTAATGAATCCATGGCGTAGTTTGTCACTGCCTACCTGAAATTCAAAATGGAAGTGAGGAACCAACATCTCATAAGGCCCTACTCTTCTGGCTCTTCCAAACTGACGGAGAGCTAAACATGGATTATAAGAGATTCCTCCTTGGGTACCGATCAATGGAACATTAGGGTATTCTCCGCAACGATCCATAACAGCTACCTTATCCAAACCTCTGAGGGTCCAAGTGATGTCATTATCAGTGAGAGCCATTAACCTATGAGCCCAACCCTTTCCTTCTTCATTCTTCAGCACGAACTTAGGAAGGTGCGAAATAAACCACCTCACTAACAAAGGAGCACAACACCATGGAGTTCCCCGTCTTCGGGCAGAACGAGCATAGAGTTGTTGCAGGATATCACCCAAAAGAGTGGGTACAGGGTTCCGAGACATGAAGATCCTTATGGCATAGATATTGATAAAGGTATCAGGATTGGGAAACAATACCAGACCATAGATTAAAAGAGCCAGAATGTCTTCGTACGCCTTGAAGTCTAAGTCATTCCAGAAACTATTAGCTTTGCCAACCAGAAACTTGACCAAAAAGCCCTTAACTCCACTTCTAGTTTCCCAGTTAGCCACTACCTCTTCTTTGGTCAAAGGAAGGACTGCAACAATCTCCTCAGGCCTAAGAGTCTTCTCCCAACCGATGAACGGAGTCTGCTCCAAAACAGGGATACCAAGCAAATAAGAGAATTCTTCCAGGGTAGGGACCAGCTGGAAGTCTTGAAAGGTGAAGCAATGATACAGGGGATCATAAAACTGGGTCAGGACACTTATCAGTTGTTGGTCCCACTTTGAAGTGATCAAGCCAAGGAGAGAACCATGCCTCTTGATGAAGGAAGTAGTGTTTGGAATCCTATCAACCAAATCCTTGAGCAAAGTAGGTGGTTGAACAAAGTTGAGCCGGATAGTATTTCTACGCACAGGCATCATGATGTCCTACAAAACAGAGCAAAGATGAAACTCTCTTGTCTTTGAAATGGGTCAGTCCTTATGCAGGATTCATGCAATGGTATGATGCTATGATGAAGCAAACCACAAGTATTCACAAAGGCAAGCATGATAAGGCACACAAGTCACACAAGACAACCCTTAGGGTTTAGGCCAGCATGAAGTTTAGGTGTTACCCTCTTTTAGTTTCGTTGGTTAAAACCTGTCCTATCAAAAGTAACCGGGTTCTAGAGGATCTCAATATCATTGACTACCCTCAATCGTTCATAACTCCAGCATCGCAATCTTTTCTTGCGGCCAGAACCATCGCGAGAGTTTAGCCTCAATGAGTGTAGCATACTGCTACTATTCTATGGCCAAGTTTGGTCAATTTAGGGTTCTAAGGTCGGTTGGTGCTTAATGACTCCTTAGAAGACTCATATTCTCCTCGTTGCAACACAAGGGATATCGGTACAGACTAAGGTGTCACACCAACATAGCCACTGCTTCACCCATGTCGGTCTACGCCGGATAGGTCCCTCACAGATTATGCTACCTAAAAGGGTATTCCCCAGATCCGGGTTAGGATCTATGAAACTCCGATGCAAAGCCCACAAATATAAAAGCAAACAAAGCAAACAATTGAAAACAAAGGTGATCTAAGCCCTGAAGGTTACTCCACTTTTAAGTCAAATCCCCAGCAGAGTCGCCAGTTCTGTGATACGGTGGGAGAACTGACTTGAGGTTTTGCGTTTGTATTCGCAAATGTTTCGGTTGAGCAAGAGTCGCCACCGACTTTTTATTTTATCCTAAGGAAAGGTTAAAAAGCACAGCAAAAACCTTTGAGATGTTTTCTTGGGTTCGGGGAGTAGATTATAGAAAGGGAAGGTATTAGCACCCTTTCTATCCATGGTTATCCATGGGCTCTTAGTTACTTGCTTAGATCAACTTGCCTTGATTTTCAATTGTTTGAAATGGTGCTTTGTGTGTGGGTTTTGAAAATGTTTTGAAAAGAGGCCAATGTGGTGGCAACCTTTGTAATGATCCATGTTGGGATGTATACAAAGGTATACGTCTTTTGAAAAGTTTTCAATGTTTTTGAAAGTTGTTTTGAAAGTGTGTTTTGAAAAATAGGCAAGTGTTTTTGTTTTGCAAGTTGGCAAGTAACCAAGAGTTGTCTACTCCTAAATTTACTCAAAGATCTTTGCTATGTTTTTAACCCTTTTAACAATTTTGTTCCACCATTGTATTTGGTGGACAATCTTGTGTTAGGATGTGAACGGGACGGGCGCGGGTCATCGCTTAGACCATGATTGCAATGGTGCCAAGTATCTTTGGGCAGTTTTTTCTTTAAGGGAGTTGATAATTTTTAAGCAACTTTTGAAAGCGTCATCGAGGGACTATGATCATTTGATTGTTTTGTTTTTGCCAAAGATACCTAACATGCAATATGGCCCATTATTGAAGGCAACAAGTGGAGTAACCCTAGGGGGTGCAAGTGTGATTGGTGTTGTCCATTTTCATGCTTTGTTATCTTTGAATTAGGTCAAACTATTTTTGGTTGATTTTTGCATACAAAACCCTAAGTCTATCATGACATAATTAGAAAGCTTTTAAATGCGAAATTTAAAGGTCCTAAGTTATTACACAATGATCATGGGAATGGGGGTGCAAATGTTCAAATAGGGATGAGACTTTAGGAGAGTAGCATCCAAATAATTACAACCAAATCGAATTATACAAATTATTTAATTGCGCAATAATTAAATAAAATGAAATAAATATGCAAGATGCAAAAATGATTTTCATATGTATGTAAAAAAGGTATTTTTATGTGACAAATAAACGAAAATAAAAAGATTAATTTTTGGGTATTTTTATGTTTAGGGCAAAACCCTAATTTTGTTAAAATGTATTAATTATTTATTATGTATTATATTTATTAATTATGTACAAAAAATAAATAAAAAAAAGAAGGTATATTGTCAAAAAGTGATTTTTTAAGTTAAACATTAATAAAAATAAAAATGTGTTATTTTTGTATTTTTAACCTAAATATACTAATAAATATATATGTATTTATATTATTTACTAAATATTAAATATGTACAAAAAATAAAATATTTAATATTTACAAAAAAAAGTATATTTTTAATAAAATGTTTTCAAAAGATAAAATAAAATAAAATCAGAAAATAAAATAGATTTGTATCATTTTTGGTATTTTTAAATAAAAAGTATATTTGTTTATTTATATGTACAAACTAAATGAAATCAAATAAATATCAAATAAAATGCAAAAAATGTGGGAAAAATAATTTTAATATTTTTTCATACTTAAATAAAAATATAGAAACAAAATCAAAAAGGAAAAAATTAAAAATGACAAATATAACTCAAAATGGGCCAGGGGGTGCAAATGTAAAAGCATGGTGCAAAAAGAAAAATGAAACAGGCCCAGCCCAAAGGCAAGCTTCTTCAACCTCCAGTCATCTCTGTTTGAAAACGCGCGCCTCTTTGCTTCAACAACAAGATCCTGATTCTTTGATTTTTAATGAAAACTCACAACACAAAAAATGTAAAGCATCATCTCACGAGTTCATACATATAAAGAACATGATCTAACTCTCAGAAATGAGAGAGAATTTCTTCTCCCCCAATTCCTGACCTAAATTTTGTTCAACATTCAGATCCCAAATTCTCTCAGTACACACAACATAAATGAAAAGTAATGATATGGGTGGATTCAGGACCATGAGTATGACATAACTTCTTCACAAACCTAAGCCTAAATATGCTTGGATAGAGAGATAGAAGTTCAAAAATTTACCTGTTCAGCTTGATTCGTGTATGACAATGGAGGTACTTTCAGTGCAATGTGAGGAATGGTATAGCTTGCTTGAGGTCCAGGGATGCTTCTCCAACCTCTAGCTTGCTTTGAAACTGACTGAAATGAGCTATGGAAGTTCACCTGCAAAACAGAAAAATGAAAATGGCAGATGGGGTTAGGAGTGTTACAGCTGGTGTTTAGGGCTTGGAATAGTTTCAAGGGATGGTATGGAATGTGTTTGCAAGGTTCTTAGCCAAAGTGCACGAGTGGATTGAGTTGTGGAACTCAATCTGCAGCAGGTGCCCTGTTTTTTGCAGTTTTATGGTGTTTCTGTGAATGGGGAGGTATTGAAGGTGATAGGCTCGTGTTTCAGCTTAGTTATGTTGTTTGGAATGTGTACAATAAGTTTGTCTAAGCTTGTGGTTGCAGCAATGAGAGTTGGTGTAAGTTATGCAAGTTACTTCTCTCTTAAGTCAAAAATGCCAAGTTTGTTTACAAGCTTATGCAGGCCCCCTAAACATGCTGCAAAGTTAGCCTTGATCAGTGGGATTAGTTCAATAAATTGTGCCTAGAAGATATGCCTTGTACCTCTTAGATTCATGTTTTGACATAAAGCCAAACTTTACAAGAATAGATAAGTTGCTTTTTCCATTTATGGCTTAAACTTCCATGTAATGACCAAACTCATAGAACAACATCTTGGCACAAAGGATTAGCATTTAATTTATGAGTGTAAATGATATTTGAGGCCTGTAATCTAGTTGTGCAAGCTGAGTTCAAAAATGCCTAAGTGTATGAACATGAAAATGGCTCATGAACAAAGTGACTTTTGCCTATATTGCCAAATTCGATTCTCCCTAACCACAAGGTTGTTTGATGTTTTCTTGGACATTTTGGAATGTTTGGAATGTGTACTACAATCCATCTTTGTAATGCAAATTGAAATTCCAAGTGGAAGCATGTGAAAAGTGGCCATGAAGTTAGGCAAAAATCCTGCCTAGAATAGGTCAAAATTTTCTCTAAGTTAAGAATGTTTTGCACCCATATTCCAAAACTTGTAACTTGAGCTACAAGCTTCTTTTGATGAAACTTTGTGAATCAAAGTTGTAGATTTTGCAATGGAATACAACTTTCATGTTTTGACTTTTGTTTGAATCCAAATGTATCTTGGTGAAAAAGTGGGACAAAGTTGGGAAAAAATTAGGGATTTTCATAACTTAGAAAAATTCTAAGTTATGAAAATTCTTCATTTCAAACCCTAATTTTTGATTTTTGATTTCTTGATGAACAAGTTTCATATTTTAACATGTATTGATGAAAAATGAATCTTGACACTTGATTTTGACCAAAAAGTCAAAGTTTGACTTTTCAGTATACAGTCAAATTTGGCTCAGTTGACTGGAAAATTCATCTGTCAATCTTGTGCATTTGGGATCTTTTGAACTTGTTGAACATGTCAAGACAATTCCATGGGGTCTTTGAGTCCATATGTGAGCTTGGTTTTCCGTTGGCTAGGTCAAACAGTCAAAAATTGCATTTGTGCAGTCAAAACCCTAAAAATGACCATTTTGCCCTTTTGGTGATCTGATCAAATTTCTTGTGGAATTGTGGTCCAAACTTGATCAAATGGTCCATGTGAGTTCATAATGTTGATTTGGGTCAAAAATCATGAGGTTTGACTGTCAATTGACCACAGTTGACTTTTTCCCCAATACAACTGATTTCTAGGTCCACTGTCCAATTGACTGGGCAAAGATTGGAATCAAGGCTTGAAATTTGGTATGGACAAACTTGGGAGTCCAATATGAAGCATTAAAGTCATCTTAGGCATTTTAGGTCAAAACATCTTTGTGCAAACACAAACCCTAATTAGGGTCAACAGTGCAAGGAGAAGTCTTGAGCAGAGGAAACCCTAACTGGATCTTGAGCTCCAAGGGTCTTGTGATGAGAAAATGTTGAGGAAATGGGAGGGAAAATTTTGGGGTACAACACAATGCATTGATAAAGTAATAAAGTTTTCCATGAATAAATGTTCGAACAATCAAAAGAAAATTACAACTTGAAAATTCTAATGAACAAAAAGTCTTCTCGTCTCAGTACTTGTCATTCAAATGGTGAACTTTGGGGGGATGGAAAAAGAATTCAATCTGACCGTCTTGTGTGAGTTCCAATGCTCCTTCACCAATCAGGTCTTGAACTTTGTTGCTCAACGCCCAACATATGTTAGTATCATGCCCCGAGCTATTGGAGTGATATGCACACCTTGCATCAAGATTGTACCTTGGGGAGGCTATGTTGGGATTCTTAGGAGGGTCCCTTAACGTCACCAGATTCAATATCAACAGGTGTTGTAATGCCTGAGACAGCGACATGTTGAGCTTGGTAAATTGCCTCTTGGGCATATTTGGCTTACTCTGATCAACCCGTTGTTTATGGCAAGGTTGTCGTTGGACCCTTGAGGTAGTAGCAACTTGGAGAGGTCTATTCTTCATCAAACCAAACCTTTGACTTCTCGGAAGTTGATTAATGACTTGGTCCCCGGCCTTGACTGTTTGCTTCATGTCATTGTATCTGTCTTGACGGAGATGGCTGATAATGCTCCTCAGCTCTTCTTGTTCCCGAGCTAAGCCTTGGATAAGAGCCATCTGCCCCAGCATATGGGTTTTCATGGCACCTAACTCAGCTTGCAGTTGTTCCAGCCGTTCGTCCTTATTGTCTTCAGGACTTTTCTTGACCAAGTCCCCAACGAGGAGTGTTTTCAACTCTTCCTGCCCCTTGGATAGGTTTAGGAAGATTTCCCTGAACTGAGTCTCTCGAGTTTGAAGATCTTGATTGTCTGGTTGGAAAGCCATTGCTGAAATAAACAGAGAGAACATGAGAGACCTGTATTGGGAGACCTGTTATGCAATGATATGTATGATATATGTATGCAATATTTTCAAGGATCTCGCGGGGTAAACAAGAAACTGTTAGAATCTGAATCTGGTAGCTTGATTGAAGGAACTTCATGTTGCTGAGAGTCCTTCTTCAAGAGTCAAGCTCACCATATCGAGTGGGTCATAGCCCCTAACTTAAGTTATCGTGTTTTGATTTCTAAACAACCTTGGCTAGAGGAAAATAAATCCCCTTTGCCCCTTGCTGGACATTTGATTTACCATAACCTGCATCACAAGCCCTTGAGATCCTTTAAATGGTTAAGGAAATGTTAAGGCATGATGTTATGATGTGTATGATATGCGTTTAAGCAAAAGTGTGAAGTGATGTAAGTAAACCCTGCAATAAATCCAAATTATCAGATAAGGACTGTAAACAAAACCTGCAAGGAACTCATGTTATCAGATAACAAGAATGTGCAAGTAGTTCAGATTTGAAGGCACACAAGTCACACAAATAGCCTTAAGTTTAGGCTGGCATGGAGTTTAGGCATTACCCTCTTTCAGTTCAGTTGGTTAAAACCTGTCCTATAAATAGTAACCGAGTTCTAAGGAGCTCAATATCATTGGATTGTTTTCTATGTTCATCGTTTTGGTTTAGCCACTGAACTAGCGACCAAAATATTCCAAGAAAACAATCCTCAATGAGTGTAGTATCGAGTATCTACCAACTTCGGACTGCACCAAAGTCGATCATCTCACTACCCCTAAAAAAGGCCACGATGGTCAAGTAAGGTTCTAGGTCATTAGTGCTTAGTGACATCACTCAGCGGCCCCGTATTCTCTTTGATTGACTCAAAGGCTACCGGTACTCACAAATATGTCGCACTAATATAGCTATTGCTTCAACCGTGTCGGTATACCCCGCACAGTTTCCATAACGTATTGATATCTATGAATGTTTCCCAAATCCGGGTGGAGGATTTCAAACCCAAACAATAGAACAAAGATAAAACAATCAAATAAAACAATAGAAGAAAATATGATGAACTAATTCTAAGGTATACCTCACTTATAAAGATGATTCCCCAGTAGAGTCGCCAGTTCTGTGATCGGTGGGAATGAGAACTGACTGTTTTGGAATGTTGGTTCGGGTTTGCGTGTGTTTTTGCAAAATGTCGCGCTAAGCAAGAGTCGACACCGTCTTTTATTTTATCCAACAAGGAAAGGACAAAAGCACAGAAAAATTCCTTTTCGAGATGTTTCTCGGGTTCGGGAGGTAGATTATAGAAAGGGAAGGTGTTAGAACCCTTTCTATCCGTGGTTATCCACGGGCTCTTAGGTACTTGCTCACTATGTTTTCAAAAGTTTGCTTTTCTTTGTGTTTGTGGGTTTTGAAAAAGAGTTTTGTTTTTGAAGAGAGTGTAAGTGCGAAAAGTTTTGTTTTGTTTTAAAAGGAGCAAGTACTTAAGAACCTCTACTTACTCAAAAAGGAATTAGACTGTGCAAGTGTCCTTTAGACAATGCTATCCCACTATTGAGGAGTAGGTAGCATCGTCGTTTGGAGTTTCCGGGTCAATTCGATTTAAGGTACGTGTGGTCACTAAAGCAATGTTAGGATGCTTTAGCAGTAACCCTAATGTCTTAGATCATTTTTATCGAGGCAACCATTTCGAGGCAACTTTGATCTTTGGACAGGAGGGCGACCTCTAAGACTTCCTATACTCAATGACCATGTTCGAGGCAACCAAGTGAGGCGTACCCTAAGAGTGGCATGTGTGAGTGTGTCAATTTTCAGTTTATATTATCTTTGTACATGTTATGGTGAGCTACGATTGGTTTAAAGGTTAATCTTGTCATACAATCCTAGTTAGCATACATCTAAACAGTTAATATATGTATAGGAATTTAAAGTGCGGGAATTGTAAATCCTACGCTATTACAAAGCTTCGGGGAGGGGGATTATTTACATGTCCAAAAATTGGGGGAATAAAAGCAGTAAAGTGTAAAAGTCTTAGTCAAGCTATCACCAACCAGTAGGCAATTACAATAAAATAAACGCGCGCGAATCTGAAAATAACCTCTAAAAGTCCTAAGAATAAAATTTTTTTGTTGTTTTATTTTATTTTGGGAAAATGATCTAAATCTACTTAATTTTAGTTTTGAGAAAATGATCTAAATCTACTTAATTTTAGTTTTGGAAAAATGTTAAGATAATTAAATGATTAATTAACAAAGTTAATTTAATAGAAAAAAACTAGCCTAATGTTTTTGTGTTTTTGATTTTATGTTGATTAAAAAAAGAAATAAAATGGTCAAAACAAAAATGAAATCGAAGGAACAGGCAGTAAATCAAGAAAGGTATAATTCTGGAGGCCTGGATCGAAAGAGGTGTGGGTTGTCTTTCGACCCAGTGAAGAGACTTGATCGAAGGTGCATGAGGGGCTGCACTTTGGGGGTGTTCGATCTGGATATGTCATCCTTCGATCTGGAAATCCTGGATCCAGTTCGAAGCTAAGCTGCTAAGCTTCGAAACTCTGAACAGGATTCTGATAATATATTTCTTGCAAAACGAGACAAATGTTAAAGGTCCAGGGGGGACTTTACCCCCCTGATTTGGATCTCCTCCCAATTAGAATTCTTCCTCAATTTGAACCTGCTGAATCTGGGTCTGGGTTTGTTTTATTCTGAGATTCGAAGGAGAAACTCAGATTGTGCCCAAGCAATGGAACGATCTCATCTTTGCGCTGTAGCTTACATGCAACATAATCAATAATAACAAGAATACATATGCAATGTGTATTTAAATGTCATGAAGGTGCAACTTTGGTTTTGCAAACCCTTACCAATTGAAGATGTATGATTTGTGGCTCTGGGTGTGGAGATGTTCGCTGGATGGCTGCTTTGGCTTGGATGAAAATGCTGATAACCTTTGGTGGGTTGTGGGCAGCGTATCTCCAAATCTTCCCTGTTTCTTTTCTTTTCTCTGTTTTTTTGTGTTTTTTCCGTCCTCTGTAATGTGTCACTGGCCTCGTATTTATAGGAGTGTGAGGGTGCATGAAAATGGCAAGGGACAGCCATTTAACCAGGCCTTTAAAGCCATGAGACAAGAATCAGACATATTAAAATATTTCCTTTTTTGAAATATTCATGTCTCTTGAATGAACTTGGACACTTTTGATTTTCGAATGCCTTCACGCCATGCTCTTCGATTGGTCTTGAGTTGCCTCCTTCGAATGGACTTCTTCTGCTTCAAGTGCTTGATTTGAAAAGAATCACTCATGTCGAATCAACTCTTGTGGAGTTAGGAACAGAAAAGGCAAGAATCTGGCCTTTAACTCAGGAATTGAATCCACAATCAGCATTTAATTATTTCTATATTTGCAAGGAAAACATGCTATTTTCTCATGTTCAGTGTACCTGGACATGTTTTTTGAGTGCCCTCTTGATGGCCTCTTTCGAATGGCCTGGAAGGAGTTCTTCAGATGGCCCTTGTCCAAATATCAATCGAAGGGTATTTATTGAAATATCAATCGAAGAGTCCTTTGCTACGCCAATCGAAAGATCTTGCTCAGATACCAATCGAAGGGTACTAATTAAAATTCCAATCGAAAGGCTTTGTTAACAAGCCAATCGAAAGGTGTTGTTCATGCTAATCGAAGGATATGGTTAACATGCCTGTCGAAGCTGCCTTGACACAATGCTAAATCGAAGGATCCCTTGGCATGCCAATTTAAAGGCTTAGCCCAGGGTGCCAAACGAAAAGGTCTCTCAGAATTCCAATCGAAGGCCTTGACACAATGCCAATCGAAATGCTTGTCCATAATGCCAATTGAAGTGCTTGTCCATAATGCCAATCGAAGCATTTTTGGAATGTCAATCGAAGGGCTCCTTCAGAATACCAATCGAAGGGTCTTTCAGAATGCCAATCGAAAGGTACTTAAAGCACCAACCAAAAATTTTCTTTTTCCTTAGGCAGGGGTTTCTAGTCAACCATGCAGGGGAAGACTTTAGAAAACATGAGAGGGAAAATTTTGGGGTACAACACCTGGATATTTACCTGCGGATTTATATCCGCAGCTAAATCCCTAGGTCGATCCTAAAATCAATTTCAGGCCATGGAAACTCAATCTAAAAACATAGTCACGCTCGTCTCCTTTCCCTGATCACGTCCATGTCCATTGTTTGCATCAATTTTGCCTGTAAATAAAAAACCCAAAAACAAGCTTCCAAAACCCTAGGTTCGGGTATGGGGCTATGGCTCATGAAAACACAATCAAATGATGTAGAAAGTTTAGAAATTGAATGATAAGCATGATTATACCAAAGATTTGTCCAAAAGATGCAGAAATATGGAGTCACGATTTCAAGTGTAGAGCGACTTTCAGGGAGACTTACAGCGCGATTGAGGAAGCTTCAGAGCTTGGTAAGGATTGGTTTAGACTCAATGGATGTCTAGCAAGAGGATAGCGTTGAGATTTTGCTTTGAATCGACCTCTAGAAAGGATTTCAGTTTCAAGCTTTTTTGACTAATTTCCAAGTTTTGTTTTTCTGATTGTGCAGCCTCTTAGGTCTTAATTCGTGCCTCTATGCATTGTATATGTATCAAGCATTGGATTAGGTCAAGTTTTGGACTTTGAATCTCGTTGCATTGATGTTTGAAGATGTGATTTGATTCACCGTTAAAAAGCTTCCAAAAATGTCCAAATTCCATCTTTTTGTTCATGATATGGCTTGATTCGGATTTGATTGTGTACATGATGATATTTAAGACATATATCAATAAAAAAGATACCAAGTTATCAATATTTAGATTTTATTTGGATTTAAATTGATTTAAAATGAATTAATTCAATAAAAATCAAATAAAATAGAAAATTTAATAAATGGACACAAGGCTGAATCTATGACACGTGTGTAGTGTGACAAGATCAAATAAAGTGGAAAAAATTGGGCCCATTTGACAAAATTTGAAGTTTTGGGGATAGTTGACTTTTGGCAATTTTGGAAAAATGCCCAACTTGAACAATGCATAACTTCTTCAATTTTGAACTTTTGGAGGTGTTATATGACTTTTTAGAAACCTTGAGATGTCCTATAACCAACCCTTTTAGTCTCATCTCATTTTGATATCCCATGCTCAAGTTATAAGCTTTGGCAAAAAATGTGTTTTTGTTGACTTTCAAAAATGACCTATAATGTCCAAATTTGTAACTTCTTGTGAGTACATTTCTTGATCTTGGGGTGTGAATATGGATTGTATTAAATTGCATCCTCTTAAAAATGAGCTTTGGATGGGTCATTTCTCATAAATTATGAGAAAGTTATGCTTGGTCAAAGTTGAGTTGACTTTTGTTACAAAACCCTAATTTAACAACTTTTGGATCTTGATGAATTTTGGGCAATCCTTGATGAATCATGATCAAACCTTGATCAAATGATGAAATATCATTCAAAATTAGAATGTTGACAAAAAAATCTTGAATTTTGACTGTATATAGGTCACAGTTGACTTTTGCCCTAGCACAGTCGATTTTTAGACCCTTTGAGCAATTGACTGACCAAACTTCCTCAGCAAGGCTTGAAATTTGACATGGATGAACTTGAGACCATATTAGGACATTGGGAAGCACTTGATATCATTTGGATGTAAGGATCTTGGTGCAACACAAAACCCTAATTTGAGGTTGACTGCCTTAGGAGATAGCTTGACTGTCCAACTCTTAAGCCATCTTGAGCAACTTGAGATTCTTCTTGCAATGTTTTGAGAAATATGGGAGGGAAGATTTTGAAATACATATCCCCAACGGAGCTAAATTTCAAACCTTAATTCCCATCAGAGTTTAAACTTCAAACTCCTAATCCCCATCAGAGCCAAAACTTTGAGTTACAGATCCCCAGCGGAGCTGAAACCTTCATCCCCAGTCGAGACAAGACTATCAATCCCTAGCGGAAACCATCCAACTTCCCCAGCAAGTTATCTTGAAGCCATGAAATCAACTAGATAACAGTTAACTTTTGTCTATCCCCAACCTAGGATAACTCCCCAGTAGAGTGGCAGACTACCGAAAACTCCAGAACTTACTCCTCAGCAGTAAACCTTCTTCCCCACAGAGTCTTCATTACTCCCCAGCATGAAGTCGCCAAAGTTTTCATGGCTCCCCAATAGAATGAAGATTCCCATTTTCCCCAGTGAAGTCGCCGAAGTTTTCATTGTTCCTTAACAGATTGAAGATTCTCATTCTTAATTCCCCGCAGAAGTCATCAGAGTTTCTCCCTATTCCCCAGCAGAATAAGGATTCTCATTGTGTAACCCCCAGTAGAAGTCTTCAAAATTCTCTGGACTCCCCAAGCAGATTTCTCAAGAATTTTGGCATTACTCTCACAACAGAATTTTTGTCACTACTCCAACTTCAAGACATGAAGGATTCTCACATCCCCTCAGAAGTTGTCAAGAATTTTTAATCTCCAGCAGTCGCCCAGGATTTCCTTATCCTCAGCAGTCAAGGATTTATTTTCCCCGGCAGTAGTCAAGGATTTTATTATCCTCAACTATCAAGGATTTATTTTCCTCCGCAATACAGCAAATCAGCTTACACGCGCGTACATTACATTCATATATCATAAACATTGATAAAACACATATATTGCATCATGCATTTCATGCAACATAACTTTGTGTTTCAGCTAATATTTTACCCTTTTCAGGATAAGATTAACAAGCTACCATTAACAGTATACAATCATGATAAAGTACAAATACACTCCATACACGAAAGTCATTTTGTTGCTCATTCAGATTCAGATCTCAGATACAGTTTAGATACGCTACAGACGCGGATGCTATTCTATTACTCATTCAGATCTCAAACTTCAGATACAGTTTAGATACACTCCAGACACGGAAGTCATTCTGTTTCTCATTCAGATTCATATCTCAAATACAGTTTAGATACGCTCCAGACGCGGATGCTATTCTACTACTCATTCAGATCTCAATTTCAGATACAGTCCAGATACGCTCCAGGCACGATTGCCATTCTGTCACCTATTCTGATTTTCCCCAGCTCAGAGACGCTCCAGACACGGATGCTATTCTATTGCTTATTAATATTCAACATTCAGATACAGCTTGGATACGCTCCAGATACAGATGCTATTCCTTTGCTCATTCAGATTCAGTCCCCATATATAGTACAGATACGTTCCAGACACGGATACCATTCTAATGCTCACTCTTTGGACTTACAACTTACAACTCAAACATACTTGGATGGCATCTCTAAGCCCATCTCCAACAAGATTCTATCACCTCTCCAAATGGCATCTTTAAGCCCATTCCCTTGACTACACTTTGACGAGTGCAAATTTACGGTCACTCTAGTGTCCAATCATCTTTTACCTTCGAGTCACGAACGGCAAACTCGCCAATCTAACTCTTCAGGTTCAAGAAGATTGAACAGGGGCAGATGTTGTACCCCAAAATTTTCCCTCTCATATTATCAATATTTTCCTCACAAGACTCCTTGGACTCCAGACAGGATTATGGTTTGCTCAGCTCAAGACCTCCTCTTGCACTATTGACCTGAAATTAGGGTTTGAGTTTTCACTAGGATTTTTGGACCATCAATGCTTCATGTGACTTTCATACACAATCTTGGACCCCTAAGATTGTTCATACCAAGTTTCAAGCCTTGAATCACATTTTTGCCCAGTCAATTGGACAGTTGACCTAAAAATCAACTGTATTGAGGGAAAAGTCAACCATGGCCAATTTATAGTCAAACTTCATAATTTTTTATTCACATCAACATTATAGGCTCCTATGTACCATTTGATCAAGTTTGGATCACAACTCCTCAAGAAATTTGATCAGATCATCAAAAGGGCAAAATGGTCAAAATTAGGGTTTTGACTAAGAAAGGGCAATTTCTGATTTTTAACCTAGCCAATGACCAATTGGGTTCAAGCATGATTTCAAGGACTCAATAGCATCATCTTGACCTAATCACATAGTTCAAAAGATCTCAAATGCATAGGATTGACAGATGAATTTTCCCAATCAACTGATCAAAAATCAATTGTATACTGAAAAGTCAAACTTTGACTTTTTAGTCAAAATCAAGTGCCAAGGGTCATAATTCAACAAGATATGTCAAAATGTGAAACTTGTTGACCAAGAAACCTAAAATTGCAAATTAGGATTTAATTTGAAAAATTTTCATAACTTAGAAAATTTCTAAGTATGGAAAATTTCTTATTTTTTCCCAACTTTCCACAACTTTTTCACTATGATGCAATTGGATTTAAAGAAAAATTCCAACATGAAAGTTGTATTCCTCCATGAAATATAAAACTTTTATTCACAAAGTTTTCTCAAAAGATGCTTGGATCTCAAGTTATGATTTTGTGAATAAGGGTCCATAAACTTTTTAACTTAGTGAAATTTTGCCCTAGTTTTGGCAGGTTTTTGACCTAACTTCATGGCAACTGTTCACCTAGTTATAAGAGGTATCTCAAGTTGAATTTCAAAGATTGATTGTAGAGCATGTTACAAGCTTTATAAAATGTCTAAGAACTCTCCAAGATCATTTATGGTTAGGGAGAATCGAAGAAAGGAAAATGGCAATTTATCACTTTTGTTCAAGGCATTTTCACAATGTTACAAGTTGCAAATCAGTTTCAAACATGCTTGTACTTGGTATTACAGGTCCTAATCCCTTCTACACTCCATAATTGAATTCTAACACAATGGATAATGGTCTTGTTCTGACTTTTGAAGCATTGCACAATGAATTAATCCAAAAATGGCATAAAGTTCATAATACTACTTTGATAAAGCTTGCTTTTTCCAACTTTACATTTCTTGAGCCATGGACCTGATCTTTTGTTGCAAACAAGATCCACAAACATCAGGAAATTTGTACCAACTCCTTGCAGCCCTAGAACTAGCAAGTACAACACTTTGGCATTGTCACTTCCAACTTTCTTCAAAAGCAAGCAAACTTGCAAAAGTCAATAAAACTTGGATATCTGATAAATAGAAGCCTTGACATTATTCTACACAACTTCATAACCTTGTTGCAAGCCTAAGCACGAATCCATAGCATCCCAAACACCCTCAAACACAAAAAACACCAATTTCTGCCCAAACAGAGCAACCTCTGCAAAACACTTGCCAACTTAAAATTTGCTCGTGCGTTTTTCCTTTCAACCCTTGAAACATCTTCCCTACATCACAACCAAGCTATCCAAGCATTCATCTTACAACTGTGAGCTCAGTTTCACACTTCACCATTTTCATTTTGCAAGGTTGCAGGTTGACTCGTGCAAGGAGATTCAAGCATCTACAAGACTAGCTAAGCATTGGAAAAGTTTGAGGGAACTTCAAGGAAGCTCACACGATCTTCAGGCTTCACTCAAATTTCCCACATTGCCATATCTAAACTCAATTGAACAAGGTATTTTTCAAGTTTCTATCTCTCTATTTAGGCATCCTTAGGTCACAATTTGTGAAGCAAAGATGTAGTCCTTAACTTGCTTAAGTTGTACATATGCATAGTTTTTATTTATATTAACTGAGTAGTGATAATTTTAAGCTTGAAGTTCATAAAAAAATTAGGTCAGGAATTAGATACACTGAAATTCTCCTTAGTTTCTTAGAGTTAGGTTTCAAATCTTATATCATTGGAATCGTGATAAAAAATGCTACAAGTTTTATGTTGCAAGATTTTGTTTTTGTGCAAAGAATGGACAGTTGCAGGTTTGACTCAGAAACGTACGCAGGAAGTGGACAGAGGACAGGGACGAAGCTGTCTTGGGCCTGGGCGCGATTGGGCTTTTGTTTTTTCTTCCTATACCCCCCCTCCCCTCATATTCCTATTCACATCCCCTTTGCATATTTTGTTATTTTTCATATTTTCTTTTTTATTTTTATGATTAATGACTTTATTAATTTTTTCTGAGCATTAAAAATCACCAAAATAATTTTCTTTATTTTTTGCATCTTTATTTTATTTTTTATTATTTTTTGACATAAAAAGTAGTTTATTAGGTTTATAGAATTTGTTTTTCTTAAATAAACTTGTAAATAATAATAAAATATTTAAATATTTTATTTTATTATTTTATACATATTAAATATTTATTTTTCATACATATTTAATTTTTAATATTGGTACATAATATTATTATTATTTTTCTTAAACAAAAAGGAATAAAATAATAATAGAAAACACATTTTCTTTTAAAACAAAATTAGGGTTTCCCCTTTCAAAAATAATGATATTATTTTTTCTTATTTCTAAGACTTAAATAATTTATTTTTCTCATACATAAAACAATTACAAAACATTTTTTGCATATTTGCATTTTATTGCATATTTTAATAATTGCTTATTTATTTATTGTACAATAAATTCAATTGGGTTGTAATAGTAAACTAGGGTTTTATTTTGTGCAAATATCCCCATTCAAAACTTGTATCCCCCCTCCCATAATAATTGTTGTAATAGTTTAGATTTACTTTACGCAATTTATCGCATTATATGCATGTTTAGTAAATTAGGGTTTGTATGATAAGACAAAAAATCAAACAAATAGCAAGATCTAACACAAGACAAAAATGCATGAAAAATGACAACACATTGCACACAAGCACCCTAGGGTTTCACCCACTTGGTTGCCTTACAAAATGGCCATGGTATGCATGCTAGGTATCTTGGCAAAACAAAACAAAAACAAAAGAACATAGTCCCTCGATGACGTTATCTTGGTTGCCTAAACAAATGATCTTAGACCCTCAAAACTTGCTAAGATACTTGGCACTATTGTTATCATGGCCATACGATGACCCATGCCCGTCCCGTTTAACATCCAAAGATAGAGTTATCTACCAAAACGATGGTAGGTTAACAATGTCAAAGGAATAAAAATGTACAAGAAAGACTTTTGAGTAGGTAGATAAGCTTCTAGTTACTTGATCAACTTGCAAACAATCCTTGCTATTTTCAAACAAACACACACATTCTAAAACATTTCCAAACAACTTTCAAAACATTGAAACATTTTTCAAAAGACAAACATCTTTGTATACATTCTTACAAATGAGAATCATTACAAAGATTGCCTAAACAAAGGCCTCTTTTTAAAATACTTTCAAAACCATACAAAGCACCATTTCAAACAATTGCAAAAGCAAAAGCAAGTGATCTAAACAAGTAACTAATAGCCCATGGAAAACCATGGATGAAAAGGGTGCTAGCACATTCCCTTTTCATAATCTACCTCCCGAACCCAAAAACAATCTCAAAGGTCTTTCCTGTGCTTTTTTACCTTTCCTTTTGGATAAAAGAAAAGTCGGTGGCGACTCTTGCTAAACCGCAACATTTGCGAACACAAACGCAAAACCTCAAGTCAGTTCTCCTACCGCATCACACCAGTCATCTTCGCTCAAACCTGCATCATTCATAATCCGAAGAGAGGGTATCTGAACTTCAATGGGCAAGACGGCCTCCATGTCATATACCAAAGAATAGGGGGTTGCCCTTGTTGACGTCCGCGCTGAGGTACGGTACCCATGAAGAGCAAATGGTAGCATTTTGTGCCAATCTTTTTATGTCACCGTCATATTCTGCACAATCTTCTTGATATTCTTATTAGTCGCTTCAACAGCCCCATTCATCTTCGGCCGGTAAGGAGAAGAGTTGTGATGATGTATCTTGAGTTGTTTACAGAGTTCGGTGATCATCTTATTATTGAGATTGGTACCATTGTCCGTAATGATCCTCTCTGGTACACCATATCGACAGATCAGATTATGCCGAATAAACCGTGCTACGACGTTCTTAGTCACTGTAGCAAAGGAACTTCAACCCATTTGGTAAAGTAATCAATAGCTACCAGAATGAAACGATGCCCGTTAGATGTCGTAGGTATGATCTCACCAATCATATTTATGCCCCACATTATGAAACGCCAAGGAGCTGTCAAGACGTTCAGAGGTACTGGAGGTATGCGCACCTTATCAGCATAGACTTGGCACTTATGACAGGTCCGAGAATGCTGATAACAGTCGGTTTCCATAGTAGACCAATAGTATCCTGCCCGAAGGATTTTCTTTGCCATGGTGTGTCCACTGGAATGAGTTCTGAAAGTACCTTCATGCAACTCTACCATAATCCTTTCTGCTTCGTTCTTATCTACACAACGCAATAAGGTCGAATCATGGTTACACTTGTAGAGGATACCGTTGCTGATGAAGAACTTCGCCGCGAACCTCCTCAGAAACTTCTTATCATTAACAGATGTACCCTCGGGGTATTCTTGAGCCTAAGATACCTCTTCACCTCATGAAACCAGGGTTTATCTGTTACCTCTTCAGTCTCAATGTCACAGCAATGTGCGGGTTCGTCCAACCTCTCAATGGTAATATGGGGAGCTTCATTGTCCTATCTGACCTTGAACATAGAAGACATCGTAGCTAGCGCGTCCGCCAACTGATTCTCCTCTCTAGGGAAGTGTTCAAAGGTTATCTCTGCGAAGTGTGGAAGTAAAGTCAATACATACTCCTTGTAAGGAATAAGATTTGGGTGTTTCGTATCCCACTCGCCTTTGATCTGACTGATCACGAGAGCGGAATCTCCGAATACACTTAAGAACTTAATCCTTAGGTCAATTGCTGCTCGAAGACCCATGATGCATGCTTCATACTCCGCCATGTTGTTGGTGCAGTTAAAACATAATCGGGCGGTAAACGGAGTATGACAGCCTTCAGGAGATATGATCGCGGAGCCAATGCCATTACCCAAAGCGTTTGAATCCCCTTCAAAGTACATATACCATAGGGATCCCTCCTCAGGTCCTTCATCCGGTCCAGGTGTTTCACAGTCAGTCACCAACATGATGTTCTCATCCGGGAATTCAAAGTTCATAGACTGGTAATCGTCCACTGCCTGATGTGCCAAATTATCTGCCAACACACTTCCCTCGATTGCTTTTTGAGTCGTGTATTAAATGTCATACTCAGTCAAGATCATCTGCCATCTTGCTATTCTTTCGGACAAGGCAAGCTTTTCGAAGATATACTTGATTAGATCCATCTTTGATATCAATAGAGTAGTGTGGGTCAGCATATACTGTCTCAGCCGGCGAGCAGCCCATGCCAAAGCGCAACAAGTTTTCTCAAGTAACGAGTATCGGGTCTCGCAGTCGATAAACTTTTTGCTAAGGTAGTAAATAGCATGCTCTTTTCGGCCAGACTCGTCATGCTGCCCCAGCACACACCCCATCAAATTATCGAGTACTGTCAAGTATAAGATTAAAGGTCTCCCTTCAATTGGAGGCATCAGAATAGGTGGTTCTTGGAGATATTCCTTGATCCTTTCGAAAGCGGCCTAACATTCATCGTTCCATTTTACCACTTGATCTTTCTTCAGTAACTTGAAGATCGGTTCACAAGTAGCAGTCAGGTGCGAGATGAATCGAGCAATGTAATTCAAACGTCCCAAAAAGCCTCTGACTTCCTTTTCTGTTCGGGGAGCTGGCATTTCCTGTATAGCCTTCACCTTTGCAGGATCCACTTGAATTCCTTTGTCACTAACAACGAAACCCAACAGCTTACCAGACCTTACTCTGAAGGTGCACTTGTTCGGGTTTAACCTCAGCTTGTACAATTTCAACCTGTCAAAAAGCTTCTGAAGATGGTCAAGATGTTCCTCTTCAGTCTGGGACCTTGCAATCATGTGGTCAACGTATACCTCAATCTCATGATGAATTATATCATGGAACAAAGCGACCATGGCGCGCTGATACGTTGCCCCAGCATTCTTCAATCCAAAAGGCGTGACTTTGTAGCAAAAGGTACCCCACTGCGTGACGAAGGTTTTCTTCTCCATATCCTCGGGAGCCATCTTAATCTGATTGTAACCGAAGAAACCATCCATAAAGGAGAAGACCTTATGTTGTGCGGTGTTGTCAACCAGAACGTCGATATGAGGCAGAGGGAAATTATCCTTGGGGCTCGCCCTGTTCAGATCCCTATAGTCCACACACATACGAACTTTACCATCTTTCTTCGGCACGGGAGCTACATTGGCAACCCACTGCGGGTAAGACGTAACTGCTAGAAAACCGGCACCAAATTGTTTCATAACTTCAGCCTTGATTTTCTCCGACATCTATGGGCGCATTTGGCGAACTTTTTGTTTCACTGGAGGATAATCTTCTTTAGTTGGCAGGCGGTGAACCACAATATCGGTGTCTAACCCAGGCATATCTTCATAAGACCAGGCAAAGATCTCAACATAATTACGCAACATCTGTATCAATCATTGCTTGACGCTAGACTCCATATTTGCACCGATCTTGACCTCTTTCTTGTCTACCTCTGTACCCAGATTTACTGTTTCCACTGGCTCTTCATGGGGCTGTATGGCCCTCTCTTCCTGAAGTAACAGTCTAGCAAGTTCATTGGGCACTTCACAATCATCCTCACCTTCGTCCTCGGCTTGGTTGATCGGACTTTCGAAGTCATAACTGGAAGTAGTAGAGTCGTTATCAGTGGGATCCAGAGTGGATGTAGACCTGTATATGTGAGTGTGTGTAAAATAGCTGTTTTGCAAGATAGAAAAGAAAAACAAGGAGCGCAAAATTTGTAATGCAAGAAAAACGTACAATGCTTTTATTGATGATATATGGAAATGACACATAATAAGCCCTCAAACAAAGCCACGGTGTCTCGGGTAAGGCACCGGGCCGTAAAGTTTAAAATTTTCTGTTAAAAATCCAAAACAAAAGTTTATTACCGTGTAATAAAATAAATGGGCACGAAGTCCTTCGCCGTCCAATTGCTTAATCTGCTGTCGGTAGTCGGGTAAATCCAACTGTCAAAATCAGACTCTTCATCATCGTCTTCAATCGCATTCACTTCAGGATTTGTGATATGCATGGGAGGTCTTCCAATCCGTGCACGCCAAACAACCCTTTGAGCTTCTGCAGTAAAACCCAAACCAAACTTGTCAGTCTTGTGTGCAAAGTCAGGGAGTTGACCCCAATTCGCACACCCACCTTTCTCAATAACAGCCCGGGCATACTTGAGGGAAGCCATCTTCATTGGAGGATCTTCAGCAATAGTTTCAATCGATGCCAGCGTCTGGGGGACTTCTTCAAAATGTTGACACAGGGTTTCAATGAACTCCCCGTCTATTTCCACATACCAGAATGAGTTGAGGTGGCTTACCATGTACTCCTCTTCTCCTCGTACTGTAATAATCTTCCTCTTTACTGGGTATTTCAGCATCTAGTGGAGCGTAGAAGTTACTTCCCCAACTTTATGGATCCACGGGCGACCCAACAAACAAGAATAAGATGGTCGAATGTCCATCACATAGAATGTAGACGCAAAAGTTTGAGAACCAACCTTAACTGGAACATCCACCTCTCCATGTACCATCCTCTTGGACCCGTCAAAGGCCCTAACCACAATGTTACTCGGCTTCAGCACCAACCCTTCACAGTCTAACTGGTCTAACTCTTTCTTGGGTAAAACATTTAACGAGGAACCAGTATCCACCAGCACGTGAGCTAGAGTAGTGCCCCTGCACTCGATTGAAACATGCAGAGCATCGTTCTGATTCTTTCCTTTGGCATTCAAATCTGCGTCGGAGAAACCCAACCCGTTATCAGCAGTCAAACTAGCCACACAGTCTTTGACCTGGTCAACAGATGTCTCCTGGGGCACGTGCGCAGTTTTCAGGAAAGCAATCAGAGCCTTAGCATGGGCTTCTGAGCATAGCAATAAAGACAACATAGAGATCTTCGACGGGGTTTGCCCCAGCTGTTTGACTATGTTGTAGTCGCTTTTCTTGATGATCTTTAAAATTTCCTCTATCTCCTGTCTAGAGGCTTCAACAGTAATCTTCCTCGGCGCCTCCGTCTGGGAAGGTCCACCGGTGATCCCTTTGCCCCGAGTGTCAGATGACTCGGCGACAGGGGGAAGGATTGGAACATGAACAGGGACAGTAGAAGATGTACTTGCAGGTGTAATAACAACAGGCTTCTGAACAATTGGTGGGGAGATCTCAGGAGAGAAAATTCTTCCGCTTCGGGTGACTTTGCTAGACCCAACAATGTTATTGACATCAGTATCAGCCTCTTCGTCCTTCAAGTCTTGTTTAATCCCATGATAATACACATCGGCCCCATAATGCCACGGGACAGCTCTATCCGACGTGTAAGGGATAGGTCCGGGAATAGTAATGATCAATGGAGCAATTCTCAGAACAGATGTAATTCTAACAGGCTTTCTCGAGGAAGCCTTGGAAGAATTGGCGGAAATGGTGATTATGGAAACATCTTCAACAGGAATCAATGGAACCAAAGTTTTCTCGAACAAGATTTCTTTGTTATCCATCAGGCGTTGGACACCTGACTTCAATAGATGGTAACCAGTAGGTAGGATGGAACACATGTGGCAACCTTCGCCACAACCCGGAAATAAACCGGCCAATAATAAGTTCTTCTTAACGGTCAACAACGGGGTGGAAATGTCTTCCACAGAGGTTACAAACACATCATCATCCACAACATTCACTCCATGCTTGGGCATAGGAGCAATCACGACATTAGGATTTTTCGGCACTTCAAACTCAATCTCCTTAGCATCAATCAGATCCTGCACTTTATTCTTCAAAGCCCAGCAGTTATTGGTATAATGCCCTGGGCTATCAGAGTGAAAAGCACAACGGGCGTTCGGATTATACAACGGTGATGTAGTAATGGGATTCTTCGGAGCCTCCCTTAGAGTGACCAAATTTGTCTTCAACAATTGCGGCAAAATTTAAGATAGAGTCATACTGAGCCGAGTAAACTATCTCTGAAGCCTCTCTGCTCTTTGATGAGTGTTGCATTGTGGGGAAACAGTAGGTTTTGATATTACGACCGCATTGACTGTTTGGCGGCATTCAGTTCGATTTTGGCTCCTCGAGCTGTAAACTGCACTAGATTCCTTCTTGAAAGGCTTCTTCTCTGTACTTGATGAAGCACCTTTCTGTATCTTTCCGCTCTTAATATCGGCCTCAATTCTTTCCCCAGTCATAATCAACTCAGTGAACCCAGACGATGAACTACCGATTAAATGATTGAAGTACGGACCAGACAAAGTCCCAAGAAACATATCCACCAACTCCCTATCAGCCAGAGGGGGTTGTACTCTTCCAGCAAGATCTCTCCACTTCTGAGCGTAATCCTTAAAACCTTCACTCGCACCCATAGACATACCCTGAAGTTGGGTACGCGTGGGAGCAAGGTCGGCATTATATTGGCACTGCTTGTAAAAAGCAGCAGCAAGGTCCTCCTAATTATGGACGTTAGCTCCTTCTAGTTGATAGAACCATTCAAGTTGAGTCCCTGATAGACTATCTTGAAAGAAGTGAACCCAGAGGTTCCTATCAGCAGTATATGGTTGAATCTTTCTGACATACGAGCAGAGGTGTAACTTCGGGCAGGAGACCCCGTCGTATTTAGCAAAGACAAGTGCTTTAAACTTGTGTGGTATCACCACCCCAAATTCCAAGCCAAAATCTTCGAAGTCCAACCCAGGTATCTTCTGGATCTCCATCGCACTTAACCGGTCTTCGAGTTGCTTATACCTATCCTCGGCAGGAGGATAATGGTCTTCATCAAAGTCAGTGTCATTGTCAAAAACCACAGGGATAAGAGCCTCCCTTTCTTCTTGATTCTCTCCCCCTCCAGATGAATGAGACAAATCAACTTCCTCTCGTAACCTGTTCCCAAATCTGTGACCCATATTCAGCAGGATTGTCTTCTTCTTCTTCTTCTTCTTCTTCTTGTCCTTCAAGATAAGAGTCAAATCTTTCTGCCCCTTGGCCAGGTTCAAGAACATTTCCTGGAACTGAGCATTCTGAACTTGTAGAGCCTTGATGGCTTGATCAGTAGGTGTTTCAGAAGACATGATTGCTGAAATAAACAATGAAGAAGATAAGCAACCTGTAACGGTACCTGTAATGAGGTGCATGGGAATGAAATGCGTATGAAATGATTTCAAAGACTTAGGGAGATTCAAATTTGTAAACCAAAATAAAACACACTTTATTAGATTAAAACTTGTAACAATGTTTAACAAATTCCTTTAAGGCGTTACAAAAGAAATACTGAAAAGCAAATCTAAACTAGAAACAATAAAAAACATCAGAAATCCCATGGTCGTTTTCCCTTCGTGCTGACATAGTCGTTGATTATCCTTTCGTTCTCAAGCTGCCTTGTAAGCTTCAAGATCTTCCGTTCCTGCTCATGATACTTCTCTCTGTAGGTATCCATTTCTTCCTTTAGCTGGATCCAAGATCTCTTCAATGCCCCGATATCAGTAGGCATGTATGGATGGAGGACCGTATAAGGAACACCTTCTTCATTAGTATGCTCTATGATTACCCGTAAAACAGCTTCGTAAGGAATCCCCGGCTTTTGAGCATGGGCTCGAACCCACTGGAGATACGGTTGCATCGGGAGAGAAGTCTTCATTCCTAGCTCATATGGTTCAGACCTGTTCACCATGTCCCAAGCTCGTATAAACCTGCGGCGATGTCCCTCAACATCCCCCTTGAAGTCAAAGACAATGCCTGTAAGCAGCAGGTCATGAGGACGTCTCTTCGAGCGCGTCCAAACGGTCGTAAAGCCAAGCAAGGATTATAGATGATACCCCCTCTAATTCCAAGCAAAGGAACAATAGGGTATTCCCCACATCGATCAATGACAGCTACCTTTTCCATATCTTTAGTACTCCAAAGGATGTCCGTATGAGAAAGGGACATGATTCTATAAGCCCAACCTACACCTTCCTTATTCTTCAATACAGACTTGGGAAGGTGTGAAATAAACCACCTCTCCAGCAGCGGTGCACAACACAAGAGAGTTCCCCTTCTCCACACAGTACGAGTATAGAGAGAATGTAGAATATCACCTAGAAGAGTAGGCACTGGGTTACGAGACATGAAGATCTTGACTGCATTCACATCTATGAAAGAATCTAGATTTCGGAAGAGAACCAAGCTATAGATGAGGAGATCCAAGATGTCTTCAAATGCTTGAAAATCTAAGTCATCCCAGAACAGTTGAGCTTGATTAATCAAAAACTTAGCCAAGAAACCTTTAACCCCACTCCGAGTCTCCCAGTTAGATACCACATCAGCCATTTTTAGATGTAGGGCTGAAGCAATATCCTCTGGCCTAGGAGCTATCTCGAAACCTGTAAAGGGTGTCTGCTCTAGAATAGATATGCCCAGTAAATCATAAAACTCCTCAAAAGTAGGGACTAACTGATAGTCCGGGAAGGTGAAACAGTGATGCAATGGATCAAAGAACTGGAACAACACGCTCATCATTTTCTCATCCAACTTGGAAGTGACCAGGCTAAGGATATGACCATGTCTTCTAACAAATGAAGAAGTATCAGGAACCTTTGAGGCTAACTCTCTGAGCTGAGCAGGGATTTGCACGAAGCTGATTCGAATGGTATTTCTATGCATAGAAGCCATGATCTGCAAAACAGAACAAAGATGAATCCCCTCGGTCTTTGAAATGGTTAGTCTAATGAAATATGCATGCGATGTCATGATGCATGATGTCATGATAAAAACACACCATAGGTATCACAGATAGCAAACATGGTAAATGCAAACAAGTCACACAAGAGCCCTTAAATTTCAGGCTGGCATGGAGTTTAGGTATTACCCTCTTGTAGTTTAGTTGGTTCAACCTGTCCTAATAATAGTAACCGGGTTCTAGAGGTTCTCAATATCACTGACCATCCTCTATCGGTCATGATTCCAATCACGTAACCTTTTCTCGCGGCCGGAACCATCTCGGGAGTATGGTCTCAATGAGTGTAGCATACTGCTACTTTCTATGGCCAAGTTGGTCAATTATAGGTTCTAAGGCCAGTTGATGCTTAATGACCCATTAGCAGCCCCATACTCTCCTTGTTGCTCAACAAGGGATATCGGTACCAACTAATGTGTCACACCAACATAGCTACTGCTTCAACCGTATCGGTCTACGCTGTACAGTTCCCTCACAATCTATTGCTACTTACCTAAAAGGTGTTCCCCAGATCCGAGTTATGATCTATAGTAACTCCGATACAAAGCCCACAAAGATAAAGCAATCAAATCAAACAATAGAAAACAATATGATGAACTAATCCTAAGTTACACCCCACTTATTAAGTCCCCAGCAGAGTCGCTAGTTCTGTGATACGGTGGCCAGAACCGGGACGTGGTTTCCCTCTTTTTTAGGGATTTGCTGGTTTGCATTTTGCGTTTGTGTTTGCAAAATGTCGCGGTAAGCAAGAGTCGCCACCGACTTTTATTTTATCCAACAAGGAAAGGAAATAAGCACAGAAAAATTCCTTTTTCGAGATCTTCTGAGTACGGGGGGGGGGGGGGGGGGGTAGATTATAGAAAGGGAAGGTATTAGCACTCTTTCTATCCGTAGTTATCTTAGGTATCTTAGGTACTTGGTCATCATTTTCAAAATTGTTTTCTTTGTGTTTGTGTGATTTGAAAAGCTTTTGTTTTAACTTTTGCTTCTGTATTCAAGAGTGTAATGAAGTGTTTTTGAAAAAAACTTTGTTTGTAAAGGAGTGTAAGTGTGAAAATTTTGTTTTGGATTGAGCAAGTACTTAATAGCTAATCTACCTACTCGAAAAAAGAATCGTTATGTATTCGCTTCCTTTAGACAGTGTTATCCCACTATTAGTGAGTAGGTAGCATCGTCATTGGAGTTTGAAGGGTCAATTTGAAAGGGACGTATGGTCACTAAAGCAATGTTAGGACGTCAACCCTAATGTCTTAGATCAATTATTCGAGGCAACTATTCCGAGGCAACCACTCAGAGGCAACTTTTCCGAATCGGGACTTTGATCTTTGTTTAGACAAAAGGACGACCACTAAAGCATCCTATACTCAATGATCATTTACCAAAGGCAACCAAGTGGGAGTGTACCCTAGGAGTGCGCATGTGCGAGTGATTCAATTTCAGTTTACTTATGTTTGCACATTTAGGGTGATCTAACTGTTTTAAAATTAATCATACATTCTTGTCATGCATCCTAATATCATACATCTAACAGTTTAATATTTTGCGGAATTTAAAATGCGGAAATTAAACTACGCTATTACAAGGCTTCAGGTATTTACATAGCCAAAAACAAACCCTTTGAAAATAAAGCGATAAATAAAATAAAAGTCCTATTTAACTATTACAACTTGTGAACAGATACAATAATTAGGCAAAAATAATAATAAAGTGCGCGATGAAATTTAGATCGGGAAAAAATTAGGGTTTGACCCTTCTAACCTAATTTAAAGAAAAAAATGTTTTTGTTGTTTTTAATATTTTTTAAGAAAAGAATTAGGTTTTAAAATTAAATACTAAATTAATTAGTTAACTAAATTAATTAATGAAAATAATTACATAGCCTACTTTTTATGTTTTTTGGTTAATTTAAGAAAAAAGAAAAATATAATTAAGTTTAGTCAAAACCCTAGTTTTCTAATTATTTTTAATTATTTGCAAATAGAAATTAAAATTGTCTAATATTAACAACCTAATTAAATTAATTAATTTTTTGTATAAAAAATAACTATCTTAAATTTAATTGGATAAAAAATATTTTTTGTGATTTTTGATAGAAAGAAAATAATTATTTTGTTAGTAAATAAAATAAATAAATTAAGTGAGTAAAAAATAAAAGAAAGAAGGAATAAGAAATTGGGCCTGAACAAAGTAATTTGGGAGGTGCAAAACTCCAAATCTGGGCCCAAAAAGAGAGGTTCACGTTGACTTGCATGATCATATGCTTTGTGTTGACTAGGCTTCATGATGCACCTTCAGATGATGGCCATCAGATTTGGCCATCTGGAGATCCGAGGGCTAGATCTTGAGAGTCTATGGTAGTCCCTTGGCTTGTAAACACGTTGGATCCTGAAAAGAAAAATAACATGGAGAAATTGGGGGACCTGGGATTCGAACCCAGGTCCTGAGGCACGTTTCAGCACTTGGCAACTAGCTGAGCTAGTGTGATTAGTTGTTATAATAACACAAAACAATAATTATATTAAAAAAGCCACATATGTCAATTCAGCGTGCGAAAATTTGAACAGGCCAATGGTTGATTGCCAACTGGTCATCTTCTTCCTTGGATCTGTTGGTAAAAGTTCCAAACTTTTACCTACAGACGTTTGTCCGTAGCTACAAGTCCTGCAAATCTTAAAACTCAACACAAGCGTGATAAATAAAAACGAAGGCCGTGGACATCTTCGTTTGGACCTGCTGAGTCCATTGGTGGCCCTTTCATGGCCTAATTTTGCTTGTAAACGAAGATCCTAATTTGAAGCACGAAACCCTAATAATGGTGAAATCCAATATAGGCCATGAAAATGCAATTGACTATTACAGAAAGCTTGCAAATAGGATGGTGAGCAATAATATACAATTATTTTATGCTACAAGTACCATAATGATGCTATTCGATTTCAAAAAAGAAGCCATGCCGTGGGTGACTTATAGTGCGATATAAGGCCTGGAAATGCTTGAGTTTGATTGCTTTTGCTTGCTGATGACCTCAGGAAACGATTGGGATAGTCCAAGAGTCTTGAATTGGCCTCTAAGTACGAATTCGATTCACCACTTTTTCTTGTTTTTTTTCAAGTTTTTCTTCTGATTCATACGCCTCTCTCCAACCTAGTTTTTGGTCTGCAATTCTTCTATATGTATTGAGGAATAGATTAGGGTTGGAAACCTGGCCTCAATCTTCCTCCATCAATGTCTTGATTCTTGATTTGATTCACTTTGAATATCATTCCAAAAATAGCCTAATTCAATCTTTTTGTCCACACCATGCCTTTACACGAATTTGATTTGATGCTAGCTGGATATTAAGACCTGAATCATGTAAAAAATCTTGAGTTTTCAATATTTTGGATTTTTTATGATTTGTTTTGATTTAAAATGATTTAGTTCAAATAAAAATCAAAATAAATAATATAAATAAGATAATGACAAGTGGCAAAGGCTAGGGCTCGTGGACCATGTTGCCAACTCAAAACAAGTGAAAAAGATTAAGCCCATTTGACAAAAATTGAAGTTTTAGGCATAGTTGACTTTTGGCAATTTTGCAAAAAAGGTCAACTTTACCAATGCATAACTTCCTCAATTTTGACTCTTTGAAGGTGTTCTTGGACTTTTTAGAAAGCTTGAGATGTCCTATAATCAACCCTTTTGGTATCATCTCAATTTTATATTCCATGCTCAAGTATTAAGCTTTGACAAAAAAAGGTGTTTTTGTTGACTTTTCAAAATGACCTATAATGTCCAAATTCATAACTTCTTGTGAGTGCATATTTTGAACTTGGGAGCTGAAGATGGATTGTAGATCATGGAATACTCTTAAAAATGAGCTTTGGATGGGCCATTTCTAATAAAGTATGAGAATGTTATGCTTGGTCAAAGTTGAGTTGACTTTTCCTACAAAACCCTAATTTAGCAACTTTTGGTTCTTGAGGAATTGTGAGCAATCCTTGATGAATCATGATCAACCCTTGATAAAATGATGAAATATATTTTAAAATGAGGATGTTGACTAAAAATATTGAAGCTTGACTGTATGGGGGTCACAGTTGACTTTTGCCCTAACACAATCGATTTTCATGCCTTTGAGCAATTGACTGAGCAAACTTTCTCTGTAGGGCTTGAAACTTGACATGGATGATCTTGAGAACATATTAGGACATTGGTGAGAATTTGGGATCCCTTGTACTCAAGTATCTTGATGCAACATGAAACCCTAATTTGAGGTAGACTGCCTTATGAGAGGGCTTGTCTGGTCAACCCTTGGACTTCCTTGAGTAATTTGAGGATCTTTCTTAAAATGTTTTGAGAAATATGGGAGGGAAAATTTTGGGGTACAACAAACTCCTCCTTTTTTATAGGAGATTTGTTATTGGAAGTTTCATCCCACTTGAAGTGATTTTGTTCAATGAGAGAGCTTTCGCTCACTGGATATTCGTTGTGTGAATTTCTCCGCTGTCAAACAAATAGCCATATGCAAACAGCGATAAATAATGCAAAGTTTATGCTTGTCTTGAAATTTTGAAAATGCGTTTTAGAAAGTAAATAAGTTTTGTAATAAAATTCAAACTCAGGATTTAGAGTAAGCAACGAATAAGTTTTGCATATGACTATTTGTTTGACAGCTGAGAAATTCACACAACGAATATCCGATGAATGAAAGCTCTCTCAGTGAGAAAAATCACCTCAAGTTGGAAGACACTTCCAACGACAAATCTCCTATAAATAAGGGGGCATGACATGTCACTGTATAACTCGCCTGGGGGCAGTCAAGTCAAGATTCCAAGAAATCTCTCAAGAAATGCTGAATAACCAGGGGCAAGTCTGTATCTGAATCATTTGGGGCATTTGAATATGAACTCCAACAAAGGGTTGTATGCCAAGCGAACATTTCCTAGCAATACTACGAACACTTGCTACTAGGGCAGTGACAAGTCTCCCACAAAGTCCTTTTCATAGGGTGATCCTCAGCCAGAGTTTCAATCTCTGAAAACTTCTCCTCAACTGAGTTGATTTCAAGAACCCTCGAGGAGTTCTGCCAAAAGAAAGCACCTTTCCAACAAACAGACAACAAGGTTTATTTCCCCAACAAACTATAGATTCCCCAGCTTGAGTTTTCCTCTACGACTACGACAAATCAGAGGACCACAACTCCTCTTCCCTAGTAGACTACTCTACAATCCCCAACAAGTTACTATGAAGCCTAGACCCGACCAGATATCAGTTCAACTTCGATTCCCCAGTAGAGCAACGAACAACTAAGACTCCTGAACTCTTTTCCCCAAGAAAGAATCAACACTCTCAATAGAATTTTCAACATTCCCCAGTGGAGTTCTCCACAAATAACAAAACCGGAGTCCCCGGTGGAAAAATTCTAAGCAAAGTTTGAAGACACGCCTACTCTTCAACAACAGTCCGAGATTTAATAACTCCCCAACACTTGTCAAGGATTTATTTTCCAAGACAAAATTATATTTCAACAACATTCATAGCATATGCATACAAAATACATATAACACAAATCTCATTTATTTTGAGAACATCATTACGCAATGCATACATCATGACATTGCATACAGCTAACTCTTTACCTTTTCAGGAAAGATCAATCAACAGATAAAGGTCATCATATTTTTGGAGTAGTAATCGTCCAAGATTCCTTCATCATCCTGCAGAGGGAGTAGTCATCTAAGATTCCTTCATCATCCTGCTGAGGTAGTAATCGTCCCAGATTCCTTCATCATCCTGCTGAGGTAGTAATCCTCCCAGATTCCTTCACCATCCTGTTGAGGTAGTAATCGTCCAAGATTCCTTCATCATTCTTTTGAGGTAGTAGTCATCCAAGATTCCTTCATCATCCTTATAAGGTAGTAATCGTCCGAGATTCCTTCACCATCCTGCTGAGGTAGTAATCGTCCCAGATTCCTTCATCATCCTGCTGAGGTATTAATCGTCCAAGATTCCTTCATCATTCTTTTAAGGTAGCAGTCGTCCAATATTCCTTCATCACCCCGCTGAGGTAGTAATCGTCTAAGATTCCTTCATCATTATTTTGAGGTAGTAATCGTCCAAGATTCCTTCATCATCCTGCTGAGGTAGTAATCGTCCAAGATTCCTAATCATCCTGCTGAGGTAGTAGTTGTCCAATATTCCTTTATCGTTCTGTTGAGGTAGTAATCGTCCAAGATTCCTTCATCATCCTGTTGAGGTAGTAGTCGTCTAAGATTCCTTCATCGTCCTGCTGAGGTAGTAATCGTCAAAGATTCGTTCATCATCTTTTTGGAGTAGCAATCGTCTCAGATTCCTTCATCACAAAAGACATCCTCTAAGAAACAGTTCAGATATGATCCATATTCGGACGTCATTCTGTCACTCATTCAAACATACCTTTCAAATACAGTCCAGATACAATCCAAATATGGATGTCATTTTGACACTCATTCAGTACATCCCTCAAATACGAGTCAAATATAATTCATTTATGAATATTATTCTGATTCTCATCCAAGGCCACAGCTGGTTCCGTTTAAATCTCTCACCTATTTATCTTGATTTTTTCCCGCATATATCTTTCTCTAGTTCAGATAAATCGCTCCAAGATTTATTCTGATTCTTTCTAGTTGAAGAAAATTCAAGACCACTGCTGGTTCAGTTTAAATCTCTCAACGGTTTATTCTGATTCTTTCCCGCAGACATCTTCTCTGGTTCAGATAAGTTGCTCTAAGATTTATTTTGATTCTCTCTAGTTAAAGAATACCCAAGACCTCTTTTGGTTCAGTTTAAACCTCTCAACAATTTATCCTGATTTTTTCCAAATAAGACGCTTTCTCTGGTTCAGATAAATCACTCCAAAGATTTATCCTAATTCTTTCTAGTAAAAGATTATTCAAGACTTCTGCTAGGTTCAGTTTTAAATCGACCAAAGGTTTATTCTGATTTCTTACCCAACTGAAATCAAGCTTAGACTTAGTCTAATTTTCTATCAATAGTCACCTTTGGATGGCATATGTAAACCCATATCCGCCAACTCTCCATCATTTCTCCAAATGGCATCTTTAAGCCCATTCCTTACACCTCAACCACAATATCATCAAAGCGCAAATTTCTGGGCACTCTAGTGTTCAATCATCTTCCGCCTTTAAGTCACGAATGGCAGATACACCAATCTAACTCTTCAGATTTAAGTAGATTGAATAGGGGCAGCTGTTGTACCCAAAAATTTGTCCTCTCATTTCTCAAAGGATTATCTTGGACCCTCAGGTTTGCTCCTATCAAGTTTCAAGTCTTGAATTACAATTTTCCAAGAAAATTATTCACAAGGGCAAAATGGTCAAAAACACACTAAAAAGTCAAACTTTTACTTTTAAATCAAAAATCAAGTTTCAACAATTATATTTCATCAAGACATGAAATTGGTTCATCAAAAATCAGAAGTCAGAAATTACTTTGAAAAATCAAATTTCTAAACATTTAGAAATTTTTCTAAGTGTTAAGAGAATATGATACTTCAAAACTTCTGAGCCAACCTTCACACAAGTGCAATCAGAATTTGCAAATATGGTTCAGAACATGACTCATCAATCAGAACGTGACTCTTCAGCATACGGAGGCTATGTTCTGTGCTTCGATCAGAGCCTCACCCTTTGAATCTCACTCTGATCTTTTGCGATCAGAACATCACCAAATCCTAAAACCTCGTTTGAGCAACCTACTGCACCGTTGTAGTATAGTCTTGCTACCAGCTGCCACAACGCTCTAAGGTGCTGCTGATCCAGTCCACGCCTGTGTTTCTCTCAAACCCCATAATTGCACCAAATTAGCATGCAAAAAATGTGTTTAAAAAGTAATGGAACAGTATGCCAAAAAGGTTAAAAATCCCATTTGTTTTTCCCCCAAAAAACCACAACAAACCCACTTATAAATAAGTTGCTCCATCACACGTTCAAAGGGCTGGCTTTTGGAGAGGGAAAGAATTATCAAAGAGAGAAAAGGAAATAGTAAAAACCTTCTCAAATCCTTAACAAAACCTTTGTTCTTCCCTTTGAATCAAAGAACTTAGCATTTTCTCTTCCGTTGTTCTTGCTGACTCTAGAACATCTGAAGGCATCAGCTCAAGTCCCAAACACACATTCCAGGTTTAAGGTAAGTCTTTCTGACTTTGAATCTTTTCATTCAGAACATCATTAAATATGTAATATAATATTGATGTTGTCCATATCATTGCATAAGTAGAAAAAATTATGGATCAGAACTTCTTGAATAAAGCTAGGCTCAGAATTAGGATTAGAACTTCTTGAACTGTTGTGCTTTTATCTTTCTGATTTGTTGTGGTTAAGAACTAAATAAATTGCTGATATGCTGATTAATATGAGGAAAGAGTTGAAATGTAACACAGAACTTCTGAGTTCTCCTCACCATTTTAAGACACACAAAACTTCTGATTTTCACTCGTTGTTAACACACACTGAAGTTCTGGTTTTCACTCCCTGTTTTAACACTCAAAACGTATAATTTTCACTCGCTGTTAACACATACTGAAATTTTGATATTCACTCACTGTCTTAGCACATACTGAACTTCTGAGTTCTCCTCACTGTTTTAATACACAGAACTTCCAAGACTTTCTCACTGTTCTAACACTCAGAAGTTCAGCATGTAGCAACCCAAAACTTCTGCGTTTTCCCTCTAATGTTTCTTGCAGAACCTCAGAGTGTATCAATCAAGAACTTCTGATTTCCTCTGACGTTTCTTTCTGAACCACAACGCGCCCGGCATCAGAACTTCTGGTCCCCTTTGTTTTGCTTTCAGCAGCATGCTAATCTTATCTCTCATTATTTCCCTTTTTTTATCATTTTCACTATTAATACCCTTTTTATTAATATAAAAAAGACATACAAATATTTTCTTTTTATTAATTAATTTATTTCTTTTTCTTAATTCATTAAGACCAAAAACCATTTTTTAAACAAGTCCTTTTTCTTTCTTGCGTTGTACATTTCAATATGGTTGTAATAGTTAATTAGGATTTAAATACTTGCAACCCCTATTTGTAAATTTGTACCCCCATCCCTAAATGATGTAATAGCGTAGGACCTTTACATTTCTCTAATTTATTGCTTTCAAACATAAATGCTAGTAATTAGGGTGTGTATGGCAAGACATAAAATAAACAAATAGATAACTCTAATCAAGACTAAATGCATGAAAATCAAACACACTTGCACACTGTGATCGGTGGAAATAGAACTGACTATTTTTTAGTTGGTTTCGCGAAATGTCGCGGTAAGCAAGAGTCGCCACCGTCTTTTATGTTCTCCAACATGGAAAGGACAAAAGCACAACAAAATTCCTTATTGAGAATGTTTCTCGGTTCGGGAGGTAGATTTATAGAAAGGGAATGTGTTAGCACCCTTTCTATCCATGGTTATCCATGGGCTCTTAGGTACTTGCTCTTATGTTTTCAAAATGTTTGCTTTAAAATGTGAGTGGGTTTGAGAAAAAGTTTCTTTGAAAGATTTCTGAATAACTCTTGTATCTGTCCTCAAGAGTGTTTGAAAAATTTGTTTTGAAAGCTTTTGAAAGTGTAAGGTGTGAAAAGTATGTTGTTTGTTTTTGAAAAGAGCAAGTATCCATGAGTCATCTACCTACCCTAAGGAATTAAGCTGTGTAAGTGTCCTTTAGGTAGTGTCATCCCACCATTGAGAGGTAGGTAGCACCACTGTTGGGGGTGTTCGGGTCAATTCGAGTTTAGGGACAGTGTGGTCACCGAAGCAACAGTAGGACACCTTAGAAGCTACCCTTATGTCCTAGATCCTTTTTTTAATCCGAGGCAACCGTTTCGAGGCAACTGTTTCGAGGCAACTGGATCATGGATATAAGGACTTACTAAAACGTCCTATACTTGACGACCACGTTTCGAAGGCAACAAGTGAGGCGTACCCTAGAAGTGGTGTGTGTATTTGTGTGTTGTATTCAGTAATGTTTGTCTTGTTAATTAGTGAGCTACGAGTTGTTTTTATTTACATACATTCTTTCATGCAAGTTAACAGTTAAGGGGTGCGGAAAGTAAATTGCGGAAACGTAAATCCTACGCTATTACAAGGCGCGGGTCTATACATCGCCAAAAATTACAAAGACCCGTTTTTTTGGTAAATAAGTACGGAAAGTAAATAAAAACAGTAAAAGTCCTAGTTACTATTACATGTCCGGAGCAATTACATAATAAAAAACTGTGCGCGAATAAAAATTAAATCGGAAAGTGCTAAGGGTGTTGACCCTTTTAAGAAAAGGAATTGATTTTTTTTGGTCTTTTTTATAATTAAAATGAAATTAAAGCTAATTAATGACTAATTAATTAATTTAATTAAAAGAAAATATTTTTTTTGTTTTTTATGTTTTTATGAAATAAAAGAAATGAAATAAAATTAAAAGTTAATTTTTACCTAATTCTAGATTTATTTTAATTATTTAAGAAAATGAATTAAACTTGCCTAATTAAACTATTTTGGTTAATATTTATTTACAAAATAAAATAATAATAATAATAATAATAATGATGTAATTCTATTTTTTTATTTATGAAAATATGTTAATTAAGTTAATTTGTTAATAATAATAATAAAAATAAAAAAGGTTAAAAATTAAAATAATAGAAAAACAAAACAAAATGAAAAAGAAAGAAGTAAAACCAAGGGGGGTGTGGGATGAAATTTGGAGGTGTTGAATTGAGAATTGTGGCCCATTGAAAGCAAACTCGTTTGACTTTTTTGATCACCTATGCCCACGCTGACTCCAGAATATGGTGTTCTACGCTTTTGGCCCTTGAATCTGCCTCCAATGACACTTGGTTGCGCTGGGATGTGAGACTTATGATGCACCTCATATTGGAATCTGCACAGGAAAACGTTGAAGAAAATAATATGGAGATTATAGGGGACCTGGGAAGAACTTACAGCGCGGTATGAGCCTCAGGACTTGGCAAAGGTTGCTTTAGCTTCAGGGTGTGGCAAGGAATAGAACCACGTGCTTGTTTTGATCTGAAGATGCTCACAACTATGTTTTAGAACTCTCACTTTTTGAATAATTTTTGGTTTTGCTCTTGGCCGTTTCTGCACACACTCTTTTTCTGAATGAGGTTGGGAAGGCTTGTATATATAGTAATGTAAAGTGTATCAATAAGAATAATGGTCATTAAGCTTATGCAATTATGTTCTTGATTTCCTCCATAACCAACATTGAACCATTTGCCATATTTGTGAAATTTTGAATTTTTATGCCCATAATAGGCCATGCACGAATTTGGAATGTGTTTTAAGATGTATCAAAGCTAATCATCACAAAATATATCCCTCCATTAATTTCTTTGATTTTTATTTGAATTTTAAAGATTTAAAATGAATTAAATCAAATAAAATTAAATAAAAATGGAAAAATTAATTTTAAATCTTGAAATAAATTGTGGGATACGTGGGAAGCATGGCAAAGCTGAATCAAGTGGAAAAAGTGGGGCCCTTTCATCAAAAATGAAGTTTCAAGGATAATTGACTTTGGCCATTTCACAAAAATTTCCCAACTTCTCCAATGCATATCTTGCTCAATTTTGAAGCTATGAACATGTTCTTGGACATTTTGGAAAGGTCTTGAATCCTCTAACCAATGCCTTTTGTCCCATGTCATTTTGATTTACCAATCTCAAGTTATGGTCTTTGACTTAAAGTCCCTTTTTGTTGACTTTTGAAAATGACCTATAATGTTGAAATTGATAACTTTTTGTGAGAGCATTTCTTGGACTTGGAATGTGAAAATGAGTTTTAGGAAATTTCATCCCCTTCAAAATGAGCTTTGGATGGGATTTTTCTGATGAACCATGAAAAAGTTACGCCTTGGTCAAGTTACAGTTGACTTTTCAGCTGTCCAAAAATAGAAACTTTTGCATCTTGAGACTTTTTGAGCCATGCTTGTGAAATCATGATCAAGAATTGATCAAATGAGTATTGTGGCTTCAAAATAAGATGTTGACCAAAATTTTTGACTTTTGACTGTCAAATGACCATTTTGCCCCTACAGTTGATTGTGGAGTAATTAGGATTTTTGACTGTGCAATTTGATGATGTGAGTCTTGAACCTTGACATATGGATGCTTGACACTGTATATGAGCATGTGGGACTTTATTGAGCCCTTGAAAACTTCAACTTCCTTGCAAGAACCAAAACCCTAGTTTGACTGGCTTAGGAGGATGGTTTGACTGTGTAGCCCTTGAGTAGACTTTGAACCCTTTGAGGCAAAACTTTGAAGATTATGTGAGGGCAAATTTTGGGGTACAACAGTTGCCCCTGTTCAATCTTCTTAGACCTGAGGATGTAGATTGGCTTGTGTGCCTTTCGTGATCCGGGGGTGGAAGATGATTAAACACTAGAGTGCCCAGAAATTTGCACTCACATAGTAGAGTATCAGCAGTGTGATGTCGGGAATGGGCTTACAGATGCCATTTGGAGAGATGATGGATGGGAGGATGGGCTTAAAGATGCCATCTGAAAGTGTGACAGAACCTTGTCGGGAATGGGCTTATAGATGCCATTTGGAAAGATGGTGGATAGGTGAATCTGAATAAGAAACAAAATAGCTTCCGTGTTTGGAGCGTATCTAGTCTGTGTCTAATTGCTGACGTCTGAATAAATGGTAGAATGACCGCCGTGTCTGGGGTATATGAGTAACAGAATGTCATCCGAATCTGGATCGTACCTGGACTGAACAATAGAAGAGCATCCGGGATGGAGCATCTCTAAGTTGTCTTTTAGAAGTTTGAATCTGAATAAGCAATAGAACGGCGTCCGGATCTGGAGCATCTCTAGGCTATATCTGAAAGGGAATCTGAATAAGTATTAGAACATCACCATGCCTGGGTCACATTTGAACTATATCTAGAAGGAGTCTTGAATAAGCAAAAGAACAGCATCCATATCTGGAGAATTTCCAAGCTATCTCTGAAAGGAAATCTGGAATAAGTATCAGAACGTCGCCATGCCTGGGTCACATCTGAACTATATCTAGAAGGAGTCTTGAATAAGCAAAAGAACAGCATCCATATCTGGAGCATTTCTAAGCTATCTCTGAAAGGAAATCTGGAATAAGTATCAGAACGTCGCCATGCCTGGGTCACATCTGAACTATATCTAGAAGGAGTCTTGAATAAGCAAAAGAACAACATCCATATCTGGAGCATTTCCAAGCTATCTCTGAAAGGAAGTCTGGAATAAGTATCAGAACGTCGCCATGCCTGGGTCACATCTGAACTATATCTAGAAGGAGTCTTGAATAAGCAAAAGAACAGCATCCATATCTGGAGCATTTCCAAGCTATCTCTGAAAGGAAATCTGGAATAAGTATCAGAACGTCGCCATGCCTGGGTCACATCTGAACTATATCTAGAAGGAGTCTTGAATAAGCAAAAGAACAGCATCCATATCTGGAGCATTTCCAAGCTATCTTTGAAAGGAAATCTGGAATAAGTATCAGAACGTCGCCATGCCTGGGTCACATCTGAACTATATCTAGAAGGAGTCTTGAATAAGCAAAAGAACAGCATCCATATCTGGAGCATTTCTAAGCTATCTCTGAAAGGAAATCTGGAATAAGTATCAGAACGTCGCCATGCCTGGGTCACATCTGAACTATATCTAGAAGGAATCTTGAATAAGCAAAAGAACAGCATCCATATCTGGAGCATTTCCAAGCTATCTCTGAAAGGAAATCTGGAATAAGTATCAGAACGTCGCCATGCCTGGGTCACATCTGAACTATATCTAGAAGGAGTCTTGAATAAGCAAAAGAACAGCATCCATATCTGGAGCATTTCCAAGCTATCTCTGAAAGGAAATCTGGAATAAGTATCAAAACGTCGCCATGCCTGGGTCACATCTGAACTATATCTAGAAGGAGTCTTGAATAAGAAAAAGAACAGCATCTGTTGTACCCCAAAATTTGCCCTCCCATTTCTCATTGATTTCTCCTCACACAGCTCTTGAAGCTCAAGATCCAGTTAGGGTTTCATCTGCTCAAGACTCCTCCTTGCACTGCTAACCCCAAATTAGGGTTTGTGTTTGCACAAAGATGTTTTGACCTAAAGTGCCCAAGATGACTTTCTTGCTTCATATTGACCTCCTAAGTTTATCCATACCAAGTTTCAAGTCTTGATTCCAAGTTTTGCCCAGTCAATTGGACAGTTGACCTAGAAATCAACTGTATTGGGGAAAAAGTCAACTGTGGCCAATTGACAGTCAAATCTCATGAAACTTGATCCACATCAACATTATGAACTCATATGAACCATTTGATCAAGTTCGGATCACAATTCCACAAGAAATTTGATCAGATCACTAAAAGGGTAAAATGGTCATTTTTAGGGTTTTGACTGTACAGAGGCAATTTTTGACTGTTTGACCTAGCCAATGGCAAACCAAGCTCACATATGGACTCAAGGACCCCATGGAATTATCTTGACATGCCCAACAAGTTCAAAAGATCCCAAGTACACAAGATTGATAGTTGAATTTCCCAGTCAATTGACCAGTTTTGACTGTATACTGAAAAGTCAAACTTTGACTTTTTGGTCAAAATCAAGAGTCAAGATTCATTTTTCATCAAAACATGCCAAATCATGAAACTTGTTCACCAAGAAATCACAAATTGCAAATTAGGGTTAGAAAATGGAATTTTTCATAACTTAGAATTTTTCTAAGTTATGAAAAACCCTAATTTTTTCCAACTTTGCCCCACCTTTTCACCAAGATCCATTTGGATTCAAACAAAAGTCAAAACATAAAAGTTGTAGCTTGTTGCATAATCTACAACTTTGATTCACAAAGTTTTCTCATTTGAAGCTTGTATCTCAAGTTACAATTTTTTGAATAAGGGCACTAAACCATTTTTAACTTAGTAGAATTTTAACCTATTTTGACAAGGTTTTCTACCCCACTTCAAGGCCATTTTTCATACCCTTCCACTTGGAATTTCAATTTTCATTTCAAAGATGGATTGTAGTACACATTCCAAGCTTTCCAAAATGTCTAAGAACTTCTCAAACAACCTCATGGTTAGAGAGAATCGAATTTCACAATATAGCAAAAAACCACTTTGTTCATGACCAAGTTCCATGTCCATAACTTTGCAAATTTGAACTCAGCATGCTTTAGGCTAGATTACAGGTCCTTAAACCAAGTTACACTCCATAATTTAATGCTTGTTCATTGTGCCAAAGTGTTGTTCCATGATTTCAAGCATTGTACACAAGATTGATCCATTTTTAGATAAAGTGAACTTTCCATTTTTGCAAAAGCTTGCTTTGTGTCAATTGGTAAATCAAAGAAGTACATTGCAAATCTGAATGGCACAAGATTATGGACAAATTGCTCTGATCAAGAGAAGATTATGCAGCCCATTAAGAGGCCCCCTACATGCCTAGAACATCAAGTGGCATTTTGTTGCTTAAGAAAGAAGAAAGTCCCATTTTTTGTAACAACTCTCATACCAGCATTAGCACACAAGAACAAACTTACCAAACACACTCAAGACAACAGAACCAAGCTGTGACACGAGCCATTTGCCTCAAAAACACCCTCCATCTCAGAATCATCCTCAAACTGCAAAAACAGGGTTGCCTCTACAGTTTGAGTGCAAACTCCCATTTCCCTCGAGCATTCTTATCAAAATCAATTCATACACATTCCCTAGCATGTATGCAAGCTAACCATGACCTAAAACCTGACCTGTAATCCCTCTAACAGTTTCCACCATTTTCATTTTTTCCTTTTGCAGTTGAAGTTCCATAGCTTGATTCAGAAGCTTTCAAGACAAAGTAAACATTGAAATAGCATCCCTGGACCTCAAGGAAGCTTTTCCAATCATCACCTTGCACTGAAAGTTCCTCATTCTCCAGATAGAAGTTCAACTGAATAGGTAAAATTTTGAACTCGTATCTCTCTTATTATGCATGTTTAGTCTTAAGTTTGTGAAGAAACAAGGTTCTACTCATAGCCCTGAGCATGTCCATATCTTTACATTTCATTTCTTTTGCCTGAGTTGAGAGAATTTAAGCTTTGAAAATGGCAGAAAACTTAGGTTAAGATTTGGGATCACTAAAATTCTCTCTCATTTTTTAGAGTTAGGAGATGTTTTTTATATATTTGGAATCGTGGATTCATGCTTAACATCTTTTGTGTTGGAAGTTTGTTCAAAAAATCAAAGGATCAGGAGTTAGGAACTTGAGAAGCAGGCGCGCGTTTTTTTGAAATTGGTTGTCTGAAGGTTGAAGATAACAGCTTCCTGGGCTGGGCTTGTTGTTATTTCTTTTTGCACCCTGGTTTTGCTATTACACCCCCCAAGCCCATTTGTCTTATTTTTAATCCTTTTTGACTTTTTCTTTTTTTGTTTGACTTGTTTATTTTTTCTCAGCATATTAAAATTTTGAAAATAATTTTCTCATCATTTTTTGATTTTATTTGGTATTTATTTGATTTTCTTTTGATTTATACATATATGTATATATATTATTATTTAGGATAAATGGAAAAATAGTGTAAATACATTCTCATTTTCATTTTTATTTTATATTACCCTCTGAAAATATTTCATACAAAAAATACTATTTTCTAAAAAATATTAAATATTATTATTATTATTTATCCATGATACATATTTAAAATAATGTATATAAATACATATTTATTAATATGCTTAGAATAAAATATCAAATAATGTACATATTTTATTTTTTAATATTTAATACTAAAAAAGGCCTTTTTTATAAATATACCATATTTTATTTTATTTTTGTATGTAAATAATAAATATTATGTGAATTAATTAATTAATATACATTTTGATTAAAATTAGGGTTTTTGCCCTAAATATGAAAATACTCAAAAACAATACCTTTTTATTTTCTTATTTTATTTTACATAAACAACATTTTTTCATACATATAAAAACTTTCTTTTTGCATTTTGCATATTTATTTAATTTCTATTTAATTATGCAATTTATTTACCTTGCAAATATTCAAAAATGATGTAATAGTTTAGATTTAAATTCTTGTCTAAATATTCCCCATTTGTAAATTTGTACCCCCGTCCCTATATTACTATGTTGTAATAGCGTAGGAATTTAAAATTCACACTTTATACGCTTTCTAAATTATGCCATGATAGAATTAGGGTTTGCACGCAAAAAACGATAAAAAATAGTTTGACCTAATACAAGATAAATGAGCATGAAAATAAACAACACATCTCACACTAGCACCCCTAGGGTACTCCACTTTGTTGCCTTCAAATAAATGGGCCATGTTGTATGTTGAATTTCTTTGGGCAAAGCAAACAAATTGAATGATCATAGTCCCTCGATAAAACTTTTCAAAACAAAAACAAATGATCAAGTCCCTTAAAGAAAATTGCCCAAAGACATTTAACGCCGTTGCAATTATGGTCCAAACGATGACCCGCGCCTGTCCCTTTCATCTCCTAAGACAAGATTGTCCACCAAATGCAATGGTGGAACAAAATTGTCAAAAGGTTTAAAAACATAACAAAAATCTTTGAGAAAACTTTAGGGTAGATAAACTCTTAAGTACTTGTCAATTTGCAAAGAAAACACTTGCCTAATTTCCAAACCCACTTCACAAACACTTTCAAAAATCAACTTTTCAAACCCTTGAAACATCTTTTTAAAAGATAAAACACCTTTTATAAAACATTCGAGTAAAGAATTGTTACAAGGTTAGCCTAGCACAAGGCATCTTTTCAAAACATTTTCAAAGCCACACACAAAGCACCATTTCAAACAATTGAAAACTAAGGCAAGTTGATCTAAGCAAGTACCTAAGAGCCCATGGATAACCATGGATAGAAGGGGTGCCAATACCTTCCCCTTCTATAATCTACTCCCCGAACCCAAGAAAAATCTCAAAGGTTTTTGCTGTGCTTTTTAAACCTTTCCTTAGGATAAAATAAAAAGTCGGTGGCGACTCTTGCTCAACCGAAACATTTGCGAAAACAAACGCAAAACACAAGTCAGTTCTCCCACCGTATCACAGAACTGGCGACTCTGCTGGGGAATATTCTTTAAGTGGAGTAACCTTAGGGCTTAGATCACCCTCTTGCATGACTAATTGTGTGATTTTCTTGCTTTATACTTGGGCTCTATTGTTTGGGTTTATAATCCTCCACCCGGATTTTGGGAAACATTCATAGATAGCAATACGTTGTGGAAACTGTGCGGGGTATACCGACACGGTCTAAGCAATAGCTATATTAGTGCGACATATTTGTGAGTACCGGTAACCCTTGAGTTCAATCAAGGAGAGTACGGGGCCGCTGAGTGATGTCACTAAGCACTAATGACCTAGAACCTTACTTGACCATCTTGGCCTTTTATTAGGGGTAGTGAGATGACCGGCTTTGGTGCAGTCCGAAGTTGGTAGATACTCGATACTACACTCATTGAGGGTTGTTTTCTTGGAATATTTTGGTCGCTAGTTAAGTGGCTAAACCAAAACAATGAACAATGAAAACAATCCAGTGATATTGAGCTCCTTAGAACCCGGTTACAATTTATAGGACAGGTTTTTAAGCCAACTACACTCAAGAGGGTACTTACCTATGAAACCCCATGCAAGCCTGAAACTAGGGTTTGATGTGATTTGCTTGTACATATGTCTTGTGCATACATCATAAACATCATAAAGCATCATATGCATTCACTAACCATTTTAAGGGTTTGGATCTTCATCATTGTTCTTGTTTTGTAGGTCATGGAAATACCTCGCAGAAATACCATCCAAGTCAACCTTGTGAAAATCTCTCCTCAACTCAAGGAGATCACTTCAAGAATTCCGGAAAATTCATCCTTCAGTGAAAGACATGGTAGACTGCTCAGCCTAGTCGACACCAACGTTGAAGAAGACATGATAAAAGTGCTATTCCAGTTCTTTGACCCTCTTCACCATTGCTTCACTTTCCCTGATTATCAGTTGGTTCCCACTTTGGAGGAGTTTTCTCAACTCCTAAGAATCCCTATCCTTAATCAACTACCCTTCAACGGTACGGAGAAGGAACCAAAGCCTGAAGATGTTGCTCGAGCACTACATCTACAACCATCTGAAATCAAGGGGCATTGGGAAACCAGAAGCGGCGTCAAAGGATTCTTAGCAAAGTTCTTGTTTGAGAAGGCACAAGAATGTTGGAACTCATTGGACCTACAAGCCTTTGAAGAGATTGTGGCACTCCTTATCTATGGGTTGGTCTTGTTCCCAAATCCCGACCAATTGGTAGATGTCAACGCTGTCAAAATCTTCTTGTCCAGAAACCCAATACCAACATTGCTTGGGGACATCCTTCACTCATTTTACACACGAACAATGAGAAAGAGGGGTGTTCTCATGTGCTGTACTCCTCTCCTTGCAAGGTGGTTTATTTCGCACCTTCCACAATCTGTCCTGAAGAATGACCAAGGTACAAGGTGGTCCCAACGATTGATGACTCTTACTCATTCTGATGTACATTGGTGTTCTCGGTCCAGAGAAAATGTCATCATTGTCGATCGTTGCGGAGAGTTTCCTAATGTTCCTTTGCTTGGAATCAGAGGAGGTATCACCTACAATCCTTGCCTAGCTTTGAGACAATTTGGATATGCACGGAGGGATGGCCCTCATGACATGTTGATTCCTAGCCTAGTTTTTGACTTCGACAACGATGCGCAAGGACTTCGCCAAAGATTCATCAGAGCTTGGGGAAAACTCAACAAGGTTGATAGCAAGACTCTGGGACACAAGAACTCCATCCCTCTTGAGCCCTATCTCAAGTGGGTACGAGCCCGAGCCCAAAGTCTAATGATGCCTTATCCTCATGTACTCCCGGTGATTAAAGAGCCCGTCAATGAAGGAGAGGTTCCCTACACCATCCTGCATCCATTCATGCCTACATCGTGGGAGGAAATGCAGAAAAGTTGGATTCAGCTCAAGGAGGAACGGAACACTTTTGAAGCTAGTTACTACGCCAGTGAAAAGAAGGTTCTAGAGCTTACCCGCCGACTCCACGAGCAAGAGGCCCTCAATACCTACATCGCACCAAAGAGGATGCGCAATGTCTTTCTACCTTGAGAAGTTTATGTTGTAATATTTGGCCCATGGGGCATTTATGTACTAACAAATTTCTTCTTATTAATATGTCGTGCGTTCTTCTTTGTCTGAAGCAATTTTGAATGTCCTAAATCCTTGAATGCATTGCATACATCAGCATCCCATTCATCATGTGCATAAACAGGTCTCACTCCAGGTTTCCTTATCTATCTGATGTTTATTTCAGTAGGATGGATCTCGAGCAAACAGTTAAAGACCTACAAGCCCAGAATGCACAGTTCCAGCAACTCTTGATGACCTTGGTCAAGAGTCAAGAGGATATCAAGGCTCATCTGGAGAGTAGGGACCCAGTGAAGAAGAAAAAGAGGGTCGGAGTGGCTACTTTGGGGAGAAGATTTGACAGAGAAGCTCGGAGGGTGCTTGAATTTCCTCCTACTTCTGATGAAGGGACTAGTAAAAGAGATCGAGTTGCGGTGCCTTCCGAGTCTGATGCAGAGGAGGAAAAGGTTGAAGAGGATGAAGATTATTCTGACCAGCAGTATCCTCCAGCTGATGATAAGTACAAGGGTTTAGAAGACAGATTGGCTGCTATGGAATTGCAAAGGGTACCGGGTTTGGATTTTGAAGACATGGGCTTGGTCGCCGGAATTGTGATTCCCCCAAAATTCAAGGTGCCAGTGTTTGTAAGGTATGACGGGCTGTCCTGTCCCAAAATGCATCTCAGGTCCTATGTGAGAAAGATTCAACCCTATACAGCAGATAAAAATCTCTGGATTCATTTCTTTCAAGACAGCCTGTCGGGAGCTCAGTTGGAATGGTTTTATCAGTTAGAAGGGACCAGTGTCAGAAATTGGGAAGATTTGGCCACCGCTTTCTATAAACAATACCAGTATAATTCTGATCTTGCTCCTACTCGTACCCAACTTCAGGGTATGTCACTAGGAACAAGTGAGGGATTCAAAGAATATGCACAAAAATGGAGGGATTTGGCTGGCAGGGTGCAGCCTCCTTTAACCGATCGTGAGCTCGTTGATATGTTTCTTGGGACCCTATCTGGGCCATTTTTCAATCATTTAATTGGTAACTCTTCCGCGGGGTTTACTGATTTGATCTTAACGGGCGAAAGAATCGAGGCCGGCATCAAGTCAGGAAAGATTCAGAAGGGTGTCGCTGCAAGTGTTGAGAAGAAGCCGTTTAAGAAGGAGACAGCTATGGTATATTCTCAAAGAAGAGCAGGGAAGGTGGAGCGTCGGCCGACTGTGGGGGCCGTAATGATTCAAAACACTCCGAGTGAGCAGCCTCGCTACAACCAATCCAGACCAAATCAGCAACGGGTGGAAAGGCCACAACGGCAGTTCACCCGTATTAATATGACTCCAGCGCAGGTGCTTCCCCATCTGTTGAAATTGAATCTTGCCACTATCAAGGAGGCGCCAAAGAATGTAAATACATCCTCTCCGCATTATCATGCCAATGCTAAATGCGCTTATCATTCAGACAGTGTCGGACACGACACCAATGATTGTTGGGCACTCAAGCATAAGATCCAGGACCTGATAGAGGCTAAGGAGGTAGAGTTTGACGCTCCAGAAAAACCCAATGTGATATCTGCACCTATGCTGAAGCACGGTCGGAATGTCAATGCCATTGAAGAGGATCTGTATGTTGCTGACGTTAGTGATCTGACTACTCCACTGTTAACCATTAAGTTGAATTTGTTAAGGGCCGGGATCTTCCCGGGATGTAAAGAAGACTGCTACTGTTGCCACTCTCTGCCGTTTGATTGTCCGCTATTGAAGAAAGGCATCCAAGGCCTTATGGATAGCCGACAAATTTTGTTCGAAAAAGTTCCTGCTGTTCCAGTTCATGTTGAAAATGTCTCAATCATAACCATTCACGCCAATCTTTCCAAGGCCGTCAAAAAGCCAGTTAAGATTACACCAGCTGCAAAGTCTATACCTTTGAAGATAACAATGCCGGGGCCTGTTCCCTTTGTTTCTGAGAAGTCGATACCTTGGAACTATGGTGGTGACATCTATTACCATGGTATCAAGCAAATCGAGGTAATTGAAGAGAATTCAGATGATGAAGAAGCCAGCATTAGTAACATTGCGGGCACCAGCAAAATCACCAGGAGCGGGAGAATATTTTCTCCAGAGATTGCTCCTCCAAGAGCAGTCTTTGGACCCCCACCAGCTAAAAAGGTCCTCCCTGCACCAGTAAAACTCTCCGCTAGAACTCCTTTGATTGAAGAAATTTTCGTTCCTAGTGCTGTCTCTCCTACCATTGCCGATAAAGGAAAGGGAATACAAGAAGAGCCCGTCAGGACGAGGGCTCAACCTTTGGTGATTCCAGAAGCCTCCAAGAAAGAAATGGACGAGATTTTAAGGATAATCAAGAGAAGTGATTACGATGTGGTGGAACAGTTGGGGCAAACCCCCTCCAAGATCTCCATGTTGTCACTATTGCTTTGCTCAGAAGCGCACGCTCAAGCTTTGATTAAGTTTCTAAAGGCAGCTCATGTGCCCCAGGAAACCTCTGCAGATCAATTTCAACATTGCGTGGCTAGTCTGACTGCAGACAATGGATTAGGTTTTTCTGATGCCGACCTGACCCCTAAAGGCCGAAACCACAATGATGCGTTGCATATTTCAATCGAGTGTCGCGGAACCACCCTTGCACATGTTTTGGTTGATACCGGTTCATCGCTGAATGTTTTGCCTAAGAAGGCCTTGGACCGGCTAGATTGCGAAGGTTTGAAATTGAAGCCGAGTGATATTGTCGTCAGAGCTTTCGATGGGTCGAAAAGAATGGTCCATGGAGAAGTTGAAATTCCTGTCAAGATAGGTACTGAGGTGTTTAAATCCACTTTCTATGTAATGGACATCCGTCCATCATACTCCTGCCTGCTGGGTAGACCTTGGATACATCACGCTGGGGCAGTCACCTCCTCTTTGCACCAGATGCTGAAATATCCTGTAAAGGGAAAGATCATTACGGTCCACGGCGAAGAAGAGTATATGATTAGCCATTTAAATTCTTTCCGATATGTGGAGGTTGAAGGGGAGTTCATTGAGACACCGTTTCAACATTTCGAAGAAGTGCTTCCTGAGATAGCAATGGCGAAATTGGCAGCTGAGACACCGAGACAGATGGCCAGGATGGCATCTCTGGAGGATGCAAGGGCTGCAGTTAAAGAAGGGAAGAATTCAGCGTGGGGGCAGTTACCCGATTTTCCGCATAAGGTTGATAAGCTTGGATTAGGTTTCACCACCGCTGGCCAGAAAGCTATGCGCCGGTCAAAGATTGAGAGAGCGCCAGTCAAAATTTCTCCTTACCGAATCAACGCCCTGGAAGATGGAGACAAAGAAAGCAACTTTGAAGAATGGATTCATCCAACTGTCAGAGGAGGGTTGAGCAATTGGGAGGCTAAGGACTTTGTCCCCATTACTTTTATTCCTCAGTAATTTATCTATCAAACATTTCCTATTTGGTCTGTAATATTTTTACTTTCAAACAATCCGTACACTATCTTTTCGCCTCCTGCCTTACCCGGGGCATGTAGGTCCACTTGTAAGGGTTTTGACTATTTTTCATATTCATATGCCATGTTTAATGATTCATTGGACGTTTTTCATCTGATAAACTGCTTGTGTTCATTTTCTTTCCTTTTTGCATTTTTTGTTTAAGGATGGCTATCCCTTACACACACCCACACTCACCAATGCAGGTACCCATCCACTCCGGATTCCATGGGTGACTATTCTGCTGTATCTTCCAATAACTCCGAGGACCTGGTCAATCTAGCCGAGTATGAAGATGACGAAGGTTGTGAAGTACCAGGGGAACTAGCCAGACTTCTGCAACAAGAGGAAAGGGCCATCTTACCGCATGAAGAGCCATTGGAAACTGTCAACTTGGGAACCGAGGAGAATCGGAAGGAGGTGCAAGTGGGTGCCAACCTGGAACCAGAAGTTAAGGAACGCTTGGTACAGTTACTGAATGAGTATGTTGAAATCTTTGCTTGGTCCTATGAAGACATGCCAGGTCTAGACACCGACATCGTGGTTCACCGTCTCCCCACAAGAGAAGACTGTCCACCGATCAAGCAAAAAGTTCGCCGAATGAGGCCCGACATGTCTGAAAAAATCAAAGCAGAAGTAATGAAGCAGTTCAATGCTGGCTTTCTGGCTGTTACGTCCTATCCTCAATGGGTCGCTAACATTGTGCCAGTGCCTAAGAAGGATGGCAAAGTCAGAATGTGTGTGGATTACCGGGATTTGAATAGGGCCAGCCCTAAGGATGATTTCCCGCTACCTCATATTGACATCTTGATCGACAATACAGCTCAGCATAAGCTGTTTTCCTTCATGGACAGATTCTCGGGCTACAATCAAATCAAGATGGCTCCCGAGGATATGGAGAAAACAACTTTTGTCACACAATGGGGAACTTTCTGTTACAAAGTGATGCCGTTCGGGCTGAAGAACGCAGGGGCAACTTATCAACGCGCCATGGTAGCTCTATTTCATGACATGATACATCATGAGATTGAAGTTTACGTAGACGATATGATAGCTCGGTCACAAACAGAAGAAGAGCACCTTGAACATCTGGAAAAGCTGTTTGCCAGATTGAAAGAATACAAGTTAAGGCTGAATCCAAGCAAATGCACTTTTGGAGTTAGGTCCGGTAAACTCCTGGGATTCATTGTAAGCAATAAAGGCATTGAAGTCGATCCGGCAAAAGTAAAAGCAATACAAGAGATGCCTGCTCCCCGTACTGAAAAGGAAGTTAGAGGTTTCTTGGGGCGCATAAACTATATTGCCAGATTCATTTCGCATCTGACTTCTACCTGTGAGCCAATTTTCAAACTCTTGAAAAAAGATCAGGTAGTTGAATGGAACGACGACTGCCAAGCTGCTTTTGATAGAATCAAGGAGTATTTGCTAGAACCTCCTATTCTGATGCCACCCGTCGAAGGAAGACCATTGATCATGTATTTGACCGTCTTGGATAACTCAATGGGGTGTGTTTTGGGCCAGCATGACGAGTCTGGTCGAAAAGAGCATGCTATTTATTACCTTAGCAAAAAGTTTACCGACTGTGAGACTCGCTACTCACTGCTCGAGAAAACTTGCTGCGCTTTGGTATGGGCTGCTCGCCGACTAAGACAGTATATGCTGACCCATACTACCTTGTTGATATCCAAAATGGACCCTATCAAATATATCTTCGAAAAGCCCGCTTTATCTGGAAGGATAGCCAGATGGCAAATGATCTTGACCGAGTATGACATCCAGTACACCACCCAAAAAGCTATAAAAGGGAGTGTATTAGCTGACCATCTGGCTCATCAGGCTATCGAAGACTATCAACCCATGAGATTTGAATTCCCAGACGAGGACATCATGAATTTGGACAACATTAAAGGTGACGGACCGTATGACGGACCCGAAAAGGGATCCCGATGGACCCTGTACTTTGATGGCGCTTCAAATGCACTCGGAAACGGCATTGGCGCAGTACTCATTTCTCCGGAAGGATGCCACACTCCTTTCACGGCCCGACTTTGCTTCAGCTGCACAAACAATATGGCTGAGTATGAAGCCTGCATCTTTGGTCTCAAGGCTGCTATAGACTTGGGGATCAAATCTTTGATCGTATTTGGGGACTCGGCTTTGGTCATCAGCCAGATCAAAGGAGATTGGGATACCAAGCATCCTAATCTTATCCCATACAAAGAACATGTCCTGACATTGTTGCCGCATTTCGAGCGAATTACCTTCGAGCATTTCCCGCGAGAAGAGAATCAGCTAGCTGATGCTCTGGCCACAATGTCCTCCATGTTTAAACTCAACTGGGATAACGAGGCTCCCCAAATCACCATCAAGCGAATGGATGAACCGGCACATTGCCACGAGATTAATACCGAAGAAGTAATGGAACAACCTTGGTTCCATGAAATCAAAAGGTATCTCGAGACTAAAGATTATCCTGAGGGAGCTTCCGTGAATGACAAGAAGTTCTTAAGGAAATTCGCTGCTAAGTTCTTCCTGAGCAACGACATCCTTTACAAGCGAAGCCATGATTGTGTATTACTCTGGTGTGTGGATAAAGCTGAAGCAGAGTTGATTATGACCGATATACACAGCGGACCATTTGGCACTCACTTGAGCGGGCATACAATGGCTAAGAAGATCCTAAGGGCAGGCTATTACTGGTCTACCATGGAGGCTGATTGCCATCAACATTCCCGTACTTGCCACAAGTGTCAAGTCTATGCTGACAAAGTTCATACTCCTCCGGTTCCCCTCAACGTCCTAACTGCTCCATGGCCCTTTGCAATGTGGGGCATTGATATGATTGGAGAGATCAAGCCCACGGCTTCCAACGGACATCGCTTCATCCTGGTTGCCATTGACTACTTCACTAAATGGGTCGAAGCAGCTTCCTTCGCCTCTGTCACCAAAAATGTGGTTGCCCGCTTTATCAAACATAATCTCATATGTCGGTATGGTGTTCCCGACAGGATCATCACAGACAACGGTACAAATCTGAATAATACAATGATCACTGAATTATGCGAACAGTTCAAGATTTATCATCACAATTCATCTCCCTATCAGCCGAAGATGAACGGTGTTGTTGAAGCTGCGAACAAAAACATTAAAAAGATTATTCAGAAAATGACAGTCACTTACAAAGACTGGCATGAGATGTTGCCGTTTGCGCTGCATGGATACCGTACGACGATACGTACTTCAACTGGGGCAACCCCATTTTCTTTGGTTTATAGCATGGAAGCTGTTTTGCCTATGGAAGTTCAGATCCCGTCTCTAAGGATTATGAAGGATGCAGGTTTGAATGAGGATGATTGGATGCAGACCCGACTTGATCAACTCAATCTGATCGGCGAAAAACGACTTGCGGCTATATGTCATGGTCAGACGTATCAAAAACGGATGATCAAGACCTTCAATAAGAAAGTCAGACGTCAAGTGTATCAAGTCGGAAATCTAGTAGTCAAGCGGATTATCTTGCCACAAAGTAATCCCAGGGGCAAATGGACTCCTACATATGAAGGACCATTTGTGATCAAAAGCATATTTTCTGGTGGTGCGATGATTCTGACCACCATGGACGGCGACGATTTGCCGCACCCTGCGAACGCAGACATAGTCAAAAGATACTATGCATAAAATAACCCGACAAGTCGAAAGGGCGGCTTGGGCAAAAAAAGGGGTATCCCGGTGAACCGAAAACCCGAAAGGGCGGTTCAGGCAAAAATTAGGGATAAAAACAAAAAAATCTGTACACCCGGCAAGTCGAAAACCCGAAAGGGCGGCTTGGGCAAAAAGGGGTTTCCCGGTGGATCGAAAACCCGAAAGGGCGATTCAGGCAAAAGTTAGGGAATTAAAGCGTATGACTATGTCTCGTCAGATCACTTCAAAGACAGTCTCTTCATCAACCGGTTCCAGGTTTCTGATCAATCCAGCCATCGTCAAACGAAGCATTGAATGGACAGATGTTCGGAGTTGTGAAAGCTACAGCAAAATGGAATCCCATGGAATTATTTCACATAGCCATCTTTGTTTTGTATAAATTTTTCAAATATTTACGACAAGATCCTCTTACTAGGATGATTGTCTCCTTTGTACAAATATACCCAAAGAAAATCAATACAAATACTCTTCCCAAAATTTGTGTCATTTCCCTTTTTTCTTTTTCTCTTGCACTATTTGTTTTATTTTGAGAAACGTCCAATGTTTTGTTAAATAGGCATATGCATTTGAAACATGATCACTTCCTAATTGAACCTAAGAAAAGGATTACTGATAGGATGAAAATACAAACGGATATTTTGACACCCTTTCAAAGGAAATCCCTCAAGATCTGTAATCCACATCCCTGGCAAACCCTAAGGTCTATCTCCAGCAGACCCTCGAAGCTTATCCCCAGTAAGGTTCTGAAAGGTATTCCCCGCAGAGTACGGACGTCCCTTCCGAGTTTTATTCAAAGTTATTCCTCACAAAGGCTTATAACTGGGTTATCCTCAGCTAACCACCAGGGGAGATCGCGCTCGCCAAAATTCTTCCCATCCCCAGCGGAGTTCCTCAAAATTCCCCAGCGGAGTTCCTCAAAATTCCCCCAACAATAACTTATCAATACTATCCCCGGAGGAGTTTATCTTTGCAAATCCCCAGCCAGAGAATCTTCCGGAAATCATTTTCCCTCAGAGTTTAAGCCTCAGTATCCCCAGCAGATCAAAAGCTTCAAATGGACAACCCCCAGCGGAGTCAGACTTTCAAACCTTCTCCCCACAGAGTTTTTAGGAAGAAAAATCTTGAGTTCCCCAGTGAAATCTCCAGAGATACTTCTCTCCAAGCTGAAGATTCTGAATCTGGCCTCCCCAGCATTAAGTCCACTAGTTTGGTACTCCCCAGTAGAAGACTTCAGGAATTCCCCAGAAGATTGGTATACAACCCAAGCTCCAGGTTCCCCAGTAATGACCCAGAACTTATTTTCCCCGGCAGCAGTCAGGATACTTCTATCTTCCGCTGTCCCAGATTCATCTATCATATGCAAGACAGCTCTCCAGCTTACATGCACATCCATTTACATTCATAACACCATAATATACATTGTATCATGCATCATAGCATTGCATCCAACTAACTCTTTGCCTTTTTCAGGTAAGATCAGTCGACAGACTAAAATCATTCAAATCTCAAGATTTCTGAAAACAGTTCACGGGTTCTCCAAGTAAACGGATGTTAACCTATCACTTGTTCAGATTCTTCTCAAGACTTCTGAAAACAGTTCATGGATTCTTCCCAAGTAACGGATGTTAATCTATCAACTTGTTCAGATGCAACTTCTTAAAGACAGCTTACGGAAGCTTCCCAACAACGGATGCTGCTCTATTGCTGATTCAATCTCAAGATTTCTGAAAACAGTTCACGGGTTCTCCAAGTAAACGGATGTTAACCTATCACTTGTTCAGATTCTTCTCAAGACTTCTGAAAACAGTTCATGGATTCTTCCCAAGTAACGGATGTTAATCTATCAACTTGTTCAGATGCAACTTCTTAAAGACAGCTTACGGAAGCTTCCCAACAACGGATGTTGCTCTATTGCTGATTCAATCTCAAGATTACTGAAAACAGTTCACGGGTTCTCCAAGTAAGCGGATGTTAACCTATCACTTGTTCAGATTCTTCTCAAGACTTCTGAAAACAGTTCACGGGTTCTCCAAGTAAACGGATGTTAACCTGTCACTTGTTCAGTTTCTCCTTCCAGACTTCTGAAAACAGTTCATGGATTCTTCCCAAGTAACGGATGTTAATCTATCAACTTGTTTAGATGCGAATTCCTGAAAACAACTTGCAGGTTCCTCCCAACAACGGATGTCAACCTACGGCTTGTTCAGACCCCCAATTCAGAAATGGTCCAAAGCTTGGACACTTTCCTAATATTCCCTTCCAGATGGCATCTTTAAGCCCATCCCCGACAAGTTGTTGTCACTCTCTCGGATGGCATCTTTAAGCCCATCTCCAAATGGCATCGTTAAGCCCATCTCCAAATGGCATCTCTAAGCCCATTCCTGCATCCAGTGCTTTGATGAGTGCAAATTTCTGGGCACTCTAGTGTCCAATCTCCTTTTACCCTTGAGTCACGAAAGGCAAGCTTGCCAATCTAACTCTTCAGGTCCAAGAAGATTGAACAGGGGCAACTGTTGTACCCCAAAATTTGCCCTCCCATTTCTCATTGATTTCTCCTCACACAGCTCTTGAAGCTCAAGATCCAGTTAGGGTTTCATCTGCTCAAGACTCCTCCTTGCACTACTAACCCCAAATTAGGGTTTGTGTTTGCACAAAGATGTTTTGACCTAAAGTGCCCAAGATGACTTTCTTGCTTCATATTGACCTCCTAAGTTTATCCATACCAAGTTTCAAGTCTTGATTCCAAGTTTTGCCCAGTCAATTGGACAGTTGACCTAGAAATCAACTGTATTGGGGAAAAAGTCAATTGTGGCCAATTGAAAGTCAAATCTCATGAAACTTGATCCACATCAACATTATGAACTCATATGAACCATTTGATCAAGTTTGGATCACAATTCCACAAGAAATTTGATCAGATCACTAAAAGGGTAAAATGGTCATTTTTAGGGTTTTGACTGTACAGAGGCAATTTTTGACTGTTTGACCTAGCCAATGGCAAACCAAGCTCACATATGGACTCAAGGACCCCATGGAATTATCTTGACATGCCCAACAAGTTCAAAAGATCCCAAGTACACAAGATTGACAGTTGAATTTCCCAGTCAATTGACTAGTTTTGACTGTATACTGAAAAGTCAAACTTTGACTTTTTGGTCAAAATCAAGAGTCAAGATTCATTTTTCATCAAAACATGCCAAATCATGAAACTTGTTCACCAAGAAATCACAAATTGCAAATTAGGGTTAGAAAATGGAATTTTTCATAACTTAGAATTTTTCTAAGTTATGAAAAACCCTAATTTTTTCCAACTTTGCCCCACCTTTTCACCAAGATCCATTTGGATTCAAACAAAAGTCAAAACATGAAAGTTGTAGCTTGTTGCATAATCTACAACTTTGATTCACAAAGTTTTCTCATTTGAAGCTTGTATCTCAAGTTACAATTTTTTGAATAAGGGCACTAAACCATTTTTAACTTAGTAGAATTTTAACCTATTTTGACAAGGTTTTCTACCCCACTTCAAGGCCATTTTTCATACCCTTCCACTTGGAATTTCAATTTTCATTTCAAAGATGGATTGTAGTACACATTCCAAGCTTTCCAAAATGTCCAAGAACTTCTCAAACAACCTCATGGTTAGAGAGAATCGAATTTCACAATATAGCAAAAAACCACTTTGTTCATGACCAAGTTCCATGTCCATAACTTTGCAAATTTGAACTCAGCATGCTTTAGGCTAGATTACAGGTCCTTAAACCAAGTTACACTCCATAATTTAATGCTTGTTCATTGTGCCAAAGTGTTGTTCCATGAGTTCAAGCATTGTACACAAGATTGATCCATTTTTAGATAAAGTGAACTTTCCATTTTTGCAAAAGCTTGCTTTGTGTCAATTGGTAAATCAAAGAAGTACATTGCAAATCTGAATGGCACAAGATTATGGACAAATTGCTCTGATCAAGAGAAGATTATTCAGCCCATTAAGAGGCCCCCTACATGCCTAGAACATCAAGTGGCATTTTGTTGCTTAAGAAAGAAGAAAGTCCCATTTTTTGTAACAACTCTCATACCAGCATTAGCACACAAGAACAAACTTACCAAACACACTCAAGACAACAGAACCAAGCTGTGACACGAGCCATTTGCCTCAAAAACACCCTCCATCTCAGAATCATCCTCAAACTGCAAAAACAGGGTTGCCTCTACAGTTTGAGTGCAAACTCCCATTTCCCTCGAGCATTCTTATCAAAATCAATTCATACACATTCCCTAGCATGTATGCAAGCTAACCATGACCTAAAACCTGACCTGTAATCCCTCTAACAGTTTCCACCATTTTCATTTTTTCCTTTTGCAGTTGAAGTTCCATAGCTTGATTCAGAAGCTTTCAAGACAAAGTAAACATTGGAATAGCATCCCTGGACCTCAAGGAAGCTTTTCCAATCATCACCTTGCACTGAAAGTTCCTCATTCTCCAGATAGAAGTTCAACTGAATAGATAAAATTTTGAACTCGTATCTCTCTTATTATGCATGTTTAGTCTTAAGTTTGTGAAGAAACAAGGTTCTACTCATAGCCCTGAGCATGTCCATATCTTTACATTTCATTTCTTTTGCCTGAGTTGAGAGAATTTAAGCTTTGAAAATGGCAGAAAACTTAGGTTAAGATTTGGGATCACTAAAATTCTCTCTCATTTTTTAGAGTTAGGAGATGTTTTTTATATATTTGGAATCGTGGATTCATGCTTAACATCTTTTGTGTTGGAAGTTTGTTCAAAAAATCAAAGGATCAGGAGTTAGGAACTTGAGAAGCAGGCGCGCGTTTTTTTGAAATTGGTTGTATGAAGGTTGAAGATAACAGCTTCCTGGGCTGGGCTTGTTGTTATTTCTTTTTGCACCCTGGTTTTGCTATTACACCCCCCAAGCCCATTTGTCTTATTTTTAATCCTTTTTGACTTTTTCTTTTTTTGTTTGACTTGTTTATTTTTTCTCAGCATATTAAAATTTTGAAAATAATTTTCTCATCATTTTTTTATTTTATTTGGTATTTATTTGATTTTCTTTTGATTTATACATATATGTATATATATTATTATTTAGGATAAATGGAAAAATAGTGTAAATACATTCTCATTTTCATTTTTATTTTATATTACCCTCTGAAAATATTTCATACAAAAAATACTATTTTCTAAAAAATATTAAATATTATTATTATTATTTATCCATGATACATATTTAAAATAATGTATATAAATACATATTTATTAATATACTTAGAATAAAATATCAAATAATGTACATATTTTATTTTTTAATATTTAATACTAAAAAAGGCCTTTTTTATAAATATACCATATTTTATTTTATTTTTGTATGTAAATAATAAATATTATGTGAATTAATTAATTAATATACATTTTGATTAAAATTAGGGTTTTTGCCCTAAATATGAAAATACTCAAAAACAATACCTTTTTATTTTCTTATTTTATTTTACATAAACAACATTTTTTCATACATATAAAAACTTTCTTTTTGCATTTTGCATATTTATTTAATTTCTATTTAATTATGCAATTTATTTACCTTGCAAATATTCAAAAATGATGTAATAGTTTAGATTTAAATTCTTGTCTAAATATTCCCCATTTGTAAATTTGTACCCCCCTCCCTATATTACTATGTTGTAATAGCGTAGGAATTTAAAATTCGCACTTTATACGCTTTCTAAATTATGCCATGATAGAATTAGGGTTTGCACGCAAAAAACGATAAAAAATAGTTTGACCTAATACAAGATAAATGAGCATGAAAATAAACAACACATCTCACACTAGCACCCCTAGGGTACTCCACTTTGTTGCCTTCAAATAAATGGGCCATGTTGTATGTTGAATTTCTTTGGGCAAAGCAAACAAATTGAATGATCATAGTCCCTCGATAAAACTTTTCAAAACAAAAACAAATGATCAAGTCCCTTAAAGAAAATTGCCCAAAGACATTTAACGCCGTTGCAATTATGGTCCAAACGATGACCCGCGCCTGTCCCTTTCATCTCCTAAGACAAGATTGTCCACCAAATGCAATGGTGGAACAAAATTGTCAAAAGGTTTAAAAACATAACAAAAATCTTTGAGAAAACTTTAGGGTAGATAAACTCTTAAGTACTTGTCAATTTGCAAAGAAAACACTTGCCTAATTTCCAAACCCACTTCACAAACACTTTCAAAAATCAACTTTTCAAACCCTTGAAACATCTTTTTAAAAGATAAAACACCTTTTGTAAAAGATTCGAGTAAAGAATTGTTACAAGGTTAGCCTAGCACAAGGCATCTTTTCAAAACATTTTCAAAGCCACACACAAAGCACCATTTCAAACAATTGAAAACTAAGGCAAGTTGATCTAAGCAAGTACCTAAGAGCCCATGGATAACCATGGATAGAAGGGGTGCTAATACCTTCCCCTTCTATAATCTACTCCCCGAACCCAAGAAAAATCTCAAAGGTTTTTGCTGTGCTTTTTAAACCTTTCCTTAGGATAAAATAAAAAGTCGGTGGCGACTCTTGCTCAACCGAAACATTTGCGAAAACAAACGCAAAACACAAGTCAGTTCTCCCACCGTATCACAGCATCCATATCTGGAGCATTTCTAAGCTATCTCTGAAAGGAAATCTGAAATAAGTATCAGAACATCGCCATGCCTGGGTCACATCTGAACCATATCTAGAAAGAATCTCTGAATAAACAATAGAATAGCATCCGTGGTTGGAGCATCTCTAAGTTATCTCTGAAAAGAAACCCTGAATAAGCAACAGAATAGTGTCCATCTGGAGCATATCTGAACTATTTCTGAACAAGTAACTCTGAACAAGCAACAGAATAGCGTCCATCTGGAGCATATCTGAACTATTTCTGAACAAGTAACTCTGAACAAGCAACAGAATATCGTCTATCTCTGGAGCATTTCTAGCTATCTCTTTAATCTCTTTAATGTAGATATGCCCTGGCTAGATACAGGTATCGAATCTATAATCAATCGCTCACAGATATTCCCTGGCTAGATGTAGGTATCGAATCTGGAATTGCAACAGTTGATAGTAATCGTCTTTGGATTGACCTTTTTCCTGAAAAAGGCAAAACATCAGTTGTGCAATGCATGATGTCATGATGTTCTCAGGGAGAAATGAGATTGTGTGATATGATGCGTATGTGCATGCATTGTGTATGTAAGCAAGATGTATGAAAAGTGATATGTTTATGAATGTATTTTCGTCTAGGAAAATAAATCCTTGACGAATGCCGGGAAATTGAATCCTGGGCTGATGTTGGGGAGTGAAGTTCTTGGTTTCCACTGGGGGTGATGGTTGCAAGAATAAACCGATAGGAGAAGATGACTCCGTTGGGGAATAAACTTAGAGAAGAGATTACTCTGCGGGGAATACTCTGTGGGGAAGGGATACTTCGCTGAGAATTTGATGATAACTCCGCTGAGGGATACCGTTGATAAGCTTTGTTGAGGGAATTGATGAACTCCGCTGGGGGGTAGGAAGAAACTTCGCCGAGGACGATCTTTCCGTGGTCATTAGCTGAGGATAACCCAGTTATAAGCCCTGGTGGGGAATAACCTTTGGATAAAGCCGGGGAGACGCGCTCGTGCTCTGCAGGGGATAAGCTTCTAGAATCTACTGGGGATAAGCTTCCTACTGGGGTGTCTGGTATTCCGTCGGGGAACAATCTTATCTTAAGACTGCCAGGGATGCTTGCTTAGGAACATCTGTATACTCCACTGGGGAATATTGAGATTTTCTGGGGATACCCAACTTCCTTAAGGCTGACAGTAGACTAACTCTGCTTGGGGGAGAGTGTTGCTGACTTGCTTGGGATACTGTGCCTTGTTAGGGTTGATTGGAGACCAACTGCTTGGGGGAGAATTATTGAATCTTGTCTTACTCTGGGAGTGAAGGTATCTTGCGCCTGGAGGACAGAGCAGTTTGTACAATTAGACGATTCTTATTGTTCCAGTTTCTGCGGGAGAAGAAGGCCTATGAGGTGCTTGATGACTGCCGATTTGACAGATCTTCTTCTGGTAGGCAAGTGACGAGAAGACAGGACATAGTCGTACGCTTTGATCCCTAACTTTTGCCTGGACCGCCCTTTCGGGTTTTCAGTCCAACGGGATACCCATTTTTGCCCAAGCCGCCTTTTCAGGTTTTCGACTTGCCGGGTGTACAGATTTTTTTCATTTCATCCCTTATTTTGCCCGAACCCTTTTGGTTCGCCGGAAAGCCCTTATTTTTGCCTAGGTACGTTAACCTAGCGGGTCTTTGATTATGCGCAGTATTTTTTTGACTATGTCCGTGCTCTTAGGATGTAGGGAGGTGCCCCTGTCAGTAGTGTTGCGTTTCCCTACTACCAGAAGATCTTCGTTTGATCGTCCAATGCTCCAAGTGATCCAGATGGAGATTTGCCCCAAGTTGGTTGGCCTTTTGAGAGATTCTCCGACTCTTGACTTAACTGCCCCAGATGATAGACCATGATCATGTCTGCCCCTTGGTTGGAAGTACTTTTGTTCACTTAGATATTCGTCGTGCGAATTTCTCTGCTGTTCGAACAAATAGTCATATGCAAACAGTGTTATATCAAGAATGCAAAGCTTATGTCTGTCTTGAAGTTTTTGAAAATGCATTTTTTGTTTTTTATAAAAACAAGTGAATTTTTTGTAAACTGTGATGTCAACTCGTTATTTTACCGCAAGCCTTAAGGAATCAGGATACCTTTCGTAACAGTATGCTTTCGAACTAACCCATGCTTCAGCTAGGACTTTTAAAGGTTGTAGCGTGGCCCGGTTCACGGTTTAAGAAACAAAGGATAAAGGCTCAAATTTTTTGTACCCACCCGTTCTTTGTGATGTTCTTCAAACCTAAACTCAGTTGATCGTGCGTCAGACCTTGTTTGAGTCTTTTGCTCTGATATACCAGTGATGGTTCGGATATTGACAATTTATTTTTAATAGGCAGTCATTTCCTTTTGTGTTGAGGGTTTGTAGGACCTCTTTCTTTTTTGATTTCGTTATCCCTATTTTTGCCTGAACTGTTTCTTTTGTGATTACAGTCAGCGGGATGCCCCAGTTTTGTAAGTCTTCTTCATAGGTTTTGACTTATTGGGCTTTAGTTTTTTTTTTGGTAATGACTGCATGTCTTTATGATTATTCAGGACCATCACTGTCTTTTGTTTTGTAAGGACTTCTTTGGTGCCACTCGTTGTGCACCTGGATCAAACTGAGAGAACTACCCTGCCCCAGGTTATGATTAAGGGTTTTAATTTTTTTTGTGAAAGAAAAAAAAACTCCTACTTCTTTGGCTCGAAGGGGTTGACGAGGGATTATCTTCCTTATGACTCCAGTGTTTAGGAATTGAAACAATGCATGTACCTCATCAGCAGGGTCTGTTCAAAAGCATATTGTAAAGATCATGGTATCGTTTTCGTCATCCTCCCTCAAGAGGCTTAGAATTATTAATTGAGAGTTGACATCAAAAAATGAAAGCAGTTTGAATATAGCGAATGCGAATATATTGATTCAAAACAGACATATGCGATGCATTGATAACGTAAAAGAGTTTGACATGAACAAATGTTTGAACAATCAAAGAAAAATACACTTGAACATTCGAATGAACAAAAGCTTCTTAGTTTGCACTAGTCATCTCAGATGGAAGATTCTCAGCAGAAGATTTTCATTTTGCCACCCGACATGAACTCCAACACCCTTCTGCCGATCAAGTCCTGGATCTTGTTCCTCAAGCTCCAACAGTCCTCAGTGTCATGTCCAGGACTGTCAGAATGGTAGGCACACCTTTCATCAGGATTGTACTTCAGGGAGGTTATGTTGAGATTCTTAGGAGGATCTTTTAAAGCAATCAGCTTGACCTCAACAAGCGTTTCAGTATTAGTGAGGATGGCACACCAGTCTCCGAGAAATGTCTTCCAGACGTATTTTGCTTACGCCGATTACCCTGTTGACGCTGGTGAGGTTGATGCTGGGCTTGTGACCCCGAAGCAAACTGAGGAGCTTTTCCCTTGTCTTCTTGCCCCACAGGTGGTTGAATGATGGTTTGCTCTTCAACCTTAGATGTTTTCCCCAGTTGGTTATCCCGAAGCAGTTGGTTGACGAGAACCCTGAGCTCTCCTTGTCTTTGAGATAAGTCTTGGATAAGAGCCATTTTCCCCAACATCTGGGTTCTCATTGTATCCACCTCAGCTTGTAGACGTTTCAGCTGTTCGTCCCTATCGTCTTCAGGACTGTTCCTGACCAAAGTCCCCATGAGGAGTGTTCTCAGCTCTTCCTGCCCCTTGGATAGGTTTAGGAGGATCTCCCCAAACTGAGTCTCCTGAGCATGAAGATCCTGGTTGTCTTGTTGGGAAGCCATTGCTGAAATAAACAGCGGAGAAAGTAAGTGACCTGTAACAAGGGTACCTGTTATGCAATGATGTGTATGTATGCATGCAATGTTTTCAAGGACCTCGCGGGGTAAACAAGAAAAATTGTTAGAACTTGAATTTTGTAGCTTGATTGAAGGAACTTCATTTTGTTGAGAGTCCTTCTTCAAGAGTCAAGGCTCACCATATCGAGTGGGTCATAGCCCCTGACTCAAGTTATCAACCTTGGCTAGGGGAAAATAAATCTCCTTTGCCCCTTGCTAGACATTTGATTCATCATGACCTGCATCACAAACCCTTGAGCTCCTTGAAATGGATTAGTCCTTATGTAGGATGTATGCAATGGTATGATGTTATGCTATGCATGGAGTGATGTAAGTAGGCCCTGTAATGAGTCCCAATTAAGGACTGTAAACAAAACCTGCAAGAAACTCAAGTGTCAGATAACAAGTATGCAAGTAGTCAAGTTTTGAAGGCACACAAGTCACACAAAGAGCCCTTAGAGTTTAGGCCAGCATGACGTTTGGGGTACTACCCTCTTGAAGTTGGTGGGCTCAAACCTGTCCTATCAAAGTAACCGGGTTCTAAGGAGCTCAATATCATTGGATTGTTTTCTGTGTTCATCGTTTCGATTTAGCCACTGAACTGGCGATCAAAATATCCCAAGAAAACAACCCTCAACTGAGTGTAGCATTGAGTATCAACCAACTTCGGACTGCACCAAAGTCAGTTATCTCACTACCCTAAAGAGGCCAGGATGGTTCAATTAAGGTTCCTAAGGTCAGTTGATGCTTCACGACACCATGCGGCGGCCCCGTACTCTCCTTGACTGGACTCAAGGGTTACCGGTACTCACCAAAGTGCCACATCAATGTAGCAGACTGCTTCAACCGTGTCGGTATACCCCGCACAGTTCCCTCACAGCCTTGTTGCTACTTTCTAAGAAGGTATCCCCCAGATCCTGGTTAGGATCTATAAAACTCCCAAGACATGCCCAATAATTTAAAGCACACAAATCAGGCAATTGAAAACATAAGTCTGAGCTATCCTAAGGTACACCTCACTTTAAAGTTTCCCCAACAGAGTCGCCAGTTCTGTGATCGGTGGAAATAGAACTGACTATTTTTTAGTTGGTTTCGCGAAATGTCGCGGTAAGCAAGAGTCGCCACCGTCTTTTATGTTCTCCAACATGGAAAGGACAAAAGCACAGCAAAATTCCTTATTGAGAATGTTTCTCGGTTTGGGAGGTAGATTTATAGAAAGGGAAGGTGTTAGCACCCTTTCTATCCATGGTTATCCATGGGCTCTTAGGTACTTGCTCTTATGTTTTCAAAATGTTTGCTTTAAAATGTGAGTGGGTTTGAGAAAAAGTTTCTTTAAAAGATTTCTGAATAACTCTTGTATCTGTCCTCAAGAGTGTTTGAAAAATTTGTTTTGAAAGCTTTTGAAAGTGTAAGGTGTGAAAAGTATGTTGTTTGTTTTTGAAAAGAGCAAGTATCCATAAGTCATCTACCTACCCTAAGGAATTAAGCTGTGTAAGTGTCCTTTAGGTAGTGTCATCCCACCATTGAGAGGTAGGTAGCACCACCGTTGGGGGTGTTCGGGTCAATTCGAGTTTAGGGACAGTGTGGTCACCGAAGCAACAGTAGGACACCTTAGAAGCTACCCTTATGTCCTAGATCCTTTTTTTAATCCGAGGCAACCGTTTCGAGGCAACTGTTTCGAGGCAACTGGATCATGGACATAAGGACTTACTAAAACGTCCTATACTTGACGACCACGTTTCGAAGGCAACAAGTGAGGCGTACCCTAGAAGTGGTGTGTGTATTTGTGTGTTGTATTCAGTAATGTTTGTCTTGTTAATTAGTGAGCTACGAGTTGTTTTTATTTACATATATTCTTTCATGCAAGTTAACAGTTAAGGGGTGCGGAAAGTAAATTGCAGAAACGTAAATCCTACGCTATTACAAGGCCGGGTCTATACATCGCCAAAAATTACAAAGACCCGTTTTTTGGTAAATAAGTACGCAAAGTAAATAAAAACAGTAAAAGTCCTAGTTACTATTACATGTCCGGAGCAATTACATAATAATAAACTGTGCGCGAATAAAAATTAAATCGGAAAGTGCTAAGGGTGTTGACCCTTTTAAGAAAAGGAATTGATTTTTTTTGGTCTTTTTTGTAATTAAAATGAAATTAAAGCTAATTAATGACTAATTAATTAATTTAATTAAAAGAAAATATTTTTTTTGTTTTTTATGTTTTTATGAAATAAAAGAAATGAAATAAAATTAAAAGTTAATTTTTACCTAATTCTAGATTTATTTTAATTATTTAAGAAAAGGAATTAAACTTGCCTAATTAAACTATTTTGGTTAATATTTATTTACAAAATAAAATAATAATAATAATAATGATGTAATTCTCTTTTTTTTTTATTTTTTATGAAAATATGTTAATTAAGTTAATTTATTAATAATAATAATAAAAATAAAAAAGGTTAAAAATTAAAATAATAGAAAAACAAAACAAAATGAAAAAGAAAGAAGTAAAACCAAGAGGGGTGTGGGCTGAAATTTGGAGGTGTTGAATTGAGAATTGTGGCCCATTGAAAGCAAACTCGTTTGACTTTTTTGATCACATATGCCCACGCTGACTCCAGAATATGGTGTTCTACGCTTTTGGCCCTTGGATCTGCCTCCAATGACACTTGGCTGCGCTGGGATGTGAGACTTATGATGCACCTCATATTGGAATCTGCACAGGAAAACGTTGAAGAAAATAATATGGAGATTATAGGGGACCTGGGAAGAACTTACAGCGCGGTATGAGCCTCAGGACTTGGCAAAGGTTGCTTTAGCTTCAGGGTGTGGCAAGGAATAGAACCACGTGCTTGTTTTGATCTGAAGATGCTCACAACTATGTTTTAGAACTCTCACTTTTTGAATAATTTTTGGTTTTGCTCTTGGCCGTTTCTGCACACACTCTTTTTCTGAATGAGGTTGGGAAGGCTTGTATATATAGTAATGTAAAGTGTATCAATAAGAATAATGGTCATTAAGCTTATGCAATTATGTTCTTGATTTCCTCCATAACCAACATTGAACCATTTGCCATATTTGTGAAATTTTGAATTTTTATGCCCATAATAGGCCATGCACGAATTTGGAATGTGTTTTAAGGTGTATCAAAGCTAATCATCACAAAATATATCCCTCCATTAATTTCTTTGATTTTTATTTGAATTTTAAAGATTTAAAATGAATTAAATCAAATAAAATTAAATAAAAATGGAAAAATTAATTTTAAATCTTGAAATAAATTGTGGGACACGTGGGAAGCATGGCCAAGCTGAATCAAGTGGAAAAAGTGGGCCCCTTTCGTCAAAAATGAAGTTTCAAGGATAATTGACTTTGGCCATTTCACAAAAATTTCCCAACTTCTCTAATGCATATCTTGCTCAATTTTGAAGCTATGAACATGTTCATGGACATTTTGGAAAGGTCTTGAAGTCCTCTAACCAATGCCTTTTGTCCCATGTCATTTTGATTTACCAATCTCAAGTTATGGTCTTTGACTTAAAGTCCTTTTTTGTTGACTTTTGAAAATGACCTATAATGTTGAAATTGATAACTTTTTGTGAGAGCATTTCTTGGACTTGGAATGTGAAGATGAGTTGTAGGAAATGTCATCCCCTTCAAAATGAGCTTTGGATGGGATTTTTCTGATGAACCATGAAAAAGTTACGCCTTGGTCAAGTTACAGTTGACTTTTCAACTGTCCAAAAATAGAAACTTTTGCATCTTGAGACTTTTTGAGCCATGCTTGTGAAATCATGATCAAGAATTAATCAAATGAGGATTGTGGCTTCAAAATAAGATGTTGACCAAAAATTTTGACTTTTGACTGTCAAATGACCATTTTGCCCCTGCAGTTGACTGTGGAGCAATTAGGATTTTTGACTGTGCAATTTGATGCTGTGAGTCTTGAACCTTGACATATGGATGCTTGACACTGTATATGAGCATGTGGTACTTGATTGAGCCCTTGAAAACTTCAACTTCCTTGCAAGAACCAAAACCCTAGTTTGACTGGCTTAGGAGGATGGTTTGACTGTGTAGCCCTTGAGTAGACTTTGAACCCTTTGAGGCAAAACTTTGAAGATTATGGGAGGGCAAATTTTGGGGTACAACACACACTAGCACCCTTAGGGTTATCCCATTTTGTTGCCTATCGGAAAATAGTCATGTCACTCGAATATGGGCGTTTTAGCAAAAACCATTGATAAAAGATCGTAGTCCCTCGATGATCCTCAATGTTGCCTTTGGTAAACAATCTCGTCCCTAAATGACATTGCTAAAACGTCCCATAGGTTACCTTCTATGACTATTGTGATCGGTGGATCTGGAACTGACTGTTTAACGCTGGTTCGCGAAATGTCGCGGAAGCAAGAGTCGCCACCGTCTTTTATTTTCTCCAAATGGAAAGGACAAAAGCACGGAAAAATTCCTTAAAGAGATTGCTCTCGGTTCGGGAGGTAGGTTATAGAAAGGGAAGGTATTAGCACCCTTTCTATCCATGGTTATCCATGGGCTCTTAGATACTTGCTCAATGTGTTTTCAAAAATTGTTGGTTTGCTTTTCAATGTGGGTTTAAAAAAGTTTCTTTGAAAAATTTCAGTTCGACTCGTACGTCAGAGTGTTTGAAAAGTTTGCTTTGAAAGCTTTTGAAAAGTGTCAGTGTGAAAAGTCTTTTTGAGTTTGTTTTGAGATTAGAGCAAGTATCCTTGAGAACCTACCTACCCTAAGGAATTCGTCTGTGTAAATGTCCTTTAAAGTAGTGCCATCCCACCATTGAGAGGTAGGTAGCACCACCGTTGGAGGTGTTCGGGTCAATTCGATTTTAGGGACATGGTGATCACCAGAGCAATGGGAAGACACCTTAGAAGCTACCCTCATGCCAGGTTCCCGGATCATGAGGACTTACTAAGACGTCCTCTACTCGACGACCACCTTTCGAAAGGCAACAGTGAGGCGTACCCTAGGGGTGGTGTGTGCGAATTGTGTGTCATGTTTCAGTTATTTGTCTTGTCATGTTTGTTGTGATCTACGCTTGATTTTAATTAAGACATTCATTCTTGCATGCTTTTTAACAGTTATAAAGTTTGCGAAAAAGTAAATTCTAGGGCTATTACAAATGGCGCGGGTCCACATCGCCAAAATTAAACCGGACCCGATTTGACTGAAAAAATAAATAAAGCGAATAAACGTGCGAGAAATAAAATTGTTACAAGGCTTTGGGACATGTACATAATTATAATAAGCGACAAAGTAAAATGCGCGAAATTAATAATTAAAAGTATGGGCGTTGGACCCTTTCATAAGAAATTAAAGTTAATAAGAATTAATTAATTAGAATTAAACGTTTTTGGTATTTTATGTTTTTTGAGATTTAAAAGAAAAAGAATTTATTGAAATTAAAGATAAAATGCTAAACCCTAGTTCTAATATTTTTTAAATTTATTGCGAAAATGTTAAGTTTTAACCTAATTTAAACCTAATTATATTTATGTGCATTTAATTATAAAAATAAATAAATAAATAAATAATATTGTGATAAAAAAAGGAAAATTTAAAAGGTATAAAAATTATCAATTAACCTAATTCTATATTTTTGGATTTTATTAAAAAGGAATTAAAGTTAAAAACCTAATTAAACTAAATAATTTACATATTAATTATTTACAAGAAAATAAATAAAATAAATACTTTTTATGTTTTTATCCTTTTTCTGATTTTTTGTGATGTTTTTATATTTTATGGCAATAATTAATTAAATTAAATAATCAAGAAAATAAAATAATAAATTAAGTAAAACACAAGAAAAATAAAAAGAATGGCAAACCAGGGGGGGTAGCCCCAAATTGGAGGTGTTGATCCAAGAGTATTGGCCCATTAAGCCTGAGGTTCGTTGACCTTTTCAGTTCGTGTGTGATGCGTTGACTGGCGCTTATTGTATTCTTCAATCTGTAACCCTTGATCTGGATGCTTTGGACGCGTGGATGGTGATTTCTGGGCGTGTATGAAGATCTTGCAATGGAAGTGCTGCATAGGAATTCGTATTGAAAAATAGTATGAGATTTACACAGACCTGGGACTCGAACCCAGGTCTTGGACAATGCAAAGGAATCCACCTGCCACTGAAGCACTTGAGTTAATTTTAACATATAATGGTTAATGAATATAATAAAAAGAAAAGAGAGTTAGTGGATGGCTTGGCGCGAATTTTCAAACGCGCCTATCACGTTTTGACACGGAGTCGTCTTCCCCATTTTTCTGAAACAAGACCCTTCAGCCACGGTTTTCTGAGCGTTGCGTTAGGTGAGCTATAAGAAAATAGCGAATAGCTCAGTTCCAAACATAAATTAGGCGCGATAGTTGGGATTTCTTCGTCTCTAGGCGCTGATTGCAATGGTGGTACTGTGATGGTCTAATTTTTCCTTATCGCTAAAGCCCCAATTTTGAAGACCTGTAACCCTAGAATCTCAAACATGGCATAATCTCGTATGGTCAATAAAAACACAATTAAAGGTAATGGTTAGCTTGGAAACTTCAATATAAACAAGAATCAATAAACAAAAATGCACAAAGATGCGTGGATTATGATATATGATTCCAAAAATCTTGAGACACAGTCTGAGTTTATGATACCGATTCAAGGCGTTTTGCTTGTTGTTTATGATTGGCACACGTTCAGGAATGCCTAAGGAAGCTATTGGAAAAGGAATGGAGGCTTGAATCCACCTCTAACCTTGAAATCAGTTTTGTGTTTTTATGGAAAATTTTCAATGTGCAATAGCTTTTTTGGGCGCAGCTTTCAGTCTCATTCTTTTAGGGTTGTGATTCTGATCATATAGTGAGCATATTAGGTCATCAAAATTGAACAAAATCTCATGCCATCATGGTTTTTGCTAATTGATTTTCCAAGATCTTTTTGAATCTTTTTCTCATGTATTTTGTATCAATTAAGCTCCAATCAACCAAATCTTGCCATATTTAATTGTACACGAAATCTTGAGCCTAGAATGTGTACAAAAAGATTTTTTTAGGTCAAGTTTATATTTTCTACATATTTAAATGATTTAAATGAATTAATATTAATATAAATTCAAATAAATAATTAAAAATTGAGAAAATACTTCCCCTTGGGCTTAATGGTCGTGCATAGGCTTGGCATGAAGAAACTTGGAAGAAAAATGGGCCCATTAGCATTTTTGGATCATTTGAACCATTGTTGACTTTTCAAAATTCCCAAAAATTTCCCAACTTCCACAAGGCATAACTTGCTCAATTTTTAAGCTTTTCACATGTTCTTGGACATTTTGGAAAGGTCTTTGAGTCCTCTAACCAATGCCTTTGGTCCCATGTCATTTTGATTTACCAATCTCAAGTTATGGCCTTTGACTTAAAGTCCCTTTTTGTTGACTTTTGAAAATGACCTATAATGTTGAAATTGATAACTTTTTGTGAGAGCATTTCTTGGACTTGAAGTATGAAGATGAATTGTAGGAAATGTCTTTCTCTTCAAAATGAGATTTGGATGGAATTTTTCTGATAATCCATGTGAAAGTTATGCCCTGGTCAATTTCAGTTGACTTTTTCAGCTGTCCAAATATAGCAACTTTTGCATCTCTGATTATTTCTGAGCCAAATTTTGAGAATCATGATCAAGCATTGATCAAATGATGTTTGTGGCTTCAAAATGATATGTTGACCAAAAATTTGAACTTTTGACTGTCAAATGACCATTTTGCCCCTACAGTTGACTGTAGTGCAATCTAGGGTTTTGACTGTGCAATTTTGAGCTGAATGCCTTGAAACTTGATATGAGGATACTTGACCATCTTTGTAAGCATATGAGACTTGATTGGGCCTTTGAAAACTTCATTTTCTTGATCAGGACTCAAACCCTAGTTTTGACTGTATGGGAAGCTGTTGAGCTGCACAACCCTTGGGTAATTTTGTGACTTTGACTTGACAAATCTTGGAGAATATGGGAGGGCAAATTTTGGGGTGCAACAGTTGCCCCTGTTCAATCTTCTTAGACCTGAGGATGCAGATTGGCTGACGTGCCTTTCGTAATCCGAAGGTAAAAGATGATTGGACACTAGAGTGCCCAGAAATTTGCGCTCACATAGTAGTAGTGATGATGGGGGAATGGGCTTATAGATGCCATTTAGAGATTGCTGGATAGGATGATGGGCTTATAGATGCCATCTGGACGTTGATCGCGTAGGAGATTCCTTAGCGAGAACCTGCATACCTGCAAAAGAAAAATGAGTACCTGACACGTTGCAGGAGCTGATTTTAGATGCTTGGTATAGATGTGTCCTGACTGGTTACAGGAGCTGAATTCTGGAGCTTCAAACGCTGATGAATGAACCAGGGATGGTTACTGCCTTAGCATGAATGGTAAGAGGACCTTGGGCGACTTTAACTTCAACAACGCTCGTTGAGAAAAATCTTGGCGGGAATTACCATCTTTGCAATATCGGGAAGAGAACCATAGGCAATTATAATCTGAAAGGAATGATCACCTCACACTCATCGTCGGAGAGGGAAACATCTGAAAAGGAATTGTCACCTCGCACACTGTTGGAGAGTGAAACATCTGAAAAAGGGATTACTACCTCACACACCGTCGGAGAGGGAACCAATAGGAGACTATCACTTCTGCTGAGTCTTTATCAGAAAAATCTGTTGGGAGTCAATTTAGCTGGACTAGAGAAGGCCTTGAAATATGTTTGAGAATGATGTGATGAAGGAATCTGAGACGATTGCTACTCTAAATCTACGATGAAGGAATCTGGGACGATTACTACCTCAGTAGAATGATGAAGGAATCTGGGACGATTACTACCTCAGCAAGATGATGAAGGAATCTGAGACGATTGCTACCTCAGCAAGATGATGAAGGAATCTGAGACGATTGCTACTCCAAATATATGATGAAGGAATCTGGGACGATTACTACCTCAACGGGTGGATGAAGGAATCTGAGACGATTGCTACTCCAAATATATGATGAAGGAATCTGGGACGATTACTACCTCAATGGGACGATGAAGGAATCTGGGACGATTACTACCTCAGCAGGACGATGAGAGAATCTTTGACGATTACTACCTCAACGGGACGATGAAGGAATCTTGAATGACTTCTACCTCAATGGGATCATGAAGGAATCTTGGACGATTACTACCTCAGCAGGATGATGAAGGAATCTGGGACGATTGCTACTCCAAATATATGATGAAGGAATCTGGGACGATTACTACCTCAGCGGGATGATGAAGGAATCTGGGACGATTACTACCTCAGCAGGGTGATGAAGGAATCTGGGACGATTACTACCTCAGCAGGATGATGAAGGAATCTGGGATGATTACTACCTCAACGGGTAAAGACTTTTATCTGTTGATCGTTCTTTCCTGAAAAAGTAACGAATTAGTTGTATGCAACGTCATAATGCATGAATTGCCTGATTTTAAGATGTTCTCAAAAATAAATGAGATTGGGGTGATATGATGCGTCTATGCATGCTATAATGATGTATGTGACGTTTTATGAATGTGTTTTTTCGTCTAGGAAAGTAAACCCTGACGGGTGCCGGGAAGTCGTATCTTGGGCTGATGTTGAAGAATAGATTTTGCTTCCGCTGGGGATGATAACTGCAAGGATACCGGTAGGAGAAGATAACTCCGTTGAGGGATAAACTTGGCAAATGAAGAGTCTGCGGGGAGAAAAGATACTCTAGCGACTATGCTGGGAAGCGGTACTCTGTGGGGATAGAGATGCTTTGCTGAATTGTTGATAACTTGCTGAGGATACCCTTGTTATTGGAAGTGTTGAAGGACTTCGCTGGGGTAAAAAGGTTTCGTTGACGACGCTCTTTCCGTGGCTTTTGGCTGAGGATAACCCAGTTATATCCTGTTAAGGAAATAACTCTTTGAATAAAGTCGGGCGACGCGTTCGTGCTTTGCGAGGATAAGCTTCCAGAATCTACTGGGGATAAGCTTACTGCTTGGGGATATGGACTCCATCTTTCCTGGGGCAACCGGATTGGACTTTTCTGGGGAAGTATTGAACTGCATTGGTTATGTTCTTCAACGGACCCTACCTTGATATCTTAAAGGACAGAGCAATCAGATTGCTTAGACCACCCATTATTGCCCCTGTTTCTGATGTGGGAGCGGATAGTTGTTGGTGGACAAACCTTCTTCTGGTAGACAGATAGCAGGACATAATCGTACGCTTTAATCCCTAACTTTTGCTTGGACCGCCCTTTCGGGTTTTCAGTCCACCGGGATACCCATTTTTGCTCAAGCCGCCTTTTCAGGTTTTCGACTTGCCGGGTGTACAGATTTTCATTTCATCCCTCATTTTGCCCAAACCCTTTTGGTTCGTCGGGAAGCCCTTATTTTTGCCTAGGTGTGTCAACCTAGCGGGTCTTTGACTCTGCGTAGTATCTTTTCGACTATGTCCATGTTTTTAGAATGCAGGGAGGTGCCCCTGGCTGTTTATGTTACCATGTTACCAGAAGATGTTTAATCAGGCAAGATTCATTGTCGGAATGCCCCGAGTGATTCAGGCAGAGATTTGCCCCAAGCTATTCAGACGAAGATTTGCCCCAGTCTATTTTGCCTTTGCGAGATTCTCTGGATCTTGACTTTGCTGCCCCAGATGATGGGCAATAGTCATGCCATGCCCCTTGATTGGAGATACTCTTGTTCATTAGACTTTCGTCGTGCAAATTTTTATGCTGTTCAAACAAAAAGTCATATGCAAACAAAGTTATGTTAAAAACGCAAAGCTTATGTCTGTCTTGAAGATTTTGAAAATGCATTTTTTCATAAAACATGTGAATGTTTGTAAAACGTGATGTCAACTCCGTATTTACCGTAGGCCTTAAGGAATCAGGATACCTTTCGTAACAGTATGCTTTCGGACTGACCCATGCTTCAGCTAGGACTTTTAAGGGTTATAACGTGGCCTGGTTCACGGTTTAAGAAACAAAGGATAAAGGCTCAAAGTATTTGTACCCACCCGCTCTTCGTGATGTTCTCCAAACCTAAACTCAGTTGATCATACATTAGACCTTGTTTGGGTCTTTGCTCTGATTTTTCGGTGATGGTTCAGATATTGATGATTTCTTTTGAATAGGCAGTCATTCCTGTTTTGGTTGAGGGTTTGTGAGACCTCTTTCTTGATTTTGTTATCCCTTTCTTTTTTGCCTGAACTGTTTCCTTTTTTGGAATTACAGTCAGCGGGATGCCCCAGTTTCATAAGTCCCCTTTGTAGGTTTAGACTTTTTGGGCTTTTCATTTATGAATTCGATGATAACTGCCTGTCCTTTTGATTGTTCTGAACCATCATGTCTTTGTTCGTTTTGTAAAGATCTCTTTGGTGCCATTCGTTATGCACTTGGATCAACTGAGAGAACTACCCTGCCCCGGGTTATGATAAAGGGTTTTAAATTTCGAAAATAAAACTCCTACTTCTTTGGCTCAGATGGGTTGACGAGGGATTATCTTCCTTATAACTCCAGTGTTTAGGATTTGAAACAATGCCTGTACCTCATCAGTGGGGTCTGTTCAAAAGCATACTGTAGCGATCATGGTATCGTTTTCGTCATCCTCCCTCAAGAGGCTTAGAATTATTTAAGATCAAGAGTTGACATCAAAAAAAATATGAAACAATTTGCATATAGTGAATGCGAATATATTGATTCAAAATAGACATAAGCGATGCATTAATGGAATAACAATGTTTTAACATGAATAAATGTTTGAACAATCAAAGAAAAATACAACTTGAACATTTGAATGAACAAAGGACATTCTCGATGATTTGGTGTAGGATCAGTGTTCAAACTCGACTTCCTTGGCGTCAATCAAATCCTGGATCTTGTTCTTCAAGGTCCAACAGTCGTCGGTGTCATGTCCAGGACTGCCAGAATGGTAGGCACATCTCACACCCGGGTTGTACTTGGAAGAGGAAGTATCAGGATTTTGAGGAGGATCCTTTAGTGTGATCAGTTTTGCCTTTAGCAATTGTTGTAATGCCTGAGACAAAGACATATTGATGTCAGTATACTTCCTATCTTGATACTTTATCCTACGCCTATTGCTCTTTCTTAGTTGAGCGGGCGTGGGATCAGAGATCTGGATTGCCCCTACATCATGATGACCCTTTTTTCCATGTATAGCATTGGACTCTTTCTTTCCACTGTGGGGCTTTTTCTGAGTATCAGCAGGTGCGGTTTCTTGAATCTTCCCCGACTTGATACCAGCTTCGATTCTCTCCCCAGTCAAGACAAGATCTATAAACCCAGCAGCAGAATTCCCAATTAGGTGGTTGAAGAATGGACCAGACAGGGTCCCCAAGAACATGTCGACGAGCTCGCGGTCAGTCAGCGGTGGTTGTACCCTTCCAGCAAGGTCCCTCCATTTTTGCGCATATTCTTTAAAACCTTCACTTGATCCTAACGACATACCCTGGAGTTGGGTACGCGTAGGGGCAAGGTCGGCATTATACTGATACTACTTGTAGAAAGCAGTAGCCAACTCCTCCCAGTTACGAACCTTGGTCCCATCCAGCTGATAGAACCATTCGAGATGAGTCCCTGAAAGACTCTCCTGGAAGAAGTGGATCCATAAATTCTTGTCCACCGTATATGGCTGAATTTTCCGAACATAGGACCTTAGATGCAGCTTGGGGCAAGACGCCCCGTCATACTTAGAGAAGGATGGTGCTTTGAACTTATGCGGGATAATCACACCGGTTGACAAACCCAGATCTCCGAAATCCAGCCCAGGTACCTGTTGAACCTCCATAGCCTTCAACCTATCCTCCAACTGTTTGTATTTGTCCTCAGCCGGAGGGTATTGTTCGTCGTCGAAATCTGTCTCGTTGTCGGAGACCACTGGACTAGGCACCTCTCTCTCATGGTGACTGCTTTCCCTCACAGATGAGGTTGTCCTCTCAGTTTCAGTCTGCGGTGTATTCCCAGATCTGCGTCTAGGGCTGAACAAGACAGTCCTCTTCTTCTTCTTGTCCTTCTTCAAGAGCAGAGCCTTCAGATCTTGTTGCCCCTGGGTCAGATTCATGATCAGCTCTTGGAACTGGGCGTTCTGAGCCTGGAGATCCTTGATAGTCTGCTCGGCTGATGATTCAGGATTCATGATGATCGGCTGAAATAAACAGCGGACAAGGGTAAGCAACCTGTCAAAGGGATACCTGCAATGCAATGAGATGTATGACATGCATGTAATGTTTTCAAGGACCTCGCGGGGTAAACAGAAAAAATTGTTAGCATTTGGAACCGGTGGCTTGATTGAAAGAACTTCATTTTGTTGAGAGTCCTTCGTCAAGGGTCAAAGGCTCACCATATCCAGTGGGTCATAGCCCCTGACAACCTTGGCTAGAGGAAAATAAATCCTCTTTGCCCCTGGCTAGACAGCTGGTTCATCATGACCTGCATCACAAGCCCTTGAGATCCTTGAAATGGGTTAGGATGTATGCAATGGTATGATGTCATGCTATGCATGGGGTAATGTGAGTAACCCTGTTATGAGTCCCACTCAAGGACTATAAACAACCCTGCAAGAAATTCAGTATACTTTGTTATGAGTCCCCATTAAGGACTGTAAACAAAACCTGCAAGAGATCTAGTATACCCTGTTATGAGTCCCAGTTAAGGACTATAAACAACACCTGCAAGAAATTTGGTAAACCTTGTCATGAGTCCTAGTTAAGGACTATAAACAGGACCTGCAAGTAGTTAGTACACCCTGTTATAAGTCCCAATTAAGGACTATGAACAAAACCTGCAAGAAACCTAAGTAAAACCTGTCATGAGTCCCAATTAGGGACTATAAACAGAACCTGCAAGTGGTTAGTACACCCTGTTATAAGTCCCAATTAAGGACTATGAACAAAACCTGCAAGACATCAAGGGTCAGATAACAAGCATGCAAGTAGTCAAGTACGAAGGCACGCAAGTCACACAAGAGAAGCCCTTAGGGTTTAGGCCAGCATGGGGTCTAGGTATTACCCTCTTGAAGTTGGTGGGTTCAACCTGTCCTATTAGAAGTAACCGGGTTCTAAGGGTCCCAATATCACTGGATTGCTTTCATTGTTCATCGTTTCGATTTAGCCACTGAACTGGCGACCGAAATATTCCAGGAAAGCAACCCTCAATTGAGTGTAGCATCGAGTATCAACCAACCTCGGACTGCACCAAAGTCAGTTATCTCACTACCCTAAAGAGGCCAAGATAGTTCAATTAAGGTTCCTAAGGTCTGTTGATGCTTCATGACACCACGCGGAGGCCCCGTACTCTCCTTGACTGAACTCAAGGGTTACCGGTACACACCAAAGTGCCACATCAACGTAGCAGACTGTTTCAACCATGTCGGTATACCCCGCACAGTTCCCTCACAGTCTTGTTGCTACTTTCTAAGAAGGTATCCCCCAGATCCGGGTTTAGGATCTATAGAACTCCCAAGCAACCCACAATTTAAAGCACACAAAGCAATACAATTGAAAACATAGTTATAAGCTAGCCCTAAGGTACACCTCACTTTAAAGTATGTCCCCAGCAGAGTCGCCAGTTCTGTGATCGGTGGATCTGGAACTGACTGTTTAACGCTGGTTCGCGAAATGTCGCGGAAGCAAGAGTCGCCACCGTCTTTTATTTTCTCCAAATGGAAAGGACAAAAGCACAGAAAAATTCCTTAAAGAGATTGCTCTCGGTTCGGGAGGTAGGTTATAGAAAGGGAAGGTATTAGCACCCTTTCTATCCATGGTTATCCATGGGCTCTTAGATACTTGCTCAATGTGTTTTCAAAAATTGTTGGTTTGCTTTTCAATGTGGGTTTAAAAAAGTTTCTTTGAAAAATTTCAGTTCGACTCGTACGTCAGAGTGTTTGAAAAGTTTGCTTTGAAAGCTTTTGAAAAGTGTCAGTGTGAAAAGTCTTTTTGAGTTTGTTTTGAGATTAGAGCAAGTATCCTTGAGAACCTACCTACCCTAAGGAATTCGTCTGTGTAAATGTCCTTTAAAGTAGTGCCATCCCACCATTGAGAGGTAGGTAGCACCACCGTTGGAGGTGTTCGGGTCAATTCGATTTTAGGGACATGGTGATCACCAGAGCAATGGGAAGACACCTTAGAAGCTACCCTCATGCCAGGTTCCCGGATCATGAGGACTTACTAAGACGTCCTCTACTCGACGACCACCTTTCGAAAGGCAACAGTGAGGCGTACCCTAGGGGTGGTGTATGCGAATTGTGTGTCATGTTTCAGTTATTTGTCTTGTCATGTTTGTTGTGATCTACGCTTGATTTTAATTAAGACATTCATTCTTGCATGCTTTTTAACAGTTATAAAGTTTGCGAAAAAGTAAATTCTAGGGCTATTACAAATGGCGCGGGTCCACATCGCCAAAATTAAACCGGACCCGATTTGACTGAAAAAATAAATAAAGCGAATAAACGTGCGAGAAATAAAATTGTTACAAGGCTTTGGGACATGTACATAATTATAATAAGCGACAAAGTAAAATGCGCGAAATTAATAATTAAAAGTATGGGCGTTGGACCCTTTCATAAGAAATTAAAGTTAATAAGAATTAATTAATTAGAATTACACGTTTTTGGTATTTTATGTTTTTTGAGATTTAAAAGAAAAAGAATTTATTGAAATTAAAGATAAAATGCTAAACCCTAGTTCTAATATTTTTTAAATTTATTGCGAAAATGTTAAGTTTTAACCTAATTTAAACCTAATTATATTTATGTGCATTTAATTATAAAAATAAATAAATAAATAAATAATATTGTGATAAAAAAAGGAAAATTTAAAAGGTATAAAAATTATCAATTAACCTAATTCTATATTTTTGGATTTTATTAAAAAGGAATTAAAGTTAAAAACCTAATTAAACTAAATAATTTACATATTAATTATTTACAAGAAAATAAATAAAATAAATACTTTTTATGTTTTTATCCTTTTTCTGATTTTTTGTGATGTTTTTATATTTTATGGCAATAATTAATTAAATTAAATAATCAAGAAAATAAAATAATAAATTAAGTAAAACACAAGAAAAATAAAAAGAATGGCAAACCAGGGGGGGTAGCCCCAAATTGGAGGTGTTGATCCAAGAGTATTGGCCCATTAAGCCTGAGGTTCGTTGACCTTTTCAGTTCGTGTGTGATGCGTTGACTGGCGCTTATTGTATTCTTCAATCTGTAACCCTTGATCTGGATGCTTTGGACGCGTGGATGGTGATTTCTGGGCGTGCATGAAGATCTTGCAGTGGAAGTGCTGCATAGGAATTCGTATTGAAAAATAGTATGAGATTTACACAGACCTGGGACTCGAACCCAGGTCTTGGACAATGCAAAGGAATCCACCTGCCACTGAAGCACTTGAGTTACTTTTAACATATAATGGTTAATGAATATAATAAAAAGAAAAGAGAGTTAGTGGATGGCTTGGCGCGAATTTTCAAACGCGCCTATCACGTTTTGACACGGAGTCGTCTTCCCCATTTTTCTGAAACAAGACCCTTCAGCCACGGTTTTCTGAGCGTTGCGTTAGGTGAGCTATAAGAAAATAGCGAATAGCTCAGTTCCAAACATAAATTAGGCGCGATAGTTGGGATTTCTTCGTCTCTAGGCGCTGATTGCAATGGTGGTACTGTGATGGTCTAATTTTTCCTTATCGCTAAAGCCCCAATTTTGAAGACCTGTAACCCTAGAATCTCAAACATGGCATAATCTCGTATGGTCAATAAAAACACAATTAAAGGTAATGGTTAGCTTGGAAACTTCAATATGAACAAGAATCAATAAACAAAAATGCACAAAGATGCGTGGATTATGATATATGATTCCAAAAATCTTGAGACACAGTCTGAGTTTATGATACCGATTCAAGGCGTTTTGCTTGTTGTTTATGATTGGCACACTTTCAGGAATGCCTAAGGAAGCTATTGGAAAAGGAATGGAGGCTTGAATCCACCTCTAACCTTGAAATCAGTTTTGTGTTTTTATGGAAAATTTTCAATGTGCAATAGCTTTTTTGGGCGCAGCTTTCAGTCTCATTCTTTTAGGGTTGTGATTCTGATCATATAGTGAGCATATTAGGTCATCAAAATTGAACAAAATCTCATGCCATCATGGTTTTTGCTAATTGATTTTCCAAGATCTTTTTGAATCTTTTTCTCGTGTATTTTGTATCAATTAAGCTCCAATCAACCAAATCTTGCCATATTTAATTGTACACGAAATCTTGAGCCTAGAATGTGTACAAAAAGATTTTTTTAGGTCAAGTTTATATTTTCTACATATTTAAATGATTTAAATGAATTAATATTAATATAAATTCAAATAAATAATTAAAAATTGAGAAAATACTTCCCCTTGGGCTTAATGGTCGTGCATAGGCTTGGCATGAAGAAACTTGGAAGAAAAATGGGCCCATTAGCATTTTTGGATCATTTGAACCATTGTTGACTTTTCAAAATTCCCAAAAATTTCCCAACTTCCACAAGGCATAACTTGCTCAATTGTTAAGCTTTTCACATGTTCTTGGACATTTTGGAAAGGTCTTTGAGTACTCTAACCAATGCCTTTGGTCCCATGTCATTTTGATTTACCAATCTCAAGTTATGGCCTTTGACTTAAAGTCCCTTTTTGTTGACTTTTGAAAATGACCTATAATGTTGAAATTGATAACTTTTTGTGAGAGCATTTCTTGGACTTGAAGTATGAAGATGAATTGTAGGAAATGTCTTTCTCTTCAAAATGAGCTTTGGATGGAATTTTTCTGATAATCCATGTGAAAGTTATGCCCTGGTCAATTTCAGTTGACTTTTTCAGCTGTCCAAATATAGCAACTTTTGCATCTCTGATTATTTCTGAGCCAAATTTTGAGAATCATGATCAAGCATTGATCAAATGATGTTTGTGGCTTCAAAATGATATGTTGACCAAAAATTTGAACTTTTGACTGTCAAATGACCATTTTGCCCCTACAGTTGACTGTAGTGCAATCTAGGGTTTTGACTGTGCAATTTTGAGCTGAATGCCTTGAAACTTGATATGAGGATACTTGACCATCTTTGTAAGCATATGAGACTTGATTGGGCCTTTGAAAACTTCATTTTCTTGATCAGGACTCAAACCCTAGTTTTGACTGTATGGGAAGCTGTTGAGCTGCACAACCCTTGGGTAATTTTGTGACTTTGACTTGACAAATCTTGGAGAATATGGGAGGGCAAATTTTGGGGTGCAACAACTATACAAACATCCTGCGCCCGTCCCTTCACATCCAACGATGGGGCTTCTTACCAAACAATGGTAAGATAATAACATCTAAAGGAGGAGGAAAACAACATCCAAGACCTTTTGAGTAAGTAGATTTGCTCCTAGTTGCTCGCTTGCTCACAACAAAAACATTTTATACACCAACACACTCATTTGAAACATTTTCAAAAGACAAACACTTTGTACGCGTTCTTATAGAAATAAGAGCCATTACAAAGACATCTTTTTCAAAATCACTTTCAAAAAACACATTCCACAAACACCTTTTGAACTATTTTTGAAATAACACTTTGTACGCGTTCTTATAGAAACGAGAACCATTACAAAGACATTTTCAAAATACTTTCAAAAACCACACCACAAGCACATTCAAACAAAAGCAAGTGATCTAGCAAGCAACTAAGAGCTCGTAGATAACTACGGATGAAAAGGGTGTTAATACCTTCCCTTTTCATAATCTACCCCCCGAACTCAAGAAAACATCTCTAAAGGTCTTTCCTGTTCTTTTCAGCCTTTCCTTTTGGACAAAAGAAAAGTCGGGGGTGACTCTTTCTAATTGCACAATTGCGATCAAATGCAAAACAACGAAGTGAGTTCTCCCACCGTGTTACACTTTCGAACTAACCCATGCTTCAATTATGACTTTTGAAGGGTTGCAGCATGGCTTGCTTCACGGTTTAAGAAACAAAGGATAAAGGAGCAAAGTGTATTTATACCCACCCACTTTCGTGATGTTCTTCAGTCCTAAACTCAGTTAATTGTGTGTTCGAACTCCAATTGAGTCTGGAATGACGTCTTGGGGATGGTTCAGATAAGTTAAGTTAGTCGGAAGGCAGTCATTTTTGCAACATTTTTCATGTTGTTGAGGATTTATAGTGACCTCTTTCTTTTGATTTATTATCCATGGTTTTTGTCTGACTGTTCTTGTTTTGAGATAACAGTCAGCGGGATGTCCCAGTTTTTCTTAAGTCTCCTTCGTAGGTTTTGACTTAGTGGGATCTTTTCTTGGGAGATAATGACTGCCTATTCGGTAGGGAACCATCATTGTCTTTTGATTCCGGAGGAATGTTTTTGATGTCACTCGTTGTATTAAGAGATGAGAGTTCGCGATTTGAATGCGCATTTGAATTAATTGAAAGACTACCCTGCCCCAGGTTTTGATTGAAGGTTTCAATTTGTGTAAAAAAGAAAACTTCTACTTCTTTGGCTCGAAGGGGTTGACTATGGATTATCTTCCTTATAACTCCAGTGTTTAGGATTTGAAATAACGCTTGTACATCTTCAACAAGGTCTGTCCAAAAGCATACTATAGGAGATTATGGCATTGTTTTCGTCACCTTCCCTCTAAAGGCTTGTAACTTTTAGCAAGAGTTAAATGTCATAAAGAAAGTAGAAAGCATAGTTTAAATATAGTGAAAACGAATGGATGAATTCAAGACAAACATATGCAATGAATTAATGAAACAAAGTTTGACATTAATAGATAATTGTTTGAATAACAAAGGAGATTACAATTGAAAATTCAAATAAACAGAAAATTTCCTCGCCCGGATTGTAGCTTCAAGTGGATGCCCTTGAGGGGTTATAGAAGAGTTCTAGTTGATCGTCTTGTGTAAATTCCAAAACTCCTTCGTCAATTAGGTCTTGAATCTTGTTCTTCAAAGCCCAAAAATTGTTCGTATCATGCCCAGGACCATCATAATGGTATGCACACCTCTCATTGGGATGGTAACTAGGAGCAGCAATGTTAGGTTTCTGAGGAGGAGCCTTTAATGTAATTAGCTCCGACTTTAACAAGTGTTGTAGCACCTGAGCTAGTGACATGACAATCCTGGTAAATTGCCTCTTAGGTGCGGCCTTCTTGCGTTGTTTCCCTTGTTGTTGTTGGTAAGGTTGTTGTTGGGCCCGTGACGTGGAAGCAATTTGGAAAGGTCCACTCTTCATCGGGGGCTGATCAATGACTCGATCTCTAATTCTAGTTGTTTTCCTCATTTGGTTGCATCTGTCTTGATGAAGCCTGTTGACAAGGGCTACCAGCTCTTCCTGTCCTTGAGCCACATTTTGGATAAGAGCCATCTGGACCACCAATTTTCCCATCATCTGGACTTTTATTGTTGCCATTTCAGTTTGTAGTCGCTCCAACTGGTCATCTTTGTCGTCCCCAGGATTTCTCGTGATCATGCACTTGGTGAGGAGCGCCTTCACCTCTTTTTGTCCCTTGGATAGGTTCAAGAACATCTCTTGAAGTTGAGCATTCTGAATCTGGATGCTCTTGATGGTCTACTCTAGGGCCATCTCTACTGTAATTAAACAGTAGGAAGATAAGGAAACATGTGTGGGAGAAACCTGTCATGATATGATGCATGATTTGTGGATGCATGTTTTCAAGGATCTCGTGAGGTAAACACAAGAAAATGTTAGAAGTTGAACTTTGATCAACAACTTTGATTGGAGAACTTTGTATTGGTGGATGTCCTTCCACGAGAATTAAACTTACCATGTCGAGTGGGTCATAGCCTTTGACTCAAGTTTGTTATACTTTATTTTTGATGGTGTTTTGGTTAGGGGAAAATGAATCATCTTGCCCCTTGATAGACGTCTGGTTCAATGTGACCCTGCAGCAAATGCCCTTGATATCCTTGAAATGGTTAATGAAAATGCTATGGTATGATGTTATGTACAAGTATGCAAAGTAAGCAAGTTTTTACGTATAAATAATCATATACATACAAAGCAGATAAGTCCTTAGGTTTAGGCTTGTATGGAGTTTGTAGGTAAGTACCCTCTGTAAGTTTAGTTGGCTCAACCTGTCCTAGTTAATAGTAACTGGGTTCTAAGGGATCTCAATATCACTGATTTATCTTCTCGGGCATTGTGTCAGCGCAAGCCTCTTTCACGGCGACTGAAATATCCCAAAAATCAAACCTCAATGAGTGTAGTATCGAGTATCTACCAACTTCAGACTGCACCAAAGCCGGTCATATCACTACGTCCTAATGGCCAAGTTGGTCAAGTAAAGGTTCTAAAAGTCATTTAATGCTTTATGACATCACTCAGCGGCCCCGTATTCTCCTTGACTATGTAAGGGCTACCGGTACCCACAAATATATCACACTAACGTAGTTATTGCTCAGACCATGTCGATATACCCCACACAATTTCCACAATGTATTTCTACTTACCTATAAGGTATCCCAAATCTGGGTAGAGGATTTAAGCCCAAGCAAAGAAACAAAGTGTAAAGCATACAAGTCAAACAAAGAAAGCAAGTAAAGGTGATCTAGCCCTAAGGTAACCCCAGTTTTAAGTTTTTCCCTAACAGAGTCACCAGTTCTGTAACACGGTGGGATAACTGACTTGGTTGTTTTGCGTTTGATCACAATTATGCGGATAGCAAGAGTCGCCATCTACTTTTCTTTTGTCCAATAAGGAAAGGCTGAAAAGAACATGAAAGACCTTTAGAGATGTTTTCTTGAGTTTGGGGGGTAGGTTATGAAAATGGAAAGTATTAGCACCCTTTTCATCCGTAGTTATCTACGGGCTCTTATTTTCTTGCTAAATCACTTGCTTTTGTTTGAATGTGTTTGTGGTGTGGGTTTTGAAATTCTTTTGAAAATGTCTTTGTAATGGTTCTCGTTTCTATAAGAACGCGTACAAAGTGTTTGTTTTGAAAATAATTCAAAGAGGTGTTTGTGGAATGTGTTTTTGAAAGTGATTTTGAAAAGTGTCTTTGTAATGGCTCTCGTTTCTATAAGAACGCATACAAAGTGTTATCTTTTGAAAAATGTTTCAAGATGAGTGTGTGGGTGTATAAAATGTTTTTGTTGTGAGCAAGCAAGCAACTAAGAGCGAATCTACCTACTCAAAAGGTCTTAAATGTCCTCCTTTAGATGTTGCTACCTTACCATTGTTTTGGTAAGAAGCCCCATCGTTGGATGTTAAGGGACAGGCGCGGGTCAATCGTACAGTCATAGAAGGAAACTTGTGAGACGCTTTAGCAATTTTTCGTAAGAGAATAGATCGTTTTACCGAAGGCAACATCGAGGGACATCGAGGGACTATGATCTTTTTTTATCGAAGGGTCTTTGCTAAAGTGTCCCATATTCGAGGGACATGAATGTGTTTCCGAGGCAACAAGCGAGGTTACCTTAGAGGTTTGCGTGTGAAAAGTGTGTTCGATTCAAGTTAATTTGTCTTTGATTAGGTTATCTAGTGATTGATTTTAGATCTTGCCATGCACGCCTAATTATTATACAGTATAAGGAAAACAGTAAATTGCGGAAATTAAAATTCTACGCTATTACAGAACTTTCGGGAATGGGGGTAAAAATTTATAAATGGGGATGAATCAATGCGATTAAAAATCCAAATAGGCAAATAATACAACCAAATCAAATCGAGCAATTAATCGAAATTACAACAAATTTACCTAAGTCAAGTATTGATTTGCTTTGACTTAGCGGGCTTTCTTTATTTTTTTTGAATTTTTTTTTTTGCTTTTGCTTTTGAAAATTTGTGACTACCATGCTGATTGTTGTAAGCTTCATCTTCATCACTTCTTCTATCTTGATTGAGGAAGAAGGGTGTCTTGGACTTTATTTTAATTGATTCCTCAATCTTGGGTGATGAACACGGGGAAAATGATGTGCTCGAATATCTGCTTAGGTTGTTTTCTCAATGATGTATCGAGGAAAGAGATATGCTTGAACCTTTGCTTAGATCATGTCAATTCTCTTGGGATTTGAATGCATCGTCGAATTAATTGAAATCTACCCTGCCCTTGGTTAAGATGAAGTTTTTTTTTTAGAAAATAGAAAGAACTCCGACTTCTGGCTCGAGGGGGTTAACTATAGATTATCTCCTTATATCTCCACTGTCTAGGGATTGAAATAATGCCTTATATCGTCAGCTAAGCCTTACTATTAAAAAGCATACGTCAGCAAAATTCGATTATTTTTGTATTTTCATCATTCTCCATCGAAGTTTGTTAATTTAAAAATGGAAAAGAAGAGTGAAATGGAAAGTCGTTGATTATTCGTGGAATGAATCGATTTCAAAAATATGCATGCTTATTTTATTAAAATTACTTGACCAAAGAGTACAAAGTTTATAACAAATAACACTTAGCAAAAAGGAAATTACAATTTGAAATGATAAAGCCTAATTATCCTGGAGATAAGCTTATGTAATGATCCACCAATCAGGGCGAGGGATTTTCTATCATATGTGGACCATCTTCTTCAAAAGTTAATTGATTATTATCAATCAGCTCTTGCACCGCTTCTTTGAATGAATTGCATTCTTCAATTGAATGCCCCGTTAAAACATCATGAAACTCACATTGAACATATGAGTTGTACCAAGGAGGAAATGAAGACTTCATGGGTCTAGTTTGTCTAGGGGTCATTGCTGAATTTTGGACCAGATATGATCATAATTGACTGTATGTCATAGGGATCGGGTCAAACCGACAATTTTCCCCTTTTTGGCTGTTTGGATACCTATGCTGATTTGGGCGTTGATGATGATTGTTTTGATTCTGAGCCTGACGATTCTGACATCGATGTTGAGGTGAAATCTTAATCTGCTGGTTATGTGGTATAGATCATGGATGCTGGTGTTGAAGACCAGAGGATGGTTGTTAGCACTGAGCATCTACTGCACATGAATATTGATGATAAGGCACAAGATACGGGGTTTCGGGATATTGATAACTTTCCCATATCACACTTGTTTCATTTTCTTCCCCCACTTGAAAATATCTAAGGGATTCACTAGTCGAGTCACTCGAGATGCTCTGAATTTTTCCAGTCTTGATGCCATTCTCGATGTGCTCCCTAACTATTACTAGGTTAGAAAAGCGTGATGATATACTGCCCAACATTTTTTCATAATACTGACCTTGTAGAGTACACATGAACATGTCTATTAACTCCTTATCTAATAAAGGAGGTTGTACTCGAGCAGCTAGCTCCCTCCATCTCTATGCGTATTCTTTGAAGGATTCGTTGCTCCTCTGAGATAAATCTCACAGTTGTGTGCAACTTGGAGCCATGTTGGTGTTGTATTGATAATGCCTCTGATATTCTACAGCCAAGTCATTCCATGTAGGAACGTGGTTTCTTTCCAATTGTGTATACCATTCTAATGATACTCCACTAAGGTTGTCTTGAAAACAATGGATAAGCAATTTGTTGTCGCGTGGGTATGCTGCCATCTTCCTAACATACATCTTCAAATGGGTCTTAGAGAAACTAGACCCTTTGTACTTTTCGAAATCTGGCATCTTAAATTTCAGAGGAAATACCACGTATTCAACCAAACATAAGGTAGAAACATCAAAGTCATGAGTGTCCTGTCCTTCTATGGCGCCAAGCCTCTCTTCTAGTATGCGATATCTTTTGGCGTCCTCAAGATTTTGGAATTATTTAGTATTAATGGTCAATTTTTCCCCTTGAGGTTTTGGCGTAGGGAATGCAAATTGATGATACTCAATTGATTCAAGGGATGGAGTATATCCGTCTTGGAAAATGGCGTGTGCTTGCACATCAAGGTTCTCCATGGCAGCTTGTACAGGATGAGGTCGAGCTTGAGTGTCTCCTTGAGGTGTAATGACGTCCTCAGTTGTTGCTTATTGACCTTCTTCCATTGTTGTATCTAATTTTACACTTTCTTCGTAAGTTATCTCGAGTTCGTTCTGAGTATCCGGGAATCACCTTGTCGGGTTATGGTTGAAATTTCTCAGATGGAAGAGATGTGAGTTTTATGCAGATGGATGAAGAATGAAAACGTATGAAAATGCTTGGGTATGAAAAATTCATGAATATGTAATGCGATGTAGATATAGTATGATGGTAGATGTAGGGGTACCCTGTACAGGTTTTATGATGATATCCTACTCTGTCTCAGAAATTGAAGCAGGCGGGGACTCCTTACGGACGAAGATGATAATAGACATATATTTGATGACGTCCTACATTATCTCAGAGATTGAGATAGGAAGAAATTTTTTAGGATTATGGGCTAATGAAAGACAATGAGGAGTCCCTACGGGACATGGATGATGATAAAGACGGAAGCCCTGCGGGCTAGAGATAGTAGTGAATAAAGGGATAACCCTTGCAGATTGTAGTGTGATTTGTGAAAGGTATCCTTATAAGGTAGGTTCTTAGTATTGGCCTATATATATTCTATCCTACCAATAAGGTGGCTTCCTTAAGGGTATCATGAATGACACTAGAGGGAAAGGCACAAGGGACTCCCTTAAGCGGAGTCTCTTTACAGATCGAAACTTCCGTCTCTAGGTCGTGAAAGGTCTTTATCATGAGTTTCTGGTTTAAAGGTCGTACAAAGAGTCATAGGTATCATTCCAAAGTCCTACTTCCCAAGAGGATGTCTCTCGAGAGGTATTCCTTTTGTGGAGTTCCACCGACTCTATGCGAAGTCGTCACATAAACTCATAGGGTTGATGTAACCCCTTGGCTAATAGACGAACCTTCTTTCTAAGGTTTTTGAGAATAATTTTTTTTGCAAAATTATAAATCCCACCACAGATATATAAGTATAATGAATAATTAAAAAAACAAGCAAGAAAATAAATAATTAAACAGGAAAGAATAAAACCCAAAAATAAAGAAAAACCCTAAAACCTAAAGTTAAGGCTTCTAAACCTAGGGTTGAGTCCCCAGCAGAGTCGCCAGCTGTTGCAACTGGTTTTTTAGATAGAGTCTCCACCCTTAATTTTTATCCTAAAGGAAGGGAGTATAAAGGAATAACCCTAAAAGAAATTCAGAGATTCTAAGTTTGACTCGGTTCTAGACGAGGGGAAGGTGTTAGGCACCCCTTACCTACCTTGTTCACAAGGATACTAGGTTTAGAAGCAATATTTTTAAGAAATAGGGTAATTATTATTAATAAGGGAAAAGGGTTTGGATTTTAGTTAGGGGGACTCACAACGATTTTTGATCGTATGCCTACGTATCCTCCTTAGGAGGAATCAGAGTCTCATTTTCGTAGTTCGCGGTTGGTTTGTGTTTTTTATGGATTACGCAGATATTTTAATTTTCCACGCACTTAGTTCGAATGTGTAGATAGCGGAGATTTTGAACTAAACGCGAAGTTAATTAAAAAACTCTTTGCATTCGTTTTTGAAGATTATTTGATTGATTTAATTTATTACAAAAATAATTTGACGTTCGTTTGCGTATTTTTATACGTAGAGCAAATTAATCTGATATAGTCTCCTCGTCACGCGTCGCTCGCGGACATAGTAATTCGATGAATTGTGCGGGATTTAATATTTTGATGTAAAATATTAAATTAACTTATGTGATGAGAAATGTTATTAAACACATGATTAAAAGATATGATTTAATGCAAATAAATAATAGTATATTTTAAGTGAGTTTAAAAATAATTAATCATTGATAATAATAATAACATAATATTATAAGTATAAAACTATAAAAATATGAATATATAAATATAAAATTAAAATAAATAAGTAAATATGTAAATGAAAAAAGAAATATAATTAATTTCGCACGGGGGGTGCAAAACATATAAGGGTAGTAAAAAGATAGTGTGCTAATAGACAGGGCCTAAATTCAAATATTGAATTCAGGCCCAAAGGTCAGGGGGTACTTTTAAGACTAAGTGGTGTATAGAGATACTATATAATTTAAACTATCATGTTAAAATCAAGCCCAATAGCAAATGATCAAATTTCTAAATATAATCTAATAATAATAAAACAAAAGTGGAAAAAGAATTAAAGAAAAATACTTAAAGGAAAGGAAAGAGATGCATCATATATTCAAAATTCCATGACTCTAATTCAAACATAATAATATTAGAATAAATGACAATAAAACAAGAACCTTAAGTTTGGCTCCTTCAAGAATAAAAACACATTTGTGATCGGTGGGAATAGAACTGACTGTTTTTTAGCTGGTTCGCGAAATGTCGCGGTAAGCAAGAGTCGCCACCGTCTTTTATGTTCTCCAATATGGAAAGGACAAAAGCACAGCAAAATTCCTTCTTTGAGAATGTTTCTCGGTTCGGGAGGTAGATTTATATAAAGGGAAGGTGTTAGCACCCTTTCTATCCATGGTTATCCATGGGCTCTTAGGTACTTGCTCTTATGTTTTCAAAAGATGTTTGCTTTTCAAATGTGTGTGGGTTTTGAAAAAGTTTCGTTTAAAAAATTTCTAAGTAACTCTTGTATCTGTCCTCAAGAGTGTATGAAAAATTTGTTTGAAAACTTTTAGAAAGTGTGAGGTGTGAAAAGATGTTTTGTTTGTTTGAAAGAGAAGAGCAAGTATCCAGGAGAATCTACCTACTCAAAGGAATTAAGCTGTGTAAGAGTCCTTTAGATAGTGCTATCCCACCATTGAGAGGTGGGTAGCACCATCGTTGGAGGTGTTCGGGTCAATTCGATTATAAGGGACAATGTGTGGTCACCGAAGCAATAGTAGGACACCTTAGAAGTAACCCTAATATCCTAGATCCTTTTTATCCGAGGCAACCGTTTCGAGGCAACTGGATCTTTAGACAAAGGGCGACCTCTAAAACACCCTATACTTGACGACCACGTCGAGGCAACCAGTGAGGCGTACCCTAGAAGTGGCATGTGCTTTGTGTGTTGTTTCATGTTAATGTTTATTTTGTACATGTTATTTGTGAGCTACGGATTGATTTTATTTACATACATTCTTGCAGGCATATTAGCAGTCAGGGGTGCGGAAAATAAATTGCGGAAATGTAAATCTAGCTATTACAAGGCGCGGGTCTATACATCGCCAAAAACAAAACCCGTTAGGAAATAAAGTGCGAGAAATAGTAAATAAAGATATAAACCTAATTACTATTACATATCCGGAAACAGTTACATAAATAATCAAAATAAGAATAATGCGCGAAAGAATTAAATCGGGAACGTCCTAAGGGTTTTGACCCTTTTAAGAAAAGAATTGAATTTTTTTGTCCTTTTTTTTTGTAATTAATGAAATTAAAACTAATAACTAATTAATTAATTAATTAAGAAAATGTTTTTGTGTTTTTTATGTTTTTAATGAAATGAAATAAAAAAAGAAATTAAAAATTGGAAGTGAAAGACCTAATTCGAAATTAATTTTACTTATTAAAAAAATGTTAAAATTATACTAATTACACAACTAATTAATTAATGTTAGAATTTATTTACAAAATAAATTAATAAATAATAAAAATGTTTTTTTTATTTGGTTTTCTGAATTTTTATGGGAAAAATTAGTTATGTTAATTAAATAATAATAAAACTAATAATTAAAAAAGGAAGTATAAAAGAAAAGAAAAATAAAAGAAATAACAAAACTAAGGGGGTGTTGATGGTCCAATGGAGGTGTGAAGCCTGGAAATTGCTGGCCCATTAACCATCCTTGTTGACTTTTGGAGATTGCCTGGAGCACGTTGACTGGAGAATATAGTGTTCATCACTTTTTGGCCCTTGGATTGATGATCATGGCCACTTGGCATGTGGAACGCTGAAGGTTCATGGTGGAACGCACTGGGCATCCTGCACACAAACACATAGGAAAAAATGATATGGAATTTTGGGGGACCTGGGAATCAAACCCAGGTCCCATTGATCATTTGCCAACACACTTAACCATTCCAACCACCTGCGCGCGTTTGTAAGCATAATGAGAAATAAATATTATATAAAATAAATACATTATATGCTGGACAAAAGAAAAATAGCGCGCGTGATGTTTGAATCAGCCATCCATGCGTGGACACCTCATCATCGTCTTCATTTATCTGCAAAATAAAAACAAGATAGCGGGGGTTTTTAACCCCCACAATGCAAAACTGCCAAGAATAGCGATTAGGCATATAGTGAACATAAAAAAGGCGCGATGGTTGGGTTAAATTCGTCTGGCCTTGACGAATTCAACCATAGGCGTTATGTGGTCCAATTTTCCTCATGCTGTAAAGCCCCAATCTAGAAGCTTGGAAACCCTAAATTTCTCCCATGGCAACTTGCGTTTCAGGGCATCTTAATGAAATTAAATCACACCAAAAGCTTCACCTGAATGCTATGAACACAAAACAATCAACAAAAGGTATTAAAAATGCATGAATCAAAGGTTATGATTTTGGAAGAAAAGTGATAAACCGTGAATCTGTTAGAGCGTTCTTTGAGCTTTAAGGCTTGTTCTCGATTGCAATGTGTTCCTGGAAGGTCCAGCAATGTATTGGAAACAAGAAAAGGGTTCGAATTGGCCTGCAAGTGGGAATTCAATTTTCAACTTTTCTTCAAGTTTTTGGAATTTTGTTTGGCCGTTTCAATGAGCTTTAGGTCGTGAATGAGGTTGGAGAGGCTTGCATATGTATGTATCAAGGGATTTAAGTCAGCATTAGGAGCCTTAAACTTGTGCATTGAAGTTTTGGATTTCTTCTTAACCACCATTAAAGGCCTTTCAAAGCTTTGTCCAAATTTTGAATTTTCATGCATAAATGAGCTTTACACGAATTTGGCAACTAGAATATGCTTCATGAAGGCTAATCAAACCACAAGATACCATTTAATCAATTTTTTTGATTTTACTTGAATTATTATGGATTAAAATGAATTAAATCCATGAAAATTAAATAAAAATAGAAAAATAATTATTTGGTCTTGAAATTGATCATGGGACGCGTGGGTGGAATGACAAGGCTGAATCAAGTGGAAAAAGTGGGCCCTTTTGTCAAAAATTGAAGTTTCAAGGATAGTTGACTTTTGTCATTTCATGAAACTTTCCCAACTTCTCCAATGCATATCTTGCTCAATTTTGATCATATGAACATGTTCTTGGACATTTTGGAAAGGTCTTGAAGTCCTCTAACCAATGCCTTTGGTCCCATGTCATTTTGATTTACCAATCTCAAGTTATGGTCTTTGACTTAAAGTGCATTTTTGTTGACTTTTGAAAATGACCTATAATGTTGAAATTGATAACTTTTTGTGAGAGCATTTCTTGGACTTGGAATGTGAAGATGAGTTGTAGGAAATGTCATCCCCTTCAAAATTAGCATTGGATGGGATTTTTCTAATGAAACATGAAAAAGTTATGCCTTAGTCAAGTTACAGTTGACTTTTCAGCTGTCCAAAAATAAAAACTTTTGCATCTTGATGATTTTTGAGCCATTCTTGGGAAATCATGGTCAAGATTTGACCAAATGATGATTGTGGCTTCAAAATAAGATGTTGACCAAAAATTTTGACTTTTGACTGCCAAATAACCATTTTGCCCCTACAGTTGATTGTGAAGCAATTAGGGTTTTTGACTGTGCAACTTGACCTTGTGAGCCTTGAAACTTGACATGTAGGTGCTTGACAATGTATATGAGCATATGGGACTTGATTGAGCCCTTGAAAACCTCAACTTCCTTGAAGGAACCAAAACCCTAATTTGACTGGCTTACGAGGGTGTTTGAACTGTGCAACCCTTGAGTAGACTTGAGCAAATTGAGATGATGTTTGTCAAAACTTTGAAGAATATGGGAGGGAAAATTTTGGGGTACAACAACATTATTTCCATTATCATGTCTTTAATTCTAAATCCTTTTGTATTAAAACAGAACAATTCTCTTTCTCTTTCTTGTAAAAAAAAACAGATTTTGTATGGATTATATAATTGATGTTGTCAATTTTAGTGTGTGAATTTAGTGATTATGCATCGGATGTTGAAAAGGAAGTTAGTGTTTATTCTGGTTTGTATATACAAGGTGATGTAAATTAAAAGTTTTATTTGCGGAGAAGTTGATGAATGAAAAATATGTTTGACTATAAGTGAAAGAACAAGGTAAGTAGTGTAAAAACAAAGTGATTAGAAAACTGAAAAATTGTGTAAGTTGTGAATTATTTACATGAAGGCGTTTATGGTTAGCCAAGAAGTTAAATGAATTGAAAATATAATTTTAAATGTAAAAGAAAAAATAAACAATTTTAATAAAAAACAAAATCTACGACACATGATTTTAAGTGTAAAATAAAAATAAAACATCTATGAATTAGTGTGTATATTATAAATTATAATGATTAGTAAAATATATGTACCATGAATGAGAGTTTGTGGAACAAAAAATATAATTTTCAAAGGGAAATAACCATCAGGAATCATCATTTGGTTGAAAAAATAAGAAGAAACAAATTAAATAAATAAAAAATATTGAAAATGGCGGCCTCATATTAAATCATCGGCCAAAAATCAAAAACAATTTGAAAAGAAATCTTGAAAAGAGATTGAAAAAATGTATAAAAGTGAAAGTTAAAATTTTTGTAAGTGTAGTGAAATTGTGAGAATTATGGATTTGTGGAAATTGTGAATGATCTGGATGATCTAGAAATCTGAAAATATGTCCTATTTATAGATAAAAAAACATCCAAATTGGAAATAAAACAAAATTGACCAATCAAAAACAAAGTGTGACACAAATTGACATCAAATGGCCAATAAGAAACACCTATTTAAAAAGGAAAAAAAATTAGTTACAAAAAATAGAAAAAAATAAAATGTTGAAAGTGCATCACAAGAGATTCGAACTCGTGACCTTATGTTTGTAAGATTCATCCTTTACCAATTGTGTTATGTTACTCATTTATAAATAAAATCAATTCAAAGTATATGAAAGGTGTGGGGATATTTATTTATTCCAAAATACAAATGATCTGGAATAAATCATTATATTTTTAAACAGGTTTGGAAGCGAATATTTTATAAAAATCAAATAATATTATAAAATCTATGTTTAAAATATTTTTTACTATAAAAATAAAGGGCGGGCAAATTTAGGGTATGACAGGGTCGAGCTCACAACCCCGAGGTTGCAACGAGACTACATTACCACTACACTACACCAATCTCTTTGTTTGTTCACGTTCCAAGTGAAATAAAAAGGGTATAAGGATGATTGGGTTGGGCTTTAAGGCCAAGCCCATAACCCGGATCTATTGGATAAAGTAGAAGGAGGGTTGCGAACCCTAAACGCAAAAGGGGCAGCCGCTGGAACAAATCTCTCAAGCCTCTTACGATTTTGTACCAATTCCTCTGTTCGTTCAAATATTCTCAATGGTTTTCTCTCTGCATTTTTCCTTCAAACATATACAAACACAAATTCCTCTTCATTATCATCTCCCTTCAACATCACGGCTTCATATCTCTCAGACAAACAAGATTCTCTTCTTTCTCTCTGGAAAAAGTTACAGCGACGACATCGATGTTCACCACCAACCCTCAACTGCTTTGTTTCAACTTTATGAGGTACCGACAATAACGGCACCTCTGATCAAATATCTTCATCTCTGATGTTCGGTCTCTCGCGGTTTCAGCCCTCCTCACGGTATGCCTATTTGGTTTCACCCAGTAACGCATAACTCTATTTTTGGTTTAGGTTATAACAATAATTGATTGCTTTGTTTTTTGGTTCAGTTATTATTACGGTTCTGACTTCATGGTTATATTCAACACATGCTTAAAGCAAACAGATGCCATGTAAGTGGTAGATCTTACCTGTAATTTCCTTGAAAATTCATAACAGGAAAACAAGGATAAGATTCTAGTCAGGTATGATTGTACTTGAATGATTGATCATGATCTTCTCCTTCTTTGTACTCATGCGCCATTAAATTGATGAATGTAAAAGTATTAAAATTTACAGGTTCTGAGTTGATGAGTTTGCAAGGAAGAAATGCAGTATGATATGGTAGCAAGCGAAAGCTATTCAGAAGTGAGACTTAGTGAAGTCGGAAGGCTAATAGTGTTGCAGGGAGTGAAGATGGATTAAGGTTTATGGAGGGATGCAATTGACATATCAGGTTCAATTTTGGTAGGGGAATGAAGGACCAAGATGTTAGCTTTTGTATACAGGTAAGTAAAAAAATGTTTTGAGTGGCTTGAATAGAAGTTGGAGAGTGAATTTCTTAGTGACTATTTTTCCCCTTAGTGAAATAGTGGCTGTCTTATGATGATTTAAGGGTGAAAAGTGGGGGGAAAAGTTGATGAAGTTTTGAACATTTGTGGTATGCTGACTTTGAACATGTTGAGATGCAGGCTTTAGGTTGCTTATTTTGTGCAACATTTGGACTGAGTTTTGGGCAAATTTGGACAGAGCTGACTTTTGACATGTTTTGGGCTATTTTCTTCTGGCTGGCTATGTTAGGTGACATTGTTCCACACCTATCCCTTTTCCTATTTTATCTTTCAATGAAATATAAAAGCCAATTTGTTTTTTTATACAATTTTCTGAAGGGTTTGCATAGATTAGGAAAATGATGATGCAATTGAGATTGTTGAGCAAGCTAGCTTGCTGTTTTGCCTTGTTTTGTTTTGTTTGACTTGTTTCTGCTTTTATCTTTATGCTGCATTTGTTCCACTTTGTTGGTTTGTGTGTTTGGCAGCATTTGGGCAGCTTGCTTGCTATGTTTATAGCAGCTGCTGATTTGCTGCAATATTTTGTTGCAGGTTTGCTGCATTTGGGCAACTTGCATTGTTGTTCTATTTTGTTGCAGGTTTGCTGCATTAGGGCAACTTGCATTGTTGTTCTATTTTGTTGCAGGTTTACTGCATTTGGGCAACTTGCATTGTGTGATCGGTGGATCTGGAACTGACTGTTTAACGCTGGTTCGCGAAATGTCGCGGAAGCAAGAGTCGCCACCGTCTTTTATTTTTTCCAAATGGAAAGGACAAAAGCACAGAAAAATTCCTTAAAGAGATTGCTCTCGGTTCGAGAGGTAGGTTATAGAAAGGGAAGGTGTTAGCACCCTTTCTATCCATGGTTATCCATGGGCTCTTAGATACTTGCTCATTTGTGTTTTCAAAAATGGTTTGTTTGCTTTTCAATTGTGGGTTTTAAAAAGTTTCTTTGAAAATTCCAGTTCGACTCTTGTATCGGTCCTCAAGAGTGTTTGAAAAATTGCTTTCGAAAGCTTTTTGAAAAGGTGTCGGTGTGAAAAGTATTTTTGAATTTGTTTTGAAATTAGAGCAAGTATCTAGAGTCGTCTACCTACCCTAAGGAATTCGTCTGTGTAGATGTCCTTTAAAGTAGTGCCATCCCACCATTGAGAGGTAGGTAGCACCACCGTTGGAGGTGTTCGGGTCAATTCGAGGTTCGGGACATGGTGATCACCAGAGCAATGGGAAGACACCTTAGAAGCTACCCTCATGCCAGGTTCCCGGATCATGAGGACTTACTAAGACATCCTCTACTCGACGATCACCTTTCGAGGCAAGGCAACAGTGAGGCGTACCCTAGGGGTGGTGTGTGATTTGTGTGTCGTTTTCATTTATTTTTGTCTTTTGTCAAAGTGATCTATGCGTTTGTTTTTATTTTATCATTCATTCTTGCATGCATTTATTTAACAGTTAAAAATTGCGAGGAAAAGTAAATCTAGAGCTATTACAAATGGCGCGGGTCCACATCGCCAAAATTAACCAGGACCCGATTTGACGGAAAATAAAGAAATTAAAAGAATTGAAAAATGCGAGAAGTAATTACAAGGTTTCGGGAGAGGTACATAATCATTTAAATGACATAAAATAAATATGCGAATAAATAAGAAAATTAAGAACGAAACGAGGGCGTTGGACCCTTTTGCAAAATATTAAAATTATATGAATTAATTAATTTAAGAAAAGAAATTGTTTTTTTTTTGGTATTTTTATGTTTTTTAAGATTTAATAGAAAAAAGAAAGAATTAATTAAAATTAACTACTAACCCTAATTCTACTTTATTTTAATTTAAGAAAACATTAAAACTCAACCTAAATTAAACCTAATTTTTTTTATACAATTTAATTATGAAGATAAATGAAATAAGTAATATTATTATAGAAGGGAAAATTAAAAGAAATAAAAACAATAATTAAACCTATTTCTACATTTTTTAGATTTTTTATGAAAAGAATTAATATTGCAAACCCTAATTTAAACTAAATTTATTTACATGCAATTTGTTTATGAAAATAATTAAAATAAAGTATTTATTATATTTTTTGATCTTTTCTGATTTTTTTATGCATTTTTTATATTTGTAGAAATAATTAATTAATTTAAACAAATAAAGAAAACAAAATAACAATTAAAAATAAAACATGAAAAAAAATGGAGAATTGCAAACCAGGGGGGGTGGTAGTCCCCAAAGTGGAGGTGAAATTATGAGAAATCTGGCCCAATAAGCAGTGATCCGTTTGACTTTTTTGAACAGCATGTTGAAGCGTGGACCAGGGTACAACGTGCTCTTTAGATCTATGCCTTTGGTTTGATCTTCAGGGGCACGTGGACGTCTTGATTATGGTGGTGTATCATGCGCTTCACTTTTGAAATTGCATAGGAACATGTGTTGCAAAATAGTATGGAAATAACGTAGACCTGGGATTCGAACCCAGGTCATGGATGTTGCTAACGTCCTCGCTCACCAACTGCGCCAACTAACGCGTTTGATATTCTAATAACAAATAAATAATATAAAAGCAAAAATTGGTTAGTGGTCACCAACGCGCGAAAATTCAAATCAGCTTATCACGTTTTGCCACGTCTTCGTCTTCTTCATGTTCCTGAAAACAAAAAAGAACAGGCAACGGTTTTTGGGACGTTCTCTTAGGCAGGCTATTAGAAAATAGCGATTAGCCCTCAGTCGCTCATAAATTGAGCGCGAGGGTTGGTTTCTGTCCGTCCAAATGCGCTTGTTTTAATGATCAAGGTCATATGTCCCAATTTTGCCTGGTTTCAAAATCCCCAATTGGAAGCTCTGCAAACCCTAAAATTCGAACATGGTGAAATCGCATTGAGTGCACAAAAACACAATTAAATTGTACAGTTAGCATCAGAATCCATCAATGAGTAATAATCCCTAAGAAAAATGCAATGATTGTGCTTGAAAATCAAAATACGAATATGCAAAAAAGTAAGAAAAGTGGGACTTCTGTACAGCGTTTCAAGAGGTTATCTTTGATGCTTTTGATTGGAATATGTCCAGTAACCTCCAAGGAAGCTATTGGAATAGTTTTCGTGCCTTGAATCGCCTTGTAAAGATGATTTCAGTTTTGACTTTCTTTGGAGAAATTTCAAGTTTGTCAATGGCCTATGAGCGCAGCTTTGTGTCTAGTATGATTAGGTTTATGATCAGGCATATGTAGTGAGTCCATTAGGTTAACAAAACTCAATCAAATCTCTTGTAATCATGGTTTTGAATATTTGGTTTCTTAAGATCTTTTTCATATCTTTTTTCATGTGTATTTGTGTCAATTAGGATCCAATCACTCCAAATCTTTCCACATTTAGCTAATCACGAAATATTGAGTTCAAAACATGTATAAAAAGATTGGTTAGGTCAAGTTAGATATTTTTCATATATTTAAGTGATTTAAATGAATTAATATGAATAATAATTCAAATAAATAAATAAAAAATGAGAAAATACTTCCCTTTGGGCCAAGTGGTCGTGCACATGCTTGGAATGATGAATCATGGAAGAAAAATGGGCCCATTAGCAATTTTAGGTCATTTGGATCAATGTTGACTTTTCAAAATATCCAAAAATTTCCCAACTTCCACTAGGCATAACTTGCTCAATTTTTAAGCTTTTCTCATGTTCTTGGACATTTTGGAAAGGTCTTTGAGTCCTCTAACCAATTCCTTTGGTACCATGTCATTTTGATTTACCAATATCAAGTTATGGCCTTTGACTTAAAGTCCCTTTTTGTTGACTTTTGAAAATGACCTATAATGTTGAAATTGATAACTTTTTGTGAGAGCATTTCTTGGACTTGAAGTATGAATATGAGTTGTAGGAAATGTCTTTCTCTTCAAAATGAGCTTTGGATGGAATTTTTCTGATAATCCATGTGAAAGTTATGCCCTGGTCAATTTTAGTTGACTTTTTCAGCTGTCCAAATAAGGAAACTTTTGCATCTTTGATGATTTCTGAGCCAAATTTTGAGAATCATGATCAAGCATTGACCAAATGATGTTTGTGGCTTCAAAATGATATGTTGACCAAAAATTTGAACTTTTGACTGTCAAATGACCATTTTGCCCCTACAGTTGACTGTAGTGCAATTTAGGGTTTTGACTGTGCAATTTTGAGCTGAATGCCTTGAAACTTGATATGAGGATACTTGACCATATTTGTAGGCATGTGAGACTTGATTGGGCCCTTGAAAACTTCATTTTCTTGATCAGAACACAAACCCTAGTTTTGACTGTATAGGAGACCTTTGCACTGTGCTACCCTTGGGGAATTTTGTGACTTGGCTTGGCAATTTCTTGAAGAATATGGGAGGGCAAATTTTGGGGTACAACAGTTGCCCCTGTTCAATCTTCTTAGACCTGAGGATGCAGATTGGCTGACGTGCCTTTCGTAATCCGAGGGTGGAAGATGATTGAACACTAGAGTGCCCAGAAATTTGCGCTCACATAGTAGCAGTGATGATGGAATGGGCTTATAGATGCCATTTGAGGATTGATGAATAGAATGATGGGCTTATAGATGCCATCTGGATGTTGATCACGTAAGAGATTCCTCAGCGAGAACCTGCGTACCTGCAAAAGAAAAAAATGAGTACCTGACACGTTGCAGGAGTTAGTCTTCAGATGCTTGGTATAGATGTGTCCTGACTGGTTACAGGAGCTGAGTCTGGATCCTCCAACGGTGATGAATGAACCGGGGGTGGTTAATACCTCAGCATGAACGGTGAGAGAACCTTGGGTGACTTTAACTTCAACAGCAATCATTGAGCAAAATCTTGGTGGGAATTACCGTCTCCACAGGATCGGGGAGAGAACCATAGGAAATTATAATCTCAACAGCGGACATTTGAGAAAAACCTGGGATAACTTCTACTGAGTCTTCATCAGAAAAATCTGTTTGGGGTCGATTTAGCTGGACTAGAGAAAGCCTTGGACTGGATTAAGAAATCTTTGGAGTCGATTAACTGAACCAGTCTAGGTCTTGAAATATGATTCAACAGATACACCCTGGCACGATACATGAATCGAGTCTGGAATTAATAAGGTTGGTGAGTTGTCTCTACTGACAGGTTATTTCCATGGACGGGCGGTCTTTATCGACGGGTGTCTATAACGACGAGTGTCTATAACGACGAGTGTCTATAACGACGAGTGTCTATAACGACGAGTGTCTATAACGACGAGTGTCTATAACGACGAGTGTCTATAACGACGAGTGTCTATAACGAAGAGTGTCTATAACGACGAGTGTCTATGACGACGAGTGTCTATAACGACGAGTGTCTATCACTACGATTGTCTATGACGACGAGTGTCTATAACGACGAGTGTCTATAACGACGAGTGTCTATAACGACGAGTGTCTATAACGACGAGTGTCTATAACGACGAGTGTCTATAACGACGAGTGTCTATAACGACGGGTGTCTATGACGACGGGTGTCTATGACGACGGGTGTCTATAACGACGGGTGTCTATAACGACGGGTGTCTATAACGACGGGTGTCTATAACGACGGGTGTCTATAACGACGGGTGTCTATAACGACGGGTGTCTATAACGACGGGTGTCTATAACGACGAGTGTCTATAACGACGAGTGTCTATAACGACGAGTGTCTATAACGACGAGTGTCTATAACGACGAGTGTCTATAACGACGAGTGTCTATGACGACGAGTGTCTATGACGACGAGTGTCTATGACGACGAGTGTCTATGACGACGAGTGTCTATGACGACGAGTGTCTATGACGACGAGTGTCTATAACGACGAGTGTCTATAACGACGAGTGTCTATAAGGACGAGTGTCTATAACGACGAGTGTCTATAACGACGAGTGTCTATAACGACGAGTGTCTATAACGACGAGTGTCTATAACGACGAGTGTCTATAACGACGAGTGTCTATAACGACGAGTGTCTATGACGACGAGTGTCTATGACGACGGGTGTCTATGACGACGGGTGTCTATAACGACGGGTGTCTATAACGACGAGTGTCTATAACGACGAGTGTCTATAACGACGAGTGTCTATAACGACGAGTGTCTATAACGACGAGTGTCTATAACGACGAGTGTCTATAACGACGAGTGTCTATAATGACGGGTGTCTATGACGACGAGTGTCTATAACGACGAGTGGAAGTAATTTTAACTGGACTTGTCTTCTTTTGACTGTGTGATCGGTGGATCTGGAACTGACTGTTTAACGCTGGTTCGCGAAATGTCGCGGAAGCAAGAGTCGCCACCGTCTTTTATTTTCTCCAAATGGAAAGGACAAAAGCACAGAAAAATTCCTTAAAGAGATTGCTCTCGGTTCGGGAGGTAGGTTATAGAAAGGGAAGGTATTAGCACCCTTTCTATCCATGGTTATCCATGGGCTCTTAGATACTTGCTCAATGTGTTTTCAAAATTGTTTGCTTGCTTTTCAATGTGGGTTTAAAAAAGTTTCTTTGAAAAATTTCAGATCGACTCGTACGTCAGAGTGTTCGAAAAATTTGCTTTGAAAGCTTTTGAAAAGTGTCAGTGAAAAGATGTTTTGATTTGTTTGAAATTTGAGCAAGTATCCTTGAGAACCTACCTACCCTAAGAAATTCGTCTGTGTAAATGTCCTTAAAAAGGTAGTGCCATTCCACCATTGAGAGGTAGGTAGCATCACCGTTGGAGGTGTTCGGGTCAATTCGAGTTTGTAGGGACATGGTGATCACCAGAGCAATGGGAAGACACCTTAGAAGCTACCCTCATGCCAGGTTCCCGGATCATGAGGACTTACTAAGACGTCCTCTACTCGACGACCACCTTTCGAAAGGCAACAGTGAGGCGTACCCTAGGGGTGGTGTGTGCGAATGGTGTGTTGTTTTCATTGATTTGTCTTGTCATGTTTATTTGTGTTCTACGCTTGATTTTAATTAAGACATTCATTCTTGCATGCTTTTTAACAGTTTAAAGTTTGCGGAAAAATAAATCTAAGCTATTACAAATGGCGCGGGTCCACATCGCCAAAATTAAACCGGACCCGATTTGACTGAAAAATAAATAAAGCGAATAAAAGTGCGAGAAATAAAATTGTTACAAGGCTTTGGGACATGTACATAATTATAATAAGCGACAAAGTAAATACGCGAAATAAAATAATTAAAGCGACGGGCGTTGGACCCTTTTGCAAAATATTAAATTAATAAGGAATTAAAATGAAAAATTAAATGTTTTTGGTATTTTTGTGTTTTTTAAGATTTAAAAGAAAAAAGAATTTATTGAAATTAAAATGAAGCGTCAACCCTAATTCTAATGTTTTTTAAGTTTATTATGAAAATATTGAATTTTTGACCTAATTTAAACCTAAATTATATTTATGTACAATTTAATTATAGAAGAATAAATAAATAATAATATTATGATCAAAAAGAAAAATTTAAAAGGAATGAAAATTGTTAATTAAACCTAATTCTAATTTTTATATTTAATATGAAAGGAATTAAAATTGCAAAATCCTAATTAAACTAAATTTATTTACATACTAATTTATTTATAAAAATAATTAAATAAAATAATTTATTATATTTTTATCTTTTTTTTTGTATTTTTTATGTATTGTAAAAAATATTTAATTAAATTAAAGCAATAAAATAAATAACATAATGATTAACAATAAAATAAAAATAAGTAAAAAATTGAAAGAAGTTGCAAACTAGAGTGGGGTGTAGTCCCAATTTGTGAGGTTTTTTGAAGCAAATCAGGCCCAATAAGCATGGCATTCTTTGACTTTTTTGGCTTGTGTATCAGCGCATTGACCTGGGCATAGTCTACTCCTTGCATCCACGCCTTTGATTTGAATTGGTGGGACACGTGCACGCTTGAGATGGTGAGCGTATGGTATACTGGGACGTTAGCGCTGCATATGATTAATTATTGAAAAATAATATTGAGCATGTGAAAGACCTGGGGTTCGAACCCAGGTCTTTGATATTGCCAAGGGAGGTACCTGCCAGCTGAGCCATTTGAACTATTTGATATATTAACAACACACAATCAACAAAAAGAAAGAACAAGCGCACTAGTAATTAAACGCGCGAAATTTAAAACACCCAACCACTGCTTGCCAACACATCATCGTCCTCGCCCAGTTTTTTTTCTGAAACATAAAGGCTATAGGCAACGGTTTTAGAAGTGTGGTTTTAGGCAGCTTTCAAGAAAATAGCAATTAGGCTATTCTTGAACATAAATTCATCGCGACTATTGGGATCTCTTCGTCCAGTTGAGCTGAGTTTGATAGTGGTGATTTTGAGTCCTAATTTCACTTGGTTATGAAAGCCCCAATCTGGAAAACCTGTAACCCTAATATTCAAACATGGTAAAATCGCATATGTGGCACAAAAACACAATTGAATACGTTGGTTAGCTTAGAAACATCATTATGAGCATGAATCAATAAAGAAAAATGCAAAAAGATGCTTGAATTATGCTATACGATTTCAAGAATTTCGTGACTCAGTTTGAGTTCATGATACCGATTCAGGGCGTTTTGGTGATGATTTCTGATTGGAATGTGATCAAGAGTCCACGAGGAAGCTTTTTGAATGAATATTAGGGCTTAAAACCACCTCTTGAATGCTTTTCAGTTCTTTAGTTTATGGACAATTTTTCAAGTTTGTATAGTATTCTTATGCGCAGCTTTTAGTGTCATGGCCATTAGGGTTGATTCCTGATCATATAGTGAAGGCATTAGGTCAATAAAATTGAACCAAATCTCATGAATTCAATGATTTGCATATTTGATTTTGTAAGATCTTTTCATATCTTTTTTCATGTGAAATTTTGTGTCAATTAGCTCCAATCAACCAAATCTTGCCATATTTAATTGTACACGAAATCTTGAGCCTAGAATGTGTACAAAAAGATTTTTTTAGGTCAAGTTTATATTTTCTACATATTTAAATGATTTAAATGAATAAATATTAATATAAATTCAAATAAATAATTAAAAATTGAGAAAATACTTCCCCTTGGGCTTAATGGTCGTGCATAGGCTTGGCATGAAGAAACTTGGAAGAAAAATGGGCCCATTAGCATTTTTGGATCATTTGAACCATTGTTGACTTTTCAAAATTCCCAAACATTTCCCAACTTCCACAAGGCATAACTTGCTCAATGTTTAAGCTTTTCACATGTTCTTGGACATTTTGGAAAGGTATTTGAGTCCTCTAACCAATGCCTTTGGTCCCATGTCATTTTGATTCACCAATCTCAAGTTATGGTCTTTGACTTAAAGTCCCTTTTTGTTGACTTTTGAAAATGACCTATAATGTTGAAATTGATAACTTTTTGTGAGAGCATTTCTTGGACTTGAAGTATGAAGATGAGTTGTAGGAAATGTCTTTCTATTCAAAATGAGCTTTGGATGGAATTTTTCTGATAATCCATGTGAAAGTTATGCCCTGGTCAATTTCAATTGACTTTTTCAGCTGTCCAAATATAGTAACTTTTGCATCTTTGATGATTTCTGAGCCAAATTTTGAGAATCATGATCAAGCATTGATCAAATGATGTTTGTGGCTTCAAAATGATATGTTGACCAAAAATTTGAACTTTTGACTGCCAAATGACCATTTTGCCCCTACAGTTGACTGTAGTGCAATCTAGGGTTTTGACTGTGCAATTTTGAGCTGAATGCCTTGAAACTTGACATGAGGATGCTTGACCATCTTTGTAAGCATATGAGACTTGATTGGGACTTTGAAAACTTCCTTTCTTTGATCAGAACCCAAACCCTAGTTTTGACTGTATAGGAGACAGTTGAACTGCATAACCCTTGGGGAATTTTGTGACTTGACTTGGCAATTTCTTGATGAATATGGGAGGGAAAATTTTGGGGTGCAACAGTTGCCCCTGTTCAATCTTCTTAGACCTGAGGATGCAGATTGGCTGACGTGCCTTTCGTAATCCGATGGTAAAAGATGATTGAACACTAGAGTGCCCAGAAATTTGCGCTCACATAATAGCAGTGATGGTGGAAATGGGCTTACAGATGCCATTTGGAGATTGCTGGATAGGATGATGGGCTTATAGATGCCATCTGAATGTTGATTGCGGTGGAGATTCCTTAGCGAGAACCTGCATACCTGCAAAAGAAGCAAGAGTACCTGACACGTTGCAGGAGCTGATTTTAGATGCTTGGTATAGATATGTCCTGACTGGTTACAGGAGCTGAGTCTGGAGCTTCAAACGCTGATGAATGAACCAGGGATGGTTACTGCCTTAGCATGGATGGTAAGAGAACCTTGGGCGATTTTAACTTCAACAACGCTCGTTGAGAAAAATCTTGGGTGTCTTCTACTGGGATAAGAATCAGGGAGATCTTAGGGTCGATCTGACTGAACCAGAGGAGGCCTTTGACTGGATAAGCATCAGGAAAATCTTAGGGTCGACTTAACTGAATCGGTCTAGGTCTTAAACATCTTCAACTGGATAAGCATCAGGGAGATCTTAGGGTCGATCTGACTGAACCAGAGAAGGCCTTTGACTGGATAAGCATCAGGAAAATCTTAGGGTCGATTTAACTGAACCGGACAAGGTCTTGGAATATCTTCAACTGGATAAGCATCAAGGAGATCTTAGGGTCGATCTGACTGAACCAGAGAAGGCCTTTGACTGGATAAGCGTCAGGAAAATCTTAGGGTCGATTTAACTGAACCGGTCTAGGTCTTGAAACATCTTCAACTGGATAAGCATCAGGGAGATCTTAGGGTCGATCTGACTGAACCAGAGAAGGCCTTTGACTGGATAAGCATCAGGAAAATCTTAGGGTCGATTTAACTGAACCGGTCTAGGTCTTGAAACATCTTCAACTGGATAAGCATCAGGGAGATCTTAGGGTCGATCTGACTGAACCAGAGAAGGCCTTTGACTGGATAAGCATCAGGAAAATCTTAGGGTCGATTTAACTGAACCGGTCTAGGTCTTGAAACATCTTCAACTGGATAAGCATCAGGGAGATCTTAGGGTCGATCTGACTGAACCAGAGAAGGCCTTTGACTGGATAAGCATCAGGAAAATCTTAGGGTCGATTTAACTGAACCGGTCTAGGTCTTGAAATGTGATTGAGACTTTAAACGGCATCTTTCCTGAAAGGTAAAAGTCAGTCATATGCAATGCATGATATGGATCAAGCAATGATGTTTTCAACATAAAGGAAACTTGTATGATGCAGTGCGTTATGCATGCTATGATGATGTATGTGAAGTTTTATGTATGTTTTCGTCTAGGAAAGTGAATCCTTGACGGGTGCCGGGAAGTTGTATCCTGGGCTGACGTTGAAGAATGGATTTTGCTTCCGCTGGGGATGATAACTGCAAGAATACCGGTAGGAGAAGATAACTCCGTTACGGAATAAACTTGGCAAATGGAAGATTATGCGGGGAGAGGAGATACTCTGACGACCATGCTGGGAAGCAATACTCTGTGGGGATAGAGGAATGCTTTGCTGAGTTGTTGATAACTTGCGGAGGATGTCTTGTTGTTGGAAGTGTTGATAGACTTCGCTGGGGTAGGAAAGAACTACGTTGACGACGACCTTTCCGTGGCTTTTGGCTGAGGATAACCCAGTTATATCCTGTTAAGGAAATAACTCTTTAAATCAAGCCGGACGACGCGTTCGTGCTCTGCGAGAGATAAGCTTCCAGAACCTACTGGGGATAAGCTTGCTGCTTGGGGATATGAATTCCAAATTTCCTGGGGAGTTGGATTGGACTCTTCTGGGGAGTTTTGAACTGTAACTTTGTAAGTTGAAAGAGGGAACCTATGTAGGGTTGTCTGTTGACGAGCTCGTGTAAAACCGTATCTGAAATGGAGAAAGAACCTGGGTAGGGTTACTTTGATGATGAGTTCGTGTAAAACTTCGTTCTTGGAAAGGGAGAACCTGTGTAGGGTTTCTGGGTGACGAGTCCATGTAAAACTGCATCTTGAAGAGAGGGAACCGGTGTAGGGTTGCTTGGTGAGGTAAGTTCATGTAAAACTTCTTGATGAACCGGGGTGAGGTTATCTTGAACTAAATCCATGTAAGACTTCTGGAGGAACCGGGGTTAGGTTACCTTGGGGTAAATCCATGTGAGATTTCTTGACGAACCGGGGTAAGGTTATTGGAGACGAGTCCATGTGAGACTTCTGGGGGAACCGGGGTTAGGTTACCTTGAGATAGATCCGTGTGAGATTTCTTGACGAACCGGGGTAAGGTTACTTCGAGATAAGTTTGTGTAAAACTTCAGGATGAACCGGGGTAAGGTTGCTTGAGATGAATCCATGTAAGATTTCTAGAGGAACCGGGGTAAGGTTACTTGACGAGTTTGTGTAAAAACTTTTTGATGAACCGGGGTTAGGTCATCTTGAGCTAAATCCATGTAAGACTTCAGGAGGAACCGGGGTTAGGTTACTTGGATAAGTTTGTGTAAAAACTTCAGGATGAACCGGGGTAAGGTTGCTTGAGATAGGTCCATGTAAGACTTCTGGAGGAACCGGGGTTGGGTTACCTTGGGATAAATCCATGTAAGATTTCTGGAGGAACCGGGGTAAGGTTACTGGAAGCGAGTCTATGTGAGACTTCTGGGGGAACCGGGGTTAGGTTACCTGGGTAAGTTCGTGTAAAAACTTCTTGATGAACCGGGGTTAGGTCATCTTGTGGAGGAGGAGTCTGTGTATGACTTTGTCTGAAGGTTGAGAAGAAACCGGTGTTGGGTTGCATGATTTTGATTAAGTGGATGATTGTCCTGTTTGGTCTTGGACGTTAGCCCACGATCTGGAATTCGTAAAGGTAGATGGTAATCATCCTTATGTTGATCTGTCCTTTGTACTTTGGTTGACAGAGCAATTGGATCGCCTGGATAACTCATTATTGCCCCTGCTTCGGAGGTGAGGGAAGAGGATACCTGTGTGGGTGATTGACAAATCTTCGGGTAGGAAGGTGACGAGATACCGGAACATAGTCATACGCTTTGATCCCTAACTTTTGCCTGAACCGCCCTTTCGGGTTTTCGGCCCACCGGGATACCCATTTTTGCCCAAGCCGCCTTTTCGGGTTTTCGACTTGCCGAGTGTACATGTTTTTTCATTTCATCCCTTCATTTTGCCCGAACCCTTTTGGTTCGCCGGGAAGCCCTTGTTTTTGCCTAGGTGTGTCAACCTAGCGGGTTTTTGATTACGCGTAGTATTTTTCAACTATGTCCACGCTCTCAGGATGTAGGGAATTGCCCCTGTTGGAAATATTTTGCCATGCCCCAGGTAATGGGCAATGCTCCTACTGTGCCCCTTGACTGGAGGTACTTCTGTTCACAAGGTGTTCATCGTGTGAATTTCCCTGTTGTTCAAACAAATAGTCATATGCAAACAAGGTTATTTTAAGAATACAAAAGTCTATGTCTGTCTTGAATTTTGAAAATGCATTTTTTGTAATACAGTGCGATGTCAACTCAATATTTTACAGCAAACCTTCAGGAGTCAGGATACCTTCGTAACAGTATGCTTTCGAACCAACCCATGCTTCAGCTAGGACTTTTAAGGGTTATATCGTGGCCTGGTTCACGGTTTAAGAAACAAAGGATAAAGGCTCAAATTATTTGTACCCACCCGCTCTTCGTGATGTTCTCCAAACCTAAACTCAGCTGATCGTGCGTTAGACCTTGTTTGAGTCTTTGCTCTGATTTTCCGGTAATGGTTCAGATGTCGATGATCCCTTTTGAATAGGCAGTCATTTTTTGTTTTTGTTGAGGGTTTGTATGACCTCTTTCTTTTTTGATTTTGTTATCCCTATTTTTTTTTTTCAAGAGCAGAGCCTTCAGATCTTGCTGCCCCTGGGTCAAGTTCATGATTAGCCCTTGGAATTGGGCATTCTGGGCCTGGAGGGCCTTGATAGACTGCTCAGCTGATGATTCAGGGTTCATGACGATCGGCTGAAATAAACAGCGAAGAAGGTAAGTAACCTGCAGAGAAAGGGTACCTGTCATGCAATGATATGTATGACATGCATGCAATGATTTCAAGGACCTCGTGGGGTAAACAGAGAAACTTGTTAGAGTTGAAAACTGGTAACTTGACTGAAGGTACTTCATGTTGTTGAGAGTCCTTCTTCAAGGGTCAAAGGCTCACCATATCCAGTGGGTCATAGCCCCTGACAACCTTGACTAGAGGAAAATAAATCCTCTCTGCCCCTTGCTGGGATAGTTGATTCACCATGACCTGCATCACAAGCCCTTGAGATCCTTGAAATGGGTTAAGATGTATGCAATGGTATGATGTTATGGTACGCATGGGATGATGTCAGTAACCCTGTTATGAGTCCTAATTAAGGACTGAAACAAAACCTGCAAGAAACAAGTGTTAGGTCACAAGCATGCAGATAGTCAAGTACGAAGGCACACAAGTCACACAAGAGAGAGCCCTTAGATTTAGGCCAGCATGGGGTCTGGGTGGTACCCTCTTGAAGTTGGTGGGCTCAACCTGTCCTAATCAAAGTAACCGGGTTCTAAGGTTCCCAATATCACGGGACTGCTTTCATTGTTCATCGTTTCGATTTAGCCACTGAACTGGCGACCGAAATATTCCAGGAAAGCAACCCTCAATTGAGCGTAGTATCGAGTATCAACCAACCTCGGACTGCACCAAAGTCAGTTATCTCACTACCCTAAAGAGGCCAAGATAGTTCAATTAAGGTTCCTAAGGTCTGTTGATGCTTCATGACACCACGCGGAGGCCCCGTACTCTCCTTGACTGAACTCAAGGGTTACCGGTACACACCAAAGTGCCACATCAACGTAGCAGACTGTTTCAACCATGTCGGTATACCCCGCACAGTTCCCTCACAGCCTTGTTGCTACTTTCTAAGAAAGGTATCCCCAGATCCGGGTAGAGGATCTATAGAACTCCCAAGCAACCCACAATAATAAAGCAAGCAAAGAAGACAATTGAAAACATAGTTATGAACTAGCCCTAAGGTACACCTCACTTTAAGTTTATATCCCCAGCAGAGTCGCCAGTTCTGTGATCGGTGGATCTGGAACTGACTGTTTAACGCTGGTTCGCGAAATATCGCGGAAGCAAGAGTCGCCACCGTCTTTTATTTTCTCCAAATGGAAAGGACAAAAGCACAGAAAAATTCCTTAAAGAGATTGCTCTCGGTTCGGGAGGTAGGTTATAGAAAGGGAAGGTATTAGCACCCTTTCTGTCCATGGTTATCCATGGGCTCTTAGATACTTGCTCAATGTGTTTTCAAAATTGTTTGCTTTCTTTTCAATGTGGGTTTAAAAAAGTTTCTTTGAAAAATTTCAGATCGACTCGTACGTCAGAGTGTTCGAAAAATTTGCTTTGAAAGCTTTTGAAAAGTGTCAGTGAAAAGATGTTTTGATTTGTTTGAAATTTGAGCAAGTATCCTTGAGAACCTACCTACCCTAAGAAATTCGTCTGTGTAAATGTCCTTAAAAAGGTAGTGCCATTCCACCATTGAGAGGTAGGTAGCATCACCGTTGGAGGTGTTCGGGTCAATTCGAGTTTGTAGGGACATGGTGATCACCAGAGCAATGGGAAGACACCTTAGAAGCTACCCTCATGCCAGGTTCCCGGATCATGAGGACTTACTAAGACGTCCTCTACTCGACGACCACCTTTCGAAAGGCAACAGTGAGGCGTACCCTAGGGGTGGTGTGTGCGAATGGTGTGTTGTTTTCATTGATTTGTCTTGTCATGTTTATTTGTGTTCTACGCTTGATTTTAATTAAGACATTCATTCTTGCATGCTTTTTAACAGTTTAAAGTTTGCGGAAAAATAAATCTAAGCTATTACAAATGGCGCGGGTCCACATCGCCAAAATTAAACCGGACCCGATTTGACTGAAAAATAAATAAAGCGAATAAAAGTGCGAGAAATAAAATTGTTACAAGGCTTTGGGACATGTACATAATTATAATAAGCGACAAAGTAAATACGCGAAATAAAATAATTAAAGCGACGGGCGTTGGACCCTTTTGCAAAATATTAAATTAATAAGGAATTAAAATGAAAAATTAAATGTTTTTGGTATTTTTGTGTTTTTTAAGATTTAAAAGAAAAAAGAATTTATTGAAATTAAAATGAAGCGTCAACCCTAATTCTAATGTTTTTTAAGTTTATTATGAAAATATTGAATTTTTGACCTAATTTAAACCTAAATTATATTTATGTACAATTTAATTATAGAAGAATAAATAAATAATAATATTATGATCAAAAAGAAAAATTTAAAAGGAATGAAAATTGTTAATTAAACCTAATTCTAATTTTTATATTTAATATGAAAGGAATTAAAATTGCAAAATCCTAATTAAACTAAATTTATTTACATACTAATTTATTTATAAAAATAATTAAATAAAATAATTTATTATATTTTTATCTTTTTTTTTGTATTTTTTATGTATTGTAAAAAATATTTAATTAAATTAAAGCAATAAAATAAATAACATAATGATTAACAATAAAATAAAAATAAGTAAAAAATTGAAAGAAGTTGCAAACCAGAGTGGGGTGTAGTCCCAATTTGTGAGGTTTTTTGAAGCAAATCAGGCCCAATAAGCATGGCATTCTTTGACTTTTTTGGCTTGTGTATCAGCGCATTGACCTGGGCATAGTCTACTCCTTGCATCCACGCCTTTGATTTGAATTGGTGGGACACGTGCACGCTTGAGATGGTGAGCGTATGGTATACTGGGACGTTAGCGCTGCATATGATTAATTATTGAAAAATAATATTGAGCATGTGAAAGACCTGGGGTTCGAACCCAGGTCTTTGATATTGCCAAGGGAGGTACCTGCCAGCTGAGCCATTTGAACTATTTGATATATTAACAACACACAATCAACAAAAAGAAAGAACAAGCGCACTAGTAATTAAACGCGCGAAATTTAAAACACCCAACCACTGCTTGCCAACACATCATCGTCCTCGCCCAGTTTTTTTTCTGAAACATAAAGGCTATAGGCAACGGTTTTAGAAGTGTGGTTTTAGGCAGCTTTCAAGAAAATAGCGATTAGGCTATTCTTGAACATAAATTCATCGCGACTATTGGGATCTCTTCGTCCAGTTGAGCTGAGTTTGATAGTGGTGATTTTGAGTCCTAATTTCACTTGGTTATGAAAGCCCCAATCTGGAAAACCTGTAACCCTAATATTCAAACATGGTAAAATCGCATATGTGGCACAAAAACACAATTGAATACGTTGGTTAGCTTAGAAACATCATTATGAGCATGAATCAATAAAGAAAAATGCAAAAAGATGCTTGAATTATGCTATACGATTTCAAGAATTTCGTGACTCAGTTTGAGTTCATGATACCGATTCAGGGCGTTTTGGTGATGATTTCTGATTGGAATGTGATCAAGAGTCCACGAGGAAGCTTTTTGAATGAATATTAGGGCTTAAAACCACCTCTTGAATGCTTTTCAGTTCTTTAGTTTATGGACAATTTTTCAAGTTTGTATAGTATTCTTATGCGCAGCTTTTAGTGTCATGGCCATTAGGGTTGATTCCTGATCATATAGTGAAGGCATTAGGTCAATAAAATTGAACCAAATCTCATGAATTCAATGATTTGCATATTTGATTTTGTAAGATCTTTTCATATCTTTTTTCATGTGAAATTTTGTGTCAATTAGCTCCAATCAACCAAATCTTGCCATATTTAATTGTACACGAAATCTTGAGCCTAGAATGTGTACAAAAAGATTTTTTTAGGTCAAGTTTATATTTTCTACATATTTAAATGATTTAAATGAATAAATATTAATATAAATTCAAATAAATAATTAAAAATTGAGAAAATACTTCCCCTTGGGCTTAATGGTCGTGCATAGGCTTGGCATGAAGAAACTTGGAAGAAAAATGGGCCCATTAGCATTTTTGGATCATTTGAACCATTGTTGACTTTTCAAAATTCCCAAAAATTTCCCAACTTCCACAAGGCATAACTTGCTCAATTTTTAAGCTTTTCACATGTTCTTGGACATTTTGGAAAGGTCTTTGAGTCCTCTAACCAATGCCTTTGGTCCCATGTCATTTTGATTCACCAATCTCAAGTTATGGTCTTTGACTTAAAGTCCCTTTTTGTTGACTTTTGAAAATGACCTATAATGTTGAAATTGATAACTTTTTGTGAGAGCATTTCTTGGACTTGAAGTATGAAGATGAGTTGTAGGAAATGTCTTTCTCTTCAAAATGAGCTTTGGATGGAATTTTTCTGATAATCCATGTGAAAGTTATGCCCTGGTCAATTTCAATTGACTTTTTCAGCTGTCCAAATATAATAACTTTTGCATCTTTGATGATTTCTGAGCCAAATTTTGAGAATCATGATCAAGCATTGATCAAATGATGTTTGTGGCTTCAAAATGATATGTTGACCAAAAATTTGAACTTTTGACTGCCAAATGACCATTTTGCCCCTACAGTTGACTGTAGTGCAATCTAGGGTTTTGACTATGCAATTTTGAGCTGAATGCCTTGAAACTTGACATGAGGATGCTTGACCATCTTTGTAAGCATATGAGACTTGATTGGGCCTTTGAAAACTTCCTTTCTTTGATCAGAACCCAAACCCTAGTTTTGACTGTATAGGAGACAGTTGAACTGCATAACCCTTGGGGAATTTTGTGACTTGACTTGGCAATTTCTTGATGAATATGGGAGGGCAAATTTTGGGGTGCAACAGACTGGATTTGTCTACTTTGACTGAATTTGTCTTCTCTGACTGGATTGGTCTCTTTTGACTATATTTGTCTACTTTGACTGAATTTGTCTTCTCTGACTGGATTGGTCTCTTTTGACTATATTTGTCTACCCTGACATAGCTGATCATTTAACTGTATCCTTCCTGAAAGGTAAAGGTCAGTCATATGCAGTGCATGATATGGATCAAGCAACGACATAAATGAGATTGTATGACATGATGCGTATATGCATGTATCATGATGTGTGAAAATGTGATGAATGTATCTTCGTCTTGGGAAAGTAAATCCTTGACGGGTGCCGGGAAGTCATATCCTGGGCTGACGTTGAAGAATAGATTTTGCTTCCGCTGGGGATGATAACTACAAGAATACCGGTAGGAGAAGATGACTCCGTTGCGGAATAGACTTGGCAAATGGAAGATTCTACGGGGAGAAAAATACTCTGACGATCTTGCTGGGGAGCAATACTCTGTGGGGAGAGGGATACTTTGCTGAGTGTTGATAATAACTTGCTGAGGACTCTTGTTGCGTTGGAAGTGCTGATAGACTTCGCTCGGGGTAAGAGAATTTCGTCGAGGACGCTCTTTCCGTGGCTTTTGGCTGAGGATAACCCAGTTATATCCTGTTAAGGGAATAACTCTTTGAATAAAGCCGGACGACGCGTTCGTGCTCTGCGAGGGGATGAGCTTCCAGAATCTTACTGGGGATAAGCTTACTGCTTGGGGAGATGGATTCCAACTTTCCTGGGGAAACTGGGTTGGATTCTCTTGGGGAAGTTTTGAACTATGTCGGGGAAGCGATTCCTTTGAATGTTGGTCTGCCGCCGGGGAACAATCTTTAGACCAAGACTGCCGGGGATGCTTGTTAATAATATATGTATACTGCTGGGGAATGTTGGGATCTGCTGGAGGATACCCAATTTCCTTGAGACTTGATAACTTTGCTTGGAGAGGAATGCACTGACTTGCCGACTCACTCTCTGGGGAATTAGGATATCTGGTTATGTCCTTTAGCTGAACCTACCTTGGTACCTTGGAGGATGGAACAATTAGATTGCTCAAACAACTCTTTATTGCCCCTGTTTCTGAGGTGGGAGAGGAAGACCTGTGAAGCGCTGATAGTGGTTGATGGACAAACCTTCTTCTGGTAGGCAGGTGATAAGATGACAGGACATAGTCGTACGCTTTGATCCCTAACTTTTTCCTGGACCGCCCTTTCGGGTTTTCAGTCCACCGGGATACCCATTTTTGCCCAAGCCGCCTTTTCAGGTTTTCGACTTGCCGGGTGTACAGATTTTTTCATTTCATCCCTTCATTTTGCCCGAACCCTTTTGGTTCGCCGGGAAGCCCTAATTTTTGCCTAGGTATGTCAACCTAGTGGGTCTTTGATTGTGCGTAGTATTTTTCCGACTATGTCCGTTCTCAGAAAGTAGGGAGTTGCCCCTGTTAGAAGTGTTCTGTCATGTCACCAGAAGATGTCTGACCGGGCAAGATTCGTTGCTGGAATGCCCCAAGTGACTATGGCGGAGATTTGCCCCGAGCTAGCTGGCCCTTTGAGAGATTCTCCGAATCTTGATTGGACTGCCCCAGGTAATGGACCATGGTCATGTCTGCCCCTTGATTGGAGGTACTTCTGTTCATTAGGCATTCGTCGTGCGAATTTTCATGCTGTTCAAACAAAAGTCATATGCAAACAAAGTTATGTTAAAAATGCAAAGCTTATGTTTATCTTGAAGATTTTGAAAATGCATTCTTTTTCATAAAACAGGTGAATGTTTGTAAAACGTGATGTCAACTCCGTATTTACCGTAAGCCTTAAGGAGTCAGGATACCTTTTCGTAACAATATGCTTTCGAACTAACCCATGCTTCAGCTAGGACTTTTAAGGGTTATAACGTGGCTTGGTTCACGGTTTAAGAAACAAAGGATAAAGGCTCAAATTATTTGTACCCACCCGCTCTTCGTGATGTTCTTCAAACCTAAGCTCAGTTGATCATACGCTAGACCTTGTTTGAGCCTTCGTTCTAATATACTAGTGATGATTCGGATATTGAACGTTTATTTGAGTAGGCAGTCATCTCCTTTTTTGCTGAGGGTTTGTAAGACCTCTTTCTTGATTTTTGTTATCCCTTTCTTTTTTTGCCTGAACTGTTTCCCTTTTTGGAATTACAGTCAGCGGGATGCCCCAGTTTTGTAAGTCTCCTTCATGGGTTTTGACTTAATGGGTATTTATTTTTGCGATATAACGACTGCCTATCCTTATGATTGTTCGGAACCAACACTGTCTTTTGTTGTTTTGTAAGGATCTCTTTGGTGCCATTTGTTATGCACTTGGATCAACTGAGAGAACTACCCTGCCCCAGGTTATGATTAAGGGTTTTGAATTTCGAAAAGAAAAACTCCTACTTCTTTGGCTCAGAGGGGTTGACGAGGGATTATCATCCTTATAACTCCAGTGTTTAGGGATTGAAACAATGCCTGTACCTCATCAGCGGGGTCTGTTCAAAAGCATACTGTAGATTATGGTATTGTTTTCGTCATCCTCCCTCAAGAGGCTTAGAATTTTAGATCAAGAGTTGACATCAGAAGAAAAAAAATATGAAAAATAATTTGCATAGAGTGAATACGAATATATTGGTTCAAAATAGACATAAGCGATGCATTAATGGAATAACAATGTTTAACATGAATAAATGTTTGAACAAAAGAAAATTGCAACTTGAACATTCGAATGAACAAAAATTTCCTAGTCTCAGGGCTTGTCACTTCACATGGTGGATCCTGTGGGGATGGTAGAAGTACTCAGCCTGGCCCTCTTGGGTGAATTCCACAGCTCCTTCCTCAATCAGGTCCTGGATCTTATTTTTCAGAGTCCAACAATCCTCTGTAGCATGCCCCGGGCTACTAGAATGGTAAGCGCACCTTGCTTCTGGGTTGTAATTTGGAGAGGAAGTCTTTGGATTTGCAGGAGGGTTGATCACCGCAATCAGGTTCATCCTTAACATGTGCTGCAAAGCTCGTGACCATGACATGTTGATGTAGGTGAATTGTCTCTTAGGCTCGTCTGGCCTGTTCTGATCAACCCGCTGTTCTTGGCGCGATCGTTGTTGGACCTGAGAAGTAGTAGCAACTCGGAGAGGTCTATTCATTGGACCCGACCTTTGCCTTCTTGGAAGCTGTTCTATGACCTGGCCCCTGATTTGGGCTGGTTGCTTCATGCCTTGAGGAAGTTGGCCGATCATGGCTCCCAGCTCTCCTTGCTCCTGAGCTAAACCTTGAATGAGGGCCCTTTGCCCCAGCATCTGGGTTTTCAATGTGTCTACCTCAGCTTGTAGACGTTTCAGCTGTTCGTCCTTGTCATCTTCAGGACTCTTTCTGATCAGATTCCCCATGAGGAGTGTCCTCAACTCTTCCTGCCCCTTGGATAGACCTAGGAAGATTTCCCTGAACTGAGTCTCTTGAGCGCGAAGATCCTGGTTGTCTGGTTGGAAAGCCATTGCTGAAATAAACAGCGGGAAAGGTAAGTAGCCTGCAACAAGGGTACCTGTCATGCAATGATATGTATGATATGCATGTAATGTTTTCAAGGGCCTCGCGGGGTAAACAAGAAATTTGTTAAAATTTGAAATCGGTAGCTTGACTGAAGGCACTGCATATTGTTGAGAGTCCTTCTTCAAGGGTCAAAGGCTCACCATATCCAGTGGGTCATAGCCCCTGACTTTAGTCATCATGTCTGGTTTTGATTTCCAAACAACCTTGGTTAAGGGAACCTTCTTCAAGAGTCAAAGCTCATCATGTCAAGTGGGTCATAGCCTCTGACTCAGATCATCAACCTGGCTAGAGGAAACTAAATCCCCTTTGCCCCTTGCTAGACATTCTGATTCATCATGACCTGCATCACAAGCCCTTGAGATCCTTGAAATGGATTAGTCCTTATGCGGGATGTATGCAATGGTATGATGTTATGCTATGCATGGGGTAATGTAGGCAAATCCTATTATGAGTCCCAATTAAGGACTGTAAACAAAACCTGCAAGAAACTTAAGTGTCAGATAACAAGCATGCAAATAGTCAAGTTGGAAGGCACACAAGTCACACAAGAGAAACCCTTAGAGTTTAGGCCAGCATGGGGTCTGGGTATTACCCTCTTGAAGTTGGTGGGCTCAAACTTGTCCTATCAAAGTAACTGGGTTCTAAGGGTCCCAATATCATTGGATTGCTTTCATTGTTCATCGTTTCGATTTAGCCACTGAACTAGCGACCGAAATATTCCAAGAAAACAACCCTTAATTGAGTGTAGTATCGAGTATCAACCAACCTCGGACTACACCAAAGTCAGTTATCTCACTACCCTAAAGAGGCCAAGATGGTTCAATTAAGGTTCCTAAGGTCAGTTGATGCTTCAAGACACCACGCGGCGGCCCCGTACTCTCCTTGACTGGACTCAAGGGTTACCGGTACACACCAAAGTGCCACATCAACGTAGCAGACTGCTTCAACCATGTCGGTATACCCCGCACAGTTCCCTCACAACCTTGTTGCTACTTTCTAAGAAGGTATCCCCAGATCCGGGTTAGGATCTATAGAACTCCCAAGACAGTCCCACAATTTAAAGCAAGCAAAGCAATACAATTGAAACCACAGTTATGAACTAACCCTAAGGTACACCTCACTTTATAAAGGATATCCCCAGCAGAGTCGCCAGTTCTGTGATCGGTGGATCTGGAACTGACTGTTTAACGCTGGTTCGCGAAATGTCGCGGAAGCAAGAGTCGCCACCGTCTTTTATTTTTTCCAAATGGAAAGGACAAAAGCACAGAAAAATTCCTTAAAGAGATTGCTCTCGGTTCGGGAGGTAGGTTATAGAAAGGGAAGGTGTTAGCACCCTTTCTATCCATGGTTATCCATGGGCTCTTAGATACTTGCTCATTTGTGTTTTCAAAAATGGTTTGTTTGCTTTTCAATTGTGGGTTTTAAAAATTTTCTTTGAAAATTCCAGTTCGACTCTTGTATCGGTCCTCAAGAGTGTTTGAAAAATTGCTTTCGAAAGCTTTTTGAAAAGGTGTCGGTGTGAAAAGTATTTTTGAATTTGTTTTGAAATTAGAGCAAGTATCTAGAGTCGTCTACCTACCCTAAGGAATTCGTCTGTGTAGATGTCCTTTAAAGTAGTGCCATCCCACCATTGAGAGGTAGGTAGCACCACCGTTGGAGGTGTTCGGGTCAATTCGAGGTTCGGGACATGGTGATCACCAGAGCAATGGGAAGACACCTTAGAAGCTACCCTCATGCCAGGTTCCCGGATCATGAGGACTTACTAATACATCCTCTACTCGACGATCACCTTTCGAGGCAAGGCAACAATGAGGCGTACCCTAGGGGTGGTGTGTGATTTGTGTGTCGTTTTCATTTATTTTTGTCTTTTGTCAAAGTGATCTATGCGTTTGTTTTTATTTTATCATTCATTCTTGCATGCATTTATTTAAAAGTTAAAAATTGCGAGGAAAAGTAAATCTAGAGCTATTACAAATGGTGCGGGTCCACATCGCCAAAATTAACCAGGACCCGATTTGACGGAAAATAAAGAAATTAAAAGAATTGAAAAATGCGAGAAGTAATTACAAGGCTTCGGGAGAGGTACATAATCATTTAAATGGCATAAAATAAATATGCGAATAAATAAGAAAATTAAGAACGAAACGAGGGCGTTGGACCCTTTTGCAAAATATTAAAATTATATGAATTAATTAATTTAAGAAAAGAAATTGTTTTTTTTGTTGGTATTTTTATGTTTTTTAAGATTTAATAGAAAAAAGAAAGAATTAATTAAAATTAACTACTAACCCTAATTCTACTTTATTTTAATTTAAGAAAACATTAAAACTCAACCTAAATTAAACCTAATTTTTTTTATACAATTTAATTATGAAGATAAATGAAATAAGTAATATTATTATAGAAGGGAAAATTAAAAGAAATAAAAACAATAATTAAACCTATTTCTACATTTTTTAGATTTTTTATGAAAAGAATTAATATTGCAAACCCTAATTTAAACTAAATTTATTTACATGCAATTTGTTTATGAAAATAATTAAAATAAAGTATTTATTATATTTTTTGATCTTTTCTGATTTTTTTATGCATTTTTTATATTTGTAGAAATAATTAATTAATTTAAACAAATAAAGAAAACAAAATAACAATTAAAAATAAAACATGAAAAAAAATGGAGAATTGCAAACCAGGGGGGGTGGTAGTCCCCAAAGTGGAGGTGAAATTATGAGAAATCTGGCCCAATAAGCAGTGATCCGTTTGACTTTTTTGAACAGCATGTTGAAGCGTGGACCAGGGTACAACGTGCTCTTTAGATCTGTGCCTTTGGTTTGATCTTCAGGGGCACGTGGACGTCTTGATTATGGTGGTGTATCATGCGCTTCACTTTTGAAATTGCATAGGAACATGTGTTGCAAAATAGTATGGAAATAACGTAGACCTGGGATTCGAACCCAGGTCATGGATGTTGCTAACGTCCTCGCTCACCAACTGCGCCAACTAACGCGTTTGATATTCTAATAACAAATAAATAATATAAAAGCAAAAATTGGTTAGTGGTCACCAACGCGCGAAAATTCAAATCAGCTTATCACGTTTCGCCACGTCTTCGTCTTCTTCATGTTCCTGAAAACAAAAAAGAACAGGCAACGGTTTTTGGGACGTTCTCTTAGGCAGGCTATTAGAAAATAGCGATTAGCCCTCAGTCGCTCATAAATTGAGCGCGAGGGTTGGTTTCTGTCCGTCCAAATGCGCTTGTTTTAATGATCAAGGTCATATGTCCCAATTTTGCCTGGTTTCAAAATCCCCAATTGGAAGCTCTGCAAACCCTAAAATTCGAACATGGTGAAATCGCATTGAGTGCACAAAAACACAATTAAATTGTACAGTTAGCATCAGAATCCATCAATGAGTAATAATCCCTAAGAAAAATGCAATGATTGTGCTTGAAAATCAAAATACGATTATGCAAAAAAGTAAGAAAAGTGGGACTTCTGTACAGCGTTTCAAGAGGTTATCTTTGATGCTTTTGATTGGAATATGTCCAGTAACCTCCAAGGAAGCTATTGGAATAGTTTTCGTGCCTTGAATCGCCTTGTAAAGATGATTTCAGTTTTGACTTTCTTTGGAGAAATTTCAAGTTTGTCAATGGCCTATGAGCGCAGCTTTGTGTCTAGTATGATTAGGTTTATGATCAGGCATATGTAGTGAGTCCATTAGGTTAACAAAACTCAATTAAATCTCTTGTAATCATGGTTTTGAATATTTGGTTTCTTAAGATCTTTTTCATATCTTTTTTCATGTGTATTTGTGTCAATTAGGATCCAATCACTCCAAATCTTTCCACATTTAGCTAAGCACGAAATATTGAGTTCAAAACATGTATAAAAAGATTGGTTAGGTCAAGTTAGATATTTTTCATATATTTAAGTGATTTAAATGAATTAATATGAATAATAATTCAAATAAATAAATAAATAATGAGAAAATACTTCCCTTTGGGCCAAGTGGTCGTGCACATGCTTGGAATGATGAATCATGGAAGAAAAATGGGCCCATTAGCAATTTTAGGTCATTTGGATCAATGTTGACTTTTCAAAATATCCAAAAATTTCCCAACTTCCACTAGGCATAACTTGCTCAATTTTTAAGCTTTTCTCATGTTCTTGGACATTTTGGAAAGGTCTTTGAGTCCTCTAACCAATTCCTTTGGTCCCATGTCATTTTGATTTACCAATCTCAAGTTATGGCCTTTGACTTAAAGTCCCTTTTTGTTGACTTTTGAAAATGACCTATAATGTTGAAATTGATAACTTTTTGTGAGAGCATTTCTTGGACTTGAAGTATGAAGATGAGTTTTAGGAAATGTCTTTCTCTTCAAAATGAGCTTTGGATGGAATTTTTCTGATAATCCATGTGAAAGTTATGCCCTGGTCAATTTCAGTTGACTTTTTTAGTTGTCCAAATAAGGAAACTTTTGCATCTTTGATGATTTCTGAGCCAAATTTTGAGAATCATGATCAAGCATTGACCAAATTATGTTTGTGGCTTCAAAATGATATGTTGACCAAAAATTTGAACTTTTGACTGTCAAATGACCATTTTGCCCCTACAGTTGACTGTAGTGCAATTTAGGGTTTTGACTGTGCAATTTTGAGCTGAATGCCTTGAAACTTGATATGAGGATACTTGACCATATTTGTAGGCATGTGAGACTTGATTGGGCCCTTGAAAACTTCATTTTCTTGATCAGAACACAAACCCTAGTTTTGACTGTATAGGAGACCTTTGCACTGTGCAACCCTTGGGGAATTTTGTGACTTGGCTTGGCAATTTCTTGAAGAATATGGGAGGGCAAATTTTGGGGTACAACACATTGTTGTTCTATTTTGTTTCAGGTTTGCCCTTGCTTTTTCGCGGTAGCCTAGCTGTTGTTTTCCCTGTTGCTGCTGTTTTAGCAGTCTGCCTTTGGGTTGCAGTTTTGGCTTTATTTGTGCTGCATTTGTTTGGCTTGTTGCAATATTTTGTTGCTGTTGGACAGCCTTAGGATTTATGCTATGTTTGCAAATTTTCTTTTCCTTTTTTGTGAACCAAGGCCCAAACCTTGTGATTTGTAAAATAGTAGAAGAGGGATTATGATTGAAAACAAACAAACTTTAAATCTGATTCCTAAATAAAAACACTAATGATGGGCATTCAAACTTGTTCATAACCATATGTTCTCGAATTTTCACATGCTTGCTAACTTTTTCTTTTCTTGTTTCATGAACACGGGGAGTGGATGGCAAGCGAGGCAAGGTGAAGATAAAACCATGGCTAGCAAGGAGTGAGTGAGTTGCTTGAAGATGAAGCAAAGAAGACTTGAATAAACAAAACAAAATTTCTTTCTTTGTAAACAAAACAAAATTTGTAGCTTGTATTAACTTGTAATCTTTGTAACATAAGTTGGCGAATCTTGAAGTTTGCCAATTTATTGTAGTAAATGTAACAACTTTGAATAGAAAACTTGAAATTTCCTTGTGATGTAATGAACACAAAACTTGAGTAAATTTGTGAATGATGAAATTTATTGTACAGTAATTAGACAAATCTTGGATTTTGTTTGAAATTTGAAAATTGAATGGTTTGAATGATACACCTTGACTTTGTAACTTGAACTTCACGCAATCACAAATGAATTTTATAACTTGTATTTCAAGTAAACCATGCGCCTTGTACTCCAATCAAATTTCTAAACAAAATAAATGTTTAAGAATTCAATTCCACTTGGTTAACTCGAACCCAAAACCATGGTCATTTAAATGAAAATCTTAATCTTCACATCATGTCCAAATCAAACTTGCATTCAAAATGAACTCGCACGCCATGATCGATTAAAATGGAACTTTATATCCAAAACAAACATGCTTTAAGAACATTCATCAATCTTGTAAAATTAACAAACTTCAACGTGAGAATCATAGTCCTGAGAAAAAAATTGTGGTTAAGAACATTCGAAATCAAACAAATGACTTGCGATGATTCGATAACTTTCAAAGTCTTCCAAACACAAATTTCCTTCGATCTTTGAAGATAAACTCGTAAGCGACATCACTTATGACCATATGCAGAAATAATCGTCCTCAAGATCTTGTAATTTGAGGAAATCACATTTCTTAGAAATCAGACGACAGTTACTTAAGATTAGGTCAAAGTCCATGAAGCGACCTCTAAAGTATTCGAATTTTGGTGATCCTCCACACGTAATCAGCTCTTGATTTGTGAAGAGAAATTGGAGATGACGTTAAGGAAAGTCATACGCAAGAAGAAACGCTAAAAAATATTGAATAATGAAGAAGTTACAATCGCTTGAACTTGGTCTCGCAAAAGGTCGACTTTTGGGTCAATGGAGTCATTTTCAGTCATTTGAACCCTTGACTGAGCAAAACTTGCAATGCGAGGTTTGAAACTTGGCACGAACATCGTTGAGGAGACATGAAGATCTATGAAGACCATTTGAAACCTTTGAGACTTAATTTTCTTTGGGAAATAACAAACCCTAATTGTTGACTTACTGCCTAGGAAGAGAATCTGTCTGATCAACTTTTGATCCAAATTGAGTATTCGAGAAACCCTAGGATAGTATCTTGCATGAAAAATGGGAGGGCAAATTTTGGGGTACAACACCATCCCTCCACCATCCATTTAGTAAAATCAATTTTTTACTAGAAATTTTTTTTTTCAAAATCAAATTACATTATAAATAATAAAATAAAATAATCTCAAAAATATTAATACATTCATTTCAAATATTTTAAATAATAAATACAAATTACATTATTAAAACATTGACCACATATTTTATATTCTAAATTATCAAAAATAAATAATAATATACATAATGAAATAAACGGGGCGGGTTTGGTGTGGATACTAGTGCCTCCATTACCTGGCTCATCCCTATATTTTATAATGGGGAAAACCCGAACCCCAACCCAATCAAAGTGGGTTTTCTCCGTTAATTTTAGGACGGGTTCAGGTGGGTATCTGCGGGTACGAGTTTTGTGTCTATGCCTAGTGGTAATTATCGCGACCTCTTTATTTTTACTTAGTGGGAATAATTATTACGGGGAACATGCACATTATATGCACACCAAATTGACGAAACAATTTTTATGGTGATGGCCTGCACGTGTCCCAAATATGTAGAGGAGGAGGGTGACACACATAAGCCTGCTCAAGTCAAATTAGTGTTGCAAGGCATTATTTGAGTAGTTGGATGGCTCCTTTGAACTTTAAATGGATCATGGTCATTAAAGCTAGTAGTTTCTTTGCATATAAAGTGATAACCTGCGTGTCATTTACACTTTTTGAATTCTCTTTGCTTCCTCTTCTTTAGAGGAAACTCTTTTTCAATTAGTCTTTTTTAGAGTAAATTCTTGTGCTCTCTATAACATCCCAGTTTCCGTTTATTTATTTTATTGAGTTTAAAATGCTTTATATTAAATTTATTGGAGTATTGAAGTGCTTTATTTAATTTTATTTGGTGTTGTTGGGAATTATTGGATTTTTGGAGAATTATTACAATTTTATTTAATTAAAATAATAAGAGAAATATGAGGAATTGAACTTTAGAAGGAAAATAACAGTTTTTACATAACTAGTGGGATAAGGAGATAATTACCGAGAGTTGGGGGGAAATTGGTGAAAATAACCAAAATAAATAGAACTAGATTTTTTAATTTATTTAAATATATAAAGTTTGGTGAAAATGAGAGTACGTGAAAACTTAGGAGAAATAGGAGTTTGAGGGAAAGAGAAAACCCTAGCTAGAAGAGGAACTCCATTGTCAAGTTTCAACCTTTGATGCAACATAGAGGTAAGGGGATTATTCAACTTTGGGTGTATTTAGCATGAAGGATAGAGAGAGATCCTTACCCTCTTTCTTGTTTTTATTTTTCTTCATCCATTGATGCGGTTCTAGACCTTGAGAAAGTTATGCAAACCTCTATAAATCATTGTGTTAGGATAAAAAAATTGTACAGTTTCTTTAGCCTTCATTTTGCATGATTCCTTTGTAATTCTTCTCCCATATTTTGGAGTATATTTGCATGATCTTTAGGATGTGTACTTTCTGTCTTGTTTAGATCCTCACCTCACCTGAGTCATATCACCTTTGTATATTAAGTATTGATGTTATCTTTACACCTTAAGCCTTTAGTGCTAGTGAATTTGTTGATTACTTTTGACATGGTTTTTAATACCTTAGGGTAGAGCCATTTATGCACGACCTTAGGGGAACATCAGAGTTTTGTGTGTGACACATTCGTGATACTTAATTGATAACTTGAAGTGTGCATTATAGGCTTAGGTTTTGTTTGATCATTTCTTGCTTATTAGGTGATACACCTAGGTGTTTGGTAGGCTTGTAAGCCATCTTATTTGGTTGTTGATATTCTTGTTCTCACCTTTGTATGCTCCTTTAGGTTCACTTGGTTTACTTTTGAATCAAGGTAGACATTAAGATTTTAATCCATGCATGTTAACATTAGGTATCTTTCCTTTTTGTTAATCCTAACTATATGACCACCATTGTATCATGACATTAGAAATAGAATTTTCCTTAGATTTTTCATTCTCCTTTTGCATTCTTAAAACTAAAACTTTTTCTTAATCAAATAAAGGAGAAGTACTTAGATACCCCAACCTTATCAGGGACCATCTAACATATTCTTCCAACAAAAACATCTAACATTACTTAAACTATTTCATAACCAAAGGAAAAGTATTCAGATCCCCCACCTTCTGAGGGACCACCTGATGTACTCTCCTAACAAAAGATTCAACAAATGCAAACCTTTTTGTCTTCGGACTTTTTCTTTTAAACCTTTTCAAAAAGGAGAAGTACTTAGATACCCCTACCTTCTGATGGACCATCCAATGTGTTATCCATAAAACACAAAACAAACAAAAACTTTTGAGTCGAACTACGACGCTCTGATTCCTCAAAAAGGATATGTAGACATTAAGTTGCAGAACCTAAACGAGCACAACTATTTAAAACCTTTGTTTTCCCTGTATAATTTTCTCATGCATTTCCCTTGTAAGCTTTAGTATAATTTAGATAGACACGTCCTTTGATTAGAACAACAAGAGTGGATCCCGTGGAGTACCACGGACGTGAGGGGTGCTAATACATTTTTCTTGCGTAATTGACTCCCGTGTCCTTTCTCTTGGTCGCAATACTATATTTTCTCTCAAGTTTACTCTACATTTTTCTTTCCATTATGTGGGATAAATAACATTTGATGGAGACTTCAATGTTTATTTTCTTAGTTGTCTCACTGAGAAAAATCATTGTTGACATGAAAAAGAACTGGTGTAGCATTATCTTAAAGGATATGGATTGATGGTCGCAAACCACAAATTGACTTTGAATTAGCCATCAAAGATACAATAGAAAATAGTTATTGTTGCGAGATTAAAAAGATTCGAGAGAATCTAAAAAAACCGATTCTGAATACAACACCATCATCCTGAACTATAATAAAAGATGATGATTCAAATTAATAAGAGAGGTTAGCATTATGACATTTAAATTAGTAAGAGATTAAGGTGAAACTTTTAAAAGTGTATAATAAATCGGAACTGATTGTCATGCTTATATATAAAAGACCATTGTAATTGTCTATGTGTTGTTGGACGTGGATTACAAATGACAGTTGAATAATGAATTAATGAGTCAGAATAAAGGGAGAGGCTTATCCCTATATGGTGATGCTTATGCAAAGTTCATTTATACAACTATACAAAATAGTCTTTTTGGAGAAGATGGCCCGTGTAAATTAACTGGTCGTATAAGCTATGGCCAACTTAAACGCAAACACTATCAATTCATTTAAAAAATAAAATAATGAAACAAATCAAATAACAATATACAAATCAATTAGACTGTCGATTTGTGTGAGTATAGATAAAAAAAATCTTAAACTCTAGAACAATTGGAGCACTATTTTAAAATTGTTAGAAAATATGTTGAGAGTTGTATGAAGTAGTAGTAGTAATTGATATTAATGGAAGTCATAAGAAAATCATAATTTGTTGCCGTATAAGTACAAATAATAAATATAAGAGCAAAGTGGTCCCCACAGATAGAAACAAGTTAGCCTCGTGAGTTGGAGTTTGGCATGCCATGGAAAAGCCATGTCATTCACGAGACTCTTCTTTTCACAAATGATGAATGACTATAGAGTGGGACCCACCTCGAATGATGGCACAATACATACATGATGAACATGATCATAATGATGATGAGATTATTATTTTCAATTCCCAGCGCGTACATAGTTGTAGCGCGTGAAGCTTATGGAACACTCACACTAACTCACTCACTTTCATTATGATGATGTAGTCAATAGTCAAACTCATAAGCCAAAAAAGCACCTTTTCCTTCTCAAGAATCTCAACAGAATACTAATAGTCCTACTACTATTAATCATTATTACAATTATCTATGTTTTTTATTTTCACTTTTTCAAACATATTTTAGACATTTTTTTATATTTTATTTTATTGTTTATTGTTTTATAGTTATCATTATCATTTTAGTGATGTATTTTTTTTTTGTTGAAAAAATAGAGTAATTAATAAAAACCATAATATATAATAAAAAATAGACATAGTATTATTAAGAGAATGCTAATGAGTCAAAATATTGATTAAGAAATCAAAAGAAATTTTATATAAAAAATAATGTAATTAAGTTGATAAAAGTAACAACTTAATTATTAAAATACAACTTTTTGGTGAAATTTTGAAATATTTACTTTTAAAACAATTGTGGCAACTGGCAAATGCTTTATAATTATGAGTCTAACTTGTAAACACTCTAGACACTGTTTTAAAATTCTAAATAAAGTCTTTAAAAAATTAAATAAAATTTTCAATTGAACTTAAAATCATTTGAATAAGTCAATTCTTTAGCAATTGAGTTAACCCTGTCAATTTTCTAAATTTCAAGTGCGCACCAAAATACAAAAATTTATATATAAACATAATTGTTAAAAGTATTTTTAGAAATTTGTTAACATTTTAATTTGACATAATTCGTTCAAAATTATTTAACATTTTGACCATTTTATATATATTAAGTAACATACTTAATTTTGCATCAAAGCAATAAATTATGAGATAATTTATAAAAGGATTTTTTTATTAATAATGTTGGAAAAAGAGATTTAAAAACTTGGAAGAAAATAGAGTAATAGATAATACTTATACCATTTTAAAATAGATGTTGTTTAAAATTTTTGCATCCAAATTAAAAAATATATGATATTAAATTTTTATTAAATTAATATATAAAGTAATATACAAACTACTAAATAAAGTAATATACAGACTACTAAATAATTAAATGATATCATTGGAAAAAAAATTATATCAAAAAATGAAAATATCATTCAATTTAAAATGTTTACTTGTTAAAATGACCTTTATTTCAAAAGTATAATAGAAAAATGAATATTAATATTTTATTTAAAATTTGAAATTAATTTGAATCAAAATAGTATATACAACAATAATAAAAAGTATAAACAATGAATTATGAATGAAAAATGTTGATAAGTGTCTTTAGGACATTATATATATAAATTTGTGTTGGAAAATGCATTTATATATATATATATATATATATATATATATATATATATATATATATATATATATATATATATATATATATATATATATATATATATATATATATATATATATATATATATATATATATATATATATATATATATATATATATCATTTTTTAGCAACTGCATTTAGAACACATGTTATCTTTTCTACTTTCTATTTGTTGACTATTAAGTTTATTGAAATAAATAAATATGACTAGTCAATTCAAAAGTAGAATTTTTATATTCAAACACAATATTTTTCATATTTAGTTTCTATGTAGTTTTTTAATATGGAAAAACTAAGTTTATAAACCACCTTAACCTTTATTCACCAAAAACATATCAACTTTATTTTATAAACTTTATTTTTTATAACTCTTTGTTTTTAAGTGTTCATCTTTAAGTAATTGAAAATTTATTATTATTTATATATTAATTTCACAACTATGACTGAAACAAATGTGATGAGAGAAACATGGTCAAAAGTAGAGCACATAAAAATTATAGATAATTTTATTAAAAATAAAAAAATGAAAGAGTAATATTCTATAATATATTGTAATATTATAAATAAAATAGACATGAATAATAGAAAAATATATTAAAAGTTAATTGTAAAATTGACATTAGTGTATGAAAATTGTAAAGGATAGTTAAAAAGAAAGTAAAGTTGGAGTTTGAAGCATCGAAAATCGAAAACTTTGTTATAGGTAAAGTTGAAAAAGGGAAATATTATAATAATAATATTATGATTGTATCAATGAATATGAAATAGGTAGTCTGACACAAGTCATGATTAACTCTATTGCATGTTCTCTCTTTCATTACTGTTCTCCATAGTACTGTATCTATATCTATATATATACACTTTCATCTATCCTTCATTTCCTATACTGTTCTGCATAAAGCTACCTATTCCTCTCTGACCACACTGCCATCATACTTCATACTCCAACCAACCAACCCTGTCCTTCCATTCTTAACACCATTCTGTTTTCTTTTCTTTTTCATTAACCTCTCTTTCAAACCAAACAACTTCTCAGAAAAATATGGCTGACAAAGATGATGAGTTTTGTTTGGGTTTGAGCTTGAGTTTAGGCTGTGGAGATTACCAAAAGAAGAAAATCATAAACCAAACTCCTATCAATGTTATTCAGCTGCAAAAACCTCTTCCAAACCAAAGGGTTTCCTTCAATAACTTGTTCCTTTTTCATGGTATGTTTTCTTTTTCTTTTTCTTTTTTAATTCCATATTTTGGCCTTTTTTTATTTATTTATTTATTAGGGTAAATACTAAAACCCTAATGAAGAACACAATTCATTTTTATTTTTTTTAAATATAATTTTGTAAGAAAAAAGTTTTTTTTTTTGTTGTTAAAATCATGGAAAGGAAGAACAGAACGCAAACCTTATTTTATTTTATGTTTTTTTTAGTCAAAACGGTTTTGAGTAAAAAAAACAGGCTTTATTGTCGTGATTAATTACACGTTTGCCACTAACAAACTCACGTGTGCATCACGTGTTACAGATCGCAGTTCCGAAACGAGGTCGTTTCTCCGCGGATTCGACGGGAACTCGCTCCGAGCGTCTGCGGCGGCGGTGTTTGAGGATGAGAACGGAGTTTCGTCGCCGAATAGCACTGTGTCGAGTGTAAGTGGAAAACGGAGTGAAAGAGAAGGGAATGGAGATGAAAATGATGCTGTTGAGAGGGCTTCGTGTTCTCGCGGTGGAAGCGAGGATGATGACGGTGGAGGATGCGGCGGCGATGGTGAGTCTTCGAGGAAGAAGCTGAGATTGTCGAAGGAACAGTCGTTGTTGCTGGAAGAAACTTTCAAAGAGCACAATACGCTGAATCCGGTGAGTTTGTTGTAGTGGCATTTCTGTAATTCAATTTCAATCAAAGGGTTTTGTTGTAATTTGGTTATCATCATTAGTGGCATATCTGTAATTCAGTTATAGGTTAAGGTTGTATTTGGTAGTGCAAATTTAGGTATTTTGACTTTTTCTTTTTTGTTTTTATTATTATATTTAGGTTATTTTGAGGTTGTTTTTTTCATTATTATTACTAATTTTTTAATTTTATCAGAAACAAAAGCAAGCATTGGCGAAACAGTTGAATCTGAAGCCCAGACAAGTGGAGGTGTGGTTTCAAAACCGAAGAGCAAGGTGAAGTTTCTCTTTGTTCTCCTTCTACTTAGGGGTATCACTGTCATTTAACATATCAATTTTAGAATTTAGAATAATTATAAATACACATTATTGTTGTGATGGTGTGTCATTGTTGTGTACAAGGTTTTAAAATTTGGTTGCGGTCGTGTTACGGTCAAGTAAAGACATTCGCGATTTTTGTTGGTTTAGATGCCGCGACACTGATTGTGATTGTCAAAGTGTAAATTAACTACAATTTATTTTTTAATATAGAAACGCTGAATAATGGTATCAGTATCAGCATTTGCCGCGGTCGTGTTAAAACCTTTGTGTATTTCATGTCTGTTTTGTGGTACATTTTTCTATTAGAGAAAAAAAGTGAAGTGAGTTGTTTTGGTTCAATGAATGCAGGACCAAGTTGAAGCAAACTGAAGTGGATTGTGAATATTTGAAGAGATGCTGTGAGACTCTAACTGAAGAGAATAGAAGGTTGCAAAAGGAAGTGCAAGAGCTTAGGGCATTGAAGTTATCTCCACAACTTTACATGCAAATGAACCCTCCCACCACTCTTACAATGTGCCCTTCGTGCGAGCGTGTCGCCGTGTCATCCGCATCCTCTTCATCAGCAGCCGCACCCTCTGCTTCAACTCCAGCTAACCGCAATTCGTTGGTCCCGAGTGTTCAACGACCAGTGCCTGTCAACCCTTGGGCGGCCATGTCTCTCCAAAATCGTTCCCGGTCATGAGTCTTTCGCCCATGATATTAGCAGTAGGTTAAAGTAGGCCATGACAATGACATTTAGTGTATGTTTGGAAACACATTGAGTTTGATTGAATCACGATGGCTCAACGAGATTGAATCAAGACGGCACAACGCGATTCTACCAAACTCAGTGCAAAAACTTTGCAGTTTAGAAATGAATCAATGCTGTGGTATGCTTTACTTTTTAGTGTTGGCTCATTAGGACTTAAGGTTATGACTTTAGTTAACTTTTGAGTCTGGCTTATTTTACTTTAGGCCTAGTGATAACATGTTTTACTCAACTTTAGGATGTGTAAAGTTTAAACATGTTAAAGTAGGTTGTGTTTTTCATCCTATGCTGAATAGTTTTTAATTTTTATCAATCTTGAAAGGGTGAAAAGGAGAATCCGAATCTATTTTATCTAATTTTTTCATGTGATTTATCATACAAGTTGGTGAGGAAAAGTAGGATTTTGTGCAAGATTGGAAAGGGGACAAACTAAGGAGATTCCCATGAGATGAAAGATGTGGTCTCAACTAGAAATGATTTTGTCTATCTTTTGTTCTTATTCTTTTTTCCTTTGTTTTTATACTTAAACATGGGGTTGAGTGATGACTCACATTGTGTGGGGGCTCTAATTCATACTTCCTTGAAATATGGATTTTTCCATTACCATTTTAGTTAACAAAGGTTAATGTGATAGCACACTAGTGAGAATGGTTGCATCAAAATCAATATTCAATGAGTTTTTGAAGGTTTGGAACTATAAAAAGACAAGTAACATACACAAAAATAGGTACTACTCTTGTTAGAATGGTCCATGTTCATGACTTTATATTGCATATGGGGGAACATAGGCCAACTTTGTCTTTTGAATGTTTCATTTGTCTGAAAAACTATTTTAATGTATTTAGGGACTACATTAATGTATTTTGATATTTTAGAGATTAATAATCATAATAGGGAGGTTGTGGCAGTGGGATAATTGTAAACATGAGTTGAACTCAAAGCCACACTTTGTAGCTTTTTGTTTTTACTCGAAGCCACACTGTGTACTTTGTAGCTTCTTGTTTTCACGGTAGAGAGATTGTGGATGCGCGGTGCAAAACTGTGAAATAATTGTATATGTGAGTTTAACTCGAAGTCATACTTTTGTCTTTATTGTGTATCATCATTGTTGAATACGTATTTCGGTTGATGGAATTTGTTTGAAGTCTTATATTGTTTAGGTTTTGGATTATTGAATGTATAAATATGTGAGAGCAATCTCGTCCAATGAATTAGCTTTTAGGATGAGATTCAAACATATTAATTTGACCAGGCTCACACTAGGCGTGAGGGTGAATGTTGAATATATAGTTGTGTTGTGATCAAAGACTTCTTGGTTGGCTGATGAACTCAATGATTACAACTAACAACACAATTATTACACTATGAAACTTTCAAGATTGACTAAGGGCAACAAATTCAACTCAAGTAGCAATTAGAGAGGCTCTATCTTCAGAGGTTGGAAAGGAAGAAGATGAAGAGGAAGAAACTCTAAAACCACTATTCCAAAGTTTTCAACAAGATTGGACACACAACAATGCATTGCTACTACAAGTTTGACAAAACCTACTCTATCTCAGCCCATAGTGATAAGAAAGGAATTCACAGTGCTTTCCTAACTTCTCGCGACTCGTGTCACAACAACCTGATAAATTTCAAGAACTGAATGAACAACAAAAACAACAACTAAATCTTATCACATTAAGTAGGGTCGACTACATGAATTTATTTTTATTGAAATAGTTAATCTCAAGTTTTTTTTTTAATAATTTCTTTTATAATTTTTTTAGTTCTTCCTCTATCTTTGGTTGTTTGCCTTTTTTTCGTCTGATCTATTTTCCTTACCACATAATCTTCATGTGTTTTCTGTACATGTCCAAATCACCTAAATTTATTTTTCACCATCTTTTCTAATATAGGTATTATCCCAACACACTCTCACTAATATTGTAATTTCTATTATATTAAATGTATAATAATGCTTTGCAATCTATCTTCCTAGATTTCTTGAAGATGACTTTTTGTATCTCAATAGGTTTCTTTGTCTCTTTATTAGTGTCCATGAAATTATTCCAATAATAAATTGAAGTGTTTGGTAGTCCATCTATAGATTAAATGAACATATGGCAATAAACATCAATATCACTCTATAACTTTTAACTTTACAATAGATTAGTCCAAATAATCAAGAATTATAGTGCTTTCTATTCCATATAAAACGATCATATACGCAAGAGCTTACATCACTTTTCACAAAACCTTCAAAATAATAGTAAATTATAGAACAACAACAGCTCAATTCTATTTCCTATGCTTTCAAACATTCTTGTATAAAAACCTCATAGTAACTGTCAATCTAACAAAATATATCTTATTTTCATCATCTATCTCAAATTCAATCAAACATCATGCAGAAAAAGACATGCATTGCTATGGTTCCTTCACCAGGACTAAGCCATTTGATTCCACTTGTTGAGTTTGCTAAACTATTACTCCAACAACACAATGAGTTCACTGTCACATTCCTCATTCCATCTCTTGGTCCTCTCACTCCTTCCATGGAATCCATCTTGAACACTCTTCCACCAAACATGAACTTCACTGTTCTTCCACAAGTCAACATGGAAGACCTTCCACAGAATCATGAACCTGCAACACAAATGAAACTCATAGTGAAACACTCTATTCCATTTCTACAAGAAGCTGTGAAATCACTCATTTCAAAAACTAACCTTGTTGCTTTAGTCTTAAGCATGTTTTCAACAGATGCTCATGAAGTTGCCAAGCAATTCAACCTTTCTTCTTACCTTTTCTTTTCATCAGGAGCTGTTTTATTCTCTTTCTTGCTCACCCTTCCGAAACTCGATGAATCTGCTTCATCTCAGTTCTTAGAGTCTAGTTATGAAACAGTCAATGTTTCTGGTGTTCCATTTCCTTTCCATGTCAAAGATCTTCCTGACCCGGTTCTCTGCGAAAGATCGAGTGATACATACACATCATTTCTCGATGTGTGTCGAAAACTCTCATTGTTTGATGGTGTTATAATGAATACTTTCACAGATTTGGAACCAGAAATTATAAAGGCTCTTCAAGAGAGTGAGAATAAGAAAGTTTTTGTTTATCCTGTTGGACCTATTATTAGAAATGAGTCAAACAGTGAAGCAAACATGTCAGTATGTTTGAGGTGGTTGGAGAATCAACCACCAAGTTCTGTTGTTTTTGTCTCTTTTGGAAGTGGTGGAACACTTTCTCATGAACAACTCAATGAGTTAGCTTTTGGTTTAGAATTGAGTGGACACAAATTCTTGTGGGTTGCGAGAGCTCCAAGTAAACATTCTAGTTCTGCTTATTTTAGTGGACAAAAGGACGATCCATTAGAGTATTTACCAAATGGTTTTTTGGAAAGAACAAAAGAGAATGGACTAGTGGTTTCATCATGGGCACCACAAGTTGAGATTCTTGGTCATGGCTCAGTTGGTGGTTTTTTGAGTCATTGTGGTTGGAGTTCAAGTTTGGAGAGTGTGGTTAATGGTGTCCCTATGATTGCTTGGCCATTGTTTGCGGAACAGAAGATGAATGCTAAATTGCTGAGTGATGTGCTTAAAGTTGCCGTGAGGCCAAAGGTTGATGAAGAAAGTGGGATAGTGAAAAGAGAGGAAGTTGGTAAAAGTGTAAGGAGAATCATGGAAGGAGGTGAGAGTTTGGAGATTAACAAGAGAATGAAAGAATTGAGTGATGCTGCTGCTAGTGTGCTAGGTGAGCATGGTTCTTCTAGGAAAGCACTTTCTACTCTAGCATTGAAATGGCATTGATATACATGTTTGATGGCCTGGAGAAGTTATTATTATTAATGCTATCATTTTTAGGTGTCCAACAAATGTAATAATTTCTTGCTTATAAATGGATTCGATGTCAAACATTTTCAGTGTTATTTGACAGTTTTCTATTTTTCTTTTGCATGGAATTAAATGCTAAGAAAATAAGAGACTCATTGTCTCATCATAGTTATCGAAGAGTAATTTAGTATTTTTAGTATGTTGCTTATGTGATTCTAATTTGTGCGTATAAATAGATTAGTAGTAAGTGTCTTTTAATAATCATAATTTGTCTTATATCTTTGTAGCCGTCATTGCAAAGCAATACATATATTCTCTCATTCTTTTTCTTCTTCATCACCTTGTGCACTAATAATTGGTATCTAGAGCTCAGGTTCAGATTCACAGTGAAACACGGGAAACACGAGTGAAACGGTGAGGCGTTGTGTGATCGATTTCGTGAACGGAATTGTAACAGAATCACATTTTCTGATTCTGCAGGATTGTGAAACACTTTGTTTTGTGAGATCTGAGTGACTTACACAAGGTTGAAGATGAATGGAAATGGTAGTCTGAGCACCAAACTTCCAGTATTCGATGGTAAGAACTAGAATCGCTGGATGATTCAGATGCGTGTGTTGTTCGGTGCCTAATGTTCTTGAGTTTATTACCGAAGGTTACGTTCCGGTTGCAATAGATGCGACGGAGGAACAGAAAAATTCTCCGATATAAAAGGAAGAAGATCAGAAGGCATTGTTCTACATCCATCAGTGTGTAGATGTGAATGTGTTTGAGAAAATTGTTGATTCGACGATGGCGAAGGCTGCGTAGGACACACTGGTTAGGTGTTACGGTGGTGACGTACCAGTGAAGAAGGTGAAGCTTCAGTCTCTACGAAAACAGTAGGAGAATCTCAACATGAAGGACAACAAGAAGGCATCTGAGTACATCTCTAGACTGATTTTGATCACTAATGAGATGAAAGCTTGTGGAGAGACCCTTTCTGAACAAGTAATTATTGAGAAGATATTGAGGTCTCTTACCCCTCAATTTAATTATATTGTTGTAGAAATTTAATATTTTAAAGATTTGCACACCATGAGAATAGAAGAGCTGCAAAGCAGTCTAGAGGCACAAGAGTTGCGTCTGACTGAAAGAACTTATGAGAGGGAGGTTGAGTAGGCTCTGAAAGCTTCTTTTGTCAAGAAGGACCAGAAACAGAAAAGACATGGTGGGTCTCAAAAGTCAGAAACCTCCACTTCTAATGAGAAGAAAATCAGAAGGGAAATGAGAAGTACGACAAGAAGAAGGTTCAATGTTACGGTTGTAAGTAGTTTGGCCACTTTGTTAAAGATTATTGATCAAACCAGGGAAGGAAATCAGAAGAAGTAAATATAGCCAGAGGAGATTCCGATGATGAACCTGTGTTATCGATGGCTTCTAAGTCTGATGGAAGGTGTTTGGTAGACTAGTGGTATATGGATATTGGCTGCTCAAACCACTTGACTGGAAACAAACAATGGCTAATAAATTTTGACTCCAGAAAGAGGACAAAGATCAGATGTGCCGATGATAAGTACCTTAATGCAAAAGGTATGTGTTGTACCCAAAAATTTGCCCTTTCATTTCTCAAGGAATCACCCCGGATCCTCAAGTTTGCTTCCATCCAATTCCAAGCCTTGAAGTACAAATTTTCCAAGAAAATCACTCACAAGGGCAAAATGGTCATTTGCACACTGAGAAGTCCAACTTTGACTTTTGATCAAAATCAAATCTCAAAAATCATATTTCATCAAGACATGTTGGAATATGAAGTTTGTTTCATCAAAAATATTCAAAAGTCAAAACTACTTTGGAGAAGTCAAAATTCTAAATACTTAGAATTTTTCTAAGTGTTTAAGAAATATGACAATTTCATAACTTCTGACCAGATTATCACCATAACACTCAGCAAATTCTGGACACTCTCGAGGCAAAGTTTGGTTAGAACTTCTGGGCAAGTTTTCACAAAAGTGCAGTCAGAGTTTGTCAAGGTAATTCAAAGAAGGTTAAGAAGCGTGCTGCCAGCTTTCTAGAAAGTCTGAAAGCTCTTTCAGAACATGCTGGAGCCAGAAGATGAAAGGATCAGAAGATTGGATGCTACGCTGAAGCAGAACTTCTAATCCAGAACTAAGTCTTGGTGTAGAATCTCACGTTGCAGGATTTCTGGTTGTGATAAGTCTCATCATCATTTAATACTCACAACCATTTTTGAGTCTTTATCCAAAGGATTTTCACCACGTATATCTCTACTGTCTTGGGAAGACAAACTGTTGTGCAAAAGTATGCTAAGCCCATGCGCTGCTTCTACTTTTCCTTAATTCATGCTGACAAATCCAGCTTAGGCGCTGTTAACTATCCTACTTGGTGCATTGAACCACGCTTGTTTAAGCTTACTTCAAGAGTAAGTCAGCATCTAGCGTATGATGTTGGTGCCACTTGACCTCTCCAAACTACAAAACCTTTGCCTATAAATAGAACACCTTTGGCCATTGAAAAGAGGTCGGAAAAATTTGAGAAAGAGCTGTGGAATTTCAGAAAGAACCAAATGAAATGTTAAAACAACAAGTTTGTATTCCGTTTCAATCACGTACCCGCGCGCTTACATTAACTAGTATGCTCCCTCGATGTCGTTCCTTTGATTGCCATCAAACGGTCATAGGCCAAGTCTCCACGGTAACTTTCATGCACCCTCACTTACCCAACCAACCGGACCCCTCTCTAAAGCTATAATGGGCCAAGCCCATTCTTTTTGACACCCCCCTTCGCCCTATTTACTAAATTATGAAAAACAACACACACCCCTCAACTATTGGGCCTAGCCCAGCACGACTTTTAGCACCCCCTATTTTTACTTAGCAACTAGAAAATACACCTCTCTGATTAATTTATTTTTCTATTTTTTTAATGATTCATATATTTTTTTCTATTTTCTTTTTTCATATATATTATTTATTTCTTTTATTTATAATAATAATAATAATTATTATTATTATTATTATTATTTTTTCTATTTATTTATAATAATAATTATTATTATTAATATTAATTATTATTATTATTATCATCTAAACTTATATTTATTCAAAACTCGTGCATATTATATTTTTATATATTTGCATAAAATATTTTTATATCATGCATTAATCAAGAATTTTTGCAATTAATATGATAAAAAATATATAACAAACATCAAACTATTTTTCGTGAATAAACTAATCTAAACAACTGTTTTTTGCAAAAGGGTTTCAAACGGATTTTGACTAATCACGCATTTAGCTAAAATCTCCGCAATCACTACTCCCGGTCAAATGCGAGGTGATTCAAAGTACATTTGCAACCCCTAAAAAACACCAACCACATACGAATTACGAATTGGGACTCTGATTCCTCATAAGAGGATACGTAGGCATACGATCAAAAATCGTGGCGAGTTCCCATATTAAAATTTAAAACCCTATTTTACCCCAAACCTAAACCTAAAACCTAGTATCCTTGTGAACAAGGTAGATGAAAGGTGCCTAACACCTTCCTTTTGTCTAATGAAGTCCGAAACCTAGAATCTCTGTCTGCGAATTAGGGTTTCCTATTAGATGCCCTTCCTTAGGATAAAAATTAGTAGTGGCGACTCTTGATTTAAAAACCAGTCGCAACAAAACACAACTTCATGAACCATCATAAAGCTAGAACTATCATTCTCAGTACTATCTTGTACAATGAATATCAGAAGATCACAAATAGAGAAACTGTAAAGGATATTCTTGATTCACTAAGAATGACACATGAAAGCAATGCACAAGTCAAAGAAACTAAGGTTTTAGCCTTAATTCAAAAATATGAAGCCTTCAAGATGGAAGATGAAGAAACGGTTGAAACTATGTTCTCAAGGTTTCAAACCTTAGTTGCTGAACTTAAGGTTCTGGAAAAAGGATATTCAACAACTGATCATGTAAAGAAAATCATCAGAAGTCTTCCCAAAAGATAGAGAACCCATGGTTACTGCTTTGAAGCTGTCTAAGGATCTAAAAAACATAACTCTAGAAGAGTAGGTTAGTTCGCTTAGAAGTCATGAGATATAGATAAAAGAAGATGAACCTCATAAGAAGGGAAAATATATTTCTCTAAGATCAAGAACAGAAAGAACTGGGTCAGAAAAGAATAAGGCTTTTCAAGCTGAAGAATTTGAAGAATCTGATGATGAAGATTTTGATGAAGATGATGAATTGTCACTTCTGTCCAGAAGAGTTAAGCAACTCTGGAAGAAAAGGAAAAAACAACTTCCGAAGATTCAGAAACAGAGGAGATCATTCAGAAGCATCTGATAGAGAAAAGCCTAGTAAAAAAGTAACATGATTTGAGTGCAATGAGCCTGGATACTACTGAAAGGAATTTCCAAATCTCAAGAAGGAGAGCCCTAAAAGAGAAAGCTTCAAGAAAAATACTTTCAAAGGAAAGAAGAAAGGTCCCATGGCAACGTGGGATGACTCTGAATCAGAGGAATCAGAATCAGAAGAAGGGTGTGCAAACGTAGCATTCATGGCCTCCATATCAGATGGATACACGTCAGAAACAGAGTCCGACTCTGAAGAGGTATTCTCTAAACTTTCGTGTATTTAATTAGAATTATGTTTATCAGAAACTCTAACCAAGCATCAGAATCTTCAACGGAAATTGAAGAATATGAAATTGAAGAATATGATAAGCTGGAAAAAGAAGTTTCTAAACAAAAAAGGTAACAGTTTGTCTTTAGAAAAAGAAAATACTTTTTTAAATAAGAACTATTTAGAACTTGAAGAATCCCTTTCTAGAGTTTCTCCGTCTTCTGAAACTGTGTTATACAAGTATGACAAGGCCTTTTAGAAATTCTTAAACAACAACATAGATAAAAGTAAGATAACTTCTATAATTTATGGTGTTAGTCAAAGTAAAAGGGAATAAACATGTTACAAATCTGATATTGACAATCATAAAATTCTTAGAGAAATCAACCTACATCTTATTTTTATTATCACTACACTTCTTCTCATACACAAAAATTTAATACTGCGAAAACCCAAGTTCATCAAAAACTCTAGGAAAACTAACTCTAAAGGACATAAAGACTATGGGTACCAAAAGAAAATATGTTGCAGATATCTTATGCAGTAAAGTCAAAATACTAATCATGACACCTGGACTCTGGATGCTTGTGATGCACAACAAGAAGAAAGCATATGTTCCAAAACATAGTGTTGGGTACTATGCTTCAGAAGGATTCAGAAATAAAGTTTAAAACAAATCAAAGGTTGAATCCGAAGAACTGTTAGAATTATCATAACAAGATTTATAGAATACTTTTGAAATCCGAAAAACAACTCTTCATTGGGATGCGAAACCTTGATGGTTTCTTCATTGAATCTGGTCCGGTACTCCCGTAGGGACTCTGTGTGCCCTGGCGAACATTGAACATAGTAGTTGTTGAAAACTTCAAGTGTTTGTTTACTGAGAAGTGTTGTACCAACGTTTTAGTTAGGTCCTGATAGCTCACCACAGACAGTCGAGGAAGGCTCATGTACCATCTCAGAGCCATATCTTTGAAGGTACCCGCCATGAGTTTGCACTTCAATGAGTCAGAGGGCCATACTATTTCCATATGATTGTTGATGGGGATGATATGCTCTTAGGGATCAGTTTTGCCATCAAATGAGGCGAGTACTGGTGACTTGAAGTTTTCAGAGACTTGGTCGTCCAATATTGCTTGTGACAATGGTTAGGGCTCGAGAATCTCCTCTTCCAGCTCCCCATCTGTTATGCTTTGCTGTTGCATGATTTGGACACTGTCCTGCAATATTTCGTTCTAATGACGAAGAGCATCCACTATGGCCAATAGTCGTGCCATGTCTAGAGGATCATCATCAGTGGACATTCTTTCGAATGTGATGTGTGGCCTAGGAAAGTTTTACCGAGGCCCCACGGTGGGTGGCAAATGTTTTTGCAAAAACACTAAACTAGGTATCTTCCTTATAGGGACAAGGAGAGTCACAATAATTGATGATTTTGAGGGATTCGAGTGGCACGAAGGTATTCGTATGCACTCAAGAATGCATAATTGTCGTTGTCACCATAAATGGAAGCGTTCAAGGTGGCATAACACTCACGTTAATGCACCGACTACCGTTACAATCAATAAAGGATTGTGCTGATAATCGGCCTGGCGGATATATATGCTCTAATTACGTAATATACGGGTTGATATTCCAGATGAACTGCTGCTCAGGCACAAGTGCACATCGGCCCGTATCTCAAGTCGAATTAGAACTCAACCTGAGCATTCTTTCTCTCTATAAGTTATACTCACACACACACACACATATATATATATATATATATATATATATATATATATATATATATATATATATATATATATATATATATATATATATATATATATATATAAAAGATAAGAGTATTGTATTATCTATTGTGGTCTCCTAATAAAGTACCTTTTTAAATTTTTTAATAACATTAATTTGTCTAAAATATTATATTTATGTTAGAGAAATAACTGTGCGTTTAATTTTTTGAAACTTAAAACATTATTTTATTCACTACAAATTTTGTAGTATTCTTAACTTGTTCTTAGACATAAGTTAGTAAGACCCTAGAGAAAATATACATATTAGTCATAATCTATTTTACTTATTTATTGTAATGAAAAAAAAAGTAGATAAATTGTGATTCATTTATATTATAAAATAGATGGATTCAATTCAATCAATCAATTAATTTTTATTAATATAATTAATAAATAAATGGTGAATTATTGGATGAAATTATCACTCTAGTCACATCTAACAATACATTCCTACATTAAAAAAGTCTAAGTATAAATTCATTAACTCTAATGTTTGGAAATAATGAATCATTGAACTTCAAGAAGTTTGGACATATATATCCTTTTTTATCACCATAAAATATCCTTTTATGACCAAAAAGAAAATTTAAATCATCTCAAATTATTAAACTCTTTTAGAAAAATGAAAGAAACAATTTGCTAACCAAACATTATCAAATGTTATTTTTTATCACACTCAAGATATTAAAAGTAAAAAATACACTAGTAATTTATAATTAAAAAAAAATATAAGAATGTTTTTTCTTACCAAAGAAAATGAGTTTTGTTTAACCCAAAATATATCACATTGATGATATCATAAGAGCAACACGATTATGCTACTGCTCTTATCTTCACCACCATCCTCTCCCTCACTCATGCAATCTCTTCCATGTAACTCTCTTTCTCTCTCTCTCTCTCTCTTACACTGTTTCAATATGAAAAATCTAGAAACTTTGATATTTTGTTGTGAATTTTATGTGTTTTTTGTTTGTTTTTTATTTCAAAGTTTAAATTTTTGTTGATGGGTCATTGATACTTGGATGTGATGCTAAGTTTGAATTTTGATGTTGAAGTTTCAACACCCCTTTTCCAAAAACACATAGAATTGATTTTATGATGTTGTTATAATCTTCAAATTCTGCTGGTTGAAAGTAAAATTCAAGATATATAAGCTAGGTCTTTGAATTACTTGTAGCTTGCATTGTAGCTGTAATGTTAATGGTTTGAAAAAGTTACATCAAATTGGAGAATTGAAGTATTTGCAGACACTTTTAACTCAGAATAATAAGATTCATGTTCGCTGATAAATGGCGATCTATAGCTTTTATCTTTGGGGTTTTTCCCTTGTGTTTGTTGGAATACGACTGGGAAAGTTGGGGGTGGGAGAGACGAATTTCCCTGCACTACAATTTAGGGATAAACTTGTAAACTGCGTCGTAGTATTTGAACAAAGTCTTGTACTCTATAAACCCTTATTCATTGTATGATACTCCCTCTGGTCCTATTAGAGAAAGTTTACTTTTTAAATTCATTGAATAATCAATGTATCTGATCTATTATATAGGTGAGGTACATTGATTATTCAATAAATCTAAAACGTAATATTTTTCTTATAATAGGCACAATTGGCTGAACTTTGTCTTCAATTATTGTGTTTTTGTGTGTTTATTTATCTTCTTACTTTAGAGCTGAGTTTGCTATTCTAACAAAGCATTTCTTTTTTCTGCAGTGAAATTTCTTTGTGCTGTACAAGGACAAGGAGAATCCGCTCATGCATGCACTAATAAAAAACAAAAGGATTACATGTAAGAGTGGCATTCTTCTTTTAAATGGATTGTCAATTCATTTTAAGTATCCACCTGAGTGGCATATTTGTTTGTATGGATAGAGTGCAGGATAGTTCCATATTACATCCTGAGAATGTATTAAGGAGGAAACTTGTGCTTTCTGCTTTGGTCACAGCTTTTGTTTTTCCAACTTTATCTTCTAACGCGAAGACTAAAAATATGAATCCGTATAATGAAAAACGCGTGTTGCAACAAAATAGGAATATACAAAAGCAGAACAATGCACCAGATGACTTCCCAAATTTTATTAGAGAAGGTAATGATCATTGTTTTTTCACATGATTATGTCACTGTTGTGTTTTTCTATTGAAATTTAGTGTTGAAAAGTTAGGAGTCTAATGCGGACGGATATGATGTTCTGGTTTATTAATATAATTTTCAGGTTTTGAAGTTAAAGTGATAGCACCAGATGACTATATAAAACGTGATTCAGGGCTAATATACCGAGATTTTGAAGTTGGTACAGGTGATTGTCCAAAGGATGGTCAGCAGGTTTTTCTTTTACTTTCTTTCCAATCGACTATTTCTTTCTTCGTAATTTTATTGTAATTGGTTGGGAGAATAAGTTCACACAGATATTAGAGCAAAGAGTTAGATTGCTACAATAATCTTAGAATTTGGGCCGAGTCTAACTCAACCCTTACGAAACCAGTATATAAGGTGAGAAGTGTTTCCACGTATATCAACTTATATTCAGGTTCGGTAGTGGTGACTTGATAGCATATGGTCCAATAGACTTTGATATAAACTTAGAGTTTGGGTTAAGCCTAATTCAACCCTTACAACTGTCCCCAAACATATTCAGACCTTATCTCATTTAATGTGGAAATCTTAAAAAATGTCTTGAAGACTTTTCCCTTTTAGTTGCTTTGGCATTTGTTTTTCCATAGAAACTTGTTGACAGTGTATAAAAATTTCATGTTTGCATGTTTTGTGATTTTATTAATATCTTAAAAACTTTACTTTAACACACATATCATGCCTTGCAGGTCACATTTCACTATGTTGGCTACAACGAATCCGGCCGCCGTATTGACAGCACTTACTTGCAAGGTTCTCCTGCCAAAATTCGCATGGGTAACAAAGCATTGGTTCCGGGTAGGTAAATAGATTTAGTATTATCAGTTCCCTTGTGGATTGTATGACATAAAGGTTTCATTATTTACCTGCTTTTATATCTTTCTTTCTATTTTCTGATGTAGGATTTGAAGAAGGAATTAGAGACATGAAAGCTGGTGGAAAGAGAAGAATAATTATCCCCCCTGATCTTGGACCCCCGGTACATCCCTTATTTTCTTTCATCTCCATTCCCTAATGTACCCTTTATTCTTTCCATGTTTGATAATGATTGCTAGAAATTTATGCTAAGGTCAATGAAATTTGCCATGTGCTTATCTTGCCTTATGTTTAGGCAGTTTTTTCAATTGCGGTTGCGATAATGTTTATTGTGATTCTTGATACTTTTGATAAACGTGACTGGTGCAGCATCAATTGCCTTTGCGGTGTGGTTGTTGAGATCACTAAAATCTTTACATAATTAGAAACAATTGTGATTGTGAACCGCAATTCCAAACCATGCATATAAGGACATTGTTCAGAGTAACCTGCATTTGAATTCTGACTAGAACAATCTTTGGTCAGATTTTACTTACCTCATGTCCGAACTTTAGATTACCAGAGTCTCCATCCCCTAAAAATCGAGAGGTTAAGAGGAAAAAAACATGGATATATAGGCTTCAATGTTAAGCACATTTTCTTAACAATAGCTCATAATTGTTACTAATAGTTTCCAAGTTACCTTTATTATATAATGTAAATGTGATGAACTTTATAAAGAACAGAAACATGATTACATTTTCGGAAAGAAGATATTGTATCATGAGTAGCAGCCAGCATGGTAATTGATGTTTTGTATTGTGCAGGTTGGGCCTTCAACATTTTTCAGCTCAAAACAATTTGAAGTTTTTGATGTTGAATTATTGAGCATACAAAACTGTGAAAGAAGAACAATAGGCTTTTATTCTGATGTTGTATGCAATTGAAATTGAGATAAAGATGTCATGTGATGTATACAGCACAAACATTTATGAAAATACTTAAAAAATTTCAGCTGAACTCTTATCTTCATTCCATTAGATGGTTCAGCAACAATAGTTTTGTAGCATGTCCATGAAACTGTACTACACTTGTTTAAAACCACACCAAAATCATTGATATTTGTAGAGAGCCATAATTGTTTCTCAAATCATTCATGTTGGATGAAGATCAAACTATTCATTTTATAACCTGTCTGAGTACAATATAATTCATAATATAAACTGTTCTATCTTCACGCAACGAATGAAATGTAAATATATATTGTTTAAAAATATTTCTAATCGTCCTTTGCATTGAAAAGTTAACCCACTTGATCCTTGATGAAGTTGAGAAAGGCACTTGGGAATGTATAAAAGCTGGAAGGAGAGGGCCAGGAATCTCACATCTATCAAGTGGTGGCATCTTGCTAGGGGGATTAGGTTTGAGAAAACTCAATCTCATGAACGAAGCATGTATAGTTAAGCTAGGCATTTGCAACAAAATTATCAGCAATAATTAGCTAATTATTAGAAATAATTTTGTTGAGATTGTCCATTTATTTGTAATAGTTATTCTCTTAATTAACATAATTAGTTATAAATGTACATATCACATATTAATTTATTTAGTGGCAGCTTCTAACTAGAATATATATATATATATATATAAATGAGAAATCATAATGGAATAAAATATAGTTTTTTTTGACCAAATCCTTCTTAGTTAACATGGTATCAGTTTAGGTTAAAATCCAAGAACCTAGTTTGTTTTTTCTTTCATGATCTTGTTTCCCTTTTATTCTTGTTATCGTTTTTTCACATCTATTTTTTGTTCTTGTTTAATTTCTATTCTGTAGTTCCATGTCTATCGAAAAGCATGGAGTCCTGTTGGTTAGCCTTAATGGCAAAAACTACTCAGCTTAGGCATTTCATTTCGAGTTTTTGTTACAGAAAAAGATTTGTGGGGTCATATCGATGGTAACACTCCAGCATAGTCCTGAATCTTCGACCTTACAAAACAGCAGCTACAATGTGGAATTATTTGAAGAAAGTCTACCATTAGAACAACGTCGCTCGAAGATTCCAACTTGAACACGACATAGCTCTCTTTAAACAAGATAGTCTCTCCATCTCTGATTTTTACTCTCAACTCATGAACCTATGGGCTGAATACACTGATATAGTTTATGCAAACTTGATTCCTGAAGGTCTAAGTTATGTACAATTTGTTCATGAAACTAATAAACGAGTTCAATTTCTTATGAAATTGAGATTTGAATTTGAAGGCATTCGATCCAATCTCACGCATAGAAACCCTGTACCATCATTGGATGCGTGTTTCAATGATTTGTTGCGTGAAGAACAACGTCTCCTTATGCAGTCCAACTTTGAAGATAAAAAATTGTCTACTGTTCCAGTGGCATATGTAGTACGAGGAAAATCAAGAATTTATGACAAGAGTGTTGTTCAATGTTTCTATTGCAAGAAATTGAGACATTATGCTTCAAACTGTCCAATTTTTTTTTGCAACTATTGCAAAAAAGATGGACATATTCTTAAGGAATGCCCAATAAGGCCACCAAAGAGAAATGTCACAGCTTTAATAGTCCCGACTGATTCATCTATTCCTAACAATTCAGCCAATCCAACAAAATACTTATACTACTACTTCAACGGTGACCCCTGAAATGGTTCAACAAATGACCGTTTCAGCATTCTCTGCTCTAGGATTCTCAGGTAAATCCTCTTCCTCTTGGTACTTTGATTCGGAGGCTTCCAACCACATGACCAATAATGCCCAATTTCTTACCGATATCAAAAAATATTTTGGAAATTTCAAGATACATACTGCTGATGAAAATCAATTGCCTATCACAGCCACTGGTGATATTTCTTAATCTCTAACAAATGTTTTTGTCTCTCCTGGTCTCACTAGTAATAGTATTTCAGTTGGTTAATTAGTCGAGAATGATTGTCAAGTACAATTCTCACAACCTGGTTGTCTTGTGCATGACCAACAATCAGGGAAGATAATCGCGAAGGGGCCTAAAGTTAGATGTCTTTTCCCAATTCAGTTCTCACTGCCTCCAAGTCTTTGTCTGCCTTTAGTTTCGTGTAATTCTGCTATTGTTGATTACCAAGTGTGGCAGAAGCGTCTTGGACATCCAAACACAAGTATACTTTATGACTTGCTAAAATCTAGTTTTCTTGAAAATAAACACATTCCATCTCTTAATTCTGTTCATTTTGATTGTATTCCTTGTAAGCTTAGTAAAAGTAAACTTTTTTCCTTTTCTGACACATCAGTCTAATGTAACCCAACTTTTTGATATCATCCACAATGATGTTTGGGGCGTGGCACCAATTATATCTCATGCTAATTACAAATATTTTATAACTTTTATTGATGATTATAGTCACTTCACGTGGGTCTACTTTTCGCGATCAAAAGGTGAAGTCTTTTCCACTTTCAAATTTTTTCACGCTTATGTTCAAACTCAATTTTCATAAAAAATAAAAATATTTCACTCTGACAATGGAGGGGAATACATGCCACACTCATTTCAGGAATATTTGCAATTCAATGGCATTATATCTCAAAGGTCATGCCCCTCAACTCCACAACAAAATGGAGTAGCGGAAAGAAAAAACCGCCACTTGCTCGATGTTGTCCGCACCCTTTTGTTGGAGTCTCAAGTGCCTTCACATTTTTGGTGTGAAGCCCTTTCCACGGCTATCCATCTTAGAAACTGAATGCCATCGCCATCAATAGGTAACGAATCTCCTTTCATTTGGTTATATGGCCACCCACCAAATTACTCCAATCTTCGTATCTTCAGTTGTGTGTGTTATGTTCATCTTACTCCACAAGAACAAACCAAGCTCACGGTAGAATCTGTTGAATGTGCTTTTCTTGGATATTCTACTCATCAAAAAGGCTTTCTATGTTATGATCCTAACCTTCGTAGGATTAGTGTATCTAGAAATGTCATTTTCCAAGAATATATATATATATATATATATATATATATATATATATATATATATATATATATATATATATATATATATATATATATATATATATATATATATATATATATATATATATATATATATATATATATATATATATATATATATATATATATATATATATATATATATAAATAATCATGACCTCGTCTCTTCTCCAGTTTCTATTTTTCCATTTTTTTCTAACTCTCATCCAGGTCAACAACCCTCTAAATCTCTCTTGACCTACAAAAGACGTAGTACTGCCACTCAAAATCAACCAACGAATGGGCCCCTTCAAGATAATTCCTTGATTATTGGTCCAGTAGAAGAAGAACCAGAACCAGCTCCTCTACGACGTAGCTCATCGATAAAAAATCCCAGAAAGGTATATCAATTGCATGACAACATCATTAACTTCTATTCCCGTTCCTTCATCTTATAAATAGGTCATGGAGAATAATTGTTGGCAGAAAGCTATTGAAACAGAACTTCTTTCTCTGGAAGAAAATCAAACTTGGGATATAGTGCCATGTCCCTCATCTATTAAACCTTTAGGCAACAAGTTTGTGTTCTCCATAAATCTGCATTTGGATGGATCCGTAGTTCGATACAAGGCTCGTTTAGTTGTGCTTGGAAATAAATAAGAATATGGACTTGACTATGATGAGACGTTTGCTCCGGTTGCCAAGATGACAACCGTATGCACTATTCTTGCTATTGTTGCGTCACAAACTTGGCCACTGCATCAAATAGATGTTAAAAATTCATTTCTCCATAGTGATCTTCAAGAAGAAGTTTACATCAAACTTCCTAGTGGCATGCCTACACCTTCACCCAATACTGTTTTCAAACTAAAACGCTCTTTATATGGATTAAAATAGACACCAAGAGTTTGGTTTGAAAAGTTTCGATCGATATTACTTGGTTTTGAATTCAATCAAAGTCAGTATAATCCATCTCTTTTTCTACAAAGGACTCCTAAAGGCATAGTGGTGCTTCTTGTTTATGTGGATGACATTGTCGTGACAAGTTCTGATCAAGATGGTATTTCTAGAATCAAACACTTGTTGCATTCAACTTTTCAAATGAAAGAGTTAGACCATCTCACTTATTTCTTGGGTTTAGAGGTGCATTATCATCATGAAGGTGTTTTTCTAAATCAACAAAAGTATATTCAAGACTTGATCTAACTAGTTGGACTCACAAATGCAGCCCTTGTAGACACTTCCATGGAAGTTAATGTTAAATATAGAAGAAATGAATGTGACCTTCTTGATGATCCCACTCAATATCGCAAACTGGTAGGAAGTCTTATCTATGCAACTATCACTCGCCCAGATATTTCTTTTACTGTACACACAGTTAGTAAGTTCATGCAAGCTTCACGACATTTCCATCTTTCAGCGGTGCAACGAATCATTAAGTACCTCCCTGACACTCTAAAGTGTGGTTTATTTTTTCCTGTTGATTCATCAATCAAATTTCAAGCATATAGCGATGCTGATTGGGCTAGATGTCCAAACATAATAAAATCTACTACTGACTGTTGGTGTATGTTCCTAGAAAATGCTTCTATTTAAATATGCTTTATTTTTTTAGGGAAAGTATTAAAACTTTAAATTCAATTAAAAGAGTTTTACCAAATTATATCCATTTTTATTATACTTTTGTATACTATGATAAATAATTGTGAACGTAGAAACATTTTCAAAAGAAGAATAAAAAAATAGAAAACAAACTCATTTAAATAAATATTAGAGTGTTTGGATAAGGTAATTAATTTTTTTAACTATTTTAAAATTGAGAAATTTAAATAATTTAATTGAAATTTATTTATTTTTAAATATTTTTAGATAAAGTATCGAGATAAATCAATGTTAGACTTTTGGGGTTATTTTTATAAATTTTAAAGTTTTAAAATTTGAAATATAGAGAGAAAATTCAAATTTTTAAAAATTTGAAAATTATTAAGAATTAATTTTTAATTTTTAAAAAAATTTATGGGTTAATTTTTAAATTTTGGAAAGTATAAAGATCAACTTGCAAAATTTAAAAGAATAATAATATTCAATTTAATATTCACATTCTATCAAGCTTGAGTTTTTACTTTTATGTGTAATTTCAAAATCATTAAATTTAACTTGAATAAAACAATTTATTAATTTTCATTATTTTAACCATTCTTATTAATTTATATTCAAACAGCTGAAATCATTTTAAATTTGATTTGATTTATTTTAAGAGAGATTGTATAGAATAATTTGTTACCTGTTACAGTGACACGGAATTCAAACAGCCACATTCCACATATTTAGTTCAAGTGATTAAATCCCTAAAATACCCCCAAACAAATTCTCTAAATAAGCGTTACATTAGATGCTAAAATCTTGTTCCTTCTTCGCCAAGGTTTCTGTTATATCTGTCTCTTTTCACTCTCTGATCCTTACTTCTATATGTTTCTGTTTCACTTCTCTTTTTATCTATCAAACGATTCTTTTTTTTCTTTCTTTTCATCAATTCAATTCAACGTGTTTCTTGAACAAGACCTATATCATCAACAAAGCCCAAATTTCCAACAGTTTCAGTGTTAGTAGTTTTTAGATTGATGAATAATGTCTAAATTGTTTCTTGATTTTAGTTTGTTGGAATCTGTTTATTGCTGAAGAATTCTGTAGTTTTGATAAACATATTGATTGATAATGTGTTTTTTGAATGATTTATTGGCAGTGAAGGTTTTGCGAAAATGAGCTGGGATTTCGAGATGAATAGCGTATTCAAGGATATGAATGCCCCTTTTCTTGAACCTTGGGAAACCGGAATGATACCAATTGATCGGGGCAATCCAAATGAGGAGGATGAATATGTTGATATCATGACGTGCGACGAACCATCGATGGTGCCAGATCCATTTGAAGGTGCCGCTGAGAGTTCTGGCTCCTTTGGTGATACAGACAATGCTGATCATGCTTTCTTCCGCGATCCAGAAGTCGAATCGCGAATGTATGCTGATACGGCTTCTTCTTCAATGTGTGATGTTTGGGATGAACCACTCCGACAAAGGTACATTTCACTCTAATTAATCGTCCATTTCATAGAGATTCGACATAGTTGTATCTTACATTTCACTGAGACTAATAATCTATGTCATTCAGATTCGACAAAATTTTATGTTACATTTCACTGAGACTAATAATATGTCATAGAGATTCGACAAAATTTTATGTTACATTTCACTGAGACTAATAATCTATGTCATAGAGATTCGACAAAGTTTTGCGTTACATTCCACTCGAGACTAATAATCTATGTCAGAGATTCGACAAAGTTTTGCGTTACATTCCAATGAGACTAATAATCTATGTCATAGAGATTCGACAAAGTTTTATGTTGATTTTATTGTCGTTGTTTGATTCAATTTAATAGTTTATATGTTTATGATTATTTTTTCTATTGATTTAACCATTCAGAAGGAAAAGGGTGACAACAGCTCATTGGAGAAGGTTCATAAGTCCTGTTATGTCACAATGCAAGTGGATTGAGTTGAAACTGAAAAAACTTCAGTCTCAAGAGCGTAAATATGAAAAAGAGCTTGCAGAACTTGATCATAAAAAGCAATTTGATTATGCACATTTAAGATTAGATGGCTGTGAGATCAAATCAGTACCTATTTCTTTTCGGAGGCATAGGAATAAAGTTATGAAGAGGAAAAAGCGTGAAAGAGTTGAAAAGGATTGCGATTTAGGGTCTAACCATCCTTTATTCTCCTACAATGGTAATGTTGATCCTTTGGAAGATTGTCATGAAGCTGCCATAGGTTAGTAGCAGTATATATTATATGATGTTGTTTCTTGTTTTTGAGTATAAGCACTTCTTTCAAAAACATGTTTTAGTCATTTGTTTATGTGAGAGTTCGCGATTTCTTAATCGACATTTTGTTTTAATGATATCAGGTGGTGACCGTGGAAATATATTAAAGTTCGAGTTGGAAGATGTATGGTCTTGTGTAGGTAATTATGATAATGATAAGTCCTGGGATGATATGATTCAACAGATTATAACTATGGAGTCTCAACTTCAAAATTTGAAATCTAGACATGACAAAGTACTTAGTGAAAATTCAGAAAGGTTTTGTTCTGTAAATCAACCATCGGATGGATTTAATCAGCCTAACATAAACGCCGATTCTGCCGATTCTGTTGCTGGTAACACGATTACATTTTCCATTTACTTTAACTCGTTTCTTATCTCAACTTCACTCCGAGTTTCTAATGGAAGGTTTATTTTATGCTAGGAACTGCATCATCAGGTGATGACAAGATTGTTCCAGATATTGAAGCCACTGATAGGCCTCAACCGTTTGGTCTATTGGACTATGTAAGCTTTGTTTTTTCGTAATGTATTTCTGATACTTATGAGTTGATTGATGCGATGATTCGTTTAAATTTTGAACTAATAAAGTTGGCGTGTTGTTTTATGCAGATCGATGAAGATCTTACGCAGTATCATGAGTTAGCCAAAATGGAATTGCATGAATTAGAAATTATTGGAAATGAAATGATAAATCAACTTGAATCAATCAAAGACAATGCCGTGCACAATGTCAATGGGCTTTCGACTTTGAAGTCATGTTCTACATCAAAATCGAATATCCCTAGAAACAAAAGGAAACGCGAGAATATATCTGGTAAAAAGAAGAGTAAAAAGAAGAGGTCAAGGACATCTGGTTAAAGCGAATCTGATTCAAATATTGTTTTGCAAACATGTTGGAAATGGAAACAACTTCTAATGGATTCTGCAAATGTTTGTCTATCAATTTTTTTCCGTCTCTTTAAAATCTTGATCTCGCACACAGGTGTTTGATATGAAGTGATATGTTAAAAGTACACATCACACTCTAGTGTTATGACTAAGCGGAATTACTATTTATATTGATTTGTTTGATTTAATAGTCAATTTATCTTTTGTATTAGAAATAATTTGGATTCGCATTTTTCAATATAAAGTTTGAGTCAAGTAACTTTTTGGTCACGTCAGTCTAATGTGACAAGAATGACACGAAACGTTCACTCTTAACGCGAGTTTGATTGAATGAAAACGTATAAACAAACACACACATAATATTTCACAATCACAAGTAGTTGAAGATTATTCATTCGATTACATAAGGATTGAAAATTAAATAGGATTCAATTTCTTGAGTGTCATTCTTTTGGTAACTTTGACCGCAATGAGAGCCAAAATCGTGGCGGTTGGTACAAAGATGACATCAGGTATGGATTTCATGAGACTTAGCTGAGGCAAAGATTGTCCTGATCTTTTGGCTACCATAGCCGCTGGAGGTGCAACTATTCCAGTGATCATCATAGAATCATCTACTTTGCTTATATTGACATTCTTAATCATGAAATCAGTGAAAATTTCGTTCTTGTCTTCTTCATTTGATTTATTCCATAGCTTAAAAAAGTCCTGTTAAGGGAAGGTGCATCAAATTTTTTTAAAAATAAAATAAAAGTGATTGAAGAAATAGTGAATTAATTTACCTCAATTTCCTTGTTTGATGGTACATCATAATGCTTGCCAGGCAAGGCCATGTTGATAGTGCTATGAAGAAAAGAAAAGAAAACAAAAAAACAAAATTGATATCAAGTGTTTTACATTTAATTAAAATTGATTATAATTTCCATTGAAATGAGATGCTTACTTGAAGATATCAAGAATGGCAGTGTGGAAGGCATCAAAGTTTTTGATTTCTTTCTTCATAAATTGATCATAGAGTGCTCCAGATACAAGACTTAAAGTTTGGGAGGCTATTCCCTCACCTAAGATATCACAAATTGTTGAACAAATCAAAACCATTAATTTGAAACAAATAACGAGTAGTATAATACGACATTGGTGTCTAACAATAACACAAATGAGATAACGGACAAAGTGTCGGTGCTATATAGATAATAATAAAGAAACAAATTACGACATAAGTTAGCAATTAAAGGTAGAAAACCAAAGAACATGATACCTGTTCCTCCCATGTAACTCATGACCATCCCCATAATGTTTTTATATTTTTTGTGTGAATGATTGATTACAAAAGCTAGCAACTATGATAAGAGAAATGCATATATTTGTACATTGCAAGACAAAATGTGGGCCTAGGAAGTTAGTATATCTGTTTCTTTGGTGAAAGTAAAGTATTCTTGTTCATGATTTAAGTAATATAATATTTCTTATCTTTTATATGTTAGATTCTTGGCTTGGAAAGAACATGTGGCTTCAAGATTCTGTCAAATATAAGTAAAAAGAACTGAAATTGGAAAAACAGACCAATCCCCTCTGAGAAAATACCTTAGTTATTTAAATAAAATTAGAAAAGGATGGTTAACATCATTTATACAAATTAGAAGTATTGTAGAGTTTATGTAAATGTGTCAGATAATTTTTTTTTTTATAGGACAATTAAATAATTATTTTATTATTTTCACAAAACTGGCTTTAGTTTATTCTCAAAAGATAAATAGTTATAATAGCAATAAGCCTGTTTTCTCAAGTAATGGAAAAATATCATTAAAATTTACTTTATCATTTAAAATACTCTTAAATTTGAAAATTACTTATAAAAACTAAAATGGCTAATTCCATCCCTCTAAAGCCATTTTGTTTAAAATCCAATTGATTGTTGAAAAATAATCAAAATAATTATTTGCTTCTTGCCTAACTTTAAAAAAAAGAAATATAAAAACCCTATTGAATAAACTTGATCTCTATTTGAAAGCTGGAATTGTTTGACATAATAGGAGTATTACAATATTATGAATTTCTTGAAACTTTTCTTAGTTGCTTTAGCTCCAGTTTTGAACACTTTGTTCATTGCTGTTATTGGGGCTGTTCTTGCACTTGACAACATTGGAATTCTAAAAAAGAATACTAAAAAGCACCTCAATATTGTAAGTTTCACTTATTTGTGTTTTTCAAAACACCAATTTTTCATATTATTCTCATTTTAATTTTTTTATTAATAATTTCCAACACTCATTTTTATTGTACAGATTGTATATTTTGTCTTCACTCCAGCTCTTCTTTATAGCAGCCTTGCTAAAACTATAACTTTGAGGAACTTGGTAATGCTGTAAGTTTGTACTTATTATTTATAGGGACATGTAATATCTCCCTATCTTGTAGTTTTAGACTATTAGTCTTGTTAGAATATTATTTGATGGTAACTAATATAAGATATAACCTGTGACGTCCTTTTTACAATCAAGAAATACAACCTTTTTAGATCTATGACCAAACTTTATTCTATGATCATGCAATTTGAGATCAATGAAAACACATGATTAAATATGAAAATTTTCATAAGGAATTTCTTTTGAGGAGAGGTGTGAGAATCCTATTTATGAGATGAATATAATGTTGAGTAACAAATTTCTTAAAATTTTAAGAATATTGACTTGAAATTAAATAGTTGTATCCATATTGAAGAAGTGTTTATGTTTACTCTAACAAATGTCATTATGTTAAGGAGTATTAACATAAAAGCGTTGGTGAATGATGCTTTTGATGGAGAATAAACTTCAATATTAAATTATTTATTAAATAGCATAATTATTTGTTATTTCTAAAACATAAATATATTTAACGCAATTCTATCCAACTTTTTGAATTGGATAGATAAGAATTCACATTTTACTTTAGTGTGAAATTAAGTTTCAATGAAAAAAAAAAAGAAAATTGATTAGATGCTATAGTATTTTTAGTGTAGCTACTAAAATGTGTTAGTGCAAGTGCCCTTATTTAATTATCTTTCTGTCAATTAGGCGGAAAGTAATTAAATACAAACATACCTAAATTTTGTCCCTGATGCGATGAGATGATAGCATATGTTATGAATGAATGCATGAACTCTTTTTTGACATTTTTTTAATGATGTATGAGATGAGAAAGACTCTGTAGGAATGTGGAAAGACTAAAAACTGGAAACTTATGGTAGTTCAGATGAAATGACGTGGAAAGACACGCTAGGGAAACAACAAGATACTTCTGGATATCTGTCAGGGTGACAAAGAGTAACCATCAATACTTGAAAAAAAAAGATAAAATTCGAGAAGGCAAGCAGCGACATCCAAGAATGACATTGAATGAGGAGAGCAACTCTCTGGAAAAGACAATCAGAAACATCTAGAAGAACAATAGATGTGGGATGAGACCAAATCTGAAGCTACATCAGAGTCGTCCAGGAAAGACGCTGGACGAAAAAGAAACACGACATCCAATGCTGGCTTTGAATGAAGGGAAAACTCAACGTCTAATACTGGCTTTAGACGAGAGAAAAGATCACAATATCTAATACTGGCTTTGGATGGGGTGAGAGAAAAAACAAGGCGTCCAATACTTGCTTTGGACAACAGAAAAGGTAACAACATCCAATACTGGCTTTGGACGGAAAAAGAGATCTGAATTGATGTTTGCTTTGGTAGGTGCCAAGTAAGTTGGACTTTGATCTCAAGGTGACAAGCCGACTGCAACAAGACCTCGGAAAATGCAAATGAGGATGAAACACTCTTGCTATGCATTATGTGTGAATTTTGTTATGCATCATATGTAAATGATCTATGCGTGTAATGTTGACGTTTACGATAATGGAGTTTGACTCTTTTGTGAAGGTAAGATTGGAAGTTTGATTCCTCAACACAGAGAACTCTTCCAAATTGTTTGGGAAGAAAATGTCTTGAACCAAAATTTGTCACACTTGTAAACTGTATTGAACTGATGATCTTCTGAGGAAAGACATGGAGAGCTGCTTGGGGATTTGTCCCATATTAGCTGACTGTTGAAGATAAACTGATCATGGCATCAGTCCAAAGTTGTCGGAAATGAGCTGATCACGGCTTCAACTCTGAAATGACTATTGGATATAAACTGATCATGGCTTTAGCTCTTGAAATGTTTGTTGGGAATAAACTGATCATGGCTTCAGTTCTTGAGATAACTGTTGGAAAGGAATGCCCCAGCATGAGTCTTGAAAATGATCTTCTGACTAACCAATTATGAGAAAACTCGCACTGAGCAATAAATCTTGAACTGATTTGCAAATGGACCTAGAAGATACTTGCCCCTGATAGGGTCACTGACCAAGTTTCTCAACTGTTTTAAATTCCTTGACAAGGAAAGCTTGTTTGCAAGAAAAATTGTTTACCCAAACATGGTAATTTTAATGCAAAGTTCATGCAAAAGTTTTGAATCCAAAATCATTTTTGAAATGATGTTATTGGTGTATAGAAAATGTATCACTGGTTAAAACGCAGTGGTTTATACTTTTGAAGTGAAAGAGAAAGAAAAGGTATGATACCAAAACAAATAGTTCACAAAAGATCATAGGAGTCAGTTTACGCAACCTTGTTGTAAAATGCTTTCAAAAGAAACATGGCTTCAATTAGGTCTTTTGAGGGTTGTAACATGGTCTGGTTCACGGTTTAAGAAATAAAGGATAAAGGCTCAAAGTTTATTTGTACCCAACCCAATCTTCGTGATGTTCTTCAGTCCTACGTTCAGTTAATTCAGAATATGCATTCAGGTTCCAAGAGATTTTAGAATTGCACTGATGGAAGCAATGACGATGGCTCAGAAGCTAAAGGATTCTTGAGAATGACAGCCATTTCTTCTTACACATTTTTTCCGTTTTGAGGACTTTTGCCAACTCTGATGGAGAATTTTGAGGATTTGAAGACCTCTTATGATTGAATTTATTATTCCCAACTTTTGCCTGAACTGTTTCATTTGTGATTACAGTCAGCGGGATGCCCCCGTTTTTGCCTGAATTGTTTCATTTGGAATTACAGTCAGCGGGATGCCCCCGTTTTTTGCCTAAGTCACCTTCAGAGGTTTTGACTTAGCGGGATTTTTATTTTGATTTTTCTTTTCATTTCATTTTTCTTTTTTTGGAAAGATAATGATTTCCTTGCTCAATGATTACGGGGAACCATCTTTGTCATTTGTTTGAGAGCATCTTCAACACTTCTTGTTGTGTGCAAAGGAAAGCTTGATCGTGACCTTTGTTGAAAGGTGTCTTGCACGATTTCTCTTGTAGTTGAATGCACAGCCAAATTAACTGAGAACTACCCATCCCCAGGTTAAGATTGCGGGTTTTTTTGTATATAAAGAAACTCCAACTTCTAGGCTCAAAGGGGTGAACGAGAGATTAACTTCCTTATTTCTCCAGTGTTTGGGAGTTGAAACAATGCCTGTATATCCTCAGCAAAGTTTTATTCGAAAGCATACCAGCAACAATTATGGGTATTTCGTTTTCATCATCCTCCCTCAGATCTTTGCATAAACAAAAGCTTGATAAAGGGAGTAAACCAGAGAAATATATTTGAAAGCAGTAAATAAAAATGATTTGAATCAAAACATTGCAATGCTCATTTCATTAAACTTAACATGAAAGTATAAACAGTATTTGAATGCAACAATTTTAACATAAACAAGGGAAAATGCAAACAGAAAGAAAGATGGCCTAGTGACTAATCAGTAACAAGGATGAGTTGTCCTGTCTGAAACACTGGCTTTAGGAAGGGACTTGAGGGTATCCCGACTCAGTCTTCAGCCCCTTTGTTTTGGCAAAGGATTGTTGATGATATTAGGACCTGCCTCTTTGAAAGTGAGCATATTGGTTTTCACCAATTCTTGTACTCTGTTTTTCAATGCATAACAGCTTTCTAAATCATGACCGGCAGCTCCCTGATGAAATTCACAGTGAAGGTCAGATCTGAACCCGGTTGGAGGAGGATTTCGAGGAATCAGAGGCCTAGTCGTAATCAAGCCCTTCTGCACCAATGCAGGATACAATTCAGTGTATGTCATAGGGATGGGATCAAACTGGGCCCTATTTCGATTCTGATTCTGCATAATATTCTGTTGTTGAGGAACCCGAACTGGTTGAGCATTGACCGCAGGAGTAACAACCGCTACTTGTGATTGATCAATGTATTGAGGCCTACGGCGAGGTCCTCTTCTCTCAGTCAAGACAGCATTGGCTTCTACCTCTTTCTTCTTATGAAAGTTCCCAAGGTATTTCTTTGCACCATTAGAAGATTCAGCAGCTTTAGACACTTTACCAATCTTGATTCCTTCTTCTAATCTTTGGCCGATAGTCAGCAGATCTGTGAAGCTGGAAGACACACTACCAATCATCTTCTCCCAAAAGAAAGGGGACAAAGTATCCATGAACAAACCAGTTAACTCTTTCTCTGCCAGAGGTGGTTCAACTTGAGATGCCAATTCTCTCCATCGTTGAGCATACTCCTTGAAAGATTCTTTCTCATTCTGAGACATATTTTGCAGTTGGCGACGATCAGGTTCCATGTCAAGGTTGTATTTGTATTGCTTTATGAAAGCATCAACAAGATCTTGGAAGCATTGGATACGACCTTTCTCAAGTCCCATATACCATTTGAATGAAGCCCCACTCAGACTATCTTGGAAACAATGGATAAGCAACTTGTCATTCTTGGTGTAAGCAGACATCTTTCGAAAGTACATCACCAAATGACTTCTTGGACAAGTGTGCCCCCGGTATTTCTCAAACTCAGGAGTCTTGAACTTTGTAGGCATAACCAGATCAGAAACTAGGCACATGTTGTTAGCATCAACACTGAAGAACTCATTTCCTTCCATAGCTCTGAGTCTCTTCTCCAAAGTCTGATATTGTTCTTTGAAATCTTCAAGCTCACCAAATTCTCCCTGACTCACACTTTGAGGACTGGCAGCATGGTACTCAAAGAGAGGGTTCCTAAAAGCAGCTTGTGCAACAGGTTGACGAGAAGCAGTATGAACGATTGGCTGAGGTTCAGTGAAAACTGGAGCTTGAAAGACTGGTCGGGAAGACTGGCCAACCATTGAAGTAATGGCAACAGGCGGAGAGTAGTTCTGAGGTAACCCAAACTCTGGCCATGTAGTAGATGTATGCTGGATAAGTTGAGTGTCAACAACAGCAGTTGGGATTTCAGATATCACAGTCCTTTGAGGTGGCTCTCCTCTGGAAATCAGGACTTGCATCATCTCAGTAAGTTTGGCCATTCCTGATTTCAACTCATTAATTTCCATTCTGACTTCCATGTTGTGTTGTTCTTGGTTTTCCATTCTCAATCTGACAGCAGCTCTAGTCCCGTAGTTGTGTTGAGGAATCAGCTTGACAGTAGACGACTAACTGGAAGAAAGAAGCAATTGGGAATAAGATCCTGAACAACCTGGATGTATGTAGAATGATGCAGAGGATGCAAATGATATGCAATGTTATGCAATGCATTGTACAGTAACAGGATCACATGGTTCAGAGTCACGAGCCTGGAGTCAAAGGTACAACCCATAAGGTATGGACTAACGGTTATCACCTGCCGAACAAGGTTCTAAGAGGTTCCTAGAGTCTACATCCTTCCTTCGGATATTACCAACGTCCCGATTAACTCGGTAATTAGTAATATTCTCAAGAAAAACTCGTCCGAGCGTAGTATCGCGTGACAACTACTTCCGGATTACTCCATCATAGCTTCCGCACTACACCTAAAAGGCCAAGATGGGTTAGGTAATCTACGGTCCTCAGCTTCAGTAGGCTCCCAGGTCGAAAGCAGTACGTCTTCCCGATTACTCGGTAAACGACACTACAGTCAAAGGGGCCTCCACTGAGTGGGGGATCTCATGTCTCCTTTTTTGGGATTACTCCCTCAAAGTTAACATGACTATACCGCCCGTCCTATCTTAAAATTTGCCCAAGTCCGGGTATAAGACTTATGAGTAATCACCAAGCACCATGTAACCCAGGAAAATCCAGACAAACATATATACAAAATATAACACATAAATAACAATAGCACATATACAGATATAAACAAAGATAGGCTCAACCCACTTAGGGATGGACCAGCAAGAGGTCAATCTGTCCCCAGTGAAGTCGCCATTTTTTTCTGTAGCGGTAGAAATGTTTAAGACTAAGCCATTGGATTGACTAGACTTTATACAAATCAAAATAAAAATCGCCACCGCGCTTTATTGATTCCAAAGGAATGGGAAAAGAGCGAATAACCCAAAAAGAGGGGGAAAGATTCAAGGTAAGGGGGTTGGTTATGCAAAGGGAAGGTATTAGCACCCTAAACATCTACGGTACTCCGCAGGAACCTCTTTGTAAAATCTGAATATTTTGGCTATAAAAATGTGTTGTATAAAAAATGGATGGTGGAGGTGAGAAAAGAAATATATATTTTTTATGATTTTTGCACCCGTCGCGGTTGCGAACCTTTAGTGCCTACGTACCACCTTTCGTGCAATAGGGGATCAGGGTACACGTAGTTCATCTAGAAAAGACTTGTTTGTTGATTGTTTTTAAACAAGGAGACAAGTCGTCATTGTTAGGAGAGAAATCTCGACTAACGCCCACAAGGTATGAGAAAGATGGACCCTGCATCAACAAGAGTGAGGGTTTGAGAACGCCTCTAGTACTCAAGTGGAAAAGTCGACACCTTTATAACCATAGGGATAGGATAATGTTGCTCGACTATCAATGAATCATGTCTCACCTTGAAAAAAAGGTTTGAAGGGTAAAGGTGCTTGGGCGCACAAAAGAGTTTGAATGAGTTGAAGTGTTTTGTTAATTTTGAAAGAAATGTCAAAGTATGATTAAATGAATTGAAGTTTGTTTAAAGAAAATAAGTTTTAAAAGAAAAGGCACTCGACAAAGTCGAGGTTTATTATGAAAGTGGTTCGAGTTTAAAAACAAAGAAGACTTTGAAAGAAGATGAGAAGGTTTTGAAAATTAAAGAAGATGGGAGGAGATGAAGGGACTATCCTAAAGCATAAGGTAAAAGCTAAGAAAGAGAATCGTCTAACCAACATGAAGCCGATACTTGACATTATAAGCCAATGTAGAATTCTCATTCTTCGGATTGAAACCAAGCAAGCAAAGATACTAGACCTCTTGAGAGAACCAAACTTCAAGTGTTTTAAGTCTTCGCAAAAATTGGGCAGAGTAACGGCTGTATACGGGTGAATTCCAGATTACAAACAAAGATCATAATCTCAATAACCTGCACACAAAACAAACAAACAACCCAATGTCTTGAGGTAAACCTCAAGAACTCCAGACAAAATATCAAATAAAGTCACAAAGTCTCCAAGATAGGCCAAGGTCTCTAATCCTAAGTCCAAGAAGTCCATCACTCCATAATGCAAATGATAGTAACCATGTAGTCCAAGTATCATTAATAATTTTTATGGTTTATGTTGATTATTAGGTGTCTTTAAAAAGAAAGAAAAGCTCAAGTGAGCAAAATAAAAATGACATAAAAGTAAATGCTCAAGTGAGCAAAGATGAAAATAGCATGAAATGTAAAATGCTAAAAGTAAATGGTACATAAAGCATGAAAATAAAAGCATAAAGTAAAGTTAATTGTTAGTAATTAGTGGTTAGTTGGATGGCCATCTTGAAACTTACATTTGGAACTCATTAGAGGATTGGTAGAACCAAAGCCTCCACACAACAAGTTGTATTTGCTTTTTGTCAAGTATATCATCCACTTTGGAATTCTCACAAGGCAACATGTAATAATCAACGATGTTTAAGTGATCCGCGTTGACCAAAGGTGTTATAGATCCATTAGAGGATTGGTAGAACCAAAGCCTCCACACAATGAATCTCAAGGTTATTGGATCAAAGAGATCAAATTAACATACTTGGGCTTGCAATCATAAGTTTGGGCCACGAATGATCATTTATTCGAATCGGGACAAAATTTAGCGCTATGTTAAGCAATCGTAAATGGACTTATGTAGAAGTCACACCTATTTTGAGGCCGGTCAATAGCAATCTATGTACTTCATGTTTGGATAAATGATATAGAGATCACCATCCCTTAACATGTAGCACAATTAAAAAAGAAAGGGATAAGATGAAGAGGGAGGGGAATGATAAGCTAATTTGGATCACTATTTCAAAATTCTTTCATCTTTAAATTCAACCACTCCTCTAGATGGATTAAAGCACTAAACATATCATTAATCCAAAGCACCAAAAATGAATTAAATAATTCACTCTTAGGTAGATTTGAATTGATGAAAATTTATCTAACTTCATCTACATCACAAAGTTCATTGAGTTTAAAGACAAATTGGACATTTAAAATTGCAATACAAACCAACAATCAAAAGGAGTGAGTAGAAAAATCATTTTGGACCAAAGCTGTCCCAAAACAAGGAAAAAAAGTGCATTTTGTCCCTGTGCAATCGATTGCAGTAACTGTGCAATCAATTGCACACAGTGTTATTTTCAAAAAAATTGTGTGAAACGTTTCTGTGCAATCGATTGCACAGTTACTGCAATCGATTGCACACTGTTACAGTAGCAAAAACAGCATTTTAAAAGGCCAATTTTCTTGTTCAAACTTTCCATCAAACACCTTATGCTCATGGATCCAATTGAGCACAAAAATTCCATCAAATTATGAGAAAATAACACCATTGGAATCACAAAATAATGCTCAAAGAATCAAACCCAAAGATCAACAAGAGATCACATTGTGAAAGATGAATTATCCAACTTACCAAAGGTAGATCTAGAGAATTATCAAAACAACTTCAAGAATTTGCTTCAATTCAACCACAAGAATCAATTGACCAAGCTTGGATGTAGAGAATTGATGAATAAAAAGTTTTTGGATGAAGGTTTAGCTCAAAGATTAGTAAGCTTCAATGCAAAGCTTACTAACTTTTTGAAAATGGAGCTTTGAGTGAATTTGGTAGATGGAGAGAATTGAGAGATTTTTTAGCAAGGTGGATTTGGCTATCAAAAGCTTTAAATTTGAATGAAATGAGGGCTCTATTTATAGAGTTTTAGGATTGGGATTAGTGGTAATTTGGTAATTGATTCTTGGAGTCAAAATTTGAATTAATGATAATTCTTTCAAATATTAGAGCCAAAATTTGAATTAATGATAATTCTTCTTAAAAATGAAAAATTGGCACTAAAATTTGAATTAATGATACATCTTTCAAAAATGAAGAAAAATTAGAGCCAAAATTTGACAATTTTAAAATGCTAATTTTTTTTCAAATTTCACGCTGTGCAATCGATTGTACTACAGTGCAAATCGATTTGCACAGTGTATCTTTCCAAAAATTGCGCAAAATTCACTTTGTGCAATCGATTGCACTCTAGGAGCAATCGATTGTACAGTGAAAAAAAATGAAAATTTTTTAATTCTTTTTCTTTGCAAATAGAGATTTTAGGGAAATAATACCGGAAAACCTTATTTGCCATATGCTTCGACTCGGTACCTACAAAACACAAATATGCAAAGACAAAGACAAATATGTTTTTGCATTTAGAGTTGAAGTTAGTCAACAACACAAGAGAAAACTTAAAGATAGGATGCAAATGTGATGAATGAAGCTATTTATTAATGATTGTGACTGAATGATAAAATATGGTATGAAAGTGCGACTGAAAAAAGTTAGGGGCAAAATTTAGGGTACAACAGCAAGGTGATGAAATTGAGGAAGAAGAGAGAAAAGGAATAAATGCTAAAAGCTACCACTAATGATTGAATGAAATAATTGTATTAAATGTAAACCTAGTACACCTATTTATACACAAAAATAGTAAAGATAAGAATGCCACATAGGGCCTAATGAGAATATCCAACAAATGACACATACTAAATTACCCTCTAATACCATCCCGTAATTTAGTAATTTATCAGAAGTTAACAACACCAATTTCATCTCTCAAGCGAAGAAATTGGTCTATTTTTATCGCCTTTGTCAGAACATCTGCCAGCTGCTTCTGAGTGCTACTGTGCAGAACTTCTAACACTCCTTTCTGCACTTGACTTCTGAGAAAGTGATACTTTGTCTCAATGTGCTTGCTTCTTCCATGTAGCACTGAATTCTTTGCAAGATTAATTGCATACTTATTATCAATCATCAGCTTCAGAGGTTCCTCAACTTCAACCTTCAGATCATGCAGTAGATTCAGAAGCCAAACTGCTTGACAAGCAGCTACAGCACCTGCAATGTATTCAGCTTCACATGTTGACAAAGCCACAATAGGCTGTTTCTTGGAACTCCAAGAAATTGGACCTCCCAGAAACTTGAACAAGTACCCAGAAGTACTTCTTCTGTCAACTCTATCTCCACACCAATCAGAATCAGAATAACTCAGAAGTTCTAATTTGATCTTTCCTCCAGAAGGAAATAACACTCCATACTTCAGAGTTCCTATTACATATCTCAGAATCCTGACAGCAACTCGATAATGAGACCACTTTGGTTTGCTCATGTATCTGCTTACCATTCCAACTGCATAGCAAATATCAGGTCTGGTATTACACAAATACCTCAGAGAACCAACCATCTGTTTGAAGGTTGTAGCATCCACATCCTCTCCATCAGAATCAGAGTCCAACTTCTGATTCGTATCAGCAGGTGTGATAGCAACCTTGCAATTTGCTAGCTCAAATCTCTTCAGAAGCTCTAGTTCATACTTCTTCTGATGTAAAATGATTCCTTTCTCAGAGTATATAAATTCCATCCCTATAAAGAAACTCATTTTTCCAAGATCTGTCATCTCAAACAGATTCATCAGAACTTTCTTGAACTCGGCTGTTTCTTGTTCAAAACTTCTTGTGAGTAATATGTCATCAACATACAAACAGACCAAAATCATATTACCTTTTGAAGTGTGTTGAACATAAACACCATACTCCATCTCACACTTCTGAAACCCTTGTTCCTTGAAAAACGAATCAATCTTCAAATTCCAAGCTCTGAGCGCTTGCTTCAGTCCATACAGAGCTTTATTTAACCTGTATACCATCCCTTCCTGATTCTTTTTCACATATCCAGGAGGTTGTGACACATAAACTTCTTCCTGTAATGGACCGTTCAGAAATGCAGACTTCACATTCAGATGTATCAAAGGCCAATTTCTGTTTGCAGCTAAAGCAATCACCAGTCTGATTGTTTTGTGTCTAGCTACAGGCGCAAACACCTCAAAGTAATCTAGTCCAGGTTTCTGAAGAAAACCTCTAGCCACTAGTCTCGCTTTGTGTTTGCCAATTGATCCATCTGGCTTTAGCTTCTTCTTGAAAACCCATCTGACGCTGATGGCTTTCTTGCCTTTTGGAAGTTCTGTCAGCTTCCAAGTCTTGTTTCTTTCAATAGCCTCAAGTTCTTCTTTCATGGCATTCAACCATACTTTCTTCTTGAGAGCTTCCTCAATACCCACTGGTTCAGAATCTACTAGCATGGTACACTGAACGATTTCTCCTTCAGAATCTACTTCAGTATCATGCAACATGCTAAAATCTGCAAACCTACTTGGTATTCGTCTGATTCTCTGTGGCCTCTGATCTTGTTCTGAAGCTTCTCCAGAACTCGGAACAATGCTAGTTTCTGGACTTTGTCCAGAATTATTTCCTTCAGAATTACCACCTTCAGAGTTACTTCTGGAAACTTGTTCTTCATACCCCATGTCTTCAGAGTTTTCCCTTCCAGAAGTATAATCACCACCAGATTCTGGATCATCATTAGAACCTGGATCAGAATCAGATCCACTATCAGAATCTCCCTGAGATTCTGACTCATCTTCAGAGCCTTCATCTTCTGAAATTTCTGAAGAATCTTCAGAAACTAACCCTGGTGTTGGCGCTACACCAGAATCTAATTGAAGCTTGTTCTAATCCCATGTTTCTGACTCTTTCACAGTGACGTCTCTGCTGATTTCAACTTTGTGGGTTTCTGGATAATAAAGCTTATAGGCACCTGTAGTGTGGTACCCCACCAGTAACATTGTTTTGCTTCTATCATCCAGTTTTCGTCTTCTAGCCTCTGGAACGTGTTTGTAGCATACAGAACCAAACACCTTCAGATGGCTAACACTTTTCTTGTCTCCAGTCCATTTTTCTAAAGGAACAATTTCCTTCAGCTTCTTTGTTGGACACCTATTCAGAACATATGCTGATGTGGCAACAGCTTCTCCCCATAATATGTGAGGTAACTTCTTCTCTTTCAGCATACTTCTGGTCATATCAAGCAAAGTTCCGTTTCTTCTTTCAGCAAGACCGTTGTGCTGAGGAGTATATGGAGCAGTAACCTCATGTTCTATTCCATTCTCCTCACAGAACTTATGGAACTCTGTAGAGTTATACTCACTTCCACCATCTGTTCTCAGAATCTTCAGCTTCTGACCACTCTGCTTCTCAGCCTTCACCTTGAACTTCTGGAACTCAGTAAATACTTCATGCTTGAACTTGATGAGTGTTACCCATGTCATTATTGTGAACTCATCCACAAAAGACACACAATATTTGTTTCCTCCAAGTGAAGGTACTGGAAATGGTCCACACACATCAGAATGTACTACTCCTAGAGCATGCTTTGCTCTGGGGGGCTACTTTTGATGCAAATGACAACCTGGGTTGCTTGCCTTTCATGCATATCTCACATGAATTCTGAGGCTTCACAATCTTCGAAATGCCATGTACGAGCTTCTTAGAACTTAGATGCCCTAAGATTCTATAGTTCAAGTGCCCCAACCTCTTGTGCCACAGCTTACTGTCAGCTTCAGCTCCTTCTGCACTAAGACACTCCGCTTCAAAAGTTTCTACATTCACCTTGAATATTTTGTTACTTCCCTGCCCAGACTTCATAATCAACTTCTGATTAGAATCATACAACGTCAAGAGGTTGTCCTTCATAGCCACTGAAAAACCTTTTTCAATAAGCTGACCTACACTCATCAGATTGCTTTTAATTCCAGGAACATACCAAACATCTTTGATCAGAATGTTTTTTCCATTCTTCACTCTGACTCTAACATTTCCCATACCTTCTGCATTAAGGTACTTATCATCAGCACATCTGATCTTTGTTCTCCTTCTGGAGTCAAAGTTTATCAGCCATTGTTTATTCCCAGTTAAGTGGTTTGAACAGCCAGTGTCCATATACCACCAATCTTCTGAACAGTTTCCATCAGAATCAGAAGCCATCAGTAGCACAGGTTCATCATTAGAATCTCCTCTTGCTATATTTGCTTCTTCTGATTTCCTTCCTCTATTTCTACAGTCTCTGGCAAAATGACCAAACTGTTTACAACAGTAACATTGAACCTTCTTCTTGTCATGCCTTTCCTTTCCCTTATGATATTTCTTTTCATCAAAAGTTGAGGTTTGACTTCTGGAATTTATCACCATGTCTATTCTTCTTCTGGTCCTTCTTGACAAAAGAAGCTTTCAGAGCTTGCTCCACTTCCCTCTCAGAAGTTCTTTCAGTCAGACGCAACTCTTGCGCTTCTAGACTGCTTTGCAACTCTTCTATACTCATGGTTTCCAGATTTTTAGAATGTTCAATAGAAACAACAATGTAATCAAACTGAGGAGTAAGTGACCTCAGAATCTTTTCTATGATTACCTGTTCAGAAAGTGTTTCTCCACAAGCCTTCATCTCATTAGTGATCAGAATCATTCTGGAGATGTACTCAGAAACTTTCTCATTGTTCTTCATGCTGAGATTTTCATATTGTTTTCACAGGGACTGAAGCTTTACCTTCTTTATTGACACGTCACCACTATAACATCTGGTCAGTATATCCCATGCCCCTTTCGATTTCGTCGAATCAACAATCTTCTCAAACACATTTTCATCCACACACTGATGGATAAAGAACAGAGCTTTCTGATCCCTCTTCCTCGTAGCTCTTTCTTCTGATTTTTGTTCTTCAGTAGCATCTGCTACAACTGGAACATAACCTTCAGAAACAAGGTCCAGAACATCCTGAGCACCAAACAACACACGCATTTGTATCTTCCATCTGTTCCAGTTTTTGCCATCAAAAACTGGAAGTTTAGTGTTCAAACTACTGCCTCCATTCATCTTAAATCTTGCACAAAAATTCAGATCTCAGATTTCTCACTCAGTGTTTCCCAAACCCACATAATCAGTGTGATTTTGTTTCAGATTTTTGTTCAAGATTCAAAAATCAAACACACAACTCACTATCACTCGTGTTTCCCAGAATTTCAGAACAAACCAAGAGCTCTAAATACCAATTTGTTAGTGCAAGGTGATGAAATTGAGGAAGAAGAGAGAAAAGGAATAAATGCTAAAATCTGCCACTAATGATTGAAGGAAATAATTGTATTAAATATAAACCTAGTACACTTATTTATACATAAAAATAGTAAAGATAAGAATGCCACATAGGGCCTAATGAGAATATCCAACAAATGACAAATACTAAATTACCCTCTAATAAAATGAGACAACTTTATTAAAAAAATAACAAGTAAATTAAATTAAATTTAAATCTAGGTATACATTATTTTTAGTTAATTGGTTTTGTAATCTAGAAGAGATGCTTAATTCACTCACATGTATTAATGAATTATGTAGGTGGTTCATGCCATTAAATATTCTTCTAAGATATATTATTGGGACAACTCTTGCATGGATTCTTGCTAAAATAACAAGAGTTCCTCGTCATCTTCATGGCCTTGTAATGGGGTGTTGTGCTGCAGGCAGGTTTATGTACACATTCATATTATTTTTCTTTTAATGATATCATGTAACATGTATAAATATTTATTTTTTGAAAAAGATATCAATCACTTTAAAAAGTTATCTAAATTGAAAATAAAATAAAAATAAACTCATTTCATTAATCAAGCCAATTCTATATCATGTCATTGATCTTTTAACAATTGATGTATGCAGGAAATCTTGGATCGTTGCCTCTGATCATAGTTCCAGCAATTTGTAAAGGAAGAAGTCACCCTTTTGGAGATGTTGATGCTTGCTATCGTAAAGGATTAGCATTTACTTCCCTAACAATGGCAGTATGTCACACTTGACTTAAATTATTTAAAATTTAAAACTATATAGGTATAACACAATTTATATTTATAAAGTATTTAAAATAAGAAACTTTTATTTTTAATGTTTCTTAATTTACAGGTAGGACACATTTATGCTTGGTCTATTGTGTACAACATTCTTCGCATATATTCACCTAGGACCAATATTATCAAATTTAATAATTCCAAAATAAATAAAGAAATTAAGAATCTAGAAAACATTGCAAAATGTTCCACAAGAACATTGACACCGATTGAAGAAAAATCAATATCTAATGGTTACATGGATCAACTTGAAATAGAATGTAAAGTGATTGACGGAGAAGAAAAGGTTGGTATGTTTTCTAATATACTCTTAAAATGATAATATGAATTGAGTGCACATGACATTCTTTCGTATACTAATAGAGATGATGTTTAATATTTTGAATGGTTTCACAGGCACAAGAAAAATTGAAGAATATGAAGGCAGTAACAATATTAATAAGTGACAAGATCAATTTAAAAGAACTATTTGCACCAGCATTATGGGGAGCGGTATATGTCCATAATTATTTTATCTTTTTAAGTACTTTTCTAATCATTTTACTAATCAATTAATTTACTCATAATTTAAAGAGAGATAATATTATCTATCTTGGTTTGAGAATAATAATGCAGATGTTTGGAGTAATAGTCGGTATAGTTCCTCCATTAAGAAAAGTAGTAGTTGGTGCAAGTGCTCCTCTTTGTTTTGTTCAAACCTCTACGATTATGTTGGGGTGATAATCCTCTACTATACTATTACATTGGAGTTTAGTCTTTATATCAAAATATATAGTTATTTTAATATATTTTCTTGGTTTTTAGGGATGCATGCATTCCATCAATGGTCTTGTTAGTTGGTGCAAATCTTTTAAAGGGTAACTAATCAATTATCAATTTCATGATTTTTTTAACATTGTATTTCATTTCTTCTCTATATATTTAACTAGTTCAATGAAATAATACATTTCAGGTTTAAAGGGATTAGGAAAGAAGATTCCACTTGTCGTAGGCATTATTGTGGTCATATATGTTGCATTACCAACAATAGGTATATGCATTGTGAAAGGTGCAGTTCATTTCAACTTCATAAGCTCTGATCCATTATATCAATTTGTTTTACTACTTCACTACGCCGTTCCTCCTGCAGTATCTGCGAGTAAGTTGTTTAACCAGAATCAATTTTATAAAATCAAATATGCTCTAAATAATATTATCAATTTTGTCATTGAATGTTGGAAAGATACTTAACTTTATCAATGTGTTAGGTACAATGACTCAATTGCTTGGAGTTGGTCAAAGTGAATGCTCACTTATTATGTTTGCAACTTATTCATCAGCTCCAATTCTGCTTACGTTTTGGTGCACAGTCTTCATGTGGATTGTGTTGTAAACTATATATTATCTAAACTAACACTAAAGTAGAAGTTGTATAATGAATTTATCAACATATATAAGTGTGGGATGTTAGTTTCAAATATGAAGGATTGCTTATCTTAAGATCAATAATATAAACTATTCACTATAATTAAAGGACTATATTTTTCTTCTTCTTTATTTTTTTCACAATAACTATAGGACATGTATGGTATTATCTACCGTCATACTTAAATACAAAATTTATTTAAAAAAAGTTATTGTTCAAGGATACTCATCAAATTTTTAACTACAATAATTACTTTCTTTTTACCAAAAACGCTTTTATTATTTTACATAAATCAATAAATAAAAAATAAATTTTATGAAGGGAGAATGAAAAAAAATTAATAAATATAAATAGCAATGATATAATCAACATGTATAATTTTGTTAACGTAGACTTATATATTGATAATTTAAGGATAATTTCTAACTTATTGATTTCCTTGTAATAAATTAACATTTCAAACTTATTATATTAATAAGTAATTCTTGTTATTAGAGCTTAATGGGAGATGATATGGAAGTTGTGGGTGCAAAAAAAGGGTTTGCTATTTCATTTGGTTAATGTGTCATGATCGTGTGTTAACCAATTACAACAAAGCCATCAAAGGGTTTGAAGGGGCTGATTGCAAGCTTTGTGGAGGTGTTTTTGAATGTCTTTTGCACACATTACGAGACTACTCCAGAATGAAGAATGTGTGGTTAAATCAAGTGCCTGGTGTTCTCATAACATATTTCTTTACGTTTGATTTGCAAGATTGGGTCGATCTCAATCTAGACTCCAATCACAAGTGGAGTAGCTATTGGGTTATAGGGTGTCAAAGTAACTAGGCATGGAGGAATAAGGAAGTGCATGACATCAATTTTGCTAGACCGCCTTGTCAAAGTTCACATGTCCATCGAAGAAGAGATGAGTATACGAAAGCCATACAAAATAATATGTTAGTGGTGAACCGTATTAGTCAATCAGTTCTGGTGAAATGGATTCCCTTGAAAAGGGGTTGGGTAAAGGTGTAACATATATGGCTCTATCAGGAAGGAAGGATAGGGGGTTGTGGCGGCATTTTCCAGGATTACAAATGGGAGTGCAAAGGAGGTTTCTACAAATATATTGGTGTCTGTAGTGCTACAAAGGCAGAGATGTGAAGAGTTTTTAAGGGATGTTTTTAGCCAAGGAGTTAAGTTATCAGAAGGTGGAGCTTAACGTAGATTCTTCTATCGTGATTGACATAATAGATGTTGTTGTACCCCAAAATTTTCCCTCCCATTTCCTCAACATTTCCTCACCACAAGACCCTTGGAGCTCAAGATCAAGTTAGGGTTTGCTCTGCTCAAGACTCCTCCTTGCACTATTGACCCAAATTAGGGTTTGAGTTTGCACAAAGATGTTTTGACCTAAAATACCCAAAGTAACTTTCATGCTTCATGTTGGACTCACAAGTTTATCCATACCAAGTTTCTAGTCTTGATTCCAATCTTTGCCCAGTCAATTGGACAGTTGACCTAGAAATCAGCTGTATTGGGGAAAAAGTCAACTGTGGTCAATTGACAGTCAAACCTCATGATTTTTTGACCCACATCAACATTATGAATTCATATGAGCCATTTGGTCAAGTTTGGATCACAATTCCACAAGAAATTTGATCAGATCACCAAAAGGGTAAAATGGTCATTTTTAGGGTTTTGACTGCACAAAGGCAATTTTTGACTGTTTGACCTAGCCAATGGCAAACCAAGCTCACATATGGACTCAAGGACTCAATGACATGGTCTTGACACATTCAACAAGTTCAAAAGATCCCAAATGCACAAGATTGACAGATGAATTTTCCAGTCAACTGATCAAGATTTGACTGTGTACTGAAAAGTCAAATTTTGACTTTTTGGTCAAAATCAAGTGTCAAGATTCATTTTTCATCAAGACATGTCAAATTATGAAACTTGTTCATCAAGAAACCAAAAATTGCAAATTAGGGTTTAGAATGAGAAAATTTCATAACTTAGAATTTTTCTAAGTTATGAAACTTCCTTATTTTTTCCTAACTTTGTCCCATTTTTTCATCAAGATACATTTGAATTCAAACAAAACTCAAAACATGAAAGTTATAGTACATTTCAAAATCTACAACTTTGATTCACAAAGTTTCCTCAAAAGAAGCTTGTAGCTCAAGTTATGATTTTTGGAACAAGGGTGCAAAACATTCTTAAATTAGAAATTTTTTTGACCTATTTTAGGCAGGATTTTTGCCTAACTTCATGGCCACTTTTCACATGCTTCCACTTGGAATTTCAACTTGCATTACAAAGATGGATTGTAGTACACATTCCAAGATTTCCAAATTGTCCAAGAACTTCTCAAACACCCTTGTGGTTAGGGAGAATCGAATTTGTCAATATGGGCAAAAGTCACTTTGTTCATGAGCCAATTCCATGTTCATACACTATGCATTTTCAAACTCAGCATGCACAAGCTAGGTTACAGGCCTCTAATCCCTTTCTTACTCAATAATTCAATGCATAACCATTGTGCCAAGATGTTATTTCATTCATTTGGGCAATACACACAAAATTAAGCCATATTTGGAAAAAGCAAGTTTGCCATTTTGGAAAAGCATGGCTTTATGTCAAAACACAAATCAAAGAAGTACAAAGCATATCTCTTGGACACAAGTTTATGGACTAATACCACTAATCAAGGAGAGATTATGCAGCATGCTTGAGGGACCTGCCTTGGCCTACAACCTAACTTGGCAACTTTTGCTTAAGATAAAAGAAACTTGCATTTTGAATCACATCTCACATTCCTGTAACAACAAGCCTAAGCAAACTTCTTGAGCACATTCCAAACATCAAACCTGACCTGAAACACGAGCAAACCACCTTCAATACCTCCTCATTCACAGAAACACCTTCTTGTTGCAAAAATAGAGTCCCTTCTGCAACTTGACTTCCACAAACACTTCCACTCGTGCGTTTTGGCCAAAGCTAGTTCAAACATGTTCCATATCACCCACTGAAGCTATCCCAAGCATTGAACACAAACTGTGACATCCCTAACATCATTTGCCATTTTCAGTTTTCAACTTTGCAAGTGAACTTCCATAGCTCGATTCAGCTAGTTTCCAAGCAAGCTAGAGGTTGGAAGAGCATTCTTGGACCTCAAGCAAGCTGTACAAGTCCTCACACTGCATTGAAAGTGCCTCCATTGCTGTACACGACTCAAGCTAAACAGGTAAAAACTTTGAACTTCTATCTCTCTATCCAGGCATAGTTAGGCTTAAGTTTGTGAAGAAAGCATGTTCTAATCATAGCCCTGAAGCCATCCATATAGTTACTTTTCATTTATATTGTGTGTGCTAAGAGTATTTTGAACCTGAACATTGGAAAAAACTTAGGTCAGAAATTGGGGGAGAAGAAATTCTCTCTCATTTCTGAGAGTTAGATCAAGTTTTTTATATGTATGAACTCGTGACATGATGCTCTATAATGTTTGTGTTGTGAGTTTTTGTTAAAAGTCAAGAAATCAAGAGATTGCAGAGATGGAGGAAGGGCGCGTGTTTTTTGTTTGAATCTGTCTAGAGGTTGAAGACAGAGTTGACTTGGGCTGGGCCTGAGTCAACCTGCTTTTTGCACCCCTTTTTTCAATTTGCACCCCCCTGGCCCATTGCATGATATATTTGTCATTTTTGACTTTTTCTTTTTTATTCTGATTTATTATTTTTTGTTAAAATATAAAAAACATAAAAAATATTTGTTTCACCTTTTTTTGTATTTATTAGGCATTTATTTGTTTTACTTGATATATATATATATATATATATATATATATATATATATATATATATATATATATATATATATATATAATATATATATATATATATATATATATATATATATATATATTATATATATATATATATATATATATATATATATATATATATATATATATATATATATATATATATATATATATATATATATATATATATATATATATATATATATATATATATATATATATATATATATATATATATATATATATATATATATATATATATATATATATATATATATATATATATATATATATATATATATATATATATATATATATATATATATATATATATATATATATATATATATATATATATATATATATATATATATATATATATATATATATATATATATATATATATATATATATATATATATATATATATATATATATATATATACCTTTTTATTTAAATACTAAAAATAATACAAATACATTTTATTTTCTGATTCTTATTTTGTTTTATCTTTTGAAAACATTTTATAAAAAATATACTTTTTTGTAATTAATAAATATTTTTATTTTTGTACATATTTAATATATTTAGTAAATAATATAAATACTTATATATTTAGAATATTTAGGATAAAAAACATAAAAATAATACATTTTTATTTTTATTAATATTTGACCTCAAAAATCACTTTTTTACAATATACTTCTCTTTTATTTATTTTTTGTATATAATTAATAAATATTGCATATAATAAATAATAAATACCTTTTATTTACAAAATTAGGGTTTTGCCCTAAACATGAAAAATACCCAAAAATTAATCCTTTTTATTTTTGTTTATTTTGTCACATGAAAAATACTTTTACATACATATAAAAATCATTTTTTGCATCTTGCATATTTATTGTATTTTTATTCGATTATTGTATAATTAATTAACTTGTATATTCAATTTGGATGTAATAGCTTAGATTTTAATTTCTTGCTAAATATCCCCATTTGAACATTTGTACCCCCCATCCCATAATTGTGTTGTAATAATTTAGGATTTTTATTTTCGCATTTAAAAGCTTTCTAAATATGCCATGATAGACTTAGGGGTTTGTATGAAAATCAAATAACAAATAGCTTGACCTAATTCAAAGATAACAAAGTATGAAAATGGACAACACCAATCACACTTGCACCCCTAGGGTTACTCCACTTGTTGCCTTCAATAATGAGCCATGTTGCATGTTGAGTTTCTTTGGCAAGACAAAACAATTCAAATGATCATAGTCCCTCGATGACGCTTTCGAAAGTTGCCTAAAAATGATCAAGTCCCTTAAAGGAAAAATTGCCAAAGACACTTGGCACTATTGCAATCATGGTCTAAACGATGACTTGCGCCCATCCCGTTAACATCATAACACAAGATTGTCCACCAAATACAATGGTGGAACAAAATTGTTAAAAGGGTTGAAACATAGGAAAAATCTTTGAGTAAATTTTAGGGGTAGACAACTCTTGGTTACTTGCCATCTTGCAAAACAATCCTTGCCATTTTTCAAAAACACACATCACAACACACTTTCAAAACAACTTTCAAAAACATTGAAAACTTTTCAAAAGACAAGTACACCTTTGTATACATCCAAACATGGATCATTGCAAAGGTTGCCACAACAAATGGCCTCTTTTCAAAACATTTTCAAACTCACACACAAAGCACCATTTCAAACAATTGAAAGCACCATTTCAAACAATTGAAAATGTAAGACAAGTGATCTACGCAAGTAACTAAGAGCCCATGGATAACCATGGATAGAAAGGGTGCTAATACCTTACCTTTCTATAATCTACTCCCCGAACCCAAGAAAACATCTCAAAGGTTTTTGCTGTGCTTTTTAACCTTTCCTTAGGATAAAATAAAAAGTCGGTGGCGACTCTTGCTCAACCGAAACATTTGCGAAAACAAACGCAAAACCTCAAGTCAGTTCTCCCACCGTATCACAGAACTGGCGACTCTGCTGGGGAGAATTTTAAAGTGGAGTAACCTTAGGGCTTAGATCACCCTCTTGCATGAATAATTGTTTGCTTTGATTGCTTTATATCTTGGTTCTCTTGTTTGGGCTTGAAATCCTACACCCGGATTTTGGGAAACGTTCATAGATAGCAATACGTTGTGGAAACTGTACGGGGTATGTTGTACCCCAAAATTTTCCCTCCCATATTCTTCAAGAAATTGCCAAGTCATGCTTCAAAATTCCTCAAGGGTTGCACAGTGCAAAGGTCTCCTACACAGTCAAAATTAGGGCTTGTGTTCTGATCAAGAAAATGAAGTTTCTAAAGGTCCAATCAAGTCTCACATGCTTATAAATATGGTCAAGTATCCTCATATCAAGTTCCAAGACTTTCAGCACAAAATTGCACAGTCAAAAACCCTAATTGCACTACAGTCAACTGTAGGGGCAAAATGGTCATTTGACAGTCAAAAGTTCAAATTTTTGGTCAACATATCATTTTGAAGCCACAAACATCATTTGATCAATGCTTGATCATGATTCTCAAAGTTTGGCTCAGAAATCATCAAGATGCAAAAGTTTCCTTATTTGGACAGCTGAAAAAGTCAACTGAAATTGACCAGGGCATAACTTTCACATGGATTATCAGAAAAATTCCATCCAAAGCTCATTTTGAAGAGAAAGACATTTCCTACAACTCATCTTCATACTTCAAGTCCAAGAAATGCTCTCACAAAAAGTTATCAATTTCAACATTATAGGTCATTTTCAAAAGTCAACAAAAAGGGACTTTAAGTCAAAGGCCATAACTTGAGATTGGTAAATCAAAATGACATGGGACCAAAGGCATTGGTTATAGGACTCAAATACCTTTCAAAAATGTCCAGGAACATGAGAAAAGCTTAAAAATTGAGCAAGTTATGCCTTGTAGAAGTTGGGAAAATTTTGGATATTTTGAAAAGTCAACATTGATTCAAATGACCTAAAATTGCTAATGGGCCCATTTTTCTTCCATAATTCATCATCCATGGCATGTGCACGACCACTTGGCCCAAAGGGAAGTATTTCTTCATTTTTATTTATTTATTTGAATTTTTATTTATATTAATTCATTTAAATCAAATTAAATGCATGGAAAATATTTAACTTAACCTAACAAATCTTTTTGCACATGTAATCTACTCAATAATTCGTGCACATTCAAATATGGGAAGATTTAGGTTGATTGGATCATAATTGGTACAAATTTGTATGGAAAAGATTGAAAAAATAAAGCTTGAAAATCAAATCTTCAAAACCATCAATGAAAGAGATTTTGATCAATTTTGTTAACCTAATTTGTTCACTACATAAGCTAGAATGAAACCCTAATGATCACACACACGCAGATGCTCAGAAAACTCCATTCACAACTTGAAAATTTTGCCAAAAAACTCAAATCTGAAAACCACTTTTTAGGGCGATTCAAGGCATAATTCTTATTCCATTAGCTTGCTGAAGGTTCACTGGACATATTCCAATCAAAGACAACCATCAAAACTCAAGGAATCGGTATACAAAATTCAAGATATTTCATGAAAAATTCATTATCGTACTTTGAAATCTATGCATTTTTATGGCATTTCAATTATTGATTCTTATTCCTTGAATGATTCTGAAGCTAACCAACATATTTAATTGTATTTTTATACACCACACGCGATTCCACCATTGTTGTTTTCTAGGGTTACCAAGCTTTCGATTTAGGCGTTTTTACATGTTGTAAAATTAGGAGTCCTCAGTACCATGAACGAAACCAGCTCGCTTGGACGAAAATAATGGCATGCTCGCGCTGAATTTATATGCCAAGGGGACTGTGATCGGTGGATCTGGAACTGACTGTTTTAAAGCTGGTTCGCGAAATGTCGCGGAAGCAAGAGTCGCCACCGTCTTTTATTTTCTCCAAATGGAAAGGACAAAAGCACAGAAAAATTCCTTTAAAGAGATTGCTCTCGGTTCGGGAGGTAGGTTATAGAAAGGGAAGGTGTTAGCACCCTTTCTATCCATGGTTATCCATGGGCTCTTAGATACTTGCTCAATGTGTTTTCAAAATGTTTGCTTGCTTTTCAATTGTGGGTTTTAAAAAGTTTCCTTGAAAAATTTCAGTTCGACTCGTACGTCAGAGTGTTTGAAAAATTTGCTTTGAAAGCTTTTGAAAAGTGTTGGTGTGAAAAGATTTCAGTTTGTTTTGAAGAGAGCAAGTATCCTTGAGAACCTACCTACCCTAAGGAATTCGTCTGTGTAAATGTCCTTTAAAGTAGTGCCATCCCACCATTGAGAGGTAGGTAGCACCACCGTTGGAGGTGTTCGGGTCAATTCGAGTTTGTAGGGACATGGTGATCACCGGAGCAATGGGAAGATACCTTAGAAGCTACCCTCATGCCAGGTTCCCGGATCATGAGGACTTACTAAGACATCCTCTACTCGACGATCACCTTTCGAAAGGCAAGGCAACAGTGAGGCGTACCCTAGGGGTGGTGTGTGCGAATTGTGTGTCGTTTTCATTGATATTTGTCTTGTCATGTTTATTGGTGTTCTACGCTTGATTTTATTTTTAAGGCCATTCATTCTTGCATGCTTTTGTTAACAGTTAATATTTGCGGGAAAATAAATCTAAACTATTACAAATGGCGCGGGTCCACATCGCCAAAATTAAACCGGACCCGATTTTACAGAAAATAAATAAAGAAAATAAGCGAAAAGTAAAAATTGTTACAAGGCTTTGGGACATGTACATAATTATTTAAACGACATAAAATAAATGTGCAAATTAAATAAATTATGGACATGGGCGTTGGACCCTTTTACAATAAATTAAAGTTAATAAGGAATTAAAAATTAAAATTAAAAAGAATGTTTTTTGGTATTTTTGTATTTTTTAAGATTAAGGAGAAATTAATTAATTAATTAAAAATAACATGAAATATTAAACCTAATTCTAACTATTTTTAAATTATTAAGAAAAAGATTGAATTTTTAACCTAATTTAAACCTAAATTATTTATATACAATTTAATTATGAAAATAAATAAATAATAATATTATGATGAAAAAAGAAAAAATTAAAAGGAGTGGAAATTGTTAATTAACCTAATTCTAATTATTTTATTTAATATGAAAAGAATTAAAATTGCAAACATCCTAATTAAAACTAAATTCATTATATATTAATTTATTTACAAGAAAATAATTATAATAACAATATTTATTCTTTTTTGGTCTTTTTCTGATTTTTTATGATGTTTTTATATTTTGTTGAAAAAAACTAATTAATTAAATTGAGATAATAAATCAAATAAAATTGCAATTGAAAATAAGATATATAAAAAAAATGAAAAGAAAATGCAAACCAGGGGGGGGGGGGTGGCCCCAAAATTGGAGGTAAGGCCTAGCATTCTGGCCCAATTAACCTTGAATTCGTTGACTTTTGTGCAAGCCTATGACACGTCTGACTATGGTACATGGTGTTCCTTGAATCTTGGCCTTTTGATTGATGGAACTGGACGCGTGTATGTCTGGATGAGGATGGAACATGGTGAACCACAATAGGCGCGCTGCATAAGAATTTACATTGAAAAATAATATTGCAATTTGCCAGACCTGGGACTTGAACCCAGGTCATGAGAGTCACAAGCATGTATACCTGCCAACTGAACCACAACGCTTTAATTAACATATTATAATAAGTAAATAACAAAAGAAAAGAATAAACGCGTTAGTGGTTAAGCGCGAAAATTCAAAACTGGCCAATCGCTGCTAGACAATGCATCATCTCCTTCGTTGTTTCCATTTTTTTTCTGAAACACAAGCCTATGGAAACGGTTTTACACGCATGGCCTTAGGGGACTTTTAGAAAAATAGCGAATAGCGCTATAAGCTTCATAAATTGTTCGCGAATAGTGCTTCTTCTTCGTCTAGGCTTGCTGAGTATGACTATCATGGTCTGGAAGGCTAATTTTACAGTATTGTAAAAGCCCTAAAATCACAACTTGAAAACCCTAAAATGTGAACATGGTGAAATCGCGTATGGTCAACAAAAATGCAATTAAACACAATGGTTAGTTTGGAAACTTTGTAAGGAACATGAATATACAATTAAAATGCAATGGGGATGTCTAAAATTGAAAACACGATCAACACTTTTTTCTGTACAGGGAGGGTTCTATGTACCAATTCTTCGCGTATTGATGGATGTTAGGGATTGCAATGTGATCAGGAGGGCTTGAGGAAACTATTAGAAAAACTTTTATGCCTTGAATCCACCTCTAATAGTGATTTCAGAATTCAATTTTTCAAGTCAAAATTTCAAGTTTTCAATGAGCTTTTGAGCGCAGCATTTGGTGTGTTATGGTTAGGGTTTGACTTAGCACTTATGAGGGAAGAGAATTAGCTTGCTAGTTGGCCTTGATTCATGCTCATGAGAGAACTAGTCCTAGGGTTTTCACCATTAACCAATTTTCCCTTTTTTTAAGCAAACCAAGACTTGGTGTGCAATTTAACCCTAGCATAAGTTTGTGAGCTGGCCCATGATATATGGAAGTTGTCCAAATTCAAATGACACTATTCCATTGGTTTTTGAATTTTATTTGAATTTTTAAAGATTTAAAATGAATTAAATTATCAAAAATTAAATAAAATAGAAAAATCAATGTTTGATCTTGAAATTAATCATGGGACACGTGTGTGGCATGACAAGGATGAATCAAGTGGAAGAAAGTGGGCCCTTTTGTCAAAAATTGGAGTTTCAAGGATAGTTGACTTTTGCCATTTCACAAAAATTTCCCAACTTCTACAAGGCATAACTTGCTCAATTTTTAAGCTTTTCTCATGTTCTTGGACATTTTGGAAAGGTCTTTGAGTCCTTTAACCAATGCCTTTGGTCCCATGTCATTTTGATTTACCAATCTCAAGTTATGGTCTTTGACTTAAAGTCCCTTTTTGTTGACTTTTGAAAATGACCTATAATGTTGAAATTGATAACTTTTTGTGAGAGCATTTCTTGGACTTGAAGTATGAAGATGAGTTGTAGGAAATGTCTTTCTCTTCAAAATGAGCTTTGGATGGGATTTTTCTGATAATCCATGTGAAAGTTATGCTCTGGTCAATTTCAGTTGACTTTTTCAGCTGTCCAAATATAGCAACTTTTGCATCTTTGATGATTTCTGAGCCAAATTTTGAGAATCATGATCAAGCATTGATCAAATGATGTTTGTGGCTTCAAAATGATATGTTGACCAAAAATTTGAACTTTTGACTGTCAAATGACCATTTTGCCCCTACAGTTGACTGTAGTGCAATTTAGGGTTTTGACTGTGCAATCTTGAGCTGAATGCCTTGAAACTTGATATGGGGATGCTTGACCATGTTTGTAAGCACATGAGACTTGATTGAGCCTTTGAACACTTCATTTTCTTGATCAGAACCCAAACCCTAATTTTGACTGTATGGGAGACTGTTGCACTGCACAACCCTTGGGGAATTTTGTAGCTTGGCTTGGCAATTTCTTGAGGAATATGGGAGGGCAAATTTTGGGGTATAACAGTTGCCCCTGTTCAATCTTCTTAGACCTGAGGATGCAGATTGGCTGACGTGCCTTTCGTAATCCGAGGGTAAAAGATGATTGGACACTAGAGTGCCCAGAAATTTGCGCTTACATGTTAGCAATGATGGGGGAATGGGCTTATAGATGCCATCTGGATGTTTGATTGCGTAAGAGATTCCTTGGCGAGAACCTGCATACCTGCAAAACAGAAAATGAGTACCTGACACGTTGCAGGAGCTGATGTTTAGATGCCTAGTATAGATGTATCCTGACTGGTTACAGGAGCTGAGTCTGGAGCTTCAAACGGCGATGAAAGAACCAGGGATGATTACTACCTTAGCATGAATGGTAAGAGAACCTTGGGTGACTTTAACTTCAACAACGCTTGTTGAGAAAAACATCTTGGGTGACTTTAACTTCAACAACGCTTGTTGAGAAAATTTTTGGTGACTTTAACTTCAACGACGCTCGTTGAGAAAAATCTGGGTGATTTTAACTTCAACAACGCTCGTTGAGAAAAATCTGGGGTGTCTTCAACTGGATAAGCATCAGGGAGATCTTAGGGTCGATCTGACTGAACCAGAGAGGCCTTTGACTGGATAAGCATCAGGAAAATCTTAGGGACGATTTAACTGAACCGGTCTAGGTCTTGAAATGTCTTCAACTGGATAAGCATCAGGGAGATCTTAGGGTCGATCTGACTGAACCAGAGAGGCCTTTGACTGGATAAGCATCAGGAAAATCTTAGGGACGATTTAACTGAACCGGTCTAGGTCTTGAAATGTCTTCAACTGGATAAGCATCAGGGAGATCTTAGGGTCGATCTGACTGAACCAGAGAAGGCCTTTGACTGGATAAGCATCAGGAAAAATCTTGGGACGATTTAACTGAACCGGTCTAGGTCTTGAAATGTCTTCAACTGGATAAGCATCAGGGAGATCTTAGGGTCGATCTGACTGAACCAGAGAAGGCCTTTGACTGGATAAGCATCAGGAAAATCTTGGGACGATTTAACTGAACCGGTCTAGGTCTTGAAATGTCTTCAACTGGATAAGCATCAGGGAGATCTTAGGGTCGATCTGACTGAACCAGAGAAGGCCTTTGACTGGATAGGCATCAGGAAAATCTTGGGACGATTTAACTGAACCGGTCTAGGTCTTGAAATGTCTTCAACTGGATAAGCATCAGGGAGATCTTAGGGTCGATCTGACTGAACCAGAGAAGGCCTTTGACTGGATAAGCATCAGGAAAATCTTGGGACGATTTAACTGAACCGGTCTAGGTCTTGAAACATCTTCAACTGGACAAGCATCAGGGAGATCTTAGGGTCGATCTGACTGAACCAGAGAAGGCCTTTGACTGGATAAGCATCAGGAAAATCTTGGGACGATTTAACTGAACCGGTCTAGGTCTTGAAATGTAGCTTGAGAACTTAACTGGATCTTTCCTGAAAGGTAAAAGTCAGTCATATGCAATGCATGATATGGATCAAGCAATGATGTTCTCAACATAAATGAGATTTGTAAGATATGATGTGTACATGCATGCTATAATGATGTATGTGATGTTTTATGTATGTTTTTGTCTAGGAAAGTGAATCCTTGACGGGTGCCGGGAAGTCGTATCCTGGGCTGATGTCGAAGAATAGATTTTGCTTCCGCTGGGGATGATAACTGCAAGGATACCGGTAGGAGAAGATGACTCCGTTGTGGAATAAACTTGGCGAATGGAAGATTCTGCGGGGAGAAAAGATACTCTAGCGATCATGCTGGGAAGCAATACTCTGTGGGGATAGAGATGCTTTGCTGAGTGTTGATAGCAGTAATTTGCTGAGGATGTCTTTGTTGTTGGAAGTGTTAATGGACTTCGCTGGGGATAGGAAAGAACTATGTTGACGACGACCTTTCCGTGGCTTTTGGCTGAGGATAACCCAGTTATATCCTGTTAAGGAAATAACTCTTTAAATAAAGCCGGACGACGCGTTCGTGCTCTGCTAGGGGATGAGCTTCCAGAATATACTGGGGATAAGCTTACTGCTTGGGGAGATGAATTCCAACCTTCCTGGGGAACCTGGGTTGGACTCTTCTGGGGAAGTTTTGAACCATGCTGGGGAAGAAGTGATTCTTTTTGAATATTGCGATACCGCCGGGGAACAATCTTTAGACCAAGACTGCCGGGGATGCTCGTTAAGAATATATGTGTTGCTGCTGGGGAAGTATTGAGATCTACGGGAGAATACTCAATTTCCTTGATATTCTGATAATAGCTTGGAGGAGAATGTATTGTTTTACTCTCTGGGGAACTAATATGTACTGGTCGTGTTCTTTAGCTGAACCTACCTTGGTACTTTGGGGGATAGAACAATTGGATTGTTTAGACAGCTCTTTATTGCCCCTGTTTCTAGTGTCACCTGCAATTAATTCTTTGTTTCGTATGCAAATATTTATGAGCTAGCAAATTATTGTCAATGCATATATCACAAATTGAACCTTGGACGTTCTTCGCAAGACAAAACAGAAAAAGAAAAACAGTTGGCACGTTTAACTGAAAAGTATATTTGTATTGATTTTGAATAGCCTGTGAATAGGCGTTTTGTGTACAAGAGGCTGACATCCTAGTAAGAGAAACGTCGCCGAGCAAAAGAGTTTATACAAGTTTTGTACAAAAGAAAATAAAACAGCTGTGTGAAAGATGAATGATCCACTGGGTTTCAACTCTGCTATTGCCTTTATACTCCGTGCGTCTCATCACTTGATGACCTTAGTTGAAAGTGAAGCTGACTGATCGATGCCGTCTGAACTTGATGTAGATACCGGATTCTGGATGCAAAGTGATCTGATGAGACATAGTATTACGTTTTTATCCCTAACTTTTGCCTGGACTGCCCTTTCGGGTTTTTAGTCCACCGGGATACCCATTTTTGCCCAAGCCGCCTTTTCAGGTTTTCGACTTGCCGGGTGTACAGATTTTTCATTTTCATCCCTTCATTTTGCCCGAACCCTTTTGGTTCGACGGGAAGCCCTAATTTTTGTCTAGACATGTCAGCCTAGCGGGTCTTTTTTCATGCGTAGTATTTTTTAACTATGTCTGCATTGGCGGGGTGAGGAAGGTCGTCACCATCCATGTTGGTTAATATCATTTCTCCTCCTGAGAACACATGCTTAACCACAAATGGCCCTTCGTACGTAGGGGTCCATTTGCCCCTTGGATCATTCTGAGGAAGGATGATTCGCTTGATTACCAGATCCCCGACTTGATATTCCTGTGGTCTGACCTTTTTGTTAAATGCCCTGATCATTCGTTTCTGATACGTCTGACCATGACAGATAGCAGCAAGTCTCTTTTCGTCAATAAGGTTGAGCTGATCAAGTCGTGTCTGGATCCAATCATCTTCATTCAGATTTGCATCCTTCATTATCCGGAGAGAAGGAATTTGTACTTCGATCGGCAAGACTGCCTCCATGCCATAAACCAGAGAGAAAGGAGTTGCCCCGGTTGACGTCCTAGCTGAGGTACGATACCCATGCAGAGCGAACGGTAACATCTCGTGCCAATCTTTATACGTTACTGTCATCTTCTGCACGATCTTCTTGATGTTTTTATTAGCTGCTTCTACAGCCCCATTCATCTTTGGTCTATAAGGAGAAGAGTTGTGGTGCTGTATCTTGAACTGTTCGCAGAGCTCAGCGATCATTTTATTGTTTAGATTGGTACCGTTGTCTGTAATAATTCTCTCAGGAACGCCGTACCGACAGATCAGGTTATGCCGAATGAACCGTGCTACAACAGTCTTGGTTACCGTAGCATAGGATGCTGCCTCAACCCACTTCGTGAAGTAATCAATTGCCACTAGGATGAAGCGATGTCCATTGGATGCCGTAGGTTTTATCTCGCCGATCATGTCTATGCCCCACATTGCAAACGGCCAAGGTGCAGTCAGAACATTCAGGGGAACCGGAGGAACATGCACTTTATCTGCATAAATCTGGCATTTGTGGCATGTCCTGGAATGTTGGTAACAGTCAGCTTCCATTGTAGACCAGTAATATCCTGCCCGTAGGATTCTCTTAGCCATAGTGTGTCCACTGGAGTGCGTACCAAAGGTCCCTTCATGCAGCTCTTCCATGATTCTTTCTGCTTCAGTCTTATCCACACAACGCAGTAAGGTTGAATCATGGTTTCGCTTGTACACGATGCCGTTGCTTAGGAAGAACTTGGTTGCAAACCTCCTCAGGAATTTCTTATCATTGACAGAAGCACCTTCAGGGTATTCCTGAGCTTCCAGATATCTCTTCACTTCGTGGTACCAAGGCTTCTCAGTTACCAATTCAGTTTCGAGATCACAACAGTATGCCGGTTCGTCCAGTTTCCAGATGATGATCCGGGGAGCTTCATTATCCCATTTAACCTTGAAAATTGAAGACATTGTAGCTAACGCGTCCGCCAACTGATTCTCTTCTCTTGGAAAGTGCTCAAATGTTATTTCTGTGAAGTGGGGGATCAGGGCCAACACACATTCTCTGTAAGGAATCAAGTTTGGGTGTTTCGTATCCCACTCTCCTTTGATCTGATTGATCACAAGAGCGGAATCTCCGAAGACACTCAGAAATTTGATCCTCAGGTCGATCGCAGCTTGAAGACCCATGATACACGCTTCATACTCCGCCATGTTGTTGGTACAGTTGAAACACAGCCGGGCGGTGAGTGGAGTATGAGTACCTTGTGGAGATATGATGATGGCGCCAATACCATTTCCCAAAGCGTTGGATGCTCCGTCAAAATGCATAGACCATCGGGATCCTGGTTCAGGTCCTTCATCCGGTCCAGGTATTTCACAGTCAGTTACTATCATAATGCTTTCATCTGGAAACTCGAAGTTCATTGATTGGTAGTCATCCACAGCTTGATGTGCTAAGTGGTCTGCCAATACACTTCCCTTGATGGCTTTTTGGGTCGTGTACTGAATGTCGTATTCCGTCAAGATCATCTGCCATCTTGCAATTCTCCCAGACAGAGCAGGCTTTTCGAATATGTACTTTATAGGATCCATTTTTGAGATCAACAAAGTAGTGTGAGTCAGCATATACTGTCTCAGCCGGCGAGCAGCCCATACCAAAGCGCAGCAAGTTTTCTCAAGCAGTGAGTATCGGGTCTCACAGTCGGTAAACTTTTTGCTAAGGTAATAAATGGCATGCTCTTTTCGGCCAGACTCGTCATGCTGCCCCAGCACACACCCCATTGCATTATCAAGTACTGTCAGGTAAAGTATCAAAGGTCTCCCTTCAACTGGTGGCATAAGGATGGGTGGTTCTTGGAGATATTCTTTGATTCTGTCAAAAGCAGCCTGACATTCATCATTCCAACGTACTACCTGATCTTTCTTCAGCAGCTTGAAGATTGGTTCACAGGTAGCAGTTAGGTGTGAGATGAACCGAGCAATGTAATTCAGACGTCCGAGAAAGCCTCTGACTTCCTTCTCTGTCTTAGGAACTGGCATCTCTTGAATGGCTTTGACCTTAGCAGGGTCCACTTGAATTCCCTTGTCACTTACCACGAAGCCTAGCAACTTTCCAGATCTTACCCCGAAGGTGCACTTGTTCGGGTTCAACCTCAGCTTGTACAGTTTCAAACGGTCGAACAGTTTCTGTAGATGATCAAGGTGTTCTTCCTCAGTCTGGGACCTAGCGATCATGTCGTCAACATACACTTCTATCTCATGATGGATCATGTCATGAAACAAAGCAACCATGGCACGTTGGTAGGTTGCCCCAGCATTCTTTAGTCCAAAAGGCATGACTTTGTAGCAGAAGGTGCCCCACTGAGTAACAAATGTAGTCTTTTCCATGTCTTCCGGAGCCATCTTGATTTGATTGTAGCCTGAAAAACCATCCATGAAAGAGAACACTTTATGCTGAGCTGTATTATCAACAAGGACATCAATGTGGGGTAGAGGGAAGTCATCCTTGGGGCTGGCCCTGTTCAGATCCCTGTAATCGACACACATCCTGACCTTGCCGTCCTTCTTAGGTACCGGCACCACATTAGCAACCCACTGAGGGTAAGAAGTCACTGCAAGAAACCCGACATCAAACTGCTTCATAACCTCGGCTTTAATCTTCTCAGACATCTCTGGACGCATACGGCGGACCTTTTGCTTAACCGGAGGGCAATCTTCTTTAGTTGGTAAGTGACGGACCACAATGTCGGTATCTAATCCGGGCATATCTTCGTAGGACCAGGCAAAGATCTCCTTATAGTCATGCAGCATCCGAGTCAACCGTTGCTTCACGCTGAGTTCTAGGTTGGCGCCAATCTTTACCCCTTTCTTGTCTTCTTCAGTACCCAAATTTATTATTTCCACTGGTTCTTCATGGGGTTGAATTGCCCTTTCTTCCTGTTGTAACAGTCTTGCAAGTTCACCAGGCACTTCGCAATCATCTTCACCTTCGTCTTCGGCTAAGTTGATCGGATTTTCGAAGTCATAACTGGCAGTAGCATAGTCGTTACCAGTGAGATCCAGAGTGGATTGAAACCTGTATGAGTGAGTGTGTGTGTAAATACAGTTGTTTTGCAATAAAGAAAGGAAAGAAAAGGAGCGCAAAATTCGAAATGTGAAAAACGTCCAATGCTTTTATTTATGATATATGACAGTGACAAACAAAAGCCCTCACAAATAAAACCACGGTGCCCCGGGTAAGACACCGGGCCATATAGTTTCAAATTATTGTTTATTACAAATCAAAAACAAAGAAATTCATTACTGGGGAATAAAAGTTATGGGTGTAAAATCTTTAGCAGTCCAATTGGTCAATCCACCGTCGGTCGTCGGGTAGATCCAGCTATCGAACTCTGACTCTTCCACTTTGACTTCCTCTCCAATAGCATTCACTTCTGAGTGGGTGATGAGCACAGGAGGTCTTCCAATTCTCGCCTTGCGCACTGCTTTCTGAGCTTCTGTGGTGAAACCCAGCCCAAACTTGTTAGTCTTAGGAGTAAGATCAGGGAGCTTGCCCCAGTTTGCACATTCACCTTTTTCGATCACAGCCCGGGCGTCCTTTAAGGAGGCCATCTTCATAGGAGAAACCTCTTCATCTGCTTCTGCTGCTGCCAGGGTTTGTGGCACTTCCTCAAAATGTTGAAAGGGGGTTTCAATGAACTCCCCATCCATTTCTACGTATCTGAAGGAGTTGAGGTGGCTGACCATGTACTCCTCTTCCCCTTGCACTGTTACGATCTTCCCCCTGACCGGGTACTTGAGCTTCTGATGCAATTTGGAGGTCACAGCTCCAGCCTTGTGGATCCACGGGCGGCCCAGCAAACAAGAATAGGATGGATGGATGTCCATCACATAGAATTTTGAATCAAATACCTGTGACCCAACCCTGATTGGGATGTCCACCTCACCATGTACCATTCTTTTGGACCCGTCAAAGGCCCGGACAACAATGTGAGTTGGTTTGAGCTCTAGACCCTCACAATCCAGCCTATCCAGAGCCTTCTTGGGCAGCACGTTTAATGAAGAACCTGTGTCAACCAGCACATGAGCAAGAGTAGTGCCCCTGCATTCAATGGAGACATGCAGGGCATCATTATGGTTCTTCCCCTTTGCTGTCAGATCGACATCAGAGAAACCCAGGCCATTATCAGCGGTTAGGTTGGCCACACAGTCGGTGAACTGGTCAGCAGACGTCTCTTGGGGTACGTGGGCTGTCTTTAAGAAAGCAATCAGAGCCTTTGCGTGGGCCTCTGAACACAGCAGCAGTGACAACATGGAGATTTTAGAGGGGGTGTGCCCCAGCTGTTCTACAACGTTGAAATCACTTTTCTTTATTATCTTGAGGATTTCTTCCATTTCCTGCTTGGAAGCCTCAACAATGGTCTTTGGTGCCTCCGTCCTGGCAGGCATATCAGCAGCAATTCCCTTGCCCCGAGTATCAGATGACTCAGTAGCAGGGGTGGATACTTGGTCAGGGGGAGAAACAGGCACCCCGGCAGGTGTGAAGACCAAAGGCCTATGAATTACCAGAGGAGCAATGTCTGGCGAGAACAGTCTTCCACTACGAGTGACCTTAGCAGGCCCGGTGATGTTGGAGACACCAGTATCAATGTTGAACTCTTGTTTCACACCCAGAACATAAACATCCGCCCCATAGTGCCATGGGACAGCCTTATCAGATTTGTAGGGTATAGGCCCCGGAACAGTAATGGTGATGGGAGCACTCTTGTGAACTGGCAAAATTTGGACAGGCTTCTTTGAAGAAGCCTTGGAATGGTTGTTGAAGATGGTAACGATCGACACTTCTTCAACAGGAGCAGCAGGAACAACAGTCTTTCTGAACAAAATCTCTTTACTATCTATCAGGTTTGGGACGCCTGACTTCAGCAGAGAACAACCAGCAGGGGAAGCAACACATAGAGGGCAACCTTCGCTACATCCCGGAAATAAACCGGCTAGCAACAGGTTCCTCTTGACCGTCAGCAACGGAGTAGCAACATCATCCACCGAAGCTACATACAAATCCTCCTCAACAGCATTCACTCCATGCTGGGGCATGGGAGCAGTTACAACATTCGGCCTCTCGGGTGCCTCAAACTGTATTTCCTTTGCATCAATGAGGTCTTGAACTTTATTCTTTAGGGCCCAACAGTCATCTGTGTTATGCCCCGGGCTATCAGAGTGATAAGCACAGCGAGCATTTGGATTGAACTTGGGGGATGCAGTATTGGGAAACTTTGGAGCCTCTCTGACAGTTACTAAATTGGTGGATAGCAACTGTGGCAGGATCTGTGATAAGGTCATGCTTAACCGGGTAAACTCTCTCCGGGGTCTTTCAAACTTTTGAGGATTAGTTGGCCGAGGAGCGGCAGCAGGTTTGGCAATCATTACCGCACTGACAGATTGGCGGTGTTCAGGTCGCTCTGTTCTCCGGGAGCTATATACAGCACTAGCCTCCTTTTTGAAGGGTTTCTTTTCAGTACTGGAGGAGGCAACTTTCTGTATCTTCCCCGATTTTATACCGGCCTCGATCCTTTCACCAGTTAGGATCAGATCAGTAAACCCAGCAGAGGAATTACCAATGAGATGATTGAAAAATGGACCAGATAGGGTCCCCAAAAACATATCTACCAGCTCCCGATCCGTCAATGGTGGCTGCACCCTGCCAGCCAGGTCTCTCCATTTCTGGGCGTACTCCTTAAAACCTTCACCCGACCCTAGCGACATACCCTGGAGCTGGGCACGCGTAGGAGCGAGGTCGGAATTATATTGATACTGCTTGTAAAAAGCAGTGGCCAGATCCTCCCAGTTACGAATGCTGGCTTCATCCAGCTGATAGAACCAGTCGAGGTGAGTCCCTGAAAGACTCTCCTGGAAGAAGTGGATCCAAAGGTTCTTGTCTGCTGTGTAAGGCTGGAGCTTTCTTACATAAGAACGGAGGTGCATCTTGGGACAGGAAGCCCCGTCATACTTCACAAAGGCAGGTGCCTTGAACTTGTGTGGAATCACCACCCCAGTAGATAACCCCAAGTCTCCGAAATCCAGTCCAGGCACCTGCTGAACTTCCATAGCCTTTAATCTGTCCTCCAGCTGCTTGTACCGGTCTTCAGCAGGAGGGTACTGTTCGTCGTTGAAGTCTGTTTCAGTATCAGAGCCCACAGGAGTAGGGACCTCCCTTTCTTGGTGACTACCTTCCTCCACAGATGGAGGAGTCCTTTCAGCTTCAACCAAGGTGTTCCCGAGTCTGCGCCCAGTGTTAAATAGCACAGTCCTCCTCTTCTTCTTAGTCTTCTTCAGAAGCATGGTCTTCAACTCTTGTTGACCCTGAGCCAAGCCCTTGATCAGCTCCTGAAATTGGGCGTTCTGCGCCTGAAATTGGACGTTCTGCGCCTGAAGAGCCTTGATAGATGCCTCGGTTGATGATTCAGGGTTCATGATGCTGAAATAAACAGCGAAGAACAGTAAACAACCTGAAAAGAAGAGTACCTATGATGCACATGATGAATGATATGTGTTTATGCAATGCATTCAAGAGTTCGAAAATTCAAATTTGTTGTAGACCAAAAGGAACACACGTTATTATTAAGAAAATCATTGTTTAATACATCAAAGCCTCATGGGAAAAAGTACAAAAAGATCAAATCAATCCCAAAATATGTTGCGCATCTTCTTTGGAGCTATGTAAGTGTTGAGGTTCCTTTCCTCGTGCAACAGGCGGGTGAGCTCCAAGACCTTCTTTTCACTGGCATGCAAACTAGTCTCAAGAGAATTCCGCTCTTCCTTAAGCTGGATCCAGCTCTTCTGCATCTCTTCCCAGGATGTGGGCATATCAGGGTGCTGAATAACATGAGACACCTCTCCTTCCAAGGCAGGCTCTTTGATTACTGGAAGCATGTGAGGATAAGGCATTACTAATTTCTGAGAGCGGGCTCGTACCCACTTGAGGTAAGGCTCCAAAGGGATGGAGTTCCTATGCCCCAGTGTCTTGCTGTCTATCCTACTAGGCATCCTCCAGGCTCTGATAAATCTCTGGCGAAGTCCTTGAGTATCGTTGTCGAAGTCAAAAACTATGTCAGGAATTAACATGTCATGAGGACCATCCCTCCGAGCATAACCAAATTGTCTCCAAGCCAGGCATGGGCTATAAGTAATACCCCCTCTGATTCCAAGTAAAGGAACATTAGGATACTCCCCGCAACGATCAATGATAGTGACATCTTCTCTGGACCTAGGGCACCAATGTATATCTGCATGTGTAAGAGTCATCAACCGTTGTGACCATCTCAAACCCCGCTCGTTCTTCAGGACTGATTGTGGAAGGTGCGAAATAAACCACTTTCCCAGGAGAGGAGTGCAACACATAAGGACACCTCTTTTTCTCATGGTTCGAGTGTAACATGAGTGAAGGATGTCCCCCAGCAACGTAGGTATAGGATTCCTGGACATAAAGATCGGGACAGCATTGATATCAACGAGCTGGTCTGGGTTAGGGAACAACACCAAACCATAAACAAGGAGGGCCACAACCTCTTCAAAAGCTTGTAAGTCAAGGGAGTTCCAACATTCATAGGCCTTTTCAAACAGAAACCTGGCTAAGAACCCTTTGATACCACTTCTAACTTCCCAATGTCCCTTGAGGTCAGATGACTGTAGGTGCAAGGCTTTAGCAATCTCTTCAAGCTTAGGTTCCTTTTCTGTACCGTTGAAGGGTAGCTGATCAAGGATAGGGATCTTCAGGAGTCGGGAGAACTCCTCCAATGTAGGTACCAACTGATAGTCCAAGAAGGTGAAACAGTGATGCAGAGGGTCAAAGAATTGGAACAGGACCTTTATCATATCTTCCTCAATGTTGGTGTTGACCAAGCTGATGAGGCTTCCATGCCTTTCACTGAATGAAGAGTTCTCGGGAATCCTGGATATAAGCTCCTTAAGCTGAGGAGGGATCCTTACAAGACTGATTTGAATTGTCTTTCTACGAACAGTTTCCATGTCCTACAAAACAAGAACAAAGATGAAAATTCGAACCCCTGAAATGGTTAGTCAATGCATATGATGCTGGATGATGTCATGATGCTATGATTAAACACACCACCAGATATGTACAAAGACAAACATGTAAGGCACACAAGGCACACAAGACAGGCCCTTAAGGTTTAAGGCCAGCATGGGGTCTGGGTAGTACCCTCTTGAAGTTGGTGGGTTCAACCTGTCCTAATCAAAGTAACCGGGTTCTAAGGTTCCCAATATCACGGGATTGCTTTCATTGTTCATCGTTTCGATTTAGCCACTGAACTGGCGACCGAAATATTCCAGGAAAGCAACCCTCAATTGAGTGTAGTATCGAGTATCAACCAACCTCGGACTGCACCAAAGTCAGTTATCTCACTACCCTAAAGAGGCCAAGATGGTTCAATTAAGGTTCCTAAGGTCTGTTGATGCTTCATGACACCACATGGAGGCCCCGTACTCTCCTTGACTGAACTCAAGGGTTACCGGTACACACCAAAGTGCCACATCAACGTAGCAGACTGCTTCAACCATGTCGGTATACCCCGCACAGTTCCCTCACAGCCTTGTTGCTACTTTCTAAGAAAGGTATCCCCCAGATCCGGGTTAGGATCTATAGAACTCCCAAGCAACCCACAATTTTAAAGCACACAAGGAAAACAATTGAAAACACAGTTATGAACTAGCCCTAAGGTACACCTCACTTTAAGTTTCATCCCCAGCAGAGTCGCCAGTTCTGTGATCGGTGGATCTGGAACTGACTGTTTTAAAGCTGGTTCGCGAAATGTCGCGGAAGCAAGAGTCGCCACCGTCTTTTATTTTCTCCAAATGGAAAGGACAAAAGCACAGAAAAATTCCTTTAAAGAGATTGCTCTCGGTTCGGGAGGTAGGTTATAGAAAGGGAAGGTGTTAGCACCCTTTCTATCCATGGTTATCCATGGGCTCTTAGATACTTGCTCAATGTGTTTTCAAAATGTTTGCTTGCTTTTCAATTGTGGGTTTTAAAAAGTTTCCTTGAAAAATTTCAGTTCGACTCGTACGTCAGAGTGTTTGAAAAATTTGCTTTGAAAGCTTTTGAAAAGTGTTGGTGTGAAAAGATTTCAGTTTGTTTTGAAGAGAGCAAGTATCCTTGAAAACCTACCTACCCTAAGGAATTCGTCTGTGTAAATATCCTTTAAAGTAGTGCCATCCCACCATTGAGAGGTAGGTAGCACCACCGTTGGAGGTGTTCGAGTCAATTCGAGTTTGTAGGGACATGGTGATCACCGGAGCAATGGGAAGATACCTTAGAAGCTACCCTCATGCCAGGTTCCCGGATCATGAGGACTTACTAAGACATCCTCTACTCGACGATCACCTTTCGAAAGGCAAGGCAACAGTGAGGCGTACCCTAGGGGTGGTGTGTGCGAATTGTGTGTCGTTTTCATTGATATTTGTCTTGTCATGTTTATTGGTGTTCTACGCTTGATTTTATTTTTAAGGCCATTCATTCTTGCATGCTTTTGTTAACAGTTAATATTTGCGGGAAAATAAATCTAAACTATTACAAATGGCGCGGGTCCACATCGCCAAAATTAAACCGGACCCGATTTTACAGAAAATAAATAAAGAAAATAAGCGAAAAGTAAAAATTGTTACAAGGCTTTGGGACATGTACATAATTATTTAAACGACATAAAATAAATGTGCAAATTAAATAAATTATGGACATGGGCGTTGGACCCTTTTACAATAAATTAAAGTTAATAAGGAATTAAAAATTAAAATTAAAAAGAATGTTTTTTGGTATTTTTGTATTTTTTAAGATTAAGGAGAAATTAATTAATTAATTAAAAATAACATGAAATATTAAACCTAATTCTAACTATTTTTAAATTATTAAGAAAAAGATTGAATTTTTAACCTAATTTAAACCTAAATTATTTATATACAATTTAATTATGAAAATAAATAAATAATAATATTATGATGAAAAAAGGAAAAATTAAAAGGAGTGGAAATTGTTAATTAACCTAATTCTAATTATTTTATTTAATATGAAAAGAATTAAAATTGCAAACATCCTAATTAAAACTAAATTCATTATATATTAATTTATTTACAAGAAAATAATTATAATAACAATATTTATTCTTTTTTGGTCTTTTTCTGATTTTTTATGATGTTTTTATATTTTTGTTGAAAAAAACTAATTAATTAAATTGAGATAATAAATCAAATAAAATTGCAATTGAAAATAAGATATATAAAAAAAATGAAAAGAAAATGCAAACCAGGGGGGGGGGGGGGGGGGGGGGGTGGCCCCAAAATTGGAGGTAAGGCCTAGCATTCTGGCCCAATTAACCTTGAATTCGTTGACTTTTGTGCAAGCCTATGACACGTCTGACTATGGTACATGGTGTTCCTTGAATCTTGGCCTTTTGATTGATGGAACTGGACGCGTGTATGTCTGGATGAGGATGGAACATGGTGAACCACAATAGGCGCGCTGCATAAGAATTTACATTGAAAAATAATATTGCAATTTGCCAGACCTGGGACTTGAACCCAGGTCATGAGAGTCACAAGCATGTATACCTGCCAACTGAACCACAACGCTTTAATTAACATATTATAATAAGTAAATAACAAAAGAAAAGAATAAACGCGTTAGTGGTTAAGCGCGAAAATTCAAAACTGGCCAATCGCTGCTAGACAACGCATCATCTCCTTCGTTGTTTCCATTTTTTTTCTGAAACACAAGCCTATGGAAACGGTTTTACACGCATGGCCTTAGGGGACTTTTAGAAAAATAGCGAATAGCGCTATAAGCTTCATAAATTGTTCGCGAATAGTGCTTCTTCTTCGTCTAGGCTTGCTGAGTATGACTATCATGGTCTGGAAGGCTAATTTTACAGTATTGTAAAAGCCCTAAAATCACAACTTGAAAACCCTAAAATGTGAACATGGTGAAATCGCGTATGGTCAACAAAAATGCAATTAAACACAATGGTTAGTTTGGAAACTTTGTAAGGAACATGAATATACAATTAAAATGCAATGGGGATGTCTAAAATTGAAAACACGATCAACACTTTCTTGCTGTACAGGGAGGGTTCTATGTACCAATTCTTCGCGTATTGATGGATGTTAGGGATTGCAATGTGATCAGGAGGGCTTGAGGAAACTATTAGAAAAACTTTTATGCCTTGAATCCACCTCTAATAGTGATTTCAGAATTCAATTTTTCAAGTCAAAATTTCAAGTTTTCAATGAGCTTTTGAGCGCAGCATTTGGTGTGTTATGGTTAGGGTTTGACTTAGCACTTATGAGGGAAGAGAATTAGCTTGCTAGCTGGCCTTGATTCATGCTCATGAGAGAACTAGTCCTAGGGTTTTCACCATTAACCAATTTCCCCTTTTTTTAAGCAAACCAAGACTTGGTGTGCAATTTAACCCTAGCATAAGTTTGTGAGCTGGCCCATGATATATGGAAGTTGTCCAAATTCAAATGACACTATTCCATTGGTTTTTGAATTTTATTTGAATTTTTAAAGATTTAAAATGAATTAAATTATCAAAAATTAAATAAAATAGAAAAATCAATGTTTGATCTTGAAATTAATCATGGGACACGTGTGTGGCATGACAAGGATGAATCAAGTGGAAGAAAGTGGGCCCTTTTGTCAAAAATTGGAGTTTCAAGGATAGTTGACTTTTGCCATTTCACAAAAATTTCCCAACTTCTACAAGGCATAACTTGCTCAATTTTTAAGATTTTCTCATGTTCTTGGACATTTTGGAAAGGTCTTTGAGTCCTTTAACCAATGCCTTTGGTCCCATGTCATTTTGATTTACCAATCTCAAGTTATGGTCTTTGACTTAAAGTCCCTTTTTGTTGACTTTTGAAAATGACCTATAATGTTGAAATTGATAACTTTTTGTGAGAGCATTTCTTGGACTTGAAGTATGAAGATGAGTTGTAGGAAATGTCTTTCTCTTCAAAATGAGCTTTGGATGGGATTTTTCTGATAATCCATGTGAAAGTTATGCTCTGGTCAATTTCAGTTGACTTTTTCAACTGTCCAAATATAGCAACTTTTGCATCTTTGATGATTTCTGAGCCAAATTTTGAGAATCATGATCAAGCATTGATCAAATGATGTTTGTGGCTTCAAAATGATATGTTGACCAAAAATTTGAACTTTTGACTGTCAAATGACCATTTTGCCCCTACAGTTGACTGTAGTGCAATTTAGGGTTTTGACTGTGCAATCTTGAGCTGAATGCCTTGAAACTTGATATGGGGATGCTTGACCATGTTTGTAAGCACATGAGACTTGATTGAGCCTTTGAACACTTCATTTTCTTGATCAGAACCCAAACCCTAATTTTGACTGTATGGGAGACTGTTGCACTGCACAACCCTTGGGGAATTTTGTAGCTTGGCTTGGCAATTTCTTGAGGAATATGGGAGGGCAAATTTTGGGGTATAACAGGGACCTATTCGCTATTTTCCCAAAACATGCCTAAGAGAACATATAAAAAACCGTGGCTTAATGTATTTGTGTTTCAGGAACATGAAGAAGATGAATTCGTGGCAAGATGTGATAGGGCCGTATGAATCTCGCGCGCAGTGTCCACTAACTCCTTTGTTTTCTTTTATATTATTTATTCGTTATTAATATATCAAACGCGTAAACTGGCACGGTTGGCAAGCGAAGTCATTGGCAAAGCACATGACCTGGGTTCGAGTCCCAGGTCTCCACACTTTCAATATTATTTTCCAATTCACGTTCACATGCAGCGCCAATGTTGAATACCATGGTACACCTTCAGAACCAAGCGTACACGCGTCCTGGGAGATCAAATCAAAGGATCAGATCTAAAGAACACCTTGCACCCTGGTCAACACTGCTATACGCTGCTTGGAAAAGTCAAATGGACCCAGATGAATGGGCCTGAATCATCAAGAAAGAACCTCCCATTTGGGGTCTGAACCCCCTAGGTTTGCCATATTTTATTTATTTAATTCAATTTCTTTTAAATAATTGTTTTGTTCAATTTAATTTAATATTTTCACAAAATATAAAAACATCATAAAATCAGAAAAGAATTAAAGTAATAAATATTTTTATTTGTAGTATTTTCATAAATAAATTTGCATGTAAATAAAATTAGTTTTAAATTAGGTGTTAACTTTAATTCTTTTAATAATAAATCTAAAAAATGTAGAACTAGGGTTTAATTAATAATTTTTCATCTTTTTTATTTTTCTTTCAAATAATTAAATATTTCTTTTATTTATTTTTATAGTCAAATTTGCATATAAAAATTAGGTTTAATTTAGGTTAAAAATTTCAATATTTCTTAATAAATTAAAAAAATAACTAGAATCAGGGTTTGCATCTTATTTTGATTTTAATTAATTCTCCCTTTTCATACTAAATCTTAAAAAACATAAAATACAAAAAAAAAACAAATTCTTGCTTTTTTTTTTTAATTAATTAGTTCATCGTTAATTCAATTTTTGCAAAAGGGTCCAACGCCCTCGTTTCGTTCTTAATCTCTCATTAATTTCGCGTATTTATTTATTTTTATTTCTTTATAATACTCATGTATCTCTCCCGAAGCCATGTATTTAATTACTCGCACTCTTTAATTCTTTTATTTTCTTTTAATTTCTTTATTTTCCGTCAAACCGGGTCCTGGTTTAATTTTGGCGATGTGGACCCGCGTCGTTTGTAATAGCTTAGAATTTACTTTCCCGCAATACTTTTAACTGTTAAATAATGGCATGAAAGAATGTATGGATCAAAATAAAAACAAGCGTAGAACACCAATAACATGACAAGATAAATGCAAATGAAAACGACACACGAATCGCACACACCACCCCTAGGGTACGCCTCACTGTTGCCTTGCCTCGAAAGGTGATCGTCGAGTAGAGGATGTCTTAGTAAGTCCTCATGATCCGGGAACCTGGCATGAGGGTAGCTTCTAAGGTGTCTTCCCATTGCTCTGGTGATCACCATGTCCCGAACCTCGAATTGACCCGAACACCTCCAACGGTGGTGCTACCTACCTCTCAATGGTGGGATGGCACTACTTTAAAGGATATTTACACAGACGAATTTCTTAGGGTAGGTAGGTTCTCGTAGATACTTGCTCTAAATTTCAAAACAAATTCAACAAATCAAAAAGACTTTTCACACCGACACCTTTTCAAAAAGCTTTCGAAAGCAATTTTTCAAACACTCTTGAGGACCGATACAAGAGTCGAACTGGAATTTTCAAAGAAACTTTTTAAAAACCCACAGTTGAAAAGCAAACAAACCATTTTTGAAAACACATTGAGCGAATATCTAAGAGCCCATGGATAACCATGGATAGAAAGGGTGCTAACACCTTCCCTTTCTATAACCTACCTCCCGAACCGAGAGCAATCTCTTTAAGGAATTTTTCTGTGCTTTTGTCCTTTCCATTTGGAGAAAATAAAAGACGGTGGCGACTCTTGCTTCCGCGACATTTCGCGAACCAGCGTTAAACAGTCAGTTCCAGATCCACCGATCACAGAACTGGCGACTCTGTTGGGGACTATTTTTAAAGTGAGGTGTACCTTAGGGTAGTTCATAACTGTGTTTTCAATTGTATTGACTTGCTTGCTTTATTATTGTGGGACTGTCTTGGGAGTTCTATAGATCCTAACCCGGATCTGGGGATACCTTCTTAGAAAGTAGCAACAAGGCTGTGAGGGAACTGTGCGGGGTATACTGACATGGTTGAAACAGTCTGCTACGTTGATGTGGCACTTTGGTGTGTACCGGTAACCCTTGAGTTCAGTCAAGGAGAGTACGGGGCCTCCATGTGGTGTCGTGAAGCATCAACAGACCTTAGGAACCTTAATTGAACTATCTTGGCCTTTTTAGGGTAGTGAGATAACTGACGTTGGTGCAGTCCGAGGTTGGTTGATACTCGATACTACACTCAATTGAGGGTTGCTTTCCTGGAATATTTCGGTCGCCAGTTCAGTGGCTAAATCGAAACGATGAACAATGAAAGCAATCCCGTGATATTGGGAACCTTAGAACCCGGTTACTTTGATTAGGACAGGTTGAATCCACCAACTTCAAGAGGGTACTACCCAGCCCCCATGCTGGCCTAAACTCTAAGGGTTTCTCTTGTGTGACTTGTGTGCCTTCGTACTTGACTACTTGCATGCTTTTTTGTTTGACACTTGAGTTTCTTGCAGGTTTCTGTTTATAGTCCTTAATAAGGGCTCATAACAGGGTTTATTCATATTACCCCATGCATCATGACATCATACCATTGCATACATCCTAACCCATTTCAAGGATCTCAAGGGCTTGTGATGCAGGTCATGATGAATCAAACATCTAGCAAGGGGCAAAGAGGATTTATCTTCCTCTAGCCAAAGTCGTCAGGGGCTATGACCCACTGGATATGGTGAGCCTTTGACCCTTGAAGAAGGACTCTCAATAACATGAAGTACCTTCAGCCAAGTTACCGGTTTTCAACTCTAACAAGTTTCTCTGTTTACCCCGCGAGATCCTTGAAATCATTGCATGCATATCATACATATCATTGCATAACAGGTACCCTTTCTCTGCAGGTTACTTACCTTCTTCGCTGTTTATTTCAGCAGTCTCGTCATGAATCCTGAATCCTCAACCGAGCACACTATCAAGGCCCTCCAGGCTCAGAACGCCCAGTTCCAAGGGCTGATCATGAATTTGACCCAGGGGCAACAAGATCTGAAGGCTCTGCTCTTGAAGAAGGAAAAGAAGAAGAAGAGGACTGTTTTGTTCAGCCCTAGACGCAGATCTGGGAACACACTGCAGACGGAAACTGAGAGGACTACCCCATCTGTGAGGGAAAGCAGTCACCATGAGAGAGAGGTGCCTAGTCCGGTGGTCTCCGACAACGAGACAGATTTCAACGACGAACAATACCCCCCTGCTGACGACAAGTACAAGCAGTTGGAAGACCGTTTGAATGCTATGGAAATACAACAGGTACCTGGGCTGGATTTTGGAGATCTGGGTTTGTCTACTGGCGTGATCATCCCTCGGAAGTTCAAAGCACCATCCTTCACTAAATATGACGGGGCGTCTTGTCCCAAGCTACATCTCAGGTCTTATGTTCGGAAAATCCAACCATACTCAGCGGATAAGAACTTGTGGATCCACTTCTTCCAGGAAAGTCTTTCAGGGACTCACCTCGAATGGTTCTATCAGCTGGATGGGACCAAAGTTCGTAACTGGGAGGAGTTGGCAACTGCTTTCTATAAGCAGTATCAATATAATGTCGACCTTGCTCCTACACGTACCCAACTCCAGGGTATGTCGTTGGGATCAAGTGAAGGTTTCAAGGAGTACGCACAAAGATGGAGAGACCTTGCTGGAAGGGTGCAGCCTCCCTTAACTGACCGGGAGCTCGTTGATATGTTCTTGGGGACCCTATCCGGGCCGTTCTTCAATCACCTCATTGGTAATTCATCTGCTGGATTTACCGACCTCATCTTGACTGGCGAAAGAATTGAAGCTGGTATCAAGAGTGGGAAAATTCAAGAGGCCACACCTTCTGATACTCACAAAAAGCCTTACACGGGAAAGAGAGAATCTAATGCTACATACAACCAAAAGAGTCGTCGTGACCAACATGCAGGGGCAGTCATAATCTCTGGTTCTGCACCACGCCGCCAACCACAAAAGGGAAACCAACGAAGGTCGGACGAGCCTAAAAGACAATTCACCAACATTAACATGCCATGGTCACAAGCATTGCAGCACATGTTGAAGATGAACCTGATTGCGGTGATCAACCCTCCGGCAAATCCTAAGACTTCCTCTCCAAGCTACAATCCAGCAGCAAGGTGTGCTTATCATTCTGATAGCCCGGGGCACGACACCGAGGATTGTTGGGCGCTGAAGTACAAGATTCAGAACATGATCGATGCCAAAGAGATCGAGTTCGAGCCTGCCGAGACTCCCAACGTGATCACGGCTCCATTGCCAAAACATGGCTAGGGTCGAGAGATTTTTGTTCATTTGAATTCAAGTTGTATTTTTCTTTTCTTGTTCAGATAAACAATTATCATGTTAAACTCTTTTATTTCATGAATGCATTACACATGTCTGTCTTGATTTAATTATGTCTACTATACTTAAAACTGCTTTCATATTTTGTGACGATCAACTCTTGACTGAAAATTCTTAACCTCTTGAGGGAGGATGACGAAAACGATACCACAATCTACAGTATGCTTTTGAACGAACCCCGCTTATGAGGTACAGGCATTGTTTCAATCCCTAAACACTGGAGTTATAAGGAAGATAATCCCTCGTCAACCCCATCTGAGCCAAAGAAGTAGGAGTTTTTCTTTTCGAAATTTAAAACCCTTAATCATAACCTGGGGCAGGATAGTTCTCTCAGTTGATCCAAGTGCATAACGAATGGCACCAAAGAAGTCCTTACAAAACAAAAGACAATGATGGTTTAGAACAATCATAAAGACAAGCAGTCGTGATCAAAAAAAAATCATAAATGAAAAGCCCAAGAAGTCAGAACCTATAAAAGGGACTTATGAAACCGGGGCATCCCGCTGACTGTAATTCCAAAAAAGGAGACAGTTCAGGCAAAAAAAGAAAGGGATAACTAAATCAAAAAGAAAGAGGTCCTACAAAACTTCAACAAAAAAAGGAGATGGCTGCCTATTCAAAATAAATTGTCAACATCCGAACCATCACCGGAAAATCAGAGCAAAGACTCAAACAAGGTCTGACGCACGATCAACTGAGTGTAGGTTTGAAGAACATCACGAAGAGCGGGTGGGTACAAATAATTTGAGCCTTTATCCTTTGTTTCTTAAACCGTGAACCAGGCCACGTTACAACCCTTAAAAGTCCTAGCTGAAGCATAGGTTAGTTCGAAAGCATACTGTTACGAAGGTATCCTGACTCCTGAAGGTTTGCTGTAAAATCTTGAGTTGACACCGCACTGTATTACAAAAATGCATTTTCAAAATTCAAGACAGACATAGGCTTTTGCATTCTTAAAATAACCTTGTTTGCATATGACTATTTGTTTGAACAGCAGGGAAATTCGCACGATGAACACCTTGTGAACAGAAGTACCTCCAATCAAGGGGCACGGTGGGAGAATTGCTTAGTATCTGGGGCATGACAAAATACTTCCAACAGGGGCAACTCCCTACATTCTGAGAGCGTGGACATAATCGAAAAGATACTACGCAAAATCAAAGACCCGCTAGGTTGACACACCTAGGCAAAAATAAGGGCTTCCCGGCGAACCAAAAGGGTTCGGGCAAAATGAAGGGATGAAATGAAAAATCAGTACACCCGGCAAGTCGAAAACCTGAAAAGGCGGCTTGAGCAAAAATGGGTATCCCAGTGGACTGAAAACCCGAAAGGGCGGTCCAGGCAAAAGTTAGGGATCAAAGCGTACGACTATGTTCCGGCATCTCATCACTTGTCTACCCGAAGATTTGTCAATCACCCACACAGGTATCCTCTTCCCTCACCTCCGAAACAGGGGCAATAATGAGTTATCCAGGCGATCCAATTGCTCTGTCAAATAAAGTACAAAGGAAAGATCAACATAAGGATGATTACCATCTACCTTTACAAATTCCAGATCGTGGGTTAACATCCGAAACCAAACAGGACAATCATCCACTTAATCAAAATCATGTAACCCTACACCGGTTCCTTCTCAATTTTCAGACGAAGTTTTACAAGAACTCATCCCGAAGCAACCTTACCCCGGTTCCTCCAGAAATCTTACATGGATTTATCCACAAGTAACCTAACCCCGGTTCCTCCAGAAATCTTACATGGATTTATCCACAAGTAACCTAACCCCGGTTCCTCCAGAAGTCTTACATGGACCTATTTCAAGATGACCTAACCCCGGTTCATCAAAAAGTTTTTACACAAACTTATCCAAGTAACCTAACCCCGGTTCCTCCAGAAGTCTTACATGGACCTATCTCAAGATGACCTAACCCCGGTTCATCAAGAAGTTTTTACACAAACTTATCCAAGTAACCTAACCCCGGTTCCTCCAGAAGTCTCACAAGGACCTATTTTAAGATGACCTAACCCCCGGTTCATCAAAAAGTTTTTACACAAACTTATCCAAGTAACCTAACCCCAGTTCCTCCAGAAGTCTCACAAGGACCTATCTCAAGATGACCTAACCCCGGTTCATCAAGAAGTTGTTACACGAACTTATCCAAGTAACCTAACCCCGGTTCCCCCCAGAAGTCTTACATGGATTTAGCTCAAGATAACCTCACCCCGGTTCATCAAGAAGTTTTACATGAACTTACCTCACCAAGCAACCCTACATCGGTTCCCTCTCTTCAAAGATGCAGTTTTACATGGACTCGTCACCCAGAAACCCTACACAGGTTCTCCCTTTCCAAGAACGAAGTTTTATACGAACTCATCATCAAAGTAACCCTACCCAGGTTCCTTCTCCATTTCAGATACGGTTTTACACGAGCTCATCAGCAGGCAACCCTACATAGGTTCCCTCTTTCAACTTACAAAATTACAGCTCAAAACTTCCCCAGGAAAGTCCAATCCAGTTTCCCCAGGAAAAGTTGGAATCCATCTCCCCAAGCAGCAAGCTTATTCCCAGTAAATTCTGGAAGCTTGTCCCTCGCATAGCACGAACGCGTCGTCCGGCTTTATTCAAAGAGTTATTTCCTTAACAGAATATAACTGGGTTATCCTCAGCCAAAAGCCACGGAAGGAGCGTCCTCGACGAAGTCTTCTTACCCTAGCGAAGTCCATCAACACTTCCAACAACAAGGGTATCTCCAGCAAATTATTATCAACACTCAGCAAGGCATCCCTCTTCCCACAGAGTATTGCTTCCCAGCATGGTCGCTAGAATATCTTTTCTCCCCGCAGAATCTTCCATTTGCCAAGTTTATTCCGCAACGGAGTCATCTTCTCCTACCGGTATTCTTGCAGTTATCATCCCCAGCGGAAGCAAAATCTATTCTTCAACATCAGCCCAGGATATGACTTCCCGGCACCCGTCAAGGATTTACTTTCCTAGAAGAAAACATACATTCATAAAAACGTCACATACATCATTATAGCATGCATAGACGCATTATATCATACAAATCTCATTTATGTTGAGAACATCATTGCTTGATCCATATCATGCATTTCATATGACTGACCTTTACCTTTCAGGAAAGATGCAGTTGGAATTCTCAATCATATTTCAAGACCTAGACCGGGTCAGTTAATCGACTCCAAAGATTTCTTATCCAGTCCCAGGCCTTCTCTAGTCCAGCTAAATCGACTCTCAACAGATTTTTCTGATAAAGACTCAGTAGAAGTTATCCCAGGTTATAATTTCCTAATGGTTCCCTCTCCGACGGTGAGTGAGGTGGTAATTCCTTTCCTTATGGTTCCCTCTCCGACGGTGAGTGAGGTGATAATTCCTTTTCATATGGTTCCCTCTCCGACGGTGAGTGAGGTGATAATTCCTTTTCAGATGGTTCCCTCTCCGACGGTGAGTGAGGTGATAATTCCTTTTTCAGATGGTTCCCTCTCTGACGGTGAGTGAGGTGATAATTCCTTTTCAGATGGTTCCCTCTCCGACGGTGAGTGAGGTGGTAATTCCTTTCCTTATGGTTCCCTCTCCGACGGTGAGTGAGGTGATAATTCCTTTTCATATGGTTCCCTCTCCGACGGTGAGTGAGGTGATAATTCCTTTTCAGATGGTTCCCTCTCCGACGGTGAGTGAGGTGATAATCCCTTTTCAGATGGTTCCCTCTCCGACAGTGAGTGAGGTGATAATTCCTTTTCAGATGGTTCCCTCTCCGATGGTGAGTGAGGTGATAATTCCTTTTTCTATGGTTCCCTCTCCGACGGTGAGTGAGGTGATAATTCCTTTCAGATTATAATTTCCTATGGTTCTCTCCCCGACGGTGCGTGAGATGTAATTCCCTTTCAGATTATAGTTGCCTATTGGTTCTCTTCCTAACACTGCAAAGATGGTAGTTCCCACCAAGATTTTTCTCAACGAGCGTTGTTGAAGTTAAAGTCACCCAAGGTTCTCTTACCATTCATGCTAAGGTAGTAACCATCCCTGGTTCATTCATCACCTTTTGAAGATCCAAACTCAGCTCCTGTAACCAGTCAGGACATATCTATGCCAAGCATCTGAAAACCAGTTCTTGCAACGTGTCAGGTACTCTTTTTTCTTTTGCAGGTATGCAGGTTCTCGCTAAGGAATCTCTTACGCGATCGACATCTAGATGGCATCTATAAACCCATCATCCTATCCATCAATCTCCAAATGGCATCTATAAGCCCATTCCATCATCACATTGCTACTATGTGAGCGCAAATTTCTAGGCACTCTAGTGTTCAATCATCTTCTACCCTCGGATTACGAAAGGCACGTCAGCCAATCTGCATCCTCGGGTCTAAGAAGATTGAACAGGGGCAATTGTTGTACCCCAAAATTTTCCCTCCCATATTCTTCAAGAAATTGCCAAGTCATGCTTCAAAATTCCCCAAGGGTTGCACAGTGCAAAGGTCTCCTACACAGTCAAAATTAGGGCTTGTGTTCTGATCAAGAAAGTGAAGTTTCTAAAGGTCCAATCAAGTCTCACATGCTTACAAATATGGTCAAGTATCCTCATATCAAGTTTCAAGACTTTCAGCACAAAATTGCACAGTCAAAAACCCTAATTGCACTACAGTCAACTGTAGGGGCAAAATGGTCATTTGACAGTCAAAAGTTCAAATTTTTGGTCAACATATCATTTTGAAGCCACAAACATCATTTGATCAATGCTTGATCATGATTCTCAAAGTTTGGCTCAGAAATCATCAAGATGCAAAAGTTTCCTTATTTGGACAGCTGAAAAAGTCAACTGAAATTGACCAGGGCATAACTTTCACATGGATTATCAGAAAAATTCCATCCAAAGCTCATTTTGAAGAGAAAGACATTTCCTACAACTCATCTTCATACTTCAAGTCCAAGAAATGCTCTCACAAAAAGTTATCAATTTCAACATTATAGGTCATTTTTAAAAGTCAACAAAAAGGGACTTTAAGTCAAAGGCCATAACTTGAGATTGGTAAATCAAAATGACATGGGACCAAAGGCATTGGTTAGAGGACTCAAAGACCTTTCCAGAATGTCCAAGAACATGAGAAAAGCTTAAAAATTGAGCAAGTTATGCCTTGTATAAGTTGGGAAATTTTTGGATATTTTGAAAAGTCAACATTGATTCAAATGACCTAAAATTGCTAATGGGCCCATTTTTCTTCCATAATTAATCATCCATGGCATGTGCACGACCACTTGGCCCAAAGGGAAGTATTTCTTCATTTTTATTTATTTATTTGAATTTTTATTTATATTAATTCATTTAAATCAAATTAAATGCATGGAAAATATTTAACTTAACCTAACAAATCTTTTTGCACATGTAATCTACTCAATAATTCGTGCACATTCAAATATGGGAAGATTTAGGTTGATTGGATCATAATTGGTACAAATTTGTATGGAAAAGATTGAAAAAATAAAGCTTGAAAATCAAATCTTCAAAACCATCAATGAAAGAGATTTTGATCAATTTTGTTAACCTAATTTGTTCACTACATAAGCTAGAATGAAACCCTAATGATCACACACACGCAGCTGCTCAGAAAACTCCATTCACAACTTGAAAATTTTGCCAAAAAACTCAAATCTGAAAACCACTTTTTAGGGCGATTCAAGGCATAATTCTTATTCCATTAGCTTGCTGAAGGTTCACTGGACATATTCCAATCAAAGACAACCATCAAAACTCAAGGAATCGGTATACAGAATTCAAGATATTTCATGAAAAATTCATTATCGTACTTTGAAATCTATGCATTTTTATGGCATTTCAATTATTGATTCTTATTCCTTGAATGATTCTGAAGCTAACCAACATATTTAATTGTATTTTTATACACCACACGCGATTCCACCATTGTTGTTTTCTAGGGTTACCAAGCTTTCGATTTAGGCGTTTTTACATGTTGTAAAATTAGGAGTCCTCAGTACCATGAACGAAACCAGCTCGCTTGGACGAAAATAATGGCATGCTCGCGCTGAATTTATATGCCAAGGGGACCTATTCGCTATTTTCCCAAAACATGCCTAAGAGAACATATAAAAAACCGTGGCTTAATGTATTTGTGTTTCAGGAACATGAAGAAGATGAATTCGTGGCAAGATGTGATAGGGCCGTTTGAATCTCGCGCGCAGTGTCCACTAACTCCTTTGTTTTCTTTTATATTATTTATTCGTTATTAATATATCAAACGCGTAAACTGGCACGGTTGGCAAGTGAAGTCATTGGCAAAGCACATGACCTGGGTTCGAGTCCCAGGTCTCCACACTTTCAATATTATTTTCCAATTCACGTTCACATGCAGCGCCAATGTTGAATACCATGGTACACCTTCAGAACCAAGCGTACACGCGTCCTGGGAGATCAAATCAAAGGATCAGATCTAAAGAACACCTTGCACCCTGGTCAACACTGCTATACGCTGCTTGGAAAAGTCAAATGGACCCAGATGAATGGGCCTGAATCATCAAGAAAGAACCTCCCATTTGGGGTCTGAACCCCCTAGGTTTGCCATATTTTATTTATTTAATTCAATTTCTTTTAAATAATTGTTTTGTTCAATTTAATTTAATATTTTCACAAAATATAAAAACATCATAAAATCAGAAAAGAATTAAAATAATAAATATTTTTATTTGTAGTATTTTCATAAATAAATTTGCATGTAAATAAAATTAGTTTTAAATTAGGTGTTAACTTTAATTCTTTTAATAATAAATCTAAAAAATGTAGAACTAGGGTTTAATTAATAATTTTTCATCTTTTTTATTTTTCTTTCAAATAATTAAATATTTATTTTATTTATTTTTATAGTCAAATTTGCATATAAAAATTAGGTTTAATTTAGGTTAAAAATTTCAATATTTCTTAATAAATTAAAAAAATAACTAGAATCAGGGTTTGCATCTTATTTTGATTTTAATTAATTCTCCCTTTTCATACTAAATCTTAAAAAACATAAAATACAAAAAAAAACAAATTCTTGCTTTCTTTTTAATTAATTAGTTCATCGTTAATTCAATTTTTGCAAAAGGGTCCAACGCCCTCGTTTCGTTCTTAATCTCTCATTAATTTCGCGTATTTATTTATTTTTATTTCTTTATAATACTCATGTATCTCTCCCGAAGCCATGTATTTAATTACTCGCACTCTTTAATTCTTTTATTTTCTTTTAATTTCTTTATTTTCCGTCAAATCGGGTCCTGGTTTAATTTTGGCGATGTGGACCTGCGCCGTTTGTAATAGCTTAGAATTTACTTTCCCGCAATACTTTTAACTGTTAAATAATGGCATGAAAGAATGTATGGATCAAAATAAAAACAAGCGTAGAACACCAATAACATGACAAGATAAATGCAAATGAAAACGACACACGAATCGCACATACCACCCCTAGGGTACGCCTCACTGTTGCCTTGCCTCGAAAGGTGATCGTCGAGTAGAGGATGTCTTAGTAAGTCCTCATGATCCGGGAACCTGGCATGAGGGTAGCTTCTAAGGTGTCTTCCCATTGCTCTGGTGATCACCATGTCCCAAACCTCGAATTGACCCGAACACCTCCAACGGTGGTGCTACCTACCTCTCAATGGTGGGATGGCACTACTTTAAAGGACATTTACACAGACGAATTTCTTAGGGTAGGTAGGTTCTCGTAGATACTTGCTCTAAATTTCAAAACAAATTCAACAAATCAAAAAGACTTTTCACACCGACACCTTTTCAAAAAGCTTTCGAAAGCAATTTTTCAAACACTCTTGAGGACCAATACAAGAGTCGAACTGGAATTTTCAAAGAAACTTTTTAAAAACCCACAGTTGAAAAGCAAACAAACCATTTTTGAAAACACATTGAGCGAGTATCTAAGAGCCCATGGATAACCATGGATAGAAAGGGTGCTAACACCTTCCCTTTCTATAACCTACCTCCCGAACCGAGAGCAATCTCTTTAAGGAATTTTTCTGTGCTTTTGTCCTTTCCATTTGGAGAAAATAAAAGACGGTGGCGACTCTTGCTTCCGCGACATTTCGCGAACCAGCGTTAAACAATCAGTTCCAGATCCACCGATCACAGGGTATACCGACACGGTTGAAGCAATAGCTATATTAGTGCGACATATTTGTGAGTACCGGTAACCCTTGAGTTTAATCAAGGAGAGTACGGGGCCACTGAGTGATGTCACTAAGCACTAATGACCTAGAACCTTACTTGACCATCTTGGCCTTTCACTAGGGGTAGTAAGATGATCGGCTTTGGTGCAGTTCGAAGTTGGTAGATACTCGATACTACACTCATTGAGGGTTGTTTTCTTGGAATATTTTGGTCGCTAGTTAAGTGGCTAAACCAAAACAATGAACATGGAAAACAATCCAATGATATTGAGCTCCTTAGAACCCTATTACTATTTATAGGACAGGTTTTTAAGCCAACTACACTCAAAAGGGTACTTACCTATGAAACCTCATGCAAGCCTGAAACTAGGGTTTTGTGTGAATTGCTTGTACATATGTTTGTGCATACATCATGAACATCATAAAGCATCATACACATTCACTAACCATTTCAAGGGTTTGGATATTCATCTTTGTTCTTGTTTTGTAGGTCATGGAAATTCTTCGCAGGAAAACTATCCAAGTCAACCTTGTGAGAATCCCTCCTCAACTCAAAGAGCTCACATCCAGAATTCCGGAAAGCTCTCCCTTCAGTGAAAGACATGGTAGACTGCTCAGCCTAGTCAACACCAGCATTGAAGAGGACATGGTAAAGGTGTTGTTCCAGTTCTTTGACCCCCTTCACCACTGTTTCACTTTCCCCGACTACCAATTGGTGCCCCCTTTGGAGGAATTTTCTCAACTCCTGAGAATTCCTATTCTTAATCAACTACCCTACAACGGTACGGAAAAAGAACCAAAGCCTGAAGATGTTGCTCAAGCACTACACTTGCAACCATCTGACATCAAGGGGCATTGGGAAACTAGAAGCGGTGTCAAAGGCTTCTTGGCAAAATTCTTGTTTGAGAAGGCACAAGAGTGTTGGAATTCATTGGATCTACAAGCCTTTGAAGAAATTGTGGCACTCCTCATTTATGGGTTGGTCCTGTTCCCAAACCCTGACCAGCTTATAGATGTCAACGCCGTCAAGATTTTCCTATCCAGAAATCCAATACCAACATTGCTTGGGGACATTCTTCACTCATTTTACACACGAACAATGAGAAAGAGGGGTGTTCTCATGTGCTGTACTCCTCTCCTTGCAAGGTGGTTTATTTCGCACCTTCCACAATCTGTCTTAAAGAATGACCAAGGCTTAAGGTGGTCACAACGGTTGATGACCCTCACTCACTCTGATGTACATTGGTGTTCTCGGTCCAGAGAAAATGTCATCATCGTCGATCGTTGTGGAGAGTTCCCTAATGTTCCATTACTTGGCATTAGAGGAGGCATTACCTACAACCCTTGTCTAGCTTTGAGACAATTTGGATATGCACGGAGGGATGGCCCTCACGACATGTTGATTCCGGACTTAATTTTTGACTTCGACAACGATGTGCAAGGACTTCGCCAAAGATTCATCAGATCTTGGAGGATGCCTAACAAGGTAGACAGCAAGACACTAGGGCACAAGAACTCCATCCCTCTTGAGCCTTATCTCAAGTGGGTACGAACCCGAGCCCAGAGTCTAATGATGCCTTACCCTCATGTTCTCCCTGTGATTAAAGAGCCCGTTAAGGAAGGAGAGGTTCCCTACACCATCCTGTATCCTGACATGCCAACATTGTGGGAGGAGATGCATAAGAGTTGGATCCAACTCAAGGAGGAACGGAACACTTTTGAAGCCAGCTTCTACGCCAGCGAGAAGAAGGTTTTGGAGCTTACCCGCCGACTCCATGAGGAAGAGACCCTCAACACCTACATCGCACCAAAGAGGATGCGCAACGTCTTTTTACCTTGAGAAGTTTTTTGTAATATTTGGCCCATGGGGCATTTATGTACTGACAAATTTCTTCTTATTAATATGACGTGCATTCTTTTTGTTTGCAACAATTGTGAATTTCTAAATCCTTGAATGCATTGCATAAATAAGCATATCATTCATCATATGCACAACAGGTACCCTTCTTCTACAGGTTGCTTAATCTTCTTCGCTGTTTATTTCAGCACTCAATCATGATGTCTTCCGAGCCTACTACCGAACAAGCTATCAAGGCCCTCCAGGCCCAGAACGCCCAGTTTCAGGAGCTGGTCATGAGCTTAGCCCAGGGTCAACAGGAGTTGAAGACTCTGCTCTTGAAAAAGAAGAAGAAGAAGAGGACTGCGCTGTTTAACACTAGACGAAGGTTTGGGAATACACTACATAATGAGGCTGATCAGGCTACTTCCTCTGCAGAGAAAGACAGTCCCCAAGGGGAAGGGCTCCTAGTCCTATGGTCTCTGACAACGAGACAGATTACAATGATGAATAGTACCCTCCTGCTGAAGACAGGTACAGACAACTAGAGGACCGTTTAAGTGCCATGGAGATTCAAAATGTGTCGGGGCTGGATTTTGGAGATCTAGGTTTATCTTCTGGGGTGGTGATCCCACACAAGTTCAAGGCGCCTGCCTTTGCGAAGTACGACGGGGCTTCCTATCCTAAGCTGCACCTCAGATCATATGTAAGGAAGATCCAACCTTACACTGCAGACAAGAACCTGTGGATCCATTTCTTCCAGGATAGCCTTTCGGGTCTCAACTCGAATGGTTCTATCAGCTGGATGGAGCCAGTATTCGAAACTGGGAGGACTTGGCTACCGCATTTTATAAGCAGTATCAGTACAATTCTGACCTCGCTCCCACGCGTACCCAACTCCAGGGTATGTCACTGGGGATGGGCGAAGGATTCAAGGAGTATGCGCAAAAGTGGAGGGACCTGGCTGGCAGGGTGCAACCACCGCTGACTGACCGTGAACTTGTCGACATGTTCTTAGGGACCCTGTCTGGTCCGTTCTTCAATCATCTGATTGGTAATTCTTCTGTTGGGTTTACAGATTTGATCTTGACCAGTGAGAGGATAGAAGCTGGTATTAAGTCGGGGAAGATACAGAAAGGTGCCTCTGCGAGTACTGAAAAGAAGCCCTTCAAGAAGGAAGCCAGTGCTGTTTATGGTCCCAGAAGACAAATTAAGTCAGAACGCCGCCAAGCTGTCAATGCGTTGGTAATTTCAAAATCTGCTGCTGCTCCTCAGCAATACAACCAACCAAGGGGTGAGAGACCCAAAAGGCAGTACACTCGACTCAGCATGACCCTGTCTCAGATTTTGCCGCAACTACTGTCAACCAGTCTGGTAACTGTCAAAGAAGCTCCAAAGGTAGTGAACACAGCTTCTCCAAAGTATAACCCCAACGCCCGTTGCGCTTATCACTCTGATAGCCCGGGGCATACTACGGATGATTGCTGGGCTCTGAGGAATAAGGTTCAGGACCTTATTGATGCTAAAGAAATACAGTTTGAGGAGCCCGAAAGACCCAATGTTGTGACCGCTCCCATGCCCCAGCATGGAGTGAATGTTGTGGGAGAAGACCGGTATGTAGCCTCCGTGGAAGAAATTGTTACTCTGTTGTTGACTGTCAAAAGGAACCTGTTGTTAGCCGGTTTATTTCCGGGATGTGGTAAAGGTTGCCTTCTATGTGCTGTTTCACCTGTTGGTTGTCCTTTGCTGAAATCAGGTATCCAAAGCCTGATGGATAGCAAAGAGATCTTGTTCGAGAAGATTGTTGTTCCTGCTGTCCCTGCTGAAGAAGTGTCTATTGTTACTGTTTTCAACAAACCTCCTAGGGCTCTCTCAAAGAAGCCTGCCAAAATCATGTCCACTCAGAAGATTGCTCCTATCATCATCACTGTTCCGGGGCCCCTCCCCTATACATCCGACAAAGCTGTCCCATGGCACTATGGGGCATATGTTTATGTCCTTGGAGTAAAGCAAGAGTTCAATACAAGTACCGGCGTCAGTAACATCACCGGGCCTGCCAAAGTCACTCGCAGTGGTAGGCTGTTCTCGCCAGATATTGTGCCACCAGCTATTCAGAGACCTCTTATCATCACACCTGCAAGTTTGCCTGCTTCCCTTCCTGATCAAGTTCCTGTTTCTACCCCTGCTGCCGAGTCATCTGACGCTCGGGGCAAAGGGATTGCTACTGATTTGCCTGCCCTGACGGAGGCACCAAAGACAACCAATGTTGAAGCTTCCCAGCAAGAGATGGAAGAGATTCTCAAGATCATTAAGAAGAGTGATTTCAATGTAGTTGAGCAGCTAGGACACACCCCATCAAAAATTTCTATGCTATCACTGTTGTTGTGTTCAGAGGCCCATGCCAAGGCCCTGATCTCCTTCCTGAATACGGCTCATATGCCACAAGAAACATCTGCTAATCAATTTACCGATTGTGTGGCCAACTTGACTGCCGATAATGGTTTGGGCTTCTCTGACGCCGATCTGACTGCCAAATGAAAGAACCATAATGACGCCTTACATGTCTCCATTGAATTTAAGGGCACTACTCTTGCCCATGTGTTGGTGGACACCGGTTCTTCATTGAACGTATTACCCAAGAAGGCCCTAGACAGGTTGGATTGTGAGGGTTTGGAGCTCAAGCCTAGTAACATTGTTGTCCGAGCCTTTGATGGTTCAAAAAGGATGGTACATGGGGAAGTTGACATTCCAATCAGGGTTGGTTCTAAAGTTTTTGATTCTACTTTCTATGTGATGGATATCCGACCATCCTATTCTTGTTTGCTTGGTCGTCCATGGATCCACAAGGCTGGAGCTGTGACCTCCACACTACATCAAAAGCTTAAGTACCCGGTTAGAGGGAAAATTGTTACAGTTCAGGGGGGGGGGAAGAGTATATGGTCAGCCACCTCAACTCTTTCCGGTACATAGAAATGGATGGGGAGTTCATTGAGACCCCTTTTCAACACTTTGAAGAGGTGCCTCAGACACTGGCATCAGCTGAAACTGTGATTGAAGACCCTCCTTTGAATATGGCTTCCTTAAAGGATGCCCGGGCTGTGATTGAGAAGGGTGAGTGTGCAAACTGGGGACGACTTCCTGACTTCACTCCAAAGACTGACAAGTTTGGTTTGGGCTTCACTGCAGAGGCTCAGAGGGCTGTTCGTAAGGCAAGAATTGGAAAACCTCCTGTGTTCATCACCAACCCAGGAGTGAATGCTATTGAAGACGACGTGGAAGAATCTGAATTCGACAGCTGGATCTACCCAACAACCGACGGTGGACCAAGCAACTGGACTGCTAAAGACTTCATACCTATTACTTTTGTCACTCAGTAATGAACTCCTTTGTTTTGAATTTGTAACAAACAATATTTTGAAACTTTTATGGCTCGGTGTCTTACCCGGGGCACCGTGGCTTCATTTGTGAGGGCTCTTGTGTGTCATTTTCATATGTCATCAATAAAAACATTAGACGTTTGTTGCATTTCAAAATCTTGCGCTCCTTTTCTTTCTTTATTATACATTGCAAAACATCTATATTTACACACACTCACCTATACAGGTTCCAATCCACTCTGGATCTCACTGGTAACGACTCTGCTACTGCCAGTTATGACTTCGAAAATCCGATCAACTTAGCCGAAGACGAAGGTGAAGATGATTGCGAGGTGCCTGGTGAGCTTGCAAGACTACTACTCCAGGAAGAGAGGGCCATTCAGCCACATGAAGAGCCAGTGGAAACGGTAAATCTGGGTATTGAGACAGACAGAAAGGAGATCAAGATTGGTGCCAGTCTAGAGCCCAGTGTGAAACAACGTTTGACTCAGATGTTGCATGACTATGTGGAAATCTTTGCCTGGTCTTACGAAGACATGCCTGGGTTGGATACCGACATTGTGGTTCATCACCTGCCTACCAAGGAAGATTGCCCTCCGGTTAAACAGAAGGTCCGCCGTATGCGTTCGGAAATGTCCGAGAAAATCAAAGCTGAGGTTATGAAACAATTTGATGCCGGGTTTCTAGCAGTGACTTCTTACCCTCAGTGGGTTGCCAATGTGGTTCCAGTGCCGAAGAAAGATGGTAAGGTCCGAATGTGTGTTGATTACAGGGATTTGAACAGGGCCAGCCCTAAGGATGATTTCCCTCTGCCTCATATCGACGTTCTGGTTGACAACACTGCTCAGCATAAATTATTCTCCTTCATGGACGGCTTCTCCGATTATAATCAAATCAAGATGGCTCCTGAAGACATGGAGAAGACCACCTTCGTCACTCAGTGGGGCACTTTTTGCTACAAGGTCATGCCTTTTGGGTTGAAAAATGCTGGGGCAACCTACCAACGTGCCATGGTTGCTTTATTTCATGATATGATCCATCATGAGATAGAAGTATACGTCGATGATATGATTGCAAGGTCCCAAACTAAGGAGGAACACCTTGACCATCTACGGAAGCTGTTTGACCGTCTGAAGTTGTACAAGCTGAGGTTGAACCCAAACAAGTGCACCTTTGGGGTAAGATCTGGAAAATTGCTAGGTTTCATCGTAAGCGACAAAGGCATTCAAGTGGACCCTGCCAAAGTGAAAGCCATACAAGAGATGCCAACTCCTAAGACAGAGAAAGAAGTCAGAGGCTTTCTAGGACGATTGAACTACATTGCCGGATTCATCTCACATCTAACTGCCACCTGTGAACCAATCTTCAAGCTGCTGAAGAAAGATCAAGTAGTACGTTGGAATGATGAATGTCAGGCCGCTTTCGAAATAATCAAAGAGTATCTCCAAGAACCACCCATTCTTATGCTGCCGGTTGAAGGGAGACCTCTAATCTTATACTTGACAGTACTGGACAACTCAATGGGGTGTGTGCTGGGGCAGCATGACGAGTCTGGCCGAAAAGAACACGCCATTTATTACCTTAGCAAAAAGTTTACCGACTGTGAGACCCGATACTCACTGCTCGAGAAAACTTGCTGCACTTTAGTATGGGCTGCTCGCCGGCTGAGACAGTATATGTTGACTCACACTACTCTGTTGATTTCAAAAATGGATCCAATCAAGTATATTTTCGAAAAGCCCGCCTTGTCCGGAAGAATAGCAAGATGGCAGATGATCTTGACGGAATATGACATCTAGTACACGACTCAAAAAGCAATCAAGGGAAGTGTATTGGCAGACCATTTGGCACACCTGGCAGTGGACGACTACCAGTCGATGAACTTTGAATTTCCAGACGAGGATATCATGGTAGTGACTGATTGTGAAGTACCTAGACTGGATGAAGGACCTGAGGAAGGATCCCGATGGTCTATCAGCTGCAATCGACTTAAGGATCAAGTTTCTGAGTTTCTTCGGAGATTCCGCTCTCGTGATCAATCAGATCAAAGGCGAGTGGGATACGAAACACCCAAATCTTATTCCTTACAAAGAGTATGTGCTGACATTGCTTCCCCACTTCAAGGAGATAACCTTTGAACACTTCCCAAGGGAGGAGAATCAGTTAGCGGACGCGTTGGCTACGATGTCTTCTATGTTCAAAGTCAAATGGGACAACGAGGCGCCCCGGATCATTATCTGGAAGTTGGATGAACCTGCACATTGCTGTGATCTCGAGACCAAAGAGGTAACAGAAAAACCCTGGTATCATGAAGTGAAGAGGTACCTTGAAGCTCAAGAATACCCCGAAGGCGCATCGGTTAATGACAAGAAGTTCCTGAGAAGGTTTGCGACAAAATTCTTCCTCAGCAACGGCATTCTGTACAAGCGAAACCATGATTCAACCTTACTACGTTGTGTGGATAAGACTGAAGCAGAAAGGATCATGGCAGAGCTACACGAAGGTACCTTCGGAACACATTCCAGTGGACATACCATGGCAAAGAAAATCCTACGGGCAGGATATTTCTGGTCCACAATGGAAGCTGACTGTTACCAGCATTCTCGGACGTGTCACAAATGCCATATGCTGATAAGGTGCACATTCCTCCGGTACCTCTGAACGTCTTGACAGCACCGTGGCCTTTTGCAATGTGGGGCATTGATATGATCGGCGAGATCAGACCTACAACATCTAACGGGCACCGCTTCATCCTGGTAGCGATTGATTACTTCACAAAATGGGTTGAAGCAGCTTCCTTTGCCACCGTAACCAAGAATGTTGTGGCACGGTTCATTCGGCACAACCTGATCTGTCGATATGGTGTACCTGAAAGGATCATTACGAACAATGGTACCAATCTCAATAACAAAATGATCACTGAGCTCTGCGAGCAATTCAAGATACAGCACCACAACTCTTCTCCCTACCGGCCGAAGATGAATGGGGCTGTAGAAGCAGCGAATAAGAACATCAAGAAGATTGTGCAGAAGATGACAGTGACCTACAAATATTGGCACGAAATGATACTGTTTGCTCTTTATGGGTACCGTACCTCAACACGGACGTCAACGGGGGCAACTCCCTTTTCCTTGGTCTATGGAATGGAGGCAGTCTTGCCTATTGAACTCCAGATACCCTCTCTCCGGATAATGAAGGATGCAGGTTTGAGCGAAGATGACTGGATCCAGACTCGGCTTGATCAATTAAACCTAATTGACGAAAAGAGACTCACTGCTATTTGTCATGGTCAGACGTACCAAAAACGGATGATCAGGGCATTTAACAAGAAGGTCAGACGACAAGAGTATCAAGTCGGAGATCTGGTAATCAAGCGCATCATTCTTCCTCAAAGTGATCCCAGGGGCAAATGGACCCCTACGTACGAAGGGCCATTTGTGGTTAAACATATCTTCTCAGGAGGAGCTATGATTCTAACCACCATGGATAGTGACGACCTTCCTCACCCCGCCAATGCAGACATAGTAAAAAGATACTACGCATGAATTAAAGACCCGCTAGGTTGACACACCTAGGCAAAAATAAGGGCTTCCCGACGAACCAAAAGGGTTCGGGCAAAAATAAGGGACAAAATGAAAAAAATCTGTACACCCGGCAAGTCGAAAACCTGAAAAGGCGGCTTGGGAAAAAATGGGTATCCAGGTGGACTGAAAACCCAAAAGGGCGGTCCAGGCAAAAGTTAGGGATAAAGCGTAATACTATGTCTCATTGGATCACCTTGCATCCAGAATTCGGCATCAACTATCAGGTTCAGACGGCATCGATCAATCAACTTCATCTTCAACTAAGCAGCAAAGTGATGAGACGCTTGAAGACATAAAGGCGATAGCAGAGTTGGAACCCAGTGGGATTATGTTTTCACACAGCTGTTTTGTTTCCTTTTCATAAAATTGTATAAACTCTATTTTGCTCGGCGGCATTCTCTCACTAGGACGTCAGCCTCCTGTACACAAAACGCCTATTTACAGGCAAATTTCAAAATCAATACAAGTTCAATTTTTCAGACAAATTACCCATCGTTTTTTCCTTTTTTCTGTTTTGTTTTGCAAAGAACGTCCAATGTTCATTTTTGATATATGCATTTGACATTAATTGCTAATCATGAATATTTGCATGCGAAACAAAGGACTAATTACAGATGACATCAGAAACAGGGGCAATAAAGAATTGTCTAAGCGATCTAGTTGCTCTATCCACCAAGGTACCAAGGTGGGTTTGGCTGAAGAATGTAACCAAGTTACCTCAACTCCCCACAGAGTAAGACCAGATTTCAGCGATACTCTCCCCAGGAAGAGTTGGTCTCCCATCAGCCCTAAAAAGGCACAGTATCTCCAGCAAGTCAGCGATACTCTCCCCAAGCAGAGTTAGTCTACTGTCAGCCTTAAGGAAGTTGGGTATCCCCAGAAGATCTCAACATTCCCCAGCGGAGTATAGACATTCCTCAGCAAGCATCCCCGGCAGTCTTAATATAAGATTGTTCCCCGGCGGAGTACCAGACACCCTAGTGGAGTCACTCCCTGGTACAGTCTGAAAAGTTTCCCCAGGAAAGTTGAATCGTCCTCCCCAGTAGATTCTGAAGCTTATCCCCTGCAGAGTACGAACGCATCTCCTCGGCTTCATTCAAAGCTTATTTCCCCACCAGGATATAACTGGGTTATCCTCAGCTAATTACCACGGAAAGATTGTCCTCGGCGAAGTTCTTCCTATCCCCAGCGGAGTTCATCAAATTCCCCAACATAACTTATCAGTGGAATCCCCAGCGGAGCTCTCATCAAAACCTCAGCGAAGTATCTCTTCCCACAGAGTAATTCCCCGCAGAGTAATCTCTCCAACAAGTTTATTCCCCAACGGAGTCATCTTCTCCTACCGGTTTATTCTTGCAACCATCATTCCCAGCGGAAACGAAGAACTCTACTCTTCAAAAACATCAGCCCAGGATTCAACAAGTTCCCGGAACTCATCAAGGATTTATTTTCCTAGACGAAAATACATTCATAGACATTTCACATTTCATACATCCTGCTTATATACATGATAAAGTGCATACAACACTATCTCATTTTGAGCATCATGACATCATGCATTTCATACATCATGACATTGCATACAACTAATGTCTTTGCCTTTTCAGAAAAAGGACAATCCAAAGATGATTACTAATAACTGTCACAATTCCAGATTCGATACCTGTATCTAGCCAGGGCATATCTGTGAGTGATTGATTGTAGATTCGATACCTGTATCCAGCCAGGGCATGTCTGCATGAAGAGTTTAGAGATTCTATACCTGTATCCAGCCAGGGCACGTCTGTAAGCAACCTTTTGAAGTTCCGGATTCGATTCCTGTATCCAGCCAGGGCATATCTGTAGACGACCAATTCTAGATTCGATTCCTTTATCCAGCCAGGGCATATCTGTGAGTATTTGATTGTGGATTCGATACATGTATCCAGCCAGGGCACGTCTGTAAGCAACATTTTGAAGTTCCGGATTCGATTCATGTATCTAGCCAGGGCATGTCTGTGAGCATTTGATTGTAGATTCGATACCTGTATCTATCCAGGGCATATCTGCATGAAGAGACTGAAGATCAACACCTGTAGCAAGCCAGGAAACCATTTTTCTTTCTCAGGTACGCAAGTTCTCGCTAAGGAATCTCTTACGCGATCGACACCTCCAAATGGCATCTATAAGCCCATCCCCGACAAGGTTCTGTCACCCCCCAGATGGAATCTATAAGCCCATCCTCCTATCCACCACCTCTCCAAATGGCATCTATAAGCCCATTCCCGACATCACATTGTTGATACTCCATTATGCGAGTGCAAATTTCTGGGCACTCTAGTGTTCAATCATCTTCCACCCTCGGATCACGAAAGGCACACAAGACAATCTACATCCTCAGGTCTAAGAAGATTGAACAGGGGCAACTGTTGTACCCCAAAATTTCCCCTCCCATTTCCTCAACATTTCCTCACCACAAGACCCTTGGAGCTCAAGATCAAGTTAGGGTTTGCTCTGCTCAAGACTCCTCCTTGAACTATTGACCCAAATTAGGGTTTGAGTTTGCACAAAGATGTTTTGACCTAAAATCCACAAAGTAACTTTCATGCTTCATGTTGGACTCACAAGTTTATCCATACCAAGTTTCAAGTCTTGATTCCAATCTTTGCCCAGTCAATTGGACAGTTGACCTAGAAATCAGCTGTATTGGGGAAAAAGTCAACTGTGGTCAATTGACAGTCAAACCTCATGATTTTTTGACCCACATCAACATTATGAATTCATATGAGCCATTTGGTCAAGTTTGGATCACAATTCTACAAGAAATTTGATCAGATCACCAAAAGGGTAAAATGGTCATTTATAGGGTTTTGACTGCACAAAGGCAATTTTTGACTGTTTGACCTAGCCAATGGAAAACCAAGCTCACATATGGACTCAAGGACTCAATGAAATGGTCATGATACATTCAACAAGTTCAAAAGATCCCAAATGCACAAGATTGACAGATGAATTTTCCAGTCAACTGATCAAGATTTGACTGTGAACTGAAAAGTCAAACTTTGACTTTTTGGTCAAAATCAAGTGTCAAGATTCATTTTTCATCAAGACATGTCAAATTATGAAACTTTTTCATCAAGAAACCAAAAATTGCAAATTAGGGTTTAGAATGAGAAAATTTCATAACTTAGAATTTTTCTAAGTTATGAAACTTCCTTATTTTTTCCTAACTTTGTCCCATTTTTTCATCAAGATACATTTGGATTCAAACAAAACTCAAAACATGAAAGTTATAGTCCATTGCAAAATCTACAACTTTGATTCACAAAGTTTCCTCAAAAGAAGCTTGTAGCTCAAGTTATGATTTTTGGAACAAGGGTGCAAAACATTCTTAACTTAGAAATTTTTTTGACCTATTTTAGGCAGGATTTTTGCCTAACTTCATGGCCACTTTTCACATGCTTCCACTTGTAATTTCAACTTGCATTACAAAGATGAATTGTAGTACACATTCCAAGCTTTCCAAATTGTACAAGAACTTCTCAAACACCCTTGTGGTTAGGGAGAATCGAATTTATCAATATGGGCAAAAGTCACTTTGTTCATGAGCCAATTCCATGTTCATACACTATGCATTTTCAAACTCAGCATGCACAAGCTAGGTTACAGGCCTCTAATCCCTTTCTTACTCAATAATTCAATGCATAACCATTGTGCCAAGATGTTATTTCATTCATTTGGGCAATACACTCAAAATTAAGCCATATTTGGAAAAAGCAAGTTTGCCATTTTGGAAAAGCATGGCTTTATGTCAAAACACAAATCAAAGAAGTACAAAGCATATCTCTTGGGCACAAGTTTATGGACTAATCCCATTGATCAAGGAGAGATTATGCAGCATGCTTGAGGGACCTGCCTTGGCCTACAACCTAACTTGGCAACTTTTGCTTAAGATAGAAGAAACTTGCATTTTGAATCACATCTCACATTCCTGTAACAACAAGCCTAAGCAAACTTCTTGAGCACATTCCAAACATCAAACCTGACCTGAAACACGAGAAAACCACCTTCAATACCTCCTCATTCACAGAAACACCTTCTTGCTGCAAAAACAGAGTCCATTCTGCAACTTGACTTCCACAAACACTTCCACTCGTGCGTTTTGGCCAAAGCTAGTTCAAACATGTTCCATATCACCCACTGAAGCTATCCCAAGCATTGAACACAAACTGTAACATCCCTAACATCATTTTCCATTTTCAGTTTTCAACTTTGCAGTTGAACTTCCATAGCTCGATTCAGCTAGTTTCAAAGCAAGCTAGAGGTTGGAAGAGCATTCTTGGACCTCAAGCAAGCTGTACAAGTCCTCACACTGCATTGAAAGTGCCTCCATTGCTGTATACGACTCAAGCTGAACAGGTAAAACTTTGAACTTCTATCTCTCTATCCAGGCATAGTTAGGCTTAAGTTTGTGAAGAAAGCATGTTCTAATCATAGCCCTGAAGCCATCCATATAGTTACTTTTCATTTATATTGTGTGTGCTAAGAGTATTTTGAACCTGAACATTGGAAAAAACTTAGGTCAGAAATTGGGGGAGAAGAAATTCTCTCTCATTTCTGAGAGTTAGATCAAGTTTTTTATATGTATGAACTCGTGACATGATGCTCTATAATGTTTGTGTTGTGAGTTTTTGTTAAAAGTCAAGGAATCAAGAGATTGCAGAGATGGAGGAAGGGCGCGCGTTTTTTGTTTGAATATGTCTAGAGGTTGAAGACAGAGTTGACTTGGGCTGGGCCTGAGTCAACCTGCTTTTTGCACCCCCCCTGGCCCATTGCATGATATATTTGTCTTTTTTGACTTTTTCTTTTTGATTCTGATTTGTTATTTTTTGTTAAAATATAAAAAACATAAAAAATATTTTTTTCACCTTTTTTTGTATTTATTAGGCATTTATTTGTTTTACTTGATATATGCATGTAAATAAATAAATAAATATATATATATATATATATATATATATATATATATATATATATATATATATATATATATATATATATATATATATATATATATATATATATATATATATATATATATATATATATATATATATATATATATATATATATATATATATATATATATATATATATATATATATATATATATATATATATATATATATATATATATATATATATATATATATATATATATATATATATATATATATATATATATATATATATATATATATATATATACCTTTTTATTTAAATACTAAAAATAATACAAATACATTTTATTTTCTGATTTTTATTTTGTTTTATCTTTTGAAAACATTTTATAAAAAATATACTTTTTTGTAATTAATAAATATTTTTATTTTTGTACATATTTAATATATTTAGTAAATAATATAAATACTTATATATTTAGAATATTTAGGATAAAAAACATAAAAATAATACATTTTTATTTTTATTAATATTTGACCTCAAAAATCACTTTTTTACAATATACTTCTCTTTTATTTATTTTTTGTATATAATTAATAAATATTGCATATAATAAATAATAAATACCTTTTATTTGCAAAATTAGGGTTTTGCCCTAAACATGAAAAATACCCAAAAATTAATCCTTTTTATTTTTGTTTATTTTGTCACATGAAAAATACTTTTACATACATATAAAAATCATTTTTTGCATCTTGCATATTTATTGTATTTTTATTCGATTATTGTATAATTAATTAACTTGTATATTCAATTTGGATGTAATAGCTTAGATTTTAATTTCTTGCTAAATATCCCCATTTGAACATTTGTACCCCCCATCCCATAATTGTGTTGTAATAATTTAGGATTTTTATTTTCGCATTTAAAAGCTTTCTAAATATGCCATGATAGACTTAGGGGTTTGTATGAAAATCAAATAACAAATAGCTTGACCTAATTCAAAGATAACAAAGTATGAAAATGGACAACACCAATCATACTTGCACCCCTAGGGTTACTCCACTTGTTGCCTTCAATAATGAGCCATGTTGCATGTTGAGTTTCTTTGGCAAGACAAAACAATTCAAATGATCATAGTCCCTCGATGACGCTTTCGAAAGTTGCCTAAAAATGATCAAGTCCCTTAAAGGAAAAATTGCCAAAGACACTTGGCACTATTGCAATCATGGTCTAAACGATGACCCGCGCCCGTCCCGTTAACATCCTAACACAAGATTGTCCACCAAATACAATGGTGGAACAAAATTGTTAAAAGGGTTTGTGATACGGTGGGAGAACTGACTTGAGTTTTGCGTTTGTATTCGCACTTGTTCGGTTGAGCAAGAGTCGCCACCGACTTTTTATTTTATCCTAAAGGAAAGGTTAAAAAGCACAGGAAAAACCTTTTTGAGATGTTTCGTGGGTTCGGGGGGTAGATTATGAAAAGGGAAGGTATTAGCACCCTTTTCATCCATGGTTATCCATGGGATCTTAGTTACTTGGTTTTAGACCACTTGCCTTGATTTTTGATTGCTTGAAATTGTGGTGTATGTGTGTGTTTTGAAAATGTTTTTGAAATAGACGCCTTTGTTTCGGCAACCAATGTAATTGACTCGTGTTTGAGTGTTTTACAAAAGTGTGTATCTTTTCGAAAAGATGTTTCAAAATGTTTTTGGAAGTTTGTTTGAAAGTGTGTATGAAGTGTGGTTTTTGAAAAGGAGGCAAGTGTTTTTGCAAGTTGATCTCAAGTAACTAAGAGTTTTGTCTACCCCTATTGTACTCAAAGGTTTTCTCTATGTTTTCAACCCTTTTTAACAATTTTGTTCCACCATTGAATTTGGTGGACAATCTTGCGTTTAGGATGTGATCGGGACAGGCGCGGGTCATCGTATGGACCATGAATGCAATGATGCCAAGTGTCTTTGGCAATTTGCTAGAAGGGACTTGATCATTTTGATAGGCGACTTTCGAAAGCGTCACCGAGGGACTTATGATCATTTGAATTTGTTTTGCCAAAGAAACTCGACGTGCAAGCATGGCCTATTTTGGAAGGCAACATGTGGGATTACCCTAGGGGGTGCAAGTGTGATTGTGTATTGATTTCAGGTATTTGTCTTGTATTAGGTTATCTAGCGTTTGATTTTATGTACATGCAAACCCTACGTCTAACCATGGTATAATTCGAAAGCGGTAAATTGCGGGAATTTTAAAGTCTACGCTATTACAAACAGTATCCGGGAGTGGGGGTACAAATTTACAAATGGGGATGAGACTTTAGGAATGTAGTGTCCAATAATTTACAACCAAATCGAATTGCAATCAAATATAATCAATGTATAGCAAAGTATAAGAATAGTAATTGTATGTGTATCAAATGTAAGTATATTGTGTAAGTGCAAGTGTACATGTATTTTATTTACAAGTTGTGAATTTAATAAATTAAGTATGTTTGATTTAAATTTGTATTTTTTTATATTCTTTGTTTAATATGTACAAAAAGGTATTTTGATTAAAAGAAAGAAAAATGTTTTAAATTTTAATTATATTATGTATATAAAAAAAAGTATTTTAATTGATTATGTACAAATTATTTCTAAGAAATTATATTAACTTAAAGAGAATTTATGTATAAATCAAAATAAGTTTTAATAAAATAAAAAAAGTGTTTTAAATAATGTATTTTTATGTATTTTATGTATTAATGTATTAATGTACAAATAAAAATATTTTAAGTTTTATTTCTTATATATTAGTAATTAGTATTAATATATATATTTATACAAGAATTTTAATTGAAAGAAATGTTTTAAAATTGAGAAAATATATATTGTGTTCAAAACTATAAATATGTTATAAAAAGAAAAAATTTGATGTAAAAAAGTTATGTTAATTTATTAACAAAAGAAAATAAAATATGTTTTATATTCTAAAAAAAAAGGGTTAAGTTGTGTATAGAAAGAGATGGGCTAAGGGGTTTTGGGTTTGTGAAACGGGTTAAGCCCAAGTAGTCTCACAACGTTTTCGTTTAGGGTTTAGTTATTTTGTTCATTTGAGGCTAGGGTTTGAGATTGAGGCGCCGTTTTGGTTTCATCTTCGTCTTCTCCGGCCAAACATTTCTGAATTTCCCCTTCGCCCAAGCCACCAATTCCATCTCTACGTTCTCCTCCCCACGGTCAAGCACGCGATGGTTCGTTCAAGGTGACAACTTTTATCTTAGTGTTTTTTAGGGTTTCAACAATTTGTGTCTTGCATGTTTAGTTTGCATTCATTTGATTCTGTTTCTTGGTTTACGCGAGGTTTTGAAAAGGAATGAAAAGAAATTCTACCTGTTGGAGACGGAGGAGGAGGAGAGGATGGGATCGGAGGCGTTTGGAGGCTTGACGACGGAGAGACGGTGAGGACGTTGAGCTCGCTTGGATTCCTGGTATTCTCATGTTTTGCCTTTAAGTTTGATGATGATAATGCCTGAGAACTTTTTCTATCTGCCTGGCTCTGTACGATTTCACTCTTTTTCTCTTCTTCTGTTAACTTGGCTTACATGCTTATGTTGCCTTGAGATACCTGATTTTTCTCTTTGTCTTTGTTGCCTTGAGTTGTCTTGAGTTGCCTGATGCTGTATGATTTGCCTATGAAGAAATTTTTCTGAGGCTTTGTGTTACCTTATATTTTGTGTGGTTTGGGATAGTTTGGGTTGTCTTGGAATGAAGGTTTATGGCTTTACTGGTTTAGATTTTTTGTTGGTATGTTGAATGCTTGAATGTTGTGTTGATGATGAGATGCTAAGGTGTTTGATTCGTGTGTTTGCCCAATGATGACAATGTTCTGAGGGCTTAGAGTTGCCTAATTTTTGAGTTGCCCTGTGTGCTTGGATATGGTGTTTGGACTTTGCTTTCAGCAGGTTTGACAGGTTGATGGTGTTTTAGGCTTGGAGAGTGGTTAGGCTTCTTAGTGTTTTCTGTGAACTGGTTTTTGGTTTGATAGATTATGGTCTTGGCTTGATGCTTATGTTTCAGCTTGGCATGGTTTGGACATCACAAGTTTTTAGGTTTTTGGTTTATGCTGCAGTTTGTAGGTTTAATGTTTTGCTTCAGCAGGTTTCTTGATGGTTAAGTTTGACAGGTTCAAGCTTGCAGGTTCTGGCTGTTAGCTTTGGCCTTGGCTTGACAGGGTATTGTTTAGGCTTGACAAGTTTGTGTTGTTAACTGTTTGACAGGTTTTAGCTTGAGAGAGTTTGAATCTGATAAGCTTGAACCCGTTTTTGTGTTGTTGTTATTACAAGTTATACTGGTTCAGGTTTTAAGGCTAGAGGCTTTCTTTTTGTGGAAGGCAGTCCTTTTTTTTTTGGTTACAGTTCTGAGACCTTTTATCCTTTTCTTATCTTTTTCTCTTATCCACTGTGTTATTTGCAGTTTTGTTTTCTATATTTTCCTATGCCTCAAGCCTAAACCTGTAAGCCCATTTCTTTTCTCTCTTCTCTCTCCAGTACAATTAAAACAATAAAAAATGTTTATGTTTGTACCTTTCTGAAAAAGCAAACAGCTAGGAAATGATGACTAGAAAACCTTGCTTGCAATAGTAGTTTAACTCTGCATATTTGTCTTCTCTTTTCCATACTTTGTGCTGCATCTTGTACCTTTTGATATCTTGAGATCTCTTTGGACAACTTTTGTTTAGTTTGACATTGGAACTGAGTTTTGAAATTTGAACTTGCTTTAGGCCATTCAGTTTGTAACTTGGACTTTGTATTTGCATATGCTGTCTTGCTTTGAACTATGCAGTTTTGACAATTTTGAAATGTGCAATTTTTGACTTTTGTGCATTTTCAATATTTTGTTGCAAACATTTTTCATCCTTCTTTGTGAACCGGGAGAAATCCCGTGATTTGCAGAGAGGGCTAACTGATCCCGGCCATTTGCTTTTAATGATGACCTTTTATATATGTCTGTCTCTTTAATTATTTATCCGCTTCAATTGACTTTTTCTTCTTTTCTTTGCAGATAAAAATTAAATGGAGAGGAATAGCAAAAGATGGAGGATGAAGAATTGAAGACTTAGAAAAATATTAGGATAGTTTTATTTAAATTTAAATAAATGTAATATCATTATTATAAATACTTTGTAAATGAATACTTGTATTTAAATAACAATTGTAACAAATATTTAAAGATGAAATAAAAATCCTTTTATTTGATTAATTTTTCTTATTCTTTTCAATTGTTTACTTTATTATTTATAATTCTTTAAATTAAAATAATTGAAAATAAATTCCAACTATTTAATCTTAGAATAATAAATAATTAACTAAACATTGTTTCAGCGTTGATCAATTAATAAACTTGGCGCTTCCAACATCCAAAGCAAAACAACAGTCAATCACAACAATTGCCCAGACGTATTTTCCTTTTACTGATTTTTACCAAACACTGCAAATCCAATCCAAATGTATCTTTTCACTGATTTAATCAAACAATGCAAACTCAATCCAAATCTCAGCATAACTTGAAAAGCACTGTAAAATTAGTCTTTCTAAAAATCTGCGCACAAAAACCTAGTTCCTGATTAAATGCCAAAGAAGCGTTCGCCTGGTCGAAGCTGAACCAAAATCAACCAAATCCCTAAGCAAACTGTGTGAACTGTTCTAGAGCCATGAAAACCAATGAAAACCCTAATTTTTTCTGACTGACGAGAAAAGTCTGTTTGACCGATTCTTGAGCCAGTTTGAAAAATCAGGAAACGTCTGAAGCTGTGATTTCTTGAGGAAAAATGCAAGGGCAAATTTTGGGGTACAACAGTTGCCCCTGTTCAATCTTCTTGGACCTGAAGAGTTAGATTGGCAAGTTTGCCTTTCGCGACTCGAAGGTAAAAGGAGATTGGACACTAGAGTGCCCGGAAATTTGCACTTGGTGACGTGACGGTAGAGGGAATGGGCTTAAAGATGCCATTTGGTGATGGGCTTAAAGATGCCATCTAGTGACTGCTGGTAGGAGGATGGGCTTATAGATGCCATCTGGAAATGGGCTTAAAGATGCCATTTAGAAATGTTTGTTGAGGAGAATGGGCTTATAGATGCCATCTGGAAATGATTGTTGAACTGTATGTCACTGGCGAGTGGACGAGTATCAGAAAAGTATCCACGTTTTGGAACATCTCTGAACTGGGGGTCTGAACAAGCAATAGATTGATATCCGTGTTTGGAGAATCCGTAAACTATTTTCAGGAGTTGAACTTGAATAAGCAATAGAGCAGCATCCATTATTGGGAAGCGTCCATAAACTTCTTTCAAAAGTTGCATCTGAACAAGTGATAAATTAACATCCGGTGTTGGGAAGAATCCATAAACTATTTTCAGAGGTCTGAAGAAGGAAACGGTGTAGGGTTTCCTGATGATGAGTCAGTGTAAAACTGCATCTGGATGAATCTGGAACAAGTGTCAGAATGTCGCCGTGTCCGGGTCACATCTGAACTGTCTCTGAGTGAATCTGGAATAAGTATCAGAATGTCGCCCTGTCTGGGTCACATCTGAACTATTTCTAGAAAGAATCTCGGAAGATGACGGTCTTTGTCTGTTGACTGATCCTTCCTGAAAAGGTAAAGAGTTAGTTGCGTGCAATGTCATGATGCGTGATGCAATGTATGTTAATATGAATGTGATGAATGCACATGCAAGCTAATGAGTTGTCCTATTGAGGATAGATGAATCCTGGATGACTGAAGATAAAAGAATCTCGACTGCTGCCGGGGAGAACAATTCCTTGGCTGCTGCTGTGGAGGGCAAGAATCTTCGATTGTCAAAAATGAGAAATCTTGGGACCACTGTTGGAGAAATCAGAAGCTTGGGTTGTATGCCAATCTACTGGGGAATCCTGTCTTGAGGAGATCTTCACCGGAGAATATTCGAATATTCTGTGAGGAACTGAGAATGAGAGTCTTCAACTCTGCTTGGGGATTGATAGTTGGAAGTTTAGCTCCGCCGGGGATATTGAAACTTGATTCTGAGGGGAATTAGATTCCGAAAGGTTCTCAGGCTGGGGATGGCCAGAATCCTCTGATTGCTGCAGGTGTTGGACTGGAATAAGTTACTGAATGTCGCCATCTCTGGGTCACATCTGGAACTATATCTGGAATGAAAATCTGAATGAGTTATAGAATGTCGCCAAATTGGGTCACATCTTGAACTATATCAATCTTCTGAGGGGGAATTATTGAACACTTTTGACATTCGAATGCCCCAAGTGGTGATGTAGATAATTTCCTGGCTTGTTACAGGTGTTAATCCATGATCAGTCGTTCACAGATATTTTCCTGGATTGTTACAGGTGTTGATCTGGAACTTAAGAAAAGTGACAGAAAGGCAACCGTGTCTGGAGCACATCTGGACCGTATCTTCCAACAGGTGATGAAGGAATGATTGAACACTTTTGACATTCGAATGCCCCAAGTGGTGATGTAGATAATTTCCTGGCTTGTTACAGGTGTTAATCCACAGTCAATCGTCCACAGATATTTTCCTGGCTTGTTACAGGTGTTGATCTCTGACCTGAGAAAGAAAGGTGGTTCTCTGGCTTGTTACAGGTGTTGATCTTCAATCTCTTCATGTAGATGATTTCCTGGCTTGTTACAGGTGTTAATCCACAATCAGTCGTTCACAGATATTTTCCTGGCTTGTTACAGGTGTTGATCTGAAACTTAAGAAAGGTAACAAAATGGCAACCGTGTCTGGAGCACATCTGGACCATATCTTCCAACAGGTGATGAAGGAATTGTCGAACACTTTTGACATTCGAATGCCCCAAGTGGTGATGTAGATAATTTCCTGGCTTGTTACAGGTGTTGATCTTCAATCTCTTCATGTAGATGATTTCCTGGCTTGTTACAGGTGTTAATCCACAATCAGTCGTTCACAGATATTTTCCTGGCTTGTTACAGGTGTTGATCTGGAACTTAAGAAAGGTAAGAAAATGGCAACCGTTTCTGGAGCACATCTGGACCATATCTTCCAACAGGCGATGAAGGAATTGTCGAACACTTTTGACATTCGAATGCCCCAAGTGGTGATGTAGATAATTTCCTGGCTTGATACAAGAATCGAATCTTTAAACTCTTCATGCAGACATGCCCCGGCTGGATACAGGCGTCGAATCTACAATCAGTTACTCGCAGATATGCCCTGGATGGATGCAGGAATCGAATCCGGAATTAGTCGTCAACAGATATGCCCTGGCTGGATACAGGAATCGAATCTTCAAACTCTTCAGACGTGCCCTGGCTGGATACAGGAATCGAGTCTGGAATTAGTCGTCAACAGATATGCCCTGGATGGATACAGGAATCGAATCTTCAAACTCTTCAGACGTGCCCTGGTTGGATACAGGAATCGAATCTGGAATTAGTCGTCAACAGATATGCCCTGGCTGGATACAGGAATCGAATCTTCAAACTCTTCAGACGTGCCCTGGCTGGATACAGGAATCGAATCTGGAATTAGTCGTCAATAGATATGCCCTGGTTGGATACAGGAATCGAATCTTTAAACTCTTCAGACGTGCCCTGGCTGGATACAGAAATCGAATCTGGAATTGTGATAGTTGATCTGTTGGTGGTTGTAATTTCCAACAGGTAATGAAGGGATTGTTGAACACTTTTGGCATTCGAATGCCCCAAGTGGTGTTGAATGAGTCTTGAATCAGATTACTCTGCAAATTGAGAGATTTCTTGAAATCTTGACTGGACTGCCCCAGGTTAACTGAATTTTGAAAGATCTGTTGAAACCTTGACTGGACTGCCCCAGGTTAACTGGATGGTGCCATGTCATGCCCCTTGTTGATAGGAGATTTGTCGTTGGAAGTGTCATCCTTTTAAAGTGATTTTGTTCACTGAGAGAGTTTTCGTTCCTCTGAACATTCGCTGTATGAATTTCTTCGCTGTCAAACAAAAAGTCAAATGCAAACAGTGATATTTAAGCAATGCAAAGTTTATGTTTGTCTCGAAGTTTTGCAAAATGCGTTTTTTAGCAGAAAACTTTTTATAAGACAAGTCAACACAAGATTTAGAGCAAAGCCTTATAGGAGTCAGGATACCTTTTGAAACAGTATGCTTTCGAACTAACCCATGCTTCAATTAGAACTTTTGAAGGGTTGTAACGTGACTTGGTTCACGGTTTAAGAAACAAAGGATAAAGGCTCAAAGTATATTTGTACCCACCCGCTCTTCATGATGTTCTTCACACCTAAGCTCAGTTAATTGTGTGTCGCACTCTGTTTTGAGTTTGGAACGACCTTTTGGGTGATGGTTCACCAGTTTGAATTTGGGAGACAGTCATCATCTCCCTTTTTTTTCCAACATTTTCCATGCTGTCGAGGATTTGTAATGACCTCACTATTTTGATTTTGATTTGTTATCCCTAACTTTTGCCTGACTGTTCCCATTTTTGAGATGACAATCAGCGGGATGCCCCAGCTTTCTTAAGCCTCCTTTTCAGATTTTGACTGAGTGGGCTTTCCTCTTTTGAGAGATTGACTGCCTATGTGATAGGGAACCATCACTGTCTTTTGATTCCAAGGGAATGCTTTTTCCTTTTTTGACGTCGTTCGTTGTGTTACGAACCGAGAGTTTGCGACTTCAATGCGCATTTTCTTTTGAATTAACTGAGATACTACCCTGCCCCAGGTTTATATCAAAGGTTTTGATTGTTTAGAATAGAAAACTCCTACTTCTTTGGCTCGAAGGGGTTGACTAGGTATTATCTTCCTTATAACTCCAGTGTTTGGGAATTGAAAGAAATGCCTGTACATCATCAGCAAGGTCTGTTCAAAAGCATACTGTATGAGATTATGGTATTGTTTCGTCATCCTCCCTCTAAAGGCTTGCAGCTTTTTATCAAGAGTCAAATATCATAAAGGAAGCATAAGAGTAGTGAAAACGAATGGATGAATTCAAGACAAACAGATGCAATGCATTAATGAAACAGAGTTTGACATTAGAAGAAAATTGTTTGAATAACAAAAGAAATTACAACTTTGAAAATTCAAAATGAAGCAAAAGTCTTTCAGCCTGAGCTTCGTCACTTCAGGTGGAGAACTCCTTAATGGAAGATTTTCATCTCGCCGTCTGGCATGAATTCCAGCACTTCAATGTCGATCAGATCTTGAATCTTGTTCTTCAAGGCCCAGCAGTCATCGGTGTCGTGTCCCGGGCTGTAGGAGTGGTAAACACAAAATGCGTCGGGACGATAGTTAGGAGCGGAGGTATTGAGCTTCCGAGGAGGATCTCTTAAAGTAAGCAGGTTGACCTCCAATAGGCGCTTCAGTATGAAGGATGATGGTATCTCAGTCTCCGTGAACTGTCTTCCCGACGTTTCTTGCTTACGCCGATTACCCCGTTGACGCTGGCGAGGTTGTTGATGGGCTTGTGACCCTGAAGCAAGTAAAGGAGCCTTCCTCTTGTCTTCTTGAATGGATGGAGGCCGAGCGGTGACTTGCTCTTAAACCTCAGCTGTTTGCCCCAATTGGTGGTTTTGAAGCAGTTGGCGGACGAGAACTCTGAGTTCCTCTTGTCTTTGAGACAGGTCTTGGATGAGAGCCATCTGGCCCACTAACTGCCCCATCACTTGAATCCTCAACGTTGCCAAATCAAACTGCAACTCCGCAAGCTGATCACTCCTGGCATTGTTTGAATTCTCCAAGCCCCTTGTGAGGAGAGCTTTCATTTCTTCTTTCCCCAGAGACAAGTTCAAGAACATTTCCTGCAGCTGAGCAGTCTGGTCTTGGATGTCTTTGACAGACCTTTCTAGAGCCATCTCTTACTGAAATAAACAGTATGAGAGTAAGGAAACCTGAAAAAGGAAAATCTATCAAAATGCAATGCATGATATGTGGATGCATGCTTTCAAGGATCTCTTGGGGTAAACACAAGAAAATGTTAGAGGTTGAAATTTGCTCTTGGATTAGAGAACTTTGCACCGGTGGATGTCTTTCCACAAGAATCAAGCTCACCATGTCAAGTGGGTCATAGCCCCCGATTCAAGTTGTTGCACTTGATCTTTGATTAGAGAACTGTGCACTGGTGGATGTCTTTCCACGAGAATCAAGCTCACCATGTCGAGTGGGTCATAGCCACTGATTCAAGTTGCTACACTTGAACTTTGATTGGCGTTTGTTAGAGGAGAAACCTCTTGCCCTTTGGTAGACGTCTAGTTCAACGTAACCCTGCATCAAAAAGAACCCTCGAGATTCTTGAAATGGTTATTGAAAATGCTATGGTATGATGTCATGATGTTAGGCACATGCATGTAAAAGCAAATGAGTGTATATACAAGCAAACATATTCACACAGAGCAAACAAGTCCTTAGGTTTAGGCTTGCATGAAGTTCAGGTACTACCCTCTTTCAGTTTCGTTGGTTAAGACCTGTCCTATCAAAAGTAACCGGGTTCTAGAGGATCTCAATATCACTGACTACCCTCAATCGGTCATAACTCCAGCATCGCTATCTTTTCTTGCGGCCGGAACCATCGCAAGAGTTTAGCCTCAATGAGTGTAGCATACTGCTACTGTTCTATGGCCAAGTTGGGTCAATTTAGGGTTCTAAGGTCGGTTGGTTCTTAATGACTCCTTAGAAGACCCATATTCTCCTCGTTTCAACATAAGTGATATCGGTACAGACCAAGGTGCCACACCAACGTAGCCACTGCTTCACCCATGTCGATATACGCCGGACAGGTCCCTCACAGATTATGCTACCTAAAAGGGTATTCCCCAGATCCGGGCTAGGATCTATGAAACTCCGATGCAAAGCCCACAAATATAAAAGCAAACAAAGCAAGCAATCGAAAACAAAGGTGATCTAAACCCTAAGGTAACCCCACTTTTAAGTTCTCCCCAGCAGAGTCGCCAGTTCTGTGATACGGTGGGAGAACTGACTTGAGTTTTGTGTTTGTATTCGCACTTGTTCGGTTGAGCAAGAGTCGCCACCGACTTTTTATTTTATCCTAAAGGAAAGGTTAAAAAGCACAGGAAAAACCTTTTTGAGATGTTTCGTGGGTTCGGGGGGTAGATTATGAAAAGGGAAGTTATTAGCACCCTTTTCATCCATGGTTATCCATGGGCTCTTAGTTACTTGGTTTTAGATCACTTGCCTTGATTTTTGATTGCTTGAAATTGTGGTGTATGTGTGTGTTTTGAAAATGTTTTTGAAATAGACGCCTTTGTTTCGGCAACCAATATAATTGACTCGTGTTTGAGTGTTTTACAAAAGTGTGTATCTTTTCGAAAAGATGTTTCAAAATGTTTTTGGAAGTTTGTTTGAAAGTGTGTATGAAGTGTGGTTTTTGAAAAGGAGGCAAGTGTTTTTGCAAGTTGATCTCAAGTAACTAAGAGTTTTGTCTACCTCTATTGTACTCAAAGGTTTTCTCTATGTTTTCAACCCTTTTTAACAATTTTGTTCCACCATTGAATTTGGTGGACAATCTTGCGTTTAGGATGTGATCGGGACAGGCGCGGGTCATCGTATGGACCATGAATGCAATGATGCCAAGTGTCTTTGGAAATTTGCTAGAAAGGACTTGATCATTTTGATAGGCGACTTTCGAAAGCGTCATTGAGGGACTTATGATCATTTGAATTTGTTTTGCCAAAGAAACTCGACGTGCAAGCATGGCCCATTTTGGAAGGCAACATGTGGGATTACCCTAGGGGGTGCAAGTGTGATTGTGTATTGATTTCGGGTATTTGTCTTGTATTAGGTTATCTAGCGTTTGATTTTATGTACATGCAAACCCTAGGTCTAACCATGGTATAATTCGAAAGCGGTAAATTGCGGGAATTTTAAAGTCTACGCTATTACAAACAGTATCCGGGAGTGGGGGTACAAATTTACAAATGGGGATGAGACTTTAGGAATGTAGTGTCCAATAATTTACAACCAAATCGAATTGCGATCAAATGTAATCAATGTATAGCAAAGTATAAGAATAGTAATTGTATGTGTATCAAATGTAAGTATATTGTGTAAGTGCAAGTGTACATGTATTTTATTTACAAGTTGTGAATTTAATAAATTAAGTATGTTTGATTTAAATTTGTATTTTTTTATATTCTTTGTTTAATATGTACAAAAAGGTATTTTGATTAAAAGAAAGAAAAATGTTTTAAATTTTAATTATATTATGTATATAAAAAAAAGTATTTTAATTGATTATGTACAAATTATTTCTAAGAAATTGTATTAACTTAAAGAGAATTTATGTATAAATCAAAATAAGTTTTAATAAAATAAAAAAAAGTGTTTTAAATAATGTATTTTTATGTATTTTATGTATTAATGTATTAATGTACAAATAAAAATATTTTAAGTTTTATTTCTTATATATTAGTAACTAGTATTAATATATATATTTATACAAGAATTTTAATTGAAAGAAATGTTTTAAAATTGAGAAAATATATATTGTGTTCAAAACTATAAATATGTTATAAAAAGAAAAAATTTGATGTAAAAAAGTTATGTTAATTTATTAACAAAAGAAAATAAAATATGTTTTATATTCTAAAAAAAAAAGGGTTAAGTTGTGTATAGAAAGAGATGGGCTAAGGGGTTTTGGGTTTGTGAAACGGGTTAAGCCCAAGTAGTCTCACAGCGTTTTCGTTTAGGGTTTAATTGTTTTGTTCATTTGAGGCTAGGGTTTGAGATTGAGGCGCCATTTTGGTTTCATCTTCGTCTTCTCCGGCCAAACGTTTCTGAATTTCCCCTTTGCCCAAGCCACCAACGCCATCTCTACATTCTCCTCCCCACGGTCAAGCACGCGATGGTTCGTTCAAGGTGACAACTTTTATCTTAGTGTTTTTTAGGGTTTCAACAATTTGTGTCTTGCATGTTTAATTTGCATTCATTTGATTCTGTTTCTTGGTTTATGCGAGGTTTTGAAAAGGAATGAAAAGAAATTCTACCTGTTGGAGACGGAGGAGGAGGAGAGGATGGGATCGGAGGCGTTTGGAGGCTTGACGGCGGAGAGACGGTGAGGACGTTGAGCTCGCTTGGATTCCTGGTATTCTCGTGTTTTGCCTTTAAGTTTGATGATGATAATGCCTGAGAACTTTTTCTATCTGCCTGGCTCTGTATGATTTCTCTCTTTTTCTCTTCTTCTGTTAACTTGGCTTACATGCTTATGTTGCCTTGAGATACCTGATCTTTCTCTTTGTCTTTGTTGCCTTGAGTTGTCTTGAGTTGCCTGATGCTGTATGATTTGCCTATGAAGAAATTTTTCTGAGGCTTTGTGTTGCCTTATGTTTTGTGTGGTTTGGGATAGTTTGGGTTGTTTTGGAATGAAGGTTTATGGCTTTACTGGTTTAGATTGTTGGTTGGTATGTTGAATGCTTGAATGTTGTGTTGATGATGAGATGCTAAGGTGTTTGATTCGTGTGTTTGCCCAATGATGACAATGTTCTGAGGGCTTAGAGTTGCCTAATTTTTGAGTTGCCCTGTGTGCTTGGATATGGTGTTTGGACTTTGCTTTCAGCAGGTTTGACAGGTTGATGGTGTTTTAGGCTTGGAGACTGGTTAGGCTTCTTAGTGTTTTCTGTGAACTGGTTTTTGGTTTGATAGATTATGGTCTTGGCTTGATGCTTATGTTTCAGCTTGGCATGGTTTGGACATCACAAGTTTTTAGGTTTTTGGTTTATGCTGCAGTTTGTAGGTTTAATGTTTTGCTTCAGCAGGTTTCTTGATGGTTAAGTTTGACAGGTTCAAGCTTGCAGGTTCTGGCTGTTAGCTTTGGCCTTGGCTTGACAGGGTATTGTTTAGGCTTGACAAGTTTGTGTTGTTAACTGTTTGACAGGTTTTAGCTTGAGAGAGTTTGAATCTGATAAGCTTGAACCCGTTTTTGTGTTGTTGTTATTACAGGTTATACTGGTTCAGGTTTTAAGGCTAGAGGTTTTCTTTTGGTGGAAGGCATTCCTTTTTTTTTTGGTTACAGTTCTGAGACCTTTTATCATTTTCTAACTTTTTCTCTTATCCACTGTGTTATTTGCAGTTTTGTTTTCTATATTTTCCTATGCCTCAAGCCTAAACCTGTAAGCCCATTTATTTTCTCTCTTCTCTCTCCAGTATAATTAAAACAATAAAAAATGTTTATGTTTGTACCTTTCTGAAAAAGGAAACAGCTGGGAAATGATGACTTGAAAACCTTGCTTGCAATAGTAGTTTAACTCTGCATATTTGTCTTCTCTTTTCCATACTTTGTGTTGCATCTTGTACCTTTTGATATCTTGAGATCTCTTTGGACAACTTTTGTTTAGTTTGACATTGGAACTGAGTTTTGAAATTTGAACTTGCTTTAGGCCATTCAATTTGTAACTTGGACTTTGTATTTGCATATGCTGTCTTGCTTTGAACTATGCAGTTTTGACAATTTTGAAATGTGCAATTTTTGACTTTTGTGCATTTTCAATATTTTGTTGCAAACATTTTTCATCCTTCTTTGTGAACCGGGAGAAATCCCGTGATTTGCAGAGAGGGCTAACTGATCCCGGCCATTTGCTTTTAATGATGACCTTTTATATCTGTCTGTCTCTTTAATTATTTATCCGCTTCAATTGACTTTTTCTTCTTTTCTTTGCAGATAAAAATTAAATGGAGAGGAATAGCAAAAGATGGAGGATGAAGAATTGAAGACTTAGAAAAATATTAGGATAGTTTTATTTAAATTTAAATAAATGTAATATCATTATTATAAATACTTTGTAAATGAATACTTGTATTTAAATAACAATTGTAACAAATATTTAAAGATGAAATAAAAATCCTTTTATTTGATTAATTCTTCTTATTCTTTTCAATTGTTTACTTTATTATTTATAATTCTTTAAATTAAAATAATTGAAAATAAATTCCAACTATTTAATCTTAGAATAATAAATAATTAACTAAACATTGTTTCAGCATTGATCAATTAATAAACTTGGCGCTTCCAACATCCAAAGCAAAACAACAGTCAATCACAACAATTGCCCAGACGTATTTTCCTTTTACTGATTTTTACCAAACACTGCAAATCCAATCCAAATGTATCTTTTCACTGATTTAATCAAACAATGCGAACTCAATCCAAGTGTTTCAATCCACATCTCAGCATAACTTGAAAAGCACTGTAAAATTAGTCTTTCTAAAAATCTGCGCACAAAAACCTAGTTCCTGATTAAATGCCAAAGAAGCGTTCGCCTGATCGAAGCTGAACCAAAATCAACCAAATCCCTAAGCAAACTGTGTGAACTGTTCTAGAGCCATGAAAACCAATGAAAACCCTAATTTTGTCTGACTGACGAGAAAAGTCTGTTTGACCGATTCTTGAGCCTGTTTGAGAAATCAGGAAACGTCTGAAGCTGTGATTTCTTGAGGAAAAATGCAAGGGCAAATTTTGGGGTACAACAGGGTTGAAACATAGGAAAAATCTTTGAGTAAATTTTAGGGGTAGACAACTCTTGGTTACTTGCCATCTTGCAAAACAATCCTTGCCATTTTTCAAAAACACACTTTCAAAACAACTTTCAAAAACATTGAAAACTTTTCAAAAGACAAGTACACCTTTTTATACATCCAAACATGGATCATTGCAAAGGTTTCCACAACAAATGGCCTCTTTTCAAAACATTTTCAAACCCACACACAAAGCACCATTTCAAACAATTAAAAGCACCATTTCAAACAATTGAAAATGCAAGGCAAGTGATCTAAGCAAGTAACTAAGAGCCCATGGATAACCATGGATAGAAAGGGTGCTAATACCTTCCCTTTCTATAATCTACTCCCCGAACCCAAGAAAACATCTCAAAGGTTTTTGCTGTGCTTTTTAACCTTTCCTTAGGATAAAATAAAAAGTCGGTGGCGACTCTTGCTCAACCGAAACATTTGCGAAAACAAACGCAAAACCTCAAGTCAGTTCTCCCACCGTATCACAGATGCTAACAACACGACTGATATGGAGTATTTTTCTCTGGTAAAACAAATTCATACTCTTTTCGCTTCCTTTGTGGAGGTGAAAAGAAAGCACACTTTTAAAGAAGTTAATTGGTGCACGAATACGTTAGCTAAAATTGAAGTTATAAGAGGAGAATTTGTGACTTTTGGTGATAATTTTCTGAACTTTATTAGGCAAATATTCACTTCAGATTTTATAGACTCTCCTATTAGTAGGAGCATTTGATTGTATTTTCATTTTTCTTTGAGTTTAGGTCCTTCATTCTACCAAATAAAAAGGTAAATTATATGAAATTCCAAGTTCAAATCTCAATCAACACAATTCATCTCCCAACAAATATTTATTGAAATTTTAGTATTGGCCATTGTTGTACCCCAAAATTTTCCCTCTCACATATTAAGAATGTGCTCACAAGATCTCCTTGGACTCAAGACTGCACTAGGGTTTGATCAGCTCAAGACACCACCTTAAACACTAATGATCAAATTAGGGTTTGAGATTTCACAAGGATTTTTGAGCTTCCAATACCCCATATGACTTTCATGGATCATTATGGACCCTCAAGATCACTCATGTCAAGTTTCAAGCTTTGGATCACACTTTTGCTCAGTCAATTGAGCAGTTGACCTAAAAATCAACTGTATTGGGGAAAAAGTCAACCATGGACAATTTACAGTAAAACTTCATAATTTTTTATCCACGTCAACATTTTAGGCTCATATGTATCATTTGATCAAGTTTGGACCACAACTCCTCAAGAAATTTGATCAAATCTTCAAAAGGGCGAAATGGTCAAAATTAGGGTTTTGACTGGGAAATGACAATTTCTGATTTTTGACCTAGTAAATGACCCATTGGTTTAAGGCATGATCTCAACAGTCCAATTGCATCATTTTTACCGAATGACATGACTCAAAACATTGCTCAAGTCCAATGGGTTGACAGATGAATTTTCAATCAATTGATTAAAGTCAAATATATATTGAAAAATCAAACTTTGACTTTTTGATCAAATTCAAATGCGAAAGATTATAATTCATCAAAACATGTAAAAATATGAAACTTATTCATCAAGAAATCAAAAATTCAAGATTTCATTTTGAAAAGTTAAAATTTCTAAACTTAGAAATTTTTCTAAGTGTTGAAAATTTCTTATTTTTTCATAACTTTGAGCAAAATTCTCACCATGATGCAAGATGATTCAAGAGAAACTTCCAACATGAAAGTTGTAGATCTCCATGAAATCTACAACTTTTACTCACACAAATTCTTCCAAAAGTGCTTGGATATCAAGTTATAATTTTAAGAACATGTGGTCATAAAACAAAACACTTAGTAAAATTTTGCCCTAATTTGGTTAGGATTTTGACCCAACTTCATGTCACTTTTTCATATAGTTCCAAGGGGAATATTAAAAAGAAATTCAAATATGGGTTGTATAGAACATTTCAAGCTTTCCAAAATATCAAAGAACTCCTTGAGATCATTTTTTAGTAGGGAGAATCGAAGACATGAAGTTAGGGTTTTATCACTTGATTTACAAGTCATTTTGTGATGAACCAATTTCAAAATTCAAACTATGCTGCATAAACTCTACTTTGCAGGCCTCAAACTTGTTAGGCACTCAATAATTAATGGCTTGCACATCTGTTAGAGGTCTCATTTCAAGCATTCAATGCATGGACATGCTTTATATCCATTTATGAAGAAAGTGTACATTGCCATTTTGATAAAGTGCTTTTTTGTACAAAACTTGTTCTTGAGCCTTGCACTTGCTCTCTTATGATCACACAAGTCCTATAACTCATAAGAAATGGTTTAAACACTTACAATCACTCAGCCCATGCTTGTACTACACATTGAAACTTGGTTTCCCTCTTTTCTTGAAAATCAAGTAACCTAGCCAAAAGCTTGTAACTTGTACTTCTATCTTGCCAATGCACTCCAATCCTTTTGCTTATAGATACACAAACTATTTGCATCAAATAGACGACCGCTCAAGCCCTGAAAACATCTAGAACTCAAAATCACATCTTATACTTCCATTTTCACATAAACTGACCAAAAACTTGAAACTCATAACTCCCTCGTGCGTTTTCAAGCCTTTTGGTTCCTAAAGCTTCTAAACATCATTTAGAATTGATTCCTCACCCTGTTACAGAACTGTAACACCATCCTCCATTTTCAAAAACAGAGTTTTGCACTTGGACTTCTCTAGAACTCCTCAGGCCGTTTCAGCTCAAGCTAAGCATTCCATTAGCTTTCTGGGAACTTAAGGAAGCTAACCCAACCATTGGAACTCCTTGAAAGCTGCTCAAACTTCAAACCCGATACCCTATTGCAAGATAAGTTTTCTAACTTTGGAACTTCTCATACAGGCATCATCAATGATTTATTTGTGAACAAAACATGTAGATATCATTGCCCTAAAGCTAATCATGTCCATAGTTTCCATTAATTTTGCTTGAGCTTAGAGAATTTTAAGATTGAAATTTCTGAGATTTTTAGGGTTCAGATTAAGGCCAATGAAATTCATGCTTGTCTTTGATCTATAGCTTTAATGCTTTACATTTCTGAAACCGTGAGGAAATTTACTACAAGTTTCATGTTTACAGTTTTCATTTTTGTTGAGAAATGAACAAGTTACAGTAGGTCTGGCTGGGGGTTGAAGATGAAGTGTAAATCATGACGCGTTTTGTATCATATATTTATTGTTTTGCTTATATTAACGGATGTATAGCCACCCCAGTGGTAGAAGCGCGCGCCTGTAACCTTTGGGACCTGGGTTCGAGCCCTAGTGGTCCCTTTTGTTTTTTTCACATTTTTTTGCATCATTCTGACTTTTTTGCAGGCGCCTGGGCCTCATTGGGCTTTTGTTGTTTTTTATTTTTTGCTTTCTAACCCCTTGCAGGCTATCAGCACCCCTGGCCCAGATTTTATTTCTTTTACTTCTATTTTTTTATATATTTATATTTATTTGTTTTCTTAAATATTTTCCTAGTACTAAGAATCATAAAAAATACAAAAATAATTGATTTATATTTTGGCTTAGTTTATTTTATTTTTCTCACAAAAAATATTTTTATTTAACTATACTTTATTTATTTTTACTAACTAGTCTTGCAAATTTAATTTAAAACTAGGTTATTATTTATTTTCTTTTATACTAATTAAAATATATTAATTTTAATGTAAAAAAAGGCCAAAAATATTTTATAATACCATATATTATTTTCAAGACAAAAATACCAAAAAAATACTTCTCTTGAAACTTAATTTCTTTTCAATCAATGAATAGAATTAAGTTTTTATTTAAAATCTTTTCTTAATAAATTTAAGTTTAATTAATTATTTTCTTTAATTAATTAGGTTAAGACAAATTCCCTTTTCTCATGAAAATCAAACAAAGATCCATCTTCTTTATATTTTGCATTTTGGTACATTTATTCATTTTTGTATATTATTTCAATTCTTGTACCAATTCAATATGGTTGTAATAGATTAATTAAGTTTTATATTCTTGTAATCCTCATTTATACTTTGTATTCTCCCCTCCCACAAATGCTTTAATAGCGTAGTAACTTTAAATTCCGCAATTTATTGCCTTATATATATCATGCTAAGTAATTAGGGTTTGTATGGAAAGACTAAAATAAATACTTAGAGAACCCTAATTGAAGACAAAATCAAGCATGAAAACAATACACTTTCACACATGCACCCCTAGGGTTAACTCCACTTGTTGCCTTATGAAAAATGGCCATATTACGCATGTGAGGTGTGATACGGTGGGAGAACTGACTTGAGGTTTTGCGTTTGTTTTCGCAAATGTTTCGGTTGAGCAAGAGTCGCCACCGACTTTTTATTTTATCCTAAGGAAAGGTTAAAAAGCACAGCAAAAACCTTTGAGATGTTTTCTCGGGTTCGGGGAGTAGATTATAGAAAGGGAAGGTATTAGCACCCTTTCTATCCATGGTTATCCATGGGCTCTTAGTTACTTGCTTAGATCAACTTGCCTTAATTTTCAATTGTTTGAAATGGTGCTTTGTGTGTGTGGGTTTGAAAAATGTTTTGAAAAGAGGCCAATGTGGTGGCAACCTTTGTAATGATCCATGTTGGGATGTATACAAAGGTGTATGTCTTTTGAAAAGGTTTTCAATGTTTTTTGAAAGTTGTTTTGAAAGTGTAGTGATGTTTGGTTTGAAAATAGGCAAGTGTTTTGTTTTGCAAGTTGGCAAGTAACCAAGAGCTATCTACCCTATATTTCTCAAAGATCTTTGCTACGTTTTAACCCTTTTAACAATTTTGTTCCACCATTGTATTTGGTGGACAATCTTGTGTTAGGATGTGAAAGGGACGGGCGCGGGTCATCGTTTAGACCATAATTGCAATGGTGCCAAGTATCTTTGGGCAATGTTTCCTTTGAGGGACTTGATCATTTTTAGGCAACTTTCGAAAGCGTCATCGAGGGACTATGATCATTTGAATTGTGTTTGTTTTGCCCAAAGAGACCTAACATGCAATATGACCCATTATTGAAGGCAACAAGTGGAATATCCTAGGGGTGCAAGTGTGATTAGTGTTGTCCATTTTCATGCTTGATTATCTTTGAAATTAGGTCAAACTATTTTGTCGTTTTTGATTTGCATACAAAACCCTAATTCTAACATGGCATATTTAGAAAGCATTTAAAGTGCGAAATTTAGAAGTCCTAAGTTATTACACAATGATCATGGGAATGGGGGTACAAATGTTCAAATGGGGATGAGACTTTATAGGAGGGTAATTCCCAATATTTACAACCAAATTGAATTGCGCGAATATAAATGTAAAGATATGTAAGAGTAAAGTGATATGTATGTGAAAGTATTTTTGTGTAAGTGTATATTTTATTCACAAATAAAAATAAAAATAATTAAAAGAAAGTTATTTTTTTTTTGAATATTTTCATGTTTAGGGCAAAAACCCTAATTTATTAAATAAAGGGTATTAATTATTTAATATATACAACATTTATTAGTTATGTACAAAAAATAAATAAAAGAGAAGTATATTTGTCAAAAAGATATTTTTAATGTTAAATATTAATAAAAATAAAAATGTATATATTTTGGTATTTTTATCCTAAATATCCTAATAAATATATGTAAATATTTATATTATATGATAAATATATTAAATATATACAAAAATAAAATATTTAATATTTACAAAAAAAAGTATATTTTCATAAAATATTTTCAAAAGATAAAATAAAATGAAAATCAGAAAATAAAATGTATTGGTATTAATTTTAGTATTTTTAAATAAAAGATATTATGTATTATTTATATACAAACATCAATTTAAACAAATAAGTGCCTAATAAATATAAAAATGGTGTGAAAAATATTTTTTATATTTTTAATATTATGAGAAAAAATAAATAAGTCAGAAATAAAAAGAAAAGTCAAGAAAATATCTCAAATAAGCATAACGGGCCAAGGGGGTTCAAAAGTAAACATAGGGTGCAAATAAGAAAAGTGAAACAGGCCCAGCCCAAAGACCAGCTTCTTCAACCTCCAGCCATCTCTGTTTGAAAAAACGCGCGCCTCTTTGCTTCCACAACAAGAACCTGATTCTTTGACTTTCAATGAAAACTCACAACACAAAAAATGTAAAGCATCATCTCACGAGTTCATACATATAAAGAACATGATTTAACTCTCAGAAATGAGAGAGAATTTCTTCTCCCCCAATTCCTGACCTAGTTTTTGTTCCAAGTTCAGACCTCAAATTCTCATAGCACACATAACATAAATGAAAACTAATTATATGAGCATGTTCAGGGCCATGAATGTGACATAATTTCTTCACAAATCTAAACCTAACAATGCCTGGATAGAGAGATAAGAGTTCATGAACTTACCTGTTCAGTTGGAATCGTATTTGGTGATGGAGGTGTTTTTAATGCAAGGTGATGATTGGTATAGCTTCCTTGATGTCCAGGGATGCTATTCCAAGCTTTAGTTTGCTATGAAACCAAGTGAATCGTGTTATGGCACTTCAACTGCAAAACAGAAAAATGAAAATGGTGATGTTGATTAGGAGTGTTACAGTCTGCTTCTAATGCTTTGGATAGTTTGTATGGATGGTAGGGAAAGTGTTTGAAGTGTTTTTGGCCAAGATGCACGAGAAATGAGCTATGGAAGTCCAACTGCAGCTTATGCCCTATTTTTGCAGTTTAGGGGTGATTCTGTGTTTGAGAAGGTATAGAACTTGGTTGGCTTGTGTTTCAGCTTAGGTTTGATGATTAGAAAGTGTTTGATAACTTTGCTTAAGGTTCTCTTGACAGGAATGATAGTTGTGTGTTGTTATGCCATGTTTCTTCTAACTTAAGCAAGAAATGGCAAGTTGGTGTTTTAGGCTTGTACAGGCCCCTCTAGCATGCTGCATAATCCCTCCTTGATCAGTGGGATTAGTCTAATAACTTGTGCCTCAGAGATTTTCTTTGTACCTTCTTGATTTACAAATTGACATAAAGCACTTCTTTTCAAAAATGGCAAAAATGCTTTATCTAAAAATGGCTTAATCTTGCATATAATGTTTGAACACACAAAATAAGGTCTTGGCACAAGGGATATGCATTAAATTATTGATTGCAAATGAGATATAGGACCTATAATCAAAGAATGCAAGCTGATTTCAAAATGGCCTAGATGTATGAACATGTAACTTGGCCATAAACAAAGTGACTTTTTCCCAACTTGCCAAATTCGATTCTCCCTAACCATGAGGTTGTTTGATGAGTTCTTGGACATTTTGGAAAGCTTGGAATGTGTACTACAATCCATCTTTGAAATGAAAATTGAAATTCCAAGTGGAAGTAAGTGAAAAATGGTCTTGAAGTTAGGCAAAAATCCTGCCTAAAATAGGTCAAATTTCTCTAAGTTAAGAATGGTTTGGTACCCTTGTTCAAAAAATTGTAACTTGAGATACAATCTTCTTTTGAGGAAACTTTGTGAATCAAAGTTGTAGATTTTGCAATATACTACAACTTTCATGTTTTGACTTTTCCTTGAATCCAAATGAATCTTGGTGAGAAAGTGGGACAAAGTTAGGAAAAAATTAGGGTTTTTCATAACTTAGAAAAATTCTAAGTTATGAAAAATCTTCATTTCAAACCCTAATTTGTGATTCTTGATTTCTTGATGAACAAGTTTCATGATTTGGCATGTTTTTATGAAAAATGAATCTTGAAACTTGATTTTGACCAAAAAGTCAAAGTTTGACTTTTCAGTATACAGTCAAAATTGATCAATTGACTGGGAAATTCAACTGTCAATCTTGTGCATTTGGGATCTTTTGAACTTGTTGAGTATGTCAAGACAATTCCATGGGGTCCTTGAGTCCATATGTGAGTTTGGTTTGCCATTGGCTAGGTCAAACAGTCAAAAATAGCCTTTGTGCAGTCAAAACCCTAAAAATGACCATTTTGCCCTTTTGGTGATCTGATCAAATTTCTTATGGAATTGTGATCCAAAACTTGATCAAATGGTCCATGTGACTTCATAATGTTGATGTGGGTCAATTTTCATGAGATTTGACTGTCAATTGGCCACAGTTGACTTTTCCCCAATGCAGTTGATTTCTAGGTCAACTGTCGAATTGACTGGGCAAAATTTGGAATCAAGACTTAAAACTTGGTATGGATAAACTTGGGAGTCCAACATGAAGCATGAAAGTCATCTTAGGAATTTTAGGTCAAAATATCTTTGTGCAAACACAAACCCTAATTTGGGTCAACAGTGCAAGGAGAAGTCTTGAGCAGAGGAAACCCTAACTGGACCTTGAGCTCCAAGGGTCTTGTGATGAGAAAATGTTGAGGAAATGGGAGGGCAAATTTTAGGGTACAACAGTTGCCCCTATTCAATCTTCTTGAACCTGAAGAGTTAGATTGGCAAGTTTGCCTTTCGTGACTCGAGGGTAAAAGGAGATTGGACACTAGAGTGCCCGGAAATTTGCACTCGCATGTTGGAGTATCAACAATGTGATGTCGGGAATGGGCTTATAGCTGCCATTTGGAGAGATGGTGGATAGGGAGATGGGCTTATAGATGCCATCTGAAGACGTGACAGAACCTTGTCGGGAATGGGCTTATAGATGCCATTTGGAAGTGTTGATCGCATAAGAGATTCCTTAGCGAGAACTTGTGTATTTTGAGAAAGACAGATGTTTTCCTGGCTTGTTACAGGTGTTGATCTTCAATATCTTCATGCAGACATGCCCTGGCTAGATACAGGAATCGAGTCTGGAATTGTCGTCTATAGATATGCCCTGGCTGGATACAGGAATCGAATCTGGAAATAATTGTCAATAGATATGCCCTGGCTGGATACAGGAATCGAATCTGGAAATAGTCGTCAACAGATATGCCCTGGCTGGATACAGGAATCGAATCTTCAAACTCTTCAGATGTGCCATGGCTGGATACAGGAATCGGATCTGGACTTAGTTGTCAACAGATATGCCCTGGCTAGATATAAGAATCGAATCTGGAATTGTCGTCTACAGATATGCCCTGGCTGGATACAGGAATCGAATCTGGAAATAGTTGTCAACAGATATGCCCTGGCTGGATACAGGAATCAAATCTGGAAATAGTCGTCAACAGATATGCCCTGGCTGGATACATGAATCGAATTTTCAAACTCTTCAGATGTGCCCTGGCTGGATACAGGAATCGGATCTGGAATTAGTTGTCAACAGATATGCCCTGGCTGGATACAGGAATCGAATCTGGAAATAGTCGTCAACAGATATGCCCTGGCTAGATACAGGAATCGAATCTTCAAACTCTTCAGATGTGCCCTGGCTGGATACAGGAATCGAATCTGGAAATTGATCACTCACAGATGTGCCCTGGCTAGATACAGGAATCGAATCTGGAATTGTGACAGTTGAAGGTAGTTGTCTTTCGGATTGTCTTTTTCCCTGAAAAGGCAAAACATCAGTTGTATGCAATGTCATGATGTATGAAATGCATGACGTCATGATGTTCAAAATAAGATAGTGTTGTATGCACTTTATCATGTATGTGAGAAATATGTATGAAATGTGAAATGTTTATGAATGTATTTTCGTCTTAGGAAAATAAATCCTTGACGATTGGTCGGGGAATTAAATCCTGGGCTGACGTTGAAGAGTAAAGTTCTTCGCTTCCGCTAGGGATGATGTTTGCAAGAATACACCGATAGGAGAAGATGACTCCGTTGGGGAATAAACTTGTTGGAGAGATTACTCTGAGGGGAAATACCTTGTGGGAAGAGATACTTCGCTGAGGTTTTGATGAGAGCTCCACTGAGGATTTCAATGATGGACTCCGCTGGGGATAACCATGATAAACTCCGTCGGGGATTGTGTTGATAAGTTATGTTGGGGAACTCTGATGAACTCCGCTGGGGATTGAAAGAACTTCGCCGAGGATGATCTTCCGTGGCAATTAGCTGAGGATAACCCAGTTATAAGCCCTTGTGAGGAATAACTTTGAATAAAGCTCGAGAGAGACGTCTGTACTTTACAGGGGATAAGCTTCCAGAATCTACTGGGGATAAGCTTCAAGACCTGCTGGGGACATGGATTCCAATTTCCTGGGGAAACTCTCCAGACTGTACTGGGGTATGGGTATTCCGCCGGGGAACAATCTTAGATCAAGACTGCCGGGGATGCTTGCTGATGAATGCCTAAACTCCGATGGGGAATGCTGATATCTTCTGGGGATACATAGCTTCTTTTAGGCTAACCGTAGACTAACTCTACTGGAGGAGAATATTGCTGACTTGCTAGGGGAACATGGTGCCCATTGTAGGGCTGATGATAGACTAACTCTTCCTGGGGAGAGTATTGCTGAATCTTGTCCTACTCTGTGGGGAGTTTGAGATAACTTGGTCAAATTCTTCAGTTGAATCTACCTTGGTACCTTGGCGGATAGAGCAACTAGACTGCCTGGACAACTCTACATTGCCCCTGTTTCTGATGTCACCTGTAATTAGTCTTTTGTTTCGTATGCAAGTATTTATGAATTAGCAATTTAACGTCAAATGCATATATCAAAAATGAACATTGGACATTCTTCGCAAGACAAAACAGGAAAAGGAAAAACAATTGACAATTTGTTTGGAAAAGTGAATTTGTATTTATTTTGAAGCTTGCCTGTAAATAGGCGTTTTTTGTACAAAAGGTTGACGTCCTAGTAAGAGAACGCCGCCGAATAACATAAAGTTTATACAATTTTGAAAAGGAAACAAAACAGCTATGTGAACAAAATTCCTACTGGGTTCCAACTCTGCTATTTCCTTTATGTCTTCAAGCGTCTCATCACTTTGCTGCTTAGTTGAAGATGAAGCTGATTGATCGATGCCAAAGTCTGAGCCCGATAGTTGATGCCGAATTCTGGATGCAAGGTGATCCAATGAGACATAGTGTTACGCTTTATCCCTAACTTTTGCCTGGACCGCCCTTTCGGGTTTTCAGTCCACAGGGATACCCATTTTTGCCCAAGCCGCCTTTTCAGGTTTTCGACTTGCCGGGTGTACAGATTTTTTCATTTCATCCCTTATTTTTGCCCGAACCCTTTTGGTTCGCCGGGAAGCCCTTATTTTTGCCTAGGTATGTCAACCTAGCGGGTCTTTTATTCATGCGTAGTATCTTTTTACTATGTCTGCATTGGCGGGGTGAGGAAGGTCGTCACCATCCATGGTGGTTAGAATCATGGCTCCTCCTGAGAACACATGTTTAACCATAAATGGCCCTTCGTACGTAGGGGTCCATTTGCCCCTGGGATCACTTTGAGGAAGGATGATGCGTTTGATTACCAGATCCCCAACTTGATACTCTTGTGGTTTGACTTTCTTGTTAAATGCCCTGATCATTCGTTTTTGGTACATCTGACCATGGCAAATGGCAGTGAGTCTCTTTTCGTCAATTAGGTTTAATTGATCAAGTCGAGTCTGGATCCAGTCATCTTCACTCAAGTCTGCATCCTTCATTATCCGGAGAGAGGGTATCTGGACTTCAATTGGCAAGACTGCCTCCATGCCATAGACCAAGGAAAAAGAAGTTGCCCCGGTTGACGTCCTTGCTGAGGTACGGTACCCATGAAGAGCAAATGGTAACATTTCGTGCCAATCTTTGTAGGTCACTGTCATCTTCTGCACAATCTTTTTGATATTCTTATTTGCTGCTTTTACAGCCCCATTCATCTTCGGCCGGTAAGGAGAAGAGTTGTGGTGTTGTATCTTGAATTGCTCGCAGAGCTCAGTGATCATCTTGTTGTTAAGATTGGTACCATTGTCCGTAATGATTCTTTCTGGGACACCGTACCGACAGATCAGGTTATGCCGAATGAAACGTGCCACGACGCTCTTGGTTACGGTGGCGTAGGAAGCTGCTTCTACCCACTTCGTGAAGTAATCAATTGCTACTAGGATGAAGCGATGCCCATTGGATGCCGTTGGTCGGATCTCACCGATCATATCGATGCCCCACATTGCAAAAGGCCAAGGTGCCGTCAGGACATTCAGAGGAACCGGAGGGGTATGCACCTTATCAACATAGATCTGGCATTTATGACAAGTTCGAGAATGTTGGTAACAGTCGGCTTCCATTGTGGACCAGAAATATCCTGCCCTAAGGATTTTCTTCGCCATAGTATGTCCACTGGAATGTGTCCCGAACGTACCTTCATGCAACTCTGCCATGATCTTTTCTGCTTCAGTCTTATCCACACAACGCAGTAGAGTTGAATCATGATTTCGTTTGTAGAGAATGTCGTTGCTGAGGAAGAATTTCACCGTGAACCTTCTCAGAAACTTCTTACCGTTGACAGACGCACCTTCAGGGTATTCCTGAGCTTCCAAGTATCTCTTCACCTCATGATACCAGGGTTTTTCAGTCACCTTTTCGGCCTCAAGATCGCAGCAGTATGCAGGTTCGTCCAACTTCCAGATAATGATCCGGGGAGCCTCATTGTCCCATTTGACTTTGAACATTGAAGACATCGTAGCTAGTGCGTCCTCTAACTGATTCTCCTCTCTTGGGAAGTGCTCAAAGGTTATCTCTTCAAAGTGGGGAAGCAAAGTCAACACATACTCCTTGTAAGGAATAAGATTTGGGTGTTTCGTATCCCACTCGCCTTTGATCTGATTGATCACGAGAGCAGAATCTCCGAAGACACTCAGAAACTTGATCCTTAAGTCGATTGCAGCTTGAAGACCCATGATACATGCCTCATATTCTGCCATGTTGTTGGTGCAGTTGAAACACAGTCGGGCGGTGAGTGGAGTATGAGTACCTTTAGGGGATATGATCACAGCGCCGATGCCGTTACCCAAAGCGTTCGAGGCTCCGTCAAAATGCATAGACCATCGGGATCCTTCCTCAGGTCCTTCATCTGGTCCGGGTACTTCACAGTCAGTTACTACCATGATATCTTCGTCTGGAAATTCAAAGTTCAATGATTGGTAATCATCCACAGGTTGGTGTGCCAAATGATCTGCCAGTACACTTCCCTTGATGGCTTTTTGAGTTGTGTATTGGATGCCATATTCTGTCAAGATCATTTTCCATCTTGCTATTCTTCCAGACAGAGCAGGCTTTTCGAATATGTACTTGATTGGATCCATTTTTGAAATCAACAGAGTGGTGTGAGTCAACATATACTGTCTCAGCCGGCGAGCAGCCCATACCAGAGCGCAGCAAGTTTTCTCGAGCAGTGAGTAACGAGACTCACAGTCGGTAAACTTTTTGCTCAGGTAATAAATAGCGTGCTCTTTTCGGCCAGACTCGTCATGCTGCCCCAGCACACACCCCATTGAATTGTCAAGCACTGTCAAGTATAGTATTAGAGGTCTCCCTTCCACTGGTGGCATAAGAATGGGTGGTTCTTGGAGATACTCTTTTATTTTTTCGAAAGCGGCCTGACATTCATCGTTCCAACGTACTACTTGATCTTTCTTCAGCAATTTGAAGATTGGCTCACAGGTAGCAGTTAGATGTGAGATGAATCGGGCAATGTAATTCAGTCGTCCTAGAAAGCCTCGGACTTCTTTCTCTGTCTTGGGAGTCAGCATCTCTTGTATGGCTTTCACCTTGGCAGGGTCCACCTGAATACCTTTATCGCTTACAATGAAACCTAGTAGTTCTCCAGACCTCACGCCAAAGGTGCATTTGTTTGGGTTCAACCTCAGCTTGTACAACTTCAACCGGTCAAACAACTTCCGCAGATGGTCAAGGTGTTCCTCCTCAGTTTGGGACCTTGCAATCATATCATCGACGTACACTTCAATCTCATGGTGGATCATGTCATGAAATAAAGCAACCATGGCACGTTGGTAGGTTGCCCCAACATTTTTCAACCCGAATGGCATGACCTTGTAGCAGAAGGTGCCCCACTGAGTGACAAAGGTAGTCTTTTCCATATCTTCAAGAGCCATCTTGATCTGATTATACCCTGAAAAACCATCCATGAAGGAGAACACCTTGTGTTGAGCAGTATTATCAACGAGAACGTCGATGTGAGGCAGAGGGAAATCATCCTTAGGGCTGGCCCTGTTCAAATCCCTGTAGTCGACACACATTCTGACCTTACCGTCCTTCTTCGGCACTGGCACTACGTTGGCAACCCACTGAGGGTAATAAGTCACTGCTAGAAATCCGGCATCGAATTGCTTCATAACCTCAGCTTTGATCTTTTCGGACATCTCTGGACGTATACGGCGGACCTTTTGCTTTACCGGAGGGCAGTCTTCCTTGGTAGGCAGGTGATGAACCATAATGTCGGCATCCAAACCAGGCATGTCTTCGTAAGACCAAGCAAAGATTTCCATGTAATCATGCAGCATCTGGATCAATCGTTGCTTCACGCTGAGCTCTAGATTGGCACCAATCTTGACTTCTTTTATATCTGTCTCAGTACCCAGGTTCACTGTTTCCACCGGCTCTTCATGCGGCTGAATGGCCCTCTCTTCCTGGAGTAGCAGTCTTGCGAGTTCACCAGGCACTTCGCAATCATCTTCACCTTCGTCTTCGGCCAAGTTGATCGGATTTTCGAAGTCATAACTGGCAGTAGCAGAGCTGTTACCAGTGAGATCCAGAGTGGATTGAAACCTGTATAAGTGAGTGTGTGTAAATATAGCTGTTTTGCAATATATATAACACAGAAAGAAAAAGAGCACAAGATTTGAAATGCAACAAACGTCCAATGTTTTGATTAATGATATATGGAAATGTCATACAAAAAGCCCTCACAAATGGAGCCACGGTGCCCCGGGTAGGACACCGAGCCAATAAAAGTTTCAACATATTGTTTGTTACAAATTGAAAATCAAAAGAGTTCATTACTGCGTGACAAATGTAATAGGTGTAAAATATTTTGCCGTCCAGTTGCTTGGTCCGTTGTTGGTTGTTGGATAGATCCAACTGTCAAATTCTGCTTCCTCTACATCCTCCTCGATAGCATTCACCCTTGGGTTGGTGATGAACACCGGAGCCTTTCTGATCCTTTCTTTGCGAACAGCCCTCTGAACCTCTGCAGTGAAGCCCAACCCAAACTTGTCGGTCTTTTGAGTGAAGTCAGGAAGTTGACCCCAGTTTGCGCACTTGCCTTTCTCGATTACAGCCCAGGCATCCCTCAAGGAAGCCATCCTCAGAGGAAAGTCTTCTTCAACCACTGTCTCAACCGACGCCAATGTTGGAGGTACCTCTTCAAAATGTTGAAAGGGGGTTTCAATAAACTCCCCGTCCATCTCGATATACCGGAATGAATTCAGATGACTTACCATGTATTCCTCCTCACCCTGCACAGTAACAATCTTCCCTTTGACAGGGTATTTGAGCTTTTGGTGTAGAGTGGATGTTACCGCCCCAGCCTTGTGAATCCAGGGTCGACCCACACGGATAGACATGGAATGTTGAGTCAAAGACTTGGGAACCCACACGGATAGGAATGTCTACCTCCCCATGCACCATCCTCTTAGAAACGTCGAAGGCTCTAACAATTATGTTACTAGGTTTCAATTCCAGGCCCTCACAATCCAACTGATCTAAGGCCTTCTTGGGCAATACATTCAGGGAAGAACCGGTGTCCACCAACACGTGTGCGAGAGTAGTGCCCGTGCATTCTATAGAGACGTGCAGGGCATCATTGTGGTTTTTTCCTTTGGCGGTAAGGTCTGTATCCGAGAAACCCAAACCATTGTCAGCTGTCAAATTAGCCACACAGTCAGTGAACTAATCTGCAGATGTCTCTTGCGGAACATTGGCCGTTTTCAGAAATGAAATCAGGGCCTTGGCATGGGCCTCTGAGCACAGCAGCAATGATAGCATAGAGATTTTGGAGGGGGTATGCCCCAGCTGTTCAACGACATTGAAGTCACTCTTTTTAATGATTTTAAGGATTTCCTCCATCTCTTGTTGGGAGGCTTCAACAGCGCTTTTCTTTGGTGCCTCCATCCGGGCAGGCAAATCGGTAGCAACTTCTTTGCCCCGAGCATCAGAGGACTCGGCGGTAGTAGTAGACACAGGAACTTGATTTGGAACATGCACACTTGCGGGTGTGATGATAAGAGGTTTTCGGATAACTGGTGGTGCAATGTCAGGCGAGAAAAGCCTGCCACTGCGAGTAATCTTGGCGGGACCAGTGATGTTACTGATACTGGTACCGGTGTTGAACTCCTGCTTCACTCCAAGAACATACACGTTTGCCCCATAGTGCCATGGGACATCCCTGTCAGATTCATAGGGGAGGGGCCCCGGAACAGTAATGGAAATGGGTGCAACAGACATAATTTTGACTGGCTTCCTCGGGGGAGCCTTGGTAGGATTGTTGAAAATTGTGACGACAAATACTTCTTCAGCGGAAACAAACGGAACAACAATTTTCTTGAACAAAATTTCTTTGCTATCCATCAGGCTTTGGATGCCTGATTTCAGCAGCGGACAACCGGTAGGGATAACAGCACACAGGAGGCAACCCTTGCTACAACCCGGAAATAAACCAGCTAGCAGTAGGTTCCTCTTAACAGTCAATAGAGGGGTAGCAACATCATTCACCGAAACAGCATACAAATCTTCCTCAATGGCATTTACTCTATGCTGGGGCATAGGAGCAGTTACAACATTCGGCCTCTCAGGCGCCTCAAACTGAATTTCCTTCGCATCGATAAGGTCTTGAACCTTATTTCTCAGGGCCCAGCAATCATCAGTAGTATGCCCGGGGCTATCAGAATGATAAGCACAACGGGCATTTGGGTTATACTTAGGAGATGCAGTATTCACGACCTTCGGAGCCTCTTTGATGGTCACCAAGTTGGTTGATAGCAGTTGCGGTAAGATTTGTGACAAGGTCATACTCAGCCGAGTATACTGCCTTTTGGGCCTCTCACCCCTTTGTTGATTGTACTGCTGAGGAGCAGCAACAGGTTTTGAAATTACCAAGGCATTGACGGCTTGGCGGCTTTCTGGTTTGACTTGTCTTCTAGGACCATAGACGACACTAGCTTCCTTCTTGAAATGCCCCTTCTCAGTACTTGCGGAGGAAACTTTCTATATCTTTCCTGACCTGATGCCAGCTTCTATCCTTTCACCCGTCAGGATCAAATCCGTAAACCCAGCGGAGGAATTACCAACCAGGTGATTGAAGAATGGACTAGACAAGGTCCCTAGAAACATGTCAACCAACTCGCGGTCAGTCAAAGGAGGCTGCACCCTGCCAGCCAAATCCCTCCATTTTTGTGCATATTCTTTGAACCCTTCGCCCGTTCCTAGTGACATACCCTGAAGTTGGTTACGCGTAGGAGCGAGGTCAGAATTGTATTGATATTGTCTATAAAATGCGGTAGCCAAATCTTCCCAATGTCGGATACTGGTTCCATCTAGCTGATAGAACCACTCAAGTTGTGACCCCGAAAGGCTATCTTGGAAGAAGTGGATCCAAAGATTTTTGTCTGCCGTGTAAGGTTAGATCTTCCTTACGTACGACCTGAGATGCAGCTTTGGACAGGAAGCCCCGTCATATTTGGCAAAGGCAGGCGCCTTGAACTTGTGTGGGATTACTACCCCAGAAGATAACCCTAAATCTCCGAAATCCAGCCCCGACACATTTTGAATCTCCATGGCACTCAAGCGGTCCTCTAATTGCTTGTATCTGTCAGCAGCAGGAGGGTATTGTTCGTCATTGTAATCCGTCTCGTTGTCAGAGACTGCAGGACTAGGAGCCCCTCCCCCTTGGGGACTGTCTTTCTCTGCAGAGGAAGTAGTTGGATCAGCCTCATTATGGAGTGTGTTCCCAAACCTGCGTCTGGTGTTGAATAACGCATTCCTCTTCTTCTTCTTCTTTAAGAGCAAAGCCTTCAACTCTTGTTGACCTTGAGCCAGGCTCATGACCATCTCTTGAAACTGGGCACTCTGGGCCTGGAGGGCCTTGATAGCTTGCTCACTGGATGATTCTGGATTCATGATGAATGTTCAAATAAACAGCGAAGAGGATTAAGCAACCTGTGGAAAAAGGTACCTGTTATGCATATGATGCAATGAGATGCGTATGTTTTATGTTTTCAAAGACAAACGAGATTCAACTTTGTAGACAAAAGGGAAACACACTTCATTAGATTCAAATTTTAAATTGCTCAACAACTTGCCCTTAGGCATTACAGGAATGAAAAATACTGAAAAGGAAATAAAAGCTGTAAAAAGGAAACATTCAAAGCCCATCAGTGTTCCCATGGCCTCCTCTTCTCAGTATGGATATAGTCATTCAGAATCCGCTCTTCCTCCAATTTCTTAGTCAGCTTCTGGATCTTCCGTTCCTGTTCGTTGAACTTTTCCCGATAAAAATCCCGTTCTTCCTTTAGCTGCGCCCAAGATCTCTTCAGTGTGTCAAAATCAGTGGGTATCTGAGGAGGGAGGACAGTTGGAGGAACCCCATCTTCATCAGGAGATTCAAGAATGATAGGTCTGGCAGCTTTGTATGGCATACCTAACTTCTGAGCACGGATGCGGACCCATCTGCAATAGGGCTCCAATGGTAGAGAAGTCTTTGGTCTCAACTCATGCGGGTCAGCTTTGTGAATTCTGTCCCAGGCCTTAATGAATCCATGGCGTAGTTTGTCACTGTCTACCTGAAATTCAAAATGGAAGTGAGGAACCAGCATCTCATGAGGCCCTACTCTTCTGGCTCTTCCAAACTGACGGAGAGCTAAACATGGACTATAAGAGATTCCTCCCTGGGTACCGATCAATGGAACATTAGGGTATTCTCCGCAACGATCAATAACAGCTACCTCATCCAAACCTCTGAGAGTCCAAGTGATGTCATTATCAGTGAGAGACATTAACCTATGAGCCCAACCCTTTCCTTCTTCATTCTTCAGCACGAACTTAGGAAGGTGCGAAATAAACCACCTTACTAGCAAAGGAACACAACACCATGGAGTTCCCCGTCCTCGGGCAGTACGAGCATAGAGTTGTTGCAGGATATCACCCAAAAGAGTGGGTACAGGATTCCGAGACATGAAGATCCTTATGGCATAGATACTGATAAAGGTGTCAGGATTTGGAAACAATACCAGACCATAGATTAAAAGAGCCAGAATGTCTTCGTACGCCTTGAAGTCTAAATCATTCCAGAAACCATTAGCTTTGCCAACCATAAACTTAACCAAAAAGCCCTCAACTCCGCTTCTAGTTTCCCAGTTAGCCAATACCTCTTCTTTGGTCAAGGGAAGGACTGCAGCAACCTCTTCAGGCCTAAGAGTCTTCTCCCAACTAGTGAATGGAGTCTGCTCCAAAACAGGGATCCCAAGCAAATAAGAGAATTCTTCCAGGGTAGGGACCAGCTGGAAGTCTTGAAAGGTGAAGCAATGATACAGGGGATCATAAAACTGGGTCAGGACACTTATCAGTTGTTGGTCCCACTTTGCAGTGATCAAGACAAGGAGAGAACCATGCCTTTTAATGAAGGAAGTAGTGTTTGGAATCCTACCAACCAAATCCTTGAGCAAAGTTGGTGGTTGAACAAAGTTGAGCCGGATAGTATTCCTATGCACGGGCATCATGATGTCCTACAAAACAGAGCAAAGATGAAACTTATTTGTCTTTGAAATGGGTTAGTCCTTATACAGGATGCATGCAATGGTATGATGGTATGATGCTATGATGAAGCACACCACAAGTATTCACACAGGCAAGCATGATAAGGCACACAAGTCACACAAGACAACCCTTAGGTTTCAGGCCAGCATGAAGTTTAGGTATTACCCTCTTTTAGTTTCGTTGGTTAAAACCTGTCCTATCAAAAGTAACCGGGTTCTAGAGGATCTCAAATCATTGACTACCCTCAATCGGTCATAACTCCAGCATCGCAATCTTTTCTTGCGGCCAGAACCATCGCGAGAGTTTAGCCTCAATGAGTGTAGAATACTGCTACTGTTCTATGGCCAAGTTTGGTCAATTTAAGGTTCTAAGGTCGGTTGGTGTTTAATGACTCCTTAGAAGACCCATATTCTCCTCGTTGCAACAAAAGGGATATCGGTACAGACCAAGGTGCCACACCAACGTAGCCACTGCTTCACCCATGTCGGTCTACGCCGGACAGGTCCCTCACAGATTATGCTACCTAAAAAAAGGTATTCCCCAGATCCGGGTTAGGATCTATGAAACTCCGATGCAAAGCCCATAAATATAAAAGCACACAAGGCAAACAATTGAAAACAAAGATGATCTAAGCCCTAAGGTTACTCCACTTTAAAGTCAATCCCTAGCAGAGTCGCCAGTTCTGTGATACGGTGGGAGAACTGACTTGAGGTTTTGCGTTTGTTTTCGCAAATGTTTCGGTTGAGCAAGAGTCGCCACCGACTTTTTATTTTATCCTAAGGAAAGGTTAAAAAGCACAACAAAAACCTTTGAGATGTTTTCTCGGGTTCGGGGAGTAGATTATAGAAAGGGAAGGTATTAGCACCCTTTCTATCCATGGTTATCCATGGGCTCTTAGTTACTTGCTTAGATCAACTTGCCTTAATTTTCAATTGTTTGAAATGGTGCTTTGTGTGTGTGGGTTTGAAAAATGTTTTGAAAAGAGGCCAATGTGGTGGCAACCTTTGTAATGATCCATGTTGGGATGTACACAAAGGTGTATGTCTTTTGAAAAGGTTTTCAATGTTTTTTGAAAGTTGTTTTGAAAGTGTAGTGATGTGTGGTTTGAAAATAGGCAAGTGTTTTGTTTTGCAAGTTGGCAAGTAACCAAGAGCTATCTACCCTATATTTCTCAAAGATCTTTGCTACGTTTTAACCCTTTTAACAATTTTGTTCCACCATTGTATTTGGTGGACAATCTTGTGTTAGGATGTGAAAGGGACGGGCGCGGGTCATCGTTTAGACCATAATTGCAATGGTGCCAAGTATCTTTGGGCAATGTTTCCTTTGAGGGAATTGATCATTTTTTAGGCAACTTTCGAAAGCGTCATCGAGGGACTATGATCATTTGAATTGTGTTTGTTTTGCCCAAAGATACCTAACATGCAATATGACCCATTATTGAAGGCAACAAGTGGAATATCCTAGGGGTGCAAGTGTGATTAGTGTTGTCCATTTTCATGCTTGATTATCTTTGAAATTAGGTCAAACTATTTTGTCGTTTTTTATTTGCATACAAAACCCTAATTCTAACATGGCATATTTAGAAAGCATTTAAAGTGCGAAATTTAGAAGTCCTAAGTTATTACACAATGATCATGGGAATGGGGGTACAAATGTTCAAATGGGGATGAGACTTTATAGGAGGGTAATTCCCAATATTTACAACCAAATTGAATTGCGCGAATATAAATGTAAAGATATGTAAGAGTAAAGTGATATGTATGTGAAAGTATTTTTGTGTAAGTGTATATTTTATTCACAAATAAAAATAAAAATAATTAAAAGAAAGTTATTTTTTTTTGAATATTTTCATGTTTAGGGCAAAAACCCTAATTTATTAAATAAAGGGTATTAATTATTTAATATATACAATATTTATTAGTTATGTACAAAAAATAAATAAAAGAGAAGTATATTTGTCAAAAAGATATTTTTAATGTTAAATATTAATAAAAACAAAAATGTATATATTTTGGTATTTTTATCCTAAATATCCTAATAAATATATGTAAATATTTATATTATATGATAAATATATTAAATATATACAAAAATAAAATATTTAATATTTACAAAAAAAAGTATATTTTCATAAAATATTTTCAAAAGATAAAATAAAATGAAAATCAGAAAATAAAATGTATTGGTATTAATTTTAGTATTTTTAAATAAAAGATATTATGTATTATTTATATACAAACATCAATTTAAACAAATAAATGCCTAATAAATATAAAAATGGTGTGAAAAATATTTTTTATATTTTTAATATTATGAGAAAAAATAAATAAGTCAGAAATAAAAAGAAAAGTCAAGAAAATATCTCAAATAAGCATAACGGGCCAAGGGGGTTCAAAAGTAAACATAGGGTGCAAATAAGAAAAGTGAAACAGGCCCAGCCCAAAGACCAGCTTCTTCAACCTCCAGCCATCTCTGTTTGAAAAAACGCGCGTGTGATCGGTGGATCTGGAACTGACTGTTTAACGCTGGTTCGCGAAATGTCGCGGAAGCAAGAGTCGCCACCGTCTTTTATTTTCTCCAAATGGAAAGGACAAAAGCACAGAAAAATTCCTTTAAAGAGATTACTCTCGGTTCGGGAGGTAGATTATAGAAAGGGAAGGTGTTAGCACCCTTTCTATCCATGGTTATCCATGGGCTCTTAGATACTTGCTCAATGTGTTTTCAAAATGTTTTGTTTGCTTTTCAATGTGGGTTTAAAAAGTTTCTTTGAAAAATTTCAGTTCGACTCGTACGTCAGAGTGTTTGAAAAATTTGCTTTGAAAGCTTTTGAAAAGTGTTGGTGTGAAAAGATTTCAGTTTGTTTTGAAGAGAGCAAGTATCCATGAGTCGTCTACCTACCCTAAGGAATTCGTCTGTGTAAATGTCCTTTAAAGTAGTGCCATCCCACCATTGAGAGGTAGGTAGCACCACCGTTGGAGGTGTTCGGGTCAATTCGAGTTTATAGGGACATGGTGATCACCAGAGCAATGGGAAGACACCTTAGAAGCTACCCTCACGCCAGGTTCCCGGATCATGAGGACTTACTAAGACATCCTCTACTCGACGATCACCTTTCGAAAGGCAACAGTGAGGCGTACCCTAGGGGTGGTGTGTGCGAATTGTGTGTCGTTTTCATTGATGTTTGTCTTGTCATGTTTATTGGTGTTCTACGCTTGATTTTATTTTAAGTCCATACATTCTTTCATGCTTGGTTAACAGTTAATATTGGCGGGAAAATAAATCTAAACTATTACAAATGGCGCGGGTCCACATCGCCAAAATTAAACCGAACCCGATTTGACAGAAAGTAAATAAAGCAAATAAAAGTGCGAGAAAGTAAAAATTGTTACAAGGCTTTGGGACATATACATAATTATTTAAACGATATAAAATAAATGTGCAAATTAAACAAATTATGGACATGGGCGTTGGACCCTTTTACAACAAATTAAAGTTAATAAGGAATTAAAAATTAAAATAAGAAAGAATGTTTTTTTGGTATTTTGTGTTTTTAGGATTTAAAAGAAAAAATAATTAATTAAAATTAAAATGAAATGTTAAACCTAGTTCTAATTATTTTTAAGTTTATTATGAAAGTATTAAAATTTAGCCTAAATGCAACCCTAACTAGTTTACAAGTTCAATTATGAAAATAAATAAATCACTAATATTATGGCAAAAAACAAGGAAAATTAAAAGGAATAAAAAGTCATTAACCTAATGCTATATTTTTGGATTTTTTTATGGAAGAAAGAATTAAAGTTGCAACCTAAATTAATACTAAGTTAATTTACATACAATTTATTTATGAAAATAACTAAAATAAAATAAATATTATATTGTTCTCTTTTTCTGATTTTTGTGTATTTTATAATTTGTAAAGAAATAGTAATTAGTTTAAACAAATAAAGAAAATAAAATAAGAATTAAAAATAAAACAAGAAAAATATAGAGAAAGCAAACCAGGGGGTTCAGGCCCTAAAGTGGAGGTGTGTTTCAGGGCATTATAATCAAATTAAATTGTACCAAAAGCTTCGTACAGTCCCTGTGAGCACAAAACAATCCACAAAATACGTTAATGATGCATGAATCGAAGTATGCGTTTATGGAAAAAATTCAAACCGTGTGACTTGTTCTTGCGTGTTCTTGGAGCTTTATGGCTTGTTTTTTTTTTATTCCAATCCGTTCCTGGGAATATCAGCAGTGTGTTGGAATCACTCTAAGCCTTTGAATTGTGCTTGAATGTGGAATTCGGTTTTCAAATTTTCCTTGAATTTTGGAATTTGCTTATGGTGTTCTGTAGCAGCTTGTGCCCCCTTGGCTTTAGGGTTTGCTTCAATATTTATGTTGGAAGGGAATTATGGTACAAACTAGGTCAAAGATCCATGAAATAAGAGAATTAGGTTTAGGTTTTCCACCTTTAACAAACTTTCCCCTTTTTTTAAGCAAACCAAGACTTGGTGTACAACATAACCCTAAACTAGGTCAAAGATCCATGAAATAAGAGAATTAGGTTTAGGTTTTCCACCTTTAACAAACTTTCCCTTTTTTTAAGAAAAACCAAGACTTGGTGTACAACATAACCCTAAACTAGGTCAAAGATCCATGAAATAAGAGAATTAGGTTTAGGTTTTTTCACCCTTAACAAACTTTCCCTTTTTTTAGGCAAAACCAAGACTTGGTGTATAATCTAACCCTAGCATGAGTTTGTGAGCTGGCACATGATATATGGAAGCTATCCCAATTCAAATGACACTATTTCATTGACTTTTGAATTTTATTTGAATTTTTAAAGATTTAAAATGAATTAAATTATCAAAAATTAAATAAAATAGAAAAATCAATATTTGGTCTTGAAATTAATCATGGGACACGTGTGTGGCATGACAAGGCTGAATCAAGTGGTAGAAAGTGGGCCCTTTTGTCAAAAATTGAAGTTTCAAGGATAGTTGACTTTTGCCATTTCACAAAAATTTCCCAACTTCTACAAGGCATAACTTGCTCAATTTTTAAGCTTTTCTCATGTTCTTGGACATTTTGGAAAGGTCTTTGAGTCCTTTAACCAATGCCTTTGGTCCCATGTTATTTTGATTTACCAATCTCAAGTTATGGTCTTTGACTTAAAGTCCATTTTTGTTGACTTTTGAAAATGACCTATAATGTTGAAATTGATAACTTTTTGTGAGAGCATTTCTTGGACTTGAAGTATGAAGATGAGTTGTAGGAAATGTCTTTCTCTTCAAAATGAGCTTTGGATGGAATTTTTCTGATAATCCATGTGAAAGTTATGCCCTGGTCAATTTCAGTTGACTTTTTCAACTGTCCAAATATAGTAACTTTTGCATCTTTGATGATTTCTGAGCCAAATTTTGAGAATCATGATCAAGCATTGATCAAATGATGTTTGTGGCTTCAAAATGATATGTTTACCAAAAATTTGAACTTTTGACTGTCAAATGACCATTTTGCCCCTACAGTTGACTGTAGTGCAATTTAGGGTTTTGACTGTGCAATTTTGAGCTGAATGCCTTGATACTTGATATGAGGATACTTGACCATCTTTGTAGGCATGTGAGACTTGATTGGGCTTTTGAACACTCCATTTTCTTGATCAGCACACAAACCCTAGTTTTGACTGTATGGAGGCCTTTGCACTGTGCAACTCTTGGGGAATTTTGTAGCTTGACTTGGCAGTTTATTGGAGAATATGGGAGGGCAAATTTTGGGGTACAACAGTTACCCCTGTTCAATCTTCTTAGACCTGGGGATGCAGATTGGCTGACGTGCCTTTCGTAATCCGAAGGTAGAAGATGATTGGACACTAGAGTGCCCAGAAATTTGCGCTCACATGGTAGCAGTGATGGGGGAATGGGCTTATAGATGCCATTTGGGGGTTGATGAATAGGATGATGGGCTTATAGATGCCATCTGGATGTTGATCGCGTAGGAGATTCTTTAGCGAGAACCTGCATACCTGCAAAAGAAAAATGAGTACCTGACACGTTGCAGGAGCTAATTTCAGATGCTTGATATAGATGTGTCCTGACTGGTTACAGGAGCTGAGTCTGGAGCTTCAAACGGCGATGAATGAACCAGAGATGGTTACTGCCTTAGCATGAATGGTAAGAGAACCTTGAGTGACTTTAACTTCAACAACGCTCGTTGAGAAAATCTTGATGGGAATTACCGTCTTCGCAGTATCGGGAAGAGGACCAAAGGAAATTATAACCTGAAAGCTGGACCTAAAACGGAAGTCTCATGCACCGTCGGAGAGAAAACCAATAGGACATTATAATCTCAAAGGAAAACCTAAAAATGGAAATCTCATGCACCGTCGGAGAGAGAACCAATAGGAAAATAAAATCTGAAAGAAAGACCTAAAATGGAAATCTCATGCACCGTCGGAGAGAGAACCAAAATGGAATTATAATCTTAAAGAAAACCTAAAATGGAAATATCATGCACCGTCGGAGAGAGAACCAATAGGACATTATAACCTGATAACTTCTACTGAGTCTTCATCAGAAAAATCTGTTGGGAGTCGATTTAGCTGGACTAGAGAGGTTTTTTGATAAGGATGTGATGAAGGAATCTGAGACGATTGCTACTCCGAATATATGATGAAGGAATCTGGGACGATTACTACCTCAGCAGGACGATGAAGGAATCTGGGACGATTACTACCTCAGCAGGACGATGAAGGAATCTGGGACGATTACTACCTCAGCAGAATGATGAAGGAATCTGGGACGATTACTACCTCAGAAGAATGATGAAGGAATCTGGGACGATTACTACCTCAGCAGGATGATGAAGGAATCTGGGACGATTACTACTCCAAATATATGATGAAGGAATCTGGGACGATTACTACCTCAGCAGGATGATGAAGGAATCTGGGACGATTACTACCTCAGATATATGATGAAGGAATCTTGGACGATTACTACCTCAGCGGGGCTATGAAGGAATCAGGAGCGATTACTACCTCAGCAGGGCGATGAAGGAATCAGGAGCGATTACTACCTCAGCAGGGCGATGAAGGAATCAGGAGCGATTACTACCTCAGCAGGGCGATGAAGGAATCAGGAGCGATTACTACCTCAGCAGGGCGATGAAGGAATCAGGGACGATTACTACCTCAGCGGAATGATGAAGGAATCTGGGACGATTACTACCTCAGCAGAATGATGAAGGAATCTGGGACGATTACTACCTCAGCGGGATGATGAAGGAATCTGGGACGATTACTACCTCAGCAGGATGATGAAGGAATCTGAGACGATTGCTACTCCAAATATGTGATGAAGGAATCTGGGACGATTACTACCTCAACGGGATGATGAAGGAATCTGAGACGATTGCTACTCCAAATATGTGATGAAGGAATCTGGGACGATTACTACCTCAACGGGATGATGAAGGAATCTGAGACGATTGCTACTCCAAATATGTGATGAAGGAATCTGGGACGATTACTACCTCAACGGGATGATGAAGGAATCTGGGACGATTACTACCTCAGCAGGATGATGAAGGAATCTGAGACGATTGCTACTCCAAATATGTGATGAAGGAATCTGGGACGATTACTACCTCAACGGGATGATGAAGGAATCTGGGACGATTACTACCTCAGCAGGATGATGAAGGAATCTGGGACGATTACTACCTCAACGGGTAAAGACTTTTATCTGTTGATCGTTCTTTCCTGAAAAAGTAACGAATTAGTGGTATGCAATGTCATAATGCATGAATTGCCTGATTTTAAGATGTTCTCAAAAATAAATGAGATTGGGGTGATATGATGCGTCTATGCATGCTATAATGATGTATGTGACGTTTTATGAATGTGTTTTTCGTCTAGGAAAGTAAATCCTTGACGGGTGCCAGGAAGTCGTATCCTGGGCTGATGTTGAAGAATGGTTGCAAGAATTCCAATAGACGAAGATAACTCCGTTGGGGATAAGACTTGGCGAATGGAGGATTCTGCGGGGAGAAAAAGATATTCTAGTGACCATGCTGGGAAGAAATACTCTGTGGGGAGATGCTTTTGCTGAATTGTTGAGGATGACTCGCTGAGGATACCTTGCTGTATCGGAAGTATGAATGGACTTCGCTGGGGATAAGAAGGTTCTGTCGACGACGCTCTTTCCGTGGCTTTTGGCTGAGGATAACCCAGTTATATCCTGTTAAGGAAATAACTCTTTAAATCAAGCCGGACGGCGCGTTCGTGCCCTGCTAGGGGATGAGCTTCCAGAATCTACTGGGGGTACGCCTATTGCTTGGGGAGATAGATTCCAACCTTCCTGGGGAAGCTTTGAACTGCGTTGGCTATGTTCTTCAACGGAGCTTACCCTGATTCCTTGGAGGACAGAACAATCAGATTGCTTAGACCATTCTTTATTGCCCCTGTTTCTATGGGGGAGGCACTTGTGGGGTGCTGATAGTTGTTGAGGGTCAAACCTTCTTCTGGTAGGTAGATGATAAGATGACGGGACATAGTCGTACGCTTTAGATCCCTAACTTTTGCCTGGACCGCCCTTTCGGGTTTTCAGTCCACCGGGATACCCATTTTTGCCCAAGCCGCCTTTTCAGGTTTTCGACTTGCCGGGTGTACAGATTTTTCATTTCATCCCTCATTTTGCCCGAACCCTTTTGGTTCGCCGGGAAGCCCTTATTTTTGCCTAGGTATGTCAACCTAGCGGGCCTTTGATTGTGCGTAGTATTTTTTCGACTATGTCCATGTTCTCAGAATGTAGGGAGTTGCCCCTGTTAGAAGTGTTTTGTCATCAGAAGATGTTTGATCAGGCGAGATTTGTTGTTGAAATGCCCCAAGTGACTCAGGTGGAGATTTGCCCCAGGCTAGTTGGCCTTTGAGAGATTCTCCGAATCTTGATTGGATTGCCCCAGATGATGGACCATGCTCATGTCTGCCCCTTGATTGGAGGTACTTCTATTCAGTAGGCATTCGTCGTGCGAACTTCTGCTGTTCAAACAAAAAGTCATATGCAAACAATGTTATATCAAAAATGCAAAGCTTATGTCTGTCTTGAAGATTTTGAAAATGCATTCTTTTTCATAAAACAAATGAATGTTTGTAAAACGTGATGTCAACTCCGTATTTACCGTAGGCCTTCAGGAGTCAGGATACCTTTCGTAACAGTATGCTTTCGAACTAACCCGTGCTTCAGCTAGGACTTTTGAGGGTTATAACGTGGCCTGGTTCACGGTTTAAGAAACAAAGGGTAAAGGCTCAAATTATTTGTACCCACCCGCTCTTCGTGATGTTCTCCAAACCTAAACTTAGTTGATCATACGTTAGACCTTGTTTGAGTCTTTGCTCTGATTTTCCGGTGATGGTTCCGATATTGATGATTTATTTTGAATGGGCAGTCATCTTTTTTTGCTGAGGGTTTATAGGACCTCTTTCTTTTTTGATTTTGTTATCCCTTTCTTTTTTTGCCTGAACTGTTTCCTTTTTCGGAATTACAGTCAGCGGGATGCCCCAGTTTCGTAAGTCCCTTTCATAGGTTTTGACCTAATGAGTTTTTCGTTTATGATTTTTTTTTTTGATCATGACTGCCTCTCCTTTTGATTGTTCGGAGCAATCACTGTCTTTTGTTTTTTTGGAAAAACTCATTTGGTGCCATTCATTGTGCACTTGGATCAACTGAGAAGACTACCCTGCCCCGGGTTATGATTAAGGGTTTTAAATTTCGAAAAGAAAAACTCCTACTTCTTTGGCTCAGAGGGGTTGGCGAGGGATTATCATCCTTATTACTCCAGTGTTTGGGAATTGAAACAATGCCTGTACCTCATCAGCGGGGTCTGTTCAAAAGCATACTGTAGATTATGGTATCGTTTTCGTCATCCTCCCTCAAGAGGCTTAGAATTATTAACCAAGAGTTGATCATTAGAAAAATATGAAACAATTTGCATATAGTAAATGCGAATATATTGATTCAAAATAGACATAAGCGATGCATTAATGTGATAACAATGTTTAACATGAATAAATGTTTGAACAATCAAAGAACAATACAACTTGAACATTTGAATGAACAAAAGACATTCTCGACGATTTGGTGTAGGATCAGTGTTCAAACTCGACCTCCTTGGCGTCAATCAAATCCTGGATCTTGTTCTTCAAGGTCCAACAGTCGTCGGTGTCATGTCCAGGACTGTCAGAATGGTAGGCACATCTCACACCCGGGTTGTACTTGGGAGAGGAAGTGTCAGGATTTTGAGGAGGATCCTTAAGTGTGATCATTTTCGCCCTCAGCAATTGCTGTAATGCCTGAGACAAAGACATGTTGATGTCAGTATACTTCCTATCTTGATGTTTTATCCTACGCCTATTGCTCTTTCTTGGTTGAACGGGCGTGGGATCGGAAATCTGGATTGCCCCTACATCATGACGACCCTTTTTCACATGTATAGCATTGGATTCTTTCTTCCCACTGTGGGGCTTTTTCTGAGCATCAGCAGATGCGGCTTCTTGAATCTTCCCCGACTTGATACCAGCTTCGATTCTCTCCCCAGTCAAGACAAGATCTGTAAACCCAGCAGCAGAATTCCCAATTAGGTGGTTGAAGAATGGGCCAGACAGGGTCCCCAAGAACATGTCGACGAGCTCGCGGTCCATCAGAGGTGGTTGTACCCTTCCAGCAAGGTCCCTCCATTTTTGAGCATACTCTTTGAAGCCTTCGCCTGTACCCATAGACATCCCCTGAAGCTGAGTACGCGTGGGAGCGAGGTCGGCATTATACTGGTAGTGTTTGTAAAATGCAGTGGCTAAGTCTTCCCAGGTACGGATGTTGGCTCCATTCAGTTGATAGAACCACTCGAGCTGAGTCCCTGAAAGACTCTCTTGGAAGAAATGGATCCATAAGTTTTTGTCAGCTGTATAGGGCTGGATCCTCCTTGCATAAGCCCTGAGATGCAACTTAGGACAGGATGCCCCGTCGTATTTAGCAAAGGCAGGTACCTTGAATTTGTGCGGGATCACCACTCCAGAAGACAGACCTAGATCCTCGAAGTCCAGAGCAGGCACCTTTTGTATCTCTATAGCACTTAATCGGTCTTCCAACTGTTTGTACTTATCCTCAGCCGGAGGGTACTGTTCGTCGTCGAAATCTGTCTCGTTGTCGGAGACCACTGGACTAGGCACCTCTCTCTCATGGTGACTGTTTTCCCTCACAGATGGGGTAGCCCTCTCAGTTTCAGTCTGCGGTGCATTCCCAGATCTGCGTCTAGGGCTGAACAAAACAGTCATCTTCTTCTTCTTCTCCTTCTTCAGGAGCAGAGCCTTCAGATCTTGTTGCCCCTGGGTCAAATTCAGGATCAGCTCTTGGAACTGGGCGTTCTGAGCCTGGAGGTCCTTGATAGTCTGCTCGGATGATGATTCAGGATTCATGATGATTGGCTGAAATAAGCAGCGGAGAAGGGTAAGCAACCTGTCAAAGGGATACCTGCAATGCAATGAGATGTATGACATGCATGTGATGTTTTCAAGGATCTCGCAGGGTAAACAGAGAAACTTGTTAGAGTTGGAAACTGGCAACTTGATTGAAGGAACCTCCTGTTGTAGAGAGCCCTTCTTCAAGGGTCAAAGGCTCACCATATCCAGTGGGTCATAGCCCCTGACGACCTTAGCTAGAGGAAAATAAATCCTCTTTGCCCCTTGCTGGGCAGTTGGTTCATCATGACCTGCATCACAAGCCCTTGAGATCCTTGAAATGGGTTAGGATGTATGCAATGGTATGCAATGGTATGATGTCATGCTATGCATGGGGTGATGTAGGTAAACCCTGCTATGAGTCCCAATTAAGGACTATAAACAGACCCTGCAAGAAATTCAGTATACTTTGTTATGAGTCCCAATTAAGGACTATAAACCAAACCTGCAAGAAATTTGGTAAACCTTGTCATGAGTCCTAGCTAAGGACTATAAACAAAACCTGTAAGTAGTTCATGTGTCAGCTAACAAGCATGCAAGTAGGCAAGTACAAAGGCACACAAGTCACACAAAAGAGCCCTTAGAGTTTAGGCCAGCATGAAGTTTGGGGTACTACCCTCTTGAAGTGGGTGGGTTCAACCTGTCCTAATCAAAGTAACCGGGTTCTAAGGTTCCCAATATCACGGGACTGCTTTCATTGTTCATCGTTTCGATTTAGCCACTGAACTGGCGACCGAAATATTCCAGGAAAGCAACCCTCAATTGAGTGTAGTATCGAGTATCAACCAACCTCGGACTGCACCAAAGTCAGTTATCTCACTACCCTAAAGAGGCCAAGATAGTTCAATTAAGGTTCCTACGGTCTGTTGATGCTTCACGACACCACGCGGAGGCCCCGTACTCTCCTTGACTGAACTCAAGGGTTACCGGTACACACCAAAGTGCCACATCAACGTAGCAGACTGTTTCAACCATGTCGGTATACCCCGCACAGTTCCCTCACAGCCTTGTTGCTACTTTCTAAGAAGGTATCCCCAGATCCGGGTTAGGATCTATAGAACTCCCAAGACAGTCCCACAATTTAAAGCAAACAAGGAAAGCAATTGAAAACACAGTTATGAACTAACCCTAAGGTACACCTCACTTTAAGTTAATTCCCCAGCAGAGTCGCCAGTTCTGTGATCGGTGGATCTGGAACTGACTGTTTAACGCTGGTTCGCGAAATGTCGCGGAAGCAAGAGTCGCCACCGTCTTTTATTTTCTCCAAATGGAAAGGACAAAAGCACAGAAAAATTCCTTTAAAGAGATTACTCTCGGTTCGGGAGGTAGATTATAGAAAGGGAAGGTGTTAGCACCCTTTCTATCCATGGTTATCCATGGGCTCTTAGATACTTGCTCAATGTGTTTTCAAAATGTTTTGTTTGCTTTTCAATGTGGGTTTAAAAAGTTTCTTTGAAAAATTTCAGTTCGACTCGTACGTCAGAGTGTTTGAAAAATTTGCTTTGAAAGCTTTTGAAAAGTGTTGGTGTGAAAAGATTTTAGTTTGTTTTGAAGAGAGCAAGTATCCATGAGTCGTCTACCTACCCTAAGGAATTCGTCTGTGTAAATGTCCTTTAAAGTAGTGCCATCCCACCATTGAGAGGTAGGTAGCACCACCGTTGGAGGTGTTCGGGTCAATTCGAGTTTATAGGGACATGGTGATCACCAGAGCAATGGGAAGACACCTTAGAAGCTACCCTCACGCCAGGTTCCTGGATCATGAGGACTTACTAAGACATCCTCTACTCGACGATCACCTTTCGAAAGGCAACAGTGAGGCGTACCCTAGGGGTGGTGTGTGCGAATTGTGTGTCGTTTTCATTGATGTTTGTCTTGTCATGTTTATTGGTGTTCTACTCTTGATTTTATTTTAAGTCCATACATTCTTTTATGCTTGGTTAACAGTTAATATTGGCGGGAAAATAAATCTAAACTATTACAAATGGCGCGGGTCCACATCGCCAAAATTAAACCGAACCCGATTTGACAGAAAGTAAATAAAGCAAATAAAAGTGCGAGAAAGTAAAAATTGTTACAAGGCTTTGGGACATATACATAATTATTTAAACGATATAAAATAAATGTGCAAATTAAACAAATTATGGACATGGGCGTTGGACCCTTTTACAACAAATTAAAGTTAATAAGGAATTAAAAATTAAAATAAGAAAGAATGTTTTTTTGGTATTTTGTGTTTTTAGGATTTAAAAGAAAAAATAATTAATTAAAATTAAAATGAAATGTTAAACCTAGTTCTAATTATTTTTAAGTTTATTATGAAAGTATTAAAATTTAACCTAAATGCAACCCTAACTAGTTTACAAGTTCAATTATGAAAATAAATAAATCACTAATATTATGGCAAAAAACAAGGAAAATTAAAAGGAATAAAAAGTCATTAACCTAATGCTATATTTTTGGATTTTTTTATGGAAGAAAGAATTAAAGTTGCAACCTAAATTAATACTAAGTTAATTTACATACAATTTATTTATGAAAATAACTAAAATAAAATAAATATTATATTGTTCTCTTTTTCTGATTTTTGTGTATTTTATAATTTGTAAAGAAATAGTAATTAGTTTAAACAAATAAAGAAAATAAAATAAGAATTAAAAATAAAACAAGAAAAATATAGAGAAAGCAAACCAGGGGGTTCAGGCCCTAAAGTGGAGGTGTGTTTCAGGGCATTATAATCAAATTAAATTGTACCAAAAGCTTCGTACAGTCCCTGTGAGCACAAAACAATCCACAAAATACGTTAATGATGCATGAATCGAAGTATGCGTTTATGGAAAAAATTCAAACCGTGTGACTTGTTCTTGCGTGTTCTTGGAGCTTTATGGCTTGTTTTTTTTTTATTCCAATCCGTTCCTGGGAATATCAGCAGTGTGTTGGAATCACTCTAAGGCTTTGAATTGTGCTTGAATGTGGAATTCAGTTTTCAAATTTTCCTTGAATTTTGGAATTTGCTTATGGTGTTCTGTAGCAGCTTGTGCCCCCTTGGCTTTAGGGTTTGCTTCAATATTTATGTTGGAAGGGAATTATGGTACAAACTAGGTCAAAGATCCATGAAATAAGAGAATTAGGTTTAGGTTTTCCACCTTTAACAAACTTTCCCCTTTTTTTAAGCAAACCAAGACTTGGTGTACAACATAACCCTAAACTAGGTCAAAGATCCATGAAATAAGAGAATTAGGTTTAGGTTTTCCACCTTTAACAAACTTTCCCTTTTTTTAAGAAAAACCAAGACTTGGTGTACAACATAACCCTAAACTAGGTCAAAGATCCATGAAATAAGAGAATTAGGTTTAGGTTTTTTTCACCCTTAACAAACTTTCCCTTTTTTTTAGGCAAAACCAAGACTTGGTGTATAATCTAACCCTAGCATGAGTTTGTGAGCTGGCACATGATATATGGAAGCTATCCCAATTCAAATGACACTATTTCATTGACTTTTGAATTTTATTTGAATTTTTAAAGATTTAAAATGAATTAAATTATCAAAAATTAAATAAAATAGAAAAATCAATATTTGGTCTTGAAATTAATCATGGGACACGTGTGTGGCATGACAAGGCTGAATCAAGTGGAAGAAAGTGGGCCCTTTTGTCAAAAATTGAAGTTTCAAGGATAGTTGACTTTTGCCATTTCACAAAAATTTCCCAACTTCTACAAGGCATAACTTGCTCAATTTTTAAGATTTTCTCATGTTCTTGGACATTTTGGAAAGGTCTTTGAGTCCTTTAACCAATGCCTTTGGTCCCATGTCATTTTGATTTACCAATCTCAAGTTATGGTCTTTGACTTAAAGTCCCTTTTTGTTGACTTTTGAAAATGACCTATAATGTTGAAATTGATAACTTTTTGTGAGAGCATTTCTTGGACTTGAAGTATGAATATGAGTTGTAGGAAATGTCTTTCTCTTCAAAATGAGCTTTGGATGGAATTTTTCTGATAATCCATGTGAAAGTTATGCCCTGGTCAATTTCAGTTGACTTTTTCAGCTGTCCAAATATAGTAACTTTTGCATCTTTGATGATTTCTGAGCCAAATTTTGAGAATCATGATCAAGCATTGATCAAATGATGTTTGTGGCTTCAAAATGATATGTTGACCAAAAATTTGAACTTTTGACTGTCAAATGACCATTTTGCCCCTACAGTTGACTGTAGTGCAATTTAGGGTTTTGACTGTGCAATTTTGAGCTGAATGCCTTGATACTTGATATGAGGATACTTGACCATCTTTGTAGGCATGTGAGACTTGATTGGGCTTTTTAACACTCCATTTTCTTGATCAGCACACAAACCCTAGTTTTGACTGTATGGAGGCCTTTGCACTGTGCAACTCTTGGGGAATTTTGTAGCTTGACTTGGCAGTTTATTGGAGAATATGGGAGGGCAAATTTTGGGGTACAACAGCACGCCTCTTTGCTTCCACAACAAGAACCTGATTCTTTGACTTTCAATGAAAACTCACAACACAAAAAATGTAAAGCATCATCTCACGAGTTCATACATATAAAGAACATGATTTAACTCTCAGAAATGAGAGAGAATTTCTTCTCCCCCAATTCCTGACCTAGTTTTTGTTCCAAGTTCAAACCTCAAATTCTCATAGCACACATAACATAAATGAAAACTAATTATATGAGCATGTTCAGGGCCATGAATGTGACATAATTTCTTCACAAATCTAAACCTAACAATGCCTGGATAGAGAGATAAGAGTTCATGAACTTACCTATTCAGTTGGAATCGTATCTGGTGATGGAGGTGTTTTCAATGCAAGGTGATGATTGGTATAGCTTCCTTGATGTCCAGGGATGCTATTCCAAGCTTTAGTTTGCTTTGAAACCAAGGGAATCGTGTTATGGCACTTTGTGATACGGTGGGAGAACTGACTGTGGTTTTGCGTTTGTTTTCGCAAATGTTTCGGTTGAGCAAGAGTCGCCACCGACTTTTTATTTTATCCTAAGGAAAGGTTTAAAAAGCACATCAAAAACCTTTGAGATATTTTCTTGGGTTCGGGGAGTAGATTATAGAAAGGGAAGGTATTAGCACCCTTTCTATCCATGGTTATCCATGGGCTCTTAGGTACTTGCTTAGATCAACTTGCCTTGGTTTTCAATTGTTTGAAATGGGTGCTTTGTGTGTGGTTTTGAAAATGTTTTGAAAAAGATGCCTTGTCTAGGCTACCCTTGTAACAATTCTTTACTCGAATGTTTTACAAAAGGTGTTTGTAATTTTGAAAAGATGTTTCAAGGTTTTTGAAAGTTTGTTTTGAAAGTGTTTGTGAAGTGTGGTTTGAAAAAATAGGCAAGTGTTTTTGTTTTGCAAGTTGACAAGTACTTAAGAGCTATCTACCCTAAAGTTCTCAAAGATTTTTGCTATGTTTTAACCCTTTTAACAATTTTGTTCCACCATTGTATTTGGTGGACAATCTTGTGTTAGGATGTGAAAGGGACGGGCGCGGGTCATCGTTTAGACCATAATTGCAATGGTGTTAAGTATCTTTGGGCAATTTTCCTTTAAGGGACTTGATCATTTTTTAGGCAACTTTCGAAAGCGTCATCGAGGGACTATGTTCATATGATTGTTTTTGTTTTGCCCAAAGAGACCTAACATGCAATATGGCCCATTATTGAAGGCAACAAGTGGAATACCCTAGGAGTGCAAGTGTGATATGTGTTGTCCATTTTCATGCTTGATTATCTTGAAATTAGGTCAAACTATTTTTGTTCTTTTTATTTGCATACAAACCCTAATTCTAACATGGTATATTTAGAAAGCGCTAAAGTGCGAAAAGTAAAGTTCCTACACTATTACAACACAATATGGGAAGGGGGGTACAAATGTTCAAATGGGGGGTATTTGACAAGGAATTTAAACCTAGCTATTACATCAATTTGGAATTATTTACAAGATAATTAATTGCACAAATTAAATAGAAATAAAATAAATATGCAAGATGTAAAAAGGGTTTTTATATGTATGGAAAAAAGTATTTTTTATGTCAAATAAAATAAAATGAAAAGTATTATTTTTTTGGAGTTTTTGTGTATTTAGAGCAAAACCCTAATTTTATTAAGTAAATATATTAATTATTTAATATATACAAATATTTAATAATTATGTACAAAAAAAAATGAAGTATATTTATAAAAAAGGTATTTTTTGAGGTCAAATATTAATAAAAGAAAAATGTATGTATTTTTGTATTTTTGTCCTAAATATATTAATATGTATATGTATATTTGTATTATTTTCTAAATATATAGTATATATACAAAAATAATAATATTTAATATTTATAAAAAAAAGTGTATTTTATATAAAATATTTTCAGAAGATAAAATAAAATAAAAATTAAAAAATAAATGTGTTTGCATTATTTTTCTAGTTATTCTAAATAATAGTATTTATATATTATTTATGTACAAATATCAATATAAACAAATAAATGCCTAAAAAATATAAAAATGGTGTGAATGTGACATCAAATAATAGTATTTATATATTATTCATCATTCCCAAATCTTAACCTAATTTTTTATCAATGTTCAAACATCAAATTCTCATGGCACACGTAACATAAATGAAAACTAACTACATGAACATGTTCAGGGCTATGAATGTGACATATTTTCTTCACAAACCTAAAGCTAACAATGCCTGGATAGAGAGATACGAGTTCATGAACTTATCTGTTCAGTTGAAGTTGTATCTGGTGATGGAGGTACTTTCAGAGCAAGGTGATGATTGGTACAACTTCCTTGATGTCCAGAGATGCTATTCCAAGTTTTACTTTGCTTTGAAACTAGCTGAATCGAGTTGTAGAACTCCACCTGCAAATCAGAAAAATGAAAATGGCCAAACTGAATAGAGGAGTTACAGTCCACTTCTAATGCTTTGGATAGTTTGGATTGATGGTAGGGAAGGTGTTTGAACTGGTTTGGGCAAGAATGCACGATGGAAATGAGTTGTGAGATTCAATCTGCAGCAAGCCATGTTTTTGTGCAGTTCAATGCTGATTTTGTGAATGGGAGTGTTTGGGACTTGGTTTGATCGTGTTCTAGCTTGGGTTTGATGATTAGGAAGTGTTTAACAAGTTTGCTTAAGCTTGCTTTGCTGAGATGAGAGTTGTGTACAAAAATGCTATGTTTCTTCACACTTAAGCAAGAAAAGGTCAAGTGGTGTTCTAGACTGGTAGAGGCCCCCCTAATGTGCTGCAAACCTTGGTATTGATCAGTGTAATTAGTTCCTAAACTTGTGCCAAGGGGATTTGAACTGTACTTCTTTGGATTTGCATTTTGACATAAAGCTCACTTTTGCAAAAATGGTTAAAGTACTTTATCTATTTTGGGATTAAACCATTATGCAATGCTTGAACACATAGAATATGGTCTTGGCACAAAGAGTTTGCATTAAATTTATGAGTGCAAAAGGGTTTTAGGGCCTGTAATCAAGGAATGCATGCTGATTTGCAAATTGCCTAAGTGTATGAACATGGAAATTGGTCATAACAAAAATGAGTTTTTCCCATATTGCAAAATTCAATTCTCTCAAACCATGAGGTTGTTTGATGAGTTCTTGGACATTTTGGAAAGCTTGGAATGTGTACTACAATCCATCTTTGAAGTGAAAATTGAAATGCCAAGTGGAAGTATGTGAAAAATGGTCTTGAAGTTAGGTAAAAACCTTGCCTAAAATAGGTCAAATTTTCTCTAAGTTAAGAATGGTTTAGTACCCTTGTTCCAAAAATTATAACTTGAGATACAAGCCTCTTTTGGGAAAACTTTGTGAATCAAAGTTGTATATTATGCAATAGGCTACAACTTTCATGTTTTGACTTTTGCTTGAATCTAAATGAATCTTGGTGAGAAAGTGGGGCAAAGTTAGGAAAAAATTAGGGTTTTTCATAACTTAGAAAAATTCTAAGTTATGAAAAATCTTCATTTCAAACCCTAATTTGCAATTTTGGATTTCTTGATGAACAAGTTTCATGATTTGGCATGTTTTGATGAAAAATGAATCTTGACTCTTGATTTTGACCAAAAAAGTCAAAGTTTGACTTTTCAGTATACAGTCAAAATTGATCAATTGACTGGGAAATTCAACTGTCAATCTTGTGTATTTGGGATCTTTTGAACTTGTTGAGCATGTCAAGACAATTCCATGGGGTCCTTAAGTCCATATGTGAGCTTGGTTTGCCATTGGCTAGGTCAAACAGTCAAAAATTGCCTTTGTGCAGTCAAAACCCTAAAAATGACCATTTTGCCCTTTTGATAATCTGATCAAATTTCTTGTGGAATTGTGATCCAAACTTGATCAAATGGTCCATGTGAGTTCATAATGTTGATGTGGGTCAATTTTCATGAGATTTGACTGTCAATTGGCCACAGTTGACTTTTTCCCCAATACAGTTGATTTCTAGGTCAACTGTCCAATTGACTGGGCAAAATTTGGAATCAAGACTTGAAACTTGGTGTGGATGAACTTGGGAGTCCAATATGAAGCATGAAATTCATCTTAGGCATTTTAGGTCAAAATATCTTTGTGCAAACACAAACCCTAATCTGGGTCAACAGTGCAAGGAGAAGTCTTGAGCAGATGAAACCCTAACTGGATCTTGAGCTTCAAGGGCTTAGTGATGAGAAATCATTTGAGAAATGGGAGGGAAAATTTTGGGGTACAACAGTTGCCCCTGTTCAATCTTCTTGAACCTGAAGAGTTAGATTGGCAAGTTTGCCTTTCGCGACTCGAGGGTAAAAGGAGATTGGACACTAGAGTGCCCTTAAATTTGCACTCGTCAAAGCAATGGATGCGGGAATGGGCTTAGAGATGCCATTTGGAGATGGGCTTAACGATGCCATCTGGAAGAGTGACAGAAACTTGTCGAGGATGGGCTTAAAGATGCCATCTGGAATGAGTATCAGAAAGGTGTCCATGTTTTGAACCACATCTGAACTGGGGGTCTGAACAAGCAATAGATTGACATCCGTTGTTGGGAAGAATCCATAAACTGTTTTCAGAAGTTGAGAAGAGTCTGAACAAGCGATAGATTAACATCCGTTGTTGGGAAGAATCCGTAAACTGTTTTCAGAAATCTTGAAGTTGAATAAGCAATAGAGCAGCATCCATTGTTGGGAAGCGTCTGTAAGCTGTTTTCAAAAGTTGCATCTGAACAAGTTGATAGATTAACATCCGTTGTTGGGAAGAATCCATAAGTTGTTTTCAGAAGTCTTGAGAAGAAACTGAACAAGTGATAGGTCAACATCCGTTACTTGGAGAACCTGTGAACTGTTTTCAGAAATCTTGAAGTTGAATAAGCAATAGAGCAGCATCCGTTGTTGGGAAGCGTCCGTAAACTGTTTTCAAAAGTTGCATCTGAACAAGTTAATAGATTAACATCCGTTTTTGGGAAGAATCCATAAGCTGTTTTCAGAAGTCTTGAGAAGAGTCTGAACAAGTGATAGGTTAACATCCGTTACTGGAGAACTCGTGAACTATTTTCAGAAATCTTGAAGTTTGAGGAGGAACCGGTGTAGGGTTTCCTGATGGTGAGCTCGTGTAAAACTGCATCTGGATGAATCTGGAATAAGCATCAGAATATTTCCATGTCTGGGTCATATCTGAACTATTCTTGGAAAGAATCTCGGAAGATAATGATTTTTGTCTGTCGATTGATCTTACCTGCAAAGGCAAAGAGTTAGTTATATGCAATGTCATGATGCATGATACAATGTATGTTATATGATATGAATGTAAATGGATGCGCATGTAAGCTGGAGAGTTGTCTTGCAAAGGATAGATGAATCTGAGATGGCTGAAGATAAGAGCCTCTTGACTGCTGCCGGGAAGAATAATTCCTGGTGGTTGTTGGAGAATAAGGAGCTTGGGTTGTATGCCAAACTACTGGGGAATTCCTGTCTTGAGGAGATCTTCACTGGAGAATACAATGAGGAACTGACAACTGAGAGTCTTCAGATTTGCTTGGGGAATACTAGACTTTCAATTGCTGAGGGGCCTTGGAACCACTTGCGGGGACTTGGAATTTCCTTGATGACTTGCAGGGTAAGAGAATTTCTGATGATGTCTACTGGGGATTTTAGGACCTGGTAGACCCATGCTGGGGAAGTATGATTTGAGAATCTTCAGTCTAGTGAGAGGCATTTCTGTGGGGAAAAAGGTTCACTAGTCTGGCTCCGTTGGGAATTGATAGTTTGAAGTTTTAGCTCTGCTGGGGATACTGAAACTTAAACTCTGAGGGGAATTGAGTTCTGGAGGATTCTTTGGCTGGGGATAACAAAGATAAACTCCTCCGGGGATTGTATTGATAAGTTATGTTGGGGAACTCTGATGAACTCCGTTGGGGATAGGAAGAAATTTGCCGAGTGCGATCTTCCGTGGCAATTAGTTGAGGATAACCCAGTTATAAGCCCTTGTGGGGAATAACTTTGAATAAAGCTCGGGAGAGATGTCCGTACTCTGCAGGGGATAAGCTTCCAGAATCTACTGGGGATAAGCTTCAAGACTTGTCGGGGATATGGATTTCAAATCTCCTGGGGGTTTCCTTTGAAAGGGTATCAAGATATCCAACTGTACCTTCAACCTATCGGTAATCCTCTTTCTTGATTCATAAGGAAATGATTATGTTCAAATGCATATGCCTATTTAACAAAATATTGGACGTTTCTCAAAATAAAACAAATAGTGCAAGAGAAAAGAAGAAGGAAATGACACAAATTTCTGGGAAAAGTATTTGTATTGACTTTCTATGAGTATATTTGTACAAAGGAAACAATCATCCTAGTAAGAGGATTTTGTCGTAAATATCGAAAGATTTATACAAAATAAAGATGGCTATGTGAAATAATTCCATGGGATTCCATTCTGCTATAGCCTTCACAACTCTGAATATCTGTCCATTCAACGCTTCGTTTGCCGATGACTGGATTGATCAGAAGCCTGGAACTGGTTGATGAAGAGATTGTCTTTGAAGTGATCCGACGAGACATAGTCATATGCTTTAATTCCCTAACTTTTGCCTGAATCGCCCTTTCGGGTTTTCGATCCACCGGGAAACCCCTTTTTGCCCAAGCCGCCCTTTCGGGTTTTCAACTTGCCGGGTGTACAGATTTTTTTGTTTTTATCCCTAATTTTTGCCTGAACCGCCCTTTCGGGTTTTCGGTTCACCGGGATGCCCATTTTTGCCCAAGCCTCCCTTTCGGGTTTTCGACTTGTCGGGTTATTTTATGCGTAGTATCTTTTGACTATGTCTGCATTCGCAGGGTGCGGCAAATCGTCGCCGTCCATGGTGGTTAGAATCATCGCACCACCAGAAAATATGCTCTTGATCACAAATGGTCCTTCATATGCAGGAGTCCATTTGCCCCTGGGATCACTTTGCGGCAAGATAATCTGCTTGATTACGAGATCTCCGACTTGATACACTTGACGTCTGACTTTCTTATTGAAGGCCTTGATCATTCGTTTTTGATACGTCTGACCATGGCATATAGCAGCGAGTCGCTTCTCGTCGATCAAATTGAGTTGATCAAGTCGGGTCTGCATCCAATCATCTTCATTCAAACCTGTGTCCTTCATAATCCTTAGAGAAGGAATCTGAACTTCCATAGGCAGGACAGCTTCCATGCCATATACCAACGAAAATGGGGTTGCCCCGGTTGAAGTACGTGCCGTCGTACGGTATCCATGTAGAGCAAACAGTAACATCTCGTGCCAGTCTTTTAAGTGACTGTCATTTTCTGAATGATCTTCTTAATGTTTTTGTTCGCAGCTTCAACAACACCGTTCATCTTCGGCCTATAGGGAGATGAATTGTGATGATAAATCTTGAACTGCTCGCACAAAGCGGTGATCATCGTGTTATTCAGATTTGTACCGTTGTCTGTGATGATCCTGTCTGGAACACCATACCGACATATGAGATTTTGTTTGATGAAGCGGGCAACCACATTTTTAGTAACAGAGGCGAAGGAAGCTGCTTCGACCCATTTGGTGAAATAGTCAATGGCGACTAGGATGAAACGATGTCCGTTGGAAGCTGTGGGCTTGATCTCTCCAATCATGTCAATGCCCCACATTGCAAATGGCCAAGGAGCAGTCAGAACATTGAGAGGAACCGGAGGGATATGAACTTTGTCAGCGTAGACTTGACATTTGTGGCAAGTACGGGAATGTTGATGGCAGTCAGCTTCCATGGTAGACCAGTAATAGCCTGCCCTTAGGATCTTCTTAGCCATTGTATGCCCGCTCAAGTGAGTGCCAAATGTGCCGCTGTGTATCTCCGTCATGATCAACTCTGCTTCAGCTTTGTCTACGCATCGGAGTAATACACAATCATGGCTTCGTTTGTAAAGGATGCTGTTGCTCGGGAAGAATTTGGCAGCGAATTTCGTTAAGAACTTCTTGTCGTTTACGAAAGCTCTTTCGGGATAATCTCTAGTCTCGAGATACCTTTTGATTTCATGGAACCAGGGTTGTTCCACTACTTCCTCGGTATTAATCTCGTGACAATGCGCAGGTTCATCCATTCGCTCGATGGTGATTTGGGGAGCCTTGTTATCCCAGTTGAGTTTAAACATGGAGGACATTGTGGCTAGAGCATCTGCTAGCTAATTCTCTTCTCGCGGGAAATGCTCGAAGGTAATTTGCTTGAAATGAGGCAACAATGTCAAGACATGTTCTTTGTATGGGATAAGATTAGGATGCTTGGTATCCCACTCTCCTTTGATTTGACTGATAACCAAAGCCGAGTCCCCAAATACGATCAAAGATTTGATCCCCAAGTCTATAGCAGCCTTGAGACCAAAGATGCAAGCTTCATATTCAGCCATGTTGTTTGTGCAGCTGAAGCAAAGTCGGGTCGTGAAAGGTGTGTGACAACCTTCCGGAGAAATGAGTACCACGCCGATACCGTTTCCAAGTGCATTTGAAGCACCATCAAAGTACAGGGTCCATCGGGATCCCTTTTCGGGTCCGTCATACGGTCCGTTACTTTCAATGTTGTCCAAATTCATGATGTCCTCGTCTGGGAAGTCAAATCTCATGGGTTGATAATCTTCGATAGCTTGATGAGCCAGATGGTCAGCTAGTACACTCCCTTTTATGGCTTTTTGGGTGGTGTACTGGATGTCATACTCAGTTAGGATCATTTGCCATCTGGCTATTCTTCCAGACAAAGCGGGCTTTTCGAAGATATACTTGATAGGATCTGTGATACGGTGGGAGAACTGACTAGTGTTTTGCATTCGTATTCGCACTTGTGCGGTTGAGCAAGAGTCGCCACCGACTTTTTATTTTATCCTAAAGGAAAGGTTAAAAAAGCACAGCAAAAACCTTTTGAGATATTTCATGGGTTCGGGGGGTAGATTATAGAAGGGGAAGGTATTAGCACCCCTTCTATCCATGGTTATCCATGGGCTCTTAGGTACTTGCTTAGATCAATCTTGCCTTGGTTTTCAATTGTTTGAAATGGTGCTTTGTGTGTTGTTTCGAAAATGTTTTGAAAAGATGCCTTGTGCTAGGCTAACCTTGTAACAATTCTTTACTCGAATGTTTTACAAAAGGTGTTTTATCTTTTAAAAAGATGTTTCAAGGGTTTGAAAAGTTTGATTTTTGAAAGTGTTTGTGAAGTGGGTTTTGAAATTAGGCAAGTGTTTTCTTTGCAAATTGACAAGTACTTAAGAGTTTATCTACCCTAAAGCTTTCTCAAAGATTTTTGTCGTGTTTTAACCCCTTTTAACAATTTTGTTCTACCATTGAAATTGGTAGGCAATCTTGCATTTAGGAAGTTTATTCGGGACGGGCGCGGGTCATCGTATGGACCACGAATGCAATGATGCCAAGTGTCTTTGGCAATTTATTTTGAAGGGACTATGATCATTCCATTTAGGCAACACTTTGAGACTTATGATCATTTGATTTTGTTTTGCCAAAGATACTTGACGTGCAAACGTGGCCCATTTTGGAAGGCAACATGTGGGATTACCCTAGAGGGTGCAAGTGTGATTGTGTATTGATTACATGCGTTTGTCTTGTATTAGGTTATCTAGCGTTTGGTTTTATGTACATACAAACCCTAGGTCTAACCATGGTATAATTGAAAACTGTAAATTGCGGAATGTAAAATCTACGCTATTACAAGATAGTGTCCGGGAGTGGGGGTATAAATGTACAAGGGGATGAGACTTTATAGTATCCAAATAAATTACAACCAAATCGAAGTCGCAACCAAATGTAAATATCAAATATACAAATATAAGATAAAAATGTATATAAGGCAATGTGAATGTATTGTGTAAGTGTAGCAAGTGTATATGTATATGAATTGTGTGACTATGTATAAGTGCGAATTGTGAAGTTGAATCGTATTAGGGTTTGACCTAGAGAAATGTATTTTAACGAATCTTTGATTTTGTATGTTTGATTATGTACAAAAGGGAAAATGTTTTAACTTAAATGGTATGTTCAAATTTTAATTAAATTGTATATATAAAAAAAGAAAGTATTTTAATCACATATTTATTAATTTTAGTTTTAGAGAAATGTATATATTGTTATGTACAAATACATTTAAAAAAAGGATATTTTAACTATATGATAAAAAATGCATAATATTATAAAATTAATGTTTTTTTTCAAAATGTATGTATAAATATATTTTAAATAAAAGGAAATAATTATTTCCAATTTTAGTATATGAGGTAAAAATGTATTCTAACTAAGTTAGTATTTTACAAGAAATAAAAAAAAAAGAGTAAACATTTGTTTATAAAATAAAATATAAAAAAAGGTTAGTATTTTACAAAAGAAAAACAAAAGAAGTAAATATGTTTATAAAATAAAAAAGGGTTAATGTTTTAATGGGCTTTGGGGAAGACAGGAACGGGTCAAGCCCAGATTTGGGCATTTGAACGAAATTAGGGTTAGTATGGAAACGACGCCATTCACTGATCTCTGCTCATCTTCGTCTTCTACGCGAGCTTCTGAGCTATGCCTCTCTGCCTGAGCCACCCCGCTACCGCCTCTTCTCCTCTCACACGGACTAGACAGTCTTCAAATGACGGTTAGTGCATCGTTTCGAATTGGTTTAGGCGTTATGTTTTAGATTCTTGTATGTCATGATTTATGTGCTCTGTTCTTCGTATTTGATGTGTTTGTTTTAACAAGATGATGAGAAGAAAGATGAGGAAGGAAATATACTACCTTTGATGTGGAGGAGAGGACGAGGAAGCGCTTGAGGAGGCTCAGTGGCGATTTGGTGACGAAGCTAGATGCTTGCTTGGTATTTTCGTTCTTACCTCTTGCTTAGGTTTTATGATGCTTTACACTGAAAACCTTTTCCCTTTTTTCTTCTTCTTCTATGTGTTGCCTTTGACTATGATGCTTTTTGAGATTTATGCCCTTGATGCTTTTGTTGAGTTGGATGTCATGTTTTTATTGCCTATGATGAAGAAATTCTGAGGCTTAGAGGGTGGTTTGAATGTTTTGACATGCTTGAGGGGTTGGATAGTTTTCTGTTGAACTGTGTATTTGATTTGCTTCAGGCAGGGATAAGACAGGTTCTTTGCCTTGACCACTGATTTGAGCTTCAGGCTTCCTGAGTTTGTATCAGCTTGCAGGTTCTTTATGCTTTTTTTGAACTTGGCTTTAGCTTGTATATTTCTCTTCTATTCTTGAACTATATTATGTTTATTCTGTTTTTTTTTAATGGGCTTGAGGCATCAGGTTATGGTAGTGCTGGTATGAAGTTTTAGATGTTCAGTGTTTGATGGTTTTTTGTGGTTCTGGACAGTAGGCAGGTTGTATCTTTGCTTGGCTGTTCAGGTTTGATAGTTTTTTTGGTTATGACAGGGTATTGGTGGTTTTTGGTTATGACCAGGTATGAGTTTTGGGGATCTTTTTTCTATTCTAACCTTTTACCTCTTTGTATTGGCTTGTGTCTATCGTACATTGAGGCAGAGTTGTGTGTTTTGTATCTTTTCTCCCTTCTACCCTAACCTCACCTCTGAACTGAGCTGGCTTGTGGATTTGTATATCCTTTTTTTTGTCTTCTCCTACCGTCTATGCCTGAACCCTTGCCTACTGCTCTTTATCTCTCTTTCTTCTCTCCTAAAGTACAGTTTTTAGAATTTAATAATGTTATTATTCTGTACTATGGTTCTGAAGGGGCCTACTATGCTGGGAAATGATGATTTTAGATATCTTGCATAACACATTACTGCATCTTTATCTCCAGCTTTTGACAGTTTTGGTCTGACTTTGCAACTTTGATATCCTTTCCAAAATCTTTTTTTGACAGTTTGTATGCTTTGATAGCAGCTTGCACTATTTTGATTTCTTTGTGATATCTTTGAGTATTTTGACAGTAACTTGCCTTTTGCTTTGGATAGAAAGTTGAGATTGGATTTTTTCAGTTTAGTTGGAAGTGTGCAGTTTGAATTTTGGAACTTATACTTTTGACATTTGCATTTTATGAACAAAAAATCTTCCCTCTCTGTGAACCGGGAGAAATCCCGTGATTTGCAGAGAGGGTCAACTGATCCCAGTCAGTAGCCCCTAATGATGAGCAATTTTAACTGTCTTTTAATTTCAAATGCTTTCTGACTTTTCTTATTCTTTTCGCAGATAAAAAATGGAGCACCGGAGCGGAGTGAAGAATGAAGAATATTAGAAAATAGGATAATTTTTTATTTTATGTAATATTTTAAATCAATGTATATTATTGTTCATAATTTTACATTATAAACAACAATTTGTACAAATAATTCAAATATCAATAAAAGTCTAAATTATCCAATTAAATCTAATTTTCTTTATTGTTTATTTATTTATTTAAAATTCTTAGAATTAAAGCAATTGAAAAATAAATTTCAATCATTCAATTTTTTAGAATAATAAATACCTTAAATAATAACAATATTGATCAATTAAGCCGGTCTCTTCCAAAATCCAAAGCAAAGCAGCAGTCAACCAAATAGACTGATCAAACGCATTCCTTCTTCAATGATTTGCCATAAACACTGTGAACCCAATACTGCACATATCTTTTGACTGGCCCAAACAAAACGTACTGAATTCAAACCACCGTCTCTTTTACTGATTAAACCAAGATAACGCGAATTTTAATCCGAATCTTGGAATAAACCGCAAAGTGCTGTGGGATTTAAATTCTTCTGAGAATATGCCCATGAAACCTTAATTCTTGATTAAATGCCAAATAACGCTTGCCTGATCAAAATTGAACCAAAAATCAACCAAACCCTAAGCCCACTGTATGAAACAATTCAGAGTCCCAAAAATCAGTAAAAAACCCTAATTTTGCTTGACTGTCAAGAAAAGTCCGTTTGTCCGATTCTTGAGCCAGTTTTGAAAAATCAGGAAATGTCTGAAGCTGAGATTTCTTGGGAAAAATGCGAGGGCAAATTTTGGGGTACAACAGGATCCATTTTGGAAATCAACAAGGTAGTATGAGTCAACATATACTGCCTTAGTCGGCGAGCAGCCCATACCAAAGCGCAACAAGTTTTCTCGAGCAGTGAGTAGCGAGTCTCAAAGTCGGTAAACTTTTTGCTAAGGTAATAAATAGCATGCTCTTTTCGACCAGACTCGTCATGCTGGCCCAAAACACACCCCATTGAGTTATCCAAGACGATCAGATACATGATCAATGGTCTTCCTTCGACGGGTGGCATCATAATAGGAGGCTCTAGCAAATACTCCTTGATTTTATCAAAAGCAACTTGGCAATCGTCATTCCATTCGACTACCTGATCTTTCTTCAAGAGTTTGAAAATTGGCTCACAGGTAGAAGTCAGATGAGAGATGAATCTGGCAATACAGTTCAAGCGCCCCAAGAACCCTCTAACCTCCTTTTCAGTACGGGGAGCAGGCATCTCTTGTATTGCTTTCACTTTTGCTGGATCGACTTTAATGCCTTTGTTGCTTACAATGAATCCTAGAAGTTTACCAGACCTAACTCCAAAAGTGCACTTACTTGGATTCAGCTTGAGTTTGTATTCTTTCAACCTGGCAAACAGCTTTTCTAGATGTTCAAGGTGCTCCTCCTCTGTTTGTGACCGAGCTATCATATCGTCTACGTAAACTTCAATCTCATGATGTATCATATCATGAAACAAAGCTACCATGGCGCGTTGATAAGTTGCCCCTGCATTCTTCAGCCCGAACGGCATCACCTTATAACAGAAAGTGCCTCATTGTGTGACAAAAGTTGTTTTCTCCATATCCTCGGGGGCCATTTTGATTTGATTGTAGCCCAAGAATCTATCCATGAAGGAAAACACTTTGTGCTGAGCTGTATTGTCGATCAAAATGTCAATGTGTGGAAGTGGAAAATCATCTTTGGGGCTGGCCCTATTCAAATCCCGGTAGTCCACACACATTCTGACTTTGCCATCTTTCTTGGGTACTGGCACGATGTTAGCGACCCATTGAGGATAGGACGTAACAGCCAGAAAGCCAGCGTCGAATTGCTTCATCACTTCTGCTTTGATCTTTTCAGACATGTCAGGCCTCATTCGGCGGACTTTTTGCTTGATTGGTGGACAATACTCTCTTGTGGGGAGACGGTGAACCACGATGTCTGTGTCTAAACCCGGCATGTCTTCATAAGACCAAGCGAAGATTTCAACATACTCATTCAACAACTGTATCAGGCGTCCCTTAACACCCGGTTCCAGATTGGCACCCACTTGCACCTCCTTCCGGTCTTCCTCGGTCCCTAAGTTGACAGTTTCCAATGACTCTTCGTGCGGTAAGATGGCCCTTTCCTCTTGCTGTAGAAGTCTGGCTAGTTCCCCTGGTACTTCACAACCTTCGTCATCTTCATACTCGACTTGATTGACCAGATCTTCAGAGTTACTGAAGGATATAGCAGAATAGTCACCCATGGAATCCAGAGTGGATGGGTACCTGCATTTGTGAGTGTGGGTGCGTGTAAGGGATAGCCATCCTTAAACAAAAAATGCAAAAGGAAAGAAAATGAACACAAGCAGTTTATCAAATGAAAAACATCCAATGAATCATTAAACATGGCATATGGATATGAGAAATAATCAAAACCCTTACAAATGGACCTACATACCCCGGGCAAGGCATGAGGTGAAAAGATAGTGTACGGATTGTTCGAAAACAAATATTACAGACCAAAAGGAAATGTTTGATAGATAAATTACTGATGAATAAAAGTGATGGGGACAAAGTCTTTTGCCTCCCAGTTGCACAATCCTCCTTTGACAGTTGGGTAGATCCACTCTTCGATGTTGCTCTCTTTGTCTTCATCCTCCAGAGCGTTGATTCCGTAGGGAGAAACTTTGACTGGCGCTCTTTCAATCTTCGCACGACGCATAGCTTTCTGGCCCGCGGTAGTGAACCCTAATCCAAATTTGTCTGTTTTATGCGGAATATCAGGCAACTTCCCCCATGCTGAATTCTTCCTCTCCTTTATTACGGCCTTTGCGTCCTCCAGAGATGCCATCCTGGCCATCTGCCTCGGTGCCTCAGCTGCCAACTTTGCTACTGTTATTTCAGGAAGGACTTCTTCGAAATGCTGGAAAGGTGTCTCAATGAACTCCCCCTCTACTTCCACATACCGGAATGAGTTCAAGTGGCTGATCATGTACTCCTCTTCGCCATGGACAGTAATGATCTTTCCCTTAACAGGATACTTCAACATCTGATGTAAGGAGGAGGTGACTGCCCCAACATGGTGTATCCAAGGCCTACCCAACAAGCAAGAGTATGACGGACGGATGTCCATCACATAGAAAGTAGATTTAAACACCTCAGTGCCTATCTTGATGGGAATTTCAACCTCCCCATGGACCATTCTCTTCGAACCATCGAAAGCTCTGACAACAATATCGCTCGGCTTCAACTCCAACCCTTCACAATCTAGTTGGTCCAAGGCCTTCTTAGGTAGTACATTCAGCGACGAACCCGTGTCGACCAAGACATGTGCGAGAGTAGTTCCTCGGCACTCGACTGAAATGTGCAAAGCATCATTGTGGTTTCTACCTTTAGGAGTTAGGTCGGCATCAGAGAAACCTAATCCATTGTCCGCAGTAAGGCTAACCACGCAATTCTGAAATTGATCTGCAGAGGTTTCTTGGGGCACATGGGCTGCCTTCAGGAATTTTATCAGAGCTTTGGCGTGCGCTTCCGAGCAAAGTAGTAGTGCCAGCATGGAGATCTTTGAGGGGGTTTGCCCCAGCTGTTCTACCACATCGTAATCACTCCTTTTGATTATCTTCAATATCTCATCCATTTCCTTCTTGGAGGTTTCCGGGATGACCAAGGGTTGAGCCCTCGTCCTGACGAGCTCATCTTGGATTCCCTTACCTTTATCAGCAGCGGTAGGAGGGATAGTACTAGGAACAACAACATCTTCGATCAATGGGGTTCTAGCGGAGAGTTTTATTGGTGCAGGGATGACCTTGTCAGCAGATGAGGGTCCAAAGATTGCTCTTGGAGGGGCAATCTCTGGAGAAAATATTCTCCCGCTCCGGGTGATCTTGCTCGTGCCTGCAATGTTTCCAATGCTGGCTTCTTCATCATCCGAACTTTCTTCAGTTATTTCGATTTGTTTAATACCATGGTAGTAGACGTTACCGCCATAGTTCCATGGTATTGACTTCTCAGAAACATAGGGGACAGGCCCTGGCATTGTTATCTTCAAAGGAACAGATTTCGTAGCTGGTGTAATCTTAACAGGCTTTCTGACAGCCTTGGAAAGATTGGCGTGAATGGTTATGATTGAGACATCTTCAGTGTGAGTTGGAATGGCAGAAACTTTTTCAAACAAAATTTGTCGACTATCCATTAGGCTTTGGATGCCTTTCTTCAGTAACGAACAATCAAACGGCAGAGAGTAACAACAATAGCAGTCTTCTTTACATCCCGGGAAGATCCCAGCCCTTAACAGATTCAACTTGATGGTTAGCAACGGAGTTATTAGATCATTGGCATCATCAACGTACAAATCTTCTTCAATGGCATTGACATTTCGGCCGTGCCTCGGCATGGGAGCAGATATCACATTAGGCTTCTCCGGAGCGTCAAACTCCACCTCCTTCGCCTCTATCAGGTCTTGGATTTTATGCTTGAGTGCCCAACAATCATTGGTGTCGTGCCCGACACTGTCAGAATGGTAGGCGCATTTAGCATTAGGATGATAATGCGGAGAAGACGTATTCACATTTTTTGGTGCCTCCTTGATAGTGGCGAGATTCAACTTTAACAGATGGGGAAGCACTTGCGCTGGCGTCATATTAATACGGGTGAACTGCCGTTGTGGCTGTTCCACTCGTTGCTGATTTGGTCTGGACTGGTTATAGCGAGGCTGCTCACTTGACAGATTTTGAATCATTACGGCCCCCACAGTTGGTCGGCGCTCAGTCTTCCCTGCTATTCTCTGAGAGTATACAACAAATGTTTCCTTCTTGAAAGGTTTCTTCTCAACACTTGCAGCGACACCCTTCTGAATCTTTCCTGACTTGATGCCAGCTTCTATTCTTTCGCCTGTTAAGATCAAATCGGTAAACCCCGCGGAAGAGTTACCAATCAGATGATTGAAAAATGGCCCAGATAGGGTCCCTAGAAACATATCAACAAGCTCACGGTCGGTTAAAGGAGGCTGCACCCTGCCAGCCAAATCCCTCCATTTTTGTGCATACTCTTTGAATCCTTCACCTGTTCCCAGTGACATACCCTGAAGTTGGGTACGAGTAGGAGCAAGGTCAGAATTGTACTGATATTGTTTGTAAAAGGCGGTGGCCAAGTCTTCCCAATTTCGGACGCTGGTTCCCTCTAGCTGATAAAACCACTCCAATTGAGCCCCAGAAAGGCTGTCTTGAAAGAAATGGATCCAAAGGTTTTTATTTGCCGTATAGGGTTGGATCTTTCTTACGTAGGACCTGAGATGCATTTTTGGACAGGACAGCCCATCATACCTCACAAAAACTGGCACTTTGAACTTTGGGGGAATCACAATCCCGGCAACCAGACCCAAGTCTTCAAAATCCAAACCCGGTACTCTCTGTAGCTCCATGGCAGCCAACCTGTCTTCTAAACCCTTGTATTTATCATCAGCCGGAGGGTATTGTTGATCAGAGTAGTCTTCATCCTCTTCGACCTCCTCTTCTTCCACATCGGACTCGGAAGGTACCGCAGCCCCACCTCCTTTACTGGTCCCTTCATCAGAGGTAGGAGGAAATTCAAGCACTCTCCTGGCCTCTCCGTCAAATCTTCTCCCTAAAGTAGCCACCCCGAGTCTCTTTTTCTTCTTTTTCACTGGGTCTTTATTCCCCAGTAAGGTCTTGAGATCCTCCTGACCCTTAGCCAAGGTCATCAGGAGTTGCTGGAACTGTGCATTTTGAGCTTGTAGATCTTTGACTGTTTGCTCGAGATCCATCCTACTGAAATAAACAGCAGACAGATAAGGAAACCTGGAGTGAGACCTGCTTATGCACATGATGAATGATATGCTTATGTATGCAATGCATTCAAGGATTTGGAACATTCAAAATTGTTGTAGACAAAAAGGAACGCACGTCATATTAATAAGAAAATTGTTAGTACATAAATGCCCCATGGGCCAAATATTACAAAAACAACTTCTCAAGGCAAAAAGACGTTGCGCATCCTCTTTGGCGCAATGAAGGTGTTGAGGGCCTCTTGCTCATGGAGTCGGCGGGTAAGCTCTAGAACCTTCTTCTCACTGGCGTAGAAGCTAGCTTCAAAAGTGTTCCGTTCCTCCTTGAGCTGAATCCAACTTTTCTGCATTTCCTCCCACGATGTAGGCATGTCAGGATGTAGGATGGTGTAGGGAACCTCTCCTTCCTTGACGGGCTCTTTAATCACAGGGAGTACATGAGGATAAGGCATCATTAGACTTTGGGCTCGGGCTCGTACCCACTTGAGATAAGGCTCAAGAGGGATGGAGTTCTTGTGTCCCAGAGTCTTGCTATCAACCTTGTTGGGCCTCCCCCAAGCTCTGATGAATCTTTGGCGAAGTCCTTGCGCATCGTTGTCGAAGTCAAAAACTAGGTCAGGAATCAACATGTCGTGAGGGCCATCCCTCCGTGCATATCCAAATTGCCTCAAAGCTAGGCAAGGGTTGTAGGTGATACCTCCTCTGATTCCAAGTAAAGGAACATTAGGAAAGTCTCCACAACGGTCGACAATGATGACATTTTCTCTGGACCGAGAACACCAATGTACATCAGAGTGAGTAAGAGTCATCAACCGTTGGGACCACCTTGAGCCTTGGTCATTCTTCAAGACAGATTGTGGAAGGTGCGAAATAAACCACCTTGCAAGGAGAGGAGTACAGCACATGAGAACACCCCTCTGTCTCATTGTTCGTGTGTAAAATGAGTGAAGGATGTCCCCAAGCAATGTTGGTATTGGATTTCTGGACAAGAAGATTTTGACGGCATTGACATCTATCAATTGGTCCGAATTTGGGAACAAGACCAACCCATAGATAAGGAGTGCCACAATTTCTTCAAAGGCTTGAAGGTCCAATGAATTCCAACATTCTTGTGCCTTCTCAAACAAGAATTTTGCTAAGAATCCTTTGACGCCGCTTCTGGTTTCCCAATGCCCCTTGATGTCGGATGGTTGTAGATGTAATGCTCGAGCAACATCTTCCGACTTTGGTTCCTTTTCCGTACCGTTGAAGGGTAGTTGATTAAGGATAGGGATTCTTAGGAGTTGAGAAAACTCCTCCAAAGTGGGCACCAACTGGTAATCGGGGAAAGTGAAACAGTGGTGAAGAGGGTCAAAGAACTGGAATAGCACTTTCATCATGTCTTCTTCAATGTTGGTGTTGACTAAGCTGAGCAGTCTACCATGTCTTTCACTTAAGGATGAACTTTCCGGAATTCTTGAGGTGAGCTCCTTGAGTTGAGGAGAGATTCTCACAAGGTTGATTTGGATGGTTTTTCTGCGAGGAATTTCCATGACCTACAAAACAAGAACAAAGATGAAGATCCAAACCCTTGAAATGGTTAGTGAATGCATATGATGCTTTATGATGTTTATGATGTATGCACAAACATATGTATAAGCAAATCACACCAAACCCTAGTTTCAGGCTTGCATGGGGTTTCATAGGTAAGTACCCTCTTGAGTGTAGTTGGCTTAAAAACCTGTCCTATAAATAGTAACTGGGTTCTAAGGAGCTCAATATCACTGGATTGTTTTCATTGTTCATTGTTTTGGTTTAGCCACTTAACTAGCGACCAAAATATTCCAAGAAAACAACCCTCAATGAGTGTAGTATCGAGTATCTACCAACTTCGGACTGCACCAAAGCCGGTCATCTCACTACCCCTAATAAAAGGCCAAGATGGTCAAGTAAGGTTCTAGGTCATTAGTGCTTAGTGACATCACTCAGCGGCCCCGTACTCTCCTTGATTGAACGCAAGGGTTACCGGTACTCACAAATATGTCGCACTAATATAGCTATTGCTTTGACCGTGTCGGTATACCCCGCACAGTTTCCACAACGTATTGCTATCTATGAATGTTTCCCAAAATCTGGGTGTAGGATTGCAAACCCAAACAAGAGAGCCAAAATATAAAGCAATCAAATCAAACAATTAGTCATGCAAGAGGGTGATCTAAGCCCTAAGGTTACTCCACTTTTAAAATTTTCCCCAGCAGAGTCGCCAGTTCTGTGATACGGTGGGAGAACTGACTGTGGTTTTGTGTTTGTTTTCGCAAATGTTTCGGTTGAGCAAGAGTCGCCACCGACTTTTTATTTTATCCTAAGGAAAGGTTTAAAAAGCACAGCAAAAACCTTTGAGATATTTTCTTGGGTTCGGGGAGTAGATTATAGAAAGGGAAGGTATTATCACCCTTTCTATCCATGGTTATCTATGGGCTCTTAGGTACTTGCTTAGATCAACTTGCCTTGGTTTTCAATTGTTTGAAATGGGTGCTTTGTGTGTGGTTTTGAAAATGTTTTGAAAAAGATGCCTTGTCTAGGCTACCCTTGTAACAATTCTTTACTCGAATGTTTTACAAAAGGTGTTTGTCTTTTTGAAAAGATGTTTCAAGGTTTTTGAAAGTTTGTTTTGAAAGTGTTTGTGAAGTGTGGTTTGAAAAAATACGCAAGTGTTTTTGTTTTGCAAGTTGACAAGTACTTAAGAGCTATCTACCCTAAAGTTCTCAAAGATTTTTTCTATGTTTTAACCCTTTTAACAATTTTGTTCCACCATTGCATTTGGTGGACAATCTTGTGTTAGGATGTGAAAGGGACGGGCGCGGGTCATCGTTTAGACCATAATTGCAATGGTGCTAAGTATCTTTGGGCAATTTTCCTTTAAGGGACTTGATCATTTTTAGGCAACTTTCGAAAGCGTCATCGAGGGACTATGATCATATGATTGTTTTTGTTTTGCCCAAAGAGACCTAACATGCAATATGACCCATTATTGAAGGCAACAAGTGGAATACCCTAGGGGTGCAAGTGTGATATGTGTTGTCCATTTTCATGCTTGATTATCTTGAAATTAGGTCAAACTATTTTTGTTCTTTTTATTTGCATACAAACCCTAATTCTAACATGGTATATTTAGAAAGCGCTAAAGTGCGAAAAGTAAAGTTCCTACACTATTACAACACAATATGGGAAGGGGGGTACAAATGTTCAAATGGGGGGTATTTGACAAGGAATTTAAACCTAGCTATTACATCAATTTGGAATTATTTACAAGATAATTAATTGCACAAATTAAATAGAAATAAAATAAATATGCAAGATGTAAAAAGGGTTTTTATATGTATGGAAAAAAAGTATTTTTTATGTCAAATAAAATAAAATGAAAAGTATTATTTTTTTGGAGTTTTTGTGTATTTAGAGCAAAACCCTAATTTTATTAAGTAAATATATTAATTATTTAATATATACAAATATTTAATAATTATGTACAAAATAAAATAAAAATGAAGTATATTTATAAAAAAGGTATTTTTTGAGGTCAAATATTAATAAAAGAAAAATGTATGTATTTTTGTATTTTTGTCCTAAATATATTAATATGTATATGTATATTTGTATTATTTTCTAAATATATAGTATATATACAAAAATAATAATATTTAATATTTATAAAAAAAGTGTATTTTATATAAAATATTTTCAGAAGATAAAATAAAATAAAAATTAAAAAATAAATGTGTTTGCATTATTTTTCTAGTTATTCTAAATAATAGTATTTATATATTATTTATGTACAAATATCAATATAAACAAATAAATGCCTAAAAAATATAAAAATGGTGTGAAAAATATTTTTTATGTTTTTAATATTATTAGCAAAAATAAATAAGTCAGAATGAAAAAAGAAAAGTCAAAAAATCATTCAAATAAGCAAAATGGGCCACAGGGGTGTAAAAGCAAAAATAAGGTGTGAGAAGAAATAGCAAAACAGGCCCAGCCCAAAGGCTGTTGTCTTCAACCTTCAGCCATTCAAAATAGAAAAACGCGCGTTTTCCATGCTTCCATCAAACTCCTGATTCCTTGATTTTCAGCCAAAACTCATAACATAAACAATGTAGAGCATCAAATCACGAATTCATACATATAAAGAACGTGATTTAACTCTCAGAAATGAGAGAGAATTTCATCATTCCCAAATCTTAACCTAATTTTTTATCAATGTTCAGACATCAAATTCTCATGGCACACGTAACATAAATGAAAACTAACTACATGAACATGTTCAGGGCTATGAATGTGACATATTTTCTTCACAAACCTAAAGCTAACAATGCCTGGATAGAGAGATACGAGTTCATGAACTTACCTGTTCAGTTGAAGTTGTATCTGGTGATGGAGGTACTTTCAGAGCAAGGTGATGATTGGTACAGCTTCCTTGATGTCCAGGGATGTTATTCCAAGTTTTACTTTGCTTTGAAACTAGCTGAATCGAGTTGTAGAACTCCACCTGCAAATCAGAAAAATGAAAATGGCCAAACTGAATAGAGGAGTTACAGTCCACTTCTAATGCTTTGGATAGTTTAAATTGATGGTAGGGAAGGTGTTTGAACTGGTTTGGGCAAGAATGCACGATGGAAATGAGTTGTGGGATTCAATCTGCAGCAAGCCCTGTTTTTGTACAGTTCAATGGTGATTTTGTGAATGGGAGTGTTTGGGACTTGGTTTGCTCGTGTTCTAGCTTGGGTTTGATGATTAGGAAGTGTTTGACAAGTTTGCTTAAGCTTGCTTTGCTGAGATGAGAGTTGTGTACAAAAATGTTATGTTTCTTCACACTTAAGCAAGAAAAGGTCAAGTGGTGTTCTAGACTGGTAGAGGCCCCCCTAATGTGCTCCAAACCTTGGAATTGATCAGTGTAATTAGTTCCTAAACTTGTGCCAAGGGTATTTGAACTGTACTTCTTTGGATTTTCATTTTGACATAAAGCTCACTTTTACAAAAATGGTTAAAGTGCTTTATCTATTTTGGGATTAAACCATTATGCAATGCTTGAACACATAGAATATGGTCTTGGCACAAAGAGTTTGCATTAAATTTATGAGTGCAAAAGGGTTTTAGGGCCTGTAATCAAGGAATGCATGCTGATTTGCAAATTGCCTAAGTGTATGAACATGGAAATTGGTCATAACAAAAATGAGTTTTTCCCATATTGCAAAATTCGATTCTCTCAAACCATGAGGTTGTTTGATGAGTTCTTGGACATTTTGGAAAGCTTGGAATGTGTACTACAATCCATATTTGAAGTGAAAATTGAAATGCCAAATGTAAGTATGTGAAAAATGGTCTTGAAGTTAGGTAAAAACCTTGCCTAAAATAGGTCAAATTTTCTCTAAGTTAAGAATGGTTTAGTACCCTTGTTCCAAAAATTATAACTTGAGATACAAGCCTCTTTTGGGAAAACTTTGTGAATCAAAGTTATAGATTATGCAATAGGCTACAACTTTCATGTTTTGACTTTTGCTTGAATCCAAATGAATCTTAGTGAGAAAGTGGGGCAAAGTTAGGAAAAAATTAGGGTTTTTCATAACTTAGAAAAATTCTAAGTTATGAAAAATCTTCATTTCAAACCCTAATTTGCAATTTTGGATTTCTTGATGAACAAGTTTCATGATTTGGCATGTTTTGATGAAAATTGAATCTTGACTCTTGATTTTGACCAAAAAAGTCAAAGTTTGACTTTTCAGTATACAGTCAAAATTGATCAATTGACTGGGAAATTCAATTGTCAATCTTGTGTATTTGGGATCTTTTGAACTTGTTGAGCATGTCAAGACAATTCCATGGGGTCCTTGAGTCCATATGTGAGCTTGGTTTGCCATTGGCTAGGTCAAACAGTCAAAAATTGCCTTTGTGCAGTCAAAACCCTAAAAATGACCATTTTGCCCTTTTGATAATCTGATCAAATTTCTTGTGGAATTGTGATCCAAACTTGATCAAATGGTCCAAGGGAGTTCATAATGTTTATGTGGGTCAATTTTCATGAGATTTGACTGTCAATTGGCCACATTTGACTTTTTCCCTAATACAGCTGATTTCTAGGTCAACTGTCCAATTGACTGGGCAAAATTTGGAATCAAGACTTGAAACTTGGTGTGGATGAACTTGGGAGTCCAATATGAAGCATGAAATTCATCTTAGGCATTTTAGGTCAAAATATCTTTGTGCAAACACAAACCCTAATCTGGGTCAACAGTGCAAGGAGAAGTCTTGAGCAGATGAAACCCTAACTGGATCTTGAGCTTCAAGGGCTTAGTGATGAGAAATCATTTGAGAAATGGGAGGGCAAATTTTGGGGTACAACACACTTCAACTGCAAAACAGAAAAATTAAAATGGTGATGTTGATTAGGAGTGTTACAGTCTGCTTCTAATGCTTTGGACAGTTTGTATGGATGGTAGGGAAAGTGTTTGAAGTGTTTTTGGCCAAGATGCACGATGGAAATGAGCTATGGAAGTCCAACTGCAGCTTATGCCCTGTTTTTGCAGTTTAGGGGTGATTCTGTGTTTGAGAAGGTATAGAACTTGGTTGGCTTGTGTTTCAGCTTAGGTTTGATGATTAGAAAGTGTTTGATAACTTTGCTTAAGGTTCTCTTGACAGGAATGATAGTTGTGTGTTGTTATGCCATGTTTCTTCTAACTTAAGCAAGAAATGGCCAGTTGGTATTTTAGGCTTGTACAGGCCCCTCTAGCATGCTGCATAATCCCTCCTTGATCAGTGGGATTAGTCTAATAACTTGTGCCTCATAGATTTTCTGTGTACCTTCTTGATTTACAAATTGACATAAAGCACTTCTTTTCAAAAATGGCAAAAATGCTTTATCTAAAAATGGCTTAATCTTGCATATAATGTTTGAACACACAAAATAAGGTCTTGGCACAAGGTATATGCATTAAATTATTGAGTGCAAATGAGATATAGGACCTGTAATCAAAGAATGCAAGCTGATTTCAAAATGGCCTAGATGTATGAACATGTAACTTGGCCATAAACAAAGTGACTTTTTCCCAACTTGCCAAATTCGATTCTCCCTAACCATGAGGTTGTTTGATGAGTTCTTGGACATTTTGGAAAGCTTGGAATGTGTACTACAATCCATCTTTGAAATGAAAATTGAAATTCCAAGTGGAAGTAAGTGAAAAATGGTCTTGAAGTTAGGCAAAAATCCTGCCTAAAATAGGTCAAATTTCTCTAAGTTAAGAATGGTTTGGTACCCTTGTTCCAAAAATTGTAACTTGAGCTACAAGCTTCTTTTGAGGAAACTTTGTGAATCAAAGTTGTAGATTTTGCAATGGACTACAACTTTCATGTTTTGACTTTTCCTTGAATCCAAATGAATTCTAAGTTATGAAAAATCTTCATTTCAAACCCTAATTTGTGATTCTTGATTTCTTGATGAACAAGTTTCATGATTTGGCATGTTTTGATGAAAAATGAATCTTGACACTTGATTTTGACCAAAAAGTCAAAGTTTGACTTTTTAGTATACAGTCAAAATTGATTAATTGACTGGGAAATTCAACTGTCAATCTTGTGCATTTGGGATCTTTTGAACTTGTTGAGTATGTCAAGACAATTCCATAGGGTCCTTGAGTCCATATGTGAGTTTGGTTTGCCATTGGCTAGGTCAAACAGTCAAAACCCTAAAAATGACCATTTTGCCCTTTTGGTGATCTGATCAAATTTCTTGTGGAATTGTGATCCAAAACTTGATCAAATGGTCCATGTGACTTCATAATGTTGATGTAGGTCAATTTTCATGAGATTTGACTGTCAATTGGCCACATTTGACTTTTTCCCCAATGCAGTTGATTTCTAGGTCAACTGTCCAATTGACTGGGCAAAATTTGGAATCAAGACTTAAAACTTGGTATGGATAAACTTGGGAGTCCAACATGAAGCATGAAAGTCATATTAGGAATTTTAGGTCAAAATATCTTTGTGCAAACACAAACCCTAATTTGGGTCAAAAGTGCAAGGAGAAGTCTTGAGCAGAGGAAACCCTAACTGGACCTTGAGCTCCAAGGGTCTTGTGATGAGAAAATGTTGAGGAAATGGGAGGGCAAATTTTGGGGTACAACATGAGGTATCTTAGCAAAAACAAGCAAATATAAGATCATAGTCCCTCGATGACGCTATCTAAAGTTGCCTTTCAAATGATCTTAGTCCCTAAAAAGAATACTAAGATACCTTGCAACATTGCTAATTATGGTTATACGATGACCCACGCCCGTCCCGTTTACATCCAAAGATAGGGTTACTTACCAAATCAATGGTAAGATAACAATGTCAAAGGAAAAGAAAATAAACAAGAAAGACTTTTTGAGTAGGTAGAATGCTCCTAATTACTTGCTCAATTTCAAACAAAACATCCTTGCTATTTTCAAAACAAACACCTACACTTTCAAAACCTCTTACAAAACTCGAAAACATTTTCAAAAGATCAACATTTTTGTATACATTCTTACGAATGAGAATCATTACAAAGATTGCCTAAACAATGGCCTCTTTACAAAATACTTTCAAAAACCACACAAAGCGTAATTTCAAACAAAAGCAAGTGATCTAGCAAGTAACTAAGAGCCCATGGAAAACCATGGATGAAAAGGGTGCTAATACCTTCCTTTTTCATAATCTACCCCCCGAACTCAAGAAACAATCTCAAAGGTCTTTCCTGTTCCTTTTGGATAAAAGAAAATTCAGTGGCAACTCTTGCTAACCGCAACATTTGCGATCAAACGCAAAACTTTCAAGTCAGTTCTCCCACCGTATCACAGAACTGGCGACTATGCTGGGGAATTTTCTAAAAGTGGGGTTACCTTAGGGATATATCACATTTACTTGATTTCATTGTTTGACTTGTATGCTTTACATTATGGTTCTTTATTTGGGTTTGAATCCTCTACCCGGATTTGGGATACCTTATAGGTAAGTAACAATACATTGTGGAAACTACGCGGGGTATACCGACATGGTCTAAGCAATAGCTACGTTAGTGCAATATATTTGTGGGTACAGGTAGCCCTTGAGTTAATCAAGGAGAATACGAGGTTGCTGAGTGATGTCATGAAGCACTAAGAAACTTTTAGAACCTTTACTTGACCAACTTGGCCATTAGGACGTAGTGAGATGACCGACTTTGGTGCAGTCCGAAGTTGGTAGATACTCAATACTACATTCATTGAGGTTTAGGTTTCTTGAGATATTTCGGTCGCCATTAAAGAGGCTTGTGCTGAGACAATGCTCAAGGAAACAAACCAGTGATATTGAGTTTCTTAGAACCCGATTACTATTACTAGGACAGGTTTGAGCCAACTAAATTTCAAGAGGGTACTTACCTATGAGACTCCATGCAAGCCTAAACCTAAGGATTTGTTTGCTTTATTTGTATATACATACTTGTACATAACATCATGAACATCATAACATCATATGTATTCACTAACCATTTCAAGGATCTTGGATTCATCTTTGTTCTGTTTTGTAGGACATGGATTCTATTCGCAGGAAAACTATTCAAGTCAACCTTGTAAGGATCCCTCCACAACTTAAGGAGCCAGCTTCAAGGATTCCATAAAATTCTCCATTCACCAAGAGACATGGTTGCCTACTCAACTTGGTCACCTCCAACACTGATGAAGACATGATGAAGGTGTTCTTTCAGTTCTTTGATCCTTTACACTATTGCTTCACATTTCCTGATTATCAGCTTGTGCCAACTTTGAAAGAATTATCCCAACTCTTGAGGATTCCCATTCTTAATCAAATACCTTGTACGGAAAGAGACCCAAAGCCATAAGATATTTCTCAAGCTCTACACTTGCAGTTGTGATACGGTGGGAGAACTAACTTGAGGTTTTGCGTTTTGTATTCGCACTTGTTCGGTTTAGCAAGAGTCGCCACCGACTTTTTATTTTATCCTAAAGGAAAGGTTAAAAAGCACAGGAAAAACTTTTTGAGATGTTTCGTGGGTTCGGGGGGTAGATTATGAAAAGGGAAGGTATTAGCACCCTTTTCATCCATGGTTATCCATGGGCTCTTAGTTACTTGGTTTTAGATCACTTGCCTTTGATTTTCAATTGCTTGAAATGGTGGTGTGTGTGTGTGTTTTGAAAATGTTTTGAAAAATAGGCCTTGTCTAGGCAACCATCGTAATGACTCGTGTTTGAGTATATACAAAGGTGTGTATCTTTTCCAAAAGATGTTTCAAATGTTTTTGGAAGTTTGTTTTGAAAGTGTTTGTGGAGTGTGGTTTGAAAAGTAGGCAAGTGTGTTTTGCAAGTTTGTCAAGTAACTAAGAGTTGTCTACCCCTAAATTTACTCAAAGGTTTTTCTCATGTTTTAACCCTTTTAACAATTTTGTTCCACCATTGTATTTGGTGGACAATCTTGCGTTAGGATGTTAACGGGACAGGCGCGTGTCATCGTATGGACCATGAATGCAATGGTGCCAAGTGTCTTTGGCAATTTTTCTTGAAGGGACTATGATCATTTTGATATGCGACTTTCGAAAGCGTCATCGAGGGACTATGATCATTTTGAATTGTTTTGCCAAAGATACTCAACGTGCAAGCATGGCCCATTTTGGAAGGCAACAAGCGGGATTACACTAGGGGTGCAAGTGTGATTGGTGTATTGATTTCATGTATTTTGTCTTGTATTAGGTTATCTAGCGTTTGATTTTATTTACATACAAACCCTAGGTCTAACCATGGTATATTTGAAAGCGATAAATTGCGGGAATTTAAAGTCTACGCTATTACAAATAAGTATCCGGGAGTGGGGGTACAAATGTTTACAAATGGGGATGAGACTTTAATAGGAGAGTAGTGTCCAAATATTTACAACCAAATCGAATCGATCGCAATGTAAAAATGTATCAAATGTACAAGAATAAAGGCAATGTAAAATGTATCAATGTATTTGTGTAAGTGTATGTGATTTATTTACAAGTGAAAATAAAATAATAATAAAAGGTTAATTTTTGGATATTTTCATGGTTTAGGGGCAAAACCCTAATTTTGTAAATAAATAATATTTATTATTTATATCATATACAATATTTATTAATTATATACAAGAAAATAAATAAAAAAAGAAGTATATTGTAAAAAGTAATTTTTGAGGTCAAATATTAATAAAATAAAAAAATGTATTATTTTTATATTTTACCCTAAATATTCTAATAAATATATAAGTATTTATATTATGTATTAAATATACTAAATATATATAAAAAATAAAATATTTATTTATTTATCAAAAAAAGTATTTTTTTAGAAAATGTTTTCAAAAAATGCAAATAAAAATAATAACTAAAATTATATCTTTTCACACACATTTTTTTTATGTTTTGAATAAAAGTATTATATTTATTTCTATGTACAAGTTCAAAATAAAACAAATAAAATCCAAATAAAATGCAAAAATGGTTGAAAAATATTTTTTAATATTTTTTATGTTTTGACAAAAAATAATAAGTCAGAAGAAAAAATAAAAAGTCAAAAATAATTAGAAAAACACACAATGGGCCAAGGGGGTGTAAGTGGAAAATAGTGGTGCAAACAGAAAAATAAGCCAGGCCCAGCCCAAAGGGAGTTGTCTTCAACCTCCAGCAATATTCAAACAAAGAAAACACGCGTTTCCTTCCCAACCTGTTAACTTCTGATTCCTTGATTTTTATCAAAAACTTACAACATCAAAAGTGTAAAGCATCTTGTCACGATTCCAAATATATAAAAAAGTTGCTCTAACTCTCAGAAATGAGAGAGAATTTCTTCTCCCCCAATTCCTGACCTAACTTTTTTCCAATGTTCAGGTTCAAAATTCGTGCAGCACACACAATATAAATGCAAAGTAAGGATATGGGAAGCTTCAGGGCCATGAGTAGGTCATACCTTCTTCACAAACTTAAGCCTAAATATGCTTGTATAGAGAGATAGAAGTTCAAACTTTTACCTGTTCAGCTTGAATCGTGTACAATAATGGAGGTAGTTTCAATGAAGTTTGAGGACTTGTACAGCTTGCTTGAGGTCCAAGGATGCTTCCTTTATGCTTGGCTTGCTTTGAATCTTGCTGAATCGAGCTATAGAAGTCAACCTGCACAAATGAAAAATGAAAATGGCAACCTTGGTTATGGATGTTACAGTGCCAGTTCAATGCTTGGAATAGCTTCAATGGATGGTAGGGAGTGTGTATGAAGAGGTTTTAGCCAAAACACACGACAGGAATGGACTGTGGGATTCAAGTTGCAGAAGAGACTCTGTTTTTGTAGCAAGAAGGTATTTCTGTGAATGAGGAGGTATTGAAGGTGGTTTGGTCGTGTTTCAAACTTGGTTGGATGTTTGGAAAGTGCTCATGAAGTTTGTTTAGGCTTGTCTTGACAGGAGCTCAGTGTTGGACCTCTTTTTCAATGTTTCTTCAAAGATAAGTAAGGAAGTACAAGTTTCTATACCAGCCTGTCCAATGCCCTAAACTATGCTGCACCTCTTGTTCTTGATCAGAGTGATTAGTGTACAAAGTGCTAGCTCTCAAGATTTTTCCCATGCCTCTTGGATTTGTATTTGACATAAAGTGTACCTTTTCCAAAATGGCAAAAATGCTTTATCCATTTAAAGGTTAATCTTTCATGTAATGACCAAATGAACAAAATAACATCTTGGCGCAATGATTTAGCATTGAATTATTGAGTGTGAGAAGGATTAGAGGCCTGTAATCTAGCTTGTACAAGCTGACTTGAAAATGGCAATGTTATGAACATGTAATTGGCCTATGAACAAAGTGACTTTTGCCCATCTTGACAAATTTGATTCTCCCTAACCACAAGGGTGTTTGAGAAGTTCTTAGACAATTTGGAAAGCTTGGAATGTGTACTACAATCCATCTTTGTAATGAAAGTTGAAATTCTAAGTGGAAGCATGTGAAAAGTGGCCATGAAGTTGGGCAAAAATCCTGCCTAAAATAGGTCAAAAAAATTCTAAGTTAAGAATGTTTTGCAACCCTATTCCAAAAATCATAACTTGAGCTACAAGCTTATTTTGAGGAAACTTTGTGAATCAAAGTTGTAGATTTTTCAATGGACTATAACTTTCATGTTTTGAGTTTTGTTTGAATCCAAATGTATCTTGATGAAAAAATGGGACAAAGTTAGGAAAAAATTAGGAAATTTCATAACTTAGAAAATTTCCAAGTTATGAAATTTCTTCATTTCAAACCCTAATTTGTAATTTTTGGTTTCTTGATGAACAAGTTTAATAATTTGACATGTCTTGATGAAAAATGAATCTTGACACTTCATTTTGACCAAAAAGTCAAAGTTTGACTTTTCAGTATACAGTCAAATTTTGATCAGTTGACTGGAAAATTCATTTGTCAATCTTGTGCATTTGGGATCTTTTGAACTTGTTGAATATGTCAAGACCATGTCATTGAGTCCTTGAGTCCATGTGTGAGCTTGGTTTGCCATTGGCTGGGTCAAACAGTCAAAAATTGCCTTTGTGCAATCAAAACCCTAAAAATGACCATTTTGCCCTTTTGGTGATCTGATCAAATTTCTTGTGGAATTGTGATCCAAACTTGATCAAATGGTCCATATGAGTTCATAATGTTGATGTGGGTCAAAAATCATGAGGTTTGACTGTCAATTGACTACAGTTGACTTTTTCCCCAATACAACTGATTTATAGGTCAACTGTCCAATTGACTGGGCAAAGGTTGGAATCAAGGCTTAAAACTTGGTATGGATAAACTTTTGAGTCCAACATGAAGCATGAAAGTCATTTTTGGCATTTTAGGTCAAAACATCTTTGTGCAAACTCAAACCCTAATTTGGGTCAACAGTGCAAAGAGGAGTCTTGAGCAGAGCAAACCCTAACTTGATCTTGAACTCCAAGGATCTAGGGATGAGAAAAAGTTGATGAAATAAGAGGGAAAATTTTGGGGTACAACAGCAGTCATATCATGTCACAACTAATTGGGAAACAAGGAGTGGTGTCAAAGGCTTCCTAGCAAAGTTCTTGTTTGAGAAAGCCCGAAACTGTTGGAACTCTTTGGATTTTCAAGCCTTTGAGGAAATTGTGGCTCTCCTCATCTATGGGATGGTTTTGTTCCCAAATCCTGACCAACTCATAGATGTTAACACCATCAAGATCTTCATGTCTCGTAACCCGGTGCCTACTTTGCTATGAGACATTCTGCATTCTTTTCACACTCGCACTATGAGGAAAAGAGGTGTCCTTATATGTTGCACTCCTCTCTTGGCAAGATGGTTTATTTCGCATCTTCCCCAATCTGTATTGAAGAATAAACAAGGTTCAAGGTGGTCACAAAGGTTGATAACGCTCAAGCATTCAGACATTCGTTGGTGTTCCCGATCCCTAGAGAATGTTACTATTGTCGACCGTTGTGGAGAATTCCATAATGTCCCTTTACTTGGCATTTGGGGAGGTATCACCTACAACCCCTACTTAGCCTTAAGACATTTTGGTTATTCCCGAAGGGACGACCCTCATGAGATGCTCATTCAAGGTTTGGTATTTGACTATGAGAACAACGATCAAGGTCTTCGCCAGAGATTTATCCGAGCTTAGAGGATGTTGAACAAGGTAGATAGCAAGACATTAGGGCATAAGAATTCCATCCCTCTTGAGCCTTACCTCAAATGGGTACGAACTCGTGCTCAAAGTTTTATGATGCCTTATCCTTCCATTCTCCCGGTAATCATTGAGCCTGTCATGGAAGGAGATGTTCTATACACTATCCTACATCCTGACATGCCCATCTCTCTTGAAGACTTACAAAGAGATTGGATACAACTCAAGGGGGAGCGAGATACTTTCGAAGCCCAATTCTACGCAAGCGAGAAGAAGGTTTTGGAACTCACTAAGCAACTTCATGAGGAGAGGAACTTGAATGCCTACATCGCACCAAAGAGGATGCGTACTACCTTTTTATCTTAAAGTTTTTTGTATTATTTTGCCCAAAGAGGCATTGATGTACTCAAGCTTTAATTTATTAATATAACGTGTGTTTCCTTTTTGTCTAAAACAAATTTGAATCTTTAAAATCCTTGAAATCATTGCATATGCATTTACCATTTATCATAACATAAGCAGGTTTCTTGCAACAAGTCTCCTCATCTTTCTACTGTTTATTTCAGTAAGATGGATCTCAAGAAAACGGTGAAGGACCTTCAAGCTCAAAATTCCCAGTTTCAACAGATGTTCTTAACTCTAGCCAAAGGACAAGAAGAGTTGAAGAAGTGTTGCACAGAAGAATTAGAAGTCAAGAGGAGGAGATGCCATCTACGAAGGAGCAAAATATATCAACTCAGAATTATGAAGAAAATGAAGCAGCTATTGAAAAACAAGAAGTGAAGAAATCAGAAGATGATCATCTAGAAGGTTATTCTTTTCAAAGCTTAAACAATAACGATAAACTCCTCAAAAGAACAAAATACCAGGTCAGTATTTACATGCTTTTTAAACAAAAGTACTGATAGATACTTCTACCAGTTAGAAGCTATCCTATTCAGGAAATATCACTTGCTTGAAGTTACTAATTTTTTTTGCAACTAATAATATTTGTTTTCTCTGCAAAAAATTCTCTTAGCTCAACCTTAGCTCTAATAATCGTTCAACTCCTCTTCTTAAGAGTTTATTTTTCTTAACCAGTTAAGTAAACTATCATCATCTTATTAGAAGTGGTCAAATAAGAAACTATTATAGTTTTAAGATATAGATCAACCCTTAAAAATTGAAAAGGCAATCACATTAAATGGAATGTCTTTCAAATCATGTTTAAAGAGTGATGTGACCTGATAGAGAAATAGTATAACCCTAAGAATAGGTAGAAAATCCTTTCGCCTTATCCTCTGTCAGTCTTTCACACTTCTCCAAGGATTAAATAATCTTTCTCTCTCACCTCACCTCTAAAATCCTTCACTAGTTCTTCTTTTCAGCCTCAATCTCTCAAAATCCCTAAATCCTCTCCGTCTGTGTTTCAAATCCATCTATAATCTTCAAATGACCTCTCCTCTATCAACTCTTCCTAAGGAAAACCTAAGTCTTCCACTTCACTCTCAACCTCTTTCCATTTTTGATGTCCCAGAAACTCCCTCTATAGTGCCAATAGAACAAATGACAGTTGTTGCTAAACTAATAGTGGATTTCGAGAACCTAGCAGAAAACGGATTCAATCTACCAAGCGATGTCAAGAGTCAAGGATGAGAAAGTTATTTTGATTTTCTCAGAGGACCAACTTATCCTGGATTAGTCAAAGAATTTTGAAATAATGTTTTCGCTCTTGATATGATAACCATCTGTTCAAAAGTCAAAGGTCATGACATTATCATTAAGAAAAATGATATTGCAAAACTCATTCAGTATGATGAATCTGATACTAAATGTGACAACATTGAGGCAGATATTTTATCCTCATCAAGGCAAGTACTATCAGAAACCACCTCCACGTGTTTTTTTTCCTGTTAACGCTTTATTCAACTTTGTGATATAAATAGATTTTTCATATGCATCCTCCGATAAAAAAAAAATCATTTTTTTCATTAAACCTTGAACTTTTTTAATTTTATATTTTTTGATCTTAACGGTTCCACTATAAGAAGTCAATGAATTTTATAACAAAACATAAAGTTTGACCACTCTAAATTTTGATGGTGACTCTAATGATGCCAACTCGAACAATTCTCATAAACAACCCAAAGATCATGGTGAAATGCACTATCGCAAGAGTTTAAAGAATGTACAATAATATTACATATCAAATCTAATTATCATCTAGTGTGAAAAAGTTTTAGAAATTGATATAACAAAGTGAAATCTATTAAAATATAATTGGATACATGTCTAAATAGAGTTTAACTTGTAAGTCAATCCTTTTCATATAAGATTTTAATGTAACTCTTACGAGTATAATGACTATCAAATCTAATATAAAATAATTATAGTACTAGCCACATGAAAAATGTGCTCCATAATGTAAGTGAAAATGCAGCACATGAATAAGTTGCCAACATGATAACTGAGCATTCACCTTCACTAACTCCAAATAATTGAGTAATTGTACCTACAACATTATAGTAAAATAAGCTTATGTAAAAATAATATTTCATTAAAAAATATTAATAAGTTTCTTAAATAACTTACTCATGGAAACTGCTGGTGGAAGTGCAAATTGAAGCAGCAAAAGAAATTGATACAATGGATCAGGATGGATCAATCCAAAATGAATAGCACCTTTAACAATTCCAATACCTATTCCTGGTAATGCTATAAATCTAACCACAATAATTCCAACAATAATTGGAAATTGCTTTCCTAATCCTTTTAAACCTGAAAAAAAAAATGTTTTTTTTCATCATATTCTTTTTATAAAAAAAATAAATAATTTTCTAAATTTTGACAATTTTTTTATTTATTTATTTACCTTTTATAAGATTTGCTCCAACCAACAAGGTCATTGCAGGAATGCCTGCATCCCTATAAATATTTATAAAAAAAAAAACTATAATTTTATTATATAATATATTAAAATGTGAAAATATTTAATATCAATTTTGGGATACTTACCCCACCATGACTATGGAGTCTTGAATAACAGCAAGAGGAGCATTGTTTACAATCAAGAGTTTTCGAAATATAGGAACTATGCCAATTATTAGACCAACAATCTGTTATAAGATTTTTTTTTTTTAGAATGAGATGAATGAAAAATAATAGAAACAAAAAAAGAAGAAAAAAATTCTTACTGCTCCAATTGTAGCCGGTGCAAATAGTGCTTTGAGGTTGATCTTTTCTACTAATACTTTTAACAGTTTTTTAATCTTTTCATTTTTTGGTACCTAAAAAATTCTTGAAAATATATAAGATCATACATAATTTCTATCTTTTGAGTAAGAAAAAAAGAGAAAAATTAAAAAGTTGATAAATGATGTAAATGTACCTTTACTCTTTCATTAGAAGTTGTGCATTCAATTTCAAGTTGCTTCACATAATTTGTATGTGATCTATCTTTTGAAATGTTTTCTTGATCAATTTCTAATGTAGAATTTGGAGTAATCATGGAATCATCAACTTTAACTTCATTGGAAATTTGACTTGAATATACGCGCACAATGTTGTACACAATTGTCCAAATATAAATAGAACCTATCTGATAAAAAAACAACAAAAATTAGTTCAATATAATTTTTGATGGACCTGAAATAAGAGTTAATTATATTAGGTCTGAATTCAAGATTGAAAATGCACAAGTATAAAAAATTTTAAGAGATTTTTGCAATTTAATGAGATCCTATTTAATTCAAAGACTTTATCATTACAGTTACGTGTAGAAAATTTGTAATTCATATAAAAAATATATAGATTTATACGCATTGCATATAAATTAACTCTAAAAAATTGTACTTAAATTTCCAAAAGTTTCAAATTAGTATCATACCGCCATTGATAGAGAAGCATAACCAAGTGCATTTTTATGACAAATGTCTGCATCTCCAAAAGGGTTGCCTTTTTGTTTACAAACAGCTGGAACAATAATCAAAGGCAAATTTCCAAGATTTCCTACACATATCGAACCAATTTAATCGTTAATATGAAATCTTTCTTTATCTATATACATTAATTATAAAATTCTAATCGCAGCAGTTAACGATTTCATACGGTCAATACATCAATAGTCTTTAGATTAAAATCAAATCGTTTAAATTTTATAATTTATAATTTGAATTTTTCTTAAAATTAAAATTTATATTGAAAAATCTAAATCATCGCACTAGTCATATAACTTATTGTATTTACCTGCAGCGCAACACCCTAAAACAAGACCATGAAGATGACGAGGAACTCTAATCATTTTAACAAGTAACAATCCAAGAACAACTCCAATTATAAACGTGAGAAGAACATTCAATGGCATGAACCACCTACATATTTCAACAAATTAGACATATGATTCTAATTCAATAATATAGATTTTTTTTTGTAGTTTTAAAATAGAAACTTACAGCATAAGCAAGCTCTTTGAAGTTATTGTTTCAGCTAAGCTGCCACAAACAAGAGCGGGGGAGAAGACAAAAAATACAATCTATACAAAATAAAAGAATTATGTGAATAATAATCATATAATAATTTTTTTCATATTTTTCATATTATTCTCTTTTATAAGAGATAATAAAATATGACCACTTTAACCTTGTTTTAATCTTTAATAATAGTCTTCTTTAACCTTCAAATTGTTTTTGTGGTTCATTTTTAAACTATGGGCCAAGAACCTTGTTTCATTGGCAAAAACAAAATTGATGATGAATTAAATTATATTGTTATGTACCACAAAAATTGAATGGTTATTTAAATCAAGCTTTATGAAGTGGAAGTGACAAAACATGTGAAAGTAAGGTAGAAAAGGGTTAGAACTTAGAAGTCATTAGAACAAGAAACAATTATTTATGAATGATTCATCACAACAACATTAAATGTCATTAATGTCTCAACCAACATGTAGCCAATTCATTGCAAGAGTTCTTTTGTTACCAAGTCATAATAAAACTACTACCAAAACTCACACACATACCCAAAATAATACTAGGTCTAAACTAACTATATCATGAATTTGACAATAAAGTCTTGTTCCATCTTAGAATAATATGTCTAAACTAACCATATCATATGCATTTGTCGATGAATTAAGGCCACACGCATGATCTCATATTCGACCTTAGAATAATATGTCTAAACAAAATATATCATGTATTTCTGGGTTGAATTAAATTCACACACAAAATCTCATATTTCATGTTATTTCATTATAGCGTTCTAAAACTCAGGCAAAGCAAACATGTTAAACATGAAAACTAAAGAATAGATCAGTTTGATAAGATCATAGAATTCTAATTACAATTAACTTGACGAAAATGAGTGTGATTCGATAAATTTAACGATAAGACTAGTGAACCGATGAATTTCTTAAACTAACAATATCATGTATTTTTAGTTGAATTAAAAATATTGAATTATATCTTACAAAACTTTGAATGTCATTGATACTTCAAATAGTTTTTAGACACAAAAAAAAGCATAGAATTTAAAATATAAAATAATAAAATAAAATAAGACAATGAAATGAACTTACAGTATTCAAGTTTTTCCTTGAAATTTCGTTACTGAGTATATGAAAACGATCAAGTGCAAGAAATATACCAAGAAGAGTAATCAACAAAACTTTAACAATTGGCATTAATGCAACAACAAAAAGCTTCCAGAATTCCATTTTATCAGTACTACCCTGTTGCTACATCAAACAAGGTTTCTTCAATTAAATAAATATACATCATTATTATTTTTCTTTTCTTCAAAGTAACATAGTAATAATAAATGAAAAGAGAAAGATTGACAATGTTTGTTACCTGATGTTGCTCTGTTTTTTGAAGGGACTAGTTGTTTGTAGTTTAGTGAGAAAGAGAGTGATGAAAAAAGAGTAATAATTTTGGAACATAGAGAGTTGTTTATATATATTAGTGTACCATATGAAAACTACATGACGAAATCAAATTGTCTGCTTATTCTATTACTCAAATTATCTTTATAAATAAATAAATCATACATAATATAATATCTACTTAATAAATGGTTTATATTTACTTTAGAGATGTGATATATTTGGACACCAAAATATCCTCCTTGTTCGGAACAATGGCTAGTTACGAGCATTACTGTCCGTTTTGACCAAGTCTTGACAGTTATCTATTTTTGTAGAACTTAATATTTAGGCTTAAAAATGGGAACCAATCAATGGTTATGCGTCAGGGGAATTATATAAACTCTCGCACTTGTGAGGGCCAGATATCAAATAATCACTCTAAAAAACCTTAATCTCTTTCTTGTATCTCTTTGCACTATTTCTCACTTAAGCGTCAGAGTGCCTTGCAGGTACACCCCCTCCTCTCTTCAGATTTCTAGTCAAGCATACGCCATCTTCTCGGTCCACTTCAGGTTCTGATCAACCGATAAAATCAGTGGAGAAGTTTAATTTTTCATTGGTATAGAGAACATTTCGACCAGGGCACATATCACTATATAGTGAAAGCGGGTCAGCTGAACGTTGACGATCAGGCCAGTTAGGACCAGTTGGTGGCTTTCATCAAAGGGATACCCCCGGTCCAGCGTGTGGGAAAAGGGGAAGGCCCGTTGTCGACGAGGATGAGAAGTCAGTGTTTGTACATGGCCTTATAAATGTTAAGGAGCTCCTCGAGTGTGAGGATCCTGCAAAGTATTTAGGTATTTGTCTCGTATTTGTCTTGGTCAACACCAGCTGCCCGTCCGACCCAAACTTAGGAACACTCTCGAACACATTAAGGATCGTCTTCTGTGACACAGGCTGAACCAGCGGGTACTTGTTCTTCAAATTCCAGACAGATTCAAGACAGACCTTAAACAGCTTCGTGTTAGCTTGCTTTAAGGAGACCCATCCAAACTGATTACCAACAGTGCCCCGCTAAAGATGAAAACAGTAGAAAAATAAAGCGACAGTGGCCCCAATCTTCAAATAATCACACACAATCTCAAAAGCCCACAGAAAGGCTATGAAGTTGGGGTGAAGTTGCGAGGGAGCGAGATGAAGATAATAAAAAATGGACACCTGCAGGTCGGTGAAAGGAAGTCAGATACCCATGTCCCTGAAAATGATCTCGCACATAGGAAGGTGGTTGACATCATATTTCGTACAAATCCTACCATACTTCCCAAGGACATAAACATCCCAATCCTCCTCGACGTTCCCCCATTCCATATCCACGGACACAACCGTGAACGCATCAATCGGGTGCTCGGTAAAATGTGAGGCAATCTCCAGAGGACCCAGAGTAATCCAATCTAGCCCTTCGGAGACCACAGGTACTTTCTGTACGGGCGCATTTGCCCAGAAACTTCGGGCTGCCTCGGCGGGGTATGCTCGGAAGAATTCTCTTAGGTTGTGTCTTGGTTGGACATAGATTGATCAGAGGAATTTTACTCGCCCATAACATCATCTTCAGGACTACTGGCCATTTTTCCTGAAAAATTCGAGGACGAAAGAAAATTTGACATCAAAATCAAATCCACTCTTCCACCGCCAGTCAAGTGAAAGGGCGTACGAAGGCACGAGGACCACGTCTTCGACCAGAGCCCTTACTCAAACAACAAAATATGGACATGAATGGGCTATCTCCCCGAAATCTGGGTTCTAACACTCGTCCTGAAGGTTCATCAGAAACGCATAAAGTTCACAACTGAAACCCAGAAATGCCCAAAATGACAAACATCACTAGCAGACTTACGGGGGAGTCGGTGTTATCGTGTGGCGGAACCACTGTCAGACACCTACAAACCGTCAGAAAATTCCTCCACTAAGCCACATCAATCCTAACCGCATACATCTCTAGACGTAAAATCCTAAAATCTAATATAAGTCATAGATGAAATTCACAGAAACTAGAGAAAATTAAGAAACTTACTTGATCGGGGAGGCTTAACGGATGGACGAGCAGAAACTTCGGAGGTAAGCGATGACGCTTCACAGAACTAGTAGAAGCGAGCAGGGGAAGGCAAACAAAAGGTGCAAATGAAGCTTCCTCTCTCTCTCTCTCTCATTTATAGGCAGCTTCGCTAGCACATGAACAGACACGCGCCTAAGGAAGCCTAGAGGTTGTCATCTTTATGCCCTAGTCCTTAAACATGCCTTCATTACATATTTATAGCAGCACGTGGCTCAATGCGGGTGTGGCACGCAAACTCCTCAGGTCCAATCAATTGTTTCTCTCCTTGAGAGACGAACAAATTGGGTAACGCTAGGGCTCGTCGTTCAAAATTGTCCCCAAAAAAATCACGAAGCGTCCCCCGACCGCGGGCACGTCTTAAGTCATTACTTCTCTTCCCATAAGCAACGACTTAGGGGGCTCATATTCTGGATTGGCCCAATGATTAGAATTGACCCAATCTGCTTCTATCTCCAGCATGACCTGACAACTCTGGCCCACTAACCCTAGCCTTTGATCGAGCACGCATGATCGACCATACTACAAGGCTAGCAAGGATAATGATGCCCTGCCCACGCGTCTGCCTGCATCAACATCCACCTCCAAGTCTGCCTGACACCGTAGAGCAAATAAATAGGAAGCACCCATAAGCGCACCTTCCCGTAATATCCTCCTTGCTCGAAGTAACGGCTAGTCACGAGCATGGTTGTCTGTTTTGACCAAGACCTGACAGTTAACAATTTTTGTGAAACCTAATATCTAGGCCCAAAAATAGGAATCAATGGCTATGCGTCGGGGGCATTATATAAACTCTCACACTTGTGAGCGCCAGACATCCAATAATCACTCTAAAAACCCTAATCTCTTTCTTGATTCTCTTTGCACTCTTTCTCACTTGACCTACGAAGTGCCTTGCAGGTACACTCCCCCTCATCTCCTAAGATTTCCAGCCAAGCAGACGTCATCTTCTCGGTCCACTTCAGGTTCTGATCAACCAGTAAGATCAATTATTATTATTATTATTATTATTATTATTATTATTATTATTATTACGAGAACAATTAAATATTTTATTTATTCTATTTATGAATTTAAATATTAATATCATCAATATTGTAAAAATAATTCTTGAAAATAACCACACCTTTATATTTATCCAAACCACCTATTTTATGATCACATCCCCATTTAATTTTTTTTGGCAATCATAGTAATTAGGGGTCTAAGCCCTTTAAATTTTTTAAGTGTTGGTTTGAGCATAAGGCCTTTATTCCTTTTGTTGAGAAGGTGTAAAGGGAAACGAGGATAAGAGGGAAGGAAGGCTTCATTCTTAAGGAAAAACTTAAGATTCTTAAACCTAAGTTGAAAGTGTGGAACAAAGAGGTGTTTGGTGTGATTAATTTGAATGTGGAAAAAGCAGTGGGGGTTCTGAACTCTTTGGATTCTTTTGTAGCAAATTTGGCGAGGGATGGTGTGGTTAATGAGGTGTTAAAGAGGTCTATGAAGGTTGATTTTGAAAAGGCATATGATTGTGTTTATTAGGACTTTCTTAGGTATGTTTTGCAGAGTATGGGTTTTGGTTTGAAGTGGTTGGTTCGGATGGACGCACCAATTTTTAATAGTTTGATTTCTATTTTGGTGAATGGTAGTCCCACTCTTGAGTTTATGTCTTCTAGGGGTTTTAGGAAAGGAGACCCGCTATCGCCTTTTTTGTTTCTCTTGGTGGCAGAGGGATTGGTGGGGTTGATGCGGAATGCGGTGGCAGGGAGAGTTTTAGGGGGTTTCACGTGGATAATGACATTAATTTTGAGATATTGCAATTTGCAGATGATACAGTGCTTATTTGTGATGGTTCTTGGGATAATCTTTGGTGTATTAAATCTTTGTTACATGGTTTTGAGTTGGTATCTGGGATGCGTATTAATTTAAACAAAATTAAGTTGTTTGGTGTTCATTTAGATAGTCATTTGTTGGATGCAGATTCGTCTTGAATTGTCAAATGGGAAAGCTTTGTTTCTTATTCTTGGGAATTCCAGTGGGAGCTAATCATAGGTGGAAGGAAAATTGGTCTGGATTGATAGACAAGTTGAAGAATATATTAGGTGTTTGGAGTGGTAAGCATTTGTCCTTAGGTGGGAAGGTTACTTTGTCGAATTCAGTGCTTAATTCTATTTAGACTTTCATGATTTCCTTCTTCAAAGCTCCAAAGTTTATTTATGAGGAGATTATCAAGATTCAACTGGCATTTTGTGGGGGTGTGAAGTGGGTAAGCGTAAGATTTGTTGGGTGAGTTGGGAGAAGATTTGCCTTCTGGTCGAGAAAGGTGGTTTGGGTGTCAAGAACATTGAGATTTTCAACTTGTCCTTGATTAGTAAGTGGGGTTGGAGATTTTTGGATGAGAGTGATGTTGTTTGGGCATATCTCCTTTGGTTTAGGTATGGAAATGGGTTGGGGTATTTAGTGGAGAGTGTTTCTAATCAGATTTTTTCGAAATCCTCTCTTTGGTGGAGAGATGTGCGGGCAGTTTGTGGTCTTCTTATTCATGACCAACCGTGGTTTTGTAACAGTATCTCATGTAGATTGGGGGATGGCCAGGCGTTTTATTTTTTGGGAAAATGCTTGGTTCGACTCCACTCCTTTGAAGGTACGTTTTCCTTCTTTGTATGCCGCTTCTGTTGTTGCTTCTTCTTTTTCTCCTTTTGTAGAAATATGGGTTTTTGGGTCGATGGTTGTTGGTTTTAGGACTTACGCGTTGAGGAGAGTGTTTTGGGGGGGGGGGGGGGGGGGGGGGGGGGGTATTGTCGGGGAATGGAATGAGTTGTCTTCCTTGTTATTTGATGTTTGCCAGTTTGTTGAGGTTGATGATAAAGTGGTGTGGTGGAGGAATTCATATGAGTTTTCGGTGAAGAATAACTATAGTAGAATTTCTTTTTAATACAACTCGAGTGTGGGGTTCTTGGATGAACAAAAATTGTACGAATTACAAAAGTTGTGGAAAGCGTTTGTTCCTTGTAAGGTCAAATTGTTTGGTTGAAGGTTGTTGTCTGATGTTTTACCGACTCGTCTTGAATTGAGTCGTCGAGGTGTTCAGTTAACTTTGAATGATTCTTCGTGTCCACTTTATGGGTTGGAAGTTGAATTGTCTGATCACCTTTTTGTCGGGTGTTGTAAGGTGGTCTGTGTGTGGAAGGATGTTTTTCTTTGGTTAGGTGTGGATCTTGTCTTGGGAGGTTCTTCTTTTGAGAATCTTTTGACACTTTGTCCACATCTCTTACTCTTTCTTTTGTCGTTCTCTTTTAATTGTTGGTTTATTGGTGCATGTGGTTAGGTAGAAATAAAGTGGTGTTTGATAGAGAAGTTTGAAATGTCGTTGATACTTTGATCTTTATTAAGAGGTTGGGTTGAGATTGATTGTCTATCTTTTCCAAAGATTGTGATGACTTTTTTAGATGTTTGATTAACTAATTCTAATTTATATGTTGATTTGTAGTTTTTTGATTTTGTGTTTGGTCTTTTTAACTTTTTTACCTTTTTATATTGAGTTACACCTTATTAATACAAGTGTTTGTAAAAAAAAACAAATCCACCATTTTAAACTACTTTCATTTAATAGTTTAAAAATATTATTTATAATATTAAAAAGTGTGTATCATCATTTGAGAACATAAAGAAGTATAGTGTGTAGTATTAACGTGCCTCATTAATAGTATATTACCATTATATAGTAGGTAAAGATTTACTATTTTTTGTAACAAAAAAAAGATTTACTATTTTATTTTATTTTTATTTTATTTAGCCCTAATAATTACCACGTTTGGAATGCACGTTAAAGTGTCGATACTTACATTACAAGAATTAATCTATTTTTGTGAATTGGATTCCAAATGTAGGAGAACGAATTCAAATAGAATACACACTACAAATGAAAACTATATTATTTTATTTATGCTATAACATGAATAGTAAATTTATGGATGTACACAACTCATCAAAGGTGCTCCACTTTCTCTTTCATATTCTTTTCTTTCACTTTTTACATCATCATTCTGATTCTTTTTATTCTTTTTTTCCCACTACTATTATCACCACTCAAATTATTCTACTTGTTACAAAATTCTGTTAAACCATTACTTGCTGATTAATCATGTCACAACTCAATATTTAACATGTTGATATGACTATGCATTGTGCATATTTCTAAGTAACCACTAGAGTCCATTGTGTTTATCGCACTAATTAAATATTTCATATATAATATCACATTTTTTATATTTAGAATTTCTACTAAAAATAATACGGCAAGTGTTGCATTGAACTCTCTTTACTACCTAATAGAGAAAAGAATTCCAAACATGTTCATGGTTAATATTGAATGATAATTTATTATTTTAGTACGTTATCTATTTGGTGCTAGTTTGTGTGCATAAATAGATTAATAGTAGTTGTTATTTTAATTAATTCTTTCTTATAGTTTTATAGCCGTCATTCCTTCTGTTCTTATAAATATATTTTTATTTCTTTTGTTCTTAATCTTGTGCACCATTAATTGGTATCTAAATCTCTGATTCGGATTCACGGGGAAACACGAGTGAAATGGTGAGGCGTTGTGTGATTGATTTTGGTTCTTGAATTCATGTTTGAATCTTGAACAAAATCGGAATATAATCACATTTTCTGATTCCCGCCTTCTCAAACTGATTCTGCCAAAAATCAGACAACATGGATCGACGCATAACGTCTTGGATCGACGCGTACTGCACTGAACTCGCAACATGAGCCGACGCATTCCCTCATGTATCGACTCGTCCTGAGTCAAACACACAACATGTATCGACACATGCTCCTATGGATCGACTCATCCTGAGTCTAAAAGCACTCATGTATCGACGCAAAACCTCTTCGTGTCGACTCATCCTGAGTCTCTCAACCTTCTTGTATCGGCACATCATGTTTGAGGTCGACGCATCCTGTTACATCTTGTATAATTCTGCGATTTTCTCTGTGTTTTCACTACGGGTTCCATATTTTAAGCCCTAAAAACCTAATCTAATCATGGATAATCATCACTTACAATTATCCTATAATTCAACATCGGTCAAACAACATAGGGACATCATTATTCATCTAAAATTCATCAATTTCACATCATACAACATCATATACATTCAATTCATGAACAAGACAACAATCACCTCTAACCCCACATACCAATTATCATGAACCCAATTATAGAGTCAGAACCCCACCATTACCTTGGATTGAAGGTCGCTCTATAATCTTCCGGTTGAAACCTCATTCTGTCGTTCTTCCTCTTTTTCCAGCAGCTTCACGTTCTTCTTCTCAAACCTTATTCTTCTACTGCCTCTTCTTTCTATTCTTTCTAACAACAATAAAATAACTTATTATTCTCTTAACTCCTTATTGTACTCAAAACTAATACACCCCCCTTATTACTTCTATTCCTTTAAAATAAGCCCACATCAAAATAATATCATACTTCTAATATTATTTCTCCACTTAATAAAATAATTAAATCCAATTAAACATAACATAACTTCACAAATATTCCAAAAATAATTAAATTAAATAATTAATTAAATTACGGGCGTTATAACTCTCCCCCACTTAGAATATTTTCGTCCTCAAAAATTTACCTCAATCAAACAACTCAGGGTAGGAGTCTCGCATCTTTCTCTCCAACTCCCAAGTCATGCTTTCTCCAGCAGCTCCTAGACAAACCACCTTAACCAAAACAATCTCTTTGCCCCTCAGAGTCTTTATTTCATGATCTGTGATCCGTACAGGCATCGTCTCCACCGTAAGATTATCCCGTACTTGTACATCACCCATATGAATCACATGAGATAGATCTGAAATATACTTCCGGAGTTGCGACACATGAAACACATCATACAAATTCAAAAGATTAGGCGGTAAAGCCACTCTATAAGCAACATTCCCCACTCTCTCCGAAATCTGATACAGTCCAATAAAACGAGAAGTGAGCTTCTTAGACTTCAACGCTCGTCCAACACGAGTCACATGTGTAACTCTTAAAAACACATGCTCACCAGCTTGAAATTCTAAATCCTTCCTTCGCTTGTCATGATAACTCTTCTGCCTACTTTGGGAAGCTTTCATCTTTTCTCGAATCAACTTCACCTTCTCAGTAGTCTCACGAACAAGTTCAGGTCCAAGTACTACACTTTCACCAGATTCATGCCAACATAAAGGAGTTCTACATCTTCGACCATACAACGCTTCAAAAGGTGCCATCCCAATACTAGAATGGTAATTGTTATTATAAGTGAAATCTATCAACGGAAGATAAGTATCCCATGAACCTCCCTGCTCAAGAACACATGCCCTCAGCAAAACTTCCAACGATTGAATCGTCCGTTCAGTCTGACCATCTGTCTGAGGATGATACACTGAACTCAATCTCGAATTAGAACCCAACGCTTCTTGCAAACTCTTACAAAAATCAGAAGTAAATCTTGGATCTCTATCTGACACAATGCACAAAGGAACACCATGCAGCTTCACAATCACACTAGTGTAAATCTCAGCCAACTTTGACACTGGAAAGTTGATGTTAATAGGAATAAAATGAGCTGACTTCGTAAGCCTATTAACAATCACCCAAATCGAATCATGTCCTCTCAAAGTATTAGGAAACCCCGTCACAAAGTCCATTGAAATGCTATCCCATTTCCATTCTGGAACTTCTAACAGTTGCATCAACCCTGCAGGCTTCTGATGTTCAACTTTCAACTTCTGACAAGTCAAACATGCATACACAAACCGAGCCACGTCACTCTTCATTCCAGGCCACCAAAACAAACCTTTCAAATCTTGATACATCTTTGTAGCTCCTGGATGAATACTTAACTTACTTCTATGACTCTCTTCAAGTATCACTTTCTTCATCTCAACATCATCAGGAATACAAATCCGGTTAGAAACTTCAACACACCCTGTGTATCTAACTTAAAATCACTATTCTCAGACTGATCGATTCTAACCATCGAATCTACCAGTTTAACATCCAACTTATGAGATGATTGAAGAACGGCCCGGATAGGGTCCCCAAGAACATGTCCACCAGCTCACGGTCGATTAATGGTGGTTGCACCCTGCCAGCCAGGTCCCTCCACTTCTGCGCATACTCTTTAAAACCTTCTCCCGATCCTAGCGACATACCCTGGAGTTGGGCACGTGTAGGAGCGAGGTCGGCATTATACTGATACTGTTTGTAAAAAGCAGTAGCCAATTCCTCCCAGTTACGAACCTTGGTTCCATCCAGCTGATAGAACCATTCGAGATGAGTCCCTGAAAGACTCTCCTGGAAGAAATGGATCCACAAGTTCTTGTCCATAGTGTATGGTTGGATCTTCCGCACATAAGATCTGAGATGTAGCTTAGGGCAGGACGCCCCGTCATACTTTGTGAAAGATGGTGCTTTGAACTTGTGTGGGATGACCACACCAGAAGATAAACCCAAGTCTCGGAAATCCAAACCAGGCACTTGTTGAATTTCCATGGCATTCAGACGATCCTCTAACTGCTTGTACTTGTCTTCAGCTGGAGGATACTGCTCCTCATCAAAATCAGTCTCGTTGTCGGAGACCACCGGACTAGGAGCCCTTCCCCCCTGGGGACTGCCTTTCCCTACAGAAGAACCAGCTTGATCAACCTCATTCTACAGTGTGTTACCAAACCTCCGGCCAGTGTTGAATAGCACAGTTCTCTTCTTCTTCTTCTTGACCAGCAGAGCCTTCAATTCCTCAGCCAACTTCACCTTCTCAGTAGTCTCACGAACAAGTTCAGGTCCAAGTACTACACTTTCACCAGATTCATGCCAACATAAAGGAGTTCTACATCTTCGACCATACAACGCTTCAAAAGGTGCCATCCCAATACTAGAATGGTAATTGTTATTATAAGTGAAATCTATCAACGGAAGATAAGTATCCCATGAACCTCCCTGCTCAAGAACACATGCCCTCAGCAAAACTTCCAACGATTGAATCGTCCGTTCAGTCTGACCATCTGTCTGAGGATGATACACTGAACTCAATCTCGAATTAGAACCCAACGCTTCTTGCAAACTCTTACAAAAATCAGAAGTAAATCTTGGATCTCTATCTGACACAATGCACAAAGGAACACCATGCAGCTTCACAATCACACTAGTGTAAATCTCAGCCAACTTTGACACTGGAAAGTTGATGTTAATAGGAATAAAATGAGCTGACTTCGTAAGCCTATTAACAATCACCCAAATCGAATCATGTCCTCTCAAAGTATTAGGCAACCCCGTCACAAAGTCCATTGAAATGCTATCCCATTTCCATTCTGGAACTTCTAACAGTTGCATCAACCCTGCAGGCTTCTGATGTTCAACTTTCAACTTCTGACAAGTCAAACATGCATACACAAACCGAGCCACGTCACTCTTCATTCCAGGCCACCAAAACAAACCTTTCAAATCTTGATACATCTTTGTAGCTCCTGGATGAATACTTAACTTACTTCTATGACTCTCTTCAAGTATCACTTTCTTCATCTCAACATCATCAGGAATACAAATCCGGTTAGAAACTTCAACACACCCTGTGTATCTAACTTAAAATCACTATTCTCAGACTGATCGATTCTAACCATCGAATCTACCAGTTTAACATCCAACTTATGAGCTTCTCTGGTACTGTCTAGAAATTCATCATTAATCTTCAACATACCCAACATAATACTTCGCAGAATAACCTCGCAAACTAAGCTCATATCTCTGAACTGCTCAATTAATTCCAACTCATTAACCATCATTGCTGACATATGTAAAGTCTTTCGACTTAACGCATCAGCTACCACGTTCGCTTTTCCTGGATGATAATTCAAACCAAAATCATAATCCTTTAACAATTCCAACTGTGATCGGTGGAAATAGAACTGACGGTTTTTGAAATACTGGATCGCGAAATGTCGCGGTAAGCAAGAGTCGCCACCGTCTTTTATTTTCTCCAACAAGGAAAGGACAAAAGCACAGAAAAATTCCTTTTCGAGATGTTTCTCGGGTTCGGGAGGTAGATTATAGAAAGGGAAGGTGTTAGCACCCTTTCTATCTGTGGTTATCCACGGGCTCTTAGGTACTTGCTCACTATGTTTTCAAAAATTGTTTGCTTTTCTTGTGTTTGTGGGTTTTGAAAAAAAGTTTGTTTGAAAACTTCGTTTTGACTCTTGTATCAGTCCTCAAGAGTGTATGAAGTGTTTTATTTGAAAACTTTTGTCAGAAAAAGTGTAGGTGCGAAAAGTTGTTTTTGTTTTGAAAGAGCAAGTATCTTAGAACCTCTACCTACTCAAAGGAATTAAGTTGTGTAAATATCCTTTAGATAGTACTATCCCACTATTGAGAAGTAGGTAGCACCGTCGTTGGAGTTATTCGGGTCAATTCGATTATTAGGGACATGTGTGGTCACCAAAGCAATAGTAGGACGCCTTAGCGGTAACCCTAATATTCTAGATCCTTTTTATCTGAGGCAACCGTTTCGAGGCAACTTAGATCTTTAGACAAGAGGGCGACCTCTAAAACACCCTATACTCAATGACCATGTCGAGGCAACCAAGTGAGGCGTACCCTAAGAGTGGCATGTGCACGTGTGTCAGAATTCAGTTTATATTATCTTTGCGCATGTATTATGGTGAGCTACGTTTTGATTTTAATTTTCAGGCAAATCTTGTCATGCATAGTTAACAGTTAATAATTTGCGGAAAGTAAATTGCGGAAAGTAAATCTACGCTATTACAAGGCGTCGGGTATTTACATCGCCAAAAACATAACCCTTGAAAAGTAAATTGCGAGAAAATAAAGAAAGCGGTAAAAGTCCTAATTACGCTATTACATCCTCGGAACAATTACATAAATATAATAAAAAATAAATATGCGCGAAATTAAATCAGAGAAGTCCTTAGGGTTTTGACCCTTTTTGAGAAAAAAAATGGAATTTTGGTCCTTTTTGCAATTAATTAATTAATTAATTAAAAGATGAAAGTATTTTTTTAGTTTTTTAATGTCTTAATGAAAATAAAATAAAAAGGATTAAAATTGTCAAAAGAAAAACACTAATTCTAGATTGATTTTATTTATTGTGAAAAAAGTCAAGGTTAACCTAACTAACTAAATTAATTATATTTAGAATTTATTTACAAAAAATAATTAATAGTGAAATTAATAAATGATAAAAATAAATAATATTTTAGGTTTCTGAGTTTATTATGAAAAATAATTAATTTGTGAGTTAATTAACTAATAATAATAATAATTAATAAAATAATTAAATAGAAATTAAAATAGAAAAGAAAAAGAATAAAGAAACCAGGGGGTGATGGGCCAGCTTTGGGGGTGAAGAAGCAATTTCTCAGGCCCATTAACAATCAAGCCCTTCTGACTTTTGATGGCATAGTTGACTGGGAACATGGTGGTCTACCCATCCTGACCATTGGATTAATGACTGTGGCCACTTGGCGCTTGGATGGTTGGAGCACATGGTGGAACGCTCTTGGAATCCTGCATGAGAATATGTAAGAAAAAATAATAGAAGAGTTTTGGGGGACCTGGGAATCGAACCCAGGTCCCAATGGTTACCAGCCAACGCACCATCCACTAAGCCATCTGAACGCATTTGTTAGTATAATGACTAATGAATATAATATATAAAATCAAACATTATGCTGGAAACAACAAAATCGCGCGCGCTATTTTTTGAATGGCCCAACCATGAATCAGTACGTCATCGTCTTCCACGATAGGCCTGTAAAAACAAAGTTAGATAGCGGGGGTTTTTAACCCCCACAACCTGCAATAAGGAAAAATAGCGAATAGAGTTGTGCTCTATATAAATATTTCGCGAGGGTGCCAACATGTTCGTCTGGTCTCAACGAATTCAACCATATGTCTCTCAAGGCTTGATTTTTCCTGTACTGAAAAGCCCCAATTTAGAAGCTCAAGAACCCTAGCTTTTGTCAATGGCAACTTACGATTCTGCGCATTATAATCCAATTAACTAATACCATTAGCTTTATATGAACTCAAGCAACACAAAACAATGATTAAAACATGTTAATTATGCATGAAATACGAGTTACGATTATGAAAAAAAGTATCAAACCGTGTGACTGTTCTTGAGGATTTCTTAAGCTTTAGCGTGTGGTTTTTATTGCTACACGTCCCTGACACTTCCAGCAATGTGTTAGAATCCACGAATGGCTTTGAATTGTGCTAGAATGTAGAAAACAATTTTGACTTTTTCTTTGAATTTTCTCAATATAGTTATGGCTTTCTTGTAGCAAATTCACGTTTGTGGCATTAGGGTTGGCTTGTGTACTTATAGTAGAATAGAATTAGGTCACAATCTTGCAAAGAAATCCATGGAATTGATGTTTGAATATTTGATTGAAAATCAAATATTTTTGAATCTTTTTGATTGGAAAAACTTGCTAAATTTGGAGATTCTTGTCCCTTTGATTTGCACACGAAATTTCCAGCATATATTGACCACTTTTGCTTCACAAAAAGATTGAAAAATCAAATCTTTGTATTTCCTACAATTTAACTTAATTAAATGAATTAAAATTGATTAAAAATCCAAATAATTAATAAAAATAATAAAAATAAGTTCAAATAAGCTTAATGGGTCGTGCATAGGCCTTGGATAAAGTTTCAAGAAGAAATTTGAGGCCCATTAGCAAAAACAAAGTATTTTGAGCAAAGTTGACTTTTGCAAATTCACAAAAATTTCCCAACTTCTCCAATGCATATCTTGCTCAATTTTGATCATATGAACATGTTCTTGGACACTTTGGAAAGGTCTTGAAGTCCTCTAACCAATTCCTTTGGTCCCATGTCATTTGGATTTACCAATCGCAAGTTATGATCTTTGACTTAAAGTGCATTTTTGTTGACTTTTGAAATTGACCTATAATGTAGAAATTGATAACTTTTTGTGAGAGCATTTCTTGGATTTGGAATTTGAAGATGAGTTGTAGGAAATGTCATCCCCTTCAAAATGAGCATTGGATGGGATTTTTCTGATGAACCATGAAAAAGTTATGCTCTGGTCAAGATACAGTTGACTTTTCTACTGTCCAAAAATAGTAATTTTTGCATCTTGATGATTTTTGAGCCATTCTTGTGGAATCATGATCAAGATTTGATCAAATGATGATTGTGGATTCAAAATAAGATGTTGACTAAAAATTCTGACTTTTGACTGCAAAATGACCATTTTACCCCTGCAGTTGATTGTAGAGCAAATGAAGCTTTTGACTGTGCAATTTGACATTGTGAGTCTTGAGATTTGACATGTAGATGCTTGACAATGTATATGGACCCTTGAGACTTGATTGAGCCATTGAAAACCTCAAATTCCTTGAAAGAAACAAAACCCTAATTTTAGCTGGCTTAGGAGGCATTTGGACTGTACAACTCTTGAGTAATCTTGAACCATTTGAAGATGATTCTTGATAAACCTTGAAGAATATGGGAGGGCAAATTTTGGGGTACAACACCAACCATCTTCGTTGCCTCATATTCAACTCCTTCTGATCGAATAAATACTTCAAACTCTTATGGTCACTAAACACTTCAAATCTAGAACCATAAAGATAATGCCTCCAAATCTTCAACACAAAGACAACTGCAGCAAGTTCTAAATCATGCGTATGATAGTTTTTCTCATGAGTCCTTAACTGCCTTGACGCATAAGTAACTACCTTACCATTCTGCATAAGCACACCTCCTAAACCCATCTTAGAAGCATCACAATACACCACAAAAGATTCTCCTGGATTAGGCAACGTCAAAATCGGATCCGACGTTAACCTCTTCTTTACTAACAACACTGGAGCTCCCCACGGCGATACACTTGGTCTTACGAACTTCTTTTTAAGTAACTCCTCCAATTTCTTCTTTAAATCTGACAATTCATACGCAGACATCATGTATGGTGCCATAGACACATGTCCGGTACCAGGTACAAGATCAATAGCAAAATTCAACTTCCCTCTCCGGCGGTACATCAGGAATCTCATTAGGGAAAACTTTAGGAAATTCACACACCACCTGCAATTCCTAAATTATAGCTTGAGTCTCTACAGATAGCGAAGCCATCAACGAGAACATTTGTGCTTCCTCTTTCATCAACTTCCTTAAATGTCTAGCAGACAACATACCATCTTCTTCTGCTTCAGGAGTAGAAAACTTCACCAACTTGTCATAACAGTTAATATGAACACAGTTATGCTCTAACCAGCTCATACCCAAAATCACATCCAAACCTCTTAACGGTAAACAAACCAAATCGACAGCAAAGTCTCTATCGAAGATCGACAAGGGACACTTAACACACACAAAAGAAGTAGTCACTAACCCCTTGGTTGGAGTATCGACGACCATTTCCCAATTCAAAGAAGACAACATAAGACCCAATCTTTCAACATAATCAGCAGCAATAAAATAATGTGTAGCACCGGTATCAATAATAGTAATTAAAGGAGTACTATTAATGAAACATGTACCTCTGATAAGTTTGTCCTCTGCAGTTGTCTGATCCTTAACCAAAGCAAACACTTTACCACTTGACTGAGCCCTCTTCGGTTTCGGACACTGACTACCAATATGCCCTTCTTCTCTACAATTGAAACAAACCACATCCTTATGATCACACTCAGATACAACATGTCCGTTCTTGATACAACGGAAACATCTCTTCACTTCAGTAGTGCACACATTACTCTTGTGCCCAGGTTTTCCACACTTAAAGCAAACCACACCAACAGGAGCATCTCCCCCACTAGTCCTCTGACTTTGAGTAACTTTTAGTTTACCTTTACCAGCTGGGGTATCATAAGGCTTACCACGATTTTGTTGGTGCTTACCCCTATTCTCACTGATAATCTTGTAATGAGCATTATTATCCTCCTCATAAATCCTGCAACTATCAACCAAATCAGCAAAGACATGGATCTTCTGGTATCCAACTGCCTTCTTGATCTTTGGGCGCAACTTGTTCTCAAACTTGATACACTTCGAAAACTCAGCATCTGCCTCAGCATAGTGCGGATAAAACTTTGCCAACTCAGAAAACTTGGCAGCATACTCAACAACTGACATATTCCCTTGCTTAAATTCAAGGAATTCAATTTCCTTCTTACCACAAACATCTTCAGGGAAGTACTTCTTCAAAAATTCCCTACAGAACACAGCCCAAGTGACATTCTCACCTGCAGCTTCCAACTTCTGACAAGTCTCTAGCCACCAGTCATCAGCCTCGACTGCTAGAATATGAGTACCATATTGAACCTTCTATGCTGGAGTGCAATCCATCACACGGAAGATTCTCTCAATCTCTTTCAATCAGTCCAATGCTCCGTCAGGATCATACTTTCCCTTGAACGTAGGCGGATTCCCTCTCTGGAAAGTCGCCAAGCTACGAGATCCAGCATTTCCTTTATCATTCGCTTGATTTTCCATCGCACGAGCCATTGCTTCTAGAGCAGCAGCATGTGCAACATCATTCCTTCCAGCCATCTCAACTTATCACTACAACATAAACAACGGTTAGAACTCAAATTAACAATACTCAATTGTTAGACAACTACGACTCAACGACAAGGTCGGACCAACCTTTTGCTCTGATACCAACTTTGTAACACCCTAATTCTACCCCCGCGAATTATATAAATAAATCAGAGTTATAAAAATAATTCATGCAAACGAATCGGAATGCCACAGATTCTTCTATCAAAATTCATTGCATTCATCGTGGATATATAACACTTTTAAAACATCAGATGAACCATCATCATAATATCTTTAGTTAATTAATTCAACATCTACACAGCGGAAATTCTTAATAACATCCTTATCATCATTACAGCAACTTCAAACCAACAAATACTTAATAATAATAAACTTAAAGTTCAACAACTAAATAATTAACAATCAAAAGCAACAAGCGTTCATCCCCCCGAGTGTTACATATCAGAGCAATGATACTGACTCAAACTATCAAAGGTATACAACCTTCACTCTCGATTACCTGCATGTTACCAACATAAGGGTAACATTCAAACAGAAGGGGTGAGATATCTAACAATATAATAAAGTGCATGATAATTAATATATTAAATTAGATCACATAATATAACCACTTCTCATCTCAAAATCAACAATAATAAAAAACATTCACCACATCAATACACACTTCTTCATGCAGTTATATAATGCGACTCAATACTATGCAAATGCATATGGTACCATTGGAGCATAACTCCCATCTCAAAATTTGCCAATTAATAGAGGCATCAACAAGGCATAAGCCTTCATCTCAATATTCGCCAAATTTAGGCCATCTCAACGAGCATAAGCTCCATCTCAAAATGCAATGTATGCGACACAATCATGAATGTAATAACAACACCATAATTAACAACATCATCATTAGCCAAAGGCCTACATCTCAAAAGCATCTCAGCATCTCTTCATCAACATCTCATATCATCATAATAATTTATCAAACATCATTTATTCATCAAACATAACTTCATTAATAACATCTCATCAACAACTCAGTTGTACTTTAATACGACAGTAACTCACACCGCTATTTTGTAATCTTACATCATTACTATAATTACTTCTACTGTTACAAATCAAACAGCAGCATATAAACATTCCATCCTCATTATTCTGCATAAAAACAACGTAACAATTAATGTGGGAATTAACTCTAGTCCTAATTGGGATCACTAGGGTTATCCTTCCCACTCTTCATTTTAATCCTCGAGAATAAAGCTCATCGCGTTAGTTATTCAACGCTTCGAACGACACCTCAAACGGAGTCCGAAAACTCAAGTTACAACATTCTCAAACTGATTTTGCCAAAAACCATGCAACATGGATCGATGCATAACGTCTTGGATCGACGCGTATTGCACTGAACTCGTAACACGAGTTGACTCATTCCCTTATGTATCAACTCGTCCTGAGTCAAACACACAGCATGTATCGACACATGCTCCTATGGATCGACTCATCCTGAGTCTAAAAGCACTCATGTATCGATGCAAAACCTCTTCGTGTCGACTCATCCTGAGTCTCTCAACCTTCTTGTATCGACACATCATGTTTGAGGTCGACGCATCCTGTTACATCCTGCATAATTCTATGATTTTCTCTGCGTTTTCACTACGGGTTCCATATTTTAAGCCCTAAAAACCTAATCTAATCATGGATAATCATCACTTACAATTATCCTATAATTCTACATCGATCAAACAACACCGGGACATCATTATTCATCTAAAATTCATTAATTTCACACCATATACATTCAATTCATGAACAAGACAACAATCACCTCTAACCCCACATACCAATTATTATGAACCCAATTATAGAGTCAGAACCCCACCCTTACCTTGGATTGAAGGTCGCTCTATAATCTTCCGATTGAAACCCCGTTCTGCCGTTCTTCCTCTTTTTCCAACAACTTCATGTTCTTCTTCTCAATCCTTATTCTTCGACTGCCTCTTCTTTCTATTCTTTCTAACAAAAATAAAATAACCTATTATTCTCTTAACTCCTTATTGGGCTCAAAACTAATACACCCTCTTATTACTTTTATTCCTTTAAAACAAGGCCACATCAAAATAATATCATACTTCTAATATTATTTCTCCACTTAATAAAATAATAAAATTCAATTAAACGTAACACAACTTCACAAATATTCCAAAAATAATTTAATTAAATGATTAATTAAATTACGGGCGTTACAAGTATCCCACGAACCTCCCTGCTCAAGAACACGTGCCCTTAACAAGTCTTCCAATGATTGAATAGTCTGTTCAGTCTGAGGATGATACGTTGAACTCAACCTCAACTTAGAACCCAATGCTTCTTGCAAACTCTTCTAAAAATATGAAGTAAATCTTGGATCTCTATCTGACACAATGCACAAAGGAACACCATGCAACTTCACAATCACACTAGTGTAAATCTCAGCCAACTTCGACACTGGAAAACTGATGTTAATAGGAATAAAATGAGATGACTTCGTAAGCCTATCAACAATCACCCAAATCGAATCATGTCATCTTATAGTATTAGGTAACCCCGTCACAAAGTCCACTGAAATGCTATCCCATTTCCATTTTGGAACTTCTAACGGTTGCATCAACCCTGCAGGCTTCTGATGTTCAACTTTCGACTTCTGATAAGTCAAACATGCATACACAAACCGAGCCACATCACTCTTCATCCCAGGCCACAAAAACAAACCTTTCAAATCTTGATACATCTTTGTAGCTCCTGGATGAATACTCAACTTACTCCTATGACTCTCTTCAAGTATCACTTTCTTCATCTCAGCATCATTAGGAATACAAATCCGGTTACGAAATCTCAACACACCTTGCACATCTAACTTAAAATCATTATTCTCAGACTGATCGATTCAGACTGATCGATTCCAACCATCGAATCTACCAGTTTCACGTACAACTTATGAGCTTCTTTAATACTGTCAAGAAATTCATTATTAATCTTCAACATACCCAACATAACACTTCGCAGAGTAACCTCGCAAACTAAGCTCATATCTCTAAATTGCTCAATCAATTCCAACTCTTTAACCATCATTGCCGACATATGTAATGTCTTTCGACTCAATGCATTAGCTACCATATGCGTTTTTCCTATATGATAATTCAAACTGAAATCGTAATCCTTTAACAGTTTCAACCATCTTCCTTTCCTCATATTCAACTCCTTTTGATTGAAAAGATACTTTAAGCTCTTATGGTTACTAAACACTTCAAATCTAGAACCATAAAGATAATGCCTCCAAATCTTCAACACAAAAACAACTGCAACAAGCTCTAAATCATGCGTAGGATAGTCCTTCTCATTAGTCCTTAACTACCTTGACGAATAAGCAACTACCTTACCATTATGCATAAGAACAACTCCTAAACCCATCTTAGAAGGATCACAATACACCACAAAAGGCTCTCCTGGATTAGGCAACGTCAAAATTGGAGTCGACGTTAACCTCTTCTTCAATTTTGTAAAACTTTCTTTGCACTGAACATCCCACACAAAAGCTCTACCTTTACAAGTCAACTTAGTCAATGGAAGTGCCAACTTAGAAAAATCTTCGATAAACCTTCTATAGTAACCAGTTAATCCCAAAAAGCTTCTAATCTCATTAGCTGACTTCGGAGTTTCCCATTGCAACACAACATCAACCTTTGATGGATCCACAATGATGCCACTACCTGAGATCACATGACCAAGAAAACTAACCTCCTTTAACCATAATTGACACTTGGACAGCTTTGCATACAACTTCTTCTCTTTCAAAACTTGCAATACTACCCTTAAGTGTTTTGCATGCTCTTCTTCTGACTTAGAGTAAATCAAAATATCATTAATGAACACCACTACAAACCGATCCAAATAAGTATGAAAGATACGATTCATATATTCCATGAATACTCCCAGCGTATTAGTAACACCGAAAGGCATCACTGAATACTCATAATGTCCATAACGCGTTCTAAAATCCGTCTTCTAAATATCTTCATCCTTCACCTTAATCTGATGGTAACCGACCTCAAATCAATCTTACTAAACACACGAGCATCCACCAGTTGGTCCATCAAGTCATCTATTCTTGGAAGCGGATACTTGTTCTTAATCGTCACTTTATTCAAATGTCTATAGTCAACACAAAGCCTCATACTTCCATCTTTCTTCTTTACTAACAACACTGGAGCTCCCCACAGTGATACACTTGGTCTTACAAATTTCTTCTCAAGTAACTCTTCTAATTTCTTCTTTAACTCTGACAATTCAGATGCAGACATTTTGTATGGTGCCATAGACACAGGTCTGGTACCAGGTACATGATCAATTACGAATTCAACTTCCCTCTCCGATGGTACATCAAGAATTTCATCAGGGAAAACTTTAGGAAATTCACACACCACCTACAATTCCTCAATTACAACTTGAGTCTCTACATGTAGCGACGCCATCAACGAGAACATTTGTGCTTCTTCTTGCATCAACTTCCTCAACTGTCTAGCAGACAACATACCATATTCCTCTTCTTCAGGAGTAGAAAACCTCACAGACTTGTCATAACAGTTAATATGAACACAATTATGCTCTAACCAATTCATACCCAAAATCACATCCAAACCTCTTAACGGTAAACAAACTAAATCAACAGCACAGTCTTTGTCGAAGATCGATAAGGGACACTTTAAACACACAAAAGAAGTAGTCACCGACCCCTTGGCTGGAGTATCAACGACCATTTCTCCATTCATAGAAGACAACATAAGGCCCAATCTTTCAACACAATCAGCAGCAATAAAACAATGAGTAGCACCAGTATCAATAATTGTAATTAAAGGAGTACTATTAATGAAACATGTACCTCTGATAAGTTTGTCCTCAGCAGTTGGCTGATCCTCAACCAAAGCGAACACTTTACCACTTGTCTGCGCCCTCTTTGGTTTCTGACACTGACTACCAATGTGCCATTCCTCACTACAGTTGAAACAAATCACATCCTTATGCTTGCACTCAGATACAACATGTCTGTTCTTACCACAACAGAAACACCTCTTTACTTCAGTAGTACACACATTACTCTTATGCCCAAGTTTCCCACATTTAAAACAAACGATACCAGCAGGATCATATCCCCCACTAGTCCTCTAACCCTGATCAACTTTTCGTTTACCTTTACCAGCTGGGGCATCATAAGGCTTACCATGATTCTATTGGTGCTTACTCCTCTTCTCACTGATAATCTTGTAATGAGCATTATTATCCTCCTCATAAATCCTGCAATTATCAATCAAATCAGCAAAGACACGGATCTTCTGGTATCCAACTGCCTTCTTAATCACTGGGTGCAACCCGTTCTCAAACTTGATACACTTTGAAAATTTAGCATCTGCCTCAGCGTAGTGCGGATAAAACTTAGCCAACTCAGCAAACTTGGCGGCATACTTAACAACCGACATATTCCCTTGCTTCAGCTCAAGGAATTCAATCTCCTTTTTACCACAGACATCTTCAGGAAAGTACTTCCTCAGAAATTCCCTACGGAACACAGCCCAAGTGACATTTTCACCTGCAACTTCCAACTTCTGACAAGTCTCTAGCCACCAGTCATCAGCTTCAACTGCTAGAAAATGAGTACCATACCAAACCTTCTACACTTGAGTGCAGTCCATCACACGGAAGATTCTATCAATCTCTTTCAACCAATCCAATGCTCCATCAGGATCATACTTTCCCTTGAATATAGGCAGATTCTCTCTCTGGAAGGTCGCCAAACTACGAGATCCATCATTCCCGTCAACATTCGGCTGATTCTCCATCGCATGAGCCATTGCTTCTAAAGCAGCAACAAGTGTAGCATCATTCCTTCCAGCCATATCAACTTATCACTATAACATAAATAACGGTTAGAACTCAAATTAACAATACTCGATTGTTAGACAACTACGACTCGACGACAAGGTCAGACCAACCTTTTACTCTGATACCAACTTTGTAACACCTCAATTCTACCCGACAATTATATAAATAAATCAGAGTTATAAATTCATTCATGCAAACGAATTAGGATGCCACAAATTCATCATTAAAAACTCGCTGCATTCATCGTGGATACATAACACTTTAAAACATCGGATGAACTATCATCATAACAATTTAATCTCTTAATTCAACAATTTAAACATCTACACAGCGGAATTCTTAATAACATCTTTATCATTGTTACAACAACTTCAAAACAACACAATTTAATAATAACCAACTTAAAGTTCAACGACTAAATAATCAACAGTAAAAAGCAATAAGCGTTCACCCCCCGAGTGTTACATATCGGAGCAATGACACTGACTCGAACTATTGAAGGTATACAGCCTTCACTCTCGATTACCTGCACGTTACCAACATAAGGGCAACATTCAAACAAAAGGGGTGAGATATCTAATAATATAATAAAGCGTATGATAATTAATATATTAAATTAGATCACATAACATCACCACTTCTCATCTTATAATCAATAATAATTGCAACAAATAATACACATTCACAACATCAAAACACAACTTCTTTATGCAATCATATAATGCGACTCAATACTATGCAAATGCATGTGGTACCATTGGAGTAGAACTCCCATCTTAAAAATCTGCCAATAAATAGAGGCATCAACAAGGCATAAGCCTTTATCGTAATATTCGCCAATACATGCCATCTTAACGAGCATAAGCTCCATCTTGAAATGCAATGTATGCGACACAATCATGAATGTAATGACAATACCATAATTATCAACATCTTAACACAACATCATCGTTGGCCAAAAGCCTATATCTTAATAACTGCCCATTATTAGAGGCATCACAACATCTTTCATTATATATCATCATAATTCATCAAACGTCATATATCATCATAATTCATCAAACGTTATATATCATCATAATTCATCAAACGTCATATATCATCATAATTCATCAAACAAAATCTCATTAACATCATCTCATCAACGACTCAGTTGTACAGTAATATAACAGTAACTCATCAATCTCGCAACGTTGGCCATAGGCTTACAACATGATATCGCTTATAACTAATTAAATCGACTAAGGCTTAATTCTAAATCACCAAACCTCTACATATTACTAATCTGTAATACTGCATCATTATCATCATTCATCCTACTGTTATAAACCAAACAACAATCTATATACACCTCATCCTCATCATTCTGCACGAAAAGCAACATAACGATCAACACGGGAACTAATTTAAATCCTACTTTGGATACTAGGATTATACTTCATATTATTAATTTTAATCCTTAAGAATGAAGTTCATCGCGTTAGCTATTCAACTCTTCAAACGACACCTCAAACGGAGTCTGAAAACTCAAGTTGCAGCATTCTCAAACTGATTCTGCCAAAAACCAGATAACATGGATCGATGCATAACGCCTTGGGTCGACGCGTACTGAGTTTAACACGCCACATGAGTCGACGCTTCCCCTCTTGTATCGACTCATACTGAGTCTTCCACACATCATATATCGACACATGACCCCTTCATGTCGACTCATCATGAGTCTAAAGACCTGCTTGTATCGACACATAACATTTGGGGTCGACACATACTGCTTTGTCATGCATAATTTCTGCGATTTCTCTGCATTTTCACTACGGGTTTCATACTTTAAGTCCTAAAAACATCCTCTAATCATGGAAAACCACCAACTATAATTATCCTATAATTCTACATCAAATAAACAGCATATGAACATCATCATTCATCCATAAATCATTAATTTTTCATCATACAACATCATATACATTCAAATCATAAACCAAACAATCTTTCACCTCTAACCCCACATACCAATTATCATGAACCCTATTATAGAGTCAGAACCCCACCCTTACCTTGGATTGAAGGTCGCTCTATAACTTCCGGTTGAATACCCGTTCTGCCGTTTTTCCTCTTTTCCAACAGCTTCGCGTTCTTCTTCTAACCCTTATTCTTCTACTGCTTCTTCTTTCTTATTATTTCTAACAATAATAAAATAACTTATTATTCTCTTTATTCCTTAATGGGCTTAAAACTAATACACCCCCTCATTACTACTTCCATCCTTTAAAACAAGCCCACATTAAATAATATCATCCTTCTCATATTGTTTCACCACTTAATAAAATAATTAAATTCAACTAATCACAACACATCAATTATTCCAAAAATAATTTAATTAAATGATTAATTAAATTAAGGGCGTTACATTTATTTCCCCAAAAAACTACAGATTACCCAGTTTGAGTTTACTTCTCCGATTGCTACAAATCAAGGGACCACAACTCCTCTCCCCAGCAGACTGCTCTACAACCCCCAGTATGTTACTGCGAAGCCTGGAAACCTACCAGATACTAGTTAACTTCAAAAAAAAATTTGCGAAGCCTGGAATACGACCAGATAATAGTTAATTTAATCTTCCCCAAAATAACTCCCCAATAGAGCAACAGAGACTCCTGAACTCTTTTCCCCAAAACAGAGATCAGCACTCTCTACAAAGCCTTCTCAAGCAAAGCCAGCATTCCCCAGCGGAGTTCTCTTCAAACAACAAAAACAGGAATCCCCAGCGGAAACATCCTAAAACAAGGTCTAGAAAGGTGCATACTCTTTATCCCCAACAGCATTCCAGGACTCAGCCTCTCAAAACTCCCCAACATTTGTCAAAGATTTATTTTCCAAGACAGAAATGCATTCCAACAACATTTCACATTTCATGCATCATATCACATACATGACAAATGCATACAACACAGTCTCATTTACTTTGAGAACATCATTACACCATGCATTTCATACATCATGACATTGCATGCAACTAACATTTTGCCTTTTCAGGAAAAGGTCAATCAACAAATGGATATCATAAACAATTTTCAATAGGTCCAAGATTAGTTTCTGAAGCAAGACAGAGCAACTACCTACGTGACTAGATGCAGCTTTACACGAGCTCATCATGAAGCAATATTACATGAATTTCTTCTCATCATGAAGCAATCTTACACGAGTTCCTTCTGACTTCCAAATGCAGCTTTACACAGGCTCATCATGAAGCAATCTTACATGGATTCCTTATCATCACGAAGTTACCCTACCCAGATTCCTTCTCATACACCCAGATGAAGTTTTACACGGACTCATCATGAAGCAACCATACCCAGGTTCCTTCTCATTCCCAGATGAAGTTTTACACTGACTCATCAAGAAGCAACCCTACCCAGGTTCTTGCTCATTCCTAGATGCAGTTTTACACTGACTCATCATTGAAGCAACCTTACCCAGGTTCCTTCTTATTCCTAGATGCAGTTTTACACGGACTCATCATGAAACAACCCTACCCAGATTCCTTCTCATTCCTAGATGCAGTTTTACACGGACTCATCATGAAGCAACCCTACCCAGGTTCCTTCTCATTCCCAGATGAAGTTTTACACAGACTCATCATGAAGAAACCCTACCCAGTTTCCTTCTCATTCCCAGATGAAGTTTTACACAGACTCATCATGAAGCAACCCTACCCAGGTTCCTTCTCCTTCCCAGATGAAGTTTTACACGGACTCATCATGAAGAAACCCTACCTAGGTTCCTTCTCATTCCCAGATGAAGTTTTACACGGACTCATCATGAAATAACCCTACCCATGTTCCTTCTCCTTCTCATATGAAGTTTTACACAGACTCATCATGAAACAACCCTACCCAGGTTCCTTCTCCTACATTTCCAGATATAGTTTCACACAGACTCATCATGAAGCAACCCTACCCAGGTTCCTTCTCATACATTTCCAGATATAGTTTCACACAGACTCATCATGAAGCAACCCTACCCAGGTTCCTTCTCATACAATTCTAGATATAGTTTCACACGGACTCATCATGAAGCAACCCTACCCAGGTTCCTTCTCAATATTTCCAGACGCAGTTTTACACGGGCTCGTCCTGAAGCAGCCCTACCCAGGCTTCCCCCTCATATGTCTCATAAAGCAGCCCTACACTGGCGACCAAAAGTTCTTTTCTGGATAGATTCATTTCTTCCAGTTAATAATAGGCGAATCCAAGGCCTCTTTTGGTTAGATTTATCTCTTCCAGTTCAAAATAGGCAAATGACATTTATTATTTCAGTATAAATCAACCAAAATATTTATCCTGATACCTTCCACAGTCACTCTGGATGGCATCTATAAGCCCATCTCCAACAACTTTCCATCATCTCTCCAAATAGAATCTCTAAGCCCATTCAATACACAGTCAACTAACACATCATCGAGTGCAAATTTTTGGGCACTCTAGTGTTCAATCATCTTCCACCTTCAAGTCACGAATGGAGGACTCACAAATTTAAATCTTCAGGTTTAAGAAGATTGAACAGGGGCAGCTATTTTACCCTAAAATTTTCCCTCTCATTTCTCAAGAAATCTCTCATAAGATCTCTATTGATTCAAGACTACACAAGGTTTGATCAGCTCAAGACACCTCCTCAAGCATTGATGACTCAAATTAGGGTTTGAGTTTGCACAAGGATAATTGAACTTTCAAGGCCTCAATTGAATTTAATGGATAATTAGAAGCCCTCAAGATTGCTCATGTCAAGTTCAAGCTTTGGATCACATTTTTGCTCAATCAGTTGATCAGATGACCTAAAATCAGCTATATTGGATAAAAAGTCAACTGTGGTCAAACTATAGTCAAACTTCATAATTTTTTATCCATATCAACATGGTGAACTCATATATGTCAATTGATCAAGTTTGGATCATAATTCCTCAAGAAATTTGATCAGATCATCAAAAGGGCAAAATGGTCAAAATTAGGGTTTTGACTGAGGAGGTTCAATTTTTGAGTTTTGACCTAAAAAATGAATTATTGGGTTAAGACATGATCTCAAGGATTCAAATACATCATTTTGACCTAATGGCATGGTTCAAATCACCTCTCAAGATCATTGGATTAACAAATGAGTTTCAGTCAACTGATGAAAAGTCAAATGTATATTGAAAATTCAAACTTTGACTTTTTGATCAAAATCAAGTTTCAAAAATCATATTTCATCAAGAAATGTCAAAATATGAAGTTTGTTCATCAAGAAATTGAAAAGTCAAAGTCATCTTTGAAAAGTCAAAATTCTAGGACTTAGAAAATTTTTCTAAGTGTTGGAAAGTTAACATTTTTTTCATAACTTTGTGCCAAATTTCCACCATGATGCAAGATGATTCAAGGAAAACTTCCAATATGAAAGTTGTATATATCAATGAGATCTAAAACATTGTAGGGCATAACTTTTTCTAGAAATGCTTGGATTTCAAGTTATGAATTTATGAAGACATGTCCATGATACTAAAAATACTTAGTGAAATTTTGAGTATTTTAGTCAGGATTTTGACCTAACTTCATGACAACTTTTCACCTAGTTCCAAATTTATTCTTCAAAAATGTCCAACATAAAATTTGTAGAGGATGTTCCAAGATTTTCAAAATGTCAGAGAACTTGAAAAGATCATTTTTGAGTTAGGAGATTCGAAGACTTGAAGTTGGCATGATAAACTTGAATTATAAGTCATTTTTGTGATGAACTCATAATCAAATCTCATAACCTTATCATTCAATCTCACTTTTCAGGCCATGTTGCTTCTAAATCTCTCCATAATTAAGTAATTACATAGACCCTAAATATATTACATAAGGATTTGATGTTTTGTCCAAGTCTTGATACCATTTATGGTTGAAATTGCAAAAAGTAACATATCCATTCTTGTAAAGCAAGTTTTTTCATAATATCAACCCTTCTTGAGCCTCTCAATGGCTCCATCTACACACACTCAACCTAGCAACTCAAAAGAAGCATGTTTAAAGTGATTCAACCACTCTATATAGCTTGTACCACACATTGGGATTTTGGATTTCCACTTTGCTTCAAAAACAAGCAAAAATGGCATAACATGTGATCTTGGTAATCTGACCATCTCATCTCCAAATCTTTTCCTATATATCAAGACACTCTTATGCAACTGAGGACACGATTTTACAAGCCCTTAAACCCTCTCATACACTCTCAAACCCGAATTGGCTAAAAATCACCATTTTTAAGCTTTTGAAACCTTAACTTCGAAACTCATCACTCTTGCAACTATTGTCCAAACAAATCATCTAAACACTTCATATATATCATATAGAAACTATCTATACCCATGTTTCCTCACTGTAACATCATTTTCATCATCCACCATTTTCAAAATCCACCATTGCAACTTGACTTGAGTAGACCAATCCAGACACTTTCAAGGCAAAGTAAAAGTTGGAACATACTCACCAAGGTTCCAGGAAGCTAAAGCAATCATCATATTGCTTCTGGAAGTCGTGTAGAGGCCATTGAATTTTTGCATCAAGAGGTAAGTTTTTCCAACTTTGAAATCTTGATACAAACATCATTTGCACTTACTTTCAAAAGATAAAATATAAATATCATGTCTATGAAGCTAACTATATCCTTAAATTTCATTTTAATTGACTGTGGGATGAGAATTTTGAAACTGATTTTTTTGAACATTTAGGTTTTTAGTTTGGTACAGGTAGAAATTCGTGAGTTATAGTGAGAATAAATAAAAAATAATTACATATTTGAAATCCTTGCAAAATTCTAAGCAAGTTTTGTTTTTACATTTCTAAATTTGGTTGAGAAATGAGGAAGTTAGAGTTTTTTGAAAAAAATGGAAAATATTATTATTACACTGTTAGCGTGCAGGAGGAAGAAGAAGGAGGGCTTGGCCATTTTCAAATTTTTTCATCTAAGTTCATTTTATATTTAATGATTGTTGTTTCACTAATGGATGTAACAACCATCCTAGTAGCAAGCAGCGCGTGTTTCATGTCACTTCTTATCTTAAGGGCGCGGGTTTGAACCATAATGAACCCCTCTTTTGCATATTTTGTGTTATTTTGTGTTATTTTTGTGATTTTTGTGATTTCAGGAAGCAATCTTCTCATATAATATCATGCAAGCACATGGTTGACAAGCAAGTTAACTCCTTTTGAACTAATGTTTTGCACACTACTAGTTTATTAGGTCTATTTTATGAATATATAAAAATCTCACCAAAAATATTTTTATTTTCATTATTCGTGATTTATTCAAAGTAGTATCTTTTAGGTTTTTTTCTTTATTAAAAACTAAAAAAAACATTTTTCTTAACAAATTTCTTTTCTTGATTAAATTAATTTTTAACTTAGTTTTTGCTTTGAATTTCTTTTCTAATTAAATCAAATTAGAATTTAGGGATTTTAATTAATTAAGTTCTTTCCTTTTATTAGTTTAATTAAATCAAAACTTTTTATAAACAAAAAAAAAACAATTTTCTTTTCCTTTCACATTGCTTTTATATTCTTGCACATTTTATCTTGCAATATTCAATATGATTGTAATAGTATAATTAGAACTTTATTGCTTTCATCCCTCATTTGTAAATTGTGTCCCCATCCCCAAATGATGTAATAGCGTAGAATTTTACATTTTCGCAATTTATCGTTATCATATAAATGCTAGTAATTATGGTATGTATGAAAAGATAAAATCAATAAGTAGATAACTCTAATCAAATATTAAATGCATGCAAATCAAACACACTACTCACACATGCACCCTTAAGGTTAACTCCACTTGTTGCCTAAAAAATGGTCATGTTATGCATGTGAGATGTCTTAGCAAAAACAATCAAAATACAAGATCATAGTCCCTCGATGACGCTACAAATGTTGCCTTTCAAATGATCTTAGTATCTCAAAGAGAAATTCTAAAACATCTTACAATGCTATCATGACTATACGATGACCTACGCCCGTCCCTTTACATCTAAAGATAAGGCTTCTTATCAATCAATGGTAAGATAGTAATATCAAAGGAAAGGAAAAATAAACAAAAGACTTTTGAGTAGGTAGAAACGTTCTTAGTTGCTTGCTCACTTTCAAAACAAACACATACCAAACACTTTCAAAACATGAAATATTTTTAAAAGTCCAACACTTTATATACGTTCTTACGAAATGAGAACCATTACAAAGTTTTCCTAAACGAAGACGCATTTTCAAAAATACTTTTAAAAACCACCACAAAGCACATTTTCAAACAAAGCAAATGATCTAGCAAGCAACTAAGAGTCCATAGATAACTATGGATGAAAAGAGTGCTAATACCTTTCCTTTTCATAATCTACCCTCCGAACTCAAGAAAATATCTCAAAAGTCTTTCCTGTTCTTTTCACCCTTTCCTTATTGGATAAAAGAAAAGTCGATGGCGACTCTTGCTAACTGCAACAATTGCGATCAAACGCAAAATATCCCAAGTCAGTTCTCCCACGATATTACAAGAAGCATATAACATCTTAGAAATGGTTTGGAAAAGGTTTTATGCATTAAAAATCAGATTTTATGTGAAAACATGTTTATGTATCGACTCACACGTGTTATGAGTCGACCCATGTGGATCATTTTTAAAGCTTGTAGCTTTTGTTTGGATATGTTGACACGTAAGGGATTTCAGGTCGACACATAGAAGAAAAAATTCTTCTATGAGTCGACACATACGATGAATGAGTCAACAAATGCTGCTCAATTTTAAAGTTTGTAGCTTCTGTTTCTCATGAGTTGACACATGACCTTGTATAGGTCAACACGCATGTCAATATAAGTCGACTCATGACTTATATGTGTCGATACATGCAGTGAAAATTTTGAAAATCTGCATTCTTTTCTAAACTTCAAGTTTCTCTTTTTGACTCCATCTTGCACACATATATATACCTCATACATGCATCATTTGAGATTTAAAAAAACCATAAATATATAAAGAGTTTTCTTCATCTTCACCATCTATTTTTATGCACACACAAACAAATTACACATAATTATTCTTTGTTTGGGTGCCATCTATATTTAGAGTTGATAACATCCAATTTAGGTTGTTGAATTATAAATTAGGTCGAGAATTCTTTGGGAGTTTCAAATAAGAAAAATAAATTGGGGTTTTCCTTCAAGATCATTGGGATTTGAAGGTTTTGGACAAGATTACATAATTTGAATTCAACCTTGTGAAAGATTCAAATAACGGTGAGTTCGGTCGAAGGAGTAGCGGTAATTGAAGGACCACTTTGGTAAATCTTGGGTCACAATACGTTCACAATTTGGATTCAATCGAGTGAAGTCTTTGAAGAAAGTGGGTTCTTGCAAAGATGTAACGTGAGAGGGAGGATCAAATTCGAAGTATCGGGTTCACTTGATCGAGCTAAAGATCAAAGGAAGACAAGAAGAAAGGATCAACATCATATCTTGGGTTTGGATTGTTGGATTGCTATTTGTTCTCTTGTAATCAACATTTTGCAAAGGTTAATTTCATTATCTAAACTCTGAACGGAATATGGGGCATACATACCCATAATGAGGCCAATTGGGGAACTTCCTAAACAAATCCTCATGTCTTTCTTTCTCTCCCACTTTCTATTTTACGTTTAACTGCAAATTGTGAAAACTTCGAAGGTGCAATCGATACATTGAGATAAACTTATTGTTTAATATTACAAACTATTTTGTTGAGTTGATTACAATCTTTGTGATTGTAATTGGATTTACATATCAACAAAACTATAGAAAAGTTTGTTTTGAATCGATTGCACACTAAGTATTCGAAAAATTGCCTTAGTTGATTTTTGTCGATTATTTCATTAGAAATTGATTGGTATAGTGTGATTTATTCAAACGTGCAATTGGGAAAATATATTGGCTTAGTGTCTTATCACTTTCATTGCATCTTATTGGTTTTACGCATATCCAGATTTTCTGATAACTGTTTGGATTAGACGATATTTTTAATCTAGGATTGTTTTCTGCTGTCCATAGTTAACAAAAGTTTTGAAAACTAATTTTCAAAAGAATTTTTTAACTTGGGATAAGTTGCCTTAGTCTAACAATTATCAGCTACATTCAATTAACCACTAATAAATAAAAACAACTTAAATTAAATTTTTTATAACTCTCCCTGCCATAATCTAAATGCCACATGATCGGAGTACCCAATGATCAAGGTAGGGTCCGAGGGTCCTCCAAGGAACCCCCCCCAATCAGTGTTAGCCTGGACAAATGCCTCTGTATCAGTCTGAGTCGGCACCTCTATCTCAACCAAAACATGAACCTCCGTATCAATGTGAACATGAACCTATATATCTTTGTTAACAATCATCTCTTTCTCACATCATCAATAACGATAATATTTGGCTCAATATCATGATCTCTAGACCGATTAGTTCCAACCCCTCTACGCTGGAGAGTACGTGTTTCATACGACTGCTCAATCCTTCGACAGTGAGAACTGATGGAGACTATTCTATCAACTCTAGTCTCTAGTGACCGTCTCAATCATTTTTACAACCTCCCTTAGAGATGTCTGGCACTGCTCTCTCGCTTAATCTAAGTATGATTTTGCCGTCTATTCCTTTTCTTTAACTACACAAAAAAAACTAAAAAGTAATATTAGTTTATCAGATTTTTTCAAAATATCCCATCACACCCTTAAAATATTTGGTATATATGAGTGTGTTTTTATCGCAATTTGTAAATATTCAATAAGAATATATCCATTTTTATCGACTATTTTAAAATTACCGATAAAAACACATATTGTTCATACCAAAATTTTAGAAGATTTCATTATAGATGCAATTAAAATTTATGAGATATTTCATAAATTTTATATCTAACAATTTCAGAAAACCGATAAAAAAATTATTTTGTCTAAATATTCAGTATTCTATAAAAAAAACATAAAATAAATGAAAACGGTACTTATTTGTAAAAATTCATTATAAAAAACGTTTTTTTTTTCTTTCCAGAAATTCAAAATCGTGTTTTGATGGTGAAAAATGAATTTTTAATGTCTAGGGATATCGGTGAAATAAAAAGTAGACTGTTCAGAAATTTGGAGTCCGTTGAAGGGGATAGCGCATCCTTCATTTTCGTTTTCTTCTTCCAATCAAGTAACTCCTCTTCGGTAATAATCATAATCTTTTAATTTTCAGTGAGTTTTTCTGCTAAAATTTATCATATGTTTATGTCAATAAATCAATGTATAGCATTAGAATTGTTTTGTTTTTATTGCTCATTATGTGTTTGATACAATGCCAACTCTTCCTTGAACATGCTTTTGGGTAAAGCAGAAAGCATGAATGAAGAGTCTAATTCTTATGGAAAGGCTACGGAACTATTGCATCAGCTGGAGAATATCCTTGAATCTGATGCTCTAATGTAAATCTTGATTGTTTGTTGCTTGATTTACCTATGTTTTGTTGCTTCTTCTAAAGATGTTTTCCCTTATGCTTTTGGATCTAGTGATGAGCTGGGGTTTATTCATCCATCCCAGTTTTCCTTGTTAAATGAAGAATCTCCAATTTCGACAAATTTATCTGCTGAATCCGTCCGTCTATCAGCCGACAGGATAGCAAGCTCTGACGAACTATACTTCTGGAACAGAGATCATAAACTGGGAATTTCAACTCATATTCTTCTACCGTTGTATAAAGCTGCCAAACATGCATTTATGACGGCATTTAAACAATATAAGATGCGTGGAAATCAATCTGACAACGTTGGACTTTGTTTACGTCATGACCATCTTGAAAGCATACTTTTGAGACACAGCAGGTCTCTTCTGCTGCTAAGCTGTGATTTCATGACTGCTTGGAATTGCAGGTTATCCTCTTACCTATTGATATTTTCTATATCATGTTATTGACATTTGTAACTTGTAAGTCAACATCATAAGCTGGATTTAACTTTATATTATGTTTTTTATTTATTTATTACTTTGAGAGCATAAATATCTTTAAAATGAGAGATTCTAGAATTGTAAGGCAAGAAAACATATGAAAATGGAAACAATTACTAGCAATTTGATATTTGATAAAATCCTCTTTTCTGTGTGCATATTGCAGAAAATTATTAGTGTCCAGGAAGAAGCAGGTCTCAATGTTTGTAGATGAACTTCTACTATCAGAAGTTGTGCTCTCATACTCAGCCAAAAGTGAACAAGCTTGGAGTCATAGGTATTAATGTAGCAGTTTCCTTATCACTTTGTCCCCATCACAATTCACAAAAGGATGAATATTCCCAAGAGGAGTACTATATACAATACAATTGAATTTTGAATACTGATTTTTTCTTTTGACAATCATTTTTGAATAGTAATTGGTCCTAAGGTTTTGGAATATTAATAGGCATCTAACGCGCAAAAATATTTTATCTAGGCGATGGGTGATCAAGTCAATCTCCGCAAACTGTTCAAATTTGGAAGAGATTTTGGCAAAAGAATCTGAGCTGGTGGAAAAAATAGCTGAGGTCTAAATTCAATCATACTATTTAAATTGGAAACATTTTCTAATGTTCATTTAGTTGACTGGTTTTCGTACCCAAGTGAAGGATTAAAGATGAATTTACTTGACTTATGCAACACTTCACCTTTTTGTCAGAGATTGGAGATTACGTATCAAACAAACCAGCATATTTTGAGTTAAACACCCATTATTCCTCGTTTTACCCCTTTCATTTTCAGAGATCCAAGATGAATTATCGTGCATGGAATCACCGGTGCTGGTTAATCTCATACATGACTAAAGAACAGGTATTTTTATTTTTGCCAATTATAACTTGTAAGTATCACAGCATAATTCTAGCAATAAGTTGTGAAAAGGTTGTGCATGCAGTCTTAAATTCGGAAAAGATTCTGTACAGTAATAACTTAGTTATTTATTTATTTATTTTTTAATTTATTGCATTTAGTCTTATTTAAACTGGTTTACCTTAGTTGTTGGAGCCAATTGGCACGTTGACTCATTACTAGCCCATTTTTGGTTGGATAGAATGGTTACATTTTCCAGTTCCTTGGTTAGGTTAGGTCCTTTAAATGAGTATGGGCATTCCTATAATTAATGGAATGGATATTTTACAAAGAAAAGTAAAAAATGATGTAATCATTACCACCCCCTTTCATCAAATGTGTGAGAAATGGCTCAGCCCCTCTGAATTACTTGTTCAGTCCAAAATCTCTATTGAGGTCAAATTGTGTCTTAGGCCCAATGACATTGTGTTGGACTGACCCCGGCTTACCCCTACCTGACCAGTAACTTTGGTCAGCCAAAATCGAGCTAAGTGAACCTATTTAACCAAAATAATCAAAAATTATGTTTCATTATGAATTGTATGAAATTATCTTTAAATAAAAATGAAATTCAGTCAAATAATTATGTACAATTCTTATTCTCTCCAAATGAAATATGACTTTTCAATGATTTATTAATGTCTCTCAATTCTTATTCTCTCTAAATTAAAGATGTGCTAATTTAGGTGCTATCCGAGATGAGGAAATCCAGAAGTTGGGCTTCACTACATGTGTCTGATAATTGTTGCTTTCATTATCGCAGAGTAAGTTTTGATTCAGTCGTTTGAATCTGATACTGGTGGTTATAGTTTCCACGATTTATACACTTTTTAAGTAAGAATACTGTTACTTAGTTCTTTGATGTACTTGCGATTTAGCTTTCTCTACAATCATAGATTCCATCATATTGCAGCGGCTACTGCAAAAGATGATGGAGGACCAAAGTTGTGCAAAAGAAACTGCATCTTATGGTCATAATGCTGATATTGTCCAAGCAATGAAGGTAATGGTTGGGAATTTGCTTACTCTTTTGTTATTGCTTACTTGCTTTGCTTTCTACTTTAAGTTATAGTCTTGATAGTTGTATCACATGTCTCCTTCGCAGATACTTAGAAAGGGAAATAAGAACTCTATTGATTTATGATACTGTTACTGTATCATATTGATGAATTTTGCAACCTTGTATCGGTATTATTTGTATTCATAATTTTAGTTCTTGTAATTATGTGGCAGTTGTGATTTTTCAGGACGAACTTGAATGGAATGAAACATTGATAAAGCGTTATGTCGGAAGAGAGGTAGGTGGTCAGTGTATGTTTATTATTATTTACTAATCTTCATTTACCTCCATCAATAGTAGGCTAAAGTGATACATGGATAGGCTGAAGCCATTATAAATGATATATTCATTATCTATGGAATTTTTAATTCATGAGGTTCATTATCTGTGGGACTATTCATGAAATTGTTGTATGAACCAGTGTGTCTGTAAAATATCAAACTCAAATACTAATTATATAAATACAGAAAACTTCTCTATAAGTATAGGTCAACTTTGATCCCTTTTTATCTTGGTTGCAGTTGAGTTAGAGAATCGAGAGCATAGATAAATGGAAAGTTAGAAGTTTAGATACATGTCTCAGAAACACACGGTTTCTGCCTAATTAGGAGTAAGACAAAGTTTATGTAATGTAAGTTTAGAAATAAACACTCAAATAATAGCTTAGAGGTGAAAGTTAGAGAGCACGCCATAATAAGCATAACACAATTTCATATTTTAAGTATCTTGATCCATTATACAAAACGATGGGTAAAGGAAAATGTTAATCATAGGATAGGACCCCAAACAAGGTGGATGAAATGAATGAATGCTTTAAGTATTGTGATAAAAAGTACCAGTCAAGTTTAAAGGCAGAGGAAAACTTTACCGCACAACTATTAGACCTGTAATATTGGGTGGATTCGAGTGCAGCAAGAAAATAAGATCAATGTTTCTGTAACAAAAATGCTATAGAAGTCAACATGAAAGCTCAAATTTGGGGATCTTTTTTATTTGAAGGTTATAAAAACAGAGGGGCCAAAATCTTAGATTTAAGTTTCAAAAGGTGATAACATATTGAACTGTTTCAACTTTTATATTGAGATTGCTTTGTACTGCCGTTGGGCCTCTTTGGAAATTTTGTACTATTAGCTTGATTATTAATTTACCATACTTCCTAGAAAATTATTCTACTTATACAACTATCCAAGTGCAAGTGCTTCATCTTCATTTCAGTTTTAAGCTACAATTGCATTTATGGTTCCCCCTAGTGCAATACGTTTTTCTACTTAATAAATTGTTTTAGATGGTTAATGTTGTTCATTTTAAACAGGCTCTATGGCTTCATCGTCGTTTTCTTTCCTCATGCTGGATAAATAGTTTCCTAGCCGACTCTAATGACGGATCCCACCATTCCAAGGAGGCAACAAGCATATATCATGACGTTGGCACCTTTCTACAGAAGGAATTAAGTCTCTTTCTCGCCTCAACTTTTGTTGATGATGATTATGGGGATTTCCAAGCACAAGCCACACATTCTGCTAGTTACATACTGTGGTTAAAAGTGGTATGTGAATTCTTTTTCCTTAGACTTTCCATTTTATGACTGCTTATCTAGATTGCTTGCTCAGGCCGTCTTAAATATGTTATGTACATCAGCAATTGCCCAAGCCTCTTGAAAATGAGCTCCTTGAGAAGATAAAAGATGTAGATTTGAAGACCATACTGGATAAGTCATGCCCAGAGAGGTCCTCTCTATTCAATTACTTTATGAGCTAGAGCTATGTGAGAAAGTAGCTCTCATATCTCAAGTCAAGAAGCAAGAGTATTGGTCAAATATTTACAGCTCTAATAGAAGAAAAATGGCACCATGTATTGTTTATTATTTTGATTTCTTGTATAGAAGTTTTTCCTTGCATGTTTTCTGGCAACACTCGGAATAAGTTTATAAATAAAGGTTTATGATTTTTGAAATGTGATTTGTGCAAATAACAATATTTTTGTAACCCAAAGTAGGTACAAATTACAATAGTAAAAGAAGTGAAAGAAGAAAAAAAATAATGTTGTTTTGTATGAAAAGCACAAATAAATGTAATCAACAGATACATTATTGAAGTATAGCCTATTATAATATGAAACGAGAAACAGACATAATACAAGTATAAAAGTGTCGCATGACAGAGTGCTGATAGATAATAATCATAATGTCTTTAGACAGTGTAGTGTCCATTCATATCAATGTCCAAACCCCGTAGCTTGGCAAACGATTCCACTCTACCTTTCAGAGTGTGAAGCTCTCTCAACCTGCAGTATTAGAAAGATAATGATGATGATGTTTTAAGAAAAAGGAAAATCACGAATAAAAAATAAAATTATGAAACAGTTTGAAGACGAACAAAGACCTTGCTAACTCTGCTCGCCTCTTAGCTTCGTCTGCCATTGTATTTATTTCTCTATGGTTGTGCTTCTCTGCAAACCCTTTCAACTCAACAGAGCGAAGACCGTGCAAGGTTCTCTGCTCAGCAGCCCATGCAGCCTCGCGAGATTCTTTACCGAAATCCTTTTTGTTGGTAAATGCAGTCTGTTAATTTGCACAAACAAGAAGTCATATTAGTACATTACCATTCTTTACGAGTCTCGGAAACTACACTGACAGTGTAACTAGTCCAATGATATTTCAGTCATAGAGCTTACTCTTTGGTTTACGACCAGATTCCAAGCCCTTCCGCTTTGTTGATAAGCAACAGCAAACTTTAATGGATCAAGAAAAACATAAGTTACAGTATTGAACAACCAAATGACTCCTGCCCAGCCCCAACCTATGCTTCTGATTCCAGCAATTTCCCAATTGGCCTCTGCTGATATAACAGTTGCAACCTAGAAATACAATAAAACGAGATAGTGAGCCTTTCCATATCGAAAAATCCACTTGATGTATATATTCAAGTTTGAACAGTGCAAAAAGGTTAGAGAAAAACAGTACCAGCTGAGCAATAACAAAGGCAAAAACAAGCAAAAGACCAGGTCTTTCTGTATAGGACCATCCCCTGGCCCGTGTCACAAAGATTAAGGCTTGACTAATTGTACTGACTTGAAGATAAACAGCAGAAGCCAACATTGCCTTCATTTCTTCAGTGACATGAGCGTGTAGATCGGGGCGGAAGTGTTTCACACCAAAATGGTCCTGCACCAAAAAACTTCTATCATTCATTGCATGAAGAGGGGGGAAAAGACAAAAACAGTTAACTTAAGAGTGGAAGGAAGATCCTCACAGGAAAGAAATTTGTTTCAAAAACTATATAGAAGAAGATCACTGTCATTAGAGCTAGATAGGTTCCAAGAATAACCCCAGTTGCGAAAATTTCACTAAGCTTCCAACTATCAGGAAGTGGAGAAGGCTTAACCCTATCTTTAGATATTGTCATGATGGTACCTATTAATTAAAATGTCAACATTTAAGACCATCAAATTCTAATGAGACTTGAGATTAAGATACTAGAAAGTAGCTATTATTACCATCATTGAGAATGGCAATGATAAGAACCATAAAGGGTGGAAAGTCAAAACTCCAAAAGCTGTTGAGTAACATAAAACCCAGCTGAAATAGTAAACAAATGGAAAATGAGAAAAATTGTTAATGATCATGTTCATTGTCGAATAGTTACTATCGATTTATTTTCACAGATAGCTTACCACAATACGAATAGTGATAGATACGGCATATATCTGCAAAGTAAAAGGAAAAAAATGATGAATTGTTGTCACACTAAGAAAAAACTGAAATGTTAACTTTTATAGTTTTGGGATTACTGTGTAGTTCTTCATCCTCTGAAAAATTGCACGGCTAGTTAAAACTGCGCTTATGATGACACTTAAACCAGGTTCTGTTAGCACTATGTCAGAAGCACTTCGCGCAGCGTCTGTAGAATCTGCTACTGCAATACCTATGTCCGCTATCTTTAAGGCAGGTGCGTCGTTTACTCCATCACCAGTCATCCCACAAATGTGCTTTCTAGCTTGTAACCTCTTCACAATCTCATACTTGTGCTCTGGTAAACGCATGTGTGTTGTCAGAAATCGGATGAGAAACAAGAGTAAGACATAACTTAGAGTTTCTGTGTTCAGATCATTGTTTGCTTGGCTTACCAGGAAAGACACCAGCAAAACCGTCAGCTTTCTCAATGAGATCATCAATGGAAACAGCGCCTAACTGATCTTTATTTTCACCGAGCAGTGACGAAGAAGGATACATGTTAGTCCCCATCCCTAGTCGCCTTCCAGTTTCCTTACCGATTGCGAGTTGATCACCTGAAAGTGTTTTCGTAGCATGAGTATAGTTTGCATTATCATTAAATCATTGGCTCGATTTCAAATGGCGGTGATACTGTGATACATACCAGTGATCATTTTGACACTAACACCAAGATCAAGAGCTCTTCTGATTGTTTCTGCGCTATCATGACGAGGAGGGTCAAAAAGAGGGAGAAGAGCAACAAACTCCCATGGTCCTCCTTCACTTTCCTTAATTCCCTCGGGTACTTCCTATATGAAAAAAAAAACTTCGGTGCTAAAGAAAATATACACGATAATTCACTTATCAGATTATGGAGAATTTGTAAAAGCGAAATAAACCTGTCTTGCAATCGCAAGAGAACGAAGTCCACGTTCTGCAAACTTGTCAATCATCGCATGAACCTTCTGTCCGATTTCTGCCTTGTTTTGTGCAAGATTGAGAATCTAAGCAGTATATGAGAAAAGTTTATCAATGATCATACGTAATTTATTCTGGTAGGTTGCATGGTTCTTGAAAAGCGAGAATCGATTATGTATTACCTGCTCTGGTGCACCTTTGCTAACCCTGTGCATATTACCAGCACCATCAATGTATGTAAGTGCAGTTCTTTTATCAGTTGGATTAAATGGAAGAAAATGAACTTCTTTTATTCCAGCTCGTGCCTTGCGAAACCAAAGGACTATTAGTAGACTAACCAAATTTCAACTACACAAGACGATGCAAACAAACTTCGAAGAATTTATGTCAATATAGGACACTAATTAAGCTATCATCTACGAAATCGATAAAGATTCTACAATCTCACTGCGAAAATCAATAGGAAAAAGACTGGATATTGTTAATCATGTAACTTGTAAGGCTTCTTTGAATTTGTACCTCTTTTGGGTCTGCCAACATTGAAACGATTGCGCAATCAATTGCATCCTGGTTCTCCATCCTTGATGCTCTTGCAGCCATAAGTACAACCAAATCCTTGTCAACACCTTTGGCAAAAACCTGCCAGATATTGGTGATTGTTAGGGGAAAAAAAAGTTAACATGCATCCTGGTCAAAGATTGTTTCAGTCAGAACTCAAACTAAAACTCGGGTTTTTCCGAATACTAAGATTTATCTGTGTATACTTTTAACAAAAAATGAAACTTGTGTCTTAAGTAATTGTGATGTTCTATTTTATCATTAGAATGAATAAGATTAAAACCTCAATCATTTCCTTGTCCACTGTAAGCTTGTTAAGAGTTAATGTGCCTGTTTTGTCACTGCATAACACATCCATTCCAGCCATTTCTTCAATAGCAGTCATTCTCTTTGTTATGGCACCCTGCAACAATGATGCATATGATCAAAACTTGACAACATACTTAAGAAGCTACTGAAATGTCGGAATGATCAATGTACTAATTGCGAACCTGCTGAGATAACTTATGTGATCCAATAGCCATTGTAACTGAAAGAACAGTTGGCATTGCAATAGGGATTCCTCCAATAAGTAGCACTAGAAGGTTATCAATACCGTTTCTGTATCCGTATCCGTGGATGCCGTATATCACAATGATTTCAATTATCATTCCAATAGCAATTGAACAGATGCAGAAATTTCCAATAGATGTCAAAACCTGTAATAATATTTGTCATGCCATGAGCATTACTATCACAACATTCAGTGTTGTCAAATAGCGACTATAACACTATAACACTATAGTATAGTTGAATTTGAACAAATCACTTTTACACTATTTAGTTAATCATGTATATTATGAACCTTTTGGAAGTGTCCAACATGTGTTGTGTTTTCGACAAGATGAGCCGCCTTTCCGAAAAATGTATGAACTCCGGTTGCTATGACTATGGCCTCAATTTCTCCTTGCTTGCAAGTTGAACCAGAATAGACTCCTTCTCCAGGATGTTTTGTCACAGGAAGTGACTCTCCGGTAAGAGCAGACTAAAAGTACAAACAACAAAAACATAACTTCAGTTACAAGAAATCTAGATGCTGATATCAACATTGATAAACTCGTGAAAGATACTATTCGTTGTGAAGCTTGAGTCGTGTATAAGTGATTTCGGAGTACTTTATAGATTTTACCTGATCAATCTTCAAAGGATCACCTTCAAGGAGACGTGCGTCGGCAGGAATGATGTCACCTAGCTTGATGCTAACTATGTCTCCAGGGACCAATACTGAAGCATCTTCCTCGCTCCATTTTCCGTCACGAAGTACCTATTAATTAAATATAATTAGAAATCAAAGAGACTATAAACAAGACAAGATAACAAAGAGATTGGAAGAGAAGAAGAACCTTTGCTTTTGGAGCCAATCTTGCCATAAGGGCAGCAGCTGCATTACCAGCATTATTTTCTTCTATGAAACTTATGGTTGAGTTTATAATTAGCAAAATAATTATGCCAACAAAATCTTGATAATCTCCTCGTTTTCCCTGCATAGTCAAGAAGAAGAAATAAATGAACCAGTTGTTCGACTGAGTTCTATTCATTCTAAAAGTCTAAAAACCGACTATGATTGAACTAGTAGACAAACTGATTGGTTCCTGATTCAATTGGTTAAACTAGACGAATTAGTTTTAAAAACACTGGTCGAAAGTTCAAACACGACTTTTCACCTTAACTAGAACTTTTACCACCAAAATCATTTTTTGTATGTATTTCATAATCCTTTTGTAAAATGAATAATATTTGTAACTTGCAAGTCAAGTTAACCAAAGGTTAGAAGAGTATAGTTTCATATTTACTAAATATATAGTTATTCTAATTTTGTACATGATTTGACCTAAGAAAAAAACCATTGAAAAATAACATAGTAAATACAAAAGAAAGAGACTTACCCCTCCATGTGCCATAGCAATGGCCATGAGAGCAGCAGCTTCCATAACCCATGACAAAGGATTCCACATAAACCCTAAAAACTTTAGTATTTTACTTTCCTGCACAACAAATTAAAACAACAGAAACTATCAGTCTCTGATAAACAATTTGGTAAGAAACTATAAACACTTAAGTTAGGATTTCAACCTTTTTCTCTTCAAGTTTATTGTATCCAAACATGTCAAGCCTCTCTTGTACTTCCTCAGAGGTTAAACCTTCTTTTGTGCATTTGAGATTATCAAATACCTCCTCAATAGGAATGTTCTCCTATACATACAACAAATTCCAAGTTTATCAAATGTTTAATACTCTTCCTAAACTATTGTCTGACACGCCTCAATCTTTCACATCGACACGACAGAGATACATGTCATTATATTTAGTTATTACTAGTATTGACGTATGAGTGTCATGTCGGTGTATGTGTTTGATAATAGTCATTAATGAGGTTTATTTCACATACCAAGTCAACAGCTTCCCTTATAACAGCATCAAGAGACATAGTCCCTTCCACCATTTTTCTTTCTCTTCCTCTTTCTTGAAGCTTCTTTATTTTCTATCCCCCTCCAATTTTAAGCTCTAAATCAAAGTTAGTTAAAATTGCAAAATCATTGAGACTAAGATAGACATAATAAACACTAAAATTTGGATGATTAACATTACTACGAATTTACCTTAGAAAGAGGTTTGATAATCTCTGAAATGGATGAACTTAGATTATATTATGATATGATAATATAAAAATTCAGGAGATGAGACATTAAGAATGTAACAAATATATATAGTAGATAAAAAAGAGAATATTGTTACACTTAGTTCTACGAAGTGATAAAAACTATATGCATTGTTACACTCCGCCGGCCAGCTTCTGCAATGTCATGGAGTTAACTAAGTTCAAGAATTTGTATGCAAATAAATTACTTTTTTTTTATTTAAATGTATAAACTATTTGAGCTTGCTCATTGCACTCAAACTCTATGGAATTTTCAAAACTACCCTTTTAATTCATCCTAAATATTTTTAAATTTCAAAACACCACATATTATACCATTCAAGTTTTATCCAAAACATTCCAAACGTAAAATAAAAAACTTGTTCGAATATATTAGAGTTCAAGTTTTTGGACATATCACACATCAGAAGAGAATTCAAATTCATTAGAAACTTCAAAATGTGATATTTTTTTATTAAGATTTCAAATTTCAAACGCATCATACATTTTAAGTGAGCTCAAGTTCAAAATCCTGTACAAAATCCTAAATGTTTTTTTTTCATCTACTAAAATTTTATTATTTTAAATACAATTTTGTTCAATTTTGAAATACTGACGCGAAAATGATGTACTATTGTAATTATTGGAAATGTAATTTAGTTAATGTCTACAATTTCCAATATTTATTCTTTATTAGGGTCTTTTGGCTTTTTCAATTTTAGTATAAATATGTTACCTAGGCTATCAATATTGTAACTCATTCATTCCTCTATTTGATATACAATAGTAGTCCTCTTTGTTATCATTCATTGCTCATTCTTCTTCTCCCCTTTCATTACCTTGCACCAACAAATTGGTATCAGAGCTCTTGGTTCTGTTTTCCTGGGAAACACGAGTGTTTGTGAGCTGTGTGTTTGATTTTGGTTCACTGATTTTCTGTTGAAATCTTGAACAAAATCTGAACAGAATCTGATTCTGTGGGTTGGGAAACAGTGTGTTTGAAGATCTGAAAAATCCGTGCAAGGTTTAAAATGAGTGGAGACAGTAGTTTGAACACCAAACTTCCAGTTTTTAATGGCAAAAACTGGAACAGATGGATGATACAAATGCGTGTGTTGTTTGGTGCACAAGATGTTATGGATCTGGTTACAGATGGTTATGTACCAGCTGCAGCAGATGCAACTGAAGAACAGAGAACTGCTGAGAGGATGATGAGAAAGAGGGACCAGAAAGCTCTGTTCTATATCCATCAGTGTGTGGATGAAAGTGTGTTCGAGAAGATTGTTGATTCAACAACGTCAAAAGGGACGTGAGATTTACTGGTGAGATGTTACGGTGGTGACGCATCAGTAAAGAAGGTGAAGCTTCAATCCATACGAAAGCAATATGAGAACCTGAACATGAAGAGCAGTGAGAAAGTTTCTGAATATATCTCCAGAGTGATTCTGATCACTAACGAGATGAAGGCATGTGGAGAAACTCTGTCTGAACAGGTAATAATAGAGAAGATTCTGAGGTCGCTTACTCCTTAGTTTGATTACATTGTTGTTTCTATTGAACATTCTAAAAATCTGGAAACTATGAGAATAGAAGAATTGCAAAGCAGCTCAGAAGCACATGAGTTACGCCTGTCTGAGAGAACTTCTGAGAGGGAAGTAGAGTAGCAGGCTCTGAAAGTAACTTCTGGTAAGAAGCATCAGAAGAAGACTTGGTCAGAAGCCAGGAAGAGAACTAATGATGGTCAAAAGTCAGAAGCTTAAAACTCTGATAGGCAGAAGAATGTCCAGAAGGGAAAGGAGAAGTCTGACAAAAAGAATGTTCAGTGTTACTGTTGTAAGAATTTTGGTCAATATGTCAGAGATTGCTGGTTCAACAAAGAAAGGAAGTCAGAAGAAGCAAATATAGCAAGAGGAGACTCAGATGATGAACCTGTGCTATTTATGGCTTATGAATCTGATGAGGAACCTGTGAAATTGTCATTTTCTGATTATGAAGGGGAAGAAGAATATGACTCTGAATATTCTGATTCTGAAGGAGTGATTTTGTATGAGTCAGAATCAGAATATGACTTTGAGTTAGAATCTGAGGTTTCTGAAGATGAGTTAGAGTAAGAAGATGACTCTGAAGCTGAAGACAAGTCAGAATTCGAAGGTGATTCTGAGTCTGAAGAAGATTCTGCTTCTGAAGAAGAGTCAGAAGATGATGACTCTGGAAACTCTGAAGGTGAGTCAGATGGTGAATCTGATTCTGATCCAGAATTTGGTGGTGATCATGCTTCTAGAAGGGAAAACTCTAAAAATGTAGGTTCTGGAGGACAAGCTTCTAAAGATGATCAGGTTTCTGGTGGAAATCATGACTCTAAGGATGTACCTTCTGAAAGAGGAGCTTCTGAAGGAAATTCAGCCTTTGACGATGATCATGATTCTGAAAGTGGAACTTATGAAGGCATAGGTGATCCAACTTTTGAAGATGGTATTTCTGAAGGTAGTGGCTCTGACTCTGATGATGATTCAAACCCTGGGAATTTTCAAGACTCTGAAGACAGTCAAGATTCTGGAGAAAGTCAAAACTCTGAAGCAAGATCTTCTGAACGGGGAAGTTCTGGTGTTCAAAGTTCTGAAGATCCAGTTCAGAGGCAACAAAGAGTCAGAAGCATCCCAAGAAGATTTGCAGAGTTTGACATGTTGCTAGACACTGAAGTAAACTCTGAAGGAGAAGTTATTCAGTGTGCAATGTTTGTAGACTCTGAACCCGTGAGTACGAAAGAGGCTCTTAAGCACCAAGTTTGGTTACAGACCATGAAAGAAGAACTTGATGTTATAGAGAGAAACAAGACTTGGAAGCTGACAGAACTTTCAAAAGGCAAGAAAGTCATCAGCGTCAGATGGGTTTTCAAGCAGAAGCTAAAGCCAGATGGATCAATTGGTAAACACAAAGCGAGATTAGTAGCAAGAGGCTTCCTACAGAAGCCTGGGCTAGATTACTTTGAAGTGTTTGCACCTGTAGCGAGACATGAAACAATCAGACTAGTGATTGCAATAACTGCTAACAGGAGTTGGCCTCTGATGTATTTAGATGTAAAATCTGCATTTCTGAACGGTCCATTACAGAAAGAAGTTTATGTGTCACAACTTCCTGGATTTGTGAAAAAGAATCAGGAAGAGATGGTATACAGGTTAAATAAAGCTCTGTATGGACTAAAGCAAGCGCCTAGAGCTTGGAATCTGAAAATTGATTCATTTTTCAAGAAACAGAGGTTTCAGAAGTGTGAGATAGAATATAGAGTTTATGTACAACACTCTGATAATAATATGATTCTGGTGTGTCTCTATGTTGATGATATTTTGCTAACAGGTAGCTTCCCAGAAGATATAAAGAAGTTCAAAGAAGTTCTGATGACTAGACTTGACATTTGTTATGCAGTTGGATTGGTTAGCAGATTCATGAGTAATCCAAAGTGGTCTCATTTCCAAGCTGCTATCAGAATTCTGAGATATATCAAGGGAACTCTGAGATATGGAGTGTTGTTTCCTTCTGAAAGAAAGACAAAATCAGAATTAGTAAGTTATTCTGATTCTGACTGATGCGGAGACAGAGTGGACAAGAGAAGTACTTCTGGATACTTGTTTAAATTTCTGGGAGGTCCCATTTCCTGGAGTTCCAAGAAACAGTCTGTTGTGGCTCTGTCAACATGTGAAGCTGAGTATATCGCAGGTGTTGTAGCTGCTTGTCAAGCAGTTTGGCTTCTGAATCTCCTGCATGATCTAAAGGTTGAAGTTGAGGAACCTCTGAAGCTGATGATTGATAATAAGTCTGTAATTGATCTTGCCAAGAATCTAGTGCTACATGGAAGAAGCAAGCACATTGAGACGAAGTATCACTTTCTCAGAAGTCAAATGCAGAAAAGAGTGTTAGAAGTTCTCCACTGTAGCACTCAGAAACAGCTTGCAGATCTTCTGACAAAGGCAGTTAAAACATATCAATTTCTTCATTTGAGAGATGAAATTGGTGTTAGTTTCTGATAGAATATCTAAATTAAGGGATGGTATTGGAAATGTAATTTAGTTAATGTCTACAATTCCCAATACTTATTCTTTATTAGGGCCTTTTAACATTTTCAATTTTAGTATAAATATGCTACCTAGGCTATCAATATTGTAACTCATTCATTCCTCTATTTGATATACAATAATAGTCCTCTTTGTTATCATTTATTGCTCATTCTTCTTCTCTCCTTTCATTACCTTGCACCAACAGTAATTAGATTAGATTATGAATCAATAATTACAATATTTGGTCATGCTTATTTTTTTTGCATTTGAGTGCATTAGGATTTTAATATCCGGACGATGTAAAAAAGTATTCTATGATCTTTATAGAATTTGAGAAAATTAATTTTTATAGGATTTGAGAGAACTAGAAAAGATGCAATGAACATTGTTCAACTATTTATTTACTAATTAAAAGTGTCTCATACACTAACAAATAATATTACGAGTCTTTGATTTCGAGAAATAGACTGATTTGCTTGTATCGAAATATTCAAAAAGTGATAATTCGTTGTAAGGTGTCAACGACGGTATAAGTGTACGTAGATAAAAGAATTTCCACTTGAAGGGAGCATTATAGACCCGCATTCGAGGAGGAGTGTTAAAATAATAATACAAGTGTGAATAAGTGAGAAAATAGTCTCACATTATATAAAAATGTGATGACTTAAACATTTATAAATGAAATAATCCACTCATCTATTACCTTAAAGTTATAAATAAATAAATGATCTATCTATAAAAAATGTCTAGTCTTATTCTATATATTAATATTCTCTATCGTAACGTAATAATGCTCTTTACTGTAACCTAATTTGCGCTAAATTTTATTTTCTTGAATTAAAAAATATAAACTATTTTTGCCGCCATTTTTATATATTTTACTTATTAATCCAAAGTTCCTTAGTGATGCTAAATTAAATTAATAATTCGACCGTACCGTGGTATATGTACTTTGTTAGTGTGACAAACATTACCTATATGAGTATAACAATTTAAATACTTATTTGATTTGGTCACTATAGTCCAATATATAAGTTGAAACACTATTATTTTGTTTAATGTGATTAGCTAGCTATAGTATTACGTAGGAAATACGATATCAGTTTCAATTTTGGCATGTGTCTATATTCCATTTCTTTACGGCAAAATGATTATTTACTAATAATAAACAATTAATGGTCAATGCAAATTTTTCTCTCTCTAAAAGGCTTGGCAACTTGTATAAGGCTTGACAATAACTCTGTGTTTGGTTTGAGTGAAAGACATGAGAGTGAAGTTTGAAAGAGAAGTCTTATTTCTCTTGTTTGGTTTAAAGTGAAAGGTGAAAAAAAGAAATCGAAAATGATTATTGCTTTGCAAGGGAGCAAAGAAAGATTATAAAATTTTGTTCTGAATTGGGTCTGTCTTGGCCCAAAACACAAGAAAAGGCCTAGATCTAGGCAGTTTCTCGAGCCGTGTTCGGAATCAGACCACCCCGAGCATGCTCAGTCACTGACTACAACGGTTATGCCCGCCGCTACCTGCGACGAGCAACGTCCCCGACCAAGGGCACTCCAGCTCGAGTCTTGCTCGAGCATCCTCCCTGTAGGGAACACTCTGTCCCCTCCGAATGCTATGGGATCCTTAAAGCTTCGGGAAGACCGCGTCTTCGTTCTTCCTCATTCTTCGCAGAGCACCATCCGGGAAAGGGACCACGTGCGGGTCCCCACTACACACGTAGAACCTGTCAGTCCCTTTGTTGGGCCAGTTCTGGTCGGCCCAATAAAGGGACCTTGGCCCAACGATGAGGGCTATAAATATCCTCTACTTCAAGAGGGTCAGGTATTCATTCGTTACGCACCTACATACTTTTTGCCTGCCCATTCCGTCTCTCATTTTATCATCGGAGTGTCTTGCAGGTACCCCCCCATCTCATTCAAATCCAGTTAGAGCCAGCTGTGACGGTCCAATTCTGATCCGGTAAGATCAGTGGCGCTGTCTGTGGGAATCAAAGCTTTCCCGTCTTACAAACCTTCAAAGACCAAAAGCTAAAACCATCTTCCACCGTCATGGCTGACCATATTCAAGATAATCAGAATGCCCGTGTTGTCGAGACCTACAATAACCTCGTCGACAACAACACCGACATCACAACGCATGTTACTGCTCCCGCTGGCAACATCCCCGGAATCTCCAACTACCGGGATGGAGCCACTGCTTCCTTTTCATCAGTCCCCCTTCGACTCGAAGAAGATAATCTGGTTCCCCCGAACCATCAGACCGCTTAATTCCATGAAGTTCCTATCTCTGCCGGGGCAGACGCCACGACCAGGGCACTGTTCGCGGCAATCAACCAGACCAACTACCTCATCTTTTCCCAAGGGGAAAGACTGAGAGCACTGGAGGAGGACAAAAGACCCCCGAGGAGACACATGAGGCCTCAATCCCCACCTCCTCGAAGAACGGAGGAACGTATCTGATCTCCCCCACGGAGGCAAGACAAAGGCATCTCCCGAAGCCCGTCACCCCGACCACCGAGGAGGCGACCCGCCTTGGAAAGAGAGCCAATCATTGAAGCCGGAGGGCGTGACCACGACCTTTCACGGCAAGAACGAAGGCATCCTAGAGACGGGCACAGAGGGACGTATCAACGGGCACACCGCTCGAGGAACGCCCAACACGATCAGGGTCGTCGTATCCGACAATACCTCCGGTCCCCGTCCCTCTCCCTGGAGCAAAGTGATGAGGACGACCCCCGCGGTCCCCTATCACAAGCCATCATGGAGGCACCCATTCCCCCGGGCTTGGAGAAGCCTCCTCATCTGAAATAATACGATGGAGTCGCCGACCCGGTCGATCACATAGACAAGTTCGAGGTTATGCTGCACTACCATAATATCGGGGGACCCATCAAATGTCGGTTGTTCCCAATAACCCTCAGGAAAGCGGCAATGGATTGGTACAAGGGTCTTGCCCCGGGGTCAATCACCTCGTGGCGAAACTTGAAAAACCAATTCATAAGCTCGTTCACCGCGTCACAACAACATCCAAAGACCGAAGCGGCGCTCGAGGCCATCGTCTAGAGGCAGGATGATACCTTGAGAGAATTCATCAACCGCTTCAACCGTGAAGCCATCCAGGTCCCATGCGCGGACCACATGAAAAGATACCTGCTGGAGAGAGGGCTCCTCCCCGGTACAAAGTTCAGGAAGCAGTGGGCATCGAACCACCCCAAACGTTCAATGCTCTCCTCGAGAAGGCCAGGGCTTACATGGACTACGAGGAAAGGGAAGCGGCCAACAGAGCCCGTGACCCCAGGACTTGCAGATCCAGCAGCAACCCGCGCCAGGAAACCATTCCTCCTCGATGAACCGGGGATAAAAGAAAAGATGACAAACCCCGGGACGTCCGAGAACAGAGAGGACTCTCGGGGCGTTTCACAGAGTACACTCCGCTCACGGCTTCCCGCGAGCGCATCTTGGCGGAGTGTGCCAATATTGACTTCAAAGATGGCAGCATCAAGCGCCCTCGACCAGCTCCTGCCAAGCCCGGGGTGGACAGGAGAAAATACTGTCAGTACCATAGGAGTCGTGGCCATCTGACTGAAGACTGCGTCCACCTCAAGGGCGCCATCGAGACCCTCATAAAAGGGGGGAGACTTGCCTAGTACCGGAGAAACGAAGCTCCTCGCTGCGACGTCTGTGAGATAAGAGAAGCAGAGGAGGATGCCCGACCATCTGACGAGTCGGTCCCCATCCAGACCACCTTCTCCATCACCAGACCCGAGGACTTTTACGTCCCCGAACACTTGCAAGAGTCATTGTCGATGCACAACTAATGGGAGCACTTTCCCTCTGCCATGGTCATCAATGGAGGATGGTTCAACGACCTGACCATAAATTCAGCCAAGAGGAAGCTGGATGAATTGGTCGACACTGCACCTCCTCAGACGGTGACCTTTGAAAGGGTGAAGGGTAGATCAGAGCCTATCACCTTTTACCTCGAAGAGCTCCCTGGAGGGGCCCCCAACGCGGTCATTCCTCTGCTGATAAGAGCGAGAATGACCAACTTTGACGTACATCGTGTCCTCGTCGACGAAGGAAGTTCAGTCGACGTAATGTACAACCAACTATTTCAAACCCTGCAACTCGACGACTCCCACCTCTCACCTTATGTGGGGTCAGACCTGCAGGGCTTTAATGGCTCGACCTCCAAACCTTGGGGATACATAGAGCTCATGGTTACCTTTGGAGAGGATACAACAACGAGGCACGTCAAGGTGTGCTTCCTCGTCATCGACTGCCCTTCCCTCTACAACTGCATTTTGGGAAGACCGACATTTGCAAAACTGACCGTGGTACCCTCCACCGTCCACTTGAAGATGAAGTTTTACACCAAGAGGGCACGGGTTGCCACCATCCAAGGGGACCTGGCAGCTGCCTGAAGGTGTTTCAACGTGGCATCCAAGAGATGTGATACGGTCGCCACCGGTACAAGGCCCGCCAAGAGAGTTGCAACGACACGACCAGAGCCTCGGGAGACAGAGCCCGTCAAGGTCGAAGAGCAGAGACCTCCCCCAAAGGTCGACTCGATAGCCCTGGACACCCGCTTCGACCAGGATGAGCCTCTCAGCGGCGAGCAAGTCCCCCTTCGACCAATTCTGGACGGAGACTTCAAACTCGTCCCTCTTGGCGAGGACGCGAGCAAAGGAGTGAAGATCGATACCGGCCTCCCCGACTTGGCGAGGAAGCAAATCAAAGCCTGCTTGCGTGAGAATGCAAACTTATTCACGTGGAGCGCCGCAGAGATGCTCGGACTAGACCCTGAGGTCGCCTGTCACCGCCTCGCCATAGATCCAGCCGCTAGGGCAGTAGTACAACATAGGCGTAGGCAGTCTCCGGAGAAAACGGAGGCTGCTGAAAAAGCTGTAAAAGACCTCCTAGAGGCAAATTTTATTTCCGAAGCCCGGTATTCAACCTGGCTGTCGAATGTTGTACTAGTAAAAAAGAATAATGGAAAGTGGCGAATGTGTGTTGATTATATTAATCTCAATCGGGCATGCCCGAAAGATGATTTTCCTCTGCCCAATATAGATATGTTGGTCGATAACTCAGTCGGTTATAAAATACTGTCATTTATGGATGCCTATTCAGGCTATAACCAAATCCCCATGGCCGTAAGCGACAAGCATTGCACTGCTTTCATGACCAGCTCGGGCAACTATTACTACAACGTGATGCCCTTTGGCCTAAAAAACGTAGGAGCAACATTTCGACGTATGATGAACAAAGTATTCCACAACCAAATCGGGGACATGCTCGAAGTATATATGGACGACATGATCGTCAAGTCCCGAGCAGACACCGACCATGCCGCTCACCTTAAAGAATTCTTTGCTCAAGCAAGACAATGTAAGATGAGATTTAACCCCGAGAAGTGCACATTCGGGGTCAAGGCGGGAGAATTTCTCGGCTTCTACCTGACAGAACGAGGAATCGAAGCTAACCCCAACAAATGTCGAGCCTTCTCCTACCTCCCGACACCCACATCGAAAAAATCCATACAAGTCATGAACGGCGTGCTCACCTCGTTATCCCGCTTCGTCGCGAGATACGCTTAGCACGCCATCCCCTTCTTCAAGCTCCTTCGCAAGGAGGCAGCCTTCGAATGGACCGAGGAATGCGAGCAGGCGTTGCACCACCTAAAACAAATCCTATCCCAACCGCCCGCACTATCACGAGCCGCCACCAGGGAACCATTGTTCATATACCTGGCCGTCTCAGTCGAAGCCGTCAGCGTGGCTCTCATTCGCGAGACGCCCGACGGACAAAAACCCGTCTACTTTACGAGTAAAGCACGGCAAGGTCCCGAGGTCAGATACCAACAGATAGAGAAAGTGGCCCTAGCCCTTGTCAACATGGCGAGAAGACTCAAACACTATTTCCTCGCACACACAATCATAGTGCGCACCGACCAACCAGTAAAACAACTCTTAGGTCGACCAGACATGGCAGGTCGAATGTTGAAGTGGTCCTTGGAAATTTCTGAGTTCGACATGCAGTACGAGAGCAGGAAAGCCCTAAAAGCACAAGCTTTGGCCAACTTCGTCGTCGAAATGACCGCTCATAACCCCCCACCCACAGGGAAAGAGCACAAGTGGATCATCTTTGTCGACGGAGCGTCCAACCCATCTGGAAGCGGCGCAGGGATCCTCTTAGAGAACGAGGAAGGGGTGGTGATCGAGCATTCGCTCACCCTCTCCTTCCCGACTTCAAACAACCAAGCGGAGTACGAGGCCCTGCTCGCAGGACTAAGATTGGCCGAAGACCTAGGTGCCCGTGAAGTGCAAATTTTCAGACTCTCAACTCGTCGCTTCTCAAGTCCAAGGAAGCTATCGGGCTAAAAATAACAGCCTTGTCGAATACCTGGACTTAGTCAAAAGGTACATGAAGAAGTTCGATCGAGCAGAGATATCACACGTCCCGCACGAGCAAAATACAAGGGCCGATATTTTGTCGAAGCTTGCAAGCACGAGAAAGAAGGGCGGAAACAAATCCGTCATACAGGAATATCTATCCCACCCGAGCATCGAGAAAACCTCGACCCCGCTCAAGGTGAACGCCATCGGAGACAGTTCGTGCTGGATGACACCGGTGTTCAACTTCCTGACAAAAGGCAAACTCCCTCCAGACCGAACAGAAGCAGCCACGACCAAATGACGAGCGTGCTCCTACGTGGTACTCGAGCACAAACTATATCGTAGGGGATTCTCCATTCCCCTCTTTAAGTGCATCGATGAATCCACAGTCCCCGAGGTATTACGGGAAATACATGAAGGGATTAACGCCCAACACATGGGCGATAAGTCCCTAGCAAGGAAGGCTCTACGAGTGGGGTACTACTGGCCGACAATGCAACAGGACGCCAAAGACCATGTTAAGAGATGCAACAAGTGCCAGAAGCACGCCGACATGCATCTCGCTCCCCCTCACGAGCTGAGTATACTGTCATCCCCATGGCCATTTTCCTGGTGGGGGATGGATATCCTCGTACCATTCGTACAAGGGACGTACCAAAACAAGTTCCTTATTGTGGCCGTGGATTACTTTACGAAATGGATAGAGGCCGAGGCCCTTGCAAAAATCACTTTACACAACATCCTCCGCTTCTACAAACGAAACATCCTCGCCCGATTTGGAATCTTGTAGGCGCTGGTCACAGACAACGGTACCCAATTCACCGATCAGGGCTTTCGAAGCTTCATCGCCAAAATCGAGACCAAACAACATTTCACCTCAGTCGAGCATCCCCAAACCAATGGGTAAGTCGAGGCTGCCAACAGGGTCATCCTGCAAGGACTTAAGCGTTGACTAGGCGAAGCAAAAAAGGGGTGGGTCGAGGAACTACATAGCGTCCTATGGGCTTACCGTACCATACCCTATTCGACGACAGGCGAGATCCCTTTTTGAATAACATACGGCACCGAGGCCGTCATCCCCGTAGAAATCAGGGAACCCTCCAGGTGGACAGAGATGCCTCTCGACGAAGAAATGAACGATGAATCCCTTAGGGATGAACTCGACCTGGTCGAGGAAATTCGATCGGGGGAAGCCCTACGCGAGGCCACTTTGAAATAACGAGTAGCCCTGCGTCACGCCGACAAGGTCATCAGACGCGAGTTCCAGATCGGAAACCTAGTCTTGCAAAGAAACCATAAAGACTCCCGCGAAGGGATATTGGCCGCAAACTGGGAAGGACCCTACCGAGTTCAAGGCGCTACAGGTACCGAAGTATATTACCTCGAGCAGTTAAATGGAGAACCATTACCACGACCCTGGAATGCTGCTAAGCTAAAACAGTACTATAGCTAAAGCCCTCAACCACTATGGATTTTTACCGTCGAACATTCACTCTTATCCAACAAAGGGAAAGTCTCGACCATGTAGGCGAGTCGAGGTACGGACCCGACCTACAAACCACCGAGTGGCGTACCGTCGTTCACCCAACAAGCCGAACGACAATGCCCGGCAGGGACACCTCGATCGAGCTCCACTGTTGAAGTACCCACATGGCAGAACACCCAGCTCGCGATGGGCAGTTTACACCGCGAGCGTAAGGCCCCAATCTGGGTCATACGTCCGACATGCGGGCTCCACTCCACATAATCGATGCATTTAGAAATGTGTCGAACCATCAAAGGGGTCGAAAGGATATCTCTGCTCGAGCATAAAAACTTATCAAAATGTTCATTACGAAAATAACAGTCAAACATACGCCTAGATACGAGCAGATAATTGCAAAACAAACATCCATCGAAAAAACATGCGTAAAACGGAGTAATGGTGAACCGACCAAGAAGACCGGCGATGTTCAAATTTACAACCCATGGAACGACGGTTAAAAGAAATCAAGAATAAACATGGGCGCGCAGGCCCCGAAAATGAACACGGGCACGCAGGCCCCAAAACAAGTAAAATCAATATACGGGCATGCAGACCCAAACAAAAACTAGGTGTTAAACATCCCCTGGATGACTGGCGTCCACATCAGAAGAATCGGGAGGAGGCACAACTTGACCGTCAATAATATGAGACAGAAATACGACTCCCTCGGTGTTCAGGCCCAGATTCAGCACGGACAGCTGACTCACCGCAGTCTCGAACCCGTCGACCAAGGCACCAATGCAATCTGACTCGAGGAGGTGGATGCGAGCAACCAAATTTGAGCGTGTATGCAAATAGGCTATCTCCTCTGTCTCGTCATCAGCAGGAAGCATAGCAGCTTTCAGCTCCTCAATCTCCCTGGACAACCGCTGGTTATCACTCTCCAGCCGTTCCTTGTCGATCTGGAGGCAATCCCTTTCCTCAATGGCCTTTTCGGCCCTCTCCTTCTCCTCCGACAGTAAGTCGGCCTGTTCACGGAACATATCCTCGGACCGCTCGAGGGCCGCCTTCAACTTGCGAGATTTGGCAGCAAAGGCAGGCTTCTCCAATTCTATCTCCCTAACACAGTCCGTAGAATCTGATCCTTCCCCTGCAAGGACCACATCCATCTCGGTCATCTTCACCACACCGACCATGCTAGCGGCGAGGTGTTTCCTCCGACCTTCCTTGTCGATCCACTTAATGATGTTGGCCTCATTATCAGACACGGTCAGGGGAAACCCCTTGAAGAAATCCTTTTTCACAAAGCAAGGCAGTAAGCCAAAAACCCGAGCAGCTACGGGCTCATCACCAGTTTCCGCTCTGCCCCCTGGCTGACCCCTATTCCTGCTAACCAACTCAGTCTGTCGCTCGGCATCAGGAGAACCCGAGGACCCACTGGACGCGTCTCTGCCTGAATCAGCGGGAGGGCCCATCCGCGTGGCCTGCTGTGGTCTCACTAGTCTCTGACTTATCTTTTTTATCCTGGGTCAACTTTAGCAACCTCTCTCGATGTTCCGCCATGTGACCTGCAAGAAGAGCGAACACGGGTTAGCTACAAGCGATTAAAGGCAATTAAAATGGAATAACAATAAGAGCAAAAGCAAGAAACCTAGGAGATCTACGGCATACCCGTAGGATTGGCATTCAACGAGCGCCTTGGTATTGATAGGGCGCGCCTTGAACGTCGGGTAACCATCCTCATCGAGAATGTCGTCCCCTTCCCTCGTGACCCACCGAGCGGGGAAAAAGCCATCAACAAACTTACAAAGGACAGCATAGGCCTCCTCATCCTCGGCACTCATACTCCCCGTAGGTGTATGATAGTGCCCGAGACCATGGTCATAATGACCTGAGCACCAATGAATAGGGAACCTGGAAATCTACCCGACTGCGGGACTACCCTCAGCATCCAAAATGGGCTCCCCGTCTTCTTCGACCACCATAGTGGCTGACTCGAATAGAGAATTCAGGGCCGTCTGGGTGGCCGACTGCAATATGTACAATTTGTATTTAAAATCCCTTACCGAGCCCATATACATCCTAAACAGTCTCTTTGACTGCTTAAGGGATACCCAACTATGTTTGCCTCCTCGAGACTGGCGTTGTAGATGGAAAACCCTGAAGAACAGGGGAATCATCACCCCAATTCTCAGGAAACGACAGGTTAGCTTGAACGTCCGGAGAAAGGCAATCGCGTTGGGGTGGAGCTGTGAGGGGGCCAGGTTCAGATGATTGAACACCCCGACCTGGAAGTCGTTAAAAGGCAACCTAAGACCAAGATCCCTGAATACAATCTCATACATAGGTGTTGTACCCCAAAATTTTCCCTCCCATATTCTTCAAGATTTATCAAGATTGATCTTCAAATGGTTCAAGACTACTCAAGGATTGCACAGTCAAACCATCTCCTAAGCCAGTCAAAATTAGGGTTTTGGTTCTCTCAAGGAATTTGAGGTTTTCAATGGTTAAATCAAGTATCATATGCCTATATGAATTCTCAAGCACCTACATGCCAAGTGTCAAGACTCACAATGCCAAATTGCACAATCAAAAGCCCTATTTGCTCTACAGTCAACTACAGGGGCAAAATGGTCATTTTACAGTCAAAAGTCAGAATTTTTGGTCAACATCTTGTTTTGAACTCACAATCATCATTTGATCAAGTCTTGATCATGATTCCACAAGAATGGCTCAAAAATCATCAAGGTGCAAAAAGTTACTATTTTTGGACAGTAGAAAAGTCAACTGTATCTTGACCAAGGCATAACTTTTTCATGGTTCATCATAAAAATCCCATCCAATGCTCATTTTGAAGGGGATGACATTTCCTACAACTCATCTTCACATTCAAAATCCAAGAAATGCTCTCATAAAAAGTTATCAATTTCTACATTATAGGTCAATTTCAAAAGTCAACAAAAATGCACTTTAAGTCAAAGATCATAACTTGAGATTGGTAAATCCAAATGACACGGGACCAAAGGCATTGGTTAGAGGACTTCAATACCTTTCCAAAATGTCCAAGAACATGTTCATATGATCAAAATTGAGCAAGATATGCATTGGAGAAGTTGGGAAATTTTTATGAATTTGCAAAAGTTAACTTTGCTCAAAACACTTTGTTTTTGCTAATGGGCCTCAAATTTCTTCTTGAAACTTTATCCAAGGCCTATGCACGACCCATCAAGCTTATTTGAACTTATTTTTCTTATTTTTATTAGTTATTTGGATTTTTAATCAATTTTAATTCATTTAATTAATTTAAAATGTAGGAAATACAAAGATTTGATTTTTTCAATCTTTTTGTGAAGCAAACAAGCTCAAGATATGCTGGCAATTCGTGTGCAAATCAAAGGGACAAGAATCTCCAAGTTTGGCAAGTTTTTCCAATAAAAAAGATTCAAAAATATATGATTGCAAATCAAACATACAAACATCAATTCCATGGATTTCTTGGCAAAGATTTAACCTAGTTTCATTCTACTATAAGTACACAAGCTAAACCTAATCATGCGGACGAGAACTTGCTGCAGAAAAAGCCATAACCACTTTGAAAAAAACTCAAGAAATTTGAAAACTGATTTCCATACTCTAACGTGATTCAAAGGCTTTTATTGTTTCTAATACATTGCAGGGGTTCCCAGAGACGTATCGCAATTAGAACCAAGTGCTAAAGCTCAAGGAATACTCAAGAACAGAACCACAGTTTGCTTGATTTTTTCAGAATCGTAACTCATATTTCATGCATAATTAACATGTTTTAATCATTGTTTTGTGTTGCTTGAATTCATATAAAGCTAATGGTATTAGTTAATTGAATTATAACACGCAGAATCACAAGTTACCATTGAAGAAATCTAGGGTTCTTGAGTTCTCAAATTTGGGCTTTACAGCCCAGGAAAAATTAGCACCTCTAATGCCTATGGATGAAATCGTTGAGACAAGACGAATTAAAAGCCACCATCGCGAAATATTTCTGTAGCCTGTAGGGCTAATCACTATTATTCCTCATCATGTTTTGTGGGGGTTAAAAACCCCCGCTATCTAACACTTATTCTGCAGGTTCAGCGAGGAAGATGACTAGGTGGTGACATGCCATTGGTTGGTTCAAAAAGCGCGCGCTTGTTTTTTGTGTTTACAGCATAGGGATTAGTTTTGATATATTATATTTATTGCTTATCATAATATCAAAGCGTGCAAGTTGGTGGAGTGGTTGGCCAGGTGTTCAATAAGCGTTGGGACCTGGGTTCGAATCCCAGGTCCCCCAAATAATTGTTTCTTTTTTTTCTTAACGTGATCTCATGCAGGCTTTAAAAAGTAGTCTATCATGTACTCCAACCATCCAAGCGCCAAGTGGCCACAGTCATTAATCAAATGGTCAGGATGGGAAGACCACCATGTTCCCAGTCAACTATGCCATGGAGGATCTCAAAAAGTCAGAAGGGCTTGAGCTTAGTGGGCTTCAGAATTTCCAAGAACACCTTCATCTGGGCCCAACACCCCCTGGGTTTTGTTCTTATTTTTTCTCTTTTATATTTTATCTTTAATTATTTTACTTTTAATTATTATTATTATTAGTATTTAATTAACAAATTACTTATTTTCATAATAAATTCAGAAACCTAAAATTTTATTATTATTATTATTTATTAATTTCACTTTATTTTTGTAAATAAATTCTAAAAAATTAATTTAGTTTAATTAGGTTTAATTTTGACTTTTTCATAATAAATAAAATAAATTTAGAATTAGGGTTTTCTTGACAACTTTTAATTTCTTTTATTTTTATTTTCATTAAGACATTAAAAAACATTTTCTTTTGTTTAATTAATTAGAATTAGGTTTAATTTAATGCAAAATACCCAAAAATTCATTCTTTTCTCAAAAAGGGTCAAAACCCTAAGGGCTTTCCCGATTTAATTTCTTTTCGCGCATATTTATTTTTGATTATATTTATGTAATTGTTCCGAGAATGTAATAGCGTAATTAGGACTTTTATCGCTTTCCTTTATTTTCTCGCATTTACTTTTCAAGGGTTATGTTTTTGGCGATGTAAATACCCGACGCCTTGTAATAGCGTAGATTTACTTTCCGCAATTTACTTTCCGCACAACTATTAACTGTTATGCATGACAAGATTTGCCTGAAAATTAAAATCAACCCGTAGCTCACCATAAGATGTGCAAAGATAATTTAAACATGAAACCTGACACACGTGCACATGCCACTCCTAGGGTACGCCTCACTTGGTTGCCTCGACGTGGTCATTGAGTATATGGTGTTTTAGAGGTCGCCCTCCTGTCTAAAGATCCAGTTGCCTCGAAACGGTTGCCTCGGATAAAAAGGATCTATGACATTAGGGTTACCGCTAAGGCGTCCTACTATTGCTTTGGTGACCACACATGTCCCTATAATCGAATTGACCCGAATAACTCCAACGACGGTGCTACCTACTTCTCAATAGTGGGATAGTACTGTCTAAAGGACATTTACACAACTTAATTTCTTTAGAGTAGGTAGATTTCTCCTGGGTACTTGCTCTTTCAAAAACAAAACAAACTTTTCGCACTCACACTTTCAAACAAAAGTTTTCAAACAAACACTTCATACACTCTTGAGGACTGATACAAGAGTTACCTAGAAGTTTTCAAACAAACTTTTTCAAAACCCACAAACACAAGAAAAGCAAAACGTTTTTTAAAACTTAGTGAGCAAGTACCTAAGAGCCCGTGGATAACCACAGATAGAAAGGGTGCTAACACCTTCCCTTTCTATAATCTACCTCCCGAATCGAGAAACATATCGAAAAGGAATTTTGCTGTGCTTTTGTCCTTTCCTTGTTGGAGAACATAAAAGACGGTGGCGACTCTTGCTTACCGCGACATTTCGCGAACCAGCATTCCAAAACAGTCAGTTCTATTTCCACCGATCACAGAACTGGCGACTCTGCTGGGGAACTATTTTATAAGTGAGGTGTACCTTAGGATTAGATCATTCTATGTTTTCAATTGTATTCCTTGATTGCTTTTATATTTTTGGGCTTGCATCGGAGTTTCATAGATCCTAACCCGGATCTGGGGAATACCCTTTAGGTAGCAATAAACTGTGAGGGACCTGTCCGGCGTAGACCGACACGGGTGAAGCAGTAGCTACGTTGGTGTGACACCTTGGTCTGTACCGATATCCCTTGTGTTGGAACGAGGAGAATATGGGTCTTCTGAGGAGTCATTAAGCACCAACCGACCTTAGAACCCTAAATTGACCCAACTTGGCCATAGAACAGTAGCAGTATGCTACACTCATTGAGGCTAAACTCTCGCGATGGTTCCGGCCGCAAGAAAAGATTGCGAGGCTGGAGTTATGACCGATTGAGGGTAGTCAGTGATATTGAGATCCTCTAGAACCCGGTTACTATTGATAGGACATGTTTTGAGCCAACCAAATGAAAGAGGGTAGTACCTAAACTTCATGCAGGCCTGAAATCTAAGGGCTCTTTTGTGTGACTTGTGTGCCTTCAAACTTGAACTACTTGCACATTCTCGTTATCTGACAACATGAGTTCCTTGCAGGTTTTGTTTACAGTCCTTAATCTGGGCTTATAACAGGGTTTACTTACATCATTCCACGTATAGCATAACATCATACCATCATACCATTGCATACATCCTGCATAAGGACTAACCCATTTCAAGGATCTCAAGGGTTTGCGATGCAGGTCATGATGAATCAAAATGTCTAGCAAGGGGCAAAGGGGATTTATTTTCCTCTACCCAAGGTTGTTTGGAGATCAAAACATGACAACTTGAGTCAGGGGCTATGACCCACTCGATATGGTGAGCCTGACTCTTGAAGAAGGACTCTCAGTAACATGAAGTTCCTTCAATCAAGCTACCAAATTCAAATTCTAACAATTTTCTTGTTTACCCCGCGAGATCCTTGAAAACATTGCATACATACATATCATTGAATTACAGGTACCCTTTTTACAGGCCACTTATCTCCTTCGCTGTTTATTTCAGTAATCATCATGTCTACTGAACCTTCCACTGAACAAGCTATCAAGGCCCTCCAGGCCCAGAATGCCCAATTCCAGGAGTTGGTTATGAGCCTAGCCCAGGGTCAACAGGATTTAAAGACTCTGATTCTGAAAGAAAGGAAGAAGAAGAAGAAGAGGACTGTTTTGTTCAACACTGGACGCAGATCTGGAAATGGATTGCAGAATGAGGTTGATCTGACTACTTCCTCTGTAGGGAAAGACAACCCCCAAGAGAGAAGGGTTCCTAGTCCCGTGGTCTCCGACAACGAGACGGATTACAATGATGAACAGTACCCTTCTGCGGAGGACAGGTACAAACAGCTGGAGGACCGTTTAAGTGCCATGAAGATTCAACATGTGCCCGGGTTGGACTTTTGAGACCTAGGCTTATCTTCTGGGGTAGTGATTCCCCATAAGTTCAAGGTACTTGCCTTTGCAAAATACGACGGAGCTTCCTATCCTAAGCTGCATCTCAGATCATATGTAAGGAAGATCCAACCTTACACTGCTGACAAGAATTTATGGATCCATTTCTTCCAGGATAGTCTTTCAGGGACTCAACTCAAATGGTTCTATCTGCTGGATGGAACCAGTATTCGTAACTGGGAGGATTTGGCTACTGCATTTTATAAGCAGTATCAGTATAATTCCGACCTCGCTCCTACGCGTACCCCAACTCCAGGGTATGTCACTAGGGACGGGTGAAGGATTTAAAGAATATGCCCAAAAGTGGAGAGACCTGGCTGGAAGGGTGCAGCCACCTCTAACTGACCGTGAGCTCGTTGATATGTTTCTGGGGACCCTGTCTGGTCCGTTCTTCAACCATCTGATTGGGAATTCTTCTGTTGGGTTTACAGACCTTATCTTGACTGGTGAGAGAATAGAAGCTGGTATCAAGTCTGGGAAAATACAGAAGGGTGACTCCTCGAACACTGAGAAAAAACCATTCAAGAAAGAATCTAGTGCTGTCTATGGTTCAAGAAGACAGAATAGGTCCGAACACCGCTAAGATGTCAACGCGGTAGTTATTTCAAAACCGGCCAGTGCTCCTCAACATCGCAACCAAAAAAGGGAGGAGAGACCTAGAAGGCAATTCACTCCCCTCAGTATGACCTTGTCCCAGGTATTGCCACAGTTGCTGAAGACCAATTTGGTAACTCTAAGGGACCCTCCTAAGAATCTGAACACTACACCTTCAAGGTATAACCCCAACGCCCGCTGCGCTTATCATTCTGACAGCCCGGGGCATGCTACAGATGATTGTTGGACTTTGAGGAACAAGGTTCAGGACCTAATCGATGCAAAGGAGGTCGAGTTCGAAGCGCCCGAGACTCCTAATGTGATTACTGCTCCCTTGCCAAAACATGGCTAGAACTAAGAGACTTTTGTTCATTTGAATTCTCAAGTTGTATTTTTCTCTGCTTATTCAAACAATTATTGTCATGGCAAACTTTCTTATTTCATTAATGCATCGCATATGTCTGTTCTGAATCAATCCATTCGTATTCACTATATTCAAATTGCTTTCATTTTTGTGATGTCAACTCTCGATTAAAAAAATCCTAAACCTTTTGAGGGAGGATGACAAAAACGATACCACGATCTTTACAGTATACTTTTGAACAGACCCCGCTGATGAGGTACATGCATTGTTTCAAATCCTAAACAGTGGAGTTATAAGGAAGATAATCTCTAGTCAACCCCTCTGAGCCAAAGAAGTTGGAGTTTTTCTTTTCGAAAATTAAAACCCTTAATCATAACCTGGGGCAGGGTAGTTCTCTCAGTTGATCCAAGTGCACAATAAATGGCACCAAAGAAGTCCTTCCAAAACAAAAGACGGTGATGGTTCCGAATAATCATAAAGACAGGTAGTCATTATCTCTCAAGATAAAAGCCCATTAAGTCAAAACCTATGAAGGAGACTTGCAAAACTGGGGCATCCCGCTGACTGTAAATACAAAAAGAAACAGTTCAGGCAAAAAACAGGGATAATGAAATCAAAAAGAAAAGAGGTCCTATAAACCCTCAACCAAAAAATAAATGACTTCCTATTCAAAATAAGCTGTCAATATCCGAACCATCACCGGAATATCAGAGCAAAGACTCAAACATGATCTAATGCACGAATAACTGAGTTTAGGATCGAAGAACATCACGAAGAACGGGTGGGTACAAATAAAATTTGAGCCTTTATCCTTTGTTTCTTAAACCGTGAACCAGGCCACGTTACAACCCTTAAAAAGTCCTAGCTGAAGCATGGGTTAGTTTGAAAGCATACTGTTACAAAAGGTATCCTGACTCCTTAAGGCTTGCTGTAAAATACTGAGTTGACATCACATTTTACAAAAATTCACTTGTTTTATCGAAAACTGCATTTTTCAAAAACTTCAAGACAGACATAAGCTTTGCATTCTTGAAATAATATTGTTTGTGTATGACTATTTGTTCAACAGCAGAGAAATTCGCACGAAGAATATCTAGTGAACAAAAATCTTCTCAAGGGTCACCTCAAGTGGAAGAAACACTTCCAACCAAGGGGCAGGTATGATCATTGTCCATCATCTGGGGCAGTCCAGGCAAGATTCAGAGAATCTCTCAAAATGCTAAATAGTCAGGGGCAAATCTCCGCCTGAGTCACTTGGGGCATTGGACGTGAATTCCAGCAACAAATCTTGCATGATCAGACATCTTCTAGTGGTATAGCAACACAATGCTACCGATAGTGACGACTCCCTGCATTCTGAGAGCGTGGACATAGTCGAAAAAATACTACGCATAATCAAAGACCCGATAGGTCGACTGGCCTAGGCAAAAATAAGGGATGAAAATGAAAAAATTTGTACACCCGGCAAGTCGAAAACCTGAAAAGGAGGCTTGGGCAAAAATGGGTATCCCGGTGGACTGAAAACCCGAAAGGGAGGTCCAGGCAAAATTAGGGATCAAAAGCGTACGACTATGTCCCATCATCTCGTCACTTGCCTACCAGAAGAAGATTTGTCAATCGGCAGTTATCAAGGCCTCCACAAGTACCTTCTCCCGCAGAAACTGGGGCAATAGGAATCGTCCGAATTGTACAAGCTGCTCTGTCCTCCAGGTACCAAGGTATGTTTAGCTGAAGAATATGACCAAGATACCTCCACTCCCCGCGGAGTAAGACAAGATTCAGCCATACTCTCCCCAAGCAGAGTTGGTCTCCCATCAGCTCTAAAAAGGCACAATATCCCTAGCAAGTCATCAATACTCTCCCCCGAGCAGAGTTAGGCTACTGTCAGCCCTAAGGAAGTTGGGTATCCCCAGAAGATCTTATCATTCCCCAGCGGAGCACAAATATTCCTCAGAAAGCATCCCCAGCAGTCTTAATATTCCTCGACAGAAATATAAGATTGTTCCCCGGCGGAATACATGATACCCCCAGTGGAGCCCTGTCCTCAAGAGTTTCCCCAGAAGAGTTGAACCATCTCCCCAGCAGATTCTGGAAGCTTATCCCCTGCAGAGTACAGATGCATCTCTCCTCGGCCAAATTCAGAGGTTATCCCCCACCAGAGTCTAACTGGGTTATCCTCAGCAAATTGCAACGGAAAGGTCGTCTTCAGCAAAGTTCTTCCTATTCCCAGCGGAGTTCATCAAGATCCCCAACAGAGCTTATCAACGGAATCCCCAACAGAGTTATCGTTAAAATTCTCAGCAAAGTATCTCTTCCCCACAGAGTAATTCCCCGCAGAGTAATCTCTCCATCAAGTTTATTCCCCAACGGAGTCGTCTTCTCCTACCGGTTTATTTTGGCAAACATCTTTGTTCATCATCCCCAGCGGAAGCGAAGAACTCTACTCTTCAAATATCATCCCAGGATTCAACGAACTTCCCGGCATTCGTCAAGGATTTATTTTCCCAGACGAAAATACATTCATAAACATCACATTGTCATACATCATGATACATGCATATCCGCATCATATCATACAATCTCATTTATATCATGCATTGCATATGACTGACCTTTACCTTTCAGGAAAGATGCAATTAAACTCTAAATTCAGTCAAAAAAGACAACCTGTCAATGAAGACAACCTGTCAATAAAGACAACCCGTCCATGAAGACAACCTGTCAATGAAGACAACCTGTCAATAAAGACAACCCGTCAATAAAGACAACCCGTCAATAAAGACAACCCGTCCATAAAGACAACCTGTCAATGAAGACAACCTGTCAATAAAGACAGCCCGTCCATGAAGACAACCTGTCAATGAAGATAACCCGTCAATAAAGACAACCTGTCAATGAAGACAACCCGTCAATAAAGACAACCCGTCCATAAAGACAACCTGTCAATGAAGACAACCTGTCAATGAAGACAGCCCGTCCATGAAGACAACCCGTTAAAAGAGACAACTCGTCAAAGAAGACAAAACCTCCCCTGGTTCAGTTAAATCGATTCCTAAAGATTTTCCTGAGATGACCTGTCAGTAGAGACAACCCATCCACCTTTTGAAGTTCCAGATTCGATACCTGTATCTAGCCAGGGCATATCTGTGAGCGCTTGATTGTAGATCTACACTTGTATCTAGCCAGGAAAGTATCTGCATGAAGAGATTGAAGCTCAATACCTGTATCTAGCCAGGAAAGCTATCTCGACCAACCTTTTGAAGTTCCAGATTCGATACCTATATTAAGCCAGGGCATATCTGTGAGCGATTGATTGTAGATCTATACCTGAATCGAGCCAGGAAAGTATCTACATGAAGAAATTGAAGACCAATACCTAAAACCAGACAGGAAAACTATCTTTCCTTCTCAGGTATGCGAGTTCTCGCTAAGTAATCTCTTACGCGATCGACACCCCTGGATGGCATCTTTAAGCCCATCTCCATAACTATCCATTACATTTCCAAATGGCATCTATAAGCCCATTCCCGACAAGATTCTGTCACATCTCTGGATGGCATCTATAAGCCCATCCTCCTATCCATCATCTCTCCAAATGGCATCTGTAAGCCCATTCCCGATATCACATTGCTGATACTCCACTATGCGAGTGCAAATTTCTGGGCACTCTAGTGTTCAATCATCTTCCACCTTCGGATCACGAAAGGCACGCAAGCCAATCTACATCCTCAGGTCTAAGAAGATTGAACAGGGGCAATTGTTGTACCCCAAAATTTGCCCTCCCATATTCTTCAAGATTTGTCAAGATTGATCTTCAAATGGTTCAAGACTACTCAAGGATTGCACAGTCAAACCATCTCCTAAGCCAGTCAAAATTAGGGTTTTGGTTCTCTCAAGGAATTTGAGGTTTTCAATGGTTCAATCAAGTCTCATATGCCTATATGCATTCTCAAGCACCTACATGCCAAGTGTCAAGACTCACAATGCCAAATTGCACAGTCAAAAGCCCTATTTGCTCTACAGTCAACTGCAGGGGCAAAATGGTCATTTTACAGTCAAAAGTCAGAATTTTTGGTCAACATCTTGTTTTGAACTCACAATCATCATTTGATCAAGTCTTGATCATGATTCCACAAGAATGGCTCAAAAATCATCAAGGTGCAAAAAGTTACTATTTTTGGACAGCAGAAAACTCAATTGTATCTTGACCAAGGCATAACTTTTTCATGGTTCATCAGAAAAATCCCATCCAATGCTCATTTTGAAGGGGATGACATTTCCTACAACTCATCTTCACATTCCAAATCCAAGAAATTATCTCATAAAAAGTTATCAATTTCTACATTATAGGTCAATTTCAAAAGTCAACAAAAATGCACTTTAAGTCAAAGACCATAACTTGAGATTGGTAAATCCAAATGACATGGGACCAAAGGCATTGGTTAGAGGACTTCAAGACCTTTCCAAAATGTCCAAGAACATGTTCATATGATCAAAATTGAGCAAGATATGCATTGGAGAAGTTGGGAAATTTTTATGAATTTGCAAAAGTCAACTTTGCTCAAAACACTTTGTTTTTGCTAATGGGCCTCAAATTTCTTCTTGAAACTTTATCCAAGGCCTATGCACGACCCATCAAGCTTATTTGAACTTATTTTTCTTATTTTTATTAGTTATTTGGATTTTTAATCAATTTTAATTCATTTAATTAATTTAAAATGTAGGAAATACAAAGATTTGATTTTTTCAATCTTTTTGTGAAGCAAACAAGCTCAAGATATGCTGGCAATTCGTGTGCAAATCAAAGGGACAAGAATCTCCAAGTTTGGCAAGTTTTTCCAATCAAAAAGATTCAAAAATATATGATTGCAAATCAAATATACAAACATCAATTCCATGGATTTCTTGGCAAAGATTTAACCTAGTTTCATTCTACTATAAGTACACAAGCTAAACCTAATCATGCGGACGAGAACTTGCTGCAGAGAAAGCCATAACCACTTTGAAAAAAACTCAAGAAATTTGAAAACTGAATTCCATACTCTAACATGATTCAAAGGCTTTTATTGTTTCTAATACATTGCAGGGGTTCCCAGAGACGTATCGCAATCAGAACTAAGTGCTAAAGCTCAAGGAATACTCAAGAACAGAACCACAGTTTGCTTGATTTTTTCAGAATCGTAACTCATATTTCATGCATAATTAACATGTTTTAATCATTATTTTGTGTTGCTTGAATTCATATAAAGCTAATTGTATTTGTTAATTGCATTATAACACGCAGAATCACAAGTTACCATTGAAGAAATCTAGGGTTCTTGAGTTCTCAAATTGAGGCTTTACAGCCCAGGAAAAATTAGCACCTCTAATGCCTATGGATGAAATCGTTGAGACAAGACAAATCAAAAGCCACCATCGCGAAATATTTTTGTAGCCTGTAGGGCTAATCGCTATTATTCCTCATCATGTTTTATGGGGGTTAAAAACCCCCGCTATCTAACACTTATTCTGCAGGTTCAGCGAGGAAGATGACTAGGTGGTGACATGCCATTGGTTGGTTCAAAAAGCGCGCGCTTGTTTTTTGTGTTTACAGCATAGGGATTAGTTTTGATATATTATATTTGTTGCTTATCATAATATCAAAGCGTGCAAGTTGGTGGAGTGGTTGGCCAGGTGTTCAATAAGCGTTGGGACCTGGGTTCGAATCTCAGGTCCCCCAAATAATTGTTTCTTTTTTTTCTTAACGTGATCTCATGCAGGCTTTAAAAAGTAGTCTATCATGCACTCCAACCATCCAAGCGCCAAGTGGCCACAGTCATTAATCAAATGGTCAGGATGGGAAGACCACCATGTTCCCAGTCAACTATGCCATGGAGGATCTCGAAAAGTCAGAAGGGCTTGAGCTTAGTGGGCTTCAGAATTTCCAAGAACACCTCCATCTGGGCCCAACACCCCCTGGGTTTTGTTCTTATTTTTTCTCTTTTTATATTTTATCTTTAATTATTTTACTTTTAATTATTATTATTATTAGTATTTAATTAACAAATTACTTATTTTCATAATAAATTCAGAAACCTAAAATTTTATTATTATTATTATTTATTAATTTCACTTTATTTTTGTAAATAAATTCTAACAAATTAATTTAGTTTAATTAGGTTTAATTTTGACTTTTTCATAATAAATAAAATAAATTTGGAATTTTGGGTTTTCTTGACAACTTTTAATTTCTTTTATTTTTATTTTCATTAAGACATTAAAAAACATTTTCTTTTGTTTAATTAATTAGAATTAGGTTTAATTTAATGCAAAATACCCAAAAATTCATTCTTTTCTCAAAAAGGGTCAAAACCCAAAGGGCTTTCCCGATTTAATTTCTTTTCGTGCATATTTATTTTTGATTATATTTATGTAATTGTTCCGAGAATGTAATAGCGTAATTAGGACTTTTATCGCTTTCCTTTATTTTCTCGCATTTACTTTTCAAGGGTTATGTTTTTGGCGATGTAAATACCCGACGCCTTGTAATAGCGTAGATTTACTTTCCGCAATTTACTTTCCGCACAACTATTAACTGCTATGCATGACAAGATTTGCCTGAAAATTAAAATCAACCCGTAGCTCACCATAAGATGTGCAAAGATAATTTAAACATGAAACCTGACACACGTGCACATGCCACTCCTAGGGTACGCCTCACTTGGTTGCCTCAACGTGGTCATTGAGTATAGGGTGTTTTAGAGGTCACCCTCTTATCTAAAGATCCAGTTGCCTCGAAACGGTTGCCTCGGATAAAAAGGATCTAGGACATTAGGGTTACCGCTAAGGCATCCTACTATTGCTTTGGTGACCACACATGTCCCTATAATTGAATTGACTCGAATAACTCCAACGACGGTGCTACCTACTTCTCAATAGTGGGATAGTACTGTCTAAAGGACATTTACACAGCTTAATTTCTTTAGAGTAGGTAGATTTCTCCTGGGTACTTGCTCTTTCAAAAACAAAACAAACTTTTCGCACTCACACTTTCAAACAAAATTTTTCAAACAAACACTTCATACACTCTTGAGGACTGATACAAGAGTTACCTAGAAGTTTACAAACAAACTTTTTCAAAACCCACAAACACAAGAAAAGCAAAACATTTTTGAAAACATAGTGAGCAAGTACCTAAGAGCCCGTGGATAACCACTGATAGAAAGGGTGCTAACACCTTCCCTTTCTATAATCTACCTCCCGAACCGAGAAACATATCGAAAAGTAATTTTGATGTGCTTTTGTCCTTTCCTTGTTGGAGAACATAAAAGACGGTGGCGACTCTTGCTTACCGCGACATTTCACGAACCAGCATTCCAAAACAGTCAGTTCTATTTCCACCGATCACAATAGGGAACGCATATTCAGTGAACTCCGAGCATATGTGAGCATCACTCGTCGGCCTCATTGTTTTAAAATTTCTTTGAAATCCTTCCTGAGTACCACCGTACTCGACGACGGTATAAGCTCGTCTTCTGCAATGGTTATACGCCGAAGCAATTCCCCAGAGCTCAGCGCCCACCCAGTCCAGTGTGGGGTCGTCGACGGTGTCGACCAGGGTAACATTCTCTTCTGTTGTACTTGCTTCCTCGACGTCATTACGTCCCGAGGACTCCGAGTTATCAGCCATTTACCTGCAAAGTACAGAAAACCAGTGAATTTGACAGCAAATCCGCGTGCTTTCTAAAAAGGCAGGGAGAAGTACGCAACACTCAGATAGAAACTACAACCAAACACCGACACCCCAGCGCCAACCACGCATCAATCATGAATGGCACGAGCGTAACGTGAGCGCCCCGGGCGAATCTTGAATCACACGACCAAGTTCATAACTTTGCTTACCCGATGCTAGAACACTGCGAGGAGACTACCCTACATACTACCTAAAGGATGAATATCCCGACCAAGTTCATGACTCTGCCGACCAAACGCATGAGTATCGCAGGCAAGATCATGAATCACATGCCTAAAACCTATGAACGTCTCGGGCACGGCCAGGAGTCAGGCGCCTAGCGCGCTTAAATCTACCGGGCATAACTTCCAGATACAGGTTTCTATTATCAAAACGTCATCAAAGCTATCTACAACACAGGGAAGCAGGAAGAAAGGATACTTACTTGGAAGAAGATGCGTAGAAACAACGGTGGTGGGAGTAATTGGACGGCGAACGGTGCAGTGGTCTCAATGGTGTTACAGCAACCAACGAATATAAAAACAGAGAAGGTAGGAGGAGCGTGAAGAGGTGAAACAGACTATGGGCCCAGGGATCCTATTTATAGAGATGATGTGGAATGTGAAACGTCTCACTGGGGAACCACGAACCGCCTCCGTCTTCGACACCTACTCACCTAGACAATAATGGCCCTATTTACTAGGGTGACGCTGCGATTTCCAAGGAATATGCCACGTGTCCGACGGACGCAGCTGACGCATCCCCGCGAAGCGATCCTCAAGTACATCTCGAAAGGGAAAAGCTTTGAGTCGGGCACGAGGTCCCCGCGAGAGAAAAAACTGAGATCAAGTCATAACTCCTGTTCCAGGAACAACGACTTGGGGGGCTCCTGTTCTGGACTGGGCCTGCCTTGGCCCAAAACACAAGTAAAGGCCCAGATCCAGGCAGTTCCTCGAGCCGTGCTCGGAATCAGACCACCCCGAGCATACTCAGTCACAGACTACAACGGTTATGCCTGCCGCTACCCGCAACGAGCAACGTCCCTGACCAAGGGCACTCCAGCTCGAGTCTTGCTCGAGCATCCTCCCCGTAGGGCAGACTCTGCCCCCTCCGAATGCTATGGGATCCTTAAAGCTTCGGGAAGACCGTGTCTTCGTTCTTCCTCATTCTTCACAGAGCACCATCCGGGAAGGGGACCACGTGTGGGTCCCCACTACACACGTAGAACCTGGCAGTCCCTTTGTTGGGCCAGTTCTGGTCGGCCCAATAAAGGGACCTTGGCTCAGCACTGGGGACTATAAATACCCTCTACTTCAAGAGGGTCAGGTATTCATTCGTTACTATTGATAGTTTTAATGTTTTTTTGTAGGTATTTTCCCATATTTGGAGCATCAAGGAATAAGGTGTCGAAGGCACGACTCTGGATAAGCATTTTTGAAAGAAATAAAGAAAATAAGTGTTGCAGACGAGGCTAAGCGTGGTCTTTGCGCGCTTAGCGCGCCCTGGGAGTTAAAGAGTAAAATTTTGGCAAAGGCGAGCCCACTAAGCGAGGTATTTGGTGCTTAGTGCGCTTTAAGGCAATTTAGTGAATAAATGAAGGCGTGCTTAGTACGGTATTTAGCGTTTAGTGTAGTCTGTTTTTTTCTTCCAGTTTTTGTATAAATAGCTTAGAACTTATTTTTTAGGTTTTTTTATCATCTCTTTCCCTCTTAGAGGAGCTATGATCCAATTTTTTGTAGTTTAGAGGTTTACCCAACATTATTGGGTGGTGCATCTTGTCATTGGTTATGGATTGTGTGATACGATGAGAGAACTGACTTGGGTGTTTTCCGTTTTATCGCAAAATGTTGCGGTTAGCAAGAGTCGCCACCGACTTTTCTTTTATCCAAAAGCAAAGGCTGAAAAGAATAGGAAAGACCTTTGAGATTGTTTCTTGAGTCGGGGGGTAGATTATGAAAATGGAAGGTATTAGCATCCTTTTCATCCATAGTTATCTATGGGCTCTTAGTTGCTTGCTAGATCAATTGCTTTTGTTTGAAAATGTGCTTTGTGTGGTTTTTAAAAGTATTTTGAAAAGACGTCTTCATTTAGGAAGACTTTGTAATAGTCCTCGTTCGTAAGAACGTATACAAAGTGTTGAGCTTTTGAAAATATTTCATTGTTTTGGAAAAGGTTTTGAAAGTGTTGGTGTTTGTTTTGAAAATAGCAAGGATGTTTGATTTGAAAATGAGCAAGCAACTAGGAACAATCTACCTACTCAAAAGTCTTAGTTCATTTATTCCTTCCTTTGATATTTCTATCTTACCATTGATTGATAAGAAGCCTTATCTTTGGATGTAAAGAGACAGGCATGGGTCATCGTATAGCCATGATAGAAATGTTGTGAGATATCTTAGCATTTCTCTTTGAGGGACTAAGATCATTTTGAAAGGAAACATTGATAGCGTCATCGAGGGACTATGATCTTGTATTTTTTATTGCTTTTGCTAAGATACCCCACATGCATAACATGACCATTTTTGTAAGGAAACAAAGTGGAATTACCCTAAGGGTGCAAGTGTGCAAATTCATTTGATTTACATGCATTGTTTTGTCTTGAATTAGGGTTTGCTAATCATTGATTTTAGTCTTGCCATACAAGCCCTAATTTAGTAGCATTTATATAAAGCGATAAATTGCGGAAATTAAAATTACTACGCTATTACATCATTAGGGGATGGGGTGTACAAATTTACAAATGAGGATTTTGCAAAAAAATTAAACCTAATTATCTATTACAACCATATTGAATAAATGTACAAGATTGAAAAGAAAATAATGCAAGAATGTAAATGGATGTTGTACCCCAAAATTTGCCCTCCCATAATCTTCAAAGTTATGACAAGCAAATGGTTCAAAATCTACTCAAGGGCTACACAGTCAAACCATCCTCCTAAGACAGTCAAACTAGGGTTTTGGTTCCTGCAAGGAAGTTGAAGTTTTAAAGAGCTCAATCAAGTCTCCTATGCCTATAAACATTGTCAAGCACCTCCATGTCAAGTTTCAAGGCTCACAAGGTCAAGTTGCACAGTCAAAAACCCTAATTGCTCAACAGTCAACTGTAGGGGCAAAATGGTCATTTGGAAGTCAAAAGTCAAAATTTTTGGTCAACATCTTATTTTGAAGCCACAAACATCATTTGATCAATGCTTGATCATGATTCTCAAAAGCATGGCTCAAAAAGTCTCAAGATGCAAAAGTTTCTATTTTTGGACAGTTGAAAAGTCAACTGTAACTTGACCAAGGCATAACTTTTTCATGGTTCATCAGAAAAATTCCATCCAAAGCTCATTTTGAAGAGAATGACATTTCCTACAACTCCTATTCACACTTCAAGTCCAATAAATGCTCTCACAAAAAGTTATCAATTTCAACATTATAGGTCATTTTCAAAAGTCAACAAAAAGGGACTTTAAGTCAAAGACCATAACTTGAGATTGGTAAATCAAAATGACATGGGACCAAAGACATTGGTTAGAGGACTTCAAGACCTTTCTAAAATTTCCAAGAACATGATCAAAGCTTAAAAATTGAGCAAGATATGCATTGGAGAAGTTGGGAAATTTTTGTGAAATGGCCAAAATCATTTATCCTTGAAATTTCATTTTTTGACAAAAGGGGCCCACTTTTTCCACTTGAATTAACTTGGCCATGCTTCCCACGTGTCCCACCTTTTATTTTAAATTTTAAATTTAATTTTTTCATTTTTATTTGATTTTATTGGATTTAATTCATTTTAAATCCTTTAAAATCAAATAAAAATCAAGAAGTTTAATTAAAAGGGATATTTGGTCTTAACTAGCTTTGACTCATCATTATGCAACTTCCTAAATTCGTTTCAAGGCCAAATGGAGCAATATTTCAAAAATTGGTTCAAAAAGGAAAGTTTGTTAAGGGAGTTTATGTTAAAATCTCAAGCTTGAATGCATGGTATGATGAGCCTTAATGCTGATCAGAATCACCTACATAACCTAGAGAAAACTATCACAAGGCATTAGAGGAAACGGGAGAGAGGCAGCCAAGAGAAAGATCTTTTCAAAATTCCAAAGAATTGCACCAAGGTCGGATTCAAGGACTCAGCCATCCACAAGGCTTCCACCCATCCTATCGTGATCTACAGGCAAGATAAGGTATAAACACACTCTTTTCATGTAACCATGCATACTGAAACTGTAGCTATATGAACATCCATTTTGCAGAATTTCCATGGATCGTATTTCTGATTATGGCTTGATTTAATCCCTACTAACCATACCTGTGAGTTCCAATGGATGTTTAGAGCAGGTCTGGGCTATCGCTGGGGATTTTCCATGGCCAAAACGTGAACCTCCATGGCTAGGGTTCAGTTTATGTGAAGCTTCGTTTTGATGGGGACATGCAATATTAAACTATGAAAACCTCACCATGAGAATCGCCATGCCCTAATTACTCGGTCTGACTATTTTGTTTGCTTCATTTTTTCTGTTTTCGCAGGTTTGAGAATCGCCCCCCGCCGGAGAAGACGACCGGAGCTTTGCTCCGGCGTCGTTGACTTAGCTTGGCTCAATTGACGCAGACATGGCCTTTTCATGTGTTCTGATTGGTCATTCCAGTTGATAATTCTTTTACTTAATGCTGACTGGGCTAGTGGACTCCATGTGTGTCCAGCTTCAACTCATACCATGAGCGTGTAAGATCCAGCCATCAGATTGTCCACTGATCCAAATTCAACGTCTCAGGCACATCCTTCCACCGTGGGCGTTAGTCAAAGATGGCGCATGGGATTGGATAAAGTCAGAAGAGGCCTTCAACGTTTGGGCCCAGTATTGCCACCCACACCCCCCTTTTTGCTACCAAAAAGCAGGCCCATTTCTTTTTTCCCTTGAATTTATTTTCTTTTCTATTTCATTTTAATTTATTTAATTTGCTTTTTATTCACAAAATTAATTTTCTCTTTATTTCAAAAAAATCACAAAATATTCTTACCCAAATAAATTTTAGATTTTCATTTTTTCTAAATTTAATTAATTAATTAGGACTTTTTTTTTTATTTTAGGAAACTCCAAATTATTTTGCAATATTAAAATTGATTAGATTTAATTAGGTTCTAATTGTTAATTTAGTTAATTTTATTTCTTAAAATAATAAAAAAAAATCAGAAATCATAAAAAATATAAAAATATTTTATTTAATTTATTAATGGTTCCATTTTTTTTTTTGTAAATAAAATTCAATAATTAATTTAGTTTTGATTTTAGATTATTAACTTTAATGTTTCTTTTTAATAACTAAAATATAAAAAATGGGTCTTTAGCACATTTTCATCTTTTTAAATAAATATTTTTATTTTCTTATTATAATTATTATTAACCATTAATTAATTTCGTAAATACTTGTAATTAATCAATTAGGTTTAAATTAGATTTAACTTAGATAATTTTTCTTTAATAAATTAAAAAACAATTAGAACTAGAATTATTTGACTTTTAATTCCAATTTAATTTTCTTTAATGTCATAAATACCAAAACATAAAAAAATAAGTCATTGCCTTTATTTAACTTAATTATTTTAATAATTTTATTTTAATTCCTTTAAAGGGTCCAACGCCCTCGCATTTGATTATATTTTCTTTTCGCGCGTTTTTTTTTGTGTGAATATAATGTAATTGCTCCAAAGCCTTGTAATAGTTAATTAGGCATTTATTTTCTGCATTTCTATTTTAAATCGGGTCTGAATTAATTTGGCGGTGTAGACCCGCGCCTTTGTAATAGCGTAGGACCTTTATCTTTTCCGCACTTTAAATTCCCGCACCTTTAACTGTTAAACAATAACATGAAAGAATGAATGCCCAAAAATAAAATCAAAGCGTAGATCACCAATGCATGACAAGACAAATAATAAACTGAAAATGACACACAATTCACACACCACTCTTAGGGTACGCCTCACTGTTGCCTTTGCTCCTCGAAAGGTGGTCATCAAGTATAGGACGTCTTAGTGAGTCCTTATGTTCCATTGATCTAGTTGCCTCGAATAAGTTGCCTCGGAACGGTCGCCTCGGAATAAAAGATCAATGGCATAAGGGTAGCTTCTAAGGTATCTTACCATTGCTCTGGTGATCACCCTGTTGCCTTGCCCCTCGAAATGTGGTCGTTGAGTACAGGACGTCTTAGTGAGTCCTTATGTCCCATTGATCTAGTTGCCTCGAAACGGTTGCCTCGGAATAAAAAGATCAATGGCATAAGGGTAGCTTCTAAGGTATCTTACTATTGCTCGGTGTCCACAATGTCCTGAACCCTCGAATTAACCCGAACACCTCCAACGGTGGTGCTACCTACCTCTCAATGGTGGGATGGCACTACCTAAAGGACAATTACACAGCTTAATTCCTTAGGGTAGGTAGATGACTCATGGATACTTGCTCTTTTCAAAAACAAATCAAAATACTTTTCACACCTTACACTTTTCAAAACGCTTTCAAAACAACTTTTCAAACACTCTTGAAGACTGATACAAGAGTCGATCTGAAACTTTCAAAGAAACTTTTTTTAAAACCCACAGTTGAAAAGAAAACAAACAATTTTGAAAACACAAATGAGCAAGTATCTAAGAGCCCATGGATAACCATGGATAGAAAGGGTGCTAACACCTTCCCTTTCTATAATCTACCTCCCGAACCGAGAGCAATCTCTATAAGGAATTTTTCTGTGCTTTTGTCCTTTCCATTTGGAGAAAATAAAAGACGGTGGCGACTCTTGCTTCCGCGACATTTCGTAAACCAGCGTTAAACAGTCAGTTCCAGATCCACCGATCACATAACTGGCAACTCTGCTGGGGATCTTTTAAAGTGAGGTGTACCTTAGGACTAAGATCACTGTGTTTTCAATTGCTTTGACTTGTTTGCTTTAAATTGTGGGACTGTCTTGGGAGTTCTATAGATCCTAACTCGGATCTGGGGATACCTTCTTAGAAAGTAGCAACAAGGCTGTGAGGGAACTGTGCGGGGTATACCGACATGGTTGAAGCAGTCTGCTACGTTGATGTGGCACTTTGGTGTGTACCGGTAACCCTTGAGTCAATCAAGGAGAGTACGGGGCCTCCGCGTGGTGTCGTGAAGCATCAACAGACCTTAGGAACCTTAATTGAACCATCTTGGCCTCTTTAGGGTAGTGAGATAACTACTTTGGTGTACTCTGAAGTCGGTTGATACTTGATACTACACTCAATTGAGGGTTGTTTTCTTGGGATATTTTGATCGCCAATCAGTGGCTAAATCGAAACGATGAACAATGAAAGCAATCCAATGATATTGAGATCCTTAGAACCCGGTTACTTTGATAGGACAGGTTGAGCTCACCAACTTCAAGAGGGTAATACCCAGACCCCATGCTGGCCTAAACTCTAAGGGCTTATCTTGTGTGACTTGTGTGCCTTACATGTTTGCCTTTGTAAATATTTGTGGTGTGTTTAATCATAGCATCATAACATCATACATCATCATATGCATCCACTAACCATTTCAGGGGTTCGAATCTTCATCTTTGTTCTTGTTTTGTAGGATATGAAAACTATCCGCAGAAAGACAATTCAGATCAACCTTGTAAGGGTCCCTCCTCAGCTTAAGGAGCTTACATCCAGGATTCCCGAGAACTCGTCATTCAGTGAAAGGCATGGTAGACTCATCAGCCTGGTCAATACCAACATTGAGGAAGAGATGGTAAAGGTCTTCTTCCAATTCTTTGACCCTTTGCATCACTGTTTTACTTTCCCGGATTATCAGCTGGTGCCTACTTTATAAGAGTTTTCCCAGCTTCTGAAGATTCCCATTCTCAATCAACTACCCTACAACGGTACGGAAAGGGAACCAAAACTTGAAGAAGTAGCTAAAGCATTATACCTACAACCATCTGACATCAAGGGGCATTGGGAAGCCATAAATGGTATCAAAGGGTTCTTGGCAAAATTTCTGTTTAAAAAAGCCCAAGAGTGTTGGAATTACCTTGACTTACAAGCCTTTGAAGAAGTTGTAGCCTTCCTTGTCTATGGGTTGGTGTTGTTCCCTAAGCCAGATCAGCTTATAGATATCAGTGCTGTCAAGGTCTTCATGTCCAGGAATCCTATACCTACGTTGTTGGGGGACATCCTTCACTCATGTTACACTCGAACCATGAGAAAAAGGGGTGTTCTTATGTGCTGCACTCCCCTCCTGGGAAGGTGGTTTATTTCGCACCTTCCACAATCAGTTTTGAAGAACGAGCGGGGTTTGAGGTGGTCACAACGATTGATGACTCTTACACATGCAGATATACATTGGTGCTCTCGGTCCAGAGAGGATGTCACTATCATTGATCGTTGCGGGGAGTACCCTAATGTTCCTTTACTTGGAATTAGAGGAGGTATTACTTATAACCCATGCTTGGCTTGGAGACAGTTTGGTTATGCTCAGAGGGACGGCCCACATGACATGTTAATTCCTGACATAGTTTTTGACTTCGACAACGATGCACAAGGACTTCGCCAGAAATTTATTAGAGCTTGGAGGATGCCCAATAAGATAGACAGCAAGACCCTGGGGCACAGGAACTCCATCCCATTGGAGCCTTATCTCAAGTGGGTACGAGCCCGCTCCCAGAAGATGGTGATGCCATATCCTCATGTTCTCCCTGTGATCAAAGAGCCTGACTTAGAAGGAGAGGTGTCCTACACTATTCAACATCCTGACATGCCCACGTCTTGGGAAGAGATGCGGAAGAGCTGGATCCAGCTTAAGGAAGAACAAAATTCTCTGGAGACCAGTCTACATGCTAGTGAAAAGAAGGTCCTGGAGCTCACCCGCCTACTGCACGAGGAGAGGAATCTCAACACCTATATTGCTCCGAAGAGGATGCGTAGTGTCTTTTGGGATTGATTTGCTTTGTAATGTTTGCCCATGAGGCTTTGATGTATCAAACAATTATTTCCTTAATGATAACGTGTGTTCCTTTTTGTCTACAATAAATTTGAATTTTCGAACTCTTGAATGCATTGCATAAACACATATCATTCATCATGTGCATAGCAGGTACTCTTCTTTTCAGGTTACTTACCGTTCTTCGCTGTTTATTACAGCATCATGAACCCTGAATCATCAACTGAGACGTCTATCAAGGCCCTTCAGGCGCAGAACGCACAATTTCAGGAGCTGATCAAGGGTTTGGCTCAAGGTCAACAAGAGCTGAAGGCTATGCTCCTGAAGAAGAATAAGAAGAAGAAGAGGACTGTGCTATTCAACACCGGGCGCAGACTCGGGAATACTTTGCAAAATGAAGCTGAGAGGACTACTCCATCTGTGGGGGAAGGTAGTCACCAAGAAAGGGAGGTCCCTACTCCTGTGGTCTCTGATACTGAAACAGACTTCAACGACGAACAATATCCTCCTGCTGAGGACTGGTACAAGCAGTTGGAGGACATATTAAATGCTATGGAAATTCAGCGGGTGCCGGGACTGGATTTTGGAGACTTGGGGTTATCTACTGGGGTGGTGATCCCACACAAGTTCAAGGCGCCTGCCTTTGTGAAGTATGACGGGGCTTCCTGTCCCAAGATGCACCTCTGTTCTTATGTAAGGAAGATCCAGCCTTACACAGCAGACAGGAACTTATGGATCCACTTCTTCCAGGAGAGTCTTTCAGGGACTCACCTCGAATGGTTCTATCAGCTGGATGGAACCAACATTCGTAACTGGGAGGATCTGGCAACTGCTTTTTACAAGCAGTATCAATATAATTCCAACCTCGCTCCTACGCGTACCCAACTCCAGGGTATGTCACTAGGGTCGGGTGAAGGTTTAAGGAGTACGCACAGAAATAGAGAGATTTGGCTGGCAGGGTGCAGCCACCATTGACGGACCGAGAGCTGGTGGATATGTTTTTGGGGACCCTATCTGGGCCATTTTTCAATCATCTCATTGGTAATTCCTCTGTTGGGTTTACTGATCTGATCCTGACTGGTGAGAGGATCGAGGCTGGTATAAAATCGGGGAAGATACAGAAGGTTGCCGCCTCAAATGCTGAAAAGAAGCCCTTCAAGAAAGAGGCTAGTGCTGTGTATGGCCCAAGAAGGCAAAACAAACCTGAACACCGCCAAGCTGTCAACGCGGTGGTTATTTCTAAGCCTGCTACTGCTCCACACCAGTACAACCAACCCAGAGCTGAGAGGCCCAAACGGAAATATACTCGACTCAGCATGACTCTCTCTCAGATCCTGCCGCAACTATTATCAGCCAGCTTGGTGACTGTTAGAGAGGCCCCGAAGGTTGTGAATACTACGTCCCCCAGGTTCAACCCCAACGCCCGTTGCGCTTATCACTCTGATAGCCCGGGGCATAACACAGATGACTGTTGGGCCCTAAAGAATAAGGTTCAGGACCTTATTGATGCAAAGGAGATACAGTTTGAGGCGCCCGAGAGGCCAAATGTTGTTACCGCTCTCATGCCCCAGCATGGAGTGAATGCTGTTGAGGAGGATTTGTATGTAGCTTCGGTGGATGATGTTGCTACTCCGCTGCTGACGGTCAAGAGGAACCTATTGCTAGCCGGTTTATTTCCGGGATGTAGCAAAGGTTGCCCTTTATGTGTTGCTTCCCCTGCTGGTTGTTCTTTGCTGAAATCAGGCGTCCAAAACCTGATGGATAGTAAAGAGATTTTATTCAGAAAGACTGCTGTTCCTGCTGCCCCTGTTGAAGAAGTTTCAATTGTTACCATTTTCAACAACCCTTCCAAGGCTCCTTCAAAGGAGCCTGTCCAAATTTTGCCTGTTCACAAGATTGCTCCCATCACCATTACTGTTCCGGGGCCCATCCCCTACAAGTCTGATAAGGCTGTCCTATGGCACTATGGGGCAGATGTTTATGTGCTGGGTGTGAAACAAGAGTTCAATGCTGATACTGGTGTCACCAACATCACTGGGCCTGCTAAGGTCACTCGTAGTGGAAGACTGTTCTCACCAGACATTGCTCCTCCGGTAATTCAGAGGCCTTTGATCATCACACCTGCCAGTGTGTCTGTCTCTTCCCCTGACCAAGTTTCCACCCCTGCTGCCGAGTCATCTGGTGCTCGGGGCAAAGGGATTGCTGCTGATGTGCCTGCCCGGACGGAGGCACCAAAGACCATTGTTGAGGCTTCCAAGTAGGAGATGGAAGAAATCCTCAAAATTATAAAGAAAAGTGATTTCAACGTTGTCGAACAGCTGGGGCACACCCCCTCCAAAATCTCCATGTTGTCACTGCTGCTATGTTCAGAGGCCCACGCCAAGGCCCTGATTGCTTTCTTAAAGACAGCCCATGTACCCCAAGAGACGTCTGCTGATCAATTCACCGACTGTGTGGCCAACCTAACTGCTGACAATGGTCTGGGTTTCTCTGATGCTGATCTGACGGCCAAAGGGAAGAACCATAATGATGCCCTGCATGTCTCCATTGAATGCAGGAGCACTACTCTTGCTCATGTGCTGGTTGACACTGGTTCTTCATTAAACGTGCTACCCAAGAAGGCTCTGGACAGGCTGGACTGTGAGGGTTTAGAGCTCAAACCAAGTAACATTATTGTCCGGGCCTTTGATGGGTCCAAAAGGATGGTACATGGTGAGGTTGACATCCCAATCAGGGTAGGGTCACAGGTCTTTGATTCAAAATTCTATGTGATGGACATCCGTCCATCCTATTCGTGTTTGTTGGGTCGCCCGTGGATCCACAAGGCTGGAGCTGTGACCTCCACGTTGCATCAGAAACTCAAGTACCCGGTCAGGGGGAAGATTGTAACAGTGCAAGGGGAAGAGGAATACATGGTCAACCACCTCAACTCCTTCAGGTACGTGGAAATGGATGGGGAGTTCATTGAGACCCCCTTTCAACATTTTGAAGAGGTGCCACAAACATTGGCAGCAGCAGAAGCAGTGGTCGAAGAGGTTTCTCCTTTGAAGATGGCCTCCTTAAAGGACGCCCGGGCTGTGATTGAAAGAGGTGAATGTGCAAACTGGGGCAAGCTCCCTGATTTTACTCCTAAAACTAACAAGTTTGGGCTGGGTTTCACTGCAGAGGCTCAGAAGGCTGTGCGCAAGGCGAGAATTGGAAGACCTCCTGTGCTCATCACCCACTCAGGAGTGAATGCTATTGTAGAGGAAGACGAAGTGGAAGAGTCAGAGTTTGATAGCTGGATCTACCCGACGACTGATGGTGGATTGACCAATTGGACTGCTAAAGACTTTACACCCATAACTTTTGTCACCCAGTAATGAACTTCTTTGTTTTGGATTTGTAATAAACAATAATTTGAAACTGTATGGCCCGGTGTCTTACCCGTGGCACCGTGGTCTTATTTATGAGGGCTTTTGTTTGTCACTGTCATATATCATAAATAAAAGCATTGGACGTTTTTCACATTTCAAATTTTGCGCTCTCTTTCTTTCTTTCTTTACATATATTGCAAAACAGTTGTATTTACACACACTCACTCATACAGGTTTCAATCCACTCTAGATCTCACTGGTAACGACTCTGCTACCGCCAGTTATGACTTCGAAAATCCGATCAACTTAGCCGAAGACGAAGGTGAAGATGATTGTGAAGTGCCTGGCGAACTTGCAAGACTGTTACAACAGGAAGAGAGGGCAATTCAACCACATGAAGAGCCAGTGGAGACAATAAATCTGGGTACGGAGACCGACCGTAAGGAAGTCAAGATTGGTGCCAACCTAGAGCTCAGCGTGAAGCAACGGTTGACTCAGATGTTACATGAATACATGGAAATATTCGCCTGGTCCTACGAAGACATGCCCGGGTTGGATACCGACATTGTGGTCCATCATTTGCCTACCAAGGAAGACTGCCCTCCGGTTAAGCAAAAGGTCCGCCGTATGCGTCCAGAGATGTCTGAGAAGATCAAAGCCGAGGTTATGAAACAGTTTGACGCCGGGTTTCTTCCAGTGACTTCTTACCCTCAGTGGGTTGCTAATGTGGTGCCGGTACCAAAGAAAGACGGTAAGGTCAGAATGTGTGTCGATTACAGGGATCTGAACAGGGCCAGCCCCAAGGATGACTTCCCTCTACCTCACATTGATGTCCTTGTTGACAATACAGCTCAGCATAAGGTGTTCTCCTTCATGGATGGCTTCTCAGGTTACAATCAGATCAAGATGGCTCCTGAAGACATGGAAAAGACTACCTTTGTTACTCAGTGGGGCACCTTCTGCTACAAGGTCATGCCTTTTGGACTGAAAAATGCTGGGGCAACCTACCAATGTGCCATGGTTGCTTTATTTCATGACATGATCCATCATGAGATAGAAGTGTATGTCGACGACATGATTGCAAGGTCCCAAACTGAGGAAGAACACCTTGATCATCTGCAGAAACTGTTTGACCGTCTGAAACTGTACAAGCTGAGGTTGAACCCGAACAAGTGCACCTTCGGGGTTAGATCTGGAAAGCTTCTAGGCTTCGTTGTAAGTGATAAGGGTATTCAAGTGGACCCTGCCAAGGTTAAAGCTATTCAAGAGATGCCAGCTCCTAAAACAGAGAAGGAGGTCAGAGGCTTTCTAGGACGCCTGAATTACATTACTCGATTCATCTCGCACCTGACTGCTACCTGTGAGCCAATCTTCAAGCTGCTGAAGAAAGATCAGGTAGTACGTTGGAATGATGAATGTCAGGCCGCTTTTGACAGAATCAAAGAGTATCTCCAAGAACCACCCATCCTTATGCCACCGGTAGAAGGGAGACCTCTGATACTATACCTGACAGTACTTGACAACTCAATGGGGTGTGTGCTGGGGCAGCATGACGAGTCTGGCCGAAAAGAGCACGCCATTTATTACCTTAGCAAAAAGTTTACCGACTGTGAGACCCGATACTCACTGCTTGAGAAAACGTGGTGCGCTTTGGTATGGGCTGCTCGCTGGTTGAGACAGTATATGCTGACTCACACTACCTTGTTGATTTCAAAGATGGATCCGATAAAGTACATATTTGAAAAGCCTGCTCTGTCTGGGAGAATAGCAAGATGGCAAATGATCTTGACAGAATACGACATCCAGTACACGACTCAGAAAGCTATCAAGGGAAGTGTATTGGCAGACCACTTAGCACACCAGGCAGTAGACGACTATCAGTCAATGAACTTCGAGTTTCCAGACGAGAGCATCATGATAGTGACTGATTGTGAAGTACCTGGACCGGATGAAGGGCCTGAGGAAGGATCCCGATGGTCTATGCACTTTGACGGAGCCTCTAATGCTTTGGGTAATGGTATCGGCGCTGTGATCATATCCCCTCAAGGCACTCATACTCCACTCACTGCCCGGCTGTGTTTCAACTGCACCAACAACATGGCGGAGTATGAGGCGTGCATCATGGGACTGAAAGCTGCAATTGACTTAAGGATCAAGTTTCTGAGTGCCTTCGGAGATTCCGCTCTCGTGATCAATCAGATCAAAGGGGAGTGGGATACGAAACATCTGAATCTTATTCCTTACAGAGAATGTGTGTTGACCTTGATCCCCCACTTCACCGAGATAACCTTTGAACATTTCCCAAGAGAGGAGAATCAGTTAGCGGATGCGTTAGCTACGATGTCTTCCATGTTCAAAGTCAAATGGGACAATGAGGCTCCCCGGATCATCATCTGGAAACTGGACGAACCGGCATACTGTTGCGATCTTGAGACTGAGTTGGTGACTGAGAAACCTTGGTACCATGAAGTGAAGAGATTTTTGGAAGCTCAAGAGTATCCTGAAGGTGCATCTGTCAATGATAAGAAGTTTCTGAGAAGGTTTGCAGCGAAGTTCTTCCTTAGCAACGACATTTTGTACAAGCGAAACCATGATTCGACCTTACTGCGTTGTGTGGATAAGACTGAAGCAGAAAGGATCATGGAAGAGCTACATGAAGGGACCTTCGGAACACATTCCAGTGGACACACTATGGCTAAGAAGATCCTTCGAGCAGGGTATTTCTGGTCCACAATGGAAGCTGATTGTTACCAACATTCTCGGACGTGTCACAAGTGCCAGATTTATGCTGATAAGGTGCATGTTCCTCCAGTTCCTCTGAATGTCCTGACTGCACCTTGGCCTTTTGCAATGTGGGGCATTGACATGATCGGTGAGATCAGACCTACGGCATCCAATGGGCATCGCTTCATCCTGGTAGCAATTGATTATTTCACGAAGTGGGTTGAAGCAGCTTCCTACGCTACGGTAACCAAGACTGTTGTGGCACGGTTCATTCGGCATAACCTGATCTGTCGATACGGCGTCCCAGAAAGGATCATTACGGACAACGGTACCAATCTCAATAACAAGATGATCACTGAGCTCTGTGAACAGTTTAAGATACATCACCACAACTCTTCTCCTTACAGACCAAAGATGAATGGGGCTGTCGAAGCAGCGAATAAGAATATCAAGAAGATTGTGCAGAAGATGACAGTGACTTATAAAGATTGGCACGAGATGTTACCGTTCTCTCTACATGGGTACCGTACCTCAGCAAGGACGTCAACCGGGGCAACTCCTTTCTCTTTGGTCTACGGTATGGAGGCAGTTTTACCAATCGAAGTACAAATACCCTCTCTGCGGATAATGAAGGATGCAGATCTGAATGAAGATGATTGGATCCAGACACGACTTGATCAGCTAAACCTAATTGACGAAAAGAGACTTGCTGCTATTTGTCATGGTCAGACGTATCAAAAGCGGATGATCAGGGCATTTAACAAAAAGGTCAGACCACAAGAATATCAAGTTGGGGATCTGGTAATCAAACGCAACATCCTTCCTCAGAGTGATCCAAGGGGCAAATGGACCCCTACGTACGAAGGGCCATTTGTGGTTAAACATGTGTTCTTAGGAGGAGCCATGATTCTGACCACCATGGATGGTGACGAACTTCCTCACCCCGCCAATGCAGACATAGTAAAAAGATACTACGCATGATAAAAGACCCGCTAGGTTGACATACCTAGGCAAAAATTAGGGCTTCCCGGTGAACCAAAAGGGTTCGGGCAAAATGAAGGGATGAAATTGAAAAAATCTGTACACCCGGCAAGTCGAAAACCTGAAAAGGCGGCTTGGGCAAAAATGGGTATCCCGGTGGACTGAAAACCCGAAAGGGCGGTCCAGGCAAAAGTTAGGGATAAAGCGTAATACTATGTCTCATTGGATCACTTTGTATCCGGAATCCGGTATCAACATCAAGTTCAGACGGCATTGATCAATCAGCTTCATCTTCGGTTAGGTCATCAAGTGATGAGACGCTCAAAGATATAAAGGCGATAGCAGAGTTGGAACCCAGTGGGATTATTCTTTTCACACAGCTGTTTTATTTTCCTTTGTACAAATTTGTATAAACTCCCATTCGGCGGCGTTCTCTTACTAGGACGTCAGCCTCTTGTACATAAACGCCTATTTACAGGCAATTCAAAAATCAATAGAAATACACTTTTCAGTTAAAATTGCCAATTATTTTCCTTTTCTGTTTTGTTTTGTGAAGGACGTCCAAGGTTCAATTTGTGATATATGCATTTGACAATAACTGCTAACTCATAAATATTTGCATACGAAACAAAGGATTAATTACAGGTAACATTAGAAACAGGGGCAATGATGAGTGGTCTAAGCGATCTAATTGTTCTGTCCACCAAGGTACCAAGGTAGGTTCAGCTGAAGAACATAACCAGTATATCTTAATTCCCCAGAGAGTGAGCCAGCAAGTCAGCGCACTCTCCCCAAGCAAAACTATACAATCAGTCTTAAGGAAGTTGGGTATCCCCAGCAAATCTCAACATTCCCCAACAATATACGAGCATTCCTAACAAGCATCCCCGACAGTCTTGACCTAAAGATTGTTCCCCGGCGGCATGTCAGACATTCAGTGGAGTTACTTCCAGTACATCTCAAAATTTCCCCCAGGAGAGTCCAATCAAGATTTCCCCAGGAAAGTTTGAATCATCTCCCCAAGCAGGAAGCTTATCCCCAGTAGATTCTGGAAGCTTATCCCCTACAGAGCACGAACGCGTCTCCCGGCTTTATTTAAAGGTTATGCTCCACCAGAGCTTATAACTGGGTTATCCTCAGCCAAAAGCCATGGAAAGATCGTCATCGGCAAAGTCTTCTTATCCCCAGCGAAGTCTATTAACACTTCCAATATAACGACGGTATCCCCAGCAAAGTTACTACCAACATCTCAACAAGAGTACCTCTCTCCCCACAAAATTTTGTTCCCCAGCAAGATTGCTAGAATAATTTTCTCCCCGCAGAGTAATCTCTCCAACAAGTTTATTCCCCCAACGGAGTCATCCTCTCCTACCGGTTTATTCTTGCAACCATCACTCCCCAGTGGAAACAAAGAATGCTATTCACATCAGCCCAGGATTTGACTTCCCGGCATCCGTCAAGGATTTATTTTCCTAAGACGAAAACATACATTCATAAACAACACATCTTCATACATTATAGCATGCATATACACGTCATGAACATACAGTCTCATTCATTCTGAGAACATCTCGCATGTCATACATCATGGCATCGCATACAACTAATGTTTTGCCTTTTTTCAGGAAAGGTCAATACAAAGATGATTACTATCAACTATCGTGATTCCAGATCCGATTCCTGTATCTTGCCAGGGAGTATCTGTTGACGACTATAGTACCAGACTCGATTCCTGTATCTTGACAGGGCACGTCTGAAGAGTTCGAAGATCCGATTCCTGTATCTTGCCAGGGAGTATCTGTTGACGACTACAGTACCAGACTCGATTCCTGTATCTTGACAGGGCACGTCTGAAGAGTTCGAAGATCCGATTCCTGTATCTTGCCAGGGAGTATCTGTTGACGACTACAGTACCAGACTCGATTCCTGTATCTTGACAGGGCACGTCTGAAGAGTTCGAAGATCCGATTCCTGTATCTTGCCAGGAAGTATCTGTTGACGACTACAGTACCAGACTCGATTCCTGTATCTTGACAGGGCACGTTTGAAGAGTTCGAAGATCCGATTCCTGTATCTTGCCAGGGAGTATCTGTTGACGACTACAGTACCAGACTCGATTCCTGTATCTTAACAGGGCACGTCTGAAGAGTTCGAAGATCCGATTCCTGTATCTTGCCAGGGAGTATCTGTTGACAACTACAGTACCAAACTCGATTCCTGTATCTTGACAGGGCACGTCTGAAGAGTTCGAAGATCCGATTCCTGTATCTTGCCAGGGAGTATCTGTTGACGACTACAGTACCCGACTCGATTCCTGTATCTTGACAGGGCACGTCTGAAGAGTTCGAAGATCCGATTCCTGTATCTTGCCAGGGAGTATCTGTTGACGACTACAGTACCAGACTCGATTCCTGTATCTTGACAGGGCACGTCTGAAGAGTTCGAAGATCCGATTCCTGTATCTTGCCAGGGAGTATCTGTTGACGACTACAGTACCAGACTCGATTCCTGTATCTTGACAGGGCACGTCTGAAGAGTTCGAAGATCCAATTCCTGTATCTTGCCAGGGAGTATCTGTTGACGACTACAGTACCAGACTCGATTCCTGTATCTTGACAGGGCACGTCTGAAGAGTTCGAAGATCCGATTCCTGTATCTTGCCAGGGAGTATCTGTTGATGACTACAGTACCAGACTCGATTCCTGTATCTTGACAGGGCACGTCTGAAGAGTTTGAAGATCTGATTCCTGTATCTTGCCAAGGAGTATCTGTTGACGACTACAGTACCAGACTCGATTCCTGTATCTTGACAGGGCACGTCTGAAGAGTTCGAAGATCCGATTCCTGTATCTTGCCAGGGAGTATCTGTTGACGACTACAGTACCAGACTCGATTCCTGTATCTTGACAGGGCACGTCTGAAGAGTTCGAAGATCCGATTCCTGTATCTTGCCAGGGAGTATCTGTTGACGACTACAGTACCAGACTCGATTCCTGTATCTTGACAGGGAACGTCTGAAGAGTTCGAAGATCCGATTCCTGTATCTTGCCAGGGAGTATCTATTGACGACTACAGTACCAGACTCGATTCCTGTATCTTGACAGGGCACGTCTGAAGAGTTCGAAGATCCGATTCCTGTATCTTGCCAGGGAGTATCTGTTGACGACTACAGTACCAGACTCAATTCTTGTATCTTGACAGGGCACGTCTGAAGAGTTCGAAGATCCGATTCCTGTATCTAGCCAGGGCACGTCTACGTAAAGAGTTTGAAAGTCAACTCCGGTAACAGACCAGGTAATTTTCTTTCCTTCTCAGGTACGCAAGTTCTCGCTAAGGAATCTCTTACGCGATCGACACCTCCCGATGGCATCTATAAACCCATCTCCACTCCATCTCTCCAAATGGCATCTGTAAGCCCATTCCCGCTATCACACTGTTGATACTCTACTATGTGAGTGCAAATTTCTGGGCACTCTAGTGTTCAATCATCTTCCACCCTCGGATCACGAAAGGCACACAAGCCAATCTACATCCTCAGGTCTAAGAAGATTGAACAGGGGCAACTGTTGTACCCCAAAATTTGCCCTCCCATAATCTTCAAAGTTATGACAAGCAAATGGTTCAAAGTCTACTCAAGGGCTACACAGTCAAACCATCCTCCTAAGACAGTCAAACTAGGGTTTTGGTTCTTGCAAGGAAGTTAAAGTTTTCAAGAGATCAATCAAGTCTCATATGCCTATAAACATTGTCAAGCACCTACATGTCAAGTTTCAAGGCTCACAAGGTCAAGTTGCACAGTCAAAAACCCTAATTGCTCAACAGTCAACTGTAGGGGCAAAATGGTCATTTGGCAGTCAAAAGTCAAAATTTTTGGTCAACATCTTATTTTGAAGCCACAAACATCATTTGATCAATGCTTGATCATGATTCTCAAAAGTATGGCTCAAAAAGCCTCAAGATGCAAAAGTTTCTATTTTTGGACAGCTGAAAAGTCAACTGTAACTTGACCAAGGCATAACTTTTTCATGGTTCATCAGAAAAATTCCATCCAATGCTCATCTTGAAGGGGAAGACATTTCCTACAACGCATCTTCACACTCCAAGTCCAAGAAATGCTCTCACAAAAAGTTATCAATTTCAACATTATAGGTCATTTTCAAAAGTCAACAAAAAGGGACTTTAAGTCAAAGACCATAACTTGAGATTGGTAAATCAAAATGACATGGGACCAAAGACATTGGTTAGAGGACTTCAAGACCTTTCTAAAATGTCCAAGAACATGATCGAAGCTTAAACATTGAGCAAGATATGCATTGGAGAAGTTGGGAAATTTTTGTGAAATGGCCAAAATCATTTATCCTTGAAATTTCATTTTTTGACAAAAGGGCCCCACTTTTTCCACTTGAATTAACTTGGCCATGCTTCCCACGTGTCCCACCTTTTATTTCAATTTTTAAAATTAATTTTTTCATTTTTAATTGATTTTATTGGATTTAATTAATTTTAAATCTTTTAAAATCAAAGAAAAATCAAGAAGTTTAATAAAAGGGGATATTTGGTCTTAACTAACTTTGACTCATCATTATGCAACCTACCAATTTCGTTTCAAGGCCAAATGTAGCAAGAATTCAAAAAATGGTTCAAAAATGGAAGTTTGGTTATGGAGGTTGATGGAGAATCTTGAACTTGAATGCTCTGCATTATGAGGCCATAATTCTTCTCAATACATGTTACATAATACCTATGCAAGTGATCAGAGGGAGGGGAGAGACCTAAGCTGCGCCCCAATACTCAGAACAAACTCACATTCTTTGCCAAAATTTTGAAAACTGAAAACTGCCTTGGAGCATTTGTTGAGCCCTTATTCTGATCCAAACACCTTCCTGAGGTCCCAAGGAAACTCTAGCAATCAAAACCACACTCAAACGTGCAAAGAACGAGTCCTACGAAGCTACACGGTTTGTTATTTTTTCCAGAAACGCATAGCACGATTCATCCATTTTCATTGATTTTTATTACTTGATTTGTACTAATAAGGGTTCTCTGAAGCTTTTGGTGTCTTTCAATTGAGTTATAGGCATCTAAATCCAAATCTACCATGAACAAAAACTAGGGTTCCTGAAACTTAAAATTAGGGCTTTAGTTATATGGTAAAATTGGACTTTAACACCAGCATGAACAAGATCGTGGCAACATGAGGGTTCCAATTTGCTTGTCGCGCTCAATTTATGTTTGAACATGGCCTATTCGCTATTTTCAAATAGCTTGTGTTTTGGGGGGGTTCAAAACCCCCGCTATTCTTCTTTTTACAGGTCCATTCGGAGAAGACGATGGCGTGGCATGGCATGAGTGGCTGGTTTGAATCCAGCGCCTTTTTATTTTATTTTATAACACTAATGCAATTTTATTTTATATTATTTGTTTTCTATTTCATGAACAACGCGCGTTGGTAGCTCACTTGGTAAAGGCTTGCATTGGTAAATACTGGGACCTGGGTTCGAATCTCAGGTCCCCTCACATCACTTCTATTATTTTGTTTAACCTGTTCCTACGCAGTGCACATTCCAAGGGTTCACCATACACCCAATACAAAGGCTTGCCAAGTGACTTGAAAGAAGCATCTGAAGGTCAGAATGGGAGGTCCATGGAACACCCTCAGTCAACCATGCACACGCGCGCTGAAAAGTCAACCAAAAGCCTTAAATCATTGGGCCTGACTGCTACAACATGACCTCCAAATTGGGGTCAACACCCCCCTTTGTTTGCTCTCTTTCACTCTTTTTTTTATTTTTCTATTTTTATTTGTTTAATTTAGTTTTAATTTAATTCTTTAAATTAATATTTTCATAATATAAAAAACCAAAAAAATCAGAAAATCATAAAAATCAAAATATGTTTTATTTTAATTTAATTCATCAATGACCTTTTTTTTGTAAATAAATTCAATAAGTAATTTAGTTTTAATTTTAGGTTGTTAATTTTAATGTTTTTTTTATAACTAAAAAAATATAAAAAAATAGACATTTAGCACTTTTTTATCCTTTTTTTTTATATTAAATATTTTTATTATAAGTATCATTAACCATTAATTTTGTAAATAAATTTTATAATCAATTTAGTTTTAATTCTAGGTTTTAACTTTAATGCATTTTCTTTAATAAATTAAAAAATAATTAGAACTAGAATTATTTGACTTTTAATTCCAATTTAATTTTCTTTAATGTCATAAATACCAAAACATAAAAAAATAAGTCATTGCCTTTATTTAACTTAATTATTTTAATAATTTTATTTTAATTCCTTTAAAGGGTCCAACGCCCTCGCATTTGATTATATTTTCTTTTCGCGCGTTTTATTTATTTCTTTTCTGTGAATATAATGTAATTGCTCCAAAGCCTTGTAATAGTTAATTAGGCATTTATTTTCTGCATTTCTATTTTAAATCGGGTCTGGATTAATTTGGCGGTGTAGACCCGCGCCTTTGTAATAGCGTAGGACCTTTATCTTTTCCGCACTTTAAATTCCCGCACCTTTAACTGTTAAACAATAACATGAAAGAATGAATGCCCAAAAATAAAATCAAAGCGTAGATCACCAATGCATGACAAGACAAATAATAAACTGAAAATGACACACAATTCACACACCACTCTTAGGATACGCCTCACTGTTGCCTTTGCTCCTCGAAAGGTGGTCATCAAGTATAGGACGTCTTAGTGAGTCCTTATGTTCCATTGATCTAGTTGCCTCGAATAAGTTGCCTCAGAACGGTCGCCTCGGAATAAAAGATCAATGGCATAAGGGTAGCTTCTAAGGTATCTTACCATTGCTCTGGTGATCACCCCGTTGCCTTGCCCCTCGAAACGTGGTCGTTGAGTACAGGACGTCTTAGTGAGTCCTTATGTCCCATTGATCTAGTTGCCTCGAAACGGTTGCCTCGAAACAAGTTGCCTCGAAACGGTTGCCTCGGAATAAAAAGATCAATGGCATAAGGGTAGCTTCTAAGGTATCTTACTATTGCTCAGTGTCCACAATGTCCCGAACCCTCGAATTGACCCGAACACCTCCAACGGTGGTGCTACCTACCTCTCAATGGTGGGATGACACTACCTTAAGGACATTTACACAGACTAATTCCTTAGGGTAGGTAGATGACTCGTAGATATTTTCTCTAATTCAAAACAAATCAAAAACTTCTTTTCACACCGACACTTTGCAAAAAGCTTTCAAAAACAACTTTTCAAACACTCTTGAGGACTGATACAAGAGTCGAACTGAATTTTTAAACGAAACTTTTTTTTTCAAACCCACTCACACTTGAAAAGCAAACAAACATTTTGAAAACACAAATGAGCAAGTATCTAAGAGCCCATGGATAACCATGGATAGAAAGGGTGCTAACACCTTCCCTTTCTATAAATCTACCTCCCGAACCGAGAACTAATCTCAATAAGGAATTTTTCTGTGCTTTTGTCCTTTCCCTTTGGAGAAAATAAAAGACGGTGGCGACTCTTGCTTCCGCGACATTTCGCGAACCAGCGTTAAACAGTCAGTTCCAGATCCACCGATCACAATGGAAAAAGAGTAATTTTTGTTTAGTTTTTTATGAAAGGGTTTAGTTTTGACCTAATAAAAAAATGACTAATTAAAAATAAGTAAAATTAAACTTAAACTAATTAAGAAAGAAGTTAAGTTAAAAAGGATTTTAAGGGTTTTTTATGAAAAGGTTTTAGATTGATAATAATAATATGAAAATTAATTAATTAAAAAAGAAACCTAGATTCTAAGTTAATTTTAATTTACAAGAAAATAATATAATAATTAAACCTAAGTCTAAATATTTATTATTTAAGAAAAAAAGGAAATTAATTAATTTTAAGAAAATGTTTTTAGCCTTTTGTTTTATAAAGCAAATACTATATATATATATATATATGTGTGTAAATATAATAAACAAAATATTTTTGGATTTTTAAATAATAATAATAATAAAAATAATAATAAAAATAATAAAGAAAATATGAAATGAAAATAAAATAAAATAAAATAAAATAAATAATAGAGAAAATAATGGGTCAGGGGTGCAAAAGTAGGCAGGAGTTAGAAGAAGCAAAAAATAACTAGTCCCAATGTTGGAGGCCTAGCGCTGACTGCAAACAAAAAAAAGAAAACATAAATTGTGAAAAATAACAAAACGACCGGTGGGGCTCGAACCCAGGTCCTAAAGGTGAAAGGCGCGTGTTTTAACCACTGGGGTGGTGATACATCCATTGATATAAACAAAACAATAAATATGTAACAGAAGTTATGCCCTGAATACAACTTCATCTTCAACCTCCAACCATGGATCCTGTAACTTCACCATTTCTCAACAAAAATGAAATATGCAAACATGAAAGTTGCCCCATTTTTCCATACGAATTCGACCATGTAAATAACTAAAGCTATAAATCAAAGATGAATGAGAATTTCTAAAAGTACCAAATTCTAACCTAATTATTTCAGGAAGTTCAAACTCAAAATTCTCACTACTCAAGCAATATAAATGAAATCTATGGACATGTATAGTTTCAGGGCAATGATGTCTACATTTTATCTTCACAAATTCAAGCCTAATAATGCCTAAATGAGAAGATAGAAGTTTAAAAAAAAACCTCAAAATTGGAAATCGTGAAATGAGTTTGAGCTTGATTCAAGTTGTTGTGATGATCAGGTTAGCTTCCTTGAGTCTCTAGGAAGCTAATGTAATGCTTAGCTTGAGTTGAGAGTGGCTGAAATGGCCCGGAGAAGTCAAGTTGCAGACTCTGTTTTTTGGTTATGGAGGTTATGGTAAATGGTGTCACAGTTCTGGAATAAGGATGAGGATGAGTTGTATTTGATATGTAGAATATTTTGGAAGTGAAAGGCCAAGAAATGCACGGGGGAAATGGAAGTTTGATATGTAAAGTCAGAACTTGCACGACAATGGTGTTTTGAGGCAATTTCTGGATAGAGGGAGTTTGGGAGTGTTTCGGGGTGTTCAAGCTCGTGTCTTAGCTTACAAATAGTGACTCTATTTATAAGCAACAAGTTTGGAGACTTGTTGTTGATCAGAATTCAAAAACAAATGTTTAAGCTCAACATGTGATTTTTGAGAAATCCAAGTTTCAAAGTCTTGTGTAGTTGCTAATGTAGAGTGGTTATGCTCTAAACACACTTGCTTTTGACTTTTTAGATGGAGTGTGATCAGAGGGAACAAGTTAGAGGCTCAAGAATTGACTTTGTGCATAAAGCTTGATTTTCAAGAATGACATTCTTCACTTTCTTCCCAAAATGGCAATGTGAATTGGATAAAGCTTAAACCACTTGGATTATAGCTCAAAAGTTTGTGTAATCTATTAATGATGGATAAATACATAAGTTATAAGGCCTGCAAAGCAATATTATGCATCCTACCATTGTAATTGAGTTATGTATTCATCATGAAATGACTTGTAATTCAAGAATGAAACTCTAACTTCTTACCTTCGATTCTCCTTGATCAAACATGATCTCAATGAGTTCTTGGACATTTTGGAAAGCTTGTAACATCCTATACAACCTATATTTTGGACATTTTTGAAAATAAATCTTGGAACTATGTGAAAAATTGCCATGAAGTTAGGTCAAAATCCTGCCTAAACTAGGGCAAAATTTCACTTTTTCATGTTTCATGAACATGTCTTCATAAAATCATAACTTGAAATATATGCATTTCTAGAAAAAGTCGTGTTCTTAAATGTTTTATATCTCATTGAGATCTACAACTTTCATGTTGTAAGTTTCCTTTGAATCATCTTGTATCATGGTGAAAATTTGGCTCAAAGTTATGAAAAAACATGAATTTTCAATACAAAAATTCTAAGTCTTGAAATTTTGACTTTTCAAAATGAAATCTTGACTTTTTGACTTCTTGATGAACAAGTTTCATATTTTGACATGTTTTGATGAATTTTGATCTTTGATACTTGATTTTGACCAAAAAGTCAAAGTTTGACTTTTCAGTGTACAATTGACTTTTCATCAGTTGACTGAAATTCATCTGTCAACCAATTGATCTTGAGGAATGTTTTGAGCCATGTCATTAGGTCAAAATGAAGCATTTTAATCCTTGAGATCATAACTTAAGTCAATCAATCATTTTCTAGTTCAAAAATCAGAAATTGCACCTTCTCAGTCAAAATCAGCTTGGTGCAGGGCTGTTTTATAGCAGTATAACAGACTGTATTTTGACATGGTTTTGGGCTGTTATATGGGTAATACGACAGGATTGGACATTATTGTTTGTAGCATGATACAAAATCTGGTTTGTGGACCAATTTATGCAGATTGTAACAAAGACAAAGCATGTTTGTGGGCAGCATAGTGGCAAGGTTTGAGTCAAAGGGAAATAGTTCAAATAAGACCAAGCCTAGGATTTGTAATCTTGCAAAAATGCCACTTTGTAATAACTTGAATTATTTGTAACATCTTGAATTATTTTGAATTGTAGTGAAAATATGTCATGAAGCAATGAAATTAACAAGTATAGAAAATACTTAGAAAAATTTCCAAGTCCTGCAACGTTGGATTTTTGACTCTCTTGATTTTTGATGATCAAATTTCATATTTTGGATGTCTTGATGAAATGTGATTTTTGGGACTCAATTTTGGTCAAAAAAAGTCAAAGTTTTACTTTTTAGTGCACAGTTGACATTTTCCACCATTTGATCGAATTTTGTCTATCAATCCACTGATCTCAGGAGATGAATTGAAATATGCGATTAGGTCAAAATGACGCGCTCAGATCCTTGAGATCATGCTTTCAACCAATAAGTCAGGTATTAGGTCAAAAATCAAAGTCCAGTCATTTTCAGTCAAAACCCTAATTTTGCCCATTTACCCTTTTGATAATTTGAATGACTTTCTTGGAAAATCGTGATCCAATACTTGAAACTTGACAGAAGCAATCCCGAGGGTCCATAATGATCCATGAAAGTCATTCGGGACATTAGAAGTCTGACTGCCTTTGTACAAACTCAAACCCTAATTTGAGGCATCAGTGTTGAGGAGATTGTTTGACCTAGTCGATACTTGCGCAAACTTGAGGCATTGAAGATCTTTGTAGGAAGTATCTTGAGAAACAAGAGGGAAAATTTTGGGATACAACAATATGATTTCCAAATCTCTTTCTTGAATGAATATCTATTAGATCCTAGACTCTAGACATAGATTTAGGCTTAATATTCATGTGAGTATCGGTTATGAAATGCATCCGGGTTGTTTGAGTTGCACGCGAAATCGCCTCCGAGAGCAATACATGCGATGTATCACTTTAAGTTAGAGATAGACTTAGTGTGAGTGATACGTGATGGTATTGACGAGTGATTTATATTGTGTGCAATTGATCCATAAGTTTAAGTATTTGATGGGTAGAGTGAAATGCGATTCGAGAATGAGTTCTCTTAGGCTACAGATGATTGTTTATCACTTTCTTTATTATTTTATTTACTTTTCTTGCACTTTTTCCGCAAACCCCTTTTCTAAACTTAGAAGGATTGAAACTGTTGAACGACAATTTTTCCCTCTCACTAATCCCCGTGGAGACAATATGATATACCCTATAAAAATACTTACTTTTGCTTGCCGTTTTACTGTTTCAGCAGAGATTCAAAGACGTGTCCCTCTAGCTACTTTACCCCTCGATTTTCATAAAAACCGATGTAATATGTCATAATTTTTTTTAAAAAAATTATAAGGTGATAAGATATAGTTGTTGGGATTCGAAGAAGTGTCATCTAAATACTTTAGCCCTCAGTTTTCAGTAAAATCGATGTAACAATTCATAAAAAATTTTAAAAAATTAAAAGATAGTAAAATATAGTTGCTGGGATTCGAAGGCGTGTCCTCTAAATACTTTACCCCTCAATTTTTAGTAAAATCGAGGGAATATATGGTATTTTTTTAAATAAAAATATATGTAACACGTCTATGGTTTTTACTTCAATTTTTTTATGTGAGGTGAAAGTTCTATCATAAAAAGCGTTATTTGTAGTAGTGTGCTATTATTTTGACAGAGTAACAACTCTTTGTTTGTCAAGACCCAATGTTATGTTTGTTCTCCAAGTTTTCAGCTCCTTTTATAGAGGAATACAAAAGAGACGTTGGAGAAGACTTCATGCACAAGGAAGATTTGAGAGAAGCATCTTCAGAGACGTTGGAAAGCTTCTTGATATGGTTAATGTCGTTGAAGAGCAATTTGAAAATCCTTTTCTACAAGAGGAGTTATCAGTTGCATTCCATATGTCTTATGCAGTTTTTCTACTAAGTCTTCATATGATCAGGAGAAGACAAAATGTCATTAGAGTCTGGTGGTGACCTATAAGAGTTTCTTGGTCCTTAAGCTTTAATTTGCTTTAGGTTATGAGTCTTCAAAAATAGACTTCACTTAGAATCTGGGATCTTCAAATTCTAATCCTTGACCAGGTTCAGAGTCCGAGTCTTCAGGTTCTGATCCTTCAGATTTTGAATTTCTTCAGAAGTAACCTTCTTCAGAAGTTGATTCTTCAGAGTCTGGTCTTCAGAATCCGCATCTTAACACTTCTCTTTGGATGCTCAGTGCAGTTTCCGAACTGACTTTATAACTGAAATTTAATCTATGTTCCTGCACACTTGAACATATATTAATATATCCACTTGTTCTTTAAATACTTTGTTATCATCAAAATCTTAGGGATGTGGTACAAACCAATTTTGTTCCAACAAACTTATCCAACAAGATGAATGTAACAAAAGCTTTTGACACCATTGGTTGGAGTTTTCTTTTGGAGGTCTTTAGTAAAGTTGGGTTTAACTAAAAAGATATATGGATCAAGGCTATCCTTTCTTATGCTAACTTGTCCATCGGTATTAATGTTACTCAATATATTTTTTCACTTGCACTAGATGAATAAGGCAAGGTGAACTCTTATCTCATCTTCTCTTTTATCTGACTGAAGAGGTTCTTAATAGGAGCATAAATAAGCTTGTCATGGATGGCAATTAGATTTTATGAAAGTTTCTAGGACTTGCAGTGTCCCTTCTCACATCCTGTATGCAGTTGAAATTTGCATCTTCTATAAAGGAAATCAGGAAAAAAAATATTAAACCTTTTCAGTCTTTTTACTAGGTTTTCTCATGCTTCCGGTCGTATTTTCAACACCTCCAAATCTTGCATTTTTTATGGCTCTATGCCTGTCTCTAGACTTAAACATTTTGCGGATTCTACTAGTTTTAGCATTGGAACATTTACTTTCAACGCTCCCGGTGTTCCCATTTTTAAATGTAGAGCTAAGTTAGTTCATCTTAAGCTTAAGTTGATATAATTCTTGCCAAGATCTTTTATCATTATGGAATATAGATATTTGTTGGTAAAGTTTGTCATTCTTAGCATTCCCACTTGTACTTGTAAAAAAGTACAGGTGTGCTGGTATCCGTATGCGCGTATGAGATGATTAAAGGCCTTAGTAAATGATGGTTGTTAGGGCTTGCTTGCAGCACCGACAAACCCTATTTGATGGATTTTACAATGTTTGTAGTGGTATAAGAGGGGAAACTCACATGAGGTGAGAGGCTCAATATGTAAGCATTATGCTTAAGTTGTAATGATATGTCCTTTTCCCATTGAGATAAAAGTATATATAGAGGCCATTAGGCCTAAGTTATAGGAAACTCTAAGAAATGGTAAATGCTTCCCCTTAGGGGGAGATTGTTTGTTAGACAACGGCTACTTATCTAGAGGGGTGAATAGATTTCCAAGTAAAATTACCTTTCAAAAATAGGTAATTAAAATTTATTTTGAAAGACTATTGCACGGAAGAATTTTTGCCTAGATCGAAAAAATCGTCTAAACGAACTTCGTTATTGGAAACTCATATATGCGAGAGCCTTATGAAATTAACAATAATACAAATAATTAAAACAAATATTTCACAGTTAATCGTTTATAACAAATCACTTCAGCAACTTATTTCCAATGCAGTTTGTATTAAAAATAGAACTTGACAGTTTATCGAACACTTGACGCACAATCAATTTTTCAGTTTTTTCTTTTGATCTTTGTTGATTTGAAAACAACACTTACAATCAAAGTGATTATAAGAAGATCAACAAAGCAATTTAAACATCAACAATCAAAGAAAACTCTATATGAATCGATCAAACAAACACTAAGTTCAACAAATTACATATAGAAAGTAAGAGAGAGAGAGAGAGAGAGAGAGAGAGAGAGAGAGAGAGAGAGAGAGAGAGAGAGAGAGAGAGAGAGAGAGGAGAGAGAGAGAGAGAGAGAGAGAGAGAGAGAGAGAGGAGAGAGAGAGAGAGAGAGAGAGAGAGAGAGAATGACACAAGGATTTGTTTAGGAAGTTCGCCAATCGTTCTTTCTATGGCTACGTCTACGCCCAATTCAATTTTGGAATTGAGATAAATTTCTTACTTTGCAAAAAGTTGATTATTAGAGAAGTGTTCTAATAGAAACCTTACAAACCTTAATCATTTGTTATTGATTCAACCCATTCTCTTCTTTTGGTCTTGAGCAAGACCAAGACACAATAGATCCCATTTATCCACCACTTAAGCTACATCTTTGTGAAATTCCAAATCTCCAAATCTATCACTCGAGCGAATCCAATTGTGACTATTGAATCCAAGAACTTTCAATTTGATTCGCCGTTCTCGCGCTACTTCTTTGCAAGTTACCGAAACACCAAAGCTTTCACTTAGCCGCAATCCTCTTTTGAAAGTCTTATACAAACCCCCAAATCTACCAAAGATCTTGAAGGATAAACCCTATATTTTTTTGGATGAAACCCCCACAATTCTTAACCCAATATTCTCGGTTACACAAAACCTAATTGGACGTTATCAAACCTCGTATAGATGACACCCCAATAAAAGATGATTATGTGTGATTTGTTAGTGTGTATGCATAGGTAGGAGATTGAAGATGATGAGTAATTGTGGTAAGTGTTTATAGTTTTATCAAGTTGAAATGATACATGAATGATGTATTTATAATTGTGAAAATATGGTGACAAAAAAAGAAACTTTGGATTTGAAACAATTTAGAAACAATACCCCAAACAATAGTATATTCCGGCACATACGAGTTATGTGCCGAGACGAAATATCAGATATTGACACATATGTCAGCCTGAAAAGGCAATGTGCTGACAAATTAGAAGAAAATATGCAGCATGTGTCAGCATGAAAAAGGTTATGTACCGGGTACTTGTAAACATAACCAACATGCTTTATTATTACAGTACATGTACCGGCCTGAAACACGAATGTGCCGGCACATGCAAGTGTATTTTGTGCAGAAATTTATTTTTCATGTTTGATGCCTGATTCAAACTTGTTCCAGATGATTCCTAAGACCTCTAATGCAAGGGTGCACTAAAATGACTTAGATATACCGTCCAATATACAAAAATACTAAATTCTCCTACTTTTGACATCATACTAAACATCTAAAGGCAAGTTGCACTCACATACTCTCCATTTTTGATGATGACAAAAGTGCGACAATGCATTTAATGTCTTTATTGAAGGCTCCCCTGACTTTGTGCTTCCTAACTTCGTCTCGCATATACTTCTCCCCCTTTGACAACATCAAAAAGAAGAAAAGCAAATTGTGAGAAGTATCATAGTTCAACGCAAATACTAATATATTACACAAAGACATTTTTGCAAAGAAGAGCATGCATTCCCATATCCCCATATATATGGAATGACGCATGATTAAAAAGTGCATGTAATAAGGTAATTTAAGAAACATTGGAGATATTAATAATCCTCAATTCCCCACGAATATTGAAACACGATTCAGTTGCAAGAGATTTTATAAAAATATCAATAAGTTGATTTTTACTATCAAGATGCTCGAATACATCTCCTTTATTCTATAACAGTTAATCAATTTTATAGAATTAATTTGTCATTCTTTATATCTCATTCTTATCCATTAATATTTTTTACAATTTATTTTTAATAATACTTAAAAACTATATATATATATATATATATATATATATATATATATATATATATATATATATATATATATATATATATATATATATATATATATATATATATATATATTCATGGTCAATTGTTTTAAAACAATTTAGACGCATAAAATCTTTACTATAGGAAAAAAATAAATTAGATAACAAATAATAAAAAAACAATATTCTTCATTCTATAATAGTTAATTAATTATATACAATTAACCTTTAGTATTTATTCTTATCCATTAATATTATTTTTTTGCAACTTATTACTCATACTATCTAAATTTAAAAGAAATAGTTTAAAGTTTATTATGTGTTATTTATGAACTAACACTTATTATTTATTAACTTACAAAATAATTCGATTATTATGACTTGTTTTTAATTTTTTATATTATATTTATTTTATTTATGTTTTAATTTTGTTGATTCTTTTTAATATCTTTAAATATTTTTTACCATATTTAATTTTTGCATAATTGAATTTTTTGTATTTTCTATATACACACATTCTTTTTATTTTTACTCAAATCAAAATATTACTTAATTGTAATTTATATTATTTTTTAATATATTTTTCTTTATATACTTTTCACCAATAAATTATAATGTAAAAATGGTTAGAAATAAATTGTGCTGATTTATTTTTCCTAAAGATTAAATTATTTTAATTTTTCTTTTGGATCAAATGTTTCTTGGAGTAATTTTTTAAGAAGTAAAATAGATATTCGCTCTTCTTTCTTAAATACAATGTTAAAAGGGGGATAAATAATGTACTGGCTTCAAATCTAAAAGAGAATTTTTATAAAGAAAAGTTTAAATTTTAAAAGACTATGCAAGATTTTAATAACGTTACAGATTTTAAAATATTATTAAGATTTATAATTGAATTTCAAAAAATTATATCATAAATATTTATATGTTTTAAAATATTTTTATGTATTTATTAGATTTTAAATATTTTAATAATTTAAATAAATAACAAAAATAAGTCATTTCAACAAAGTCTCTAACATAATATTCTCAATTCCACATTAAAATTTATAAAAACGAAAGAAAACATAAAAGATATAAACGTTTCTAAAAAAAATGTCATGTTTCGATAAAAAAACTTATTTATTCTAGGTTTGCATTATAAAAAAGACTTTTTTAATATCACAATTATTTTAAGTTGCAAAATATCTAGATTGATTACTGTGAAATTCTAAGAAAAAAAAAATCATATTGTCCTAATTGAATATCATAAATTTATTTACATTATATAAAATTCTTAATTAAATATCATAAAAAATATTTTAAAACGTGATTGAATACTCTTCCTAAAAATAGAATGATTAGAATACATGAATTTTGTATATTCCATTTCAATTAAAAGTACATTTCGAGAAGTTAAGTGAAACATGTCCTTAGTATAAGTAATTGAATAAAAATAAGAATTTTTCATAAATCTTCAACATTAGGTAAATTTAGAGCATTTTATGACTCGATTTGGAACCAATTCACGATTTCACATGCAAGAACATTCATATTTTTTATATATGTAATCAATCTGAACAAGGTTATTCCAGTTGGAACAAACGACAATTCCAATATGTTCCATTTTTATTGTATCCATCCAAACTAGTAATTTTTTATAAGTTAAAAAAATGAACAAGATATTATGTTTTCTATAGTTGGTGCTTACTCCTATGTAACAAAATGATACAATCAATGTAACAAACACTTACTCATTTCTTGTCCCACACCAATTTATTCAACAAACATTAAGAGAATTATTGATAACTTAACTTCCAAAAGAACAAGAACAAAATAGTCTAGCAATGATTCTCAGCATGATTATCAGCATCTTATTCAATATAAACAACTAAATTGTCTTCAACAGCCAAACCAAAATAATCCTCATGAAAATCCACAGCTGTCAAATTCTTTATTCTTAATCCAAAATAAAAACTTTCTCCTTAGTTGTCTGGTCTCTCAACTCCACAACCTTTCATGTTGCATGTGTTTCGATATGGATAGTTCATATTCCCACATTTGTTGCAGCTCCAGCTACCTTCAGGAAAAACTGGAAGTGGCATAGGAGTCTGAATCATGAAATCAAGGTTAAACTTCATATGATAATCAAGAAATTGTAAAAAACAAAAACAAACATAAACATCTAGGTTGTTAATTAATTAATTAATTCTAGGTTGATAACCATGAATTAGTCATATTTTAAACGTGATTACATAGTGTATCACTACTAATATATTTAAGACGATAAATAAACATTGAAATATAAGTGAAAATACTTACGGGTCTAGGAACTCGACAGTTCTTCATATTGCATTTGCTTCTAAATGCAAAGTTGACATTTTCACATCGAGGGCATATCCAATCGCCTTCTGATAAATCATCTGGTCCTGCATAAATAATTTAAAAAAGGAGGATAATTTATTTTTCTCTTTTTTCTTTTATTGATTGATGCGAGTTTAAACTAAAACATGATTCAAATACCTGCAATACGACGCTTGTGAGATTCAGAATCCTTGTTAAATTTAAAATCTTTGTGAGATTCAGAATTCTTTGTTGTTAGTCTTGCATCCCACACGAAAGGACCTTGAAAATCATAACCATAAGAGTTGATGTCAGACCTTGGATCGACAAAAATACCTGATTCAGCGATAATTTGCTTAATATATTTATATATATTGCATATATTAAATTTATGTATTTTTATATATATAATCTTAAATTTACCTCCAAAGCTTCCAGATGGGATAAAGGGTATTGCTCCAAAGCTTCTAGGTGGAATAGAGCTTCCAGGTTGAATAGAGGTTCTTGGTCCAAAGATTCTTGGTGTCATAGTTACATAGCTTCCATATGGGATAGAAGAAGGTATTGATCCAAAGTTGATTGGCATACCATACATTGGTAGTGGTGGTGGAGGAAGAGTCACCACAGTTCCATTATATGGTCTCATTATTTCAGTAGCCTGAAATTTAAATTTAAGAGAATCCTAATTATAAATCTTATATTCATATAATATATTTTACATGCTACGCAATAAAACAACATATTAACATAACATTTTTTCTGGTCGCTATTATAAATAAAAATTTAATTTTCAATTGAATTGATTAATAAATATATTAAATCTATATAGAAATCAAATATATTAGTTATTTAATAAATGTGTAAACTAAATAAAAAAAAGCACTTACCAAAGCTCTTACCGGAGCTATAAGTGGTTTTGAAGTTGGAAGTCCAGTTGGTTTTAGAGTTGGAATCGAAGATGCAAATGGTTTTAGGGTTTCAGCTGCAAATGGTTTTGGAGCTGAAATTCCAGATGGTTTTGGAGCATGACAAGAATTTTTATTGCAAGTAATTCGAAAAGAAAAATTCAAATTTCCACAAGTAGTGCAAATCCAGTCTCCATCTTTTTGTAAAACTGATAACAAGAGAAAAAAAATCTCTTAGAATTGTAATTAGAAAATAATCAATTAAAAAGAGTACATTAAGATAAGTGTGTTAGAGAGTCTAATATTAACACTCCTCATAAAACAAACATATCATTAAATTGAAAATGTGAATGAAAACGGTAACTATTTTCTAGATATTAAAAATTATTTTACTCCTCTTATTTATTTTTTCACTTTTAAAAGATATTTTTATTTATCACCTCATATTTAGAACCAACACCTCCATTTTTCATGATACTTATAATATCTTTATTAAAATTTAATCAAAAAAGAGCGCACAAAAAATTCAAAAGTTCAATTGAAAAATTCAATATGGATAGAAAAATCTATAGTGTACTTCCAAAATCTAGTAAGCTTTTTTAGTGATTTTTAAAAAAAATCGATGGATATCGCTTTTAAAAAAAGTTCATATCGGATAGGCCTATAAAAAACGGAGTTAACATTACTAGATTATTGATAAATTCGATATTTTGTAAATTTTTCATATTTTGAAAAATTCAGTAGTTCATTTTAGATAGAAAAAAAACGAAATTATCACTACCGATTTTCTGCAAAATTGTGTTAAAAACTCATAGACTTTTTTGAAATATCTGGTAAAAAATTCATAATTGTTTGAAAATCCGCTAAAAACTCATAGATTTTTTGAAAAATATGATAAAAACTCGTAGATTTTTTAAAAAATCAATAAAAAAAATTCATAGATTTTTCAAAAATCCGATAAAAAATATGACTTTACATCAATTTTTTTAAAAATTCGGTAAAAAACTCGTAGATTTTTGAAAAATTCATTAAAAACTCATGAGATTTCTCAAAATTCGGTATAAAAACTCACAGATCTCCCAAAAATCAGGTAAAAAATCATAGAACCCGCAAAGATTAGGTTTAAAACTCGTGAAATTCCCCAAAAATAAAATAAAACTAAGAAATTTCCCAAAAATCCAGAACACATGAAAAAAAAATTAAAAACGTAAAAAATCATAAAGGATATTATGGTAAAAACACTACTATTAGAGAGTGTCAGATTTAAGAGTGAGGATGTCAATATCTCAAACAACATAAAACGACTCTGAATTGAATAGGACACAAAAAAAAAAGTTTACTTCACCCATAAATCATTTAAAAAATATTCTTATATTCCTAATTAAAAAATACATCTTATATAATTTAAATTGAAATCAACAACTATATAATACCGCCGCATAGTTTAACCTTCAAAATACATGCAATTACATCGCAATCAAAATTAAAGATTATTTCAATCACAATGAGTTTAAAATAATGGCTAAAAGTCAACATTGTAAAATTAACGCTGATTAGAATAAAATGAAATATGAACTACATGTTGTAAAAAAGTTATCAAACATCGAAAATAACAAATGATATTTACCATCATTTCGGGGCCTCTTAGATCCAAATGAAGCTTGATTATCGTTCTGAAAAGAAATTTATAAAACACATAAAAAAAGAGAAAGAATCAAATTATGAATTCAGGAAATCGTAAACATAATAGTGTAATAAATAAAAAAATGATTTTTTTTGCATGAAAACGAAAAGTTTACTCACCTTCGAGGAAGGCATTGAAAGGGTTCGCAAGGTGATGGAGAGTGAAGTAATAATGAGAGATAAAGAGACAACTCGAAGACACAACATTGATAGTATTTGATTTCGTTATATAGACCTGTTATAATATAATAAGTGGAGTGGGTATTGGGCTTAAGAATTTTGAATGTCCTATGCAAATTATGAACCTAAAGTCATGTATAAATAAAATGAGAGTTGTTTAATAATTATTTGTTAAATACAACTTACATTACATTAATGGTAGATATGTGCAAAAACCTAATAATTAATTGTTTAATACAACTTACAAGAAAATTACATATTTTGCAAGAAAATTTAAAGATTACATCAACAAAAGTTATAATAGAATTATATTACAAGTAACATAATTGAATATTTCACTGTGAATTTGTGTGCATTTTTATAGATTTTTTAGTAGTGATTTTGTCTACGAATTTTGTATTTTTGAACAAATATGTATTAAATCTCCATTTTATTCATAAATATTTTCGCACTACCAATAACATTTGCAAATCCAAAATAAACTATATTTTCAAGTGAGTAATCAAACATTTTTCTAGTTCTAGGATTATATTATCTAGTAAAAATTCAAAAATTTCAATCTCATGACTCGCTAAAGATTCATCTTTACTCTTAATATTTGGATTATTATTTTACTCAACTATTTGAAATAAAATTTTGTTTTAGTTGCATTTACACACAAATTGAACAATCTGCTTAGTATGATTACAATTCCCCTATATGTTGGACAAAGTCCCAATCGACGAAGGTTTGATAGAACATAAACTAATTATGTAACAATCGAGTATTCCCAATGTCTTAGTTCTAATAGAAAAATTTATCGTTAGTTCTCAATTGTTATCTAGATTGATCCCTCCCCTCCACCCAAATATCTTTCTAGTTCTACGATTATATTATCTAGTAAAAATTCAAAAATTTCAATCTCATGTTTCGCTAAAGATTAATCTTCACTCTTAATATTTTAAAATACAACTTCTCTCTTGTTTGAAGCATGAATCTTACTTGCATTTTCATTATTCACACAAATTTAACAATCTACTTAGTATCATTACAATTCTCCAATATCTTGGACAAAGTCGCAATCGACAAATGTTTGATAGAACATAAACTAATCATGTAACAACCGAGTATTCTCCATGTCTTAGTTCTAATAGAAAAATTTATTATCGAGGACAACAATCGAGTATTATCCAGGACAATAATCGACAAAGATTCGTAAAGTAAGTTTTATATAACACCATGAGCGAAAAATATACATGAGTTCAATGTAAATATATATACAATACCCAAAAAAAGGTAAATACAAAGAGGAGAGAAGAGATAAACCATAAATCTTCTAGTTTGTCAGTGTCGGTCGAAGAGAAATTCACCTCCAATCATCCATAAGCAAGATCCTAATGTTGTTTTCTAAGCTAATCTATCAAAAAAATAAAGGTTTGATGAGTTGGGAATAAATACCCCAAAATATAACCTAAAAATGTGTATTTTGATCCCTTTAACGCAATTTTGTCCAGGGGACCGCGCTAAGCGGCACAATCTCGCTAAGCGCGCTTTACTGTCATGAGAAAAAAGTTAATTTTTTATTTTCGTCATAACTTGAGAACTGTAACTCCGATTTACGCCAGGTTCGAAGCGTTAGAAAGCTTATTCAATTATATATCTAACAATTCCTAAATATCAACCAAATTTATGATTTATTATTATTTTATTTTGAGCCTTATTCGTTGACGAGTTGCTCAAAATCGCGCGTTTAAAGCCGTGTCTTCGACACTTTATTGCTCACGCTCCAAATACGTATCAATACCTATAAAATGAATGGAAAACTATCAAACGGTACACAAATACACAAAAAATAGATTAAATACAATTTATACATAATTATACAAAAAGCGGGGAATTATTCAACGATATTAACAATAAAAAGTCGATAAGTGCAACAAAAAGTATATACAAAAATAGCTACAATTTACACTTATTAAACTCTCCCCAACTTGAACTTGTTTATCCTAAAACAAAGCCAAATAAATCAAATAACCAAAAGTAATCAACCAACATATCATGAATCAACAAGTTTTGAAAACGAAAAACAAATGCAATAGTTCAAATGAAAAATGGTACACACGATGAAACATACTTACCACTAAACTACGATGATAACATAAACATGAAACAAATGATAAATACAAAGAACATGTAAAACATTTTAAAACAACACTAGTTCACAAATGAATCACACCTAGCAAAAACAATCATCGGTAGATGAAAAACACACAACATAAGGTATTTTCACTCATCCACAATCTTGAAAACAAAAGACTAAATTATGCATTCATCCAAAAACTCATATTGAAAATACAAAGGCAAGAATCTCAATGGATTTTCAAGGTTGTAATGTGGATTGGTTAATGTTGTACCCTAAAATTTGTCCTCTCAATTTCTCAAAGATTCTCTCACAAGATCTCCATTGATTCAAGACTGCACCAAAATTGATCAGCTCAAGATACCTTCCCAAACACTGATGACTCAAAATTAGGGTTTGAGTTTGTATAAGGACAATTGGACCTTTAATGCTTCATATGATTTTCATAAATCATTTCGGGCTCCCAAGATTTATCATATCAAGTTTCAGGCTTTGGATTACATTTTTGCTCAGACAATTGATCAGTTGACCTAAAATCAACTATATTGGGGAAAAAGTCAACTGTGGTCGATTTACAGTCAAAACTCATAATTTTTTATCCATATCAACATATTAAACTCATATATGTCAATTGGTCAAGTTTGGATCACCATTCCTCAAGAAATTTGATCAAATCACAAAAAAGGGAAAAATGGTCAAAATCAGGTTTTTGACTGAGAAGGCTTGATTTTAGACTTTCAACCCAAGTACATGAATTGATGGTTTGAGACATGATATCAAGAATCCAAATGCATAATTTTTACCTAATGGCGTGGTTCAAAATATTTCTCAAAAGCAATTGATTGATAGTTGAAATTTGGTCAACTGATGAAAAAGTCAATTGTACACTGAAAAGTCAAACTTTGATTTTTGGATCAAAATCAAGTTTCAAAAATCATATTTCATCAAGACATGACAAAGTATGAATATTGTTCATCAAGGAATCAAAAGTAAAGTTTACTTTGAAAAAAGTCAAAGTTCTAAACACTTAGAAATTTTTCTAAGTGTTAAGAACTTTATGATAATTTCATAACTTTAGGCCAGATTTTTACCATGATGCAAGATGGTTCAAGGAAAACTTCCAACATGAAAGTTGTATATCTCAATAAGATCAGAAACATTACAGGGCATAACTTCTTCTAGAAAACATTACCCAGCCGTCCGTTGAAAAACTTAATTTCACCGGCAATCCTCTAAAGATAAAAAATATTGAGAACAAAAATCTGCAGCAGTAACCCTATTCCCCTTTCGGCAACCAACCGTGGGGATCGCTTCAAACACATCCAAACCGCGGTCACAACCATCGTAGCTCTATTCCCCTTTTTGATTTCATGTTCTTCTTTGATAAAGAATCTACCACTTTCAAACCGCCCATCGTCGTGAAGAGGAAGAAGGAAAATGAGGAGGAAAAATTTGAAAGAAAAAACAGTTCTTACAACATTGAAACGCTCCCTCAATGCCATGATTGATAAAAAAACGTAACCGCCATAGAGAGGTAGTGGAATGAGGAGAAGTGGAAACGGAAGGTTGTGTAACCAGCAATTTTAAGGTTCGATGAAATAAGAAATAGAGAGAAAGGGATTAATTGTGGAAGAAAATTTTGGTTGGAACAAAATTTTAGTTTGCCTAACACACATAAAGTCACATGTTGTGTTTTTGAAACAAAATGACAAAACAAAGTTTTTGAGTAGATTGAATTTTCTTATATTATAGATAATAACATATAACAATCTTTTAAATTTATATTTTGTTTCATAATATATTTTCATAAAGAAATTGATATATAGTATTATTATCATTATTATTCTATTTAAATGAACAATATTATAATAATAATTATTATTATTCTTATTATTATTATTATTATTATATATTTAAATGAACAATATAATAATAATAATAATAATAATAATAATAATTATTATTATTATTATTATTATTATTATTATTATTATATTCTAATATTATGAGTTTTATTTTATTAATTTATAATAGGAATTTGAATAGGAATATGAACAATATTATCATCATTATTATTATTCATAACTCATAACTCTGTTATGAAACATAAAATTAATAATAATGATTAAGGTAGTTATTATTATTTATTTATTAAATCATTATTCATAAAAAAAAATTATTTGATAAACTAATTTTCAAAAACAGCTTTAAAGTTAAAAATAAATATGTTAATTTGAACTTTAAAAGTTATTTTATTAAATTATATAAATAGAAAATGTTTTTATTATATTTAATAATTAAATTTTAAATTATATAAAATTAATATATGATTTAGTCACTAAATAAAATTAAGACAAAATCTTCTTATAATTTTTATAAACTAAGTCAAAGATATTTTTATCATAATTAGTTATTAAAATAATTTTTATATTTGTGATTTGAGATTTGTATTGATTATTTTGATAAACTAGGTAAATCAAAATTTATGTAAAAATATGAATAAAGTAGTAAATAATTTTTTCCTTACTTGGTTTCTTTTCTTTTAAATTTTTGCTCTATAGTAATTATTAATGTTTTTATTTTTTATTTTTTTATTGTTTTTTATCATCATAATTGTAGTGTATTATTTATAGTTTTAGTGATTTTTATAATGAAATTTATTTTTTATTTTTTATTTTTGAATTAAAGCTATAAGAATGTAATATCTCGGTATAAACTATCGACTAAGTAACATGCTAATGAGCTATTAGTGTAATTAGTTGGGAGATTAGCGGTACTAGTTTTCACTAATTAGAACCTTTCATTAGAGATTGGACCAATTAAGTGGAAATGGGAAATTGGGTCATTCCACCTCTTAAATAAAGTGGGACTATGAAACTTTATCTCTCATAGTTGCCTTGCCAAAATCAGATTTGAAAGAGAAAGAAAGAAATGGTGGAATACGTGAAAGGGAGAAATGAAAGTGGGAGTAAGACCAACTTCAAGCTTCATCTCCATTGCATGCGTCAAGGTCTTTGATCTCATTACCTTCCCAAGTTGTTCTGATCAAGTGAGTCCTTAGTTAGGACTTTGGGAATTTAGGAGATGCTAGGGATATTGATCAATGGAGAATTGGGTTGTGAGTTCATTACATGCATGACGATTCTATGATTCTTGTTTGAATAACATGTTTATGTTTGTGGTTAATTCGAATTCCTCCATTTTGTCAAGGCTTTGTATGATAAACTAGATTGAGATGAGTACTCTTTAGAACATCATGACCCATATAGCTTGTTGTGAAGAATTGCCATGAAAAACTCTCTAAATGTGATGCATGTTTGGTCTAATGCCTTTTTTTAACATGTTAGTACCATTAAGGATTGAATGTATGTGTTTTCCATGGATTTAGGTTGAGGAAAACATGAAGAAAATGTGAAAATCTGAAAATTCACAGGTTTGATTCGAATCAGGGAAGTTCTTATTTGAATTAAAATGCTTTTGGTGATCCCATGGTTGATTTGATTTGAATCACACAATCACATTGGGTTCCTGATTCGAATTATAGTCCTTTTTGAGGCCCCCGACTAATTTGATTTGAATTAGGATTTACACATGATTCGAATCACGAAGGCAGATTCAATTTAATATTTGTTTCGATCATAACTCAAGCTCTGTCACTCGGAATTAAGTGTCGTCTTTTGCGTTGGTAAGCTATTTTAGTGCTCTATCTTATGATGAATGAATATCATGTTTTAATAATAATTTTTAATAGGTGATAAGTCCATGTTTGATTGCGTGATTGGGAGGTTAAAATTAAATTCCTTGATAACATGTCAATGATGCCACGCATTGATGTTAGGATGATGCCATGGTAGTTTGCCATGTTGTATGCATGATCCTTGCCTTCTTAACATGTTGTATGTATACATGATGGTTACTTATGTGTTTTGATTTTGGGAATTCTAGTTTACTCGCTTAGTGAGATCATGTAGCTGAACTTTATTCCTCTCCCCTGAGTGCAGTTTTGTTGTGTTTAGGAACGAGGTGTTATAGTTTGTGTTGTTTGACTAACATGAAGTATTATGATGTAGTGGCGACTCCAGTGTCATCCATTTCTATTCCAATTGTCTGTCTGTTCTGATTGAATGTCCGAACATAACTCATTGGTGTACTTGTGTAGCCATGTGGGTGCAAATCACTTGGATACTCACCAGAGTTATCAATTGGCCTATTTGTGTAGCCACGTGGGTGTAAAACACTTGGATACTCACCAAAGTTATCAATTGGTGTGCTTGTGTGGCCACGTGGGTGTAAAACACTTGGATACTCACCTGAGTTATCGATTGGTGTGCGTGTAGCAATGTGGGCGTAAATCCCTTGGATACTCATCTGAAATGTTATTTGGTGTGCTTGTGTAGCCATGGATATGCGGTGCACTTGGATATTCACTTGCGTTATCGATGGTGTGCTCATACAACCATATAGGTAATATGCACTTGGATACTCACCACAGGTGTGCTTGTGTACCCATGTAGGCGTGATTCACTTGGATACTCACCTGATTTATTGAGTTGTGTGCTTGTGTAATCTCTAGGTATTATGTACTTGGGTACTCACCCAAAGTGTGCTTGTGTGGCCTAGGTAGTAAGGCGTGTACTGCTTTAAGATACTCTTGTACGGGGGTACGGGTATGCCACTCAGTGGTACGGACTTGTGTGTGAATTGATGGTTCTATAATTGGGTGGTCAAGGGACTCGTCATTGTGCTACTATGTGATGTTTGTTTGTAATATGAACTTGAAAGAGAGGAAACCCTAGATCAATGATGGATCCGTATTCGATGCATGTACCTTGTAGAGACAAGATGACCCTTAAGATATGAGGACTCGCTGAGATTTAGTAATCTCACCCCAATCTTATTATCGTTTTTCAGGTAAATTTATAAGTGAAGAAATTGCTAGAAGGTCTGGATTAAAGACTTGGATGAGTAGATGACATGAACTCCTTATTAGATCTTATCTTTCCGTTCTACATTGCTCATAGATATATGTGTTGTATGCATTATTGATTGTAGATTTGAAAATGTATACGATTTTTATTATGTCATCTTTAGCTTTTGTATGTTTCTATATAGCAATTTATAACATCACTACATATTATTCTAGACGTATATGTATGGGATTTTACAAGGAAAGAAAAGTTTTATAAAAAAAATATAATTATATCAATTTTATTTAATTATATACTATTTATAATTGGAATGGGAATGTAAATATTTTTATGAGTTTTATTTTATTAATTTATAATAAAAATTAGAATCAAAATATGAACAATATTGTTAACATTATTATTATTCATAACTTATAACTCAATTATGATACATAAAATTAATAATAATGATTAAGATATTTATTACTATTTATTGATTTAATTATTATTTATTATGATACATAAAAAATTCTTTTGATAAACTAATTTTCAAAAAAAAGTTTTAAAGTTAAAAATAAATTTGTTAATTTGAATTTTAAAAATTATTTTATTAAATTTTGAATATATTTTTATTAACTTATATAAATGAAATATATTTCTATTATTTTTATTAATTAAATTTTGAATTATATAAAATTAAATATGTGAGTTAGTCACTAAATAAAAATGATACAAAATCATCTTATAATTTTAATAAAATAAGTTTAAAATATTTTTATCAAAATTAGTTATTAAAATAATTTTTATATCTGTGATTTATGATTTGTATTTATTTTTTTAAAACTAAGTAATTAAAAATTTATATAAAAGTATGAATAATATAGTAAATAATTTTATTCTTACTTGATTTCTTTTATTTTAACTTATTGAGAAGTAGTAATTATTAATGTATTTATTTTTTATTTTTTATTTTTATATTATCATTATTATAGTGTATTATTAAAAAATTTAGTGATTATTAAAATGAAAATTATTTTTTATTTTTTGAATTAAAGTTAAAAGAATGAAGAGTTTTATAAAGAAAATATAATTATATCTATTTTATTTTATTAGATACCCTTTATAACTTGAATAGGAATGTAAATATTTTTATGAGTTTTATTTTTATTAATTTATAATTGGAATTGAAATACAAATAAGAATCTATTGTTATCATTATTACTAATAAATATTAAAAAAATGAAATTTTTATAAAAAAAATATAATTATATCAATTTTAGTAATGTTTTTAATTTGAGAAAATATATGAGATTGCGTCATTAGCTTCTAGCTAGGGTTTTATTTAGTGTTGCTATCAAGATGACACGTGGTTAGGATTTCCATAATGATAACCTTGAAATTATATATATATATATATATATATATATATATATATATATATATATATATATATATATATATATATATATATATATATATATATATATATATATATATATATATATATATATATATATATATATATATATATATATATATATATATATATATATATATATATATATATATATATATATATATATATATATATATATATATATATATATATATATATATATATATATATATATATATATATTAAGATTAAGATTAAGATTAAAGTTTAAATTAAAATAAAGATAAAATGAAAGGGAAATTGTGGAATTAAAGAAAATAGGGTTTTATTTAAATATATGGAAAGGAGAGAAAAGTGTCCGTACATAAAATTTTGAGAGACAAGGAATAAGAAGAGAAAGAGCAAAACCTAAGAGAGCAAGTGAAGGAGAAGAGAAACTTCATAGCCAAAGCTTCAATCTTTATTGTAAATTCGAGGTCGGGGGTTATTCAATATATGGTGTCTAATGCATGAAGGGTGGTGGGGAGTCCTTAACCCCTTTCTTTTTCTCTTTTCTCTTCCACTATTGTTGTGTAAATTAAACCTTGAAGGGGTTTGTGCAAAAAAATAATTAGGTTGATGTTGTTAATTCAAATTTGTGCTCTTTTAATGGTTGTAATTTACGTGATTGTATGTGCTAAATTTGGATTACTGATGTTCTTGAATTTAGGTTATGTTTTGGTGAAATACTATGATGAATTCATTCTTGATTGATGAATCAAATGTTAAATTCGTGTGTTTTTACGTGTTTATTATTGTATTACTCATGTTTGATGATTTTTTTATGTGTGTGGGTTTGTAGGGAATCGAAATCATAGATCTGGTGATGCAGTCAGGACGAAAATGCTGGTTTTCACATTCTACACAGCAGTGACGAGCGTCACTTGCATTACGGGTCAACCGTCACTACGATGGGGAAGACATCCCTTTGGGACGCGCAGATGAGTGTAAGCTTGGAGACGAGCAGACCGACAGTGCCTCGGAGATGAGTGTTCTTGCCAAAATTGTCAGTGTTGATGGGCGATTGAGAAGGGAGGGTGATAGATGAAAATCTTGTAGAATTCTTCATCTTCATCTTCTTTCTTTCTTGAGAAAGTTACGAGCAACAATTCCTTACTTCTTCATTTCATCTCTTTAATATTGTAAGATATTTTCTGTTGAGAGCAGCAACATTATATGAACTTCGACATTGTCATCCTCGTCAATTTGAATTTGAAGCTTTAGTCTTCTTATATATCCTTCAGATTAAAAGAGTCATTGTAAGGATAGATAAGTCTTTTCTTCTTCCAACGGTTGACCTCCAACTGATATATTCAAGAGAGGTTTGGAATAATACGAAATGTCACTTTCCTATACCTATTGGTTGTAGTAGTTAGCGCACGACAGTGGGAGAAAAACTTCTGTGAATAGTACAACCAATATCATGATAGTGGAATTTGTGGTGTATTGTATTTTTCTTGACTAAGTTTCTTGATCTTTATCTTCTGACGATGTATTTCTGATTATGAACTATTAAGCTTGGAAGAGATCAATCACTTGTCTTTGTTTTTCTGATGATTGACAGATGAGTAGTTCATGAACTACTTTATTGTTGTAGCAGAAGAACACCAGAGTGGTCAGAGCCAAATCTTGTCTTCAGAATTATGGGCAACAACCTATCTGAAATACGAAGCTTTTCTTCTGATCTAGAACTAGTCTAGAAGGCATATTTATTTTCTGATCCGAGAGATGAAGATTGTGTTGAGAAGATGTTTCATTTCAGATACTTTCAATAGTGGATTCTTGTCTTCATAATGATCGACAACAACCTATCTGAGGAACAAGTCTTGTCATTGCACGTGAAAGCTTTTCCGATGAAGATATCAAAAGCTTTTCTGATGATGGATCTTGAAACTAGATATTGTGACAATAACCTATCTGATTCTCAAGTCATTGAATTCTTGAGTTGTGATTCTTTTCTTCTTGCTGGATTGATTCTGATTGAGGAGTGATAATGATCCCCTATGTTGACCATTTTGGGTTGTTTGACTTGATTTTTTGCGTAGATTCTGGTTTTGCTGTTTATTTGATGTTGTTTGATGAGAACAATATAATTTTTATAATTATGTTTGAGTTTATGATGAATGCCTCATGATGGGGAAATTTTTTTGATGTTGAGATGTGCAGATCTATGGAACCAGTGAGGTGACCTTACATTGGTGATGAATATTAATGTTAAGTTTTAGGTTTGAGAGGAACCAATGACAAGAATTAAAGATGGAGATTGAGATAAGTAATGCATATTTTTTGTGTAGCATTTCATGCATCATGTATATCAGAGGTAGGATTTCGGTTCAGTGACGAGTAGGATTTTGGTCTAGTGACAAGTAGACTTTGGTTCTGTAACATATCTCTCAATATTTGAATTTTGGTACCACAAGCATTAGAGTATAGGAGTCGAATACATTGCATACATACTTGTATGTGTTAATTTATTTATGTTGTTGTTCGATTGTGTGATTGATTAATTATCCTAATTGTGTTATTCTTATTGTTTATGCACCGTTAATATATGTGAATGTATTTTCAATCTTGTTTGCTTTTTGTGTTATTCTTCACGCCTATTAGGGGTGGCAAATGGATATAGATTTGATTGTTAATGGATGGATCAAAATAATTCATTAGTCCATTAACAATCCACTAAAACTTCCTTAAAAATACCAATACAATCTATCCATTGACATCATTTTAATCGATGGATATCCATTCATCTAAAAAATAATGTAAATATATTCATTTTATTTTTTTACGTTTTCAGAAATAAAATCGGTATTTCCTTTTTTTTTAAATCAATTTTTTTATTTTATGAAAAAAAAATCATTTTTTGTATTTTTGGAAAAATATTTTTCGTATTTCTTAAAAAACCGATTTTATGTATTTTCGAAAAACTCAATTTTTTCGTATTTCCAAAAAAAATTCGATTTTCTAATAAAATTTGATTATCTGTATTTCCGAAAAAAATTAGATTTTTTGTATTTCCAGTCGATTTTTTATATTTCCGAAAAAAAACTCAATTTTTTGTATTTCCAATAAAAACTCGCCTTTTTGTATTTCCACTAAAACTTGATTTTATGTATTTCTGATAAATACTCAATTTTATGTATTTCCGATAAATACTCGATTTTTTGTATTTCTGAAGAAAAAAACTCGATTTTCTATACTTCAGAGAAATACTAAAATTTCTATATAATTGAAAAACACGATATTTTGTATTTCTGGAGAGAAGAAAACTCGATGTTCTGTATTTCCAGGAAAAAAAACTCAATTTTCTATGTATTCGAGAAAAAAATTCAATTTTTTGTATTTCTGAAAAAACTCGATTCTCTGTATTTCCAAAATAAATTCAATTTTCTGTATTTATGAAAAAACTCGATTTTCTATATTTTTGTAAATAGTTATTTTTTTGAATTTCAAGAAAAAAACTCGAATTTTTGTATTTCCAAGAATAACTCGATTTTTTGTATTTCCGAAAAAAGCTGATTTTCTATATTTCTAGAAAAAACTCGATTTTCTGTATTTCCAATAAAATTTGATATTCTATATTTCCAAAAAAAAACTCAATTTTCTATATTTTTGATCAAAATTCAATTTTCTATGATTCCAAAAAAAAATCTATTTTCTGTATTTCCAAAAAAAAACTTGATATTCTGTATTTCTGATAAAAAAACTTGATGTTCTGTAATTTCAAAAAAAAAACTCAATTTTTTGTATTAAAAAAATATATTAAGTTTCTGTATTTTCGATAAAAGCTTGATTTTTTATATTTCCAAAAGAAACTCGATTTTATGTATTTCTGAAGAAAAAAAAACTCTATTTTTGAATTTCCAAAAAAAAATTATTTTCTGTATTTCCAAAAAAAACATGATTTTCTGTATTTTCGATAAAAACTCGATTTTCTATATTTCTGATAAAAAATGGTTTTCCTATATTTTCGAGAGAAAAAACTCGAATTTTGGTATTTCCTATAAAAAAAACTTGATTTTCTGTAGTTCCAAAAAACCCGATTTTCTGTATTTCCAAAAAAAAACTCAATTTTTTGTATTTCCGATAAAAATTTGATATTCTATATTTGCAAAAAAAAACTTGATTTTCTGTATTTTTGATGAAAACTCGATTTTCTGTATTTCAAAAAAAAATCTATTTTTTGTATTTCAAAAAAACTTGATTTTCTGTATTTCCGATAAAAACTCGATTTTGTATGTTTCCAAAAGAAACTCGATTTTATGTCTTTCTAATAAACTTGATTTCCTCTCTTTTGTTTTTTTAAATTAATTTTTTGAATTTAAAAAAAAAATATTTTCGAAAAAAATAAATTCTGTTATTTTTGAAAAAATATTTTTTTAATGTTTCTTTAAGTGATTTAATGGATTTAAGGTATATGATAAAAATAATCTATTAGATCATTTAAATATGTTGGATAGATTTTGTCCAATCCATTAACTTAGTTTTTATGTGATGGATGGATTGGATGAATTTTGTCTTAATGGATCCAATTGCCACCCCTAGAGCTTTAGTTATTGCTTATGTTGGGGGATGACATAGTTGTCATTCTTTGTTGTTTATCAATCTGTGTTGTTTAGTTTTTTACGTGTCGCTCTTATAGTATAACATTAGGTTAGAAATACCTTAATTGTTTTTCTGCGAGTTTTTTAATTGAACCTTTTTCATTAAATGAAGCTTACTTCTATTTATGAGATCATTCGAGTTATGTTAAAGTTTATTTTTCGCTTCTATTATGATTTTGTTAATGTTAGGATGAGAAATTTAGCATCCTTTTGAGTATTTTATTCCTCATTTTTTTCTAATTAAGCGTTTGGGATTTAGAGTATTACAAGAGAGGTGTGTCAAAATACGATTTTGGATTGGTTTGAAATGAGAAATTGAACCTCTTATTAGATTTGAGACTTTACACACGAGAGGATGTGAATTGTGTAGTTTAGAAAATCATGGTTTTGAAAACTTTTGGTAAGTTAAATCAAAGTTTAAAAATATTTTAAAAGTTTAAGCAGCGGAAAAATAGCATAAAGTAAATAGTTAAGGGGGAGAAGAACATAAATAATTGTCGAGCTTCGGTCAAATCAAAAAGATCTACTTCTTTTCCCAAGACTTAGTCATGAGAGTTTTCAATAATACTTGTGAGCTTTTAATAGGAAAGACTCACAAATCCCCTTATACAAGGAAATGATAGTTGACCTTCAACTAAATATTACAAGACGTTGAATATAAGTGTTTGCATATTTTCTTCATTATAATGCTAAGAGTGAAGTGACCAATCTTCTTTCTCAATGGTGGACTGGAGTGGTTACTCTCATTTTCATGAACACAGACCTTGGAGCAATTAGTCTTCAAGTTTCAAAATATCTGAGCTCAATTCTTCTCGTTTAACAGGATAACCAAACAACCTCCGAGACTTTAATCAGACTAAAAATTAATTTAGCCGCGACTTTTAAATTAATTTAAACATAAAATTACCCACGGAAACAACTAAAAATTTATTAATACAATTTTTTAAACTAACTTTTATATATATTTGTTGGGTCATCATGAGGAGCAAGATAATAAGTGTATGAGTCCTCTTATTTATAAATTGTTCAATTTCTCTTCCCATCAAGTATGAGTCTATCAACTATATTCCCTCTTAAGCGGAAGTTCTTTCATCCACATATATTTGTATCACCGTTGCGTATTGGAAACTCACCAAAGCCTATGATGAATTTCTACCACAATAACAATTTAATTATGAGACAACCAAAGAAAGAAGACAAGACAAATAATTTCTGCAGAGTTTCTCTCTGCTCACAAATTGTGAAAACTTTCTTATTCACTTTGCAACCGCAAAATACTATGAATGACTTGCTTGACTTGCTTACAAAAAATAGGGGTTACTCTCTCTATTTATAATTGAGCTTGCACCCTAAGTTCAAAGCCCAAAATATCTATTTTGTTACTAAATCAAATCAAATATATTCTAGACTTAAATCGAATCTATTTAAATCTAAAACAAATCTAATCTTTTCGATACTATGAATTACAATTTAACACACCACCTAATTCATTGTGTATAAACCATCTATGATCACGTCCCTGCTGATCACAATCTTCTTATTCTCTTGCCTTTCAACATACTTCGTACCATATTCATGATGGTTCGATTCTTCCTTTCTGCAATTCCATTTTGTTGTGGAGTATAGGATGGCACTACCTCATGCACAATGTAACACCCTTCTAAATAACCCGAGAATATATTAATTAAATCAGAGTAACATGGAAAACAGGGATGTCACAACTCAAGATAAATATAAAAACCTCAAATCTACAGTTATCATGCTTTACTGAAGAAATTATTAAGATAAATATTCAAATCAATATCATGTTCTACACAGCGGAAATGTCTCAAAACCGGAATAACTTCACTTCATAAGTATTCCCAACATAAATTAAACAATAGAGTATAAAACAAAACTCATCATTCAAACATTTCCCCCAGTGTTACAACCTATCAGAGCACGACACTGACACGCGGACTTAAAGTAACATAGCTCTAGAGTCATCCTCACCAACTCCTGAGCTGCTAACTTTAATCTGAAATCATTAAAGTAAGAGTGAGATTTCTCATAATTAGCATGCATTATAAGCTTCTCAATCAACCTTATATCACAAGTGTTGTACCCCAAAATTTGCCCTCCCATATTCTTCAAAGTTTTGACAAGCATCATCTCAATTTGCTCAAGTCTACTCAAGGGTTGCACAGTCCCAACATCTCCTAAGCCAGTCAAAAACTAGGGTTTTGGTTCCTTCAGTGAATTTGAGGTTTTCAATGGTCTAATCAAGTCCCATAGGCCTACACATATCCTCAAGCATCTACATGTCAAGTGTCATAGCTCACAGCATCAAGTTGCACAGTCAAAAGCTTCATTTGGTTCACAATCAACTGCAGGGGCAAAATGGTCATTTGGCAGTCAAAAGTCAAAAAAATTGGTCAACATCTTATTTTTAAGCCACAATCATCATTTGATCAAGTCTTGATCATGATTCCACAAGAATGGCTCAGAAATCATCAAGGATGCAAAAGTTTCTATTTTTGGACAGCTGAAAAGTCAACTGTAACTTGACCAAGGCATAACTTTTTCATGGTTCATCAGAAAAATCCCATCCAATGCTCATTTTGAAGGGGATGACATTTCCTACAACTCATCTTCACATTCCAAGTCCAAGAAATGCTCTCACAAAAAGTTATCAATTTCTACATTATAGGTCATTTTCAAAAGTCAACAAAAAGGCACTTTAAGTCAAAGACCATAACTTGAGATTGGTAAATAAAAATGACATGGGACCAAAGGAATTGGTTAGAGGACTTCAAGACCTTTCCAAAATATCCAAGAACATGTTCATAGCTTCAAAATTGAGCAAGATATGCATTGGAGAAGTTGGGAAATTTTTGGGAATTTGCAAAAGTCAACTTTGCCTAAAACACCTTGTTTTTGCTAATGGGCCTCAAATTTCTTCTTGAATCATTGCCCAAGGCCTATGCACGACCCATTAAGATTAAATTGAATTATTTTCTTATTTTTATTAATTATTTGGATTTTTAATTGATTAATAATTCATTTAATTGATTTAATTGTAGGAAAATTCAAAAGATATGTTTTTCAAATCTTTTGTGGAGCAAATATACTCAGGGCAAGCTGGCAATTTCGTTTGCCAATCAAAGAGACAAAATCACCCAAGTTTGGCAAGTTTTATCAATCAAAAAAGTTGGAAAAGATTTGATTGAAATCAAATATTGAAATCATAAAGCCATGGACTTTTGGACCAAGATTTACCCTAGTTTTCATTCCAATACAAATACTGAAGCAAACCCTAAAGCCTTAAACGTGCAAAACTGCTGCGAGAACCATAGCCAACTTCCAAAACTTCAAGAAAAAATTGAAAACTGAATTCCATCTCCCAGCACGATTCAAAGCTTTTTTTGATTCAAACCTATTGTAGGGATTCCCAGAAACCTTTTGCAATTAAAATCATACGCTAACACTCAAGGAATCCTGAGATAACAGTTTCACGGTTTGAATTTTTTTCCATAAACGCATCCTTTGATTCATGCATCATTAACGTATTTTGTTGTTTGTTTTGTATTCATAGGGATTGGGCGAAGCTTTTGGTACACAATAATTGCATTATAATGCCCAGAATTGCAAAACACCATTGTTGAATTCTAGGGTTTCAGAGCTCTCAGATTAGGGCTTTCCACATACAGCAAAATTGGACCTCATAACGCATATGGTTGAATTCGTCAAGGCCAGACGAACTCAACCCAACCATCGCGCCCTTTTTATATTACATGTAGACCTAATCGCTATTATTGGCAGTTTTATTTTGTGGGGGTTTAAAACCCCCGCTATTTGTTTGTTTTTCTTACAGGCCAACGAAAAAGATGACGCGCTGGCAATATGTGGTTGGTCTATTCAAACATAGCGCGCGTTTTTTGTTGATTTCCAGCATGGACGTTGTTTCTATATAATATATTTAATTGCCACTATAATAACAAAAGCGCTCAACTGGCTCAGTGGAAGGGGGCGTGTCTGGCAATCAATGGGACCTGGGTTCGATTCCCAGGTCCCCCCAAAACTCAATATTATTTTTTCTTATGTAATTCTATACAGGCCATTCAATGCATTCCACCATATGTCCTCACGCATCAGCGTGCCAAATGTCTTCAACAGCCATCCAAAGGCCAGGGAAGAGGGAATACCATGTTCTTCAGTCAAAGCACGTGCAGGCCATCCAGAAAGTCAACAAGGGCTTTGTGTTAATGGGCCTAAATTTCCAACTTTCACCTCCATTGGGTTCAACATACCCCCCTGGTTAATTACTTCTTTTCTTCTTATTTTTATTTTGTTTTTTTTTAATTATTTCATAACTAATTATTATTATTATTTATTAACTAACAAATTAATATTTTTAATAAATTCAGAGATCACAAAATTGTAAATATTTTTATTATTTATTATTTTTTACTATTAACTATTATTTTTGTAAATAAAATACTAACAAATAAATTAGTTTAATTTAGGTTTAATTTTAACCTTTTTTTCAATAAATAAAAATTATGTAGAATTAGGGTTTGACAATTTTCAATTTTCTTATTATCATTATTCTAATTTATTAATTATTATTTTTGTAAATAAAATGTAAATTAATTAAATTAGTTAAATTAGGTTAACTTTAACTTTTTTATAATAAGTAAAATAACTTAGAATTAGGTTTCACAAACTTTTAATTTTAATTCCTTTTCTTTTTATTTTCATAAATATAAAAAACACAAAAAAACACTTTTCTTTTAATTAATTAATTAATTAGGTTTAGGTTTAATATTTGATTAATTGCAAAAAGGACAAGACTAAAAATTTCTTTATTTCTCAAAAGGGTCAAAAACCCTAGGACGTCCCGATTTAATTTTCTTTCTTATTTTTGATTATTATGTATCTGCTCAAAGGATGTAATAGTAATTAGATTTACCGCTTTCTTTACTTTCCGCACTTTATTTCAAAACGGGTTTGTGTTTTTGGCGATGTATAGACCCGCGCCTTGTAATAGCGTAGATTCATATTTCCGCACTTTATTTTCCGCACTCTTAACTGTTAATTATGCATGACAAGATTGCCTGAAAATTAAAAACAACTCGTAGCTCACAAATGACATGTACAAGATAAACATTAACTGAAAAAACACACATGCACATGCCACTCCTAGGGTACGCCTCACTGGTTGCCTCGAACGTGGTCGTCAAGTATAGGGTGTCTTAGAGGTCGCCCTCCTGTCTAAAGATCTTGTTGCCTCGAAACGGTTGCCTCGGATAAAAAAAGGATCTAGGACATTAGGGTTACTTCTAAGGTGTCCTACTATTGCTTCGGTGACCACATTTTCCCTTAATCGAATTGACCCGAATACCTCCAACGACGGTGCTACCTACTTCTCAATAGTGGGATAACACTGTTTAAAGGACTCTTACACAGCTTAATTCCTTAGAGTAGGTAGATCTCATGGGTACTTGCTCTTTTCAAAACAAACAAAATAAACTTTTCACACTGACACTTTCAAAAAGCTTTCAAACAAATTTTTCATACACTCTTGAGGACAGATACAAGAGTTACTTAGAATTTTTTCAAACGAAACTTTTTTCAAAACCCACACACATTTGAAAAGCAAACATCTTTTGAAAACATAAGAGCAAGTACCTAAGAGCCCGTGGATAACCACGGATAGAAAGGGTGCTAACACCTTCCCTTTCTATAAATCTACCTCCCGAACCGAGAACCATTCTCAAAGAAGGAATTTTGCTGTGCTTTTGTCCTTTCCATGTTGGAGAACATAAAAGACGGTGGCGACTCTTGCTTACCGCGACATTTCGCGAACCAGCTTTAAACAGTCAGTTCTATTTCCACCGATCACAACAAGCATATTATTTCACCCATTTTAGCATAAATTCAGGTTCAACACACAGTTCAAATCATACAAGTCATTATGCACAAATCAATAATCAACCAAAGAATTGTAACACTGGAAGACATCCTAACATGTTACAATTCCATGCAAACACAAATGCAGACACAATGCATGTGGTACCAATCACGCGACCAAGTCACCCAACACTGATCCATCATCAACCGGATACAGCAACCATCGATTCGTCCATAAACACCGGACACGAATCCAACTGATCCATCATCAACCGGATACAGCAACCATCGATTCGTCCATAAACATCCGGACACGAATCCAGCCTAACCACCCATCATCACCCGGGTATCGGTTAACGGCAATACAAGTCAAATTCCACACAATGGGAATTAACTTCACCAAAACAATGCATATGCATGCACATCACCAGCATGCAACATCAAATCAATGGAATATGATCACAACATAATTCCAAATAATGCCAAAACCAATATATCACATGATCACATCTCAATCATAATGGATAGCAGGCACAACACATAAGTATCAGTTCTCATTCACCAAATCAGAACAATTTACAAACAATTCTACATCATTCTCAAAATACCAAAGTTTACAAAAAGCGGGAATTCGACTCTTTTTAAAATAATTTTCATAAAATAATATTTTTCTTATTTTATAAGATAGTATTTTTAATTTAAGAAATACTGCCGAAAACGGCACTCAAATCGGACTTACGGTTTGAAAGTTATGAATTTTCAAAGTTTAATATTTTTCAAAAAGTTACAGCAGAACCCGGTTCCTACATATACAGGAACCGGTTCCTGCGAAGTTCAAAAATCCCCTTTCTGGAAAATGTATGGGAACCCGGTTCCTACCTATACAGGAACCGATTCCTACATAAAAAGTCAGTTTCTTCACAAATTTTACACTGGGAACCCGGTTCCTACCTATACAGGAACTGGTTCCTGCGTGCGTTTTTACCAGTTTTTGTAAATTTTCACAGTGGAACCCGGTTCCTTCCCACTGGGAACCGGTTCCCACGACCTGCAGAGCCAAAAACTGCTATTTTGACAGCATTTATTCATTCCAATTCCATCCAATTCATACCCATTCGAATTATAACATTAGGAACACCAAAATGCAACCAATACACATCAATACAACATCATAAATCATGTTTCCATCATTCCTATTAATTATTCATCACATTAATGGTTCCAATTCCTATACTCTGACACAATTAGGGATAATCCTACAAACCTAGAATTCCAAAATCGAGATTCCTAACATGCTTAATCAATTCTATTGATTTCAAAATCTATAAGGCATATTAAATAATTGAAATCACCCCTTACCTTGCGATGATCCTTCGAATTCACGGCGTTTGGCTTTTTCCTCTCTTCTTTTCTCTTCTCCAATTTCACGTACAATGACTTTCTCCCAATAACCTTCTTTTTCTTTTCCTTTTATTATTTTCCAAATAATAGAAATAAATTAGTAATTATTTAGTAGAGCTTTTTACTTCACACACCTCTAATCCAACCTTACACCCCCCGGTCTTACTTTTTAATTCCATAATTAATTCATCCATTTAATCCAAAATATTATTAATTAAGCCTTTAATTAATTTAATAATTAAATTCCTAATTATTTAACACTTGAATTAATTTGGGGTGTCACAACTCTCCCCAACTAAAAGAGTTTTCGTCCTCGAAAACATACCTTAGACGAACAGTTCGAGATACGAGTCCTTCATCTGGCTCTCCAGCTCCCAAGTGACATTTCCATCTGCTGGTCCTCCCCAAGCCACTCTTACCAACGCGATCTCCTTGCCTCGCAACTGTTTCAACTTCCGATCCTCAATTCTCGCAGGTACCGCTTCCACATGCAAATTCTCTCGCACCTGTATATCGTCTACCCGAATCTCATGAGACGGATCAGCAATGTACTTCCTTAGCTGAGATACATGAAAAACATCATGCAAATTTGCAAGTGACGGCGGCAAAGCAATCTGATAAGCAACTTTCCCAACTCTCTTGGTAATCTGAAACGGACCAATAAAACGTGGAGTCAACTTCTTTGACTTCAAAGCTCGACCAATACCAGTCATCGGAGTAACTCGCATAAAAACATGTTCTCCTTCGCTAAACTCAAGATCTTTCCTCCTCTTATCGTGATAACTTTTATGGCGACTCTGAGAAGTTCTTATTTTCTCCTGAATCATCTTGATCTTTTCTGATGTCTGTTGAACAATTTCTGGTCCAATCACAACACTCTCTCCAGATTCATACCAACACAACAGTGTCCGACACCTCCTACCATACAATGCCTCAAATGGAGCCATACCAGTGCTTGAATGAAAAATATTGTTGTAGGTAAACTCAATAAATAGTAGATAACTATCCCAAGCTCCACCTTTCTCCAACACACAAGCTCTTCACAAATCTTCCAACGACTGAATCGTTCTCTCCGTCTGACCATCTGTCTGTGGGTGATAAGCGGAACTCAAACGCAACTTAGTACCCAAAGCTTCTTGCAATCCCGTCCAGAATTTAGATGTAAACCTCGGATCTCGATCTGACACAATACTAGAAGGAATACCGTGCAAACTCACAATCTTCTCAACATACAATTCTGCCAACCTTTCCATCGGATAATCCATTCTTATCGGAATAAAGTGAGCAGATTTCGTCAACCGATCAACAATAACCCAGATAGAATCACAATTCTTCGATGTCCTTGGCAAACCAGACACAAAATCCATAGAGATTCCATCCCATTTTTATTCCGGAACAAACAACAGTTCCATCAATCCTGACTATCTCTGATGCTCAATCTTCGACTTCTGACAAACCAAACAAGCATACACAAACTCAGCAATTTAGTTTTTTATTCCCGGCCACCAAAACAACTTCTTCAAATCATGGTACATTTTAGTAGCACCAGGATGAATACTCAATCCACTACGATGTCTGTGATCGGTGGATCTGGAACTGACTGTTTAACGCTGGTTCGCGAAATGTCGCGGTAAGCAAGAGTCGCCACCGTCTTTTATTTTCTCCAATATGGAAAGGACAAAAGCACAGAAAAATTCCTTATTGAGATTGCTCTCGGTTCGGGAGGTAGATTTATAGAAAGGGAAGGTGTTAGCACCCGTTCTATCCGTGGTTATCCACGGGCTCTTAGATACTTGCTCATTTGTGTTTTCAAAATTGGCTGTTTGCTTTTCAAGGTGAGTGGGTTTGAAAAAGTTTCTTTGAAAATTTCAGTTCGACTCTTGTATCAGTCCTCAAGAGTGTTTGAAAAATTGCTTTTGAAAGCTTTTTGAAAGGTATCGGTGTGAAAAGAAGTTTTTGATTTGTTTTGAAATTAGAGCAAGTATCTACGAGTCATCTACCTACCCTAAGGAATTCGTCTGTGTAAATGTCCTTAAGATAGTGCCATCCCACCATCGAGAGGTAGGTAGCACCACCGTTGGAGGTATTCGGGTCAATTCGAGGGTTCGGGACATTGTGGTCACTAGAGCAATAGGAAGACACCTTAGAAGCTACCCTCATGCCATGTTCATGGACATGAGGACTTACTAAAACGTCCTCTACTCGACGACCACATTTCGAGGGGCAAGGCAACAGTGAGGCGTACCCTAGGGGTGGTGTGTGAATTGTGTGTCATTTTCAGTTATATTTGTCTTGTTCATGCATTGGTGATCTACGCTTTGTTTTTATTTTTGGCATTCATTCTTTCATGCAAGTTATTAACAGTTAAAAGATGCGAGAAGATAAAAGTCCTACGCTATTACAAAGGTGCGGGTCTACATCGCCAAATTAATCCAAGACCCGATTTGAGTAAAATAAAATGCGGAAAGTAAATACCCTAATTAATCTGTTACAAGGATTTGAGGCAAATACATGAAATTTAAAAAAAGGAAATAAAAGTAAATGTTCGAAAAGAAATAAAAATCGAGAATTTGAGGGCGTTGGACCCTTTTAAAGAAATTAAATCGAAATTGTAAATTAATTAAGTTAAATAAAAGCAAGAACTTATTTTTTGGAGTTTTTGTATTTATGGAATTTAATGAGAAAATTAAATGGAATTAAAACCCTAATTCTAAACTATTTTTAATTTAAAAAATGTCTAAGTTTGTCCTAGTTTTAACCTAATTATTTAATTACAAATTTATTTACAAAAATAATTAATTATTGATAATAATAAGAAGAAATTTCAATTATTGAAAAAAAGAATAGAAAGCTAGAAATCCTAATTTTTATGTTTTTTTAATTTATTTAAGAAAAGAAGTTAAAGTTAAAACCCTAATTTAAAGCTAAATTAATTATCAAATTTATTTACAACAAAAACATTAATAATAAATAAATATATTTTTATTTTTGACTTTCTGGTTTTTTATATTATAAAACTTATTTTATGAATTAAAAGAAAAAATCATTAAATTAAAACAAACAAAAAGAAAAAAGAATGAGAAAAGAAATACAAACATAGGGGGGTTTGTTAACCCTTTTGGAGGTATATTGCAGGCAATCTGGCCCATGGGATGCAAGCCCATGGGATGCAAGCCCACGTGGACTTTCCTGGCTTGTGTGTGGAGGCGTTGACCTGTGTGTATCCTGGACCTCTCATCCTGACCTTCAGATTCATCCTTTGGGACATTTGGCAAGCCAAGGCAGGGAGTTGCATGGTGGACCTTAGGATGCAAGCTGCGTAGAAACACATTGCAAGAAAAAATATGAAATATATATGGGGGACCTGGGAATCGAACCCAGGTCCCATTGATTGCATGACAACACATTAACCACTCAGCCAAGCGTGTTGGTTTTTATGTATACCGAACAATGACCAACATATATGAAAAAGCGTTAGTGGCTGTAATAATGGAAAAAAACGCGCCAAGCTTCAAATCAACCAACCACGTTCTTACAACTCATCTTCTTCTCCACTTCTTCGCTTTGGCCTGAAAAAAAACAGAATGGATAGCGGGGGTTTTAAACCCCCACTAAATGAAGAACATGAAAATAACGATTAGGCCATACGCAAACATAAAAAGAGCGCGACTAGTGGGATTGAATCGTCCAGATGCCCTGAGTTCAATAGTCCTGGTCTCGTTGCCTAATTTTTCCTTATGAGAGAAACCCCAATTTCACATCTTTGAAAACCTAGAAAATTTCCATGGTAGATTCTCGTACAGGGCACAAAAACTCAATTAAATGATGCCAACAGATTTAGAACAACCATATTAGTATAAATCAACAAGAAAAATGCAAGGATGATGCGTATAAATGAAAACACGAATATGAAAAATGTCAAGAACAGGGCGGCCTTATTCTACCGATTCTTGAGGTTAGAGACTGTGGTTTTGATTCAGAAAGCTTCCTTGATGCGTCAGGAAGGTAATGGAATCGTTCTTTTGCCTTCAAACACCCTCTAGCTGTGTTTTCAGTTTTGAACTTTTTGACAAAAAATGCAAAGTTTGTATTCTTTTCTGAGCGCAGCCTCCAGGTTCTGAGCATTAGGGTTGTGTTTTTGTATGTATATGGAATGAATTAGGGTAGAAATCCAAGTCCATAACCCATGGAATCAATGCTTTTGAATTTTGTGATCTTGCATAATCTTTTTTCAATCTTTTTCATGTCTTTTTGATACCAATCATGGCCAAATCTTTCCATATTAGTGATGCATGAAATCTTGAGGTTTTATGGAGAGAATATGCTGCAAAAAAATATTTGAAAGGTGGCATTTAGTTTTTTTTCATATTTAATTTGAATTAAATGAATTAATAGATTTAAAAATTCAATTAATAAATTAAAAATAAGAAAATAACTCCCCTTTGGGCAAATGGGTCGTGCATAGCTTTTGGGTGATGATTCTTGGAAGAAAATGTGGCCCATTAGCAATTTTGAGGCAATTGAAGCAAAGTTGACTTTTCAAAATTCCCAAAAATTTCCCAACTTCCACAAGGCATATCTTGCTCAATTTTTAAGCTTTGATCATGTTTTTGGACATTTTGGAAAGGTATTGAAGTCCTCTAACCAATGCCTTTGGTCCCATGTCATTTTGATTTACCAATCTCAAGTTATGGTCTTTGACTTAAAGTGCCTTTTTGTTGACTTTTGAAAATGACCTATAATGTTGAGATTGATAACTTTTTGTGAGAGCATTTCTTGGACTTGAAGTGTGAAGATGAGTTGTAGGAAATGTCATTATCTTCAAAATGAGCTTTGGATGGAATTTTTCTGATAAAACATGTGGAAGTTATGCCTTGGTCAAGTTACAGTTGACTTTTTCAACTGTCCAAATATGGAAACTTTTGCATCTTGAGACTTTTTGAGCCATGCCTTGAGAATCATGATCAAGAATTGATCAAATGATGTTTGTGGCTTCAAGATAAGATGTTGACCAAAAATTTGAACTTTTGACTGTCAAATGACCATTTTGCCCCTGCAGTTGACTGTTGAGCAATTAGGGTTTTTGACTGTGCAATTTTGTGTTGTAAGTCTTGAAACTTGACATGAGGATACTTGACAATGTTTGTAGGCATGTGGGACTTTATTGGACCTTTGAAAACTTCCATTTCTTTGCCAGACCCAAAACCCTAGTTTTTGACTATTAGGAGGCCATTGAACTGTGCAACCCTTGGGGAGATTTTGAAGCATGTTCTTTGCAAATCTTGAAGAATATGGGAGGGAAAATTTTGGGGTACAACAGTTGCCCCTGTTCAATCTTCTTAGACCTGAGGATGTAGATTGGCTGTCGTGCCTTTCGTAGTCCGAAGGTGGAAGATGATTGAACACTAGAGTGCCCAGAAATTTGCGCTCACATGTTAGCAGTGTGATGGTGGGAATGGGCTTATGGATGCCATTTGGAGATTGATGGATAGGATGATGGGCTTATAGATGCCATGCTAAGAGATGATGGAAGGTGGATGGGCTTATAGATGCCATCTGGGTGTCAATCGCGTAAGAGATTCCTTAGCGAGAACTTGCGTACCTGAAAAAGAAAATGATTACCTGGCCTGTTACAGGAGCTGGTCTTCAAACTCTTTGTATAGATGCGCCCTGACTGGTTACAGGAGTCGGGTCTGGGGCTTCAAACGGTGATGAATGAATCAGGGGCGATTACTACCTCAATAGGAACGCTGAGAGAACCTTGGGCGATTACTACCTCAACAGGGACGCTGAGAGAATCTTGGGGCGATTACTACCTCAACAGGAACGCTGAGAGAATCTGGATGTCTTCTACTGGGATAAGAATCAGGGAGATCTTAGGGTCGATCTGACTGAACCAGAGAAGGCCTTTGACTGGATAAGAATCAGGAAAATCTTAGGGTCGATTTAACTGAACCAGGCTAGGTCTTGGAATATCTTCAACTGGATAAGAATCAGGTAGATCTTAGGGTCGATCTGACTGAACCAGAGAAGGCCTTTGACTGGATAAGAATCAGAAAAATCTTAGGGTCGATTTAACTGAACCGGACAAGGTCTTGGAATATCTTCAACTGGATAAGAATCAGGGAGATCTTAGGGTCGATCTGACTGAACCAGAGAAGGCCTTTGACTGGATAAGAATCAGGAAAATCTTAGGGTCGATTTAACTGAACCGGACAAGGTCTTGGAATATCTTCAACTGGATAAGAATCAGGGAGATCTTAGGGTCGATCTGACTTAACCAGAGAAGGCCTTTGACTGGATAAGAATCAGGAAAATCTTAGGGTCGATTTAACCGAACCAGACTAAAGTCTTGAAATATAGCTGAGAACTTAACTGGATCTTCCCTGAAAGGTAAAGGTCAGTCATATGCAATACATGATATGGATCAAGCAATGATGTTCTCAACATAAATGAGATTTGTAAGATATGATGCATATATGCATGCTATAATGTATGGAAATGTGATGTTTATGAACATATGTTTTTGTCTAGGAAAATAAATCCTTGACGGGTGCCGGGAAGTTAACTCCTGGGCTGATGCTTGAAGAAAAGAATATTTGTTTCCGCTGGGGATGATAGTTGCAAGAATACCGGTAGGAGAAGATAACTCTGTTGGGGAATAAACTTGACGGAGAGATTACTCTGCGGGGAGAAAATTATTCTAGCGATCTTGCTGGAGAATAATACTCTGTGGGGAGAGAGGTACTTGCTTGGATGTTGATGATGACTTCGCTGGGGATACCATTGTTATGTTGGAAGTGTTAATGGACTCCGCTGGGGATAAGAAGACTTCGTCGGGGACGATCTTTTCGTGGCTTTTGGCTGAGGATAACCCAGTTATATCCTGGTAGGGAAATAACCTTTGAATACAGCCGGGGGACTCGTTCGTGCTCTGCGGGGGGCAAGCTTCCAGAATCTACTGGGGATAAGCTTCCTGCTGGGGAGATGATTCAAACTTTCCTGGGGAAATCTTGATTGGACTCTCCTGGGGGAAATTTTTGAGATATATTGGAAGTGACTCCACTGAATGCCTGGTATACCGCCGGGGAACAATCTTTAGGTCAAGACTGCCGGGGATGCTTGTTGGGAATGTCTGTATATCGTGCTGGGGTATGTTGAGATCTGCTGGAGGATACCCAACTTCCTTAAGGCTGATAATGTAGCTTTGCTTGGGGAGAGTGTATTGACTAGCTGGCTCACTCTCTGGGGATTTAAGACGTACTGGTTATGTTCTTCGGCTGAACTTACCTTGGTACCTTGGTGGACAGATCCATTAGATCGCTTAGACCACCCATTATTGCCCCTGTTTCTAATGTTACCTGTAATTAATCCTTTGTTTCATATGCAAATATTTATGAGTTAGCAATTAATGTCAAATGCATATATCACAAATTGAACCTTGGACGTTCTTCGCAAAACAAAACAGAAAAGAAAAACAAAAGGCAATTTTAACTGAAAAGTGTATTTATATTGATTTTTGAATTGCCTGTAAATAGGTGTTTATATACAAGAGGCTGACGTCCTAGTAAGAGAACGCCGCTGAACAAAAGAGTTTAATACAAATTGTACAAAGGGAAAACAAAACAGCTGTGTGAAAAGAATAATCCCGCTGGGTTCCAACTCTGCTATCGCCCTTATATCTTCGAGCGTCTCATCACTTGATGACCTAGCTGAAGATGAAGCTAATTGATCGATGCCGTCTGATCTTGATGCTGATACCGGATTCTGGATGCAAGGTGATCCGATGAGACATAGTATTACGCTTTATCCCTAACTTTTTCCTGGACCGCCCTTTCGGGTTTTCAGTCCACCGGGATACCCATTTTTGCCCAAGCCGCCTTTTCAGGTTTTCGACTTGCCGGGTGTACAGATTTTTTTATTTCATCCCTTCATTTTTCCCGAACCCTTTTGGTTCGCCGGGAAGCCCTAATTTTTGCCTAGGTATGTCAACCTAGCGGGTCTTTTTTATGCGTAGTATCTTTTTACTATGTCTGCATTGGCGGGGTGAGGAAGGTCGTCACCATCCATGTTGGTTAGAATCATGGCTCCTCCTGAGAACACATGTTTAACCACAAATGGCCCTTCGTACGTAGGGGTCCATTTGCCCCTTGGACCACTCTGAGGAAGGATGATACGTTTGATTACCAGATCCCCAACTTGATATTCTTGTGGTCTGACCTTTTTGTTAAATGCCCTGATCATCCGTTTCTGGTACGTTTGACCATGACAAATAGCAGCAAGTCTCTTTTCGTCAATCAGGTTTAACTGATTAAGTCGTGTCTGGATCCAATCCTCTTCATTCAGATCTGCATCCTTCATTATCCGGAGAGAGGGTATTTGCACTTCGATTGGTAAGACTGCCTCCATACCATAGACCAAGGAGAAAGGAGTTGCCCCGGTTGACGTCCTGGCTGAGGTACGGTACCCATGTAGAGCAAACGGTAACATATCGTGCCAATCTTTATAAGTCACTGTCATCTTCTGCACAATTTTCTTAATGTTCTTATTCGCTGCTTCTACAGCCCCATTCATCTTCGGTCTGTAAGGAGAAGAGTTGTGGTGCTGTATCTTGAATTGCTTGCAGAGCTCAGTGATCATCTTGTTGTTGAGATTGGTACCGTTGTCTGTAATGATCCTTTCAGGGACGCCGTATCGACAGATCAGGTTATGCCGAATGAACCGTGCCACAACGTTCTTGGTTACTGTGGCGTAGGAAGCTGCCTCAACCCACTTCGTGAAGTAATCAATCGCTACCAGGATGAAGCGATGCCCATTGGATGTTGTAGGTTTAATCTCACCGATCATATCTATGCCCCACATTGCAAACGGCCAAGGTGCTGTCAAGACGTTCAGAGGAATTGGAGGAACATGCACCTTGTCTGCATATATCTGGCATTTATGGCATGTCCGAGAGTGTTGGTAACAGTCGGCTTCCATAGTGGACCAGAAATACCCTGCCCGAAGGATTTTCTTTGCCATAGTGTGTCCACTGGAATATGTTCCGAAGGTACCTTCATGTAACTTTGCCATGATCCTTTCTGCTTCAGTCTTATCCACACAACGCAGTAAGGTCGAATCATGGTTTCGCTTATACAGGATGTCGTTGCTAAGGAAGAACTTCGCTGCGAATCTTCTCAGAAACTTCTTATCGTTGACAGACGCACCTTCAGGGTATTCCTGAGTTTCCAAGTATCTCTTCACATCATGGTACCAAGGCTTCTCAGTCACCAATTCAGTCTCGAGATCACAATAGTATGTCGGTTCGTCCAGTTTCCAGATGATGATCCGGGGAGCCTCGTTGTCCCATTTGACCTTGAACATAGAAGACATTGTAGCTAACGCGTCCGCTAACTGATTCTCCTCTCTTGGGAAATGTTCAAAGGTTATCTCTGTGAAGTGAGGGATCAAGGTCAACACACATTCTCTGTAAGGAATAAGATTCGGATGTTTCGTATCCCACTCGCATTTGATCTGATTGATCACGAGAGCGGAATCTCTGAAGACACTCAGAAACTTGATCCTTAAGTCGATCGCAGCTTGGAGACCCATGATGCATGCCTCATACTCCGCCATGTTGTTGGTGTAGTTGAAACATAGTCGGGCAGTGAGTGGAGTATGAGTGCCTTGAGGGGATATTATCACAGTGCCGATACCGTTACCCAAAGCATTGGAGGCTCCGTCAAAGTGCATAGACCATCGGGATCCTTCCTCAGGTCCTTCATCCGGTCCAGGTACTTCACAATCAGTCACTATCATGATACTCTCGTCTGGAAACTCGAAGTTCATTGACTGATAGTCGTCTACTGCCTGATGTGCCAAGTGGTCTGCCAATACACTTTGTTGTACCCCAAAATTTGCCCTCCCATATTCTTCAAGATTTGCCAAAAGCATGCTTCAAAATTCCCCAAGGGTTGCACAGTTCAAGGGCCTCCTAACAGTCAAAAACTAGGGTTTTGGTTCTGGCAAGGAAAATGAAGTTTCCAAGGGTCCAATCAAGTCCCACATGCCTACAAACATGGTCAAGTATCCTCATACCAAGTTTCAAGACTTACAGCACAAAATTGCACAGTCAAAAACCCTAATTGCCCTACAGTCAACTGCAGGGGCAAAATGGTCATTTGACAGTCAAAAGTTCAAGTTTTGGTCAACATCTCATTTTGAGGCCACAAACATCATTTGATCAACTCTTGATCATGATTTTCAAGGCATGGCTCAAAAAGTCTCAAGATGCAAAAGTTTCCATATTTGGACAGTTGAAAAAGTCAATTGTAACTTGACCAAGGCATAACTTCCACATGGTTTATCAGAAAAATTCCATCCAAAGCTCATTTTGAAGAGAAAGACATTTCCTACAACTCCTCTTCACACTTCAAGTTCAAGAAATGCTCTCACAAAAAGTTATCAATTTCAACATTATAGGTCATTTTCAAAAGTCAACAAAAAGGGACTTTAATTCAAAGGTCATAACTTGAGATTGGTAAATTAAAATGACATGGGACCAAAGGCATTGGTTAGAGGACTTCAAGACCTTTCCAAAATGTCCAAGAACATGATAAAAGCTTAAAAATTGATCAAGATATGCCTTGTGGAAGTTGGGAAATTTTTGGGTATTTTGAAAAGTCAACTTTGCTTCAAATGCCTTAAAATTGCTAATGGGCCACATTTTCTTCCAAGATTCATCATCCAAAGCATATGCACGACCATTTGGCCCAAAGGGAGCTTATTCATCATTTTTATTTATTTATTTGAATTTTTAATTGTTATTAATTCATTTAATAAAATAAAATATGTGAAAAATACTAAAACAAGCTTTTCAAATCTTTTTATGCATGGAATAACTTCAAGATTTCGTGCATTATCTGGTATGGAAAGAATCAAGGTGATTTGGACATGATTGGTATCAAATATGCATGGAAAAGATTTGAAAATATATGCATGAAAATCAAATATTCATTCCATCAATGCAAGGATTTTTGGATCAAAAACTCAACCCTAATCCATCCTCATATAAGTATGATCAAAACCTAATGCCAAGAAACCAGAAAGCTGCGCCAGACAACAAGAACAAAGTTTGTGTTTTTTGTCAAAAATTCAAAAACTGAAAACTACATTCGAGCACGATTCAAAGCAAAATACCAATTGCAAAAGCTTCCTAAGGCATTACTGAATCTAACTGGACACTTTTTCAATCCTCACACGCCCAGAATTGGTATATAGAACTCAAAGTTTTTCACATTGTATGCATATTCGTGTTTCAGTTTTTAAGCATTCTCATTGCATTTTCTTTGTGGATTTATACTAATTGATTCATTCTAAAGCTAACCATATATTTTAATTGAGTTTTCGTGCATCATATGAGAATCCACCATTGGAGTATTTTAGGGTTGCAGGGGTTCAAAATTGGGGCTTTGCATTTAAGGAAAAATCAGGCAACAAGACTTGTACCACTGGAATGAGAAACTTCACACGAACCTAACCATCCTATCGCGCCTAATTTCTGATCAAAGATGGCCTAATCGCTATTTTCATGCTTGCTATTTAGTGGGGGTTTAAAACCCCCGCTATTCAGTTTGTTTTTGTTTCAGGTACAACGAACCATTGGAGAAGAAGGTGATGTGTAGGCCAACGAGTGGCTCGTTTAAAATTCGCGCGAAAATATTCCACTAACCCTTGTTTTATCTCATATTGATTATTTGTCATATAATAAACAAAGCGCGTGGTTGGTACAGATGGTTAAGGCGTTGTCTCATAAGGCACTGGGACCTGGGTTCGATTCCCAGGTCCCCTCACTTTATTCATATATTTTGTTTCAATTTAATCCTATGCAGTTTCAAGCCTCAGGGTTCACCATGCGCTCCATAATCCAAGAGCGCCACATAGCCACTGAGGGCAATCCAAAGGCCAACGTTTGAAGGGTACCATGTGCGTTGGTCAACGAGTCCACACGCGATCACCTGGAGTCCACAAGGCCTTGAGACAAATGGGCCTGATTGCTAGCCAAAGACCTCCAGTTTGGGGACAGAACCCCCCATTGGTTTGCTCTTTCATCTTTTTTTTTGTATTTTTTCTACTTTTATTTGTTTTAATTAATTTTAATTTAATTCTTTAAATCAATATTTTCATAACATAAAAAAAAAATAATAATAAAAATCAGAAAGTCATAAAAATTAAAATATATTTCATTTAATGTTATTTTTTTTTGTAAAAAAGGTCTTATTAATTAATTAGTTTTTTTTTATTCTAGGGTTAACTTTAAACATTTTCTTAATAAATTTAAAATTTGTAGAATTAGGTTTTAATTACTTTTATCTTTTTCTTTTCTTTTATCATTATTAATTATTAATTATTTTCTTGTAAATAAAATTGCATTAATTAATTAGATTTAATTTTAGGTTCAATTTTAATATTTTTTCTTAATAAATAAAAATAGTTAGAATTAGGGTTAATTAATTTCTTAGTTTCATTTAATTCTCTTATTAAAAATCCATAAATACAAAAAACTCAAAAATCTTTTCTTTTTACTTTAATATAATTAATTTGTTAATCATAATTTAATTTCATTAAAAAGGGTTCAACGCCCTCGCTTTCGATTATTAGTTCGTTTCGCACATTTTATTTCCTTTCTTATAATATTCATGTAATTCTCCCAAAGCCGTGTAAATTAGACATTTTATATTTCTCGCACTTTATTTTATTTCAAATCGGGTCCTGGATTTAATTTGGCGATGTGGACCCGCGCCTTTGTAATAGCGTAGGAACTTTTAATTCCGCACTTTTTAACTGTTAATAAGTTTGCATGCAAGAATGAATGTCAAAATAAAAGCAACGCGTAGATCACCCCCGACATGAACAAGATAAATGTAAATGAACATGAAACACAAATCACACACCACCCCTAGGGTACGCTTCACTGTTGCCTTGCCTCTCGAAAGGTGATCGTCGAGTAGAGGATGTTTTAGTAAGTCCTCATGATCCGGGAACCTGGCATGAGGGTAGCTTCTAAGGTATCTTCCTATTGCTCTGGTGATCACCATGTCCCGAACCTCGAATTGACCCGAACACCTCCAACGGTGGTGCTACCTACCTCTCAATGGTGGGATGGCATTACCTTAAAGGACATTTACATAGACGAATTCCTTAGGGTAGGTAGACGACTCTAGATACTTGCTCTAATTTCAAAAATTCAAAAAAATACTTTTCACACCGACACCTTTTCAAAAGCTTTCGAAAGCAAATTTTCAAACACTCTTGAGGACCGATACAAGAGTCGAACTGGAATTTTCAAAGAAACTTTTTTAAAAACCCACAATTAAAAAGCAAACAAACCATTTTTGAAAACACAAGTGAGCAAGTATCTAAGAGCCCGTGGATAACCATGGATAGAAAGGGTGCTAACACCTTCCCTTTCTATAATCTACCTCCCGAACCGAGAGCAATCTCTATAAGGAATTTTTCTGTGCTTTTGTCCTTTCCATTTGGAGAAAATAAAAGACGGTGGCAACTCTTGCTTCCGCGACATTTCGCGAACCAGCATTAAACAGTCAGTTCCAGATCCACCGATCACACACTTCCTTTGATGGCTTTCTGGGTTGTGTACTGGATGTCGTATTCTGTCAGGATCATTTGCCATCTTGCTATTCTCTCGGACAGAGCAAGCTTTTCAAATATGTACTTTATAGGATCCATCTTTGAGATCAACAAAGTAGTGTGAGTCAGCATATACTGTCTCAGCCGGCGAGCAGCCCATACCAAAGCGCAGCAAGTTTTCTCAAGCAGTGAGTATCGGGTCTCACAGTCGGTAAACTTTTTGCTAAGGTAATAAATGGCATGCTCTTTTCGGCCAGACTCGTCATGCTGCCCTAGCACACACCCAATTGAGTTGTCAAGTACTGTCAGGTATAGTATCAGAGGTCTCCCTTCAACCGGTGGCATAAGAATGGGTGGTTCTTGGAGATACTCTTTGATTTTGTCAAAAGAGGCCTGACATTCATCATTCCAACGTACTACCTGATCTTTCTTCAGCAGCTTGAAGATTGGCTCATAGGTAGCAGTCAGATGCGAGATGAATCGGGCAATATAATTCAGGCGTCCTAAAAAGCCTCTGACCTCTTTCTCTGTCTTAGGAACTGGCATCTCTTGAATAGCTTTAACCTTGGCAGGGTCCACTTGAATACCCTCATCACTTACAACGAAGCCTAGCAATTTCCCAGATCTTACCCCGAAGGTGCACTTGTTCGGGTTCAACCTCAGCTTGTACAACTTCAGACGGTCAAACAATTTCTGCAGATGATCAAGGTGTTCTTCCTCAGTTTGGGACCTTGCAATCATGTCGTCGACATACACTTCAATCTCATGATGGATCATGTCATGAAATAAAGCAACCATGGCACGTTGGTAGGTTGCCCCAACATTTTTCAACCCGAATGGCATGACCTTGTAGCAGAAGGTGCCCCACTGAGTAACAAAGGTAGTCTTTTCCATGTCTTCAGGAGCCATCTTGATCTGATTATAACCTGAGAAACCATCCATGAAAGAAAAAACCTTATGCTGAGCAGTATTGTCAACCAGGACATCAATGTGAGGTAGAGGGAAGTCATCCTTGGGGCTGGCCCTGTTCAGATCCCTGTAGTCAACGCACATTCTGACCTTACCGTCTTTCTTTGGTACTGGCACCACATTAGCAACCCACTGAGGGTAAGAAGTCACTGCAAGAAAACCGGCGTCAAACTGTTTCATAACCTCGGCTTTGATCTTCTCAGACATCTCTGGACGCATATGGCGAACCTTTTGCTTAACCGGAGGGCAGTCTTCCTTAGTAGGCAAATAATGGACCACAATGTCAGTATCCAACCCGGGCATGTCTTCATAGGACCAGGCGAAGATTTCCACATAATCATGTAGCATCTGAGTCAACCGTTGCTTCACGCTGAGCTCTAGGTTGGCACCAATCTTAACTTCCTTTATGTCCGTCTCAGTACCCAGATTTATTGTCTCCACCGGCTCTTCATGTGGTTGAATTTCCCTCTCTTCCTGGAGTAACAGTCATGCAAGCTCGTCGGGCACTTCGCAATCATCTTCACCTTCGTCTTCGGCTAAGTTGATCGGATTTTCGAAGTCATAACTGGAAGTAGCGGAGTCGTTACCAGTGGGATCCAGAGTGGATTGAAACCTGTATGAGTGAGTGTGTGTAAATACAGCTGTTTTGCAATACATAAAGAAAGGAAAGAAAGAAAAGGAGCATAAGATTTGAAATGCGAGAAAACGTCCAAGGTCTTTATTCATGATATATGAAATGATAATTAATATACCCTCACAAATGAAGCCACGCTGCCCCGGGTAAGACACCGGGCCATAGAGTTTTAATTCATTGTTTATTACAAATAACAAAAACAAAAGAGTTTATTACTGCGTAACAAAAGTAACAGGGGTATGATCTTTAGCAGTCCAATTGGTCAATCCACCATCAGTCGTCGGGTAGATCCAGCTATCAAACTCTGACTCTTCCACTTCATCTTCATCCCCAATGGCATTCACTCCTGGATTGGTGATGAGCACAGGAGGTCTTCTGGTTCTAGCTTTGCGCACAGCCTTCTGACCCTCTGCGGTAAAACCCAGTCCAAACTTGTCAGTTTTAGGTGTAAAATCAGGGAGCCTGCCCCAGTTAGCACATTCACCTTTCTTGATTACATCCCGGGCATCCTTCAAGGAAGCCATCTTCAATGGAAAGTCCTCTTCAACCACTGTTTCTGTCGCTGCCAAAGTTGGAGGCACCTCTTCAAAATGCTGAAAGGGGGTTTCAATAAACTCCCCGTCCATCTCAATATATTGGAAGGAATTCAAGTGACTCACCATATATTCCTCCTCTCCCTGCACAGTGACAATCTTCCCTCTGACAGGGTACTTGAGTTTCTGGTGTAGGGTAGAAGTCACTGCCCCAGCTTTGTGAATCCAAGGTCGACCCAGTAAACAGGAATAAGATGGACGGATATCCATCACATAGAAAGTTGAGTCGAATACTTGAGATCCCACACGAATAGGAATGTCTACCTCTCCATGAACCATCCTCTTAGAACCGTCAAAGGCTCTGACGATGATGTTGCTAGGTTTCAGCTCCAGGCCCTCACAATCCAACCGGTCTAAGGCCTTTTTGGGTAGCACATTCAGGGAAGAACCAGTGTCCACCAACACGTGCGCAAGAGTAGTGCCCCTGCATTCAATAGAGACATGCAGGGCGTCATTGTGGTCCTTTCCCTTAGCAGTAAGGTCATCATCCGAGAAACCCAAACCATTGTCGGCTGTCAAATTGGCTACGCAATCAGTAAACTGGACTGCAGATGTCTCCTGTGGCACATGGGCCGTCTTTAGAAATGAAATCAAGGCCTTAGCATGGGCCTCTGAGCACAGCAGTAAGGAGAGCATAGAGATCTTGGAGGGGGTATGTCCCAGCTGCTCAACAACATTAAAGTCACTCTTCTTGATTATCTTCAGAATTTCCTCCATCTCTTGTTGGGAGGCCTCAGCATTCACAGATTTTGGTGCCTCCATCCGGGCAGGCTCATATTCAATCCCTTTGCCCCGAGCATTAGATGACTCGGCAGCAGGGGAAGCAACTTGATCAGAAACGGGAACAGGTACACTTGCAGGTGTTATAGTGAGAGGTCTTCGAATAACGGGTGGCGCAATGTCAGGCGAGAAGAGCCTGCCACTGCGGGTTACTTTGGCTGGACCAGTGATATTGCTGATGCTGGTACCAGTGTTGAACTCTTGCTTTATACCATGTACATATACATCTGCCCCATAGTGCCATGGGACAACCTTATCAGATTCATAGGGGAGAGGCCCCGGAACAGTAATCACAATGGGTGCGACAATCATGATTTTAACCGGCTTCCTCGGGAGAGCCTTGATCGGATTATTAAAGATTGTAACAACAGAAACTTCTTCCACAGGAACAAACGAAACAGCGGTCTTCTTGAACAGAATCTCTTTGCTGTCCATCAGGCTTTGGATGCCCAACTTCAGCAAAGGACAACCAGAAAGGGAAACAACACAGAAAAGGCAACCTTCGCTGCAACCCGGAAATAAACCGGCCAGCAGTAGGTTCCTCTTAACAGTCATCAGAGGAGTAGCTACATCATTCACAGAAACAACATACACATCTTCATCAATGGCATTTACTCCATGCCGGGGCATAGGAGCAGTCACCACATTTGGCCTCTCAGGCGCCTCAAATTGTATCTCTTTCGTATCAATAAGGTCTTGCACCTTATTTCTTAAGGCCCAACAGTCATCAGTAGAATGCCCCGGGTTATCAAAGTGATAAGCACAACGGGCATTTGGATTGTACTTGGGAGAGGCAGTGTTTACAACCTTTGGGGCCTCTCTGACAGTCACCAAGTTGGTGGATAGCAACTGCGGCAAGATTTGCGATAGGGTCATACTCAGCCGGGTGAATTCTCTTCTGGGTCTCTCAGCCCTTTGTGGATTGGTTTGCCGAGGAGCGGCAGCAGGCTTAGCAATCACCACCGCATCGACAGATTGGCGGCGTTCTGGTTTATTATGTCTCCTAGGCCCATACACAGCACTGGCCTCCTTCTTAAAAGGTTTCTTCTCGGAACTTGAAGATGTACCCTTCTGGATTTTTCCGGACTTCATTCCGGCCTCTATTCTCTCTCCAGTCAGAATAAGATCAGTGAACCCTGCAGACGAGTTACCGATAAGATGATTGAAAAATGGCCCAGATAGGGTCCCTAAGAACATATCCACCAGCTCACGGTCTGTTAACGGAGGCTGCACCCTGCCAGCCAGATCCCTCCACTTCTGTGCATACTCTTTAAAACCTTCGCTTGATCCTAGCGACATACCCTGGAGTTGGGTACGTGTAGGAGCAAGGTCGGCATTATATTCATACTGCTTGTAAAAAGCAGTAGCCAACTCCTCCCAGTTACGAACCTTGGTCCCATCCAGCTGATAGAACCATTCGAGATGAGTCCCTGAAAGACTCTCCTGGAAGAAATGGATCCACAAATTCTTGTCCACTGTGTACGGTTGAATCTTCCGCACATAAGATCTGAGGTGTAGCTTGGGACAAGACGCCCCATCATACTTGGTGAAAGATGGTGCCTTAAACTTGTGAGGAATGATCACACCAGTAGATAAGCCCAAATCTCCGAAATCCAGCCCAGGCACATGTTGGATCTCCATTGCATTCAGTTTGTCTTCCATTAAAGTCAGTCTCGTTGTCAGAGACTACCGGACTAGGACCTTTTCCCCCCTGGGGACTGCTCTTGCCTACAGAAGAACCAGCTTCCTCATTCTGCAGAGTGTTGCCAAACCTCTGGCCCGAGTTGAAAAGAACAGTTCTCTTCTTCTTCTTCCCCTTCTTCAGGAGTAAAGGCTTCAGCTCTTCTTGGCCTTGAGCCAAACCCATGATCAGCTCCTGAAATTGCGCGTTCTGCGCCTGAAGGGCCTTGATAGACATCTCGGTTGATGATGAGTCAGGGTTCATGATGCTGAAATAAACAGCGAAGAACAGTAAGCAACCTGAAAAGAAGAATACCTGCTATGCACATGATGAATGGAATGCGTATGATTTATGTTTTCAAAGACAATCGGGAATCAACTTTGTAAACAAAAAAGGAACACACTTCATTAGATTCAACTTTGAAACTTAAATTGTTCAACAGGTGGCCCTTAGGCGTTACATAAAAGGGAAATACTGAAAAGGGAAATAAAACTGTAAAAGAACATCCAGAGCTCCTTATTGATCCCATGGTCTCCTCTTCTCAGTACGGATGTAGTCATTCAGAGCTCGCTCATTCTCCAACTGCTTTGTCAGCTTCTGGATCTTCAATTCCTGCTCGTTGAACTTTTCCCGGTAAGAATCCCGTTCTTCTCGCAGTTGCGACCAAGACCTCTTTAATGTCTCATAATTAGTAGGTATCTGAGGAGGGAGGACAGTTGGGGGAACCCCATCTTTGTCAGGGTACTCAAGAATGACGGGTCTGACAGCTTCGTACGGCATACCTAACTTTTGAGCACGGATGTGAACCCATTTGTAGTAGGCTTCCATAGGTAGAGAAGTCTTTGGCCCTAACTCTTGTGGGTCAGCTTTATGAACTCTGTCCCAAGCCTTGATGAACCTACGACGCAGCTCGTCACTATCCACCTGAAACTCAAAACTGACGTGAGGCACCAACATCTCATGAGGCCCTACTCTTCTGGCCCTTCCAAACTGACGGAGCGCTAGACATGGATTGTAAGAGATTCCTCCTTGAGTACCAATCAAAGGAACATTAGGGTATTCTCCGCAACGATCAATAACAACTATCTCATCTAAACCTCTGAAAGTCCAAATGATGTCTTTGTCAGTGAGAGACATTAACCTATGAGCCCAACCTCTTCCTTCTTGGTTCTTCAGCACGAACTTAGGGAGGTGCAAAATAAACCACCTCACCAACAAAGGGATACAGCACCACAGAGTTCCTCGTCTTCGGACAGTACGAGCATAAAGTTGTTGCAGGATGTCACCCAAGAGAATGGGCACAGGATTCTGAGACATGAAGATCCTTATGGCAGTGACATTGATGAAGTTGTCAGGATTAGGAAACAAGACTAACCCATAGATCAAGAGAGCCAAGATGTCTTCATATGCCCTAAAGTCCAAGTCATTCCAGAAACTGTTAGCTTTACCAATCAGAAACTTGGCCAAGAAACCCTTAACTCCGCTTTTAGTCACCCAGTTGTCCATTACTTCTTGATGTGTCAAGGGAAGAGCTGCAACAACCTCCTCAAGCCTGAGGGTCTTTTCCCAACCAGTGAAGGGAGTCTGATCCAAGATAGGGATACCAAGCAAATCAGAGAATTCTTCCAGGGTAGGGACCAGCTGGAAGTCTTGAAAGGTGAAACACTGGTACAGAGGGTCATAGAACTGGGTCAGGACACTCATCAACTGTTGATCCCGCTTTGCAGTGACTAAACTGAGAAGAGAACCATGCCTCTGGATGAAGGAAGTGGTATTTGGAATTCTGCTAACCAACTCTTCAAGCAACTCAGGTGGGTGAACAAAGTTGAACCGGATAGTATTCCTTCGCATAGGCATCATGATGTCCTACAAAACAGAGCAAAGGTGAAACCCTCTTGTCTTTGAAATGGTCAGTCCTTATGCAGGATGCATGCAATGCTCATGATGTTATGATGTTATGATAAAGCACACCACAAATATTTACAAAGGCACACAAGTCACACAAGGCAAGCCCTTAAAGTTTAGGCCAGCATGAGGTCTAGGTATTACCCTCTTTCAGTTTGTTGGTTTATACCTGTCCTATCAAAAGTAACTGGGTTCTTAGAGGATCCCAATATCATTGACTACCCTCAGTCGGTCATAACTCCAGCATCACAATCTTTTCTTGCGGCCAGAACCATCACGAGAGTTTAGCCTTAATGGGCGTAGCATACTGCTACTGTTCTAATGGCCAAGTTGTGTCATTTAAGGTTCTAAGGTCTATTGGTGCTTAATGACTCCTCAGAAGACCCATATTCTCCTTGTTGCAACACAAGGGATATCGGTACAAACCAAGGTGCCACACCAACGTAGCCACTGCTTCACCCATGTCGGTCTACGCCGGACAGGTCCCTCACAGCTTATGCTACCTAAACAGGGTATCCCCAGATCCGGGTTAGGATCTATGTAACTCCAATGCAACCCACAATTTAAAGCAAACAAGTCAAAACAATTGAAAACACAAGTGATCTTAGTCCTAAGGTACACCTCACTTTATAAGTTTTCCCCAGCAGAGTCGCCAGTTCTGTGATCGGTGGATCTGGAACTGACTGTTTAACGCTGGTTCGCAAAATGTCGCGGTAAGTAAGAGTCGCCACCGTCTTTTATTTTCTCCAATATGGAAAGGACAAAAGCACAGAAAAATTCCTTATTGAGATTGCTCTCGGTTCGGGAGGTAGATTTATAGAAAGGGAAGGTGTTAGCACCCTTTCTATCCGTGGTTATCCACGGGCTCTTAGATACTTGCTCATTTGTGTTTTCAAAATTGGTTGTTTGCTTTTCAAGGTGAGTGGGTTTGAAAAAGTTTCTTTGAAAATTTCAGTTCGACTCTTGTATCAGTCCTCAAGAGTGTTTGAAAAATTGCTTTTGAAAGGTATCGGTGTGAAAAGAAGTTTTTGATTTGTTTTGAAATTAGAGCAAGTATTTACGAGTCATCTACCTACCCTAAGGAATTCGTCTGTGTAAATGTCCTTAAGATAGTGCCATCCCATCATTGAGAGGTAGGTAGCACCACCGTTGGAGGTATTCGGGTCAATTCGAGGGTTCGGGACATTGTGGTCACCAGAGCAATAGGAAGACACCTTAGAAGCTACCCTCATGCCATGTTCATGGACATGAGGACTTACTAAAACGTCCTCTACTCGACGACCACGTTTCGAGGGGCAAGGCAACAGTGAGGCGTACCCTAGGGGTGGTGTGTGAATTGTGTGTCATTTTCAGTTATATTTGTCTTGTTCATGCATTGGTGATCTACGCTTTGTTTTTATTTTTGGCATTCATTCTTTCATGCAAGTTATTAACAGTTAAAAGATGCGAGAAGATAAAAGTCCTACGCTATTACAAAGGCGCGGGTCTACATCGCCAAATTAATCCAAGACCCGATTTGAGTAAAATAAAATGCGGAAAGTAAATACCCTAATTAATCTGTTACAAGGCTTTGAGGCAAATACATGAAATTTAAAAAAAGGAAATAAAAGTAAATGTGCGAAAAGAAATAAAAATCGAGAATGCGAGGGCGTTGGACCCTTTTAAAGAAATTAAATCGAAATCGTAAATTAATTAAGTTAAATAAAAGCAAGAACTTATTTTTTTGGAGTTTTTGTATTTATGGAATTTAATGAGAAAATTAAATAGAATTAAAACCCTAATTCTAAACTATTTTTAATTTAAAAAATGTCCAAGTTTGACCTAGTTTTAACCTAATTATTTAATTACAAATTTATTTACAAAAATAATTAATTATTGATAATAATAAGAAGAAATTTCAATTATTGAAAAAAAGAATAAAAAGCTAGAAATCCTAATTTTTATGTTTTTTTAATTTATTTAAGAAAAGAAGTTAAAGTTAAAACCCTAATTTAAAGCTAAATTAATTATCAAATTTATTTACAACAAAAACATTAATAATAAATAAATATATTTTTATTTTTGACTTTCTGGTTTTTTATATTATAAAACTTATTTTATGAATTAAAAGAAAAAATCATTAAATTAAAACAAACAAAAAGAAAAAAGAATGAGAAAAGAAATACAAACATAGGGGGGTTTGTTGACCCTTTTGGAGGTATATTGCAGGCAATCTGGCCCATGGGATGCAAGCCCACGTGGACTTTCCTGGCTTGTGTGTGGAGGCGTTGACCTGTGTGTATCCTGGACCTCTCATCCTGACCTTCAGATTCATCCTTTGGGACATTTGGCAAGCCAAGGCAGGGAGTTGCATGGTGGACCTTAGGATGCAAGCTGCGTAGAAACACATTGCAAGAAAAAATATGAAATATATATGGGGGACCTGGGAATCGAACCCAGGTCCCATTGATTGCATGACAACACATTAACCACTCAGCCAAGCGCGTTGGTTTTTATGTATACTGAACAATGACCAACATATATGAAAAAGCGTTAGTGGCTGTAATAATGAAAAAACGCGCCAAGCTTCAAATCAACCAACCACGTTCTTACAACTCATCTTCTTCTCCACTTCTTCGCTTTGGCCTGAAAAAAAACAGAATGGATAGCGGGGGTTTTAAACCCCCACTAAATGAAGAACATGAAAATAACGATTAGGCCATACGCAAACATAAAAAGAGCGCGACTAGTAGGATTGAATCGTCCAGATGCCCTGAGTTCAATAGTCCTGGTCTCGTTGCCTAATTTTTCCTTATGAGAGAAACCCCAATTTCACATCTTTGAAAACCTAGAAAATTTCCATGGTAGATTCTCGTACAGGGCACAAAAACTCAATTAAATGATGCCAACAGATTTAGAACAACCATATTAGTATAAATCAACAAGAAAAATGCAAGGATGATGCGTATAAATGAAAATACGAATATGAAAAATGTCAAGAACAGGGCAGCCTCATTCTACCGATTCTTGAGGTTAGAGACTGTGGTTTTGATTCAGAAAGCTTCCTTGATGCGTCAGGAAGGTAATGGAATCGTTCTTTTGCCTTCAAACACCCTCTAGCTGTGTTTTCAGTTTTGAACTTTTTGACAAAAAATGCAAAGTTTGTATTCTTTTCTGAGCGCAGCCTCCAGGTTCTGAGCATTAGGGTTGTGTTTTTGTATGTATATGGAATGAATTAGGGTAGAAATCCAAGTCCATAACCCATGGAATCAATGCTTTTGAATTTTGTGATCTTGCATAATCTTTTTTCAATCTTTTTCATGTCTTTTTGATACCAATCATGGCCAAATCTTTCCATATTAGTGATGCACGAAATCTTGAGGTTTTATGGAGAGAATATGCTGCAAAAAAAGATTTGAAAGGTGGCATTTAGTATTTTTTCATATTTAATTTGAATTAAATGAATTAATAGATTTAAAAATTCAATTAATAAATTAAAAATAAGAAAATAACTCCCCTTTGGGCCAATGGGTCGTTCATAGCTTTTGGGTGATGATTCTTGGAAGAAAATGTGGCCCATTAGCAATTTTGAGGCATTTGAAGCAAAGTTGACTTTTCAAAATTCCCAAAAATTTCCCAACTTCCACAAGGCATATCTTGCTCAATTTTTAAGCTTTGATCATTTTTTTGGACATTTTGGAAAGGTCTTGAAGTCCTCTAACCAATTCCTTTGGTCCCATGTCATTTTTATTTACCAATCTCAAGTTATGGTCTTTGACTTAAAGTGCCTTTTTGTTGACTTTTGAAAATGACCTATAATGTTGAGATTGATAACTTTTTGTGAGAGCATTTCTTGGACTTGAAGTGTGAAGATGAGTTGTGTGAAATGTCATTCTGTTCAAAATGAGCTTTGGATGGAATTTTTCTGATAAACCATGTGGAAGTTATGCCTTGGTCAAGTTACAGTTGACTTTTTCAACTGTCCAAATATGGAAACTTTTGCATCTTGAGACTTTTTGAGCCATGCCTTGAGAATCATGATCAAGAATTGATCAAATGATTTTTGTGGCTTCAAGATAAGATGTTGACCAAAAATTTGAACTTTTGACTGTCAAATGACCATTTTGCCCCTGTAGTTGACTGTTGAGCAATTAGGGTTTTTGACTGTGCAATTTTGTGCTGTAGGTCTTGAAACTTGACATGAGGATACTTGACAATGTTTGTAGGCATGTGGGACTTGATTGGACCTTTGAAAACTTCCATTTCTTTGCCAGACCCAAAACCCTAGTTTTTGACTGTTAGGAGGCCATTGAACTGTGCAACCCTTGGGGAGATTTTGAAGCATGTTCTTTGCAAATCTTGAAGAATATGGGAGGGCAAATTTTGGGGTACAACAATGTCCTTCTTCCAAAATACTCTTCCTAATCTCTACAACATCCAGAACACACACCCTATTACCAAATCTCATAACACCATTCTCATCAATCCGGAACTCGCCTCCTTGACCTTGGTTGATCAATGTCAATTTATCAACTAACCCAACATCGGACTTCTGTCCATTCCGAATTTCTTCCAGAATACCACTAGTCAGTTTCAACATACCCAATTTCACACTATTCGGAGTAGTTTCACATACCAAACTTAAATCTCTGAACTGCTCAACCAAATCTAACTCACGGACCATTAACATCGACATATGCAAGGACTTCCTACTCAAGGCATCCGCAACAACGTTTGCCTTACCAGGATGGTAATTCAAACCAAAATCATAATCCTTTAGAAATTCTAACCATCTCCTCTGCCTCATATTCAACTCTTTCTGATCAAAGAGATACCTCAGACTTTTGTGATCACTGAACACCTCAAACCGAGAACCATATAAATAATGCCTCCACAACTTCAAAACAAACACAACAGATGCCAACTCTAAATCATGAGTCAGATAATTCCTTTCATGTACTTTCAATTGTCTCGAAGCATAAGCCACCACCTGCTTATTTTGCATCAACACACCACCTAATCACATTAATGATGTGTCACAATACACAACAAAAGACTTAGTCGGATTTGGCAAAATCAAGATCGGAGCACTTGTCAACCTCCACTTCAGCTCTTGAAATCCTTTCTCACATTCAACATCCCAAACAAACATCTGACCCTTCCTGGTCAACTTAGTCAACGGTAATGCTAATTTGGAAAATCCTTCTATAAACTTCCTGTAATAACCTGCAAGACCCAGAAAACTACGGATCTCAGAAGCATTCTTCGGCGCTTCCCACTGAGATACTGCTTCTACCTTCGTAGGATCCACAGCAATTCCATTCTTGAAAATTATATGGCCAAGAAAACTTACTTCACTTAACCAGAATTCACACTTGGACAACTTCGCATAAAGCTTCTTCTCTTTCAACAATTCCAACACAACTCTGAGATGTTCTGCATGCTCTTCATCGCTCTTCGAATAAATTAGAATATCATCAATGAACACCACCACAAACTTATCAAGATACGGATGAAATATCCTGTTCATATACTCCATGAAAACACCAGGTGAATTAGTAACTCCAAACGGCATAACAGAATACTCGTAATGTCCATACCTCGTTCTAAATGCAGTTTTCTGAATATCTTCCGACTTCACACGAATCTGATGATATCCAGATCTCAGATCAATCTTACTAAATACACAAGCTCCAACTAGTTAATCCATCAAATCATCGATCCTCGATAAAGGATACCGATTCTTGATTGTAACTTTATTCAGCTGTCTGTAATCAACACATAGTCTCATTGAACCTTCTTTCTTCTTAACCAACAACACTGGAGCACCCCACGGCGAAACATTCGGACGAATAAACTTCTTCTCAAGCAAATCCTCAAGTTGACTCTTCAACTTTCTCAATCTAGAAGCAGACCTCTTATAGGCATCCTCGAATTCGAACTAGTTCTAGTAATAAAACCCATTAAGACTTCACCTTGCACTCTCACACCGTTCCACTTACTTCATCATGGAACACTTCAAAAAAAAAATTACATCCAATAGGTCACATGCCTTTATCTTGCTCTCGTCGAGATCTAAATCTCTCGTTACGCAAACCATAACGCTTCTCTTCTTGCCGACTCAACTAATTTCACACACTGTAAAGCTGGCACAATAAGTGCATCCCATCCAACGCGATCCCGACTACTATCAACAAGAGATTAAGGGTGATCAGTTCCTCAATTTGTCAATAGATAGTCAACAATCATGAGGTGGCATCAACCATCGTTACCAAACCACAACAGCATCTTCAATCTTACCCTTCAAGCTACTTAAACATAACCATGCTTGAAGCATCAACTGCTTGGCAATACTTACATCTTACAATCGGCGGTATACTGAACCAACCTCTTGCACAAAACTTCAGAGAAGAAACTTCTCCCCCACTTATTTCTCACGTATCTCTGCAGACAATGAAAAGGAAACAATCAAGTATCGACAGTGTTTCACACACATGTCGCATACCAAAAGGGAGTAAACACATAAACAACCTGGCCGATAGACCGGCCTGCTCTGATACCACTATTGTAACACCCCTTCTAAATAACCCGCGAATATATTAATTAAATCAGAGTAACATGGAAAACAGGGATGTCACAACTCAAGATAAATATAAAAACCTCAAATCTACAGTTATCATGTTTTACTGAAGGAATTATTAAGATAAATATTCAAATCAATATCATGTTCTACACAGCGGAAATGTCTCAAAACCGGAATAACTTCACTTCATAAGTATTCCCAACATAAATTAAACAATAGAGTATAAAACAAAACTCATAATTTAAACATTTCCCCAGTGTTACAACCTATCAAAGCACGACACTGACACACGGACTTAAAGTAACATAGCTCTAGAGCCATCCTCACCAACTCCTGAGCTGCTAACTTTAATCTGAAATCATTAAAGTAAGGGTGAGATTTCTCATAATTAACATGCATTATAAGCTTCTCAATCAACCTTATATCACAAGCATATTATTTCACCCATTTTAGCATAAATTCAGGTTCAACACACAGTTCAAATCATACAAGTCATTATGCACAAATCAATAATCAACCAAAGAATTGTAACACTGGAAGACATCCTAACATGTTATAATTCCATGCAAACACAAATGCAGATACAATGCATGTGGTACCTGTGATCGGTGGATCTGGAACTGACTGTTTAACGCTGGTTTCGCGAAATGTCGCGGAAGCAAGAGTCGCCACCGTCTTTTATTTTCTCCAAATGGAAAGGACAAAAGCACAGAAAAATTCCTTTAAAGAGATTGCTCTCGGTTCGGGAGGTAGGTTATAGAAAGGGAAGGTGTTAGCACCCTTTCTATCCATGGTTATCCATGGGCTCTTAGATACTTGCTCAATGTGTTTTCAAAAATGTTTGCTTGCTTTTCAATGTGGGTTTAAAAAGTTTCTTTGAAAATTTCAGATCGACTCGTACGTTAGAGTGTTTGAAAAGTTTGCTTTGAAAGCTTTTGAAAAGTGTCGGTGTGAAAAGTCTTTTTGAGTTTGTTTTGAAGAGAGCAAGTATCATTGAGAACCTACCTACCCTAAGGAATTCGTCTGTGTAAGAGCCCTTTAAAGTAGTGCCATCCCACCATTGAGAGGTAGGTAGCACCACTGTTGGAGGTGTTCGGGTCAATTCGAGTTTTAGGGACATGGTGATCACCGGAGCAATGGGAAGACACCTTAGAAGCTACCCTCATGCCAGGTTCCCGGATCATGAGGACTTACTAAGACATCCTCTACTCGACGACCACCTTTCGAAAGGCAACAGTGAGGCGTACCCTAGGGGTGGTGTGTGCGATTCGTGTGTCGTTTTCATTTATCTTTGTCTTGTCATGTTTATTTGTGATCTACGCTTGATTTTAATTAGGGCCATTCATTCTTGCATGCATATTTAACAGTTATAAAGTTTGCGAAAAATAAATCTAAGGCTATTACAAATGGCGCGGGTCCACATCGCCAAAATTAAACCGGACCCGATTTGACAGAAAAATAAATAAAGCGAATAAAATAAAAATGCGAAAAGTAAAAATTGTTACAAGGCTTTGGGACATGTACATAATTATAATAAACGACATAAAATAAATGCGCGAAATAAAATAATTAAAACAATGGGCGTTGGACCCTTTTGCAACAAATTAAATTAATAAGGAATTAAAAAATTAAAATTAAAAGTTAAACGTTTTTGGTATTTTTGTGTTTTTTAGATTTAAAAGAAAAAATAATTTATTAAGATTAAAATAAAATGTCAAACCCTAATTCTAATGTTTTTTAAGTTTATTGCGAAAATGTCATATTACCCTAAATTAAACCCTAATTTTTACTTATGTACATTTAATTATAAAAATAAATAAATAAATAAATAATATTGTGATAAAAAAAAGAGAAAATTAAAAAGGTATAAAAATTATCAATTAACCTAATTCTATATTTTTTGGATTTTTATTAAAAGGAATTAAAGTTAAAAACCTAATTAAACTAAATAATTTACATATTAGTTTATAAGAAAAAATAATTAGAATGAATAAATATTATATTTTGCCTTTTCTGATTTTTCAATGAAGTTTTTGTATTTTGTAAAAAAATAAATTAATTAAATTGAGATGATAAATTAAATAAAATTGCAATTAAAAAATAAGATATAAAAAATGAAAAGAAAATGCAAACCAGGGGGGGTAGCCCCAAAATTGGAGGTCTTGATCTTAGAAGGCTGGCCCAATTGATTTTGGCCTTATTGACTTTTTGGAATAGTGTGTGGGTGCGTTGACCTGAGCATACGTGTTCCTCCATCCTCAGCCTTGTGATTGTGGACGTTGGGCACGTGTATGGCTTGATGATGAGGGAATATGGTGTCTTTCACTGTGAGCGCTGCATGGAATGAGGTATAGAAAAATAACATGAGGAATATGTGAGACCTGGGGTTTGAACCCAGGTCATGAGAGTCACAAGCGTGTATCCCTGCCAGCTGAGCTATTGAATTCCAATTAATATATTATAGTCAACAAATAACAAAAGGAAAAACCAACGCGTAATGGAGAGCACGCGCGAAATTCAAATGCAACCAATCCCTGCGTGCCACGGAGTCGTCTTCTCCACCATCCCTGTAAACAAAACATATAGGCAACGGTTTCAACGCGTTGTGTTAGGCATGTTTATGAAAAATAGCGACTAGCGCTGTGACATCAATAAATTGATCGCGAGGGTCCATATCTCCTCGTCTTGATGAGCTGGTTTGAATGGCATAAGTCTGGAACCCTAATTTTACTGTATTGTAAAAGCCCTAAATCAAGCTCTGAGAAACCCTAGAATATGAACATGGTAGAATCGCGTATGGCCAATGAAAACTCAATTGAACATGATGGTTAGTCTCAGAATTTCATAACAAACAATAATCAACAAACAAAAAGTACAAAGGATGCGTGATTTATGCCATACGATTTCAAAAAATTCTTGATACAGTTAGAGTTCAAACTACCAATTCCTGGAGCTTTTGTGGTTGTTCTTGATTGGAATGTGTTCTATGTCACCCAAGGAAACTAATGGGATCAGTATTACGCCTTGAATCCACCTATAACCTTGAAATCAGTTTTGTGTTTTATGGAAAAAATTTAAGTTTGCAAAGTGTTCTTGGGGCGCAGCTTAGAGTGTTCTTTCATTAGGTTTATGATCAGGGTTATGTAGTGAGATGATTAGGTCAACAAAACTTGATACAATCCAAGGCATTCAATGATTTTGCAAATTGATTTTCTAAGAATCTTTACATATCTTTTTCATGTGCAATTTGGTGTCAATTAGTTCAAATCAAACCAAAACCTTCCATAATTGGCTAAGCACGAGATATTGATAGTAAAACATGCATGAAAAGATTTTTTTAGGTCAAATTTATATTTTTCACATATTTAAATAATTTAAATGAATTAATATTAGTATAAATTCAAATAAATAATTAAAAATTGAGAAAATACTTCCCTTTGGGCCAAATGGTCGTGCATAGGCTTGGAATGATGGATCATGGAAGAAAAATGGGCCCATTTGCATTTTTAGGTCATTTGAACCATTGTTGACTTTTCAAAATTCCCAAAAATTTCCCAACTTCCACAAGGCATAACTTGCTCAATTTTTAAGCTTTTCACATGTTCTTGGACATTTTGGAAAGGTCTTTGAGTCCTCTAACCAATGCCTTTGGTCCCATGTCATTTTGATTTACCAATCTCAAGTTATGGCCTTTGACTTAAAGTCCCTTTTTGTTGACTTTTGAAAATGACCTATAATGTTGAAATTGATAACTTTTTGTGAGAGCATTTCTTGGACTTGGAATATGAAGATGAGTTGTAGGAAATGTGTTTCTATTCAAAATGAGCTTTGGATGGAATTTTTCTGATAATCCATGTGAAAGTTATGCCCTGGTCAATTTCAGTTGACTTTTTCAGCTGTCCAAATATAGCAACTTTTGCATCTTTGATGATTTCTGAGCCAAATTTTGAGAATCATGATCAAGCATTGATCAAATGATGTTTGTGGCTTCAAAATGATATGTTGACCAAAAATTTGAACTTTTGACTGTCAAATGACCATTTTGCCCCTACAGTTGACTGCAGTGCAATTTAGGGTTTTGACTGTGCAATTTTGAGCTGAATGCCTTGAAACTTGACATGAGGATACTTGACCATCTTTATAGGCATGTGAGACTTGATTGGGCCTTTAAAAACTTCCTTTTCTTGATCAGAGCACAAACCCTAGTTTTGACTGTATAGGAGACAGTTGAACTGCATAACCCTTGGGGAATTTTGTGACCTTGACTTGACAAATCTTGGAGAATATGGGAGGGCAAATTTTGGGGTACAACAGTTGCCCCTGTTCAATCTTCTTAGACCTGAGGATGCAGATTAGCTGACGTGCCTTTCGTAATCCGAGGGTAGAAGATGATTGAACACTAGAGTGCCCAGAAATTTGCACTCACATAGTAGCAGTGCGATGGGGGAATGGGCTTATAGATGCCATCTGGGGGTTGATGAATAGGATGATGGGCTTATAGATGCCATCTGGATGTTGATCGCGTAGGAGATTCCTTAGCGAGAATCTGCATACCTGCAAAAGAAAAATGAGTACCTGACACGTTGCAGGAGCTGATTTTAGATGCTTGGTATAGATGTGTCCTGACTGGTTACAGGAGCTGAGTCTGGAGCTTCAAACGCTGATGAATGAACCAGGGATGGTTACTGCCTTAGCATGAATGGTAAGAGAACCTTGGATGACTTTAGCTTCAACAACGCTCGTTGAGAAAATCTTGGGTGTCTTCTACTGGGATAAGAATCAGGGAGATCTTAGGGTCGATCTGACTGAACCAGAGAAGGCCTTTGACTGGATAAGCATCAGGAAAATCTTAGGGTCGATTTAACTGAACCGGACAAGGTCTTGAAATATCTTCAACTGGATAAGCATCAGGGAGATCTTAGGGCCGATCTGACTGAACCAGAGAAGGCCTTTGACTGGATAAGCATCAGGAAAATCTTAAGGTCGATTTAACTGAACCGGACAAGGTCTTGGAATATCTTCAACTGGATAAGCATCAGGGAGATCTTAGGGTCGATCTGACTGAACCAGAGAAGGCCTTTGACTGGATAAGCATCAGGAAAATCTTAGGGTCGATTTAACTGAACCGGACAAGGTCTTGGAATATCTTCAACTGGATAAGCATCAGGGAGATCTTAGGGTCGATCTGACTGAACCAGAGAAGGCCTTTGACTGGATAAGCATCAGGAAAATCTTAGGGTCGATTTAACTGAACCGGTCTAGGTCTTGAAACATCTTCAACTGGATAAGCATCAGGGAGATCTTAGGGTCGATCTGACTGAACCAGAGAAGGCCTTTGACTGGATAAGCATCAGGAAAATCTTAGGGTCGATTTAACTGAACCGGTCTAGGTCTTGAAATGTGATTGAGACTTTAAACTGCATCTTTCCTGAAAGGTAAAAGTCAGTCATATGCAATGCATGATATGGATCAAGCAATGATGTTCTCAACATAAAGGAGACTTGTATGATGCAGTGCGTTATGCATGCTATGATGATGTATGTGAAGTTTTATGTATGTTTTCGTCTAGGAAAGTGAATCCTTGACGGGTGCCGGGAAGTCGTATCCTGGGCTGACGTTGAAGAATAGATTTTGCTTCCGCTGGGGATGATGACTGCAAGAATACCGGTAGGAGAAGATAACTCCGTTGAGGAATAAACTTGGCAAATGAAGAGTCTGCGGGGAGAAAAGATACTCTAGCGATCATGCTGGGAAGTGATACTCTGTGGGGAGAGGGATGCCTTGCTGAGTGTTGATAATAGTAACTTGCTGAGGATGTCTTTTGTTGTTGGAAGTGTTGATAGACTTCGCTGGGGGTAGGAAAGAACTATGTTGACGACGATCTTTCCATGGCTTTTGGCTGAGGATAACCCAGTTATATCCTGGTAGGGAAATAACTCTTTGAATAAAGCCGGGAGACGCGTTCGTGCTCTGTGAGGATAAGCTTCCAGAATTTACTGGGGGTAAGCTTACTGCTTGGGGAGATATGAATTCCAACTTTCCTGGGGAAACTGGGTTGGACTGGACTCTTTGGGGAAGTTTTGGACTGCGGGGAAGTGATTCCTTTGAATATTGGTATGCCGCCGGGGAACAATCTTTAGACCAAGACTGCCGGGGATGCTTGTTAAGAATATATGTATTGCTGCTGGGGAATGTTTGAGATCGGCTGGAGGATACTCAATTTCCTTGATATTTGATGATTTGCTTGGAGAAGAATGTATTGTTTTACTCTCTGGGGAACTAATATGTACTGGTCGTGTTCTTTAGCTGAACCTACCTTGGTACCTTGGAGGATAGAACAATTGGATTGTTTAGACAACTCTTTATTGCCCCTGTTTCTAGTGTCACCTGCAACTAATTCCTTTGTTTCGTATGCGAATATTTATGAGTTAGCAAATTATTGTCAATGCATATATCACAAATTGAACCTTGGACGTTCTTCGCAAAACAAAACAGAAAAAAAACATTTGGCACGTTTAACTGAAAATATATTTTTATTGATTTTGAATGGCCTGAAAATAGGCGCTTTGTGTACAAGAGGCTGACGTCCTAGTAAGAGGTACGCCGCCGATCAAAAGAGTTTATACAAGTTTTGTACAAAAGAAAATAAAACAGCTGTGTGAAAGATGAATGATCCACTGGGTTTCAACTCTGCTATTGCCTTTATAACTCCGAGCGTCTCATCACTTGATGACCTTGGTTGAGGGTGAAGCTGACTGATCGATGCCGTTTGAGCTTGATGTAGATACCGGATTCTGGATGCAAAGTGATCCAATGAGACATAGTATTACGCTTTTATCCCTAATTTTTGCCTGGACCGCCCTTTCGGGTTTTCAGTCCACCGGGATACCCATTTTTGCCCAAGCCGCCTTTTCAGGTTTTCGACTTGCCGGGTGTACAGATTTTTTTATTTTCATCCCTTCATTTTGCCCGAACCCTTTTGGTTCGACGGGAAGCCCTAATTTTTGCCTAGGCGTGTCAGCCTAGCGGGTCTTTTTCATGCGTAGTATTTTTTAACTATGTCTGCATTGGCGGGGTGAGGAAGGTCGTCACCATCCATGTTGGTTAATATCATTGCTCCTCCTGAGAACACATGTTTAACCACAAATGGCCCTTCATACGTAGGGGTCCATTTCCCCCTTGGATCACTCTGAGGAAGGATGATTCTCTTGATAACCAGATCCCTAACTTGATATTCCTGTGGTCTGACCTTTTTGTTAAATGCCCTGATCATTCGTTTCTGATACGTCTGACCATGGCAGATAGCAGCAAGTCTCTTTTCGTCAATGAGGTTGAGCTGATCAAGTCGTGTCTGGATCCAATCATCTTCGTTCAGATTTGCATCCTTCATTATCCGGAGAGAGGGAATTTGTACTTCGATCGGCAAGACTGCCTCCATGCCATAAACCAGAGAGAAAGGAGTTGCCCCGGTTGACGTCCTAGCTGAGGTACGGTACCCATGCAGAGCGAACGGTAACATCTCGTGCCAATCTTTGTAAGTTACTGTCATTTTTTGCACGATCTTCTTGATGTTCTTGTTAGCTGCTTCTACAGCCCCATTCATCTTCGGTCTGTAAGGAGAAGAATTGTGGTGCTGTATCTTGAACTGTTCGCAAAGCTCAGCAATCATCTTGTTGTTCAGATTGGTACCGTTGTCCGTAATAATTCGCTCAGGGACGCCGTACCGACAGATCAGATTGTGCCGAATAAACCGTGCCACAACAGTCTTGGTTACTGTAGCATAGGATGCTGCCTCAACCCACTTTGTAAAATAGTCAATCGCCACTAGGATGAAGCGATGTCCATTAGATGCCGTAGGTTTGATCTCGCCGATCATGTCTATGCCCCACATTGCAAATGGCCAAGGCGCAGTCAGAACGTTCAGGGGAACCGGAGGAACATGCACCTTGTCTGCATAAATCTGGCACTTGTGGCATGTCCTGGAATGTTGGTAACAATCGGCTTCCATGGTGGACCAGTAATATCCTTCCCGTAGGATTTTCTTCGCCATTGTATGTCCACTGGAATACGTACCAAAGGTCCCTTCATGTAGCTCTTCCATGATTCGTTCTGCTTCAGTTTTGTCCACACAACGCAGTAAGGTTGAATCATGGTTTCTCTTGTACAAGATGCCGTTGCTTAGGAAGAACTTGGCTGCGAACCTCCTCAGGAATTTCTTATCGTTGACAGAGGCACCTTCAGGGTATTCCTGAGCTTCCAGATATCTCTTCACTTCGTGGTACCAAGGCTTCTCAGTCACCAATTCATGTTTACCTAGGGTTTTGGTAAACAACCGCTGATCCTCCAAATGGTTACTTATTTGGTTACTCGCAGGATCGATCAGATTGATCCTATGGACATAGGTTGATTTTGAAGTTTGATTAAGTTGGATAAGGCTTTAAGTAAATTGTTTAAAGTAAATTGCATAAAGGAAAGGCTTGGTAGAATAAACAAGGCTTGAATGTAAAGGTTCGACAGGAATTTAAAGGGGAAAAGCATGTAAAATACTGGAAAAGTAAATGACTTGAATTGATTAAATTGGTGTTTCACACATACATTTCTCAACAATTCGTTCGCTCACACTGGGTACTTGAATCTAAATGAGTGACTATGTATTTATTGTGAACACACGCGAGAAACTACATGTCTATTCCTATTTATACAAAAATATTCCAAGTAACCGTCGGGCAGTTACACTGCTTCGAGATTAAGCCACTTGGCACGTTCTCTATGCTCGACGCTCCAGATCCTTGCACGTTTGCACGTAGTAACTGCTGGAAACCGTTTTCCCTCCAAAGCTTTGAATTTCAAACTGCTCCACTCTGGACCATCGAACACTTTCATTAAGAGACGTCTTCGACGAAAACTCCTTCGACGTCGAAGGCAATCAGCCTTCTTCTTTGGAAGAAATCTTCTAAGTATTTTACCATCTTTCGACGGGCACTTCGACAGGCTTAGCCAGTCGAAAGCATCTTTCAGCTTTTAATGGCTGCCATTAATCAAAACAAGGGTGTCGAATTTAGGAGCCAACAAATTGCCCCCCAAGAATGCCTTATTTCGACTCTGAAAGAAAAAGGCATTCTTTGAAAACGTCATTCGACACCTGTTTTTCCACGCTTAGTCACAAGTTAACTTGTGCACTTTTTGTTGCTTTTTACCAACTATTGGCAATCCCAAGAAACCATCATTGATTTGATCCTAGGACGTCACTTTCAGTACGGCGTGCAGTACCAAACATCACTTCATAATTTGTCATTATGACAAATCCCAAAAACGAGGACGCACGCTGCGTCTCTCTGTTTCTGCAGAAACGGCCAAAACAACAGGATGCTGCCACGCGTCCCACTAATTCCTGCAGCATTAAATGACATTTAATGTCCTCGTTATTGGGAATTTCTCCCACTACTATAAATAGTAGTGAATATCCCATTGTGGGATTTTTCACGCAAACTAACCCTCAAACTCCCTTGCTTTCTTACAAACTTGTTCTCTTTGCAGAAAAACTCTTCCTTTTCCAACTTCATCTTCATCCTCAACAATGGCCTCTGCTTCTACTGCCCCCAAGACTAACGCACCAACTGAACAACTTGCTAAGCCCAAGGTCTTTGTTACTGCTCCGGTTGTGAACGCTACAGGGAAACGAAGGGTCCCTGAACCATCTGACATCTCCGTTCGCGATGCTTACTCGCGTCACTTGATGATTCCGGTTGGATACTCCAACCAGATCTTCGCAATGGCTGGACCCATGAACCCAAGCATCTCTGAAGCTCTGAAGATCAAGAGCTACTTCCCCATCGTCGAGAAACTCAAACCAGTAGCATGCGCCAAGAAGGACGCAGAAGACAACGAAGACCCTACACACGAGAAGATCGACCTTCGTTTCTTTAACAAAAGTGTTAGGGTCTTTAGGTCCTGCCCTAATCTGACCTCTGACTATATTGCTTGGCTAACAAAGTTGGAGAAACATCAAACTCCAGTCTGGAAGGAAATGGGAATCTTTGACCTAGTAATGCTGTCGAAGACAGGCTTAAACTACTCCCCAGAGATGCTTATAGCTTCGCTGTTGTTCTGGGATAACTCTCACTTCACCTTTCACCTTCCATGTGGGATGTTAACCCCCACACTCTTCGACGTAGCGGCCATCACTGGCCTTCGACCAACTGGAGATTACTTCGACCCGGAGGAGATGTCGGAGGACCAAATTGGCTTCTCTGAGACGAAGCCAACATATACCACCTTTATCAACCATTATCACGACAGGTCGACGGATACAGTGTCGGATGTCGAACACATAGCGTTTCTAGCCTTATGGCTAACTCGCTTTGTGTTTTGTTCGAAGTCCCTACAAGTGACCAAAAAGATGGTCACTCTTGCCACCCAACTGCATCACCGCCAGAACATCTGTCTGGCAGAACTGATTCTGGCCAGTCTTTATGACTCAATCAGCAATGGGGTCACTCTCTTGAAACATGTCGAAGATAGGAACAGTTTGCTACTCGCTGGGCCTTTCTGGCTACTTCAACTGTGGCTCAACGCCACTTTCGAATCCTTCTTACCCAAGAAGAATCAGATAAATGAACAAGCCCCAGCGATAGCTAATAGACGTATCGAAGGAATTAGGCTGGCTCTCTTGACACCTGTGGAAGATGGGCTAGAGTTCCAACAAACCTTCACTAACTTCGTGCTGATGTTCGCTCGAAGGAAGGAATTTGTTTCGACTATGGCTCCATTTGCTCAACGAAAGGTGGGGCCAGCATGGTTTACAAGGCCACATCCCAAGGAGTCGAGTGGTCCCAATGTCGATGAGCACTCTGTACTTTGGGAGGCGTTCCTGACACCCAGGATCATGCCTCTTCGATTTAAGAGTTCTAAGACTCATTTGAGTCTGCTTGCCTATCAACCCAATCTGGTATCTCGCCAGTTTGGTATCATCCAAACCCTGCCTTCTCCCATTTTCCAAAGAGAGAAGTCAATGTTGTACTTCTGCAACGATTATACAGAAGAAGCTGCCACCAAGCATATCGGAAGATATGCTGGTCGAACAATCCTCTCGCTGTTCAACTACCAGCTTAACTTCCTTTGCTCACCATCTTTTGAAGAGTGGTGGAGAAGCTATTATGCTGAGTACTTCTTCGACGAGAAGGACTTCATAGCAGAGTTGCAGAAGTCTTTTGTCCTTGTGTTGGACAAAGTAAAGAAATGTAAGTTCATACTCTCACATTACTTTTATCCTTCTCTTCGACTGTTAGCCTGTTAACCTTCCTTTTCGCTCTCAGTTGTTCGAAAGCCCCTAGCCAAGAAGGCTACAGAAGGCCCACAAGGAAGAGTCCCTTCGACCAAACCTCCACCGCCGGCGAAGACTATAGCGCCGGCGAAGACAACGGGCAACCAACAGGGGGAAGGCTCTTCGAGGAGGCCTCCTGCACCGGTAACCAGATTTTCTTCATTTTTCTTCTGGCTTTCGATTTTTTATTTTCGACGTAATTATCCAATCGAATTCCTATTGGTTTTCTAGGCCCCTTCGCCCAAGAAAAGGGCAGCATTGGTGGTCGAATCGGGGAGTGATGACGACAGTGATACTCCTCCTACTCCCTTGAAGAGGCGAAAGTTAACGAAGGACGCTTCTGTTCCTGCTCCTGCCCCTGAAGGTCGAACCGTCAGAATAAAGGTCGCTGTCAGAAAGCCTAGGCCACCTGCAGTGGTCATCGAGGAACCAACTGAGGAGGAACTGAATGCTCTTGTTACCAAGCCTGTCGAAAGTGATAATTCCAGCCCTGGGGCTGAAGTCAATCCACAGGTAATCTATTGGACCCTTCTTATAACTTGGGCATAGATACCAGTGTTCGATTGTATCTCTTTCGACATTTGAAGCTTTATCTTCTATCTTCTTTTCAGGACACCACTGAAAGTTCCCCACCAAGGACTTCAGAAACTCTAGAATCTGCTGACCTTAGCAGGCCTCAGGTGCAAGATTTGGGCAATGACGAAGCCCACACTGAGAATGAGGCCAATGCTGAAACAGTGGAGAAGACAACAGAAGAAACCATGGTGGAGGCAACACAGCCAGAAACGGTTCCTGTGGTGGACTTGTCGTCAGAAGAGAATCCTGAAGGAAGAGAGCAAGGCAATGGCGAAGAGAATCAAGATGCTATTGACGAAGAGCACCAAGGTGGTCCTGGCGAAGAACACCAGGGCGACGCTAGCGAAGAGCCACAAAATGACGCTGGCGAAGGACCCCAAGGTGACGGTAACGAAGAACCACAAGTCGACGCTAGTACCGCCTCAGTCCAAGTCGAAAAGCAACCAAACGAGGCACTCAGCATTCAAGAGCCTCAAGCCCAAGATAATACTGTGGCAAAGGTCACCTCCTCAAAGCACAGGTTGAAAGAGGACTTGGAAATCTTGAAACGAACTGACCCTGTCAGCTACCTCAATGCAATCGTCGAGAGTAAGAGTTCTTCTGACGCTAGTCAGGAAATTCCTACCCTGTCGGGGAAATCTACTGAGACTTCTCCTCTTGATGATGCGTTGGCGAAGGTCAAGGCCCAGTTCTTCAAGAGAGATTTAATGAAGGCTTTAGAGGGGGACCCCACTGCTCCATCATGCTTGAAAGAGGTTTTGAATGCTGTTGACTTCGAAGCTGTAGCCCCAGAAATCTCAGACTTAATCATGGAATTACATTCTATGATTGACCAAGTCTCAGCGGATTACAGGCGCCAACGAACTTTTAACAGTCAACTCGAAGTGCTGCATGGCAAAAGCTCATCTGCGTGGACAGCTGTCTCAGATTCGACTTCTCGAATTGCCGAGTTGTCGAAATAGAAAGCGTCTGCACAGGAAAGGGTCGATGCTATTGAGCGAGAGAATGTCTCCTTTCGAGCACAAATTGCAGAGATAGAGGCGAAGATAAACGCCAACACTGTGCTCCAAGAGGAAATTCTTTCGACCATCCCAGACACTGAGAGCCAGACTGAGATCAAGCAAGGCCTGGAATTCGCTGAGAGGGCTCAAAGCCTCGACGCTCAAATTGCCAAACTGGTGCAAGAAAAATCTTGGTGCAAAAAGAGGTTGGAGCTGCAGTATGCCAAGTATCTTCGACTCAAGAATTCTCTTTCCTTTTGATTCTCTTTTGTAACCATCTTCTGTAATCGTTTTCGACAACAATTGCCATTTTGGCTGGAATTAATAAAACTTTCCATTTTGGCATTTTTATGGTTATTTTAGTTTGTTCTTTTATTATTTTATTTTTATCTCTTGAAGTATAGGCTTATATTTTTTCAAATATTTACCATTTACTCTCAAGAGCCTTTTATCACCACTTATCTCTTCGACCTCATAGGCTCCACCAGAAAAAGTTTGGATAACTCTGAAGGGTCCTTCCCATTTGGGTGACCATTTCCCCATGCTTCGATCCCGTCGATCCATGGGAAGAATTACCTTCCAAACTAAATCTTCAGGCAAAAATACTTTAGGTTTTACCTTTCTATTATAAGAGTCTTCTACTCTTTTCTTCTGAAGCCTGAGTAAGTCGAGAGCGTGTAATCTCTCTTCGTCTAAATCCACCAATTCATCTAACATCATATTCCAATAAACCTCAGAAGGAATATCATAATGCCTTTGAACTCTTGCAGATTGAAGACAAATTTCTGCTGGCAACACTGCATCATGGCCAAAAGTTAGCCTATATGGTGTTGTACCAATGGCTTCTTTTGGGGACGTTCGACAAGCCCATAAAATCTGGTCTAACGTCTTATGCCAATTCTTTGGTTTCTTCCCAACATGCTTCTTTATCAAGCCAATCACTACTTTGTTAGCTGCTTCGACTTGACCATTCGCCTGTGCATAGTAAGGCGTGGATGTTAGGAGTTTGAAACCTGTTTCCTGAGCAAATTCTTGCATCTTTCGACCAGTGAAAACTGAACCTTGATCAGTTGTTATTGTCTCAGGGATTCCATACCTAAATATAATGTTCTTTTGAATGAATTCAATGACATTCTCTTGGTCTACATTGACTAAAGGGACAGCTTCGATCCACTTAGTAAAATAATCAATGCCTACCAATATGTATTTCTGACTCTTTGATGATGCTGGTCGAATCTCTCCAATGAGATCCAACGCCCATCCTCGAAAGGGCCAAGGCTTCACTATCGAGTGAAGTTCGCTTGCTGGTACATGCTGGATGCCTGTATGAACTTGACACTCTTGGCAACCTTTGGCGAACTCAACACAATCTTTCAGCATAGTGGGCCAATATAGTCCTTGTCGAAACAACAACCATTTCATCTTATGGCCTGCTTGGTGAGCCCCACATGCCCCAGCATGCGTAGTCGAAAGGGCTATGTATGCTTCAGTTTCACTTAAACATTTCAGCAACACCCCTTCAGGCGTCTTCTTGAATAACTCATTACCCATGAGTACAAAACTCAACGCCCTGTATTTTGTTTTTCGTTCTGTCGGAGCTCCTGGATTTTGAAGATAGTCCACAATGGGTTTCCTCCAATCTTGATCTGACAAATTATCAATGAACGAAATCTCGAAGTTTGAGTGATCAGCATAACCTAGCCTCGTCGATTCCAAGTCTGATGGTGATAGACAAGTTGCCTTTATCTTCTCTCGAACTTCGATTGCTCTTTGTAGTTTCGTCTTTGAAATTTTATACCCAGATGCAATCTGTGCCAAGTCATTGGCTATTTGATTTTCGACTCTGGGTATGTGTCGAATATTGACACTTTCAAATTTTTTCAGCAAACGATTTGCTATCACAAAGTACATAATGAGATTTTCTCTTATGCATTTATATTCCTTTGTGACTTGCTTGATGACCAACTCTGAGTCTCCCATTATTTCGACTCGAGTTGCCCCCAATTCCAACAATATTTCAAGGCCAGTAATTAGAGCTTCATACTCAGCCTCGTTGTTCGAACAAGAACCTTCTATTTGGTACTTGAATGTTGTTGGAATTTTATCTGGAGAAATAATCAAAACTCCTACTCCTGTTCCATTTTTATGGCTGGAACCATCGAAGTAGAATTTCCAAGGTTCTATCTCCACATAGTTAATATCCTCGACTTGAATAGAGTGGTCGACTATGAAGTCTGCAACCACTTGTCCTTTTACTGCCTTAAGAGGCATAAAGGTCAAGGAGTATTCAGTTAATGCTAATGCCCACTTGCCAATTCGACTATGCAAGATAGGTTTCGACAACATATATTTGAAAACATCAAAATGAGACGAAACGTAAACATCAACTGGTTTTATATATTGTTTGAGCTTTGTACAAGAGAAATACAGACATAGACACAATTTTTCAACTTCGCTATATCTAGTTTCTGCATCATTCAAAACTCGACTGAGATAATAAATGGGTCTTTCGACTCCATTCTCATCCTCTTGGGCTAACATACTTCCCAGAGTTTTGTCAGATGCAGCTATGTACAATCTCATACTCCTATTACTACAAGGAGGCACCAAAATAGGTGGCTTAGTGAGGTACCCTTTGATTTTGTCGAAGGCTTCTTGTTGCTCTTGCCCCCATTCGAACCCCTCTTTATTCAGTCGAAGTAAGGGTGAAAAGGCCTGAGCTTTCCCACTTAGATTAGAAATAAACCTTCTCAAGAAATTTATCTTGCCTAAGAGAGATTGCAATTCCTTCTTATTCGATGGCGCTTTCGCTTCCAGAATTGCCTTCGTCTTGTTCTGGTTGATTTCGATTCCTTTTTTGTGGACAACGAAGCCCAAGAAATCTCCAGCTTTCACACAGAACGCACACTTCAAAGGGTTCATCTTCAGACCATGTTCTCTCATTCTTTCGAATGATTGTCGAAGGTGGTCAATGTGACTCTTCCTGGAAATAGATTTTATAACAATATCATCAATATAAACTTGCATAAAAGTGTTAATAAAATCATGGAAGATAGTATTCATTGCTCGCTGGTACGTTGCCCCAGCATTCTTTAGGCCAAAAGGCATCACTACCCATTCGTAAGTGCCTAAGGCCCCAGGGCATCGAAAAGCTGTTTTCGACACATCTTCTTCAGCAATGAATATTTGATTATATCCTGAATAACCATCGAGCATGCTCAGGTATTCGTAGCCAGCGGCAGAATCGACTAGCATTTCCGCCACAGGCATAGGATATTCATCTTTGGGGGTGGCAGCATTCAGATCTCTGAAATCTATGCACACCCTTAATGTGCCATTTTTCTTAATTACTGGCACAATATTTGCAATCCATTCGACATACCTTGTAACACGGATGAATTTGCATTTCAGAAGTCTTTCGACCTCCGTTTTGATCTTCGACAATATTTCTGGAGCGAAGCGTCTTGGATTCTGCTTGATTGGCTTCTTTCCAGGTTTGATTGGCAACTGAAGTTCTACCAATCCTCTGTCGAGACCAGGCATTTCGTCATAATCCCATGCAAAACAGTCTTTAAACTCTTTTAGCAATTGGATTACTTCCAACCTAAGTTCTGGATCAATTTTGGCGCTGATGTAAGTTGGCCTATTCTCTGATCCTTCGCCTAAGTTGATTTCTTCTAAAGGGTCTTGTGCTAACATCTTAATGTTGTTCGCCAAGGGATCCCTTTCGAAGCCCAAAGGCTCATCGTCATAGATGGCGTCGAGCCTCTGTTCCTGCATTTCATCTGGCATGATATCAGGAGGTCTAGGATCGAAATCCTTTCCTGGGCCAACAGCAGATAATTATTGATCATTGGCCTGTGTGGCCATGTACTTTACTTCGGCTTCGAGAGCCGTTATCATCTTGGTTTCGGCCACATAAGCCGAAATTCGCTTCAGAGATTGTGACTCAGTCATTATCACTGAATTCACTTCCCCAACCAGTTGGTTGGATATCAGTTAGCCCACTGAAGTCTATGTGGGACAAGTCTTCTTTGTCCCATTGGAAACCATGCTCAGGATGCAGGTATAGGGAACAAAAGGTGTTTGGCGCTGGCGCCATGTCGAAGTCAGGAGTTGGACATGGCCCTATGTGAGCCAAGTTTTTGTCGAAATCTGTTACACCCAAGTGATTTACTTCGCCAAGGTAGTAACTTTGGTCCGCCTCTATGTTTTCGACCATCCCATCTGGACGCCATAGAAGCAGCCTTTGATGCATCGATGAAGGCACAGCACCTACACCATGAATCCACTCACGGCCTAACAAAAGGTTGTAGTTAGGTTTGGCCGAGATGACCATGAACATTGTTGGTCGAAGGATCGACCCAACTTTTATGTCGAGCTGGATCACTCCCATGGTGATCCCAATGCCTCCCTCATAGTTGGATAGGACCATATTGTGAGGTTTAATTTCTTCATCCCTTTTGCCAATCTTTATTAGCACAGAATGAGGGATAATATTGATAGTGGCCCCACAGTCGACCAATATCTTGTTCACAGTGGTTTCCTCGAGCTTGGCCCTTATGAACAAAGGTTTGAGGTGATTCTTCATCGCCTCAGTAGGTGGCTCGAAGAAGCCATTTTGTTCCTCTGTAGTGCCATTGTCCATGACAAAATAGCACACTGGCCTATGTTTGGCCATTTCTTGTTCCACCTCCCAGTCACTGGCTTCGACTTCTACCTGTCGATTGAATTCCCTAGGCAGTACTGAAACAATGTTCACCATTATATCCAAAGTATCGTCGGACTCAGCATCATCTTCGTCTTCGACTTCGCTCTGGTTAGGCCAGACTAGCCTGTTGGTAACAGGTTCTCTTTCAAGAGGCTTTCTTTGTTTCCTTTGAGGCACATTCGAACTAGTCTCAGCCTTAGGTTCGTTGGCAGCCTCCCTTTCAGCTTTTCGCCTTCTTTGATATCTCCTCCATTGGGATCTCGACATAGGATTCTTTCCCTTGTAGTTGCTGGACACTTGAGCAACCTTGGGTGCAGCAACTGGAGGCTCTTTCTTCTGGATTAAAGAGGAACCTCTTGGCACATCGAAAGAATGCCATTTCTCTTCACTTGGCCTTTTCCGGCCAGATGTTTTGTACCAAGTGTCTACTGGTACATTTGTTGGAGGCCTAAAAGTCAAAGGCCTCTTGTCTTGATTAGAACCCCTTCTGGGATCATGTCGAAGGTCAGCATTCTCCCTTCTCTTGTTCGCTTCTCTCACGCCTTGTATGTGCTCAGCAGCCTTTTTATCAAAGATAGAACTACATCTTGGACATAGCATCACCTCTGATTTCTTCTTCTGGCATCTTTGTAAAAAATCTGCCAAGTTTTCGTTTTCCCTAGGGAAAGCCGTTTTATTCGCCTGCTCTTGCCTTATGGCTTCTTCTGAATTTTTAGGGTCAGAAAGTTCAACCATGTTGATATTCATTGTATCCTTACTAGCAAGAGTTAGTTGCTTCATTTGTGTCTCCAGATTCTCCGTCTGGCCTTGTACAGTGGCCAAGTGGGAACTGGGCTTTGGTCCAGTTTTTTGTGCTTCAGCAGTCTTCGACTTTGGGTCTTCGACCGCTTTCTGGACAGCCTCAATTGTCTTCCTGGATAAGTTTCCAGAAAAACTGCCAAATATTGGCATGTTGATGTGGTCCTTTGAGACTTCGACCATGTTAATGCCTGGCTTCTTCGACTGGATCCTGGTTGCCTCTATCATGTTCACCTCAGAGGGTTCTGCATAGTGGGCTTCAGCCTTCAGTGGATTGGAGTCGACAGCCATGGGGGATTTGTCAGCAAACTTTAATCTCCCTTCCTCAATAGCGTCTTGCACGAGATTCCTGAAAAGAAAACATTGAGAAGTTTTATGGCCCAAAAAATTATGATATTTGCAAAAACCTCTCTTCTTTCTTTGATCAAGAGGAGGCACTTTTACCCCAGGGGGTACTATCATTTGGCCATCTTTAACTAGCAAGTCGAATATTTCATCACATTTTGTGATGTCAAAACTATAAGTCTTTTTTGGGAACCTATCGTTGGTCTTGTCTGGACCCATGGGATTTTTCCCATTTGAGGGGACTAATTGTTTACAAGAGTATGGTGGCCCTTGTTTTAGTTCTGCTAAATCGACTTCTCCGTCTTCGACAGCTAAAGTATCGTCGAAGGATTCTAGATCTTCGTCATCCATCTCAACGTACGCTATTCTCTCTCTTTTGTGAGTTTTTGTTGCCTTAGCTTTTTCAGCTTTAAGGCGTTCGACTTGTCGAACTCTATCGGCCAGTTGGGCCATGTCTCTTAGGTACTGGGTATCTAGCTTCTTCCTAATGGAATAATCTAAACCACCTGCGGCCATTTCGACCAGCTCATGTTCTGGCACTTGTGTAAAACATCTCGCCTTAAGCAACCTAAACCTATTCAGATATTCGTCTATAGGTTCAGTGAAACGTCTCTTAACACTCGCCAGTTCTTTCAGGCTTATCTTGGTTTGCCCCATATAGAATTGTTCATGGAACAATCTTTCCAACTGGGTCCAATGGTGGATCGAATTGGGGGGTAGAGTTGTAAACCAAGTAAAAGCGTTCTTGGTTAAGGAACTTGGGAAGTATTTGATCCTTAGGTTTTCATTATTTGAAATATCTCCTGCTTCGATCAAATACCTCGCCACGTGTTCGACAGTAGATTCTGTCGTGTCCCCAGAGAACTTAGTAAATTTGGGGACTTTGCTTCTAGGAGGTAAGTCAGTTTGTAACACATATTCTGACAATGGAGATGTAAAGTTGGGCCTTCGAAAGCCCATGTTCATTCCATTCTGATTCATGATTCTTTCGATCATGGTTGCCAGATTGTTTTCCAAACCCATGTTTTGGTATTGGACATGCTGAACCACTTCGTCAGCATTTTGGTTTCTGTTAACTAACCTTACCTCTGGGGCTATTACCCTAGGTTCTTCGACAGGTTGTTCTACAGGCTGTTGAGCCTGATTAATGGTGGTTTCTTCCTCTACAAATATCCCCTGATTTCCTCTTATTTGCGCCCTTTGGGGCTGTCGAATAGGTGGGGGTGCTCCAAAGAAGTCAGCCAAACGCGTCATTTGCGCTGTAACTTGCTGATTCGATTGAGTAGTATTTTGTATTAGAGGATTCAGCACTGTACTCAAAGTTTGTGCCAACATTTGCACCATATCATGGTTGCTTTCGTCCATCTGTTGCCTCAAGACTGCTGTCGAGGCATTTGTAAGGCCATGGGCTACTTGGGACGTTCCTCCTAAGAGTTGGGTCCTATTTCTATTCGCCATGCCTACTCCAGAGCCTTGGAGTGGCGAAGAAGCACTCACGAAAGGGTCTGAATAAGTGGACGCAGCATTCGTCAGGCTTGCCACTTCAGAAGTTGGCATGCCATAGAATGGAATGAATCCTGGGGGAACCACTGGCCTTGTGCCAATATTTCCCCTTGGTGGGGGGGTTCCCAAAGGCATTCTGGGGCCTGTTAACGAAGTTATTGGCCCCGTGGTTGTGACTGACACTGCTGGTGTCGAACCAACATTCGTCGCTTCACTCACGGTCATATTAACCGTTGCTCCCACACTCGTTTGTGGAATTTCATTGTTGTTTGGCGGATTCGCCATCTCTTCCCTTCTTCTGGCAGTATTGTTCTCGTTGGTGTATATTCTACCACTCCTCAATAACATACAACTCGAAAAGGTGAGATAATTTTCAACAATCAACACACAGTCCCACCGGGTGTGCCAATTTGTTTACCTAGGGTTTTGGTAAACAACCGCTGATCCTCCAAATGGTTACTTATTTGGTTACTCGCAGGATCGATCAGATTGATCCTATGGACATAGGTTGATTTTGAAGTTTGATTAAGTTGGATAAGGCTTTAAGTAAATTGTTTAAAGTAAATTGCATAAAGGAAAGGCTTGGTAGAATAAACAAGGCTTGAATGTAAAGGTTCGACAGGAATTTAAAGGGGAAAAGCATGTAAAATACTGGAAAAGTAAATGACTTGAATTGATTAAATTGGTGTTTCACACATACATTTCTCAACAATTCGTTCGCTCACACTGGGTACTTGAATCTAAATGAGTGATTATGTATTTATTGTGAACACACGCGAGAAACTACATGTCTATTCCTATTTATACAAAAATATTCCAAGTAACCGTCGGGCAGTTACACTGCTTCGAGATTAAGCCACTTGGCACGTTCTCTATGCTCGACGCTCCAGATCCTTGCACGTTTGCACGTAGTAACTGCTGGAAACCGTTTTCCCTCCAAAGCTTTGAATTTCAAACTGCTCCACTCTGGACCATCGAACACTTTCATCAAGAGACGTCTTCGACGAAAACTCCTTCGACGTCGAAGGCAATCAGCCTTCTTCTTTGGAAGAAATCTTCTAAGTATTTTACCATCTTTCGACGGGCACTTCGACAGGCTTAGCCAGTCGAAAGCATCTTTCAGCTTTTAATGGCTGCCATTAATCAAAACAAGGGTGTCGAATTTAGGAGCCAACAACAAGATGCCGTTGCTTAGGAAGAACTTGGCTGCGAACCTCCTCAGGAATTTCTTATCGTTGACAGAGGCACCTTCAGGGTATTCCTGAGCTTCCAGATATCTCTTCACTTCGTGGTACCAAGGCTTCTCAGTCACCAATTCAGTTTCGAGATCACAACAGTATGCCGGTTCGTCCAGTTTCCAGATGATGATCCGGGGAGCCTCATTATCCCATTTAACCTTGAACATTGAAGACATTGTAGCTAACGCGTCCGCTAACTGATTCTCTTCTCTTGGAAAGTGCTCAAATGTTATCTTTGTGAAGTGGGGAATCAGGGTCAACACACATTCTCTGTAAGGAATCAAGTTTGGATGTTTCGTATCCCACTCTCCTTTGATCTGATTGATCACAAGAGCGGAATCTCCGAAAACACTTAGAAATTTGATCCTTAGGTCGATCGCAGCTTGAAGACCCATGATACATGCCTCATACTCCGCCATGTTGTTGGTACAATTGAAACACAGCTGGGCAGTGAGTGGAGTATGAGTACCTTGTGGAGATATGATGATGGCGCCGATACCATTTCCCAAAGCATTGGAAGCTCCGTCAAAGTGCATAGACCATCGGGATCCTGGTTCAGGTCCTTCATCCGGTCCAGGTACTTCACAATCAGTTACTATCATAATGCTTTCATCTGGAAACTCGAAGTTCATGGACTGATAATCATCTACAGCTTGATGAGCTAAGTGGTCTGCCAATACACTTCCCTTGATGGCTTTCTGGGTTGTGTACTGAATGTCGTATTCCGTCAAGATCATTTGCCATCTTGCAATTCTCCCAGACAGAGCAGGCTTTTCGAATAAGTACTTTATAGGATCCATTTTTGAGATCAATAAGGTAGTGTGAGTCAGCATATACTGTCTCAGCCGGCGAGCAGCCCATACCAAAGCGCAGCAAGTTTTCTCAAGCAGTGAGTATCGGGTCTCACAGTCGGTAAACTTTTTGCTAAGGTAATAAATGGCATGTTCTTTTCGGCCAGACTCGTCATGCTGTCCCAGCACACACCCCATTGAGTTGTCTAGCACCGTCAGATATAGGATCAGAGGTCTCCCTTCAACCGGTGGCATAAGGATAGGTGGTTCTTGGAGATACTCTTTGATTCTGTCGAAGGCAGCCTGACATTCATCGTTCCAACATACTACCTGATCTTTCTTCAGCAGCTTGAAGATTGGCTCACAGGTAGCGGTCAGATGAGAGATGAATCGGGCGATGTAATTCAGGCGTCCTAAAAAACCTCTGACTTCCTTTTCTGTCTTAGGAACTGGCATCTCTTGAATAGCTTTGACCTTAGCAGGGTCCACTTGAATACCTTTATCACTGACCACGAAGCCTAGCAACTTCCCAGATCTTACCCCGAAGGTGCACTTGTTCGGGTTCAATCTCAGCTTGTACAGTTTCAACCGGTCAAATAACTTCTGCAGATGATCTAAATGCTCTTCCTCAGTCTGGGACCTAGCGATCATGTCGTCCACATACACTTCTATCTCGTGATGGATCATGTCATGAAATAAGGCAACCATGGCACGTTGGTAGGTTGCCCCAACATTCTTTAATCCGAACGGCATGACCTTGTAACAGAAGGTGCCCCACTGAGTAACAAACGTATTCTTTTCCATGTCTTCAGGTGCCATCTTGATCTGATTGTAACCTGAAAAGCCATCCATGAAAGAGAATACCTTGTGTTGAGCTGTATTATCCACAAGGACGTCAATGTGAGGTAAGGGGAAGTCATCCTTGGGGCTGGCCCTGTTCAGATCCCTGTAATCGACACACATTCTGACTTTACCGTCCTTTTTAGGTACCGGCACCACATTAGCAACCCACTGAGGATAAGAAGTCACTGCAAGGAAACCGGCATCAAACTGTTTCATGACTTCGGCTTTAATCTTCTCGGACATCTCTGGACGCATCCGACGAACCTTTTGTTTAACTGGAGGGCAGTCTTCCTTGGTTGGCAAATGATGGACAACAATATCGGTATCCAACCCTGGCATGTCTTCGTAAGACCAGGCAAAGATCTCCATATAGTCATGCAGCATCTTGGTTAACCGTTGCTTCACGCTGAGCTCTAGGTTGGCACCAATCTTTACCTCTTTTCTATCTGCCTCAGTACCCAGGTTTATTGTTTCCACTGGCTCTTCATGGGGTTGAATTGCCCGCTCTTCCTGAAGCAACAGTCTTGCAAGCTCGCCAGGCACTTCGCAATCATCTTCACCTTCGTCTTCGGCTAAGTTGATCGGATTTTCGAAGTTATAACTGGCAGTAGCAGAGCTGTTATCAGTAAGATCCAGAGTGGATTGGAACCTGTATGAGTGAGTGTGTGTGTAAATACAGCTGTTTTGAAAATTATGTAAAGGAAAAGAAAGACAGAAAAGGAACACAATATTTGCAATGCGAAAAACGTCCAAGATTTTCATTTATGATATATGAAATGACAGTTCGTATGCCCTCACAAATAGAACCACGGTGCCTCGGGTAAGACACCGGGCCATAGAGTTTATCATTGTTTATTACAAAATAACAAAACATAGGAATTCATTACTTAGTAACAAAAGAAACCAGGAGATTGTCCTTTGCGCTCCAATTGTTAAGTCCTTCGCCAGTTGCCGGGTAAATCCAGCTATCAAACTCAGCTTCGTCCACCTCGTCTTCGTTCCCAATAGCATTAACCCCATGAGCAGGCAGGGGAGCTGTCACCACATTAGGCTTGTCAGATGCCTCAAATTGTACCTCCTTAGCGTCAATGAGATCCTGCAGCTTGTTCTTTAGCGCCCAACAGTCATCGGTAGAGTGCCCCGGGCTTTCTGAATGATAAGTACAACGAGCATTCGGGTTGTACTTGGGGGATGCAGTATTTGGAAACTTCGGCGCCTCCCTGACAGTCACTAAATTAGTTGAGAGCAACTGTGGCAGGATCTGCGACAAGGTCATGTTTAAACGGGAGAATTCTCTCCGGGGTCTTTCCACCTTCTGAGTATTGTTTGGTCGGGGAGCGGCGGCAGGCTTAGCAATCATTACCGCACTGACAGATTGGCGGTGTTCATTTCTTTCTGATCTCCTGGAACCATATACGGCGCTAGACTCCTTCTTGAAGGGTTTCTTCTCAGCACTGGATGATGCACCCTTCGGAATTTTTCCAGATTTTAACCCAGCTTCAATCCTCTCTCCAGTCAAGATTAAATCAGTGAAACCAGCAGAAGAATTCCCAATGAGATGGTTGAAAAACGGCCCAGATAGGGTCCCCAAGAACATGTCAACCAGCTCCCGATCAGTCAATGGTGGCTGCACCCTGCCAGCCAGGTCTCTCCACTTCTGAGCGTACTCCTTAAAACCTTCGCTTGCGCCTAACGCCATACCCTGGAGCTGGGTACGTGTGGGGGCAAGGTCGGCATTATACTGATACTGCTTGTAGAAAGCAGTAGCCAGCTCCTCCCAGTTACGAACTTTGGTCCCATCCAGCTGATAGAACCATTCGAGATGAGTCCCTGAAAGACTCTCCTGGAAGAAGTGGATCCATAGATTCTTGTCCGCAGAGTACGGCTGAATTTTCCGATCATAGGACCTTAAGTGCAGCTTGGGACAAGACGCCCCGTCATACTTCGAGAAGGATGGTGCTTTGAACTTATGCGGGATAATCACACCAGTCGACAAACCCAGATCTCCGAAATCCAGCCCAGGTGCCTGTTGCACCTCCATAGCCTTCAACCTGTCTTCCAATTGTTTATATCTGTCATCTGAAGGAGGGTACTGCTCCTCATCAAAATCCGTCTCGTTGTCGGAGACCACTGGAGTAGGAATCTTTACTTCTGCCTGAGAAGGACTCTTGCCAACAGAAGAACCAGCCTCTTCATGCTGTAGAGTATTGCCGAACCTTCGGCCCGAGTTGAACAGAACGGTTCTTCTTTTCTTCTTCTTCTCCTTCTTCAGGAGCATAGCCTTCAGTTCTTCTTGGCCTTTAGCCAGCCCCTTGATTAGTTCTTGAAACTGCGCATTCTGCGCCTGGAGAGCCTTGATCGATGTCTCTGTTGATTCAGATCCGGGATTCATGATGCTGAAATAAAAAGCGAAGAACTGTAAGCAACCTGAAAAGGGGAAAAACCTGCTATGCACATGATGTATGAAATGCGTATGCAATGCATTCAAGGGTTCGAAAGTTCAAATTCGTTGTAGACAAGAAAAGAACACACGTTATCATTAAGGAAATCATTGTTTAATACATCAAGGCCTCATGGGCAAAAAGTACAAAAATCAAGTCAATCCCAAAATACACTGCGCATCCTTTTTGGAGCTATGTAGGTGTTGAGGTTCCTCTCCTCATGCAACAGGCGAGTGAGCTCCAGGACCTTCTTTTCACTGGCCTGCAGACTAGTCTCAAGAGAATTCCTTTCCTCCTTAAGCTGGACCCAGCTCTTCTGCATCTCTTCCCAGGATGTGGGCATATCAGGGTGCTGAATAACATGAGACACTTCCCCTTCCAGGACTGGTTCCTTGATTACCGGGAGCATATGAGGATAAGGCATCACTAATTTCTGAGAGCGGGCGCGTACCCATTTGAGATAAGGCTCCAAAGGGATGGAGTTCCTGTGCCCCAGTGTCTTGCTGTCTATCCTACTGGGCATCCTCCAGGCTCTGATAAATCTCTGGCGAAGTCCTTGAGTATCATTGTCGAAGTCAAAAACTATGTCAGGAATTAACATGTCATGGGGACCGTCCCTCCGAGCATAACCAAACTGTCTCCAAGCCAGGCATGGGCTATAAGTAATACCTCCTCTGATTCCAAGCAAAGGAACATTAGGGTACTCCCCACAACGATCAATGATAGTGACATCTCCTCTGGATCTAGGACACCAATGTATATCTGCATGTGTAAGAGTCATCAACCGTTGTGACCATCTCAAACCCCGCTCATTCTTCAGGACTGATTGGGGAAGGTGCGAAATAAACCACCTTCCCAGGAGAGGAGTGCAACACATAAGGACACCTCTTTTTCTCATGGTTCGAGTGTAACATGAGTGAAGGATGTCCCCCAGCAACGTAGGTATAGGATTCCTGGACATAAAGATCTGGACAGCACTGATATCAATAAGCTGATCTGGGTTAGGAAACAACACCAAACCATAAACTAGGAGGGCCACAACCTCTTCAAAAGCTTGCAAGTCAAGGGAGTTCCAACATTCAAGAGCTTTTTCAAACAGAAACCTGGCTAAGAACCCTTTGATACCACTTCTGACTTCCCAATGTCCCTTGAGGTCAGATGACTGTAGGTGCAAGGCTTTAGCAATCTCTTCAAGCTTAGGTTCCTTTTCTGTACCGTTGAAAGGTAGCTGATCAAGGATAGGAATCTTCAGGAGCCGGGAGAACTCCTCCAATGTAGGTACCAACTGATAGTCCAAGAAGGTAAAGCAGTGATGCAGAGGGTCAAAGAATTGGAACAGGACCTTTATCATATCTTCCTCAATGTTGGTGTTGACCAAGCTGATGAGGCTTCCATGCCTTTCACTGAATGAAGAGTTCTCGGGAATCCTGGATATAAGCTCCTTAAGCTGAGGAGGGACCCTTACAAGATTGATTTGAATTGTCTTTCTACGAACAGTTTCCATGTCCTACAAAACAAGAACAAAGATGAAAATTTGAACCCCTGAAATGGTTAGTCAATGCATATGATGCTGGATGATGTCATGATGCTATGATTAAACACACCACAGATATTTACAAAGACAAACATGTAGGGCACACAAGGCACACAAGACAAGCCCTTAAGGTTTAAGGCCAGCATGGGGTCTGGGTAGTACCCTCTTGAAGTTGGTGGGTTCAACCTGTCCTATCAGAAGTAACCGGGTTCTAAGATTCCCAATATCACGAGATTGCTTTCATTGTTCATCGTTTCGATTTAGCCACTGAACTGGCGACCGAAATATTCCAGGAAAGCAACCCTCAATTGAGTGTAGTATCGAGTATCAACCAACCTCGGACTGCACCAAAGTCAGTTATCTCACTACCCTAAAGAGGCCAAGATAGTTCAATTAAGGTTCCTAAGGTCTGTTGATGCTTCATGACACCGCGCGGAGGCCCCGTACTCTCCTTGACTGAACTCAAGGGTTACCGGTACACACCAAAGTGCCACATCAATGTAGCAGACTGTTTCAACCATGTCGGTATACCGCGCACAGTTCCCTCACAGCCTTGTTGCTACTTTCTAAGAAAGGTATCCCCCAGATCCGGGTTAGGATCTATAGAACTCCCAAGCAACCCACAATTTAAAGCACACAAGGAAAACAATTGAAAACATAGTTATAAGCTAGCCCTAAGGTACACCTCACTTTATAAGTTATCCCCAGCAGAGTCGCCAGTTCTGTGATCGGTGGATCTGGAACTGACTGTTTAACGCTGGTTTCGCGAAATGTCGCGGAAGCAAGAGTCGCCACCGTCTTTTATTTTCTCCAAATGGAAAGGACAAAAGCACAGAAAAATTCCTTTAAAGAGATTGCTCTCGGTTCGGGAGGTAGGTTATAGAAAGGGAAGGTGTTAGCACCCTTTCTATCCATGGTTATCCATGGGCTCTTAGATACTTGCTCAATGTGTTTTCAAAAATGTTTGCTTGCTTTTCAATGTGGGTTTAAAAAGTTTCTTTGAAAATTTCAGATCGACTCGTACGTTAGAGTGTTTGAAAAGTTTGCTTTGAAAGCTTTTGAAAAGTGTCGGTGTGAAAAGTCTTTTTGAGTTTGTTTTGAAGAGAGCAAGTATCCTTGAGAACCTACCTACCCTAAGGAATTCGTCTGTGTAAGAGCCCTTTAAAGTAGTGCCATCCCACCATTGAGAGGTAGGTAGCACCATTGTTGGAGGTGTTTGGGTCAATTCGAGTTTTAGGGACATGGTGATCACCGGAGCAATGGGAAGACACCTTAGAAGCTACCCTCATGCCAGGTTCCCGGATCATGAGGACTTACTAAGACGTCCTCTACTCGACGACCACCTTTCGAAAGGCAACAGTGAGGCGTACCCTAGGGGTGGTGTGTGCGATTCGTGTGTCGTTTTCATTTATCTTTGTCTTGTCATGTTTATTTGTGATCTACGCTTGATTTTAATTAGGGCCATTCATTCTTGCATGCATATTTAACAGTTATAAAGTTTGCGAAAAATAAATCTAAGGCTATTACAAATGGCGCGGGTCCACATCGCCAAAATTAAACCGGACCCGATTTGACAGAAAAATAAATAAAGCGAATAAAATAAAAATGCGAAAAGTAAAAATTGTTACAAGGCTTTGGGACATGTACATAATTATAATAAACGACATAAAATAAATGCGCGAAATAAAATAATTAAAACAATGGGCGTTGGACCCTTTTGCAACAAATTAAATTAATAAGGAATTAAAAAATTAAAATTAAAAGTTAAACGTTTTTGGTATTTTTGTGTTTTTTAGATTTAAAAGAAAAAATAATTTATTAAGATTAAAATAAAATGTCAAACCCTAATTCTAATGTTTTTTAAGTTTATTGCGAAAATGTCATATTACCCTAAATTAAACCCTAATTTTTACTTATGTACATTTAATTATAAAAATAAATAAATAAATAAATAATATTGTGATAAAAAAAAGAGAAAATTAAAAAGGTATAAAAATTATCAATTAACCTAATTCTATATTTTTTGGATTTTTATTAAAAGGAATTAAAGTTAAAAACCTAATTAAACTAAATAATTTACATATTAGTTTATAAGAAAAAATAATTAGAATGAATAAATATTATATTTTGCCTTTTCTGATTTTTCAATGAAGTTTTTGTATTTTGTAAAAAAATAAATTAATTAAATTGAGATGATAAATTAAATAAAATTGCAATTAAAAAATAAGATATAAAAAATGAAAAGAAAATGCAAACCAGGGGGGGGGGGGGGGGGGGGTAGCCCCAAAATTGGAGGTCTTGATCTTAGAAGGCTGGCCCAATTGATTTTGGCCTTATTGACTTTTTGGAATAGTGTGTGGGTGCGTTGACCTGAGCATACGTGTTCCTCCATCCTCAGCCTTGTGATTGTGGACGTTGGGCACGTGTATGGCTTGATGATGAGGGAATATGGTGTCTTTCACTGTGAGCGCTGCATGGAATGAGGTATAGAAAAATAACATGAGGAATATGTGAGACCTGGGGTTTGAACCCAGGTCATGAGAGTCACAAGCGTGTATCCCTGCCAGCTGAGCTATTGAATTCCAATTAATATATTATAGTCAACAAATAACAAAAGGAAAAACCAACGCGTAATGGAGAGCACGCGCGAAATTCAAATGCAACCAATCCCTGCGTGCCACGGAGTCGTCTTCTCCACCATCCCTGTAAACAAAACATATAGGCAACGGTTTCAACGCGTTGTGTTAGGCATGTTTATGAAAAATAGCGACTAGCGCTGTGACATCAATAAATTGATCGCGAGGGTCCATATCTCCTCGTCTTGATGAGCTGGTTTGAATGGCATAAGTCTGGAACCCTAATTTTACTGTATTGTAAAAGCCCTAAATCAAGCTCTGAGAAACCCTAGAATATGAACATGGTAGAATCGCGTATGGCCAATGAAAACTCAATTGAACATGATGGTTAGTCTCAGAATTTCATAACAAACAATAATCAACAAACAAAAAGTACAAAGGATGCGTGATTTATGCCATACGATTTCAAAAAATTCTTGATACAGTTAGAGTTCAAACTACCAATTCCTGGAGCTTTTGTGGTTGTTCTTGATTGGAATGTGTTCTATGTCACCCAAGGAAACTAATGGGATCAGTATTACGCCTTGAATCCACCTATAACCTTGAAATCAGTTTTGTGTTTTATGGAAAAAATTTAAGTTTGCAAAGTGTTCTTGGGGCGCAGCTTAGAGTGTTCTTTCATTAGGTTTATGATCAGGGTTATGTAGTGAGATGATTAGGTCAACAAAACTTGATACAATCCAAGGCATTCAATGATTTTGCAAATTGATTTTCTAAGAATCTTTACATATCTTTTTCATGTGCAATTTGGTGTCAATTAGTTCAAATCAAACCAAAACCTTCCATAATTGGCTAAGCACGAGATATTGATAGTAAAACATGCATGAAAAGATTTTTTTAGGTCAAATTTATATTTTTCACATATTTAAATAATTTAAATGAATTAATATTAGTATAAATTCAAATAAATAATTAAAAATTGAGAAAATACTTCCCTTTGGGCCAAATGGTCGTGCATAGGCTTGGAATGATGGATCATGGAAGAAAAATGGGCCCATTTGCATTTTTAGGTCATTTGAACCATTGTTGACTTTTCAAAATTCCCAAAAATTTCCCAACTTCCACAAGGCATAACTTGCTCAATTTTTAAGCTTTTCACATGTTCTTGGACATTTTGGAAAGGTCTTTGAGTCCTCTAACCAATGCCTTTGGTCCCATGTCATTTTGATTTACCAATCTCAAGTTATGGCCTTTGACTTAAAGTCCCTTTTTGTTGACTTTTGAAAATGACCTATAATGTTGAAATTGATAACTTTTTGTGAGAGCATTTCTTGGACTTGGAATATGAAGATGAGTTGTAGGAAATGTGTTTCTATTCAAAATGAGCTTTGGATGGAATTTTTCTGATAATCCATGTGAAAGTTATGCCCTGGTCAATTTCAGTTGACTTTTTCAGCTGTCCAAATATAGCAACTTTTGCATCTTTGATGATTTCTGAGCCAAATTTTGAGAATCATGATCAAGCATTGATCAAATGATGTTTGTGGCTTCAAAATGATATGTTGACCAAAAATTTGAACTTTTGACTGTCAAATGACCATTTTGCCCCTACAGTTGACTGCAGTGCAATTTAGGGTTTTGACTGTGCAATTTTGAGCTGAATGCCTTGAAACTTGACATGAGGATACTTGACCATCTTTATAGGCATGTGAGACTTGATTGGGCCTTTAAAAACTTCCTTTTCTTGATCAGAGCACAAACCCTAGTTTTGACTGTATAGGAGACAGTTGAACTGCATAACCCTTGGGGAATTTTGTGACCTTGACTTGACAAATCTTGGAGAATATGGGAGGGCAAATTTTGGGGTACAACAGTACCAATCACGCGACCAAGTCACCCAACACTGATCCATCATCAACCGGATACAGCAACCATCGATTCGTCCATAAACACCAGACACGAATCCAGCTGATCCATCATCAACCGGATACAGCAACCATCGATTCGTCCATAAACATCCCGACACGAATCCAGCCTAACCACCCATCATCACCCGGGTATCGGTTAACGGCAATACAAGTCAAATTCCACACAATGGGAATTTACTTCACCAAAACAATGCATATGCATGCACATCACCAGCATGCAACATCAAATCAACGAAATATTATCACAACATAATGCCAAATAATGCCAAAACCAATATATCACATGATCACATCTCAATCATAATGGATAGCAGGCACAAGACATAAGTATCAGTTCTCATTCACCAAATCAGAACAATTTACAAACAATTCTACATCATTCTCAAAATACCAAAGTTTACAAAAATCGGGAATTCGACTCTTTTTAAAATAATTTTCATAAAATATTTTTCTTATTTTATAAGATAGTATTTTTAATTTAAGAAATACTGCCGAAAACGGCACTCAAATCGGACTTACGGTTTGAAAGTTATGAATTTTCAAAGTTTAATATTTTTCAAAAAGTTACAGCAGAACCCGGTTCCTACATATACAGGAACCGGTTCCTGCGAAGTTCAAAAATCCCCTTTCTGGAAAATGTATGGGAACCCGATTCCTACCTATACAGGAACCGGTTCCTACATAAAAAGTCAGTTTCTTCACAAATTTTACACTGGGAACCCGGTTCCTACCTATACAGGAACAGGTTCCTGCGTGCGTTTTTACCAGTTTTTGTAAATTTTCACAGTGGAACCCGGTTCCTCCCCACTGGGAACCGGTTCCCACGACCTGCAGAGCCAAAAACTGCTATTTTGACAGCATTTATTCATTCCAATTCCATCCAATTCATACCCATTCGAATTATAACATTAGGAACACCAAAATGCAACCAATACACATCAATACAACATCATAAATCATGTTTCCATCATTCCTATTAATTATTCATCACATTAATGGTTCCAATTCCTATACTCTGACACAATTAGGGATAATCCTACAAACCTAGAATTCCAAAATCGAGATTCCTAACATGCTTAATCAATTCTATTGATTTCAAAATCTATAAGGCATATTAAATAATTGAAATCACCCCTTACCTTGCGATGATCCTTCGAATTCACGGCGTTTGGCTTTTTCCTCTCTTCTCTTCTCTTCTCCAATTTCACGTACAATGACTTTCTCCCAATAACCTTCTTTTTCTTTTCCTTTTATTATTTTCCAAATAATAGAAATAAATTAGTAATTATTTAGTAGATCTTTTTACTTCACACACCTCTAATCCAACCTTACACCCCCCGGTCTTCCTTTTTAATTCCATAATTAATTCATCCATTTAATCCAAAATGTTATTAATTAAGCCATTAATTAATTTAATAATTAAATTCCTAATTATTTAAAACTTGAATTAATTTGGGGTGTCACAACTCTCCCCAACTAAAAGAGTTTTCGTCCTCGAAAACATACCTTAGACGAACAGTTCGGGATACGAGTCCTTCATCTGGCTCTCCAGCTCCCAAGTGACATTTCCATCTGCTGGTCCTCCCCAAGCCACTCTTACCAATGCGATCTCCTTGCCTCGCAACTGTTTCAACTTCCGATCCTCAATTCTCGCAGGTACCGCTTCCACATTCAAATTCTCTCGCACCTGTATATCGTCTACCCGAATCTCATGAGACGGATCAGCAATGTACTTCCTTAGCTGAGATACATGAAAAACATCATACAAATTTGCAAGTGACGGCGGCAAAGCAATCTGATAAGCAACTTTCCCAACTCTCTTATTAATCTGAAACGGACCAATAAAACGTGGAGTCAACTTCTTTGACTTCAAAGCTCGACCAATACCAGTCATCGGAGTAACTCGCATAAAAACATGTTCTCCTTCGCTAAACTCAAGATCTTTCCTCCTCTTATCATGATAACTTTTCTGACGACTCTGAGAAGTTCTCATTTTCTCCTGAATCATCTTGATCTTTTCTGATGTCTGTTGAACAATTTCCGGTCCAATCACAGCACTCTCTCCAGATTCATACCAACACAACAGTGTCCGACACCTCCTACCATATAATGCCTCAAACGGAGCCATACCAATGCTCGAATGAAAACTATTGTTGTAGGTAAACTCAATCAATGGTAGATAACTATCCCAAGCTCCACCTTTCTCCAACACACAAGCTCTTAACAAATCTTCCAATGACTGAATCGTTCTCTCCGTCTGACCATCTGTCTGTGGGTGATAAGCGGAACTCAAACGCAACTTAGTACCCAAAGCTTCTTGCAATCCCGTCCAGAATTTAGATGTAAACCTCGGATCTCGATCCGACACAATACTAGAAGGAATACCGTGCAAACTCACAATCTTCTCAACATACAATTCTGCCAACCTTTCCATCGGATAATCCATTCTTATCAGAATAAAGTGAGTAGATTTCGTCAACCGATCAACAATAACCCAGATAGAATCACAATTCTTCGATGTCCTTGGCAAACCAGACACAAAATCCATAGAGATTCCATCCCATTTTTATTCCGGAACAAACAACGGTTCCATCAATCATGACAATCTCTGATGCTCAATCTTTGACTTCTGACAAACCAAACAAGCATACACAAACTCAACAATTTCCTTTTTCATTCCCGGCCACCAAAACAACTTCTTCAAATCATGGTACATTTTAGTAGCACCATGATGAATACTCAATCCACTACGATGTCCTTCTTCCAAAATACTCTTCCTAATCTCTGCAACATCCGGAACACACACCCTATTACCAAATCTCATAACACCATTCTCATCAATTCGGAACTCGCCTCCTTGACCTTGGTTGATCAATGTCAATTTATCAACTAACCCAACATCGGACTTCTGTCCATTCCGAATTTCTTCCAGAATACCACTAGTCAGTTTCAACATACCCAATTTCACACTATTCAGAGTAGTTTCACATACCAAACTTAAATCTCTGAACTGCTCAACCAAATCTAACTCACGGACCATTAACATCGACATATGCAAGGACTTCCTACTCAAGGCATCCGCAACAACGTTTGCCTTACCAGGATGGTAATTCAAACCAAAATCATAATCCTTTAGAAATTCTAACCATCTCCTCTGCCTCATATTCAACTCTTTCTGATCAAAGAGATACCTCAGACTTTTGTGATCACTGAACACCTCAAACCGAGAACCATATAAATAATGCCTCCACAACTTCAAAACAAACACAACAGCTGCCAACTCCAAATCATGAGTCAGATAATTCCTTTCATGTACTTTCAATTGTCTCGAAGCATAAGCCACCACCTGCTTATCTTGTATCAACACACCACCTAATCCCATTAATGATGCGTCACAATACACAACAAAAGACTTAGTCGGATTTGGAAAAATCAAGATCGGAGCACTTGTCAACCTCCTCTTCAGCTCTTGAAATCCTTTCTCACATTCAACATCCCAAACAAACATCTGACCCTTCCTGGTCAACTTAGTCAACGGTAACGCTAATTTGGAAAATCCTTCTATAAACTTCCTGTAATAACCTGCAAGACCCAGAAAACTACGGATCTCAGAAGCATTCTTCGGTGCTTCCCACTGAGATACTGCTTCTACCTTCGTAGGATCCACAACAATTCCATTCTTGGAAATTACATGGCCAAGAAAACTTACTTCACTTAACCAGAATTCACACTTGGACAACTTCGCATAAAGCTTCTTCTCTTTCAACAATTCCAACACAACTCTGAGATGTTCTGCATGCTCTTCATCGCTCTTCGAATAAATTAGAATATCATCAATGAACACCACCACAAACTTATCAAGATACGGATGAAATATCCTGTTCATATACTCCATGAAAACACCAGGTGCATTAGTAACTCCAAACGGCATAACAGAATACTCGTAATGTCCATACCTCGTTCTAAATGCAGTTTTCTGAATATCTTCCGACTTCACACGAATCTGATGATATCCAGATCTCAGATCAATCTTACTAAATACACAAGCTCCAACCAGTTGATCCATCAAATCATCGATCCTCGACAAAGGATACCGATTCTTGATTGTAACTTTATTCAGCTGTCTGTAATCAACACATAGTCTCATTGAACCTTCTTTCTTCTTAACCAACAACACCGGAGCACCCCACGGCGAAACATTCGGACGAATAAACTTCTTCTCAAGCAAATCCTCAAGTTGACTCTTCAACTTTCTCAATCTAGAAGCAGACCTCTTATAGGCATCCTCGAATTCGAACTAGTTCTAGTAATAAAACCCATTAAGACTTCACCTTGCACTCTCACACCGTTCCACTTACTTCATCACGGAACACTTCAAAAAAAAAATTACATCCAATAGGTCACATGCCTTTATCTTTCTCTCGCCGAGATCTAAATCTCTCGTTACGCAAACCATAACGCTTCTCTTCTTGCCGACTCAACTAATTTCACACACTGTAAAGCTGGCACAATAAGTACATCCCATCCAACGCGATTCCGACTACTATCAACAAGAGATTAAGGGTGATCAGTTCCTCAATTTGTCAATAGATAGTCAACAATCATGAGGTGGCATCAACCATCGTTACCAAACCACAACAGCATCTTCAATCTTACCCTTCAAGCTACTTAAACATAACCATGCTTGAAGCATCAACTGCTTGGCAATACTTACATCTTACAATCGGCGATATACTGAACCAACCTCTTGCACAAAACTTCAGAGAAGAAACTTCTCCCCCACTTATTTCACACGTACCTCTGCAGACAACAAAAAGGAAACAATCAAGTACCGACAGTGTTTCACACACATGTCGCATACCAAAAGGGAGTAAACACATAAACAACATGGCCGATAGACCGGCCTGCTCTGATACCACTATTGTAACACCCCTTCTAAATAACCCGCGAATATATTAATTAAATCAGAGTAACATGGAAAACAGGGATGTCACAACTCAAGATAAATATAAAAACCTCAAATCTACAGTTATCATGCTTTACTGAAGGAATTATTAAGATAAATATTCAAATCAATATCATGTTCTACACAGCGGAAATGTCTCAAAACCGGAATAACTTCACTTCATAAGTATTCCCAACATAAATTAAACAATAGAGTATAAAACAAAACTCATCATTCAAACATTTCCCCCAGTGTTACAACCTATCAGAGCACGACACTGACACACGGACTTAAAGTAACATAGCTCTAGAGCCATCCTCACCAACTCTTGAGCTGCTAACTTTAATCTGAAATCATTAAAGTAAAGGTGAGATTTCTCATAATTAACATGCATTATAAGCTTCTCAATCAACCTTATATCACAAGCATATTATTTCACCCATTTTAGCATAAATTCAGGTTCAACACACAGTTCAAATCATACAAGTCATTATGCACAAATCAATAATCAACCAAAGAATTGTAACACTGGAAGACATCCTAACATGTTACAATTCCATGCAAACACAAATGCAGACACAATATATGTGGTACCAATCACGCGACCAAGTCACCCAACACTGATCCATCATCAACCGGATACAGCAACCATCGATTCGTCCATAAACACCGGACACGAATCCAGCTGATCCATCATCAACCGGATACAGCAACCATCGATTCGTCCATAAACATCCGGACACGAATCCAGCCTAACCACCCATCATCACCCGGGTATCGGTTAACGTCAATACAAGTCAAATTCCACACAATGAGAATTAACTTCACCAAAACAATGCATATGCATGCACATCACCAGCATGCAACATCAAATCAACGGAATATGATCACAACATAATTCCAAATAATGCCAAAACTAATATATCACATGATCACATCTCAATCATAATGGATAGCAGGCACAACACATAAGTATCAGTTCTCATTCACCAAATCAGAACAATTTACAAACAATTCTACATCATTCTCAAAATACCAAAGTTTACAAAAATCGGGAATTCGACTCTTTTTAAAATAATTTTCATAAAACAATATTTTTCTTATTTTATAAGATAGTATTTTTAATTTAAGAAATACTGCCGAAAACGACACTCAAATCGGACTTACGGTTTGAAAGTTATGAATTTTCAAAGTTTAATATTTTTCAAAAAGTTACAGCAGAACCCGGTTCCTACATATACAGGAACCGGTTCCTGCAAAGTTCAAAAATCCCCTTTCTGGAAAATGTATGGGAACCCGGTTCCTACCTATACAGGAACCGGTTCCTACATAAAAAGTCAATTTCTTCACAAATTTTACACTGGGAACCCGGTTCCTACCTATACAGGAACCGGTTCCTGCGTGCGTTTTTATCAGTTTTTGTAAATTTTCACAGTGGAACCCGGTTCCTCCCCACTGGGAACCGGTTCCCACGACCTGCAGAGCCAAAAACTGCTATTTTGACAGCATTTATTCATTCCAATTCCATCCAATTCATACCCATATGAATTATAACATTAAGAACACCAAAATGCAACCAATACACATCAATACAACATCATAAATCATGTTTCCATCATTCCTATTAATTATTCATCACATTAATGGTTTCAATTCCTATACTCTGACACAATTAGGGATAATCCTACAAACCTAGAAGTCCAAAATCGAGATTCCTAACATGCTTAATCAATTCTATTGATTTCAAAATCTATAAGGCATATTAAATAATTGAAATCACCCCTTACCTCGCGATGATCCTTCGAATTCACGGCGTTTGGCTTTTTCCTCTCTTCTCTTCTCTTCTCCAATTTCACGTACAATGACTTTCTCCCAATAACCTTCTTTTCCTTTTCCTTTTATTATTTTCCAAATAATAGAAATAAATTAGTAATTATTTAGTAGAGCTTTTTACTTCACACACCTCTAATCCAACCTTACACCCCCCGGTCTTCCTTTTTAATTCCATAATTAATTCATCCATTTAATCCAAAATATTATTAATTAAGCCTTTAATTAATTTAATAATTAAATTCCTAATTATTTAACACTTGAATTAATTTGGGGTGTCACACACAATCCCTTCCTTTTTCACATAGCATGTCAAAGTCTTTCGACACATATTCTCCACCACCATCAGTTCTCAAAACTTTGAGTTTTCGACCACTTTGTCTTTTGACCATAGACTTAAACTTGGCAAATACTTCGATCACTTCACTTTTCTTCTTGATCAGATAAGTCCACAGCTTTCGACTGAAATCATCTATGAATGTAACAAAGTATTTTTTACCTCCCATCGAATCCACCTAGATCGATCCACATACATCAGAGTATATGACTTCAAGAGTAGCCTTCGACCTGCTTCATCCATCCTTGTTGAAGCTATTTTTGTGTTGCTTCGCCTGCACACATTCCTCACATACCTCGTTTGGAATGTCAATTTCTAGGAATCCTGAAACTATATTTCTTCTCTTTAAATCTCTGATGTCTCTGAAGTTGAAATGGCCTAGTCTATAATTCCATATCCATTCATCTCTGCTAGCTGCAGTTGAACAACACTTGTGCTCTATCATATTTAGTTCAACCTTGAAGGTTCGATTCTGAGACATATGAGCCTTCAAGATTAATCTCCCATTTGTATCAATGACTCTCATCATCTTATCTTCGATTGACACTTTATAATTCTTTTCGACCAACTGCCATATACTAAGCAAATTGCTCTTCATGCCTGGTATGTACAACACATTGGAGATTACTGACCTTTTGCCATCTTTCCTCATAATCATAACATAACCAATACCTTCAGCTGCTAGGGTATTGTCATTTGCAAATTTTACCATATTTTTCATTGAGGGCTTTATGTTGACAAACCAGTCTTTCCTTCCAGACATATATGATGAACATCCTGAATCCAAGTACCATTGGTCCTTGAATCTATCTTCATATTTTATTGTGGCCATCAGCATCATCTCTTCTTCTTCATGTTTTGCAAGCTTTGCATCACTTTCTTGATTCTTTCATTTTTCTGGACAATCATTTGAATAGTGACCATACTTCTGACAATTGTAACATTGAATGTCACTCTTATTCGGTTTTCGACCACCACCTCTTCCTCTATTTGCAACACCACCTCTTTGGTTGCCTTGGTATGGTCTTCTTTGATTCCAAAAAGTTTTCTTTGTTCTGGTTTCCTCTACCATTCGATTTGTTGTATTTGCATCTACCTCTGTCGAAACACTTTCTTTTGCCTTTGATTTCTTTTGTTGAATGTGCCTGCAAAGCCACATCACTCTTTGATTTGCCTGCAGCTCTTTCGTTCATTCTTTGTTCATGAGATTCAAGCGTCCCTTGAAGCTCTTCCTTTGTCAATTTCGACAAGTCTTTCCCCTCTTCTACCGCCACCACTATGTGGTCGAACTTAGGAGCTAAAGATCTCAAAATCTTCGAAACAACAACTCTTGTTATTAATGTTTCTCCATATACCTTGATTTGATTTACTAGTTTTATAACTTTAGTGAAGAAATCAGATATGCTTTCACTATCTTCCAACTGAAGCAATTCATACGTTCTCTTGTGAGTTTGTAATCTCACTTCTTTCATTTTTTTTGCACCACCAAAGGACTTCTCAAGAACATCACAAGCTTCTTTTGCAGATTCTAAATCACTTACTTTTTCAAAGTTTTCTGGACTCACACATTGATGAATTATAAATAGTGCTTTATAATTCAGCTTCCTAATTTCTGTGTGTTTCTTCTTTTCTTCTTTTGAAGCATTTTCTCCAAGCGCTTCTACTCTATCTTTTACAAGGTCCCAAAGCCCTTGACACATGAACAACACTTTCATCTGTTTGCATCAATTCTCATTGTTGCCTACTTTCAGAATTGGTAGAGTTGTTGGATAATTTGCATTCCCATAATTCGCCATCGTGAATTCTTCAATAGTTCTTGATTGATACTTCCCTTAAATCGAAACTGAGCTCTTGATACCAGGTGTTGGAAACTCACCAAAGTCTATGATGAATTTCTACCACAATGACAATTTAATTATGACACAAACAAAGAAAACAAGACAAATATTTTCTACAGAGTTTCTCTCTGCTCACAAACTGTAAAAACTTTCTTATTCACTTTGCAACTGCAAAATACTGTGAATGACTTGCTTTCAAAAAATAGGGGTTACTTCCTCTATTTATAACTGAGCTTGCACCCTAAGCCCAAAGTCCAAAATATCTATTTTGTTACTAAATCAAATCTAATTTATTCTAAACTTAAATCAAATCTATTTAAATCTAAAATAAATCTAATCCTTTCGACACTATGAATTACAATTTAACATTACGAACACTACAACAAATTCTTTAGTTGAACCAGACTCTGATATTACTATTGAATCATCATGAAAAACATTTATATTAGATCTAGAGCAACACATAAATGAAAGAGACATTATATATTCATCTAAATCTTTAAAGTAGTAAGTGTTTGAATTATTTTACTTATAAACAACGTAAAACTTATAATCCATAGTTATTCCACAACAATATTTTAGTTTTCGATAGGGAATTTATGTTTGCCATATTGTCGCTGGAGACGATACCTTATAAAAAAACATACACGTTGGTCCCTTTTAATTTTCAATTTTGAAGTCAAAAATTCTAATATGTACAACGCATGCCATGGAATAAATTAAGAAAAAACACGTAGAATAAAATAAAGCAAAATGTACGGATAGGCAACAAATCCTATATTAGTTAAGCACGTGATATAAACTCTTCACATGCACAATTAAGAACATTCTCAGAACAACACAAAATCAACGTCAACAATTGACCATTTTATAATATTATTTTCCTAGGTTTTATTTATATATAAAGCAACATTTACTCACAAAAATTGGAATCAGAGAAAAATAACTTTAACTTATACGAAATTAATCAAACTTGTACGGAACTATGAACACTCATGGTTGGAGCAACAATGCAAACCCCTTTGAAATTTTTGAATCTACCGTAACGACCACGTTTCATGACACTTCAGCTCCGGCAGCAGCGGCGGTGCCAATCTCCCGGAATCCGAGTCTTCGTAGCATTTTAATGGCGGAGAATTGGGCAGAGCTACCGTTGAAGGAGGATGATACCGACGACATGGTCATCTACGGGACTTTGCGCGAGGCTGCTGCTACAACAGGCTGGTTCCCCGGTAATGGGGTGAACAATGTCGATGTAGGCCTAAAAGTTGAAGATCAAGGTGAAAACAGTAGCACTGCAGCGGCGCGTGTGGTTCACACACCACCAACAAATAGTAAAAAGTTAGGTTTCCGTGGAGTTAGGAGAAGGCCTTGGGGAAAGTATGCTGCTGAGATAAGAGATCCTAAGAGAAACGGCGCAAGGGTGTGGCTTGGGACTTACGAAACGGCTGAGAATGCAGCTTTGGCTTATGATCGAGCCGCGTTTAAAATACACGGTTCGAAAGCTAAGCTGAATTTTCCTCACTTGATCGATTCAGATTACACTGGATCGGTTAAAATCACACGAAAAGAGCGCTAGATGAGTCGGTTATTGTGATGGATAATTTGTAATAAATTTTCCCTTTACTATATACAGCAAGATCATAGTGATATGATATAATAATCTGAGACATAGAAATTGATGGAGGAATGTTGTTATTCAACTCATGTTCCATGAAGTTGAGAGTTCTTGTCAAAAGCTTTTATAATGTCGTTGTTTCATTTTGTGATCATTTTTTTTTTTTAATCGAGGTTACTTTCTATTTTATCAAGAAGGAAACTTTCTATATATATATATATATATATATATATATATATATATATATATATATATATATATTAGAAAAACGGTAATTAATCTCTTTGTATTCGGTCGTCTTTGCGGCAATTTCCAGTTACAGAGTGTAAATTGACATTCTACTCTCACGAAGTCATGGCTTTTTCTTGTCATATTGTTCTTTGGTGTCTCATTAGGAGTCCGTTTAGATTTAACGTTTGTTTAAACTTGCTTATTAAAATAAGAGTTAATGAATAACGTAAATTGTTTTTATAATAAAAAAAAAAAAGAAATCGAATTATTTTTGTACATATTATAAATTACTTTAAATTTAATTTAAAAAAATTTATTAAAAAAATCTTAAATTATTTTGATTAAACGCAATGATAAAATTATGTCAATAGATAAAGTTAATTCATACCGAACTTTCTTATAAACCATTTATATATTAATAGAAAATTAAATAGTAACAGTAGAAGGGGATATCAACCAAAACTTCAAGAATAATAAAATTGAGATGTTCTCATTTCTAATCTATTTTAAGTAAAATCGGCTTTAACTTGTTCAGTACAAGAAATATATTCCTCAGCGATGTGATTTAGTGATATGATTATCATGTTACTAAAATTTAGTAGTTGCGACGTGATAATTACGTCACTATAATATTTTATAAATTAAATAATAAAAGTAATGTATAGTCTCCGTCAGTATATTTTTTTTTATATATAAAAGTTGCGACGTGGAAAACACGTCACAACATAAAAAGTTGAATAAAAAATATTAAAGTTGTAAGCGTTTTGAAAAGGAAAGTTTAAATATTTCAAAAAGATATGTTGTGACGTGTTAAACACGTCGCAACTAACTTAGAGGAAAAAAACTCCTATCTTTGACAAGATGTTATTCTGAATCATTCTGAAACGTGCAGATTAAGTGAAAAAATATAACCGTTAAAGGAGTTGCGACGTAGATATCATGTGGCAAGGTTGCGACGTGATATTCACGTCGCTGATTGGTTTATTTTAAAATTATAACGTTGGCGTTGCGACGTAAATATTACGTGGCAAGGTTGCGACGTGATATTCACGTCGCTGATTGGCTAATAAACTTACGCGTTCTCTTTCCATAAACCATTGTCTTTCTTCAACATCTTTCTTTTCTTATTTCTCTCTTCTGTTTTCTTCTTTCCCTCTTCTCTATTCTTCAATTCTTCCATAATCAAATCTCAATTCCAAATTTATTTTGTAACAAAGGTATAATATTTATTCAATTTATTTTTAATATTTTCGTTTTAGATTAATTATATTTTATGATATACTGAATTTTTTTTGTCAAGAAATTGAAGAGATTAAAATGAAGATTCAACAAAAAGGTTGTACAAGAAGTTGAAGGAGTTTGAAGAATGGATATATATATATATATATATATATATATATATATATATATATATATATATATATATATATATATATATATATATATATATATATATATATATATATATATATATATATATATATATATATATATATATATATATATATATATATATATATATATATATATATATATATATATATATTAAAAATAAAAACAATTTTTTAAAACAATAACAAAAAATATATATTTTATTATAAACAGTAATTAAAAAATATTTATATAGTTTTTATCATATATATTTTTTATATATATTTTTTAATTACTACCAACTATTTTTATCATATATATAGTTTTTAATAAAAACAATTTTTATTTATAGTCAAAATAGAATATTATAGTCAAAATAGAATATATATTTATCTTAATAAAAAAAAATATATTTTAATAAAAAAACATTAACATGAATATAATAGTTAGGTATAAAAAATATTATTAATTTTTAAAAATACAATTATAAATAAAATATAATAAAAAACGAAATATATTATATATATTATTTTAAAATTGAGTAATTTATTTTTTAAACAAATTATATTTTAAAAGTAGAATATCTTATATATGTGTATTTAAAATAAAATAAAATAGAATATAATTATATTTTATATTTCTTAAAAGAATAATATCTTTGTTAAAAAAATTATGGTTAATATATATTGAATATGTTTATTAAACGTATGGTAAATAATATATATAACGATCCATTGAACGAGAAGATGATAAAAAAAAATTATTATGACAGAACCTCAAGACGACTTTCTGATATAATGCGTTGTGTTAGAGAGCGTTGGGAACTTCAGGGTATTCGTTCCAATTGGATAGAGAAAAAGGTTTTTGAGGAACTTCTTAAATATTGAGAGTCACCCGAATTTCGGGTTAAATCTGAAAATTTTAAGAAGATGAAGGCATCTGAAAATGGGGTTGCCTTAATGCAGTTGGAAGTATAAGTACCGCAGAGCATGTTCGACGCATGGTAAATATTACCACTTTTTAAGTTATATTTTAATTCATATTTTATTAATTAACGTTAATTTTATTATTTAGACCAAGAATTTGGGGAGACCTCCATTGATGATTGTGTTGGTTAAAAAGACTCGGACAAAGAAAATCGGGGATTTTATTGACGAACGCACTCTAAAAGCTTTCGTAAGTTATTTAATTTACGTTGTTGTTTATTTTTTTTATTTAATGACATTTTTGTGTCGTGATTTTCACGTGGCAACTGAGAAACTGTGACGTGAAAATCACGTGGCAATTGAGAAGTCGTGGCGTGAAAATCATGTGGCAACTTTTTAAATATAATTTAATTTAATTTAATTTAATTTAATTTAATTTATTAAATATTTAACTTTTTTTATTGAATATATAGCAGGATTTTCACATTGCTCGCAAATTTTCTGAGTCATAATCCTCAATATACTCCGGGAGAGGGAGAGTCGCTTCATCCAGATGTGGACTTTTATATTTGGGATCAAGTCATTAGCGGAAAAGGCCCTGACGGTTGTTTTTTTGGTGGTGGAAATTTGACGGGCACCTTGAGAAGTAGGGATAGAACTCTATTTCAAAGAGTTAGATATGGGGAACGGGGGTCACGTCAACCAAATTTGACACCAGAACAACTTGAAACCGTAAGACAATTGGCGTTAAATGAGGCGACACACGAGTCAGCGCAACGTGAGACGGTAATGAAAGCCCAAATGGAGGCCCAAATGGAGGCAATGAGACAAGAGCAACAACGACAAATGGAGGTCATGGCGAAGAGGCAAGCTGATATGGAGCAACAAATAAGATAATTTATGCAAGGGTTTGGTGGAAATCCAAACTTTCGCGGTCAAGAGTCGGAGGATGACGGAAACGAAGATAATTTTGACATTGATAATTATGACCCGTAAACTTAAATTTTTTTATTTTACTTTCAAATTTGAATTTGTATACCATACTAATTAATTCTTAAATTTATAATTTTAGTTTATTAATTTTATTATATTAAATTTAATATATTGAATTTATTATATATTAAATTTATTTTATGTTGAATTTATTATTTAAATTTATTATATTGAATTTATTAAATTGAATATATAAAAGAAAAATAAATTCAGCTATTAAATAAATAAATAAAAAACATTAGTGACGCGATTTTCACGTCACAAGTTGTGACGTGAAAATCACGTCGCAACTCACTTTTTATATAAAAAAAATACAAAAGTTGAATGGGCAGACGTTGTTAATTATAACTATTTAGTGACGTGTTTTCACGCCACTAATTTGTGACGTGAAAAACACGTCGCAACTAAAGTAACTATATGCTTGTTGCACCTGCTTTCCTACGGAGTGATGTTTTCTATAAAACTTTGTTACAGCATGATTTTCACGTCACAACTTTGCGACATGAAAATCACGTCGCAAACTGTTTGTCATCCCCTCTCAAGCCACGTGAACGCACACATTACAAATAATGTGTAGTGACGTGATTCCTCATTTTAGGGGGATAGCTTAGTTAGTTTACCTCTTAAAGATGTCTTTGAAATGATAAGGTTGATTGTAGCTTTCCAATCTAAGTTCTTTGAGTGTGGTTGGGAAATGATTATGTTGAAGTTGCATGAGCAATCATGCCTTGAGTTAGGCATGTCATCGTCCTGATGGTCTGGTTCGTGTCACTCATGGGACATGAGAGGTCGATTGTCACATTGTGGGTATTGTTAAACCACCTACAACAGACTCAGATAACCTCAAAACAAATGAGGAGCTTGTTTTGGATGCAAGGTTGTTAGAGAGAGTCCTTGCATCACCTATCTTCACCGTGAAGATTATTCCTCTTAGTTGTCGTCTTAATTTTTCTCAGACATTGAAAGATTCTATTTATAAGGTGGTTGCTGATCCGAGATCAGTATGTTCTTGGGTTAAATTGTTACTTATTCCCTGTTGTACTTTACAGATGGTTAAGCCTCAGAATAGATGAGATTGCAGGTCTGTAAATCAGAAGTCCTAACAACAACCTCATATGTTTGAATCTTTGACTACTTGGAGATATAAAGATGATCTTGCCAAGTTAGTTGAGAAGGTGTTGGGAAGCTCTGAGCAAGATAACTCGGGTCGTGGGGATTTCATATTGAAGAGAAAGATAAAAAGATGAGTGATAATATAAAGCAATGCCTCTACAAAGTTGCAGATGGCCATTTCACAATGATTGTAAAAGTGTTGGGATCATCCGGGGTAGCCTCGTATAATGGACATACAACAAGGGGTTTGGAGGCTAAACACCTGTACAGACCATCTTCCTCAATGTTAACCACCTTGTTCTCCAAAGCTCCCCTAGTAGTTGATACTGATAATATTTTCAAGTGCATTAAATTATTTCCCAAAATGATGCCATATGATAGATATAGTTTGTGTGCTGCGCATATATTAGACACACTGTATGGAGAAGGTTCTGCTATGACACGAGATCTCTTATATGCACTCACTTTGGTTGTTATCTTATGACTATGAGGAAGAAGTCCCATGAGTTTGTGCAGAGTTTATTGCCTCTGCATCCACTTATTCATTAGGTTAGAGACAATTGTAAGCTTCTTCTACATGCGTCGTTTCTTGATGATGGGACTATTATAGGGGATTCACGAGAGATGGATAAATCCCCTAACATCATTTTGGAGACATGTCCAAGATTAATTCTCTAATTGAATATTGGTAAGATTGAGATCTTTTGGCCTTCATGTGATGACAGTAAACTTCGTGAGGATTTATTCCGTCAGACATTGGGAGGCTGATGTTGGGTATGAAGTTGCTTGGAGATGCAGTTATTCGAGATGACAACTTTATCAAAGGGTTATCCATGAAGAGAACTTCCAGGGTGATTAATCTAATGCATCTTCTACCACAGCTAAGGGATCCTCAAAGTGAGCTTCTTCTACTTCGATCTTGCAATGATATTGCCAAATTTTTTTTGGGCATAAGAACATGTCAACCTATTCATATAGAGGAAGCAACTATTTGGTTTGATAAAAATTTGTGAAAAGCTATTGAAGACATTGTAGTTGGTCGAGTTCTTTTCTTTGGGAAACTTCAATGGGTGGTGGATTCTTTACCCATTGAATTTAGGGGATTGGGTTTATACCCAGTAGTAGAGGCTGCCTCATACGCTTTTGTGGCTTCTAAGACTCAATCTTGGGTGTTACAAGTTCATATGATGAGAGATAATGTGGTATATGGTATGGACTGAAATTTTGACATAGCTTTGGATGGTCTTAGGATTGTGATTTCGGATTTTAACCTTAGTAGTATTACTAGCAAGGACATCGTCCCTCCTAAAGCACAACATGTTTTAGCGAGTGCACTTTTTAGTAGAATTGTTAATAACATGGATGTAAAGGCCGCAATGACCACTAGATAGAAAGCAATTTTTGGTTGTTTGCAAGCCGCATATTCTGAGGGATTTCTCCTTTCTATTATTATTGATGGGCTTGGCCAACATATGTCACAGATGGAGTATCGTATTATCCTAAGATATCGTCTTATGATTCTTTTATTTCATGTGGATGAGGTTTGCCATGTTTGTCGTAAGGCGTGTTGGATACATTTGAGGAACATACAATTCATTGTAAGGAGATTTTAGGCTTCAAATACAGACATGACCTTGTTAGGAATGTCTTGTTTGATATATTTTTCCGCTCCAAAATATTTGTGAAGAAAGAGGGGAGTTCGACATTTAGGCCAATATATGTTCTTGTGTATGGCTGGGTACGAGAGAAACATGCTTGTGTGGACTTGATTAAAGTTTCTCCACTGGTGGGACTGAGGACTGGAGGTTTTATTGTTGGATGGGAAGTTCTCAAATATGCTTCAAGTAAAGTGATCAAACATGAGAAAACGTGTTCTGAGAATCAACACGCACTCATACCATTTACTTTAGACACTTTTAATTTTCTAGCACCAAAAGCAGTTGATCTCTTACAGAAAGTCTAAAGACTTATGAATAGAAATGTTGTATCTCCTAAGTCTATGAATATAATTATTATGAGAATTAGATTTACCATCGAAAATATACTAGTACTACAAGTTATTGCATGTTTACCTTTTATTTATGAATAATACTATGATTTTAATTCATAAAGAGAAAATAAATACAAACACATTAACCTATATGCCAAATAATATTGAAAAAAATCAAATATTAATAATACTTAGAAGAATGGAAATTTTTGTCATTGAGTTGAGTCAATTCCAAATCTTTAAAGCAAAAAGGCATCCGAAGAAAAAATGATCTAATGTTTCATTATTAGTGTCACAAAGACTGCATTTTGAAGGCCAATAACATCCTTTGCTAACCAACTTGCAATACTACATAAAGTATTTTTCATAATGGTTGAAATAGTGATATAACCACATGTGATGGTTTTTGGTGATGGTTGTGGTGATAAATTGGTTATCGCGCTACTTTTCACCACACTTTAAATATCCAATCTAATAAAAAATGGAATGGTTATGAATTCGATATTTAGTAACATCAATTTTTAGCGTTTTTAAAATTGGGTACCGCATTACTTATCACCCCGATTGAAAGAACTAATTTTGGTGAAATATGTTTTTTTTAATTATATATATTTTTTATTTTACCAAAATCTCATTATTATAACATGTATTTATGTGAATCAAAACAAATCAGAACATAACAACAATACATTTATGAATCAAAATCAAATTAACAACTACTATAAACCAATAATATGTATTATTATATCAAAATCAAAATGGCACCAAAATAACATATATTTTACACATCATTATATCATACAAGTATCAACATACAAATATATTATGTATTAAATTGATTATTCTAAAGAAAGCCAGATGCATAATGTGGTCGAACGTCTTTTAGTGTCTTGTTTATAAACACCTATAATTTCAAATAATAATATTTTTTAGTATACACTTTAATTATATTTTTGAAATATTTATTATACTTTTTGAAATTATTTAATAAAACAATATATAATTTTAAAATTCTATAAAAAAATTATGAAGTTAATCTATTTAATTAGAACTTTTAAGGCATATATTTGTTTCAACTTTAAAAAAAAAAAAATTTTATAAAACCGTTTTTTAAAATATTATAAATTTTTTTATCATTGTTTTTTTTATAAATAGAAACATTAATTTTGATATTTTATAACATAAACGTATATTATTGAAGATCAAAACATAGTCAAATTCATAATTTTTTTAAAAAGTTGTATTTCAAAAATGATTTTTATGAAAATCTATTTGAAATAGTTTTAAAATTAAGTGATTTTTTTAAACATTGATATCCAAAATTTTTTTTAATAAAATAATAAAATATTTAAAATAACATTTTAAGAATAACTATTCAAACTAAATTTTCATTTGATTTTTTTTATAATTTTTTTTTTTTGTAAAATGTTTCACACAAAATTACGTAATACTATAAAAATCATTTTTAAAAAAATCAAAACAAACGGTCCCTTGACAATTGGTTAATAAAATCCATTACTTATAATTACTAATTAAACACATTAATTAATCACATAATTATGTTTGTGTGATAACATTATGATTTTTTTAAGGACACAAATTCTTACTATTTTTCAATAAAAATATGATAAGCATATAATTTTTTTCTACATATATAAATTACTTCTATTTTCACTTTTTAAATGATATTCAATCATATTTGTCATATTTTTCTTGGGAAATAATAAGAATTACACATAAAAAATTATACAAGTTTTGTTTTTTTTTTTATATTTTAAATAACACATAAATCTTCTATAGTTTTAACAAATCACTACAATTTTTTTCTTCTTTTATATGAGAAATCGATCAGTTCTTTAATTAAAAAATAATTAATATTAACTGGTGAGAAAATTGCAAAACTATAAATTAAAAATAATATATTTCTCAATTTTTCAATCAATATTTTTAACAAATTGAACCGTTGTTATGAGCACTTTTTTGGATTAAAATAGTTATGGTCAACCAATGGCCTACCTTTTCAAATTATGAATGTAATGAGTCAATTGTAGTTTTGATCACAACAAGAATTGATGTTTACGTACGGTCGTCAATTCCATTTGTTGAATAACCTTCCATACATGTGAAACCTTTAACATTGATTTTCAACATGTACACGCATGCATCACGATTCACATAAAATATATGACTATAATAAAGATGGCATTTACAATAAGACCATGGGTCAGAAAGTGGTAATCTTTACCATTCAAATATGGAAAAGAAAATTTCATCTACATGTTTTCCCGTAGATTATTGAAAATTATTTTTTTAGATGGGAATATCCAAACGCATCTTGTAAATTTTGAAATTTTAATTATTTTAGATATGTATATTCAAACAAATTCTTATATTTTATTTTTAGAGAAATTTCAGATATGCATACCCGAAATAATTTAATATCTTATATATTTTTTTTATTATTTTAATTTTATTTTGAAAAGATATTTATTTATAATATAATTATAATATAATTAAATTGAGTTATTATTAATAAAGAATAACTTAAGTTTATAATTGAAAACTAAATATTAAAGTAAATATATGATATGAAATTAAACAATGAATGTGATAATTAAATTTTTAATTATAATGGTGAAATGTTATTGTTTTTTAATTTTTTATTTAAAATTATGAATAATTTTTGATAAAAAATATATGAAATATTTTTTAATTGGAACTTTAAAAGCTAAATTTAATTTAGATGACACTTTTTAATTTTTATTATGGAATTGATGATTAATTATTATGTTGTAATTAGAAATTTTATTATATTAAAAAAATATTTATACTATAATTAGAAGTTGAATGTTATTAATAATCAATAATATTAAAATAGGACATTTAATATTAAATGAATAGATCTTTGTAAAAAAATGATGAATAATTTATAAACTATAGAGATCATGTATATTAAATACATATATATCACATAAGAATAAATAAGGTTATTTCGGATATGCATATCCGAAAATCTCCTAAAAATAAAATATTGAGTTATTTCAGATATGCATATCCGAAATAACTCAATATTGAACTATTAGGTTATTTCAGATATGCATATCCGAACGAACCCCTAAAAAACTTAAATTTGGTGAGTTCCACTACTACGAAAATGGGCTTTCACAGCGCTTTTTCTTGCCCTTTAAAAGCGCTTAAAAGCGCTGCCGTAGCCAGCGCTGGCGTAGGCTACGAAAGCGCTTTTTTCTGGCCAAAAGCGCTGTCGTAGGTGGACCTATCACAGCGCTTTTTCCTTAAAAAGCGCTTTGATAGGGGGGTCTTTCCCAGCGCTTTATGAAAAGCGCTTTGATAGGTGTGCTATTTAAATTTTTTTTTTTTTATTTATCAGGCCTTTTACAGCGCTTTTTATGGAAAAAGCGCTTTGATAGGGGGGTCTTTCCCAGCGCTTTTTCCATAAAAAGCGCTTTGATAGGGGGTTTCTATTTAAATTTTTTTTTTTTTATCATGGCTTTTACAGCGCTTTATGGAAAAAGCGCTGTGATAGGGGGGTCTTTCACAGCGCTTTTTCCATAAAAAAGCGCTTTGATAGGGGGTTTCTATTTAATTTTTTTTTTTTATTTATCATGGTTTTTACAGCGCTTTATGGAAAAAGCGCTTTGATAGGGGGGTCTTTCACAGCGCTTTTTCCATAAAAAGCGCTTTGGTAGGGGGTTGCTATTTAATTTTTTTTTTTATTTATCCTGCCTACGAAAGCGCTTTTTAGCCAAAAGCGCTTTCGTAGCTCATGCAAATTTTTTAAAGTGAAACCTATAATTTGAGGTTCCCAGTGCGGCCTGTAATTTTTTTTTGGTCCAATAATTTAACCTGTAATTCAATCCTTATAATATTCACAGAAACCGGTATTATATTAACAGAAACCGGTATACCATATAATACATTTGTAACCATAACTAAATCCTTATATACATATGTAACTAAATCACATACAAAGTATATATACATTTGTAACCATTATTCAATCCTTATATACATTTGTAACCATAACTAAATCATATATAATTACATCGAAAATAATGCTCCACCGACACGGTCGTCATCCTGCAAAGTATGAATATGAACAACACGGTCAATTAAACAAACAATATTAAAGGCTCCAACACAATCAAACTAACACGTACAATAATATTTTATTCATACCCATCAGAATAATCTGTTTTCAACATAAAATTGACATATTTCCTCTTTGACTTCTTCCACTTGAACTTTCGTGTACGACATAGTATAGAGGTCATCAAAGTACTACATAAGAAATTATTACTTCAGTATATGCATGATGTTATTAAATGTAGAAATCATACAAAATTATTCTAAGTTATAAATCCATACCGTGCTTGGAATCTCTACTTGATTTTTATGAAGGATTTCTTTCATAAACCTCAAGCAAAAGTATCCGCAATCTACATCGTTATTCTGTAACGGACACTGCATAGAAAAACAGAATATATTTTATAGTTGTCGTGTAATTTTATCAAGTAACATTATTATTATAAGCAACTAATTTTGTACCTGCACTTTGATCCAAGTAATATTTGATGATTTACTCCGGGGTACCTGTGCGTCCCTTTGACTACGAAATATTTGTATTGATCTAAGAAAATAAAAACATATATTTAGATCAATCTCACAGAAATAATTAAATATATAAATATACACGAATAGTTAGAACGATCTCACTTACTGATCAACAGTTTCTTTCATAGCGGGATAGTTAGTCCATTCCCCGTCTACCGAATTCAGAAAGTACACAACTTCTTTAATCGGATCGATAGCCAACAACAACCAGTGTTTTCTAAAAATTTAAGCAACAGTTTAGAAGAAAAGTTTCTACGCAAAATAAACAAAGATATATTAGAATAAATGAAAAACTCACCCCACTGGAACAGTGTTATACGGCAAAATAAACAAGCTATCTGGGTTGCCGACGTAGGCCGTGTATCGATTCACTAAGTACTCCCTAACTGAACCCGGTTCCCTGACAATTGTCGCTCCGCTGACAATATGGGCAGACAAGAAATGGAAGCGTCTTGCCAATACAGTCTCGCGCATTTTTTTATCGTACAACAACCTTAAATAAAAACATATAAACATTAGACTATTTTCATTGAAATGTGTAAATAAATTGTTCAACTAATTAAATGATATATTTATCGGAATACCGGATGTATGCGTGAACATTGCCGATGCCTAATTCACCATGCGTCATAATCTCAGTCATTTCGTCCAATCCTATCGTTTCTTGGCAGTCAAGACCAAAGATATCTGCATCCATAAGGATTGTACGAATACCACCTGACTTCAAATCTGAGGTTTCCAAAAGTACTCCAAGTGTATTCCGATATCGAGGTACAAAAACGCCTCTTCCCCCGCCTCTTCCCCCCTTATGCATTGACTTTTTCGGGGGTGGTCTGCTACGAACAGGCTGGGTCACTTGTTGTGACACTTTCGCAGATACCTAACAATCATATAACTTAGGTAAATTATAAAATCGTTCAGTTTTAAATTCATATCATATAATAAACAATTTAAGTGTACCTCTGGAATTGATGCCATAGACTCGCCGCCTTGCTGCAAAATCTCCTTACCCTTATTAGCGGGTTTTGTAGGAGGTTAATATTAAAAAATAATTAACTTAACGGTTCAGAATTGACATTTGAAATCTAAATGATTCATATTAACGGTTTTAAACTTACCTCATCATCAATGAAAATGAGGTCCAAGGGCCATGCAACAAACGACCCTACCGTGTCTCGCACCGATCTTATATCCAAGGCCACGTCAGGTACCGGTACCAACGCATCGGGATCAATAGGATAATCTACTGATACTCTCAGGTGTCCAGCCGGGATCGGTGTATTATGAATTAAATCTCCCAAAGTGTTGTACACTTTTCCCTTGCCAACAAGGTGATAATCTGATGCCATTACGTATAGTTGGCAAGATGAAATGCCCTAAACCAATATGCATACATATTACTTTTAATTCAATAATAGAAAGAGGTGGAATAAAAATGAGAAACTTGAACAATAGAGATTTATCAATATATTTATAATTACCTCAGGAAATTTATTCTGACGGTTGATACTAGCGTTGTCACTAGTTTCTTTCGCCATTGCCGCATTGCCCTTTTCCCTCATTAATACCTCTTTATCTCTTTCCAATGCATTGACTTTTGCTTGTAATTCCATAAGTACATTCATCACTTCTGCATTGGTAGGATTTCTTTTCCGATGATGCTGGTAGAAAGAGGTTGGAGTCACACTGTGACCTTTACCCCTAACCCGACCGGAATACTCAGGAACATTCAGTGCTTTACTAAGTACGCTCCTCGTATCCTGGTCGTCACCGGTGGACTCTGTTTGTGACAATGTCTCCTGAAAATAATTGAGATAAAAAAATCAATTAAATAGTCATAAAAATTTGATTTAATTAAAGACACAATGTTATACTTACGCATTCATCATAAATTCTTAGAACACTTGGATCAACAGCTTGATTCTTGCCCACACGGGCTTCCTTCCACAGCAAATGTGCTGGAAGTGAGGTTTCATCACTTTTCGTCTCCTCTAACTATGCATAGAAACAAACGGTTAGATCGTCAAATACAACACATTTAGACAATTAATAAGAACATATCATTTCTATTTATTACTTACAATTTTTTCCTCTAAGCGCGCATATCCCAAACGCCCTTTTTTGTATGGGTACGCGGGCTTTGATGCTCTCTCACTATTTTTGGCACTCTTTTGCCGGAATTCGTCATCTCTTTGTCTAATAAACTCAGTCCAATCTTCTTGTTTAATGAAAAGATTATACTTTTCTGGCCTTCCGGCCGGGAACTCTTCCAGCCACTTTCCTTTGTCATCCTTAAGATAGGTGTTCGTCAACAGATTTTTCCACCCTCTAAATCTTTTCCCGGCCAACCCAAGTATGAAGCCTTTACGCTCATCTGGAACGTTAAAAGACCGCTGCGTATAAACCATATAAACATATAAGTAATTTAAAAACCATATAAACCATATAAACATATAAGTAGTTTAAAAACCATATACACCATATAAACTTATAAACTTATAAACATATAACCATATAAACCATATAACATACATACCTTAACATCTTCCCAAAACATTTCTTTTCCTTGCTTCAATGCTTCACATTGTTTCGCATTCCATCTAGATATGGAGATTGGCACATGCGTACGAACAAGTGTACCAACGTAGCTTGTGAATTTTGAAGCATTAACCCCAACTAATTGATTTGAATGATTCCAATCTACATTATATTTCACTCCCTTATCTCTAGCACGAATGATTTCGCGCATTATGGTGATGCCTCGTGCAACATCATTTGCTGAAGTATCATCCGCTGCATGATTTGTTTCTTGTGAGTTTTCATGATCTTGTTGGTTTCCTGGTGGATTTTCTTGTTGGTTTCCTTGCGGGTTTTCTTCATTGCTAGCCATTAGACCTGTAACAAAAGTCAAACAAGCACATTAGTACACTACATGAAAATGGATAGTCGAAAAAGATATGAATAGCACTAAAGGAACTCAAAATTGAATAAAATGCTAAAAAACCAAACTTGCAAGAAATAAACCTCACCATCAGCTCCGGAAACATTGTTCTACTAATTAAGCACAAGCACATTCGCAAAAATTCAAAACGGTTCAAAAGATATGCCAAAAATTCAAAACATTATTCACATATTACTTACAATATTAGGCTATAATTATAATAATACCTTTTTCACTAACGTCTCTTTCTTTTCTTGGTAGCAATATATTTTACGCTTCTGTTAACAACTCGGATGGTTGGATTGATCCAAATACCCTCATTATGATCATCTCTAGTACAAGGTTCATTCTCATTTTGATCGTTTCTTGTACAAGATTCAATGCCAACGCCAATATCACCTTGATCTCCAATGTTTTCATCAATTACTTTGTTAGACAAAAGCACTATAGACCATTTCGTACTTGTCGGATCATTGACATAGAACACTTGTTTAGCCTGAGAGGCTAGAATAAAAGGTTCATCTTTGTACCCCACCCTATTGAGATCCACTTGCAAAAATCCTGACTTATCCATTCGTACGCCATTATTATTTTCAACCCACTTGCAATCAAATACAGGAATCTGAAACTTCCCGTAATCAAACAACAAAATGCGCTCGATAACCCCAAAATATGACAGATTTGCAAATTTCGGGTTTAAGTCATTCGCACTTGATATGTGCATCGCTTCAGCTACCAAGGTAACACCACTATTCTGCATAGTACTTTTATCATCCTGTTCTTTGGTATAAAATGTGTATCCATTAATTGCGTATGCGCTATAAGAAAACACAATCATACTTGGACCATATGCTAAACATCTCAACCTTTCTGTTACTGAAGCAGGATCCGAACGATACTTTGAATAAATTTGTTCCTTAAACCACGGTATGAAACTTCGATTATGCTCTCGTACTATCCAATTCTCATTTCTATTCAGATTTAAACCTCGAAGAACACCCTTGTGCATTTCAGCATACGGCTCAACCTCAATCTCATTGTGCAGAACATACAAATGCACCTGATCCCGTTCGACCATTGACACTGTCACAACTTTATTTCCAATTAGTCTTTTTCCTTCTTTTTTCTCGACAATATGAGATTTGGGGAGTCCAATTGATTGAACATTTGACAGATATTCAGTGCAAAACTCAACCGCTTCTTCAACAATGTATCGTTCCGCAATACAACCCTCCGGTCGACTTCGGTTTTTCACGTACCCTTTTAAAATTTTCATATAACGTTCAGCAGGGTACATCCATCTCATATAAGCTGGTCCGCACAACTGTGTCTCTTTGACAAGATGAACGACTAGATGAACCATTATGTCAAAAAACGAGGGAGGAAAATACATTTCAAGCTCACATAAAGTAACAACCACCTCTTTTTGCAATGTTGGTAAGATCGCAGGATCGATCACCTTGCTGCATATTGACTTGAAGAAAAAACACAACTTAGTTATTGCGCTCCTTACTTTTTCTGGCAGAATAGAACGTATACCTATTGGTAGAAAATGTTCCATTATAACATGGCAATCATGAGTCTTTAAACTCTTTAACTTTAGGTCTTTCATTGACACAAGTCTTCTAATATCTGATGAGTAGCCTTCTGGAACTTTAACTTCACTGAGGAACTTACACAATATTTTCTTCTCCTTTCTAGATAGAGTGTAAACAGCAGGTGGTAGATATGTGCGTCTTCCTTTCGTCACGGGTGCCAATTCAGTTCTAATTCCCATGTTTAACATGTCCTTCCTTATGTTAATGCCATCCTTAGACTTTCCTTGTATATTGAGTAACGTACCAATGACACTATCAAATACATTTTTTTCAATATGCATAACATCGAGGAAATGTCTTACGTACAACGACTTCCAATATGGAAGTTCAAAAAAAATCGACCTCTTCTTCCACCCACTCGTGACAAGTCTATGTGCAAAAGGCTTGCCAAACTCAGTACTCACATCTTTCACCTTTTCAAAAATCTGATCACCTGTCAACATATGTGGAGCTCTACCGTGTTCTGCCTCTCCATTGAATGCCTTTCTCCACCCACGATAGTGATGATTAGAATTTAAGAATCTACGATGACCGAGAAAAACATTCTTCTGACAAAAGTTCAATCGCATCGTATCGGTTTCATCTTCACAAACAGGACACGCTTTTTGACCCTTAATGCTGTACCCTGATAGATTTCCGTACGCCGGAAAATCATTAATTGTTCCAAACAACATCGCCCTCAAGTTGAAACTTTCTTTCCTATACCCATCGTAAACCTCCACACCGGTCTCCCACAAAAACTTCAAATCTTCGACTAAGGGTGCCAAGTACACGTCTATGTCATTCCCTGGTTGTTTGGGCCCAGAAATTAACATAGATAGCATCATGTACTTACGCTTCATACATAGCCACGGAGGTAGGTTATATATCATAAGAATCACAGGCCAGGTGCTATGCGAGATACTTTGAATACCATGCGGGTTCATTCCATCAGTAGACAACGACAAGCGAAGATTTCTTGCTTCTTTTCCAAATTCAGGATAATCAATATCAACTTTCGTCCACTGTGGTGAGTCTGCCGGATGTCGCAACTTCCCATCAATAATTCTTTCATCTGCATGCCAAGTCAAGTGTCTTGAATCGGTCTCACTACGATACATGCGCCTAAATCTCGGAATTATAGGAAAATACCATAACACCTTTTCCGGAGACAACTTTTCCTTATATCGAGGGGCACCGCATTTAGGACACTCATTTAACACTGCGTACTCGTTTCGAAATAAAACGCAATCTTTTGGACATGCATGTATCTTTTCATAGCTCATGCCAATAGAGGACAACATCTTTTTGGCCTCATACGTTCGATTGGGAAGAACATTATCCTCTGGTAGCATTTCTTTCACGAGGGCTAATAACTGTGTGAAACTTTTATCCGACCATCCGTTGTCCGCCTTTAAGTTGTACAACTTTAACACCGCAGACAATCTTGTGAATTTTGTACAACCATCATACAACGGTTTCTCTGCATCGCTTACCAACCTCTCGAACATTTTGGGACAATCCTCAAGATCTTCTTCAAGCGCTTCTGCAATCTCTTCGACTCGATCATAATCGTATGCGTCTGCGAAATCCTCATTTGAAGCATACGTCGTATTATAACTCGATTCAACATTCCCGCTACTTTTCTCACCATGCAAATTCCAACATGCATAACTTCTATCAATTCCATGCATCAGTAAATGCGATTCCAACTGAACCGCGTCAACCCGTCTCCCATAACAGCATCTCAAGCAAGGACATATCATTCCATTGGGTTCTCTGGCGTGCGCAACGGCAAACTTAACGAATTCTGATACCCCATCCTCATACTCTTTCGACAATCGATTGGCAGTCATCCATTTTTTATCCATGGTTTGACTATAGCAACTAATTAGTCACGCAACTATAGCAAAATAATAATTAATTACCTGTAAAGAAATTCAACATATCAGGTAATCAAATTCATAGTTATTCTTGCCTCACCTTAAGCATGTGCTAAACAACTCATCACTAATTACTAACTAGTGAAGTCGGATACTAGTGATTCAGTCTTGGATACAGGTAATAACAATTATATTCAAACAATAGTGAAGTCGGATTTCAAACAATTATATTCAGTCCTTATCTTACAAGTTAGCTTTGTCAAGTCTTAGTTAGGTTCATTAACATTCCTTCCCTGCCCAATCCCAGATGGTTCCCTAACTCAATAGTCTTGTACCATGCCATCAATAGCTTCAAAAATATTCACCATCATCTACCTTTCAAAGGGCTTACGCATACCTATATTGTTGGTGTAGGGCCTTTATCCTCCCTTCACTTATTTAATATAAGAAAGTAAGCATATAACTACTTAAATATATGTGTTTTCAATGCGAACATGTATACCATGATGTTTAATTAACATAATAATGTTCTAAAGCTATTGGTTTTGCCTATAACAATTTTATATAATTAATTATATGCTCTCATATCATATCTAGCTGTTAGATGATGATCTCGTGATTATAATAAAACCTGGTGTCTACTTAGTCTTATCAACTTTAAAAATATTGTTCTTGATATTTATCAGATATTTAGTTTTAAAAACTCTTAAATTTCTCACACCAACTTTAAATTTCTTTCACTAACTTTTATATTTATTTAATTATTATTTTAATAATCTCTCCCACTAACTTCTCACCAACTTGATTCATTCTTTATTATTTTCTCTGTTGTCTATACAATTTTCCTTTTGCATTAGTATAGTATTAAAATAAGTAAAGTCCTAACCCAATTGAATACTAGGACTGACTTAAAAAAAACCAAAATTCAACCGCGCCAAACTGCACTGTATCTAAAAGAAACAAACCGTGATGAATAGTTCACAAACTGAATTGAACCAAGCTGGTTAAATTCGGTCCGTGAACTGACAATCACAGTTCGGTTGTTTTTGGTGCGATTTAGTTTGGTTTTTGGTTTTTCTTAACAGCTCAAGGAATAGGCAACTCAAAGCCCACCCTTCTGTGTTGCAGAATAATCAATACTTCCTGAACAATAACATGAACAGCTATATAAAGTAAAGTACATTTTCTAAACACAGAATTCCTCCACCCTTCAATCACATACTTCAACATGTGATCCACTTTCTATTGCTAGAGGTGACAGCCTGATAGAACAAAGCTATAATTCCATATCTTCAAGACTTCTAGTAACATATAAGCATGATCAAACACTCAAAATATGAATGACAGTGAAATGGATTATGGCAAGCAGAGAGTTAATGAGAGAGATAGATAATAGATATATAGCTAGATGTATATTTGATAGGATAAAAAAACATAACATATTGTTATTTTACTAAGCTTCTTTTGTACTGTGACCTTCACCTTTTATCTTTCTGTTCATTGGGCTTGATTTTTGTATATTGTCTCAAGTAATATTCCATAAATAAAGCTTTCCACGCGCTACTTATATTTAGTATATTCATCAGAATAGATTGACCAATTTTCAAGTTATATTTGAGATTTCCATTTGTTGCACTTAAGATGCTACCTAAGTAATAAGAGCTTATCCTTGTGAACTTAAGGTACAGAGTTCAAATGAGATAAGAAGTTGCATTCCTTCCATATATATGAATCAAAATATAATAATCAAGATTAACTAAATCTTTAGAATAAACTTTTGATAAGTACACAAGGATAGGATGTTAAACCTTGTCATATTGTTTTCCATAAAATAGTTTAGTTCAAATTTATTAGATTATTAATATAGTATTAAAATTAACAGCTTCCCTACTCTTGATTAGTACTACTTAAAAGAACAAAGAAAAGAAGAAGAATTTCATTGCCTTGATGTAGTTATTTAAAATTCAAATCTGCCAGGTACCTGTCAAGTTTAAATTGAACACAGAGGTGTGTGGAAGGCACCAACAGATGTACATCATTGAACATAAAAACACAAAGAACACCGATCATATCATTTATCTAGTCAAACATGAAACCATAGGACCGAAGTAAATGTACCTTTTCAAAAAGTTAAATCAAAATTTACTGTTCCATGTGAAATTGTTTGAACCTTTTGTTATTAAATATTGCGTGATTTTTATTTGTTTTTGAACCATGAATATTAGATTCACGCAAGTTGTTTGAATCAGATTCACGTGTCTTAGTTTTACTAAAAGACTGTTTAGTAGTACCTAGTGCTATATAACCATTTTGTACCAGAATACAACACAACACAACCTAACACACTTCCATCCTTCAATCACTACTTTATTGTCCCTAGGAATCATCACTCACCACCCTCTACTCATCACTGAAATGGGAGGAAACAACAACCAAAGGAAATCAAAGTCATCATGGTCTGTTTTCAACATTTTCAAATCTAGTAGCAACAAGCAAATAGGAGGAGGAGGGTACTATGATCAAGCTGCATATGCTAACAAAGTGTGGCCAAGTGATGAAGACAGAGGTAGTTGGGGTGTGGCTGATCCTGTCATTGACATGAGAGCTACAGCTTTCATTGCTCAATACAAGAAACGAATTTCTGAGTCCGAAATTCATCACTGTCAAGTTCAACCTGACCAGTAGAACTAAGCTTTTCTGTTATCCTTTTTTTATTTGTTTGTTCTTAGTTTCGATAACGTAACACTACTATCCGACTCCTTTTATCTGTTCTACAATCTATTACAATACAAATACCAAATTCCAACATCGTTCTTCCCAGACTTTTTTTACCGGATCCGTACTAAGTGTTGCCTTTGACATTTTTACTATCGATGACTGACAATATATGAATGTCTATTAACGATTAATCACACACAAATCATCTAAAAGAGGGAAAAACACAAATGAACACCAACAACTTAAGTACTTGTGAATTTTAAGCTAGTATACACCTAAAATTAGGACCCGTAAATCCAACTTCATTTTCCTAACCCTCTAACATACCCTTAATTAGGAACAATCATGTAGAACATTTCACAAACAGTTAATATGCAATATCTAAAACTAAGAAAAATGAGTAAGAATTCTTACCTCAAACCAAAGAAATGGAAAAAGTGAAATGAACTTTTAGATCTTTCCTCTAACAAGTAACAGCCAACCTTCAAAATCCCTTGGGTTTCGTTCTTGCTAACTGTTGAAGGGTTTTGTAATAACAAGAACAAACACTCTAGTCACGATGTACACCAAAAACAACAATTACAGAAGCACAGGCTTTAATGATAGGAACACTTACTTGGATTGAAAATTTGAATTAGTCGTGGGCCGAAGATTCGACGGTGATGGTGCTAGGCGTTTGGAGTTACAACGGAGGAGAAGATGAACAAACTGGGTTTCGTTTTCTGTAATGAAGAAATGAAGAAATGAAGAAGCTCTGAACGAAAGAAATGAAGAAGATTTAGGGATTTTTAATTTTATTATAAAAACAACCTACGAAAGCGCTTTTAAAAAGCGCTGGCATAGGTCCCCCTTTCAAAGCGCTTCTGAGGTAAAAAGCGCTTTCGTAGGTCCCCCTTTCAAAGCGCTTTTCAAAAGCGCTGGCATAGGGTTCCCTACCAAAGCGCTTTTCAAAAGCGCTTTCGTAGGTTAGATATTTCAAATACCTATGAAAGCGCTTTCTGAAAAGCGCTTTGGTAGGGAACCCTATGCCAGCGCTTTTAAAAAAGCGCCTTCGTAGGTTTCCCTTTTTTTTAATTTTGTTTTTTGTGAAGGCTATGGCAGCGCTTTTTCAATAAGCGCTTTAGTAGAGGCGCTGCTAAAACTTGTTTTTGGCGTAGTGTTCGGATATGCACATCTGAAATCTGGAGGTATTTTGGATTTTTTGTCAGGGGTCTGCAAGAAGGCGCTAAAGAGTACATGGAACAATATAAGTTGCACAAAGCCCTATATAGCCTCAAACATGCACCAAGAGCATGGAACAAAAAGATCGACTCACTCTTAGTAGAATTGGGATTTGTCAATTTCAAATCTGAGTATGGCGTCTATGTTCAGGTTGTGACACAATATAAAAATCATCCTATTATATGTCAATGACTTGTTAGTAACTGGAAATAGCTTAGAGAATTTGTCGAAGTTCAAAGAGCTGATGATGAGAAAATTTGAAATGTCGGATCTGGGAAACTTGTCTTATTTCCTAGGCATGAAATTTCAAATGTCACAGCAAGGTATGGTGCAACATTAAAGAAATGTGTCAAAGAAATACTCAAGAGATTCAAAATGGAAGACTCAAATCATGCATCCTCACCTATCGAACCAAATTGTTGGATCTCTGAGATATGTGGGAAATAGTCGACCTGATATAGGTTTCGCAGTTGGATTAGTGAGTAGATACATGAGTGAACCAAGGGTGTCACACATGAAGGCTACAAGAATAATCTTAAGATACTTGGCAGGATTGATAAACTGTGGAATTCAATTTCGAAAAGACTCTGAAATCAAAGAAGCTACATTTACTTGATATTCAGATGTTTATTGGTGTGAGGATAATGAAAATCGAAAAAGTACAACTGGTTATTTATTTCAAGTCTTTGGTGCCCCAATTTCATGTTGCTCAAAAAAGAAACATGTGGTGGCATTGTCACCGTGTGAGGATGAATATATAGTAAGATTTTATGTTGTATGTCAACCTATTTGGATCAGATATGTGCTTAAAGAAATGAAGATTGAAGTGAAGAAACCTTTGGTGCTGCAGATCGACAACAAGTCAACCATAAATCTTACAAAGAATCCAGTTCTGCATGGAAGAAGTAAGCACATCAAAGCTAGATTTCACTTCTTAAGGGAGAAGGTAAATCGAGGTGAACTTGAAGTAAGGCATTGCTCAAGTGAAGCACAATTGATCTACGTTTTCACTAAAGGATTGAAGATCAACATATTCCTAAACTTGAGAAAGAAATTAGGAATAGGTCAGATCGACAATGATTAGTGAATGTTCGACAACTTGAATTATATGGGGTATGTTGTGATATATTACAAGTTAAGTAATCCAAGCTAAATCCCAAATTAATTAGGGTTAGTTAGTTACTTAGTGTACAAATTAGTTGTATATAAATAGATATATTGTAAATCAGTTTTTATCATTCAATAATAATATCAATCCTTATTTCCTTATTCTCTCTCTTTCTCTCCTTACTAAAAGTGCATCCATGACCTGGATGAGTGTGGTTTTTTACTCATTTATTTATTTTAAAATCAAATATTCACCAAACATGTCTTATTTTTTTACCTGGTCATGGACCCGTTTGCTTTCCATAATATTGTTACCATTTATTTTATAAGTGCATGCATACAATTTTTTTTTTTTGAAATTGCTTAAGGCATCTTAAGGATTGTTACCACTCCCTTGTGAAAAATAAAAAATATCTAAAATTTACAAGATGCATCTGCAGATGCACCCCAAATATATTGGTTCTTGAATTAGGCCCTAAGGTTATGTCAAAAAATTATGGATATGCATCTTCATGCAAATTACAGAGATGCATATCCAGACATTGCTTAATCAAATACACACCAAGCCCTTTATCATTCCTCACTTCTCAAAATACTTAAACTATAAATCTCTCAAGTCTGAAACTCTCTTAACTCACATTCTTTCAGAATCATTCAACTCACTTAAAATTTTCTTTCATCAACATCAAATCGATTAAAGAGCTCGCTCAATATCAAACTTAACTCACATTTGGTTTTTTTTTCTAAACTTTTTTTATTTTCTATATACATTTGTAGAAATTGAGCATTAGGTTATGAAATAGGTTGTTTAGATATGTTATTTACATGAGCAATATGTTTGATAGGTAGTTTTAATGATCAATGCATTATTTTCAATGTTGGTATGAACTGCCTTTCCACCATTAACGTTCCTTTGAGTTGTAAAGCCTTACGAAGATCCATCTCTGGATTGATCAACATTTTGATTTCCAAACTTCGGATATGCATCTCAGAAATATAACAGTTTGCATTTTTTTAGCTTTTTCTCGTTGTGTTTCATATGTATAATGCTTGTGTGGTTTACTTATAGTAATTATGGCTGATAACCTTGATAGAATGAGGCAGGTTAGAGTTGTGAAACATGCATTAGTTCAGATGGAAAAAGATTGATCATCGCATGCACCTACTGTTTCTAGCTTATTTGATGTGGAGGCGTCAACTTCTGGGGATCATGCATCTCCACCTCCGTCTTCCTGTAGGAGACACATGTCACATTCGTCTTCCCATATGATACATGTATCACCTACTCAAGCACCCGATGTCCAATAACGTATTGAGGGAGGCTCGTCCGACCTATTATTATTGCCTCTATATCCGGACCATACTTTCAGACATGTCTCGGATGGAGAGGTAAATTTCAATTTATTCATTCTTTGATAATCATGTTTTTTTATAATATTCAAAATATAAGTTAAAAGACATGTCCAACGATGATTTATTTTTCTCCAAGACCGTGATGCTTTAAAATTCATCAACCATGGTTAGAAGATTATAGATCTACAAAAGCCTAATGAGTAGTAGTTTTAGGACGTGATACAACTATCTAGGCTGAGATACTTATGCGTGATCGATTATATTACAGTTAACTATGGTATGTTTTCCGCATTTGTAGAGATATGGAATTCGGAAGCGTCATCATTTGATCTTCCACGTGATGAGATGTATACCACACTAGACGGTGTCTCGTACCTGCTGCATTTTTTCGATAAGAGGAAAACTATTAGACCACGACAAGATTAGCAGTGATGAGACTATAAAGATGATGGTAGACTATCTAGAAGCTGACTTGGGGGACGATGTCGGGGAGTTAGTAGCCACTTTAGGGGCTCTTCCTAGGTTTCAATTCCTGTAGAGGTTGTATACACAACAACTGCATAATGAAGAGTATGATGCTGGTGATGATGAGCAGGTTGCGTAACAAAAAAGTTTAAGTGTTTATATCTTTCATCATAGTGTGTTGGTGAAATGTGTTTGTAAGTAGAAAGTGGTGTACTTTTTTGTTTTTGTGAGGATCATCATAGTGTTTGATGATTGTTGAAAAAGGTTATTTGAATTAGGGAGATTCAGATTGCACCATAGGGTGGTGTTTGTGAATGTATTAGAAGGTTATAAATAAGTCTTAGTGAAGACTTGTACAAGGATATAAAAACATAGTGGATAATCCTCTAAGGAGTAGCGAGACTAGATGTACCATTGGTTAATAAAGAGAACTAGTATAATTCTTGTTTGTTCTTTATCTTTATGCCTTTAAAATTCTCCACTTTACTTTAATCTTAAAGTAGCATTCAATCACTTATTTCCAGTAAAATAAAAAATTAAGAAACATTGCATAAAATCAAGAAAAATCCAACAAATACTAATTCACCCCCCCCCCCACACACACACACACACACTCATAGATTGCATCTCATAGTTACATTTGGTATCAGAGTAAAAGTTAGGTAACTTGCTCCTATATTCAGGTTAAAATGGCTCCCGCAAGACCTTTCTTGGGAGAAAGCAACAACGTGAATAGACCACTAAATTTCATTAGTGAGTGTTATGACTTTTGGAATATTAGAATGCAAATGTTTGTAGAATCATAAGGGGTAGAAGTGTGGAAATCTGCAAAGAATGGTCCCTACATTCCTATTATAGCTGTTGGAGGTGTAAATCAACCAAAACTAAAGATACATGGAAATGATGATGATAACAAGTGTGATACGGTGGGAGAACTGACTTGAGGTTTGCGTTTGTATTCGCAAATGTTGCGGTTAGCAAGAGTCGCCACCGACTTTTTATTTTATCCTAAGGAAAGGTTAAAAAGCACAGCAAAAACCTTTTGAGATGTTTTCTTGGGTTCGGGGAGTAGATTATAGAAAGGGAAGGTATTAGCACCCTTTCTATCCATGGTTATCCATGGGCTCTTAGTTACTTGCTTAGATCACTTGCCTTTTGTTTTCAATTGTTTTAAATGGTGCTTGAATGTGTGAGTTTTGAAAATGTTTTTGAAAAGAGGCCAATGTGGTGGCAACCTTTGTAATGATCCATGTGGGGATGTATACAAAGATGTATGTCTTTCGAAACAGGGTTTTCATTTGTTTTTGAAAGTTGTTTTGGAAGTGTAGTGGATTGTGTTTTTTTGAAAAGAAGGCAAGTGTTTTGTTTTGCAAGTTGGTTCAAGTAACTAAGAGGTTATCTACTCCTAAATTTCTCAAAAGATTATTGCTATACTTTAACCCTTTTAACAATTTTGCACCACCATTGTATTTGGTGGGCAACCTTGTGTTAGGATGTGAAAGGGACAGGCGCGGGTCATCGTTTAGACCATAATTGTAACGACGTTAAATGTCTTTGGGCAATTTCTCTAAGGGACTTGATCATTTATTTTGTTTGTTTTGAAAAGTTTTATCGAGGGACTATGATCATTCAAACTGTTTGCTTTGCCCAAAGATGTTCAACATACAATATGGCCCATTTATTTGAAGGCAACAAGTGGAATACCCTAGGGGGGGGTGCAAGTGTGATTTGTGTGTCCATTTTCATGCTTGTTTATCTTTGTATTAGGTCAAACTATTTTTTATCGTTTTTTTTTCGCATACAAACCCTAACTCTAGCATGTTATTATTAGAAAGCAATAAAGTGCGAAATTAAAATTACTAAGCTATTACACAACCAAATATGGGAAGGGGGGTACAAATGTTCAAATGAGGATATTGACAAGAATTTAAATCTAAATTATTACAACAATTGGATATTTTGCAATGCATAATTAAATGTACTAAAATTAAATGGAAACTAAATAAATATGTGAAATGCAAAAAAGGAAGTTATTTATGTGTATGAGAAAATATTTATTTATGTAAAAGGATAAAGAAAATAAAAATGTATTTATTTTTTAGTATTTTGGACTTAGGGTGAAAAACCCTAATTTTTAAATAAAAGGTATTGTTATCTAATTTAATTCTACTATTTATCTATTATTTATAAAAATAAAATAAAATGGAGTATTTTGTGAAAAAGTATTTTTGTATCAAATATTAATAAAAATGAAGAAAATCAAGTATTTTATATTTTTATCTTAAGTATATTAATAAACATATATATATATATTAAACCCTAAATAAGTATTATACAAAATAAGTATTTATTTAATATTTTAATAAAATAAATAAAAGTATTTTTTTTTTGTGTGAAATATTTTCAGGAAGTAAAATAAAAAATAAAAATGTATCTACATTATTTTCTATTTATTTTGATAATAGTGTATATATATATATTTGTATATAAATAAAAGAAATAAACAAACAAATATGCCATAAATACAAAAATGATGGAAAAAAAATATTTTAAAAATTTTAATGGCATGAGAAAAAATAAACAAAGTCAACCCAAAAAGAAAAAGTCAAAAATGTTGAAAAATAAACAAATGGGCTCAGGGGGGTGTAAACATGAAAATGGGGTGTGAAAAGAAAATAATTCCAGGCCCAGCCCAGACCACTTCTTCTTCAACCTCTGTACAGCTTTCTTCACACAAAACACGCGTTTTTTATCTCTGGATTCCTGGACTTTCAAGCAAAACTCATAACATGAAAAGTGTAGAGCGTTAAGAGACGGTTTCAACCATATAAAGAACATGACCTATCTCTCCAAGATGAGAGAGAATTTCTCTCCCCCTCTTTTCTGACCTAGTTTTTCTACCATTTTCAGAGCTCAAATTCTCTTCACTCAGATAAAAGAAATGAAAAGTAAAGCTATGTACATGTTCAGGGCTATGAGTAGGACCCTGTTTCTTCACAAACTTAAGACTAAATATGCCTAATAAGAGAGATACGAATTCAAACTTTTACCTGTGCAGTTGAACTTCTATGTGGAGAATGAGAGACTTTCAGTGCAATGTAATGATTGGAAAAGCTTCCTTGAGGTCCAGGGATGCTTTTTCAATGCTCACTTTGTCTTGAACCTTCTTGTATCAAGCTATAGAACTTCACCTGCAAGTTAAAGATGTGAAAATGGTGGAAGTGGTTAGAGCAACTACAGATCGTGCCTTAGCTTCTGGATAGCTTGCATATGTGGTAAGGAAGGTAGAGGAACAGGTTTTGATCAAAATGCTTGAAGGGAATGAGAGATTGCACTCAAACTGCAGGGGCACCCCTGTTTGTGCAGTTTGAGGATGATTCTGAGATGGAGGGTGTTTGAAAGGCAAATGGCTCGAGCAAAAGCTTCAATGTGGTCTAGGGAATGTGTTTGATATCTTTTGTGCTGTGTTGTTTGACTGATATGAGAGATAGCATAAGTTATGGATGTTACTTCTATGTGAAGCAAGCAAATGTCAACTTGGTTTCTAGGCTAGTACAATGCCTCAATCTATGCTGCACATTTGAGTCTTGATCAGTGGGATATGCCCATGCCTTTTTGCTTCAAAGATCTGCATTGTACCTCATAGATTTGCAAAGTTGCCATAAAGTATCACTTTACAAGAATGGATAACATGCTTTTTCTAGTTTAGGCTTGATTTTGTGTGTATTGTCCAAATGAGCAAGATAATGCTAGAGCACAAAGGATATGCATTGAATTATTGAGTGAAAATGGGATTAGAGGCCTGCAATGTAGCTTAAGCATGCTGAATTCAAATTTGCCAAGTTTATGAACATGCTTTGATGAAGAACAAAAAGTGAATTTTTGCCAACTTGTGAAATTCGAATCTCTCAAGTTATGAGGTTGTTTGATGAGTTCTTGGACATTTTGGAAAGCTTGGAATGTGTACTACAATCCATCTTTGAAATGCAATTTGAAATTCCAAGTGGAAGGGTATGAAAAGTGGCCTTGAAGTAGGGTAGAAAACCTTGTTAAAATAGGTCAAATTTCACTAAGTTAAAAGATGGTTTAGTGCCCTTATTCAAAAAATCATAACTTGAGATACAAGCTTCAAATGAGAAAACTTTGTGAATCAAAGTTGTAGATTATGCAACAAGCTACAACTTTCATGTTTTGACTTTTGTTTGAATCCAAATGGATCATGGTGAAAAGATGGGGCAAAGTTGGGAAAAAATTAGGGTTTTTCATAACTTAGAAAAATTCTAAGTTATGAAAAATTCCATTTTCAAACCCTAATTTGCATTTTGTGATTTCTTGATGAACAAGTTTCATGATTTGGCATGTTTTGATGAAAAATGAATCTTGACTCTTGATTTTGACCAAAAAAGTCAAAGTTTGACTTTTCAGTGTACAGTCAAAATTGATCAATTGACTGAGAAATTCAACTGTCAATCTTGTGTACTTGGGATCTTTTGAGCTTGATGAGCATGTCAAGATAATTCCATTGAGTCCTTGAGTCCATAGGTGAACTTGGTTTGCCATTGGCTAGGTCAAACAGTCAAAAATTTCCTTTGTGCAGTCAAAACCCTAAAAATGACCATTTTACCCTTTTGGTGATCTGATCAAATTTCTTGTGGAATTGTGATCCAAACTTGATCAAATGGTTCATATGAATTCAAAATGTTGATGTGGATCAAATTTCATGAGGTTTGACTGTCAATTGGCCACAGTTGACTTTTTCCCCAATACAGCTGATTGCTAGGTTAACTGTCCAATTGACTGGGTAAAACTTGGAATCAAGACCTGAAACTTGGTATGGGTAAACTTGGGAGTCCAATATGAAGCATGAAAGTCATCTTAGGCATTTTAGGTCAAAACATCTTTGTGCAAGCACAAACCCTAATTTGAGTCCACAGTGCAAGGAGAAGTCTTAAGCAGAGGAAACCCTAATTGTATCTTGATCTTTAAATGCCTTGTGATGAGAAAATGTTGAGGAAATGGGAGGGCAAATTTTGGGGTACAACAGTTGCCCCTGTTCAATCTTCTTGGACCTGAAGAGTTAGATTGGCAAGTTTGCCTTTCGTGACTCGAGGGTAAAAGGAGATTGGACACTAGAGTGCCCGGAAATTTGCACTCGCATGCTGGAGTCTCAACAATGTGGTGTCGGGAATGGGCTTATAGATGCCATTTGGAGAGATGGTGGATAGGGAGATGGGCTTTGTAGATGCCATCTGGAAAAGTGACAGAACTTTGTCGGGAATGGGCTTATAGATGCCATTTGGAAGTGTTGATCGCATAAGCGATTCCTTAGCGAGAACTTGTGTGTTTAGGAAAGACAGATGTTTTCCTGGCTTGTTACAGGTGTTTGATCTTCAGTCTCCTTATGCAGATATGCCCTGGCTAGATACAGGTATCGAATCTACAATCGGTTGCTCACAGATGTGCCCTGGCTGGATACAGGAGTCGAATTTGGAAATAGTCGTCAATAGATATGCCCTGGCTGGATACAGGAATCGAATCTTTGAACTCTTCAGATGTGCCCTGGCTAGATACAGGAGTCGAGTCTGGAAATGTGGTCAACAGATATGCCCTGGCTGGATACAGGAATCGAATCTGGAAATGTTGTAGTTGATAGATGTGCCCTGGCTGGATACAGGAATCGAATCTTCGAACTCTTCAGACGTGCCCTGGCTAGATACAGGAATCGAGTCTGGAAACTGATCACTCTCAGATGTGCCCTGGCTAGATACAGGTATCGAATTTGGAATTGTGACAGTTGAAAGTAGTCGTTTTTGAGATTGTCTTTTTCCTGAAAAGGCAAAGACGTAAGCTGTATGCAATGTCATGATGTATGATATGCATGATGTATGATATGTCATGATGTTCAACATTTGATGTTGTATGTGTCTCATCATGTATGTAAGCAAGATGTATGAAAATGTGAAATGTTTATGAGTGTAATTTCATCTTAGGAAAATAAATCCTTGACAAATGACCGGGAAACTGCTCTGCGGAAGAGATGCTTGACCGAAGCTTTGATGAGAGGCCCGCTGAGGACTTTTAACGATGGACTCATGCTGAGGATAATGATGGTAAACTCCGCTGGGGAACTCCAAAGATAAACTCTGCTTGGGAATACCAAAGATAGACTTCGCTGGGGATTGAAGGAACTTTTGCCGAGAACGATCTTCTGTGGCTTTTAGCTGAGGATAACCCAGTTATAAGTCCTTGTGAGGAAATAACTTCTAAATAAAACTTGGGCGAGACGTCCGTACTTCGCCGGGGATAAGCTCGCAGAATCTACTGGGGGTGAGCTTTTAAGACCTGCCGGGGAATGTTGCGCCTTTTTCAGGATCGACGGGGAATCGATTCTGCTCGGGAGAAGTATTGCTGAATCTGTCTGTACTCTGCGGGGAGTTGAGATGTTTTGGCCACATTCTTCAGTTGAACCTACCTTGGTGCCTTGGCGAACAAAACAACCAGACGGCATTAGACAAACTCCACATTGCCCCTGTCTTTGATGTCACTTGTAATTAATCTCTTTTTTATATGCAAACATTTATGAATCAGCAATTTAATGTCAAATGCATATATCAAAAATGAACATTGGACGTTCTTCGCAAGACAAAACAGAAAAAGAAAAAACAATGGCAATTTGTATGGACAAGTGAATTTGTATTGATTTAAACTTTGCCTGTGAATAGGCGTTTTTGTACAAGAGGCTGATATCCTAGTAAGAGGACATCGCCAAAAAGTATAGAGTTTACAATTTGAAAAAGAAAACAAAACAGCTATGTGAACAATCCCACTGGGTTCCAACTCTGCTATTGCCTTTATGTCTCTGAGCGTCTCATCGCTTTGCTGCTTAGTTGAAGATGAAGCCGATTGATCAATGCCGAAGCCTGGAGCCAGATAATTGATGCCGAATTTCGGACGCGAAGTGATCCCATGAGACATAGTGTTACGCTTTTATCCCTAACTTTTGCCTGGACCGCCCTTTCGGGTTTTCGGTCCACCGGGATACCCATTTTTGCCCAAGCCGCCCTTTCAGGTTTTCGACTTGCCGGGTGTACAGATTTTTTCATTTCATCCCTTATTTTTGCCCGAACCCTTTTGGTTCGCCGGGAAGCCCTTATTTTTGCCTAGGTATGTCAACCTAGCGGGTCTTTTATTTATGCGTAGTATTTTTTCACTATGTCTGCATTGGCGGGGTGAGGAAGGTCGTCACCATCCATGGTGGTTAGGATCATGGCTCCTCCTGAGAACACACGTTTAACCACAAATGGCCCTTCGTAAGTAGGGGTCCATTTGCCCCGGGGATCACTTTGAGGAAGGATGATGCGTTTGATTACCAGGTCCCCAACTTGATACTCTTGCGGTCTGACTTTCTTGTTAAATGCCCTGATCATCCGTTTCTGATACGCTTGACCGTGACAGATAGCAGTGAGCCTCTTTTCGTCAATCAGATTTAGTTGATCAAGTCGAGTCTGGATCCAATCATCTTCATTCAAGTCTGCATCCTTCATTATCCGAAGAGAGGGTATCTGGATTTCAATCGGCAAGACTGCCTCCATGCCGTAGACCAAGGAGAAAGGAGTTGCCCCGGTTGATGTCCTTGCTGAGGTACGGTACCCATGTAGAGCGAACGGTAACATCTCGTGCCAATCTTTATAAGTCACTGTCATCTTCTGCACAATTTTCTTGATATTTTTATTGGCGGCCTCTACAGCTCCATTCATCTTCGGCCGATAGGGAGAAGAATTGTGGTGCTGTATCTTGAATTGTTCACAGAGTTCAGTGATCATTTTGTTATTGAGATTGGTACCGTTGTCCGTAATGATTCTTTCCGGGACACCGTACCGACATATCAGATTATGCCGGATGAAACGCGCCACGACGCTCTTGGTTACCGTGGCATATGAAGCTGCCTCAACCCATTTCGTGAAGTAATCGATCGCCACCAGGATGAAGCGATGCCCATTGGATGCCGTTGGTCAGATCTCACCGATCATATCGATCCCCCACATTGCGAAAGGCCAGGGTGCCGTTAGGACATTCAAAGGAACTGGAGGGATATGCACCTTGTCAGCATAGATCTGGCATTTGTGACAAGTTCGGGAGTGTTGGTAACAATCGGCTTCCATCGTGGACCAGAAATATCCTGCCCGAAGGATTTTCTTAGCCATGGTGTGTCCACTGGAATGGGTCCCAAATGTACCTTCATGCAGTTCCATCATAATTTTCTCTGCTTCAGCCTTATCCACACAACGTAACAGAGTTGAATCATGATTCCGTTTGTAGAGAACGCCGTTGCTGAGGAAGAATTTTGCAGCAAACCTCCTCATGAACTTCTTGTCGTTGACAGATGCACCTTCAGGGTATTCCTGAGCTTCCAAGTACCTCTTCACCTCGTGATACCAGGGTTTCTCAGTCACCTTCTCAGCCTCGAGCTCACAGCAGTACGCCGGTTCATCCAACTTCCAGATTACGATTTGGGGAGCCTCATTGTCCCATTTAACTTTGAACATTGAAGACATCGTGGCTAGTGCGTCCGCTAGCTGATTCTCCTCTCTGGGGAAATGCTCAAAAGTTATTTCTTCAAAGTGAGGGAGCAAGGTCGACACATACTCCTTGTAAGGAATAAGATTCAGGTGTTTCGTATCCCACTCGCCCTTGATTTGATTGATCACGAGAGCGGAATCTCCGAAGACACTTAGAAACTTGATCCTCAAATCGATTGCAGCTTGTAGACCCATGATACATGCCTCGTATTCTGCCATGTTGTTGGTGCAGCTGAAACATAATCGGGCGGCGAGTGGAGTATGAGTCCCCTTGGGAGATATGATTACAGCACCGACGCCGTTACCCAAAGCATTGGAGGCTCCGTCAAAATGCATAGACCATCGGGATCCTTCCTCAGGTCCTTCATCCGGTCCAGGTACTTCACAGTCAGTTACCACCATGATGTCTTCGTCCGGAAAATCAAAGTTCAATGATTGGTAATCGTCCACAGGTTGGTGTGCCAAATGATCAGCCAGTACACTTCCCTTAATTGCTTTCTGAGTTGTATACTGGATATCATATTCTGTTAAGATCATTTGCCATCTCGCTATTCTCCCAGACAGAGCGGGCTTTTCAAATATGTACTTGATGGGGTCCATCTTTGAAATCAATAAAGTAGTGTGAGTCAGCATATACTGTCTCAGCCGGCGAGCAGCCCATACAAGAGCGCAGCAAGTTTTCTCAAGCAGTGAGTAACGAGACTCACAGTCGGTAAACTTTTTGCTCAAGTAATAAATAGCGTGCTCTTTTCGGCCAGACTCGTCATGCTGCCCCAGCACGCACCCCATTGAATTATCAAGCACTGTCAAGTATAGTATCAGAGGTCTTCCTTCCACCGGTGGCATAAGAATGGGTGGCTCTTGGAGGTATTCCTTTATTCTTTCAAAGGCGGCCTGACATTCATCATTCCAGCGTACCACTTGATCTTTCTTCAGTAATTTGAAGATTGGCTCACAAGTAGCAGTTAGATGTGAGATGAATCGGGCAATGTAATTCAGTCGTCCTAGGAAACCTCTGACTTCTTTCTCTGTTTTTGGAGTCGGCATCTCTTGAATAGCTTTAACCTTGGCAGGATCCACCTGAATACCTTTATCACTTACAATGAAACCTAGCAACTTTCCGGATCTTATCCCAAAGGTGCATTTGTTGGGATTCAACCTCAGCTTGTATAATTTGAGTCGGTCAAACAGCTTCCTTAGATGATCAAGGTGTTCCTCCTCAGTTTGAGACCTTGCAATCATGTCATCAACATATACTTCAATCTCATGATGGATCATATCATGAAATAAAGCAACCATGGCACGCTGATAGGTCGCCCCAGCATTTTTCAATCCGAATGGCATGACCTTATAACAGAAGGTCCCCCACTGAGTTACAAATGTAGTCTTCTCCATATCTTCAGGAGCCATCTTGATCTGATTATACCCTGAGAAGCCATCCATGAAGGAGAACACCTTGTGTTGAGCTGTATTATCAACAAGGACATCGATGTGAGGTAGGGGGAAATCATCCTTGGGACTGGCCCTGTTCAGATCCCTGTAGTCGACACACATTCTGACTTTACCGTCCTTCTTCGGCACTGGCACAACATTGGCAACCCACTGAGGGTAAGAAGTTACTGCAAGGAAACCCGCATCAAACTGTTTCATCACCTCAGCTTTAATCTTCTCAGACATCTCTGGACGCATTCGTCGAACTTTTTGCTTTACTGGAGGGCAATCCTCCTTGGTTGGCAAATGGTGAACTACAATGTCGGCATCCAAACCAGGCATATCTTCATAAGACCAGGCAAAGATCTCCATGTAGTCCTGTAGCATCTGGATCAATCGTTGCTTCACGCTGAGCTCTAGATTGGCACCAATCTTGACCTCTTTCCTATCTGTCTCAGTACCCAGGTTAATTGTCTCCACAGGCTCTTCATGTGGTTGAATGGCCCTCTCTTCCTGGAGTAGCAGTCTTGCGAGTTCACCAGGCACTTCGCAATCATCTTCACCTTCGTCCTCGGCCAAGTTGATCGGATTTTCGAAGTCATAACTGGCGGTAGCAGAGCTGTTGCCAGTGAGATCCAGAGTGGATTGAAACCTGTATAAGTGAGTGTGTGTAAATATAGCTGTTTTGCAATATGTATAACACAGAAAGAAAAAGAGCACAAGATTTGAAATGCAACAAACGTCCAATGTTTTGATTGATGATATATGAAAATGTCATACAAAAAAGCCCTCACAAATGGAGCTACGATGCCCCGGGCAGGACACCGAGCCGACAGAGTTTTAACATATTGTTTGTTACAAATTTGGAAATCAAAAGAAATCAATTACTGCGTGACAAATGTGATAGGGGTAAAATCCTTTGCTGTCCAGTTGCTTGGTCCGTCGCTGGCAGTCGGGTAGATCCAACTATCAAACTCATCTTCCTCCACATCTTCCTCAATAGCGTTCACCCTTGAGCTGGAAATAAATACCGGAGCCTTTCCAATCTTCTCTTTGCGCACTGCCTTCTGAGCCTCTGCAGTAAAGCCTAGCCCGAACTTGTCGTTCTTCTGAGTGAAGTCAGGAAGCTGACCCCAGTGTGCACCATTGCCTTTCTGCACCACAGCCCGGGCATCCCTTAGGGAAACCATCTTCAAGGAATCATTCCCTTCGGCCATTGTCTCCGCAGCTGCTGAAATTGGATGTACCTCCTCGAAATGTTGGAAGGGAGTTTCAATAAATTCTCCGTCCATCTCGATGTACCTGAAGGAATTCAAATGGCTCACCATATACTCCTCTTCTCCTTGCACAGTGACAATTTTCCCCCTGACAGGATACTTCAGTTTTTGGTGCAAGGTGGAGGTCACTGCCCCAGCTTTGTGGATCCAAGGTCGACCCAACAGACAGGAGTACGATGGACGTATATCCATCACGTAAAAGGTAGAGTCAAACACTTGAGAGCCCACACGAATAGGGATGTTAACCTCTCCATGAACCATCCTCTTGGAACCGTCAAAGGCTCTGACGATGATATTGCTGGGTTTCAACTCCAGGCCTTCATAATCCAGACGATCCAAAGCCTTTTTCGGAAGAACATTCAAAGAAGAACCAGTGTCCACTAGTACATGTGCCAGAGTAGTGCCCCTGCATTCAATGGAGACATGCAGGGCATCATTGTGGTCTCTCCCTTTTGCGGTCAGGTCAGCATCTGAAAAGCCCAAGCCGTTGTCCGCCGTCAGGTTGGCTATGCAGTCAGTGAACTGGACTGCAGACGTCTCTTGCGGCACATGGGCCGTCTTGAGAAATGAGATTAATGCCTTAGCGTGAGCCTCGGAACATAGCAATAGGGAGAGCAGGGAGATCTTGGAGGGTGTATGCCCCAACTGCTCAACAACGTTAAAATCACTTTTCTTTATTATTTTCAGAATCTCCTCCATTTCTTGTCGGGAGGCCTCAGCATTTACGGGTATGGGTGCCTCCATCCGGGCAGGCTCTTCTTCAATCCCTTTGCCCCGAGCATTTGATGACTCGGCAGCAGGGGACACAATTTGATCAGCAACAGGACTTGGTGAACTTGCAGGTTTTATGAGGAGGGGTTTTCGAACAGCGGGCGGCGCAATGTCAGGCGAGAAGAGCCTGCCACTGCGGGTGACTTTAGCTGGACCGGTGATATCGCAAATACTGGCACTAGCATCAAATTCTTGCTTGATTCCATTTACATATACGTCTGCCCCATAATGCCAGGGGACAGCTTTATCAGACACGTAGGAGAGGGGTCCTGGAACAGTAATGATCACAGGCGCAACTGTCAAGATTTGAATAGGCTTCTTTGGGGGAGCCTTGGTTGGATTTTTGAAGATGGTAATCACGGACACTTCTTTCGTTGGAACCAAATGAACAGCAGTCTTTTTGAATAGAATCTCCTTGCTATCCATTAGGCCTTGGATGCCTAACCTTAGCAAGGGACAATCAGATAGGGAAATAGCACAGAATGGGCAACCTTCGCCGCAACCCGGAAATAAACCGGCCCGCAGTAGGTTCTTCTTAACAGTCTTCAAAGGGGTAACAACTTCATCTATCGAAACAGCATACACTTCTTCCTCAATGGCATTTACCCTATGCTGGGGCATAGGAGCCGTTACAACATTCGGTCTTTCCGGTGCTTCAAACTGAATTTCTTTTGCGTCAATTAGATCTTGCACTTTGTTTCTCAAGGCCCAACAATCATCAGTAGTGTGCCCGGGGCTATCAGAATGATAAGCACACCGGGCATTTGGGTTGTATTTAGGAGACGCAGTGTTGACGACTTTAGGAGCTTCTTTGAGGGTCACTAGGTTGGTGGATAACAGTTGGGGTAAAATTTGAGATAATGTCATACTCAATCGGGTATACTGCCTCTTGGGCCTTTCACTTCTCTGTTGATTGTACTGCTGAGGAGCAGCAACAGGTTTAGAGATGACCAAAGCATTGACGGCTTGGCGATTTTCGGGCTTGACTTGTCTTCTAGGGCCGTAGACGGCACTTGCTTCTTTCTTAAACGGCCTCTTCTCAGCACTTGTAGAGGCAGCTTTCTGTATCTTGCCGGACCTGATGCCAGCTTCAATTCTCTCTCCTGTTAATATCAGATCTGTGAACCCAGCGGAGGAGTTTCCAACCAAATGATTGAAAAACGGACCAGACAACGTTCCCAGAAACATATCAACCAGCTCTCGATCAGTTAATGGAGGCTGCACCCTGCCAGCCAAATCTCTCCATTTTTGAGCGTACTCTTTGAACCCTTCACCCGTCCCTAGAGACATACCCTGAAGTTGGGTACGCGTAGGAGCGAGATCAGAATTGTATTGGTATTGTCTGTAAAACGCAGTTGCCAAATCTTCCCAGTGCCGGATGCTAGCTCCGTCCAATTGGTAGAACCATTCAAGTTGTGACCCCGAGAGGCTGTCTTGGAAGAAGTGAATCCAGAGATTCTTATCCGCCGTGTAAGGTTGGATTTTCCTTACATACGACCTCAGATGCAGCTTTGGGCAAGAGACCCCATCATACTTGGCGAAGGCAGGCGCCTTAAACTTGTGTGGAATTACTACTCTAGAAGATAATCCCAAATCTCCGAAATCCAGTCCCGGCACGTTCTGAATTTCCATAGCACTCAAGCGGTCCTCCAATTGTTTGTATCTGTCAGCAGCAGGTGGGTATTGTTCCTCGTTATAGTCCGTCTCGTTGTCGGAGACTGCGGGACTAGGAGCTTCTCCCCCTTGGGGACTGTCTTTCTCAGCAGAAGAAGTGGTTGGATCAGCTTCATTGTGGAGTGTGTTCCCAAATCTGCGTCCGGTGTTGAACATCGCCGTCCTCTTTTTCTTCTTCTTCTTCAGGAGTAAAGTCTTCAACTCTTGCTGACCTTGGGCTAGGCTTAGGACCATCTCTTGAAACTGTGCACTTTGGGCCTGAAGGGCCTTGATTGCTTGCTCACTGGATGATTCCGGATTCATGATGACTGTGCACACAAACAACGAAGAAAATTAAGCAACCTGTGAAATAGGGTACCTGCTATGCATATGGTGCAATGGAATGCGTATGTATGCAATGCATTCAAGGATTTAGAACATTCAAACTTTGTTGTAGACAAAAAAAAGGAACGCACATCATATTAATAAGGAGAAATTCGTTAGTACATAAATGCCTCATGGGCCAAATATTACAAAATAACCCCTTAAGGTAAAAAGACATTGCGCATCCTTTTTGGCGCGATGTAGGTGTTGAGATTCCTTTCCTCGTGCAGCAGGCGGGTGAGTTCCAGGACCTTCTTTTCACTAGCATGTAGACTGGTCTCAAGAGAATTCCGTTCTTCCTTAAGTTGGATCCAGCTCTTCTGCATCTCTTCCCAAGAGGTGGGCATGTCGGGATGTTGAATGGTGTAGGATGCTTCTCCTTCCAAGATTGGCTCTTTGATTACAGGTAGTATGTGAGGGTAAGGCATTACTAACTTCTGAGAGCGGGCCCGTACCCACTTGAGGTAAGGCTCCAACGGGATGGAGTTCCGGTGCCCCAGTGTTTTGCTGTCTATCCTACTTGGCATCCTCCAAGCTCTGATAAACCTCTGACGAAGTCCTTGAGTATCGTTGTCAAAGTCGAAGACTATGTCAGGAATTAACATGTCATGAGGGCCCTCCTTCCGAGCATAACCAAACTGTCTCCAAGCCAGGCATGGGTTGTAGGTTATACCTCCTTTGATTCCAAATAAAGGAACATTAGGGTATTCCCCACAACGATCAATGATAGTGACGTCTTCCCTGGACCTAGGACACCAATGTATATCTGCATGCGTGAGAGTCATTAGCCGTTGTGACCATCTCAAACCCCGCTCGTTCTTCAAAACTGATTGTGGAAGATGCGAAATAAACCACCTTCCCAAAAGAGGAGTGCAACACATAAGGACACCCCTTCTCCTCATGGTTCGAGTGTAACATGAGTGAAGGATGTCCCCCAACAGTGTAGGTATAGGATTCCTGGTCATAAAGATCTGGACAGCACTGATATCAATAAGCTGATCTGGGTTGGGGAACAACACCAAACCATAGACAAGGAGGGCCATGACTTCTTCAAAAGCTCGTAGGTCAAGAGAGTTCCAACATTCCTGAGCCTTTTCAAACAGAAATCTAGCTAAGAAACCTTTGATACCACTTCTAACTTCCCAATGTCCCTTGAGGTCAGACGTCTGTAGGTGCAAGGCTTTAGCAATCTCTTCAAGCTTGGGTTCCTCTTCCATACCGTTGTAGGGTAGTTGATCAAGGATAGGGACCTTCAGAAGTCGGGAGAACTCTTCCAACGTAGGCACCAACTGATAATCCGGGAAGGTGAAGCAGTGATGCAGAGGGTCAAAGAATTGGAACAGGACCTTTAACAAGTCCTCCTCAATGTTGGTGTTAACCAAGTTGATGAGTCTCCCATGTCTCTCACTGAATGAAGAACCCTCGGGAATCCTGGACAGGAGCTCCTTAAGCTGAGGAGGGATCTTTACAAGGCTAATCGGAATTGTCTTTCTGCGAGCAGTTTCCATGTCCTATAAAACAAGAACAAAGATGAAGATTCGAAACCCTTGAAACGGTTAGTCAATGCTCATGATGTTCGTATGATGTAATGATGTGATGATTAAATGCACTATAAACCTTCACAAAGGCAAACATGGTAAGGCATACAAGTCACACAAACCCTTAGAGTTTAGGCCTGCATGGGGTCTGGGTATTACCCTCTTGAAGTTTTGTGGGCTCAACCTGTCCTATCGAAAGTAACCGGGTTCTAAAGGTCCCAATATCACTGGATTGCTTTCATTGTTCATCGTTTCGATTTAGCCACTGAACTGGCGACCGAAATATTCCAGGAAGGCAACCCTCAATTGAGTGTAGTATCGAGTATCAACCAACCTCGGACTGCACCAAAGTCAGTTATCTCACTACCCTAAAAAGGCCAAGATGGTTCAATTAAGGTTCCTAAGGTCAGTTGATGCTTCATGACACCACGCGGCGGCCCCGTACTCTCCTTGACTGAACTCAAGGGTTACCGGTACACACCAAAGTGCCACATCAACGTAGCAGACTGCTTCAACCATGTCGGTATACCCCGCACAGTTCCCTCACAGCCTTGTTGCTACCTAAAAGGGTTTCCCCAGATCCGGGTTAGGATCCATAAAACTCCGATACAAAGCCCACAATATGTAAAAGCAAACAAAGCAAGCAATTGAAAACAAAGGTGATCTAAACCCTAAGGTTACTCCACTTTAAAAGCAAGCATCCCCAGCAGAGTCGCCAGTTCTGTGATACGGTGGGAGAACTGACTTGAGGTTTGCGTTTGTATTCGCAAATGTTGCGGTTAGCAAGAGTCGCCACCGACTTTTTATTTTATCCTAAGGAAAGGTTAAAAAGCATAGCAAAAACCTTTTGAGATGTTTTCTTGGGTTCGGGGAGTAGATTATAGAAAGGGAAGGTATTAGCACCCTTTCTATCCATGGTTATCCATGGGCTCTTAGTTACTTGCTTAGATCACTTGCCTTTTGTTTTCAATTGTTTTAAATGGTGCTTGAATGTGTGAGTTTTGAAAATGTTTTTGAAAAGAGGCCAATGTGGTGGCAACCTTTGTAATGATCCATGTGGGGATGTATACAAAGATGTATGTCTTTCGAAACAGGGTTTTCATTTGTTTTTGAAAGTTGTTTTGGAAGTGTAGTGGATTGTGTTTTTTTGAAAAGAAGGCAAGTGTTTTGTTTTGCAAGTTGGTTCAAGTAACTAAGAGGTTATCTACTCCTAAATTTCTCAAAAGATTATTGCTATACTTTAACCCTTTTAACAATTTTGCACCACCATTGTATTTGGTGGGCAACCTTGTGTTAGGATGTGAAAGGGACAGGCGCGGGTCATCGTTTAGACCATAATTGTAACGACGTTAAATGTCTTTGGGCAATTTCTCTAAGGGACTTGATCATTTATTTTGTTTGTTTTGAAAAGTTTTATCGAGGGACTATGATCATTCAAACTGTTTGCTTTGCCCAAAGATGTTCAACATACAATATGGCCCATTTATTTGAAGGCAACAAGTGGAATACCCTAGGGGGGGGGGGGTGCAAGTGTGATTTGTGTGTCCATTTTCATGCTTGTTTATCTTTGTATTAGGTCAAACTATTTTTTATCGTTTTTTTTCGCATACAAACCCTAACTCTAGCATGTTATTATTAGAAAGCAATAAAGTGCGAAATTAAAATTACTAAGCTATTACACAACCAAATATGGGAAGGGGGGTACAAATGTTCAAATGAGGATATTGACAAGAATTTAAATCTAAATTATTACAACAATTGGATATTTTGCAATGCATAATTAAATGTACTAAAATTAAATGGAAACTAAATAAATATGTGAAATGCAAAAAAGGAAGTTATTTATGTGTATGAGAAAATATTTATTTATGTAAAAGGATAAAGAAAATAAAAATGTATTTATTTTTTAGTATTTTGGACTTAGGGTGAAAAACCCTAATTTTTAAATAAAAGGTATTGTTATCTAATTTAATTCTACTATTTATCTATTATTTATAAAAATAAAATAAAATGGAGTATTTTGTGAAAAAGTATTTTTGTATCAAATATTAATAAAAATGAAGAAAATCAAGTATTTTATATTTTTATCTTAAGTATATTAATAAACATATATATATATATTAAACCCTAAATAAGTATTATACAAAATAAGTATTTATTTAATATTTTAATAAAATAAATAAAAGTATTTTTTTTTTTGTGTGAAATATTTTCAGGAAGTAAAATAAAAAATAAAAATGTATCTACATTATTTTCTATTTATTTTGATAATAGTGTATATATATATATTTGTATATAAATAAAAGAAATAAACAAACAAATATGCCATAAATACAAAAATGATGGAAAAAAAATATTTTAAAAATTTTAATGGCATGAGAAAAAATAAACAAAGTCAACCCAAAAAGAAAAAGTCAAAAATGTTGAAAAATAAACAAATGGGCTCAGGGGGGTGTAAACATGAAAATGGGGTGTGAAAAGAAAATAATTCCAGGCCCAGCCCAGACCACTTCTTCTTCAACCTCTGTACAGCTTTCTTCACACAAAACACGCGTTTTTTATCTCTGGATTCCTGGACTTTCAAGCAAAACTCATAACATGAAAAGTGTAGAGCGTTAAGAGACGGTTTCAACCATATAAAGAACATGACCTATCTCTCCAAGATGAGAGAGAATTTCTCTCCCCCTCTTTTCTGACCTAGTTTTTCTACCATTTTCAGAGCTCAAATTCTCTTCACTCAGATAAAAGAAATGAAAAGTAAAGCTATGTACATGTTCAGGGCTATGAGTAGGACCCTGTTTCTTCACAAACTTAAGACTAAATATGCCTAATAAGAGAGATACGAATTCAAACTTTTACCTGTGCAGTTGAACTTCTATGTGGAGAATGAGATACTTTCAGTGCAATGTAATGATTGGAAAAGCTTCCTTGAGGTCCAGGGATGCTTTTTCAATGCTCACTTTGTCTTGAACCTTCTTGTATCAAGCTATAGAACTTCACCTGCAAGTTAAAGATGTGAAAATGGTGGAAGTGGTTAGAGCAACTACAGATCGTGCCTTAGCTTCTGGATAGCTTGCATATGTGGTAAGGAAGGTAGAGGAACAGGTTTTGATCAAAATGCTTGAAGGGAATGAGAGATTGCACTCAAACTGCAGGGGCACCCCTGTTTGTGCAGTTTGAGGATGATTCTGAGATGGAGGGTGTTTGAAAGGCAAATGGCTCGAGCAAAAGCTTCAATGTGGTCTAGGGAATGTGTTTGATATCTTTTGTGATGTGTTGTTTGACTGATATGAGAGATAGCATAAGTTATGGATGTTACTTCTATGTGAAGCAAGCAAATGTCAACTTGGTTTCTAGGCTAGTACAATGCCTCAATCTATGCTGCACATTTGAGTCTTGATCAGTGGGATATGCCCATGCCTTTTTGCTTCAAAGATCTGCATTGTACCTCATAGATTTGCAAAGTTGCCATAAAGTATCACTTTACAAGAATGGATAACATGCTTTTTCTAGTTTAGGCTTGATTTTGTGTGTATTGTCCAAATGAGCAAGATAATGCTAGAGCACAAAGGATATGCATTTAATTATTGAGTGAAAATGGGATTAGAGGCCTGCAATGTAGCTTAAGCATGCTGAATTCAAATTTGCCAAGTTTATGAACATGCTTTGATGAAGAACAAAAAGTGAATTTTTGCCAACTTGTGAAATTCGAATCTCTCAAGTTATGAGGTTGTTTGATGAGTTCTTGGACATTTTGGAAAGCTTGGAATGTGTACTACAATCCATCTTTGAAATGCAATTTGAAATTCCAAGTGGAAGGGTATGAAAAGTGGCCTTGAAGTAGGGTAGAAAACCTTGTTAAAATAGGTCAAATTTCACTAAGTTAAAAGATGGTTTAGTGCCCTTATTCAAAAAATCATAACTTGAGATACAAGCTTCAAATGAGAAAACTTTGTGAATCAAAGTTGTAGATTATGCAACAAGCTACAACTTTCATGTTTTGACTTTTGTTTGAATCCAAATGGATCATGGTGAAAAGATGGGGCAAAGTTGGGAAAAAATTAGGGTTTTTCATAACTTAGAAAAATTCTAAGTTATGAAAAATTCCATTTTCAAACCCTAATTTGCATTTTGTGATTTCTTGATGAACAAGTTTCATGATTTGGCATGTTTTGATGAAAAATGAATCTTGACTCTTGATTTTGACCAAAAAAGTCAAAGTTTGACTTTTCAGTGTACAGTCAAAATTGATCAATTGACTGAGAAATTCAACTGTCAATCTTGTGTACTTGGGATCTTTTGAGCTTGATGAGCATGTCAAGATAATTCCATTGAGTCCTTGAGTCCATAGGTGAACTTGGTTTGCCATTGGCTAGGTCAAACAGTCAAAAATTTCCTTTGTGCAGTCAAAACCCTAAAAATGACCATTTTACCCTTTTGGTGATCTGATCAAATTTCTTGTGGAATTGTGATCCAAACTTGATCAAATGGTTCATATGAATTCAAAATGTTGATGTGGATCAAATTTCATGAGGTTTGACTGTCAATTGGCCACAGTTGACTTTTTCCCCAATACAGCTGATTGCTAGGTTAACTGTCCAATTGACTGGGTAAAACTTGGAATCAAGACCTGAAACTTGGTATGGGTAAACTTGGGAGTCCAATATGAAGCATGAAAGTCATCTTAGGCATTTTAGGTCAAAACATCTTTGTGCAAGCACAAACCCTAATTTGAGTCCACAGTGCAAGGAGAAGTCTTAAGCAGAGGAAACCCTAATTGTATCTTGATCTTTAAATGCCTTGTGATGAGAAAATGTTGAGGAAATGGGAGGGCAAATTTTGGGGTACAACAACAAGAAATTTCTATATGATAAGAAATCCAAAACATAATAGCATCTTCTTTAGGGATGTATGAATTCTTTAGGGTGTCTAATTGCTAAACCACTAAATAAATATGGAAAATCTTGGAGATCACACATGAAGGAACATAAGAAGTAAAATTATCAAGATTAAACACTCTCTCAAGAATATGGGGTGTTTAGAATGGCACAAGGAAAAAGAACTCTAGATTTGAAAAAGAGGTTCACCAATTTGACAAACCATTTAATAGTTCTTGGAAAAAACTTCATAAATAATGAATTAAATTTAAAGGTCCTTATATTCTTAACAAGGGCATGGCAACTGAAAATGACAATAATTTGATAAAAGAAAAGTCTATTTGTGATGACATCGACGATATTATTTGGAAAATTGTAAGAACGCGAATTAGAAATTGAGAGATTGGAGAAGCATGAAGGATGTAAACATAAAGTTAGATCAATTAAATTAAAAACTAAAGCCAAAGGTTGTGAGGAAGAAAATTACGATGACGAAGAATCTTAATTCGATAGTGAAGAAGAAGATGAAGATATATAAGTACTTGTCAAGAACTATCAAATTTAGAGAATTAAAGTCCACATTTATCATTTGAGTATCTTTGTCTACTTATCACATTTTCTAAACCAAGCTGACATTTCTCATAATTCTTTAAGACTTGGCTCAATTCAACATTTTTTATTCAAGAGTTTCACATTTATTACATGCTAAATTCTTGACTTGGTCTAATTGCACTTTCATGTCATTAGCCTTATTTTCTAGAGATAAAATTATTTTCTTTTGTTTTGAACATGTTCTAGAAAGGGGCCAAATATTTTGCATGCAATTCAAGGAAAGCACTATGCAATTTATCATAATATGATTCAAGATCACTAACCTCATTTTCAACATCATCATAATGGTGTGAAGTCATTAATGCCATATTTTCTTGTTCTTCATCTGACGATAAACTTACTTCAATATCTTTTCATGACACGTAAGCCTTTTTTTATTTCCTATCATTCTTGTTTTTGACTTTGATCTTATTTCAAAAAGTAGGACACTCACTTTTGACATGACCTTTTCTTCCATATTCAAAACAAGTAACTTTCTTTCTTGAAGTTGATGATTCTCTTTGACTAATTTCCTTTGCCTTTTCCTTTCTTAAGACTTTTTCAATTTTTTTATTAGTGCATCATATTTGGATTGAGATTCTTCTTCTTGATCACTGTCATGTTTAGACTTCAAAGCAATTGATTTTACTTTAACTTCACGTCCTTCATGATTCTCCAATTTATCATGATCCAATTCATATATTTTCAATCGATCAAGTTCCACTTCATGTTCTTGAAATTTTCCAAATAATGCAGCCAATGGAATTTTAAAAAGATTCCTATTTTTGGATATTACTGTCACTTTTGGTTGTCATGCTTTAGACAATAATCTAAGGAATTTTAAATTTAGTTCATCATCGGTGAGGACTTTTCTCTAGATAATATTCTTGTAATGTAGTTACTTTTAGCTACTTGTTTTTTGTGACTTCCTCTTTGTTTTGAAATTGAATTATTGAAAACCTTCTGAGTCATCTACACCATTTCCTGGTATTGGATTGCAATCTCATATTCCATGTCTATCCGTTTCTTACTGCACAATGTTTTCCTAAGAGGAATTCAAGAATTCCAAATCTTGTTGCACCTGTACAATGTTGTCAAAATTACATTTTTATTGATTATTTGTGTGTCCTCAACAAAGGAGGATTCCTTTTTTGAATTTCCATCCTTCTCTTCCTTAATTTCCAAAGTTTTATATTTATCCACCTGAACTTCCTCATTGAAATCTGCAGCAGACACAACATCTACCACAAGCTACCTAGCTATAAAAGCTTGACTTGTTTCACCATGTTTTGAAATTTTGCTAGGATTTTTTCCTTACGAAATTGACTTACCCTTTCCCCCCAACTAATTCAACATCATTTACCACTTCTAATTGATCTTAAGTATCCATTTATATTGAATCTTTTGAGCTACCTTCATTAGGTATCATATTAGTCACTTGCACATAAACTTTCTTGTTGACTCTTGGATGATGTCCCTTTTCTCCATTTATGACAAATTCTCCCCCTCTTCTTTTTTGATGTCCTTTTACCATTCCTTTAACAACCCTCCTGCTATTCTTTTATAATTACTCAAACTATGTCCTTTCATATTACAGTTAGAGCAAAACTCTGACATTTTTTCATATTTGAGCTCCACAAAGAAAGCAAAGCCCTTTCTTTCAACCAAAACCTTATATCTCAGTTCGTTAGAAATCTCCAAATCAACAAGAACTCGCACATAATGAACAAATGGTCTTTCAAAACTACGCTTCTATGAAGCAGAGTCAGTATATAACAAAATTCCTATGCTACTGGTTATGGAAAAAGCTAACCCATGAATTCTAACCCACATCTCAACAGAAGATTGTTTGAGTAGGCAAGGGTTGGAATCTTTGGACTGTGGAAAAAGCTTTAAAATCCCACGTTTAAGATTCCAAGTGGTTATGTACCTCCCTCGCCTTACATCCTCAAGCGAAGAAAAAGAAAATTCAAAATGCCCCTTACTTAGAGATGTGATTTCCCATTTACCAATTAATTTCCAAAGGGTCATAAGCTAAGATTTAAGATTCTTCACGATTAACAGAGACGCTCCTTTTGGCCAAATAACATTTTCATGTAGATTATGCTTACATGCTTCTAGACCCAACTAATTATCCTCCTCCAGAATAACAGTAGCCAATCGATCTCCCTTAACACACAATTTCTATAACTGGTTTAACAGAATGTTACATACATTATTGACTACTTCAACAAATGACTTAGATTGCTTCTCCGAGGTCAGTGACTTTTCACTCATATTGTTAGCAACTGAGCTATCGCTAGTAACATCAAGGAACTTCCAATATATTATTGGATGCCCATCAAAAATCGCAAAAAAAATAAATTGAAGATAAACAATAATAAAAGAATCGCCTTCTATAACCGCCCTTCCTCAAAAATCAATTTGAGTATTATATAGTATTCAATCCAATACGACATTCAAAATGTCACAAAATTGGAGTAATATAAGTATATAAACTGTATTTTTTTCTTACAACTGTATTCAATGAAAAGCTCGTCAAAATTTCTCATAAATTCATATCTCTGCCTGCCCCTACTTATCTAAGATCCTAATTCCCATGTCTCCAACGTCCCTTTCCCCACACTCCCATTAAAAAAAGACAAAATTTACCCTTCAACCAATATCACTGTTTCTCTAAAAAGAATATTTTTAAATAGAAAAGTAAAAATAAAAATGAACTGGCCATCACTTTGTTAGTAACAGAAACTTCATAAAATTTATCACTTAATACTATCAGTTGATGAAGTTTCTTGTTTCCCTTCAAGATCTCCTTCAACTCAAACCTTGTATTCATTATATTCAACAACTGCAACAATAACAAATGCTTCTAAAATGTTTCTTGTTGTACCCCAAAATTTACCCTCTCATTTCTCAAATATTCTCTCATAAGATCTTTTATGACGTCAAGTTTGCAGCAGTGGTACATCAATTTAGGTTTGGAATTGGCCCAAGGGCAAAATGGTCAATTGCATACTGGAAAGTCAAACTTTGACTTTTTGGTCAACATTACATTCCAAAGATAAAATGTCATCAAGACATTCAATAATATGAAACTTGTTCATCAAGAAATCAAAAAGTCAAATTTCATCTTTGAAAAGTCAAAATTTCAAACTTAGAAATTTTTCTAAGTGTTGGAAAATTCATGTTTTTTCACAACTTTATGCCAAATTTACAACATGATGCAAGATGATTCAAGGGAAACTTCCACCATGAAAGTTGTAGATATCAATGAGATCTAAAACATTATAGAGCAAAACCTTTCCTAGAAATGCTTGGATTTTGAGTTATAAATTCATGAAGTCATGGCATTTTTGAATAAACACTTAGAGAAATTTTCAGCAGTTTTGGTTAGGATTTTATCCCAACTTCTTGGCATTTTTTCACATAGTTACGAGATGATTTTATCAAAACGGCCAACATGAAAGTTATAGAGGGTGTTTTAAGCTTTCCAAAAAATTCAAGAGCATGAATTTATCATACTTGAGCTAGGAGATTCAAGGGCTTGAAGTTGGGCATCCATTATTGAATTGCAAGTCATTTTAGTGAAGAACACATAACAAAACTCTTACGATTTGCTGCATAATATTGTGTTTCAGGCCTCCTTACTTGAAAATATCATCATAATTTAATGCCTACACCCACTTTTGAGCTATTACCCAAGTGTTTAAGCCATTGTCCAAAAGATCTTTCCATTTATGGCATAAAGGCATCATTGCTATTCTTTAAAAGCAAGCTTTTTGTACAAAGTTTGTCTTGAGCCCATACCTTGCTTGTTGCTGATTATACTCCACCATAAATCATGGGAAGTAGCTCCTCTATACCATCAACTTTGGTACTTCATCTTGGGACTATGGAGTACTTGACATAGTTTGATCTTTGTAATCCAACCAAACCATAACATGTTGTTTGGTAAACCTAATCAGCTCATATGCACCAACCCCTTGCCTATAAATAGAAGAAGAATTTGCAAGAGAAAGAGGTTAGAAAAAATAGAGAGAAGGGCCAGCAAAAATAGAAGGAGAAACAAACACTCAAACTCATTTTTGCTGTCAAAAAACCATATTTGTCCACAAAACCTCCATTTTTGAGCTTTGAAGTTCAAATCTTTGAATCTCATACCTTGCAAGTTTTCTCCAAACAAACCATCCAAACACTTCACATACACCATATAGAAGTTGTTCAAGCATAAGAATAACTTCTGTAACATCACTATCATAATCTTCCAAATTCAAAAACATACATTGCAACTTGACTTGGTTGGAGCGATTCAACCATTTTCAGTACAAACGGAAGGTTGGAGTTACTTCAAGAAGGTTCAAAGGAGTTCGATCAATCACCACTTTGCACCCGAATACCTATGTACGCATTCTAAAGCTTCCGCTTCAAGAGGTAAACTTTCTCAAACTGTGATATCATTGTCCATACATCATTTGTTTTCTGCACTCAAAAGATATAACAAGACATATCAAAAAGAAAAAACTAACAAAAAGCCAGACCAGAGGCTGACACGGGTGCCCGTGTCACACGACACGGCCTGTGTCATCTTATTTGGGTTGAAAAACATGATAATATGCAGGGACAGAGGCTGACACGGGTGCTCGTGTCAAACAACACGGCCCGTGTCAATGTTACTGATGCGTACATGAGCAAAAAAAGATGAACATGGGATGACACGAGCTCCCGTGTCATGTGACACGGCCGTGTCAGGTTGGCTGGAACCAAAAAATGCATAAAAGTCATGGACAGGTCCTGACACGGGTGCTCGTGTCCCCTGACACGGCTCGTGTCAGCTCGGGCACCAAATTTCTTGATTTTTGGAGATTTTTTAGGTTATTTTGGACATATTGCATTGCTTGGAAATGACCTAACTTTATAAAACCTTTTTGTTCAAATGAAACCTCAAAAAATAATTTTCTAAACAATTAACTTAGACTTAGGTTTTTCTTCAATGAAATTAATTATAAAACCTTTTGCTATAAAAAACCCTAAAAAACAATTTCTCTCACTTTACATCTTCTTGCATATTTTATTATTTTTGAATTATAAATTATGTAATTGTCAAAGCCTTGTAATAGTAATTAGGGTTTACTTTACTTGTCATCCCCATTTGTAAATTTATATCCCCTATCCCCAAGTGATGTAATAGCGTAGTAATTTTACTTCCCGCAATTTATCGCTTTCATATAATGTTAGTGTGATCGGTGGAAATAGAACTGACTATTTTTTAGCTGGTTTCGCGAAATGTCGCGGTAAGCAAGAGTCGCCACCGTCTTTTATGTTCTCCAACATGGAAAGGACAAAAGCACAGCAAAATTCCTTATTCGAGAATGTTTCTCGGTTCGGGAGGTAGATTTATAGAAAGGGAAGGTGTTAGCACCCTTTCTATCTGTGGTTATCCACGGGCTCTTAGGTACTTGCTCTTATGTTTTCAAAAAGATTTGTTTGCTTTTCAAGTGTGTGTGGGTTTTGAAAAAAGTTTCATTTGAAAAATTTCTAAGTAACTCTTGTATCAGTCCTCAAGAGTGTATGAAAAATTTGTTTGAAAGCTTTTAGAAAGTGTGAGGTGTGAAAAGTATTTTTGTTTGTTTTGAGAGAGAGCAAGTACCCATGAGAATCTACCTACTCTAAGGAATTAAGCTGTGTAAGAGTCATTTAGATAGTGCTATCCCACCATTGAGAGGTAGGTAGCACCATCGTTGGAGGTGTTCGGGTCAATTCGATTATCGGGACAGTGTGGTCACCAAAGCAATGGTAGGATGCCTTAGAAGTAACCCTAATGTCCTAGATCCTTTCATCCGAGGCAACCGTTTCGAGGAAACTGGATCTTTTGGACAGAAGGGCGACCTCTAAGACACCCTATACTTGATGACCACGTTTCGAGGCAACGAGTGAAGCGTACCCTAGGAGTGGCATGTGCTTTGTGTGTTGTTTTCAGTTAATGTTTTTGTACATGTTATTTGTGAGCTACGGATTGATTTTATTTACATACATTCTTTCATGCATTGTTAACAGTTAGGGGTGCGGAAAATAAAGAAAGCAATAAATCTAATTACTATTACATTCTTGGAAGCAGTTACATAATAATCAAAATAAAATAAATGCGCGCGAATAAAAATTAATCGGGAATGTCTTAAGGGTTTTGACACTTTTAAGAAAAGAAATGATTTTTTTTTTGTCTTTTTTGTGATTAAATGGAATTAAAACTAATGATTAAACTAATTAATTGATTAATTAAAAGAAAAATGTTTTTTTGTGTTTTTATGTTTTTTAATGAAATAAAATGACAAAAATTAAGATTCTAAGTTAATCTAATTCTAAATTATTTTTATTGATTGTAAAGAAAAAGAAATTAAAGTTGACCTAATTAAACTATTTCAATTTATTAATATTTATTTACAAAATAATTACTTAAATGAAATTAATAAAGTATTTTTTTGGTTTTATTGAATTTTATTGTGAAAAATTAGTTATGAGTTAATTAAATAATAGCAGTTAATAAATATAATTAGTAAATAAAAAAAGAAAAGAAAAGAAAAAATGCAAGAACCATGGGGGGTATTGGGCCAGATGGAGGTGTGAATTGCAGTTTCTTGGCCCACTAAGCTCAGGCCTGTATTGACTTTCTGGAATCTAGTGCTTGTTGGTTGACTGGGCGCATGGTGAGGATCATCTCCTGGCCTTCGGATCTATGAGAGAGGCCACTTGGCACTTGGATCTGTGAGATGTATGGTGCGTTGCTTCACGTTGCCTGCACACAAGTATGTGAGAAAAAATGGAAATAAGCATTTGGGGGACCTGGGAATCGAACCCAGGTCCCATTGTTCACGTTCCAAGGCTTTGACCAACTGAGCTGCACGTTCCATTCATTATCAAAATAAACACGCAATTATTAAATTAGAAAACAAAAGCATATGCCTGAAAAAAATATAAAAACATGCGCTTTTTGAAACAACGAATGAGGAGGGGACTGTTGGCTGAAGATTTTGATAATATTATTAGAAGCCAAGTGAATTGGACGTTTCGATTGAAATGAAACAAAACGTCATGTTTCGAAATAGCAGAAGCAGTGTTTCGAATGAGCACATCAAAGCTTGAAGCTTCGAGTGGCAATTATGGGAACATATCTAAAGAAGTCTCGAAATGATAACAAGGCTGTGTCTAAAGAAGTGCGTTCGAAGCGAAGAAGTGCCAAAACATTTGAAATTCAAATGCAAGCGGGATGTTCGAAATTTGAAATATATGCGCTGGAGCATTCGAAGACACATGGAAGTAAGAGAGAGGCATTGCTCTGCATGTTCTGAACGTGGCAGAATCTTATAGCAAGACCGTTATGGTCGAAGTAGTATAAATAGAAGTCTTAGCATTAGGATTTCGTGTGTCATATCTATTGTACAAAAATACTCAGTAAACATTCAAATTACCACATGGCTAGGGAAACGAATGCAAGAGCAATGTACGTATGATAGCACCACATGTTTATGATTTAATGAAAACCCTTTATCATTTCCAGTACTTTCCTTTGTCTTTGTATCAATACCATTTACAAGTTTTCTCATTTAAAGTCTTTTTATTTGAAATCTTTTCATTGATGCCTTACATTTAAATGCTTTCTTTACATTTCAAACACTTTATATTTCAGAAAACTGTCATACTTTTCATGCCTTTATCTTCAAGTTTTTATCCTTCGAACGCCTATTTTTACTTAAAGTCATTTTACAGATTTCTTGCATTAAACGCTTTCTTCGCATTTCGAATCTTTTATATTAACTGTTTTGTTTTACGTTTCGAAGCCATTTACTTATCTTTTATGCAATTTTACATGTCTTTACAATTAACATTTATTCATGCAATTTAGTTTCACGCACATATATTTTGATTACACCTTTAGATCTTCAAGAGAGAAATCGAAATAAGTCAAACACCTACGCAACACTCTAAATACCAGCCATGAATACCTGTTCGATCATGAGAGTTACCCTAATGACCAACAAGTCCTAGGATCAATCTAGTCGATCCTGCGAGTTACCAGAGAAATTGAATAATAGTCAATAAGTTTATTCGATAGTTTGGAAGACTAGCGGTTGTTTACCAGAAATCACTGGAAACAAATTGGCACACCCGGTGGGACCAATAATTGGACATTAGAAATAAAGATTGTTGAGACATAACCATTATAAAAACGTTGGAACCTAAGAAGTTTGTTGTTTTATGAACCTAAGAAGTGGTAAAATAACCAACAGCAACCAACCCTTATCCAGAAGAAAACGTTTGAACAAGATGTCTAATTCTGACAATCAACAAGGGGAACAAAATGCCCCACATACAACAGGCACTAATGTATCCACTTCGATGGGAACATCTAATGTGACCCCTTCGAATGCACAGTCTGTTGCATCTTCAACCAGTAATATAGCCACTAATGGAGTGAGTGGCATATCAACTAATAGTTCGATCTTAGGAAATACTGGAACCATTGGTTATCCTGGGGGATTTGTTCCACCATCAGGGACACAAACCCATTTCGCCACTCCACTAACTAGACCACCCGGTTTCGATGGTAATAGAACCAGAAACTCCTCTTATGGAATGCCAACATCCTTTATGGCAGGTTTACACAATTCCACATCGAACTCATCACCACAATTAGGGTCTGGGTCTGGGGCGAATCAGTGTATGACAAATAACCAAGGGTCAGTGGGTTATAGTACAATGCCTATTTTAACCACAGAAAACCAGTTGGCTTTCAGGCAATTGATGGATGACAGTAACCATAATATGATAGGGGTATTAGCACAAATTATGCAGGAAATATTTGCCCCAATAGTACAAAATGTGACTGTGACAAACAGAGAGAACGCAGATAACATGAGTCGAATAGCAGATTTCTTTGCTCCCCCAGAAAGGCGTAGGCAGAATCAGGCGGGAGTTCGAGCAAACATGCCTGTTATGGAACAAATTGCTAACGACCCAAACTATAGACCACCTAGAGAAGAAGTTAACTTGGGGGCAAGGGCACAAAGGCTAGTAGCCCCAATGATCCCAGGCCCACAAAGAGAAATTATGGAACCAGGGGCAAGGGTCGAAAGGCTGGAAGCCCCAGAGTTTCGAGAAGAACAACCTAGGGGGGTTGTCATGGTGGGTCGAAATCAAGATGCTGATGCAGTCGTTCATAGAATTCGAAACGATAACATCTTGGCAGAAAACAATTTAACCACCATGAGAGAGAGAGTCATGGCCCAGAATGGCCTCAACACAGGAATTAGAAGGCCAAATTATGCTTCTCCTATATTAGATTGCATAATGCATACTGATTTACCAAGGGGATATAAAGTCCCTAAATTTACAAAGTTCGCTGGGGATACCAATGAGTCAACAGTCGAACATATAGCCAGATATCTAACCGAAGCAGGAGATATAGCCAATAATGAAGATCTCAGGATCAAATATTTCCCAAGTTCCTTGACTAAAAATGCCTTCACATGGTTCACCACTTTGCCTCCTGGGTCCATTGATACTTGGGCTCTTTTGGAGAGATTATTCCATGAACAATTTTACATGGGACAGTCGAAAATAAGCTTGAAGGAATTAGCTAGTGTCAAGAGAAAATTCACCGAACCCATAGATGATTATCTGAATAGATTTAGGCTTTTGAAATCCAGATGTTACACAGTGGTGCCTGAACATGAGTTAGTCGAAATGGCCGCTGGTGGCTTGGATTACTCTATTCGAAAGAAACTAGACACTCAATATTTGAGGGACATGGCTCAGTTAGCCGACAGGGTTCGACAGGTCGAAAGGCTAAAGGCCGAAAAGGCCAGAGTCTTTAAGAATAACAAGAAAGAAAGAATCTCCTATGTTGGGACCGAGGAAGCATAAGATTATCCTGAATTCGAATTCGAAGAGGTCGAAATCGACCTTGCTGAATTAAAACAGGCACCACCCTACTTCTGCAAATTATTGGTTCCCACAAAAGGGAAAGAGATTGTTGAAAATGAGAAAAGTGACAAATTCCCAAAGAAGGTTTATACCTTCGATGTCACTAAATGTGACGAGATTTTTGATTTACTTGTCAAAGATGGCCAACTCATTGTGCCATCAAATGTCAAAATACCTCCTTTAGATCAAAGAAAGAAGAGAGGATTTTGCAAATATCATAGTTTCCTAGGCCACAAAACCTCACAGTGTTTTCTTTTCAGGGACCTAATTCAAAATGCAATCAAAGATGGCAGACTGAAGTTTGCTGATAAAGCAAAGATGAAAGTGGACGAAGATCCTTTGGACGTGGCAGACACCAACTACTCCGAGCCTGCATGCATTGGAGAGATTAACATGGTGGAAGCTGACCAAAGTGATGTCCCAACAGGAGAGAAAGGTACTGAAAACGAAAGCTGGGTGATGGTCGAAGTCGATAAGGAGGTCACTGAAGACGTCCAGAAGCTACCGGAGACTTCGATTGAAGCAGCACCTGTAGCTATTGCAAAAGAAACCCAGGCTACTGAAGGCCAGGAAAATCAAAACCAAGAGTTAACACAGGTCACTGAAGGCCTGAGGCTAGAATTGTAGAGAGTCCAAATCACGAAGCCAACTTCCCCTCAGAAGGAAATATGGGACACTCTAGGGGAACCCAGTGGAAAATTTGACTATTTGGTCAAATATTCTGCCCCAGAGAGTTCGAAGGTCCACATTGAAGACATAAAGCCCACAAGATGGGGAGATGATGAAGCTATGGGGGAAGATGTTGAGGTAAACATGGTGGACATGGAAAGACCTCACTCTGAGATGGAGGAGGTAGAAAGATACTTAGAAAAAGAGAAGTATAAAATGGAGGATAATCACGCTGGAGATGCTAGTCTCAAGGATTACCTCATGACATGCCACAAGGGAGATACATGCATGATACTGTGCCCTAGGTGCAGCATCCTCTGCAATCAGAGAATCGCTGCGAATTTCGAGAGAGTTCAGAGGGCTCGAACTGGCAACAATTGGCGCCAGGATAACCAGTTGTTCAGGTGTTATCCTAAGGATGGAGAAAGTTTGCTGGAATTTGTGTTTCGCTGCTACAAAGGGGCTACCAAGTGCTTGATTTGCCCAAGGTGTTCCGCTGTGTATGATCAAAGCATGGCCAGAGCCTTCGAGACGATTCCCTTCGCCCCTTGCTGGAACCATCAAGAAACTGTCCAGATGGGCCCACATTTCGACAGCAGACACAAACAACGAAGGCCTGATAGCCCTCACCCCAAGGCTTCTCGAAGAGTGACTTTCAAACTCCCTGCTGAAGTGCCAACCGACAGATGGCTGCAAGTCAGAAATGACAAAGGCAAAGACAGATGGAGAAACACCGAACGAAATGCACGCCATGCTATGACATACAGGAGGCAATTCAACATAGCAAAAAGGGAAGAGGTAAGATTAGAAAACTACAAGGGAAGGAACCCCATGTCGAGATCCCATTGGCGCAGGCAACAGAGGATTCGAAAGGCTGAGAGAGAAGCTGTGGCAAATAAAGGGGTAACTTCAACAAAGAACCAAGGTGAATCTAGCACCAATAAACCTACACCAAGAAATCAAACTGAAGACAAACCTCCAGTTAATAGGAGGCTTTTCTCTGAAGTGCAACTAGATGAACCAAAGGAGTACACTCCAGGCCCAGAAGAAGACGAAGATATGATAACAGATAACTTCGAATCGGAGGGGGAGTCTTCTTTCAACCTAAACTGCAATGTGGTATCTGTGCTTCCCTGTGAATTTGGACAGGAAACCGAAATTGATGAATATGAGGAAGAAGATACCACAGATTTGATGAAGCATAGGCCTGTGTGCTACTATGTGATGGACAATGGGGATGTCGAGGAGAAAAATGCATTCTTCGAACGTCCAGAACCTGCTATGAAGAACCATCTTAAGCCACTATTTATTCGGGCAAAAGTTGGTGCCCATGGTGTGAATAAGGTTCTAGTGGATGGGGGTTCCGCAGTCAATTTGATACCCCACTTCATGCTGAAAAGATTAGAGATCCGCGAAGGAGACATCAAGCCCCATAATATGGTTCTGTCCAATTATGAGGGGAAAGTGGGCAAAACACTGGGAGTGGTCCAGTTGGAATTGACAATAGGCTCAAGCTGTAGGCCCACCATGTTTATGGTGATCGAAGCCAAGGCCAACTACAACTTATTGCTGGGAAGGGAGTGGATCCATGGCGTAGGGGCAGTTCCTTCGTCAATGCACCAGCGATTAGTTCTATGGAGAGATGATGGGATCGTGGAAAACATCGAAGCAGACCAGAGTTACTTTATGTCAACAGTCAATTTAGTTGACAAGAGGGATTATGATAAACATCTGGCAAAGATTGCTCTGTGTGTTCCAAATGATGAGATTAACGAAACCAGAAACGCCCACTACTACATGACCCTTCGCCATGATGGCCTATACTGGGATAGAACAATAATCAGTGAAGAAGAGGGAGTCGAAAGTACTATACAAAGACGGCCAGCAGGCTGGGACTTCGACAACCTTATCCATGACTGAGTCCACCTTTTTCGAAAGGATTTCAGCCTATATGGCTGAGAACGAATCAAAAGCGGCCCTAGAGGCTGAAATAAACAAATTAGCTGTAAAGATGAACGAAATAAGTGGGGATGGCTCGAAATGTTCACCCCTCGAAGAACTCGAGATGGATCAAAGGTTGGATGACATCTACGATAAAGAACCCTTAGGCTTCGAAAGGGACCCCATAGACTCAGGTGCCAAAATGTTGGCACAGGATCCACTAGAAGAAGTCAACTTAGGGGATGAAAAAACGAAAAGAATAACCTACATAAGTGCAAAACTTAGCCCAGGCCTCAAGAAGGAAGTAATCGAAGTCCTCAAGAAAAACAAAGATTGCTTCGCATGGGATTATGACGAAATGCCTGGTTTAAAGAGGGAGTTGGTCGAACACAGACTGCCAATCAAAGATGGCAAGAAGCCCATCAAACAAACTCCCAGAAGATTCACACCGGCGGTTCTCACAAAGATTAAAGCTGAGATCGAAAGGTTGATGCGTTGCAAATTCATCAGAACCACAAGGTACGTCGAATAGTTAGCCAATATAGTACCTGTTATTAAGAAAAATGGTTCTTTAAGAATTTGCATAGACTTTAGGGATTTAAACACTGCAACCCCTAAGGATGAATATTCCATGCCTGTGGCAGAAATGCTAGTAGACTCTGCTGCAGGGTTCGAATACTTGAGTATGTTAGATGGATACTCTGGGTATAATCAGATTTTCATTGCTGAAGAAGATATTGCAAAGACAGCATTTCGTTGCCCAGGAGCCTTAGGCACCTACGAATGGGTGGTGATGCCTTTTGGTTTAAAGAACGCTGGGGCAACTTATCAAAGGGCAATGAATTCGATTTTTCATGATTTCATTGAAACCTTCATGCAGGTGTATATTGATGATATAGTCATCAAATCTATATCTGCAGAAACACATTTGCATCATTTGAGCCAATCATTTGAACGAATGAGAAAACATGGCTTAAAGATGAATCCCCTTAAATGTGCATTTTTTGTGCAGGCTGGAGATTTCCTTGGTTTTGTGGTTCACAAGAAAGGGATTGAGATCAACCAGAACAAAACCAAAGCCATAATGGAGACGAAAGCACCTACGTCAAAAAGGGAGTTGCAATCTCTGCTAGGGAAAATTAACTTCCTCAGAAGATTCATTTCGAACCTGAGTGGAAGAACCCAAGCTTTCTCTCTGTTGCTTCGTCTAAAGCAAGGCCAAGCCTTCGAATGGAACGAAGCCCATCAGGAGGCATTTGACAAGATAAAAAGATACCTTTCTCATCCTCCTATCTTGTCTCCACCTTCATGGGGGAAGCCCATGAGATTGTACATATCTGCCTCTGAAGTTAGTATAGGTAGTATGTTAGCACAAGAAGATAGAAATGGTATCGAAAGAGCCATATACTATTTAAGTAGAGTACTAAATGATGCAGAGACCAGATATAGTGTTATACCCCAAAATTTTCCCTCCCATATTCCTCAAGAAATTGCCAAGCCAAGCTACAAAATTCCCCAAGGGTTGTGCAGTGCAACAGTCTCCCATACAGTCAAAATTAGGGTTTTGAGTCTGATCAAGAAAAGGAAGTGTTCAAAGGCCCAATCAAGTCTCATATGCCTACAAATGTGGTCAAACATCCTCATGTCAAGTTTCAAGGCATTCAGCTCAAGATTGCACAGTCAAAACCCTAAATTGCACTACAGTCAACTGTAGGGGCAAAATGGTCATTTGGCAGTCAAAAGTTCAAATTTTTGGTCAATATATCATTTTGAAGCCACAAACATCATTTGATCAATGCTTGATCATGATTCTCAAAATTTGGCTCAGAAATCATCAAAGATGCAAAAGTTGCTATATTTGGACAGCTGAAAAAGTCAACTGAAATTGACCAGGGCATAACTTTCACATGGATTATCAGAAAAATTCCATCCAAATCTCATTTTGAAGAGAAAGACAGTTCCTACAACTCATCTTCATACTTCAAGTCCAAGAAATGCTCTCACAAAAAGTTATCAATTTCAACATTATAGGTCATTTTCAAAAGTCAACAAAAAGGGACTTTAAGTCAAAGGCCATAACTTGAGATTGGTAAATCAAAATGACATGGGACCAAAGACATTGGTTAAAGGACTCAAATACCTTTCCAAAATGTCCAAGAACATGTGAAAAGCTTAAAAATTGAGCAAGTTATGCCTTGTAGAAGTTGGGAAATTTTTGTGAAATGGCAAAAGTCAACTATCCTTGAAAATCCAATTTTTGACAAAAGGGCCCCATTTTTTCCACTTGGTTCATCCTTGTCATGCCACACACGTGTCCCATGGTTAATTTCAAGACCAAATATTGATTTTTTATTTTATTTAATTTTTGATGATTTAATTCATTTTAATTCTTTGAAAATTCAAATAAAATTTAAAAACCAATGGAATAGTGTCATGTGAACTTGGACAATTTCTATGTATCATGGGCCAACTCAAAAACTCAGGCTAGGGTTAAGTTTCACACTAGGTCTAGGTCTTGGCTAAAAAGAAGGAAAAATGGTCAATGGTAAAAACCCTAAGACTTGTTCATTCATGAGCTTGAATCTAGGTCAGTTAGCAAGCCAATTCCATTCCAGCATAAGCCCTAAGTCAAACCCTAACCACAATATGCCATATGCTGCGCTGAAAAGCCATTGGACAATTTGAAAAATGAGCCATATAATGCAAAACTGATTTCAAAGTTAGAGGGAGCTTTAAGCCTTAATTCCTGTTCTAACAGCATCCTGGACAAATTCTGAACACATCCCAACCCCTAACCTCAATCAAAACGCGAAGAAACGGTAGCTACAACTCAGACTGTGTCCCAAATTTTTTGAAATCGTATTCTCAATTCTAAGCATGATCATTGCATTTTAATTACATATTCATGTTCCTTACAAAGTTTCCAAGCTAACCCTTATATTCAATTTGATTTTTGCACTGTATATAAGAATCCACCATGCGCGTTTTTTAGGGTTACAGGTTTCTTGAAATAGGGCTTTTGCGTAGAGGAAAAATTAGGGTTCATGGATACCATGGTTGAACTCAGCGCTTAGGGACGAAGAAGAGACATACCTCGCGAACAATTTATGAAGCTCATGGAGCTATTCGCTATTTTCTGCTAGCCCCCCTAATGCTACGCTTCAAAAACCGTTGCCTTCTTTCTTTGTGTTTCAGGAAAACGAAAGAGATGATGGCGTGGCACAAGTGGATTGGAGGAATTTGAATTGCGCGCGTTTTAATGGCTATGCGTTGGTTTTGTTTTTTTATTATTTGTTTACTATAATATGTTAACTAACATTCAATGGCTCAGTGGCAGCACGTGATACATGTAACATCAAAGACCTGGGTTCAAGTCCCAGGTCTGGCAAAAATTCAATATTATTTTGCAACGCATATTCTCATGCAGGCATAAGACAAGGATGCACCATACGTCTTCAAGTTGGACCATACACGCGTCCACCATGATCAGATCAATGGCCAAGGTTCAAGGTGCAGCATACATCAGGTCAACGCGTTGGCATATGATCCAGAAAGTCAATAAGATTCAAAATCAAATGGGCCAGAAATTCCAGGCCTGAACCTCACCTTTGGGTCTACACCCCCCCTGGTTTGCCTTATTATTTTTTATTCTTTCTTTAATTTTTCTTTTTATTTCTTTTATTTGCTATTTATTTAATTAATTATTTTCACAAAAATATAACAAAAACATTCAAAAATCAGAAAATACAAAAAATATAATATTTATTTTATTGTGATTATTTTCAAATTAACATGTAAATAATTTAGTAAATTAGGTTATAAGTTTAATTCTTTTTTTAATAAAAATCCAAAAAACTAGAATTTAGGTTTAATGACTTTTATTTTCTTTTTTAATTTTCCTTTTTTTTTCAGAATAATAATATTATTTATTTATTTTCATAAATTAAAAATTGTACATAAATTAATTTAGAGTTAAATTAGGTTAAAAGTCAATATTTTCATAATCAACATAAAAAAACATTAGAACTAGGGTTTAGCATTTTAATTTTAATTAATTTTTCTTTTTTCTTTTAAATCTAAGAAACACAAAAATACCATTTTTTCATTTAATTCTAATTTTAGATAACTTAATTATTTTAATTCCTTTAAAGGGTTCAACGCCCTCGTATTTGATTATTTTCTTTTTCGCGCGTTTCATTTATTTCTTTTGTGAATATAATGTACTTGTACCAAAGCCATGTAATAGCTATTAGACATTTCTTTTCTGCAATTTATTTTAAATCGGGTCTGGATTAATTTGGCGTTGTAGACCCGCGCCCTTTGTAATAGCGTAGGACTTTTATCTTTTCCGCACTTTAAATTCCCGCACTTTTAACTGTTAAACAATAACATGAAAGAATGAATGTCCAAAAAATAAAATCGAATCGTTAGATCACCAATGCATGACAAGACAAACAATAAACTGAAAATGACACACAATTCACACACCACCCCTAGGGTACGCCTCACTGTTGCCTTTCGAAAGGTGATCGTCGAGTATAGGACGTCTTAGTAAGTCCTTATGTTCCATTGATCTAGTTGCCTCGAAACAAGTTGCCTCGGAATAGTTGCCTCGGAATAAAAGATCAATGGCATAAGGGTAGCTTCTAAGGTGTCTTCCCATTGCTCCGGTGATCACCATGTCCCTAAACCTCGAATTGACCCGAACACCTCCAACGGTGGTGCTACCTACCTCTCAATGGTGGGATGGCACTACTTTAAAGGACATTTACACAGACGAATTCCTTAGGGTAGGTAGGTTCTCAAGGATACTTGCTCTAATTTCAAACAAATCAAAATACTTTTCACACCAACACACTTTCAAAAACTTTCAAAACAAACTTTTCAAACACTCTGACGTACGAGTTGAGCTGAAACTTTCCAAAGAATATTTTTGAAACCCACATTGAAAAGCAAGCAAACATTTTTGAAAACACATTGAGCAAGTATCTAAGAGCCCATGGATAACCATGGATAGAAAGGGTGCTAACACCTTCCCTTTCTATAACCTACCTCCCGAACCGAGAGCAATCTCTTTAAAGGAATTTTTCTGTGCTTTTGTCCTTTCCATTTGGAGAAAATAAAAGACGGTGGCGACTCTTGCTTCCGCGACATTTCGCGAACCAGCTTTAAAACAGTCAGTTCCAGATCCACCGATCACAGAACTGGCGACTCTGCTGGGGACGTAAACTTAAAGTGAGGTGTACCTTAGGGTTAGTTCATAACTGTGTTTTCAATTGCTTTCTTTGCTTGCTTTATTATTGTGGGACTGTCTTGGGAGTTCTATAGATCCTAACCCGGATCTGGGGGATACCTTCTTAGAAAGTAGCAACAAGGCTGTGAGGGAACTGTGCGGGGTATACCGACATGGTTGAAACAGTCTGCTACGTTGATGTGGCACTTTGGTGTGTACCGGTAACCCTTGAGTTCAGTCAAGGAGAGTACGGGGCCTCCGCGTGGTGTCGTGAAGCATCAACATACCTTAGGAACCTTAATTGAACCATCTTGGCCTCTTTAGGGTAGTGAGATAACTGACTTTGGTGCAGTCCGAGGTTGGTTGATACTCGATACTACACTCAATTGAGGGTTGCTTTCCTGGAATATTTCGGTCGCCAGTTCAGTGGCTAAATCGAAACGATGAACAATGAAAGCAATCCTGTGATATTGGGAACCTTAGAACCCGGTTACTTTGATTAGGACAGGTTGAGCCCACCAACTTCAAGAGGGTACTACCCAGACCCCATGCTGGCCTTAAACCTTAAGGGCCTGTCTTGTGTGCCTTGTGTGCCTTACATGTTTGTCGTTGTAAATATCTGTGGTGTGTTTAATCATAACATCATGACATCATCCAGCATCATATGCATTAACTAACCATTTCAGGGGTTCGAATTTTCATCTTTGTTCTTGTTTTGTAGGACATGGAAACTGTTCGTAGAAAGACAATTCAAATCAGTCTTGTAAGGGTACCTCCTCAGCTTAAGGAGCTTATATCCAGGATTCCCGAGAACTCTTCATTCAGTGAAAGGCATGGAAGCCTCATCAGCTTGGTCAACACCAACATTGAGGAAGATATGATAAAAGTCCTGTTCCAATTCTTTGACCCTCTGCATCACTGTTTTACCTTCTTGGACTATCAGTTGGTACCTACATTGGAGGAGTTCTCCCGACTCCTGAAGATCCCTATCCTTGATCAGCTACCCTTCAACGGTACAGAAAAGGAACCTAAGCTTGAAGAGATTGCTAAAGCCTTGCACCTACAGTCATCTGACCTCAAGGGACATTGGGAAGTTAGAAGTGGTATCAAAGGGTTCTTAGCCAGGTTTCTGTTTGAAAAGGCCTATGAATGTTGGAACTCTCTTGACTTACAAGCTTTTGAGGAGGTTGTGGCCCTTCTTGTTTATGGTTTGGTGTTGTTCCCTAACCCAGACCAGCTTGTTGATATCAATGTTGTCCAGATCTTTATGTCCAGGAATCCTATACCTACGTTGCTGGGGGACCTCCTTCACTCATGTTACACTCGAACCATGAGAAAAAGAGGTGTCCTTATGTGTTGCACTCCTCTCCTGGGAAAGTGGTTTATTTCGCACCTTCCACAATCAGTCCTGAAGAACGAGCGGGGTTTGAGATGGTCACAACGGTTGATGACTCTTACACATGCAGATATACATTGGTGCCCTAGGTCCAGAGAAGATGTCACTATCATTGATCGTTGCGGGGAGTATCCTAATGTTCCTTTACTTGGAATCAGAGGGGGTATTACTTATAGTCCATGCCTGGCTTGGAGACAATTTGGTTATGCTCGGAGGGATGGCCCTCATGACATGTTGATTCCTGACATAGTTTTTGACTTCGACAACGATACTCAAGGACTTCGCCAGAGATTTATCAGAGCTTGGAGGATGCCTAGTAGGATAGACAGCAAGACACTGGGGCACAGGAACTCCATCCCTTTGGAGCCTTACCTCAAGTGGGTACGAGCCCGCTCTCAGAAGTTAGTAATGCCTTATCCTCACATGCTTCCAGTAATCAAAGAGCCTGCCTTGGAAGGAGAGGTGTCTCATGTTATTCAGCACCCTGATATGCCCACATCCTGGGAAGAGATGCAGAAGAGCTGGATCCAGCTTAAGGAAGAGCGAAATTCTCTTGAGACTAGTTTGCATGCCAGTGAAAAGAAGGTCTTGGAGCTCACCCGCCTGTTGCATGAGGAAAGGAATCTCAACACTTACATAGCTCCAAAGAAGATGCGCAGCATATTTTGGGATTGATTTGATCTTTTTGTACTTTTGCCCATGAGGCTTTGATGTATTAAACAATGATTTTCTTAATAATAACGTGTGTTCCTTTTGGTCTACAACAAATTTGAATTTTCGAACTCTTGAATGCATTGCATAAACACATATCATTCATCATGTGCATCATAGGTACTCTTCTTTTCAGGTTGTTTACTGTTCTTCGCTGTTTATTTCAGCATCATGAATCCTGAATCATCAACCGAGGCGTCTATCAAGGCTCTTCAGGCGCAAAACGTCCAATTTCAGGCGCAAAACGCCCAATTTCAGGAGCTGATCAAGGGCTTGGCTCAGGGTCAACAAGAGTTGAAGACCATGCTTCTGAAGAAGACTAAGAAGAAGAGGAGGACTGTGCTATTTAACACTGGGCGCAGACTCGGGAACACTTTGGTTGAAGCTGAAAGGACTCCTCCATCTGTGACGGAAGGTAGTCACCAAGAAAGGGAGGTCACTACTCCTGTGGGCTCTGATACTGAAACAGACTTCAACGACGAACAGTACCCTCCTGCTGAAGACCGGTACAAACAGCTGGAAGACAGATTAAAGGCTATGGAAGTTCAGCGGGTGCCTGGATTGGATTTCGGAGACTTAGGGTTATCTACTGGGGTGGTGATCCCCCACAAGTTCAAAACACCTGCCTTCGTGAAGTATGATGGGGCTTCCTGTCCCAAGATGCACCTCCGTTCTTATGTAAGGAAGATCCAGCCTTACACAGCAGACAAGAACCTTTGGATCCACTTCTTCCAGGAGAGTCTTTCAGGGACTCACCTCGATTGGTTCTATCAGCTGGATGGAATCAGCATTCGTAACTGGGAGGATCTGGCCACTGCTTTTTACAAGCAGTATCAGTATAATGCCGACCTCGCTCCTACGCGTACCCAGCTCCAGGGTATGTCGCTAGGGTCGGGTGAAGGTTTTAAGGAGTACGCTCAGAAATGGAGAGACCTGGCTGGCAGGGTGCAGCCACCATTGACGGATCGGGAGCTGGTAGATATGTTCTTGGGGACCCTATCTGGTCCATTTTTCAATCATCTCATTGGTAATTCCTCTGCTGGGTTTACTGATCTGATCCTGACTGGTGAAAGGATCGAGGCCGGTATAAAATCGGGGAAGATACAGAAAGTTGCCTCCTCCAGTACTGAGAAGAAACCCTTCAAAAAGGAGGCTAGTGCTGTATATAGCTCCCGGAGAACAGAGCGACCTGAACACCGCCAATCTGTCAGTGCGGTAATGATTGCCAAACCTGCTGCCGCTCCTCGGCCAACTAATCCTCAAAAGTTTGAAAGACCCCGGAGAGAGTATACCCGGTTAAGCATGACCTTATCACAGATCCTGCCACAGTTGCTATCCACCAATTTAGTGACTGTCAGGGAGGCTCCAAAGTTTCCCAACACTGCATCCCCCAAGTTCAATCCAAATGCTCGCTGTGCTTATCACTCTGATAGCCCGGGGCATAACACAGATGACTGTTGGGCCCTAAAGAATAAGGTTCAAGACCTCATTGATGCAAAGGAGATACAGTTTGAGGCGCCCGAAAGGCCGAATGTTGTAACTGCTCCCATGCCCCAGCATGGAGTAAATGCTGTTGAGGAGGATTTGTACGTAGCTTCGGTGGATAATGTTGCTACTCCGTTGCTGATGGTCAAGAGGAATCTGTTGCTAGCCGGTTTATTTCCGGGATGTAGCGAAAGTTGCCCTCTATGTGTTGCTTCCCCTGCTGGTTGTTCTCTGTTGAAGTCAGGCATCCAAAACCTGATAGATAGTAGAGAGATTTTGTTCAGAAAGACTGTTGTTCCTGCTGCTCCTGTTGAAGAAGTGTCGATCGTTACCATCTTCAACAACCATTCCAAGGCTCCTTCAAAGAAGCCTACACAAATTTTGTCAGTTCACAAGAGTGCTCCCATCACCATTACTGTTCCGGGGCCTATACCCTACAACTCTGATAAGGCTGTCCCATGGCACTATGGGGCGGATGTTTATGTTCTGTGTGTGAAACAAGAGTGCAACATTAATACTGGTGTCTCCAACATCACCGGGCCTGCTAAGGTCACTCGTAGTGGAAGACTGTTCTCGCCAGACATTGCTCCTCCGGCAATTCATAGGCCTTTGATCTTCACACCTGCCAGAGAGCCTGTTTCTCCCCCTGACCAAGTATCCACCCCTGCTACTGAGTCATCTGATACTCGGGGCAAGGGAGTTGCTGCTGATGTGCCTGCCAGGACGGAGGCACCAAAGACCATTGTTGAGGCTTCCAAGCAGGAAATGGAAGAGATCCTCAAAATAATAAAGAAAAGTGATTTCAACGTTGTAGAACAGCTGGGGCACACCCCCTCTAAAATCTCCATGTTGTCACTGCTGCTGTGTTCAGAGGCCCATGCAAAGGCTCTGATTGCTTTCTTAAAGACAGCCCACGTACCCCAAGAGACGTCTGCTGACCAGTTCACCGATTGTGTGGCCAACCTAACTGCCGATAATGGCCTGGGTTTCTCTGATGCCGATCTGACAGCAAAGGGGAAGAACCATAATGATGCCCTGCATGTTTCCATTGAATGCAGGGGCACTACTCTTGCTCATGTGCTGGTTGACACAGGTTCTTCATTAAACGTGCTGCCCAAGAAGGCTCTGGATAGGCTGGATTGTGAGGGTCTAGAGCTCAAACCAACTCACATTGTTGTCCGGGCCTTTGACGGGTCCAAAAGAATGGTGCATGGTGAAGTGGACATCCCAATCAGGGTTGGGTCACAGGTATTCGATTCAAAGTTCTATGTGATGGACATCCATCCGTCCTATTCTTGTTTGCTGGGTCGCCCGTGGATCCACAAGGCTGGAGCTGTGACTTCCACATTGCATCAGAAGCTCAAGTACCCGGTCAGGGGGAAGATCGTAACAGTGCAAGGGGAAGAGGAGTACATGGTCAGCCACCTCAACTCCTTCAGATATGTAGAAATGGATGGGGAGTTCATTGAAACCCCCTTTCAACATTTTGAGGAAGTACCTCAGACCCTGGCAGCAGCAGAAGCAGATGAAGAGGTTTCTCCTATGAAGATGGCCTCCTTAAAGGATGCCCGGGCTGTGATCGAAAAAGGCGAATGTGCAAACTGGGGCAAGCTCCCTGATCTTACTCCTAAGACTAACAAGTTTGGGCTGGGTTTCACCACAGAAGCTCAGAAAGCGGTGCGCAAGGCGAGAATTGGAAGACCTCCTGTGCTCATCACCCACTCAGAAGTGAATGTTGTTGGAGAGGAAGATGAAATAGAAGAGTCAGAGTTCGATAGCTGGATCTACCCGACGGCCGACGGTGGATTGACCAATTGGACTGCTAAAGATTTTACACCCATAACTTTTGTTCCCCAGTAATGAATTTCTTTGTTTTTTGATTTGTAATAAACAATAATTTGAGACTATATGGCCCGGTGTCTTACCCGGGGCACCGTGGTTTTATTTGTGAGGGCTTTTGTTTGTCACTGTCATATATCATGAATAAAAGCATTGGACGTTTTTCACATTTCAAATTTTGCGCTCCTTTTCTTTCCTTTCTTTACATATTGCAAAACAGCTGTATTTACACACACACTCACTCATACAGGTTTCAATCCACTCTGGATCTCACTGGTAACGGCTCTGCTACTGCCGGTTATGACTTCGAAAATCCGATCAACTTAGCCGCAGACGAAGGTGAAGATGATTGCGAAGTGCCTGGTGAACTTGCAAGGCTGTTACAACAGGAGGAGAGGGCAATTCAACCCCATGAAGAGCCAGTGGAAATAATAAACTTGGGTACTGAGAAAGACAAGAAAGAGGTGAAGATTGGTGCCAACCTAGAACTCAGCGTGAAGCAACGGTTGACTCAGATGCTGCATGACTATAAAGAAATCTTTGCCTGGTCCTACGAAGATATGCCCGGATTAGATACCGACATTGTGGTCCATCACTTACCAACTAAAGAAGATTGCCCTCCGGTTAAGCAAAAGGTCCGCCGTATGCGTCCAGAGATGTCTGAGAAGATTAAAGCCGAGGTTATGAAGCAGTTTGATGCCGGGTTTCTTGCAGTAACTTCTTACCCTCAGTGGGTTGCTAATGTGGTGCCAGTACCTAAGAAGGACGGCAAGGTCAGGATGTGTGTCGACTACAGGGATCTGAACAGGGCCAGCCCCAAGGATGACTTCCCTCTACCCCACATTGATGTCCTTGTTGATAATACAGCTCAACATAAAGTGTTCTCTTTCATGGATGGTTTTTCAGGCTACAATCAGATCAAGATGGCTCCGGAAGACATGGAAAAGACTACATTTGTTACTCAGTGGGGCACCTTCTGTTACAAGGTCATGCCGTTCGGGTTAAAGAATGCTGGGGCAACCTACCAACGTGCCATGGTCACCTTATTTCATGATATGATCCACCATGAGATCGAAGTATATGTGGACGACATGATCGCTAGGTCCCAAACTGAGGAAGAGCATCTAGATCATCTGCAGAAATTGTTTGACCGATTGAAACTGTACAAGCTTAGATTGAACCCTAACAAGTGCACCTTCGGGGTAAGATCTGGGAAGTTGCTAGGCTTCGTGGTTAGTGATAAAGGTATTCAAGTGGACCCTGCTAAGGTCAAAGCTATTCAAGAGATGCCGGTTCCCAAGACAGAGAAGGAAGTCAGAGGCTTTTTAGGACGTCTGAATTACATTGCTCGGTTCATCTCACACTTAACTGCTACCTGTGAACCAATCTTCAAGCTGCTGAAGAAAGATCAGGTAGTACGTTGGAATGATGAATGTCAGGCTGCTTTTGACAGAATCAAAGAATATCTTCAAGAACCACCCATCCTTATGCCACCAGTTGAAGGGAGACCTTTGATACTTTACCTGACAGTGCTTGATAATGCAATGGGGTGTGTGCTGGGTCAGCATGACGAGTCTGGCCGAAAAGAGCATGCCATTTATTACCTTAGCAAAAAGTTTACCGACTGTGAGACCCGATACTCACTGCTTGAGAAAACTTGCTGCGCTTTGGTATGGGCTGCTCGCCGGCTGAGACAGTATATGCTGACTCACACTACCTGGTTAATCTCAAAAATGGATCCTATAAAGTACATATTCGAAAAGCCTGCTCTGTCTGGGAGAATTGCAAGATGGCAGATGATCTTGACGGAATACGACATTCAATACACGACCCAAAAAGCCATCAAGGGAAGTGTATTGGCAGACCACCTAGCACATCAAGCTGTGGATGACTACCAGTCAATGAACTTCGAGTTTCCAGATGAAAGCATTATGATAGTAACTGACTGTGAAATACCTGGACCGGATGAAGGACCTGAACCAGGATCCCGATGGTCTATGCACTTTGACGGAGCCTCCAATGCTTTGGGAAATGGTATCGGCGCCATAATCGTATCTCCACAAGGTACTCATACTCCACTCACCGCCCGGCTGTGTTTCAACTGTACCAACAACATGGCGGAGTATGAAGCGTGTATTATGGGTCTTCAAGCTGCGATCGACCTGAGGATCAAATTTCTGAGTGTTTTCGGAGATTCCGCTCTCGTGATCAATCAGATCAAAGGAGAGTGGGATACGAAACACGCAAACTTGATTCCTTACAGAGAATGTGTGTTGGCCCTGATCCCCCACTTCACAGAGATAACATTTGAGCACTTTCCAAGAGAAGAGAATCAGCTGGCGGACGCGTTAGCTACAATGTCTTCAATGTTCAAGGTTAAATGGGATAATGAAGCTCCCCGGATCATCATCTGGAAACTGGACGAGCCGGCATACTGTTGTGATCTCGAGACTGAATTGGTAACGGAGAAACCTTGGTACCACGAAGTGAAGAGATATCTGGAAGCTCAGGAATACCCTGAAGGAGCATCTGTCAATGATAAGAAATTCCTGAGGAGGTTTGCAGCCAAGTTCTTTCTTAGCAACGGCATTTTGTACAAGCGAAACCAGGATTCAACCCTACTGCGTTGTGTAGATAAGACTGAAGCAGAAAGAATCATGGAAGAGCTACATGAAGGGACCTTTGGTACACACTCCAGTGGACACACCATGGCAAAGAAGATCCTACGGGCAGGGTATTACTGGTCCACCATGGAAGCTGATTGCTACCAACATTCTAGGACATGCCATAAATGCCAGATCTACGCAGACAAGGTGCATGTTCCTCCGGTTCCCCTGAATGTTCTGACTGCGCCTTGGCCATTTGCAATGTGGGGCATAGACATGATCGGTGAGATTAAACCTACGGCATCTAATGGACATCGCTTCATCCTAGTGGCGATTGATTATTTTACGAAGTGGGTTGAGGCAGCATCCTATGCTACGGTAACCAAGACTGTTGTGGCACGGTTCATTCGGCACAATCTGATCTGTCGGTACGGTGTCCCTGAGCGGATTATTACAGATAACGGTACCAATCTGAACAATAAGATGATCGCTGAGCTCTGCGAACAGTTCAAGATACAGCACCACAATTCCTCTCCTTACAGACCGAAGATGAATGGGGCTGTAGAAGCAGCTAATAAAAACATCAAGAAGATCGTGCAGAAGATGACAGTAACGTATAAAGATTGGCACGAGATGTTACCGTTCGCTCTGCATGGGTATCGTACCTCAGCTAGGACGTCAACCGGGGCAACTCCTTTCTCTCTGGTTTATGGCATGGAGGCAGTCTTGCCAATCGAAGTACAAATTCCTTCTCTCCGGATAATGAAGGATGCAAATCTGAATGAAGATGATTGGATCCAGACGCGACTTGATCAGCTCAACCTTATTGACGAAAAGAGACTTGCTGCTATCTGCCATGGTCAGACGTATCAGAAACGAATGATCAGGGCATTTAACAAAAAGGTCAGACCACAGGAATATCAAGTCGGGGATCTGGTGATCAAGCGAATCATCCTTCCTCAGAGTGATCCAAGGGGCAAATGGACCCCTACGTACGAAGGGCCATTTGTGGTTAAGCATGTGTTCTTAGGAGGAGCGATGATATTAACCAACATGGATGGTGACGACCTTCCTCACCCCGCCAATGCAGACATAGTTAAAAAATACTACGCATGAAAAATGACCCGCTAGGCTGACATGCCTAGGCAAAAATTAGGGCTTCCCGTCGAACCAAAAGGGTTCGGGCAAAATGAAGGGATGAAAATGAAAAATTTGTACACCCGGCAAGTCGAAAACCTGAAAAGGCGGCTTGGGCAAAAATGGGTATCCCGGTGGACTGAAAACCCGAAAGGGCAGTCCAGGCAAAAATTAGGGATAAAAGCGTAATACTATGTCTCATTGGATCACTTTGCGTCCAGAATCCGGTATCTACATCAAGTTCAGACGGCATCGATCAGTCAGCTTCACCCTCAACCAAGGTCATCAAGTGATGAGACGCACGGAGTATAAAGGCAATAGCAGAGTTGAAACCCAGTGGATCATTCATCTTTCACACAGCTGTTTTATTTTCTTTTGTACAAAACTTGTAATAAACTCTTTTGCTCGGCGACATTTCTCTTACTGAGATGTCAGCCTCTTGTACACAAAACGCCTATTCACAGGCTATTCAAAATCAATACAAATATACTTTTCAGTTAAACGTGCCAACTGTTTTTTCTTTTTCTGTTTTGTTTTGCGAAGAACGTCCAAGGTTCAATTTGTGATATATGCATTGACAATAATTTGCTAGCTCATAAATATTTGCATACGAAGCAAAGAATTAATTGCAGGTGACACTAGAAACAGGGGCAATAAAGAGTTGTTTGAGCAGTCTAATTATTTTATCCTCCAAGGTGCCAAAGTAGGTTCAGCTAAAGAACCTAACCAGACATCTTAAATTCCCCAGAGAGTGAGACAGCAAGTCAGTGCATTCTTCCCCCAAACGAAGTTAACAAGTCTCAAGGAAATTGGGTATCCTCCAGTAGATCCCAATATTCCCCAGCAGCATATATTCTTAACAAGCATCCCCGGCAGTCTTAGTCTAAAGATTGTTCCCCGGCGGCATACATCAACATTCAACGGAATCACTTCCCCAGCATATCAAAACTATCAAAATCTCCCCAGGAGAGTCCCATCCAAGTTCCCCAGGAAAGATGGAATTCATCTCCCCAAGCAGTAAGCTTCTCCCCAGTATATTCTGGAAGCTCATCCCCTAGCAGAGCATGAACGCGTCGTCTGGCTTGATTTAAAGAGTTATTTCCTCAACAGGATATAACTGGGTTATCCTCAGCCAAAAGCCAAGGGAAGGTCGTCGTCAACGTAGTTCTTTCCTATCCCCAGCGAAGTCTATTCACACTTCCAATACAACAACGGTATCCCCAACAAAGTTACTATCAACACTCAGCAAAGCATCTCTATCCCCACAGAGTATTGCTTCCCAGCATGGTCATCAGAGTATCTTTTCTCCCCGCAGAATCGTCCATTTGCCAAGTTTATTCTGCCACGGAGTCATCTTCTCCTACCGGTATTCTTGCAACTATCATCCCCAGCGGAAGTATAAGTTTATTCCTCAATATCAGCCCAGGATACGACTCCCCGGCACCCGTCAAGGATTCATTTTCCTAGACAAAAATATACATAAAACATCACATACATCATTATAGCATGCTGTGATCGGTGGATCTGGAACTGACTGTTTAACACTGGTTCGCGAAATGTCGCGGAAGCAAGAGTCGCCACCGTCTTTTATTTTCTCCAAATGGAAAGGACAAAAGCACAGAAAAATTCCTTATAGAGATTGCTCTCGGTTCGGGAGGTATATTATAGAAAGGGAAGGTGTTAGCACCCTTTCTATCCATGGTTATCCATGGGCTCTTAGATACTTGCTCATTTGTGTTTTCAAAATTGTTTGTTTGTTTTTCAGTGTGGGTTTAAAAAGTTTCTTTGAAAAATTTCAGATCGACTCATACGTCAGAGTGTTTGAAAAGTTTGTTCTGAAAGCTTTTGAAAATGTGTCAGTGTGAAAAGTCTTTTGAGTTTGTTTTGAGATTAGAGCAAGTACCCTTGAGAACCTACCTACCCTAAGGAATTCCTCTGTGTAAATGTCCTTTAAAGTAGTGCCATCCCACCATTGAGAGGTAGGTAGCACCACCGTTGGAGGTGTTCGGGTCAATTCGATTTTAGGGACGTGGTGATCACCAAAGCAATGGGAAGACACCTTAGAAGCTACCCTCATGCCAGGTTCCCGGATCATGAGGACTTACTAAGACGTCCTCTACTCGACGACCACCTTTCGAAAGGCAACCGTGAGGCGTACCCTAGGGGTGGTGTGTGCGATTCGGGTGTCATGTTTCATTTATTTGTCTTGTCATGTTTGTCGTGTTCTACGCTTGATTTTAATTAGACATTCATTCTTTCATGCTTGATTAACAGTTAGGAGTGCGGAAAAGATAAATCTACGACTATTACAAAGGCGCGGGTCCACATCGCCAAAATTAAACCGGACCCGATTTGACTGAAAAATAAATAATGCAATAAAGAAATAGAGGTGCGGAGAGTTAATTTACAACGCTTTGGGGCAGGTACATGATTATAATAAACGAACATAAAATAAATGCGCGAAATTAAATTAAACAATGGGCGTTGGACCCTTTCATAAGAAATTACAGTTAATGAATTAATTAAGGAATTAAATTTAGAGATTTTAAAAAAGGAATGTTTTTTTTTGGTATTTTTGTATTTTTAGATTAACAAGAAAAAGGAGTTGATTAGAAATTAAAATAAATATTAGACCTAATTCTATTATTTTTTTTTTAATTTTATTATGAAAAGGATTGGATTTTTTTTTAACCTAATTTAATATCTAAATTAATTTATGTACATTTTAAAAAAATAAAGATAAATAAAATAAATATTATTGTAAAAAAGGGGAAAAAGTTAAAAAAGGAGATAAAAAGAATTCATTCCTAATTATACATATTTTGGGTTTTTTATTAAAAGAATTAATGTTGTAAATTAACTAAATTATATATTTACATGCTAAACAAAATAACTAAAATAATATAGTTATTAACTTTTTATCTTTTCCTGAAATTTTTTATGATGTTTTTGTGTTTTGGTTAAAAAAGATTAGTTAAATAACAATAATTAAAATATAAATAACAATTAAAACAAGAATAGGAAAAATAAAATAAAAAGAGTATTGAAGGCAAACCAGGGGGGGTATAGTCCCAATTTGGAAGGGCAGGCCTGGAACATTGGCCCATTATGCCTTGAATTCTGTTGACTTTTCCAATCGTGCATGATGCCTTGACTAGGGTACATGGTATACCCTTGATCCACGCCCTTGATCTGATGTTGAGACATACGTGGCTGGTTTGATGAAGAAGGCACATGATATTCCCACAAATCAAATGCTGCATGGGATTAGCTGATGAAAAATAACATGGAATATATGAAAGACCTGGGGTTCGAACCCAGGTCATGAGCATTACAAGTACTTCCCTCTACCGCTGAGCCACGTGATCTTCATTTAATATATATTAACAAACAAATATCAAAAAGCAAACGCGTTAATAGCCTGGAAAAGCGCGCGCGTTTTCAAACGCACCAACCATTACGTGACACGGTCTCATCTTCCTCCTCTTCCCTGTAAAACAAAGCGAATGGGCAACGGTTTTGCAACCGTGGTGTTAGGCCACTTATAGGAAAATAGCGACTAGCCCCTCGTCGCTCATAAATTGAGCGCGAGGGTGCCGTCTTCCTCGTCTCAACCTGCTTAATCCAGTGGCCATGTTCTGGGAGCCTAATTTTTCCCTTATGTAAAAGCCCCAAAATTACAACCTGTAACCCTAGAAATTCGTCAATGGTGACTTTGAATACACAGCATATAAACGCAATTAGATCACATGGTTAGTTTAGAAACATGATTATGAGTATAAATACATGAAAAAAAATGCAAAATCGTGCTTGAATCATGCTATGCGAATTCAGAAATTTCTTGGTTCAGTTTGACTCGTGTGTACCAATTCTTGAGGTTTTTGCTGTTGTTAATGATTGGAATACGATCAGGAATTCACAAGAAAGCTTTTGCAAAAGGACTGGAGCTTTGAATCAGTCTCTAGGGTGGATTTCAGAATTGAATTTTTCAAGCAATTTTCCAAGTTTGAGTATTAGTTTGCTGCGCAGTTTTTTAGTCCAAAAGCATTAGGGTTGTGATGTAGTATATGTAAGGAATGGTTTAGGTCAAAAGGTTGAACAAAATCTCAAGCATTCATGGATTTCAATATTTGATTCTTGAAAATCTTTTTTTCAATCTTTTTTTCATGTTCTTTGTGTCAATTAGGTTCAAATCAATCCAAAACTTTCCTAAATGGGATATGCACGAAATATTGGATCCAAACATGTATAAAAAGATTTGTTTTGCTTAAGATTATATTTTTCATGAATTAAAATCATTTAAATGAATATAAATTAATATTAATTCAAATAAATAATTAAAAAATATGAGAATACTTCCCTTTGGGCCTAGTGGTCGTGCATAGGCTTGGCATGAAGAAATTTGGAAGATAATTGGGCCCATTTGCATTTTTAGGCCTTTTGCATCAATGTTGACTTTCAAAAATTTCCAAAAATTTCCCAACTTCCACAAGGCATAACTTGGTCAATTTTTAAGCTTTTCACATGTTCTTGGACATTTTGGAAAGGTCTTTGAGTCCTTTAACCAATGCCTTTGGTCCCATGTCATTTTGATTTACCAATCTCAAGTTATGGCCTTTGACTTAAAGTCACTTTTTGTTGACTTTTGAAAATGACCTATAATGTTGAAATTGATAACTTTTTGTGAGAGCATTTCTTGGACTTGGAACATGAAGATGAATTGTAGGAAATGTCTTTCTCTTCAAAATGAGCTTTGGATGGACTTTTTCTGATAATCCATGTGAAAGTTATGCCCTGGTCAATTTCTGTTGACTTTTTCAGCTGTCCAAATATAGCAACTTTTGCATCTTTGATGGTTTCTGAGCCAAATTTTGAGAATCATGATCAAGCATTGATCAAATGATTTTTGTGGCTTCAAAATGATATGTTGACCAAAAATTTGAACTTTTGACTGTCAAATGACCATTTTGCCCCTACAGTTGACTGTAGTGCAATCTAGGGTTTTGACTGTGTAATTTTGAGCTGAATGCCTTGAAACTTGACATGAGGATGCTTGACCACATTTGTAGGCATATGGGACTTGATTAGGCCTTTGAAAAGTTCATTTGCTTGACCAGAACTCAAACCCTAGTTTTGACTGTCTAGGAGACAGTTGAGCTACACAACCCTGGGGGAATTTTATGACCTTGACTTTGACAATTCTTGATGAATATGGGAGGGCAAATTTTGGGGTACAACAGTTGCCCCTGTTCAATCTTCTTAGACCTGAGGGTGCAGATTGGCTGATGTGCCTTTCGTAATCCGAAGGTAGAAGATGATTGAACACTAAAGTGCCCAGAAATTTGCGCTCACATAATAGCAATGATGATGAGGGAATGGGCTTATAGATGCCATTTTAGAGGTTGCTTGGATAGGATGATGGGCTTATAGATGCCATCTGGATGCTGACTGCGTAAGAGATTCCTTCGCTAGAACCTGCATACCTGCAAAAGAGAAAATGAGTACCTGACACGTCGCAGGAGCTGATTTTAGATGCTTGATATAGATGTGTCCTGATTGGTTACAGGAGCTGAGTCTGGAGCTTCAAACGCTGATGAATGAACCAGGGATGGTTACTGCCTTAGCATGAAGGGTAAGAGAATCCTGAATGATCTCAACAACGCTCGTTGAGAAAATCTTGGTGAGAATTACCATCTTCGTAGTGTCAGGAAGAGAACCAAAGGACATTACGATCTCAAAGGGAGTTACCTCACTCACGTTGGAGAGGGAACTATAGGAAATTATAATCTGAAAGGAGATATCACCTCACGCTCATGCCGGAGAGGGAAACATCTGAAGAAGGAATTACCACCTCACACGCCGTTGGAGAGGGGACCATAAGAGAATATCACCTCACGCTCATGTCGGAGAGGGGAACCTCTGAAGAAGGAATTACCACCTCACACGCCGTTGGAGAGGGGACCATAAGAGAATGTCACCTCACGCTCATGCCGGAGAGGAGAACATCTAAAGAAGGAATTACCACCTCACACGCCGTTGGAGAGGGGACCATAAGAGAATGTCACCTCACGCTCATGCCGGAGAGGGGAACATCTGAAAAAGAAATTACCACCTCACACGCCGTTGGAGAGGGGACCATAAGAGAATGTCACCTCACGCTCATGCCGGAGAGGAGAACATCTAAAGAAGGAATTACCACCTCACACGCCGTTGGAGAGGGGACCATAAGAGAATATCACCTCACGCTCATGCCGGAGAGGGAAACATCTGAAAAAGGAATTACCACCTCACACGCCGTTGGAGAGGGGACCATAAGAGAACTTCTATTGAGTCTTTATCAGAAAAATCTGTTTGGAGTCGATTTAACTGGACTGGAGAAGTCCTTGAAATATGTTTGAGAATTTCAACTGCATCCTTCCTGAAAGGTAAAGGTCAGTTATATGCAATGCATGATATGGATCAAGCAATGATGTTATCCATGAGACTTGTATGATGCAATACGTTATGCATGCTATAATGATGTATGTAAAGTTTCATGTATGTTTTCGTCTAGGAAAATAAATCCTTGACGGGTGCCGGGAAGTCATATCCTGGGCTGATGTGGAGGAATAGCTTTTGCTTCCGCTGGGGATGATTCGTTGCGAGAATACCGGTAGGAGGAGATAACTCCGTTGAGGAATCAACTTGGCAAAATGAAATAAATTGCGGGAGAAAAGATACTCTAGCGATCATGCTGGGGAGTGATACTCTGTGGGGATAGCGATACTTTGCTGAGTTGATGGAGATAACTCCGCTGGGGATATCATTGATGAGTTATGCTGGGAGATTCCTGTTGTGCTGGAAGTGTTGATAGACTTCGCTGGGGGTAGGAAGATACTTTGCCGAGGACGCTCTTTCCGTGGCTTTTGGCTGAGGATAACCCAGTTATATCCTGTTACGGAAATAACTCTTTAAATCAAGCCGGGATGACGCGTTCGTGCTCTGCGAGGGGATAAGCTTCCAGAATCTACTGGGGATAAGCTTATTGCTTGGGGAGATATGAATCCCAACTTTCCTGGGGAAACTGGATTGGACTCTCCTGGGGGAAGTTTTAGACTGCGGGGAGGTGATTCCTTTGGATGTTGAGATACCGCCGGGGAACAATCTTTAGGCCAAGACTGCCGGGGATGTTTGTTAGGAATGCGTGCTGCTGGGGAGGTATTGAGATCTACAGGAGGATACTCAATTTCCTTGATATCTGATGGTTTACTTGGAGAGACATGTATTGTTTTACTGAACTACTCTCTGGGGAATTAAGATACACTTGGCCGTGTTCTTCAGCTGAACCTACCTTAGTACCTTGGAGGATAGAACAATTAGACTGCTCAGACAACTCTTTTATTGCCCCTGTTTTCAGTGTCACCCGCAATGAATTCCTTTGTTTCGTATGTAAATATTTATGAGTTAGCAAACTATTGTCAATGCATACATCACAAATTGAACCTTGGACGTTCTTCGCAAAACAAAACAGGAAAAGAAAAAAACACTTGGCACGTTTAACTGAAGATATATTTTTATTGATTTTTTGAATGGCCTGAATAGGCGTTTTGTATACAAGAGGCTGACGTCCTAGTAAGAGGTACGTCGCCGAGCAAAAGAGTTTATACAATGTTTTGTACAAAAGAAAATAACAGCTGTGTGAAAGATGAATGATCCACTGGGTTTCAACTCTGCTATTGCCTTTATAACTCCGAGCGTCTCATCACTTGATGACCTTGGTTGAAGGTGAAGCTGACTGATAGATGCCGTTTTGAACTTGATGCAGATACCGGATTCTGGATGCAAAGTGATCAATGAGACATAGTTTTACGCTTTATCCCTAATTTTTGCCTGGACCGCCCTTTCGGGTTTTCAGTCCATCGGGATACCCATTTTTGCCCAAGCCGCCTTTTCAGGTTTTCGACTTGCCGGGTGTACAGATTTTTCATTTTCATCCCTACATTTTGCCCGAACCCTTTTGGTTCGACGGGAAGCCCTAATTTTTGCCGAGGCATGTCAGCCTAGCGGGTCTCTTTTCATGCGTAGTATTTTTTAACTATGTCTGCATTGGCGGGGTGAGGAAGGTCGTCACCATCCATGTTAGTTAAGATCATTGCCCCTCCTGAGAACACATGCTTAACCACAAATGGCCCTTCGTACGTAGGGGTCCATTTGCCCCTTGGATCACTCTGAGGAAGGATGATTCTTTTGATAACCAGATCCCCGACTTGATATTCTTGTGGTCTGACTTTCTTGTTAAATGCCCTGATCATCCGTTTCTGATACGTCTGACCATGGCAGATAGCAGCAAGTCTCTTTTCGTCGATGAGGTTGAGTTGGTCAAGTCGTGTCTGGGTCCAATCATCTTCGTTCAGATTTGCATCCTTCATTATCCGGAGAGAGGGAATTTGCACTTCGATCGGCAAGACTGCCTCCATACCATAAACCAAAGAAAAAGGAGTTGCCCCGGTTGACGTCCTGGCTGAGGTACGGTACCCATGCAGAGCGAACGGTAACATCTCGTGCCAATCTTTGTAAGTTACTGTCATCTTTTGCACGATCTTTTTGATGTTTTTATTTGCTGCTTCTACAGCCCCATTCATCTTCGGTCTGTAAGGAGAAGAATTGTGGTGCTGTATCTTGAACTGTTTGCAGAGCTCAGCAATCATCTTATTGTTCAGATTGGTACCGTTGTCTGTAATAATCCGCTCAGGGACGCCGTATCGACAGATCAGGTTGTGCCGAATGAACCGTGCCACAACAGTCTTGGTTACTGTAGCATAGGATGCTGCCTCAACCCACTTTGTGAAATAATCAATCGCCACTAGGATGAAGCGATGTCCGTTGGATGCTGTAGGTCTTATCTCGCCGATCATGTCTATGCCCCACATTGCAAACGGCCACGGCGCAGTCAGAACATTCAGGGGAACCGGAGGAACATGCACTTTATCTGCGTAGATCTGGCACTTGTGGCATGTCCTAGAGTGTTGGTAACAGTCAGCTTCCATTGTGGACCAGTAGTATCCTGCCCGTAGGATTTTCTTAGCCATAGTGTGCCCACTGGAATGCGTACCAAAGGTCCCTTCATGTAGCTCTTCCATGATTCGTTCTGCTTCAGCTTTGTCCACGCAACGCAGTAAGGTTGAATCATGGTTTCTCTTGTACAAGATGTCGTTGCTTAGGAAGAACTTTGCTGCGAACCGTCTCAGGAATTTCTTATCATTGATAGAGGCACCTTCAGGGTATTCTTGAACTTCCAGATATCTCTTCACTTCGTGGTACCAAGGCTTCTCAGTTACCAATTCAGTTTCGAGATCACAACAGTATGCCGGTTCGTCCAGTTTCTCGATGGTGATCTGGGGAGCTTCGTTATCCCATTTAACCTTGAACATTGAAGACATTGTAGCTAACGCGTCCGCTAACTGATTCTCTTCTCTTGGAAAGTGCTCAAAGGTTATCTCTGTAAAGTGGGGAATCATGGTCAACACACATTCTCTGTAGGGAATCAAGTTTGGATGTTTCGTATCCCACTCTCCATTGATCTGATTGATCACTAGAGCGGAATCTCCGAAGACACTGAGGAACTTGATCCGTAAGTCGATCGCAGCTTGAAGACCCATGATACACGCCTCATACTCCGCCATGTTGTTGGTACAGTTGAAACACAGCCGGGCAGTGAGTGGAGTATGAGTACCTTGAGGAGATATGATGATGGCGCCAATACCATTTCCCAAAGCATTAGAGGCTCCGTCAAAGTGCATAGACCATCGGGATCCTGGTTCAGGTCCTTCATCCGGTCCAGGCACTTCACAATCAGTCACAATCATGATGCTTTCATCCGGAAACTCGAAGTTCATTGATTGGTAGTCATCTACAGCTTGATGAGCTAAGTGGTCTGCCAATACACTCCCTTTGATGGCTTTTTGGGTTGTGTACTGAATGTCGTATTCCGTCAAGATCATTTGCCATCTTGCAATTCTCCCAGACAGAGCAGGCTTTTCAAATATATACTTTATCGGATCCATCTTTGAGATCAATAAGGTAGTGTGAGTCAGCATATACTGTCTCAGCCGGCGAGCAGCCCATACCAAAGCGCAGCAAGTTTTCTCAAGCAGTGAGTATCGGGTCTCACAGTCGGTAAACTTTTTGCTAAGGTAATAAATGGCATGCTCTTTTCGGCCAGACTCGTCATGCTGCCCCAGCACACACCCCATTGAGTTGTCTAGCACTGTCAGATATAGTATCAGAGGTCTCCCTTCAACCGGTGGCATAAGGATGGGTGGTTCTTGGAGATACTCTTTGATTCTGTCGAAGGCAGCCTGACATTCATCGTTCCAACGTACTACCTGATCTTTCTTCAGCAGCTTGAAGATTGGCTCACAGGTAGCAGTCAAATGAGATATGAATCGAGCGATGTAATTCAGGCGTCCTAAAAAGCCTCTGACTTCCTTCTCTGTCTTAGGAACTGGCATCTCTTGAATAGCTTTGACCTTAGCAGGGTCCACTTGAATACCTTTATCACTGACCACGAAGCCTAGCAACTTCCCAGATCTTACCCCGAAGGTGCATTTGTTCGGGTTCAATCTTAGCTTGTATAATTTCAACCGGTCGAACAACTTCTGTAGATGATCTAGGTGCTCTTCCTCAGTCTGGGACCTAGCGATCATGTCGTCCACGTACACTTCGATCTCATGATGGATCATATCATGAAATAAGGCAACCATGGCACGTTGGTAGGTTGCCCCAGCATTCTTTAATCCGAACGGCATGACCTTGTAACAGAAGGTGCCCCACTGAGTAACAAATGTAGTCTTTTCCATGTCTTCAGGTGCCATCTTGATCTGATTGTAGCCTGAAAAGCCATCCATGAAAGAGAATACTTTGTGCTGAGCTGTATTATCCACAAGGACATCAATGTGAGGTAAGGGGAAGTCATCTTTGGGACTGGCCCTGTTCAGATCCCTGTAATCGACACACATTCTGACCTTGCCGTCCTTCTTAGGTACCGGCACCACATTAGCAACCCACTGAGGGTAAGAAGTCACTGCAAGGAACCCGGCATCGAACTGTTTCATGACCTCGGCTTTAATCTTCTCGGACATCTCTGGACGCATCCGACGAACCTTTTGTTTAACTGGGGGGCAGTCTTCTCTAGTTGGCAAATGATGGACAACAATATCGGTATCCAACCCTGGCATGTCTTCGTAGGACCAGGCAAAGATCTCCATATAGTCATGTAACATCTTGGTTAACCGTTGCTTCACGCTGAGCTCTAGGTTGGCACCAATCTTTACCTCTTTTCTATCTGCCTCAGTACCCAGGTTTATTGTTTCCACTGGCTCTTCATGGGGTTGAATTGCCCTCTCTTCCTGAAGCAACAGTCTTGCAAGCTCACCAGGCACTTCACAATCATCTTCACCTTCGTCTTCGGCTAAGTTGATCGGATTTTCGAAGTCATAATTGGCATTAGCAGAGCTGTTATCAGTGAGATCCAGAGTGGATTGGAACCTGTATGAGTGAGTGTGTGTGTAAATACAGCTGTTTTTGAAAATTATGTAAAGGAAATGAAAGATAAGAAAAGGAACACAATATTTGCAATGCGAAAATAGTCCAAGATTTTCATTCATGATGTTTGAAATGACAGTTTGTATGCCCTCACAAATAGAACCACGGTGCCTCGGGTAAGACATCGGGCCATAGAGTTTATCATTGTCTATTACAAAATATAACGAAACAAAGAAGTTTATTACTTAGTGACAAAAGAAACAGAGAGGTTGTCCTTGGCGCTCCAATTGTTAAGTCCACCATCAGCAGCCGGGTAGATCCAGCTATCAAACTCAGCTTCATCAACTTCCTCTTCATCCCCAATAGCATTAACTCCATGAGCAGGTAGGGGAGCTGTCACCACATTAGGCTTGTCGGATGCCTCAAACTGTACCTCCTTAGCGTCAATTAGGTCCTGCAGCTTGTTCCTTAGTGCCCAACAGTCGTCAGTGGCATGCCCCGGGCTGTCTGAATGGTAAGCACAACGGGCATTCGGGTTGTACTTGGGAGAGGTAGTGTTTGAGAACTTTGGCGCCTCCTTGACAGTCACCAAATTGGTGGATAGTAACTGTGGCAGGATTTGCGATAGGGTCATGCTTAACCTGGTAAACTCTCTCCGGGGTCTATCAGCCCTTTGAGGATTGTTTGGCCGGGGAGCGGCAGCAGGCTTAGCGATTATTACCGCGCTGACAGATTGGCGGCGATCAGGTCTTTCGGATTTTCTGGAGCCATACACAGCACTAGACTCCTTTTTAAACGGTTTCTTGTCCGACCCAGATGATGATGCAGCCTTTGCAATCTTCCCAGACTTCAACCCAGCTTCAATTCTCTCTCCAGTTAAGATCAAATCAGTGAAACCAGCAGAAGAATTCCCAATGAGATGATTAAAGAACGGCCCAGATAGGGTCCCCAAGAACATGTCCACTAACTCTCGATCAGTCAAAGGTGGTTGCACCCTGCCAGCCAGGTCTCTCCACTTCTGCACGTACTCTTTAAAACCTTCACTTGCACCTAACGACATACCCTGGAGTTGGGTACGTGTGGGGGCAAGGTCGGCATTATACTGATACTGCTTGTAGAAAGCAGTAGCCAGCTCCTCCCAGTTACGAACTTTGGTCCCATCCAGCTGATAGAACCATTCGAGATGAGTCCCTGAAAGACTCTCCTGGAAGAAGTGGATCCATAGATTCTTGTCCGCAGAGTACGGCTGAATCTTTCGAACATAAGACCTCAAATGCAGCTTGGGACAGGATGCCCCGTCATATTTGGAGAAGGTGGGAGCTTTGAATTTATGTGGGATAACCACACCAGTCGACAAACCCAGATCTCCGAAATCCAGCCCAGGTGCCTGTTGCACCTCCATAGCCTTTAACCTGTCTTCCAGTTGTTTGTACCTGTTGTCTTCAGGAGGGTACTGCTCTTCATCAAAATCTGTCTCGTTGTCGGAGACCACCGGGCTAGGAACCCTTGCTTCTGCCTGAGAAGGACTCTTGCCAACAGAAGAAGCAACCTCTTCATTGTGTAGAGTATTACCCATCCTTCGGCCCGAGTTGAATAGAACAGTTCTTCTTTTCTTCTTCTTCTCCTTCTTCAGGAGCATAGTCTTCAACTCATCTTGGCCTTTAGCTAGACCCAGGATTAACTCTTGAAACTGCGCATTCTGCGCCTGGAGAGCCTTGATTGAAGTCTCAGTTGATTCAGATCCGGAATTCATGATGCTGAAATAAACAGCGAAGAACTGTAAGCAACCTGAAAAAAGGGGAAAAACCTGCTATGCACATGATGTATGAAATGCGTATGAATTATGTTTTCAAAGACAATCGGGAATCAACTTTGAAAACAAAAAAGAACACACTTCATTAGATTCAACTTTGTAACTGAAATTATTCAACAAGTTGCCCTTAGGCGTTTACATGAAATGAAATAACTGGAAAGGGAATAAAAACTGTAAAGGCACATTCAGAATTCCTCATTGATCCCATGGTCTCCTCTTCTCAGTACGGAGGTAGGCATTCAGAGCTCTCTCATTCTCCAACTGCTTTGTCAGCTTCTGGATCTTTGATTCCTGCTCGTTGAACTTTTCCCGGTAAGAATCCCGTTCTTCTTGCAGTTGCGACCAAGATCTCTTCAATGTCTCATAATCAGTGGGTATCTGAGGAGGAAGGACAATTGGAGGAACACCATCTTTATCAGGATACTCAAGAATGACGGGTCTGACAGCTTCATACGGCATACCTAACTTCTGAGCACGGATGCGGACCCATTTGTAGTAGGCTTCCATAGGTAGAGAAGTCTTTGGCCCTAGCTCTTGTGGGTCAGCTTTATGAACCTTCTCCCAAGCCTTGATGAACCTACGACGTAGCTCGTCACTATCCCCCTGAAACTCGAAACTGATGTGAGGCACCAACATCTCATGGGGGCCTGCTCTTCTTGCTCTTCCAAACTGACGGAGTGCTAGACATGGATTGTACGAGATTCCTCCTTGAGTACCAATCAGAGGAACATTAGGATACTCCCCGCATCGATCAATAATAGCTATCTCATCCAAACCTCTGCAAGTCCAAATGATGTCTTTATCGGTGAGAGACATCAACCTGTGAGCCCAACCTCTTCCTTCTTGGTTTTTCAGTACGAACTTAGGGAGGTGCGAAATAAACCACCTCACCAACAAAGGGATACAACACCATAGGGTTCCTCGTCTCCGGGTAGTACGGGCATGAAGTTGTTGCAAGATGTCACCCAAGAGAGTGGGCACAGGGTTCTGAGACATAAAGATCCTGATGGAAGTGACATTGATGAAGTTGTCAGGATTAGGAAACAGGACTAACCCATAGATTAGGAGAGCCAAGATGTTTTCATATGCCCTAAAGTCCAAGTCATTCCAGAAGCTGTTAGCTTTACCAATCAGAAACTTGGCCAAGAAACCCTTAACTCCGCTTCTAGTTACCCAGTTGTCTGTTACCTCTTGATGGGTCAAAGGAAGAGCTGCAGCAATGTCCTCAAGCCTGAGGGTCTTTTCCCAACCAGTAAAGGGAGTCTGATCCAAGATAGGGATACCAAGCAGATTAGAGAACTCTTCCAGGGTAGGGACCAGCTGGAAGTCTTGGAAGGTAAAGCACTGGTACTGAGGGTCATAGAACTGGGTCAGAACACTCATCAACTGTTGATCCCGCTTTGCAGTGACTAAACTGAGAAGAGAACCATGCCTCTGAATGAAGGAAGTGGTATTTGGAATTCTGCTAACCAACTCATCAATCAACTCAGGTGAACGAACAAAGTTAAACCGGATAGTATTCCTTCGCACAGGCATCATAATGTCCTACAAAACAGAGCAAAGATGAAACCCTCTTGTCTTTGAAATGGTCAGTTCTTATGCAGGATGCAATGCTCATGATGCTATGATGTTATGATAAAGCACACCACATACAGATACAAAGGCGAACATAGTAAGGCACACAAGTCACACAAGGCAAACCCCTAAAGTTTAGGCCAGCATGAGGTCTAGGTACTACCCTCTTTCAGTTTGTTGGTTCATACCTGTCCTAATCAAAAGTAACCGGGTTCTTAGAGGATCCCAATATCATTGACTACCCTCAATCGGTCATAACTCCAGCATCGCAATCTTTTCTTGCGGCCAGAACCATCACGAGAGTTTAGCCTCAATGGGCGTAGCATGCTGCTACTGTTCTAAAGGCCAAGTTGTGTCAATTAAGGTTCTAAGGTTGTTGGTGCTTAATGACTCCTTAGAAGACCCATATTCTCCTCGTTGCAACACAAGGGATATCGGTACAGACTAAGGTGCCACACCAACGTAGCCACTGCTTCACCTGTGTCGGTCTACGCCGGACAGGTCCCTCACAGCTTATGCTACCTAAACAGGGTATCCCCAGATCCGGGTTAGGATCTATGTAACTCCCATGCAACCCACAATAGTAAAGCAAGCAAGTCAATACAATTGAAAACACAGTTATGACCTAGCCCTAAGGTACACCTCACTTTAAAGTTTAATCCCCAGCAGAGTCGCCAGTTCTGTGATCGGTGGATCTGGAACTGACTGTTTAACACTGGTTCGCGAAATGTCGCGGAAGCAAGAGTCGCCACCGTCTTTTATTTTCTCCAAATGGAAAGGACAAAAGCACAGAAAAATTCCTTATAGAGATTGCTCTCGGTTCGGGAGGTATATTATAGAAAGGGAAGGTGTTAGCACCCTTTCTATCCATGGTTATCCATGGGCTCTTAGATACTTGCTCATTTGTGTTTTCAAAATTGTTTGTTTGTTTTTCAGTGTGGGTTTAAAAAGTTTCTTTGAAAAATTTCAGATCGACTCATACGTCAGAGTGTTTGAAAAGTTTGTTCTGAAAGCTTTTGAAAATGTGTCAGTGTGAAAAGTCTTTTGAGTTTGTTTTGAGATTAGAGCAAGTACCCTTGAGAACCTACCTACCCTAAGGAATTCGTCTGTGTAAATGTCCTTTAAAGTAGTGCCATCCCACCATTGAGAGGTAGGTAGCACCACCGTTGGAGGTGTTCGGGTCAATTCGATTTTAGGGACGTGGTGATCACCAAAGCAATGGGAAGACACCTTAGAAGCTACCCTCATGCCAGGTTCCCGGATCATGAGGACTTACTAAGACGTCCTCTACTCGACGACCACCTTTCGAAAGGCAACAGTGAGGCGTACCCTAGGGGTGGTGTGTGCGATTCGGGTGTCATGTTTCATTTATTTGTCTTGTCATGTTTGTCGTGTTCTACGCTTGATTTTAATTAGACATTCATTCTTTCATGCTTGATTAACAGTTAGGAGTGCGGAAAAGATAAATCTACGACTATTACAAAGGCGCGGGTCCACATCGCCAAAATTAAACCGGACCCGATTTGACTGAAAAATAAATAATGCAATAAAGAAATAGAGGTGCGGAGAGTTAATTTACAACGCTTTGGGGCAGGTACATGATTATAATAAACGAACATAAAATAAATGCGCGAAATTAAATTAAACAATGGGCGTTGGACCCTTTCATAAGAAATTACAGTTAATGAATTAATTAAGGAATTAAATTTAGAGATTTTAAAAAAGGAATGTTTTTTTTTGGTATTTTTGTATTTTTAGATTAACAAGAAAAAGGAGTTGATTAGAAATTAAAATAAATATTAGACCTAATTCTATTATTATTTTTTTAATTTTATTATGAAAAGGATTGGATTTTTTTTTAACCTAATTTAATATCTAAATTAATTTATGTACATTTTAAAAAAATAAAGATAAATAAAATAAATATTATTGTAAAAAAGGGGAAAAAGTTAAAAAAGGAGATAAAAAGAATTCATTCCTAATTATACATATTTTGGGTTTTTTATTAAAAGAATTAATGTTGTAAATTAACTAAATTATATATTTACATGCTAAACAAAATAACTAAAATAATATAGTTATTAACTTTTTATCTTTTCCTGAAATTTTTTATGATGTTTTTGTGTTTTGGTTAAAAAAGATTAGTTAAATAACAATAATTAAAATATAAATAACAATTAAAACAAGAATAGGAAAAATAAAATAAAAAGAGTATTGAAGGCAAACCAGGGGGGGTATAGTCCCAATTTGGAAGGGCAGGCCTGGAACATTGGCCCATTATGCCTTGAATTCTGTTGACTTTTCCAATCGTGCATGATGCCTTGACTAGGGTACATGGTATACCCTTGATCCACGCCCTTGATCTGATGTTGAGACATACGTGGCTGGTTTGATGAAGAAGGCACATGATATTCCCACAAATCAAATGCTGCATGGGATTAGCTGATGAAAAATAACATGGAATATATGAAAGACCTGGGGTTCGAACCCAGGTCATGAGCATTACAAGTACTTCCCTCTACCGCTGAGCCACGTGATCTTCATTTAATATATATTAACAAACAAATATCAAAAAGCAAACGCGTTAATAGCCTGGAAAAGCGCGCGCGTTTTCAAACGCACCAACCATTACGTGACACGGTCTCATCTTCCTCCTCTTCCCTGTAAAACAAAGCGAATGGGCAACGGTTTTGCAACCGTGGTGTTAGGCCACTTATAGGAAAATAGCGACTAGCCCCTCGTCGCTCATAAATTGAGCGCGAGGGTGCCGTCTTCCTCGTCTCAACCTGCTTAATCCAGTGGCCATGTTCTGGGAGCCTAATTTTTCCCTTATGTAAAAGCCCCAAAATTACAACCTGTAACCCTAGAAATTCGTCAATGGTGACTTTGAATACACAGCATATAAACGCAATTAGATCACATGGTTAGTTTAGAAACATGATTATGAGTATAAATACATGAAAAAAAATGCAAAATCGTGCTTGAATCATGCTATGCGAATTCAGAAATTTCTTGGTTCAGTTTGACTCGTGTGTACCAATTCTTGAGGTTTTTGCTGTTGTTAATGATTGGAATACGATCAGGAATTCACAAGAAAGCTTTTGCAAAAGGACTGGAGCTTTGAATCAGTCTCTAGGGTGGATTTCAGAATTGAATTTTTCAAGCAATTTTCCAAGTTTGAGTATTAGTTTGCTGCGCAGTTTTTTAGTCCAAAAGCATTAGGGTTGTGATGTAGTATATGTAAGGAATGGTTTAGGTCAAAAGGTTGAACAAAATCTCAAGCATTCATGGATTTCAATATTTGATTCTTGAAAATCTTTTTTTCAATCTTTTTTTCATGTTCTTTGTGTCAATTAGGTTCAAATCAATCCAAAACTTTCCTAAATGGGATATGCACGAAATATTGGATCCAAACATGTATAAAAAGATTTGTTTTGCTTAAGATTATATTTTTCATGAATTAAAATCATTTAAATGAATATAAATTAATATTAATTCAAATAAATAATTAAAAAATATGAGAATACTTCCCTTTGGGCCTAGTGGTCGTGCATAGGCTTGGCATGAAGAAATTTGGAAGATAATTGGGCCCATTTGCATTTTTAGGCCTTTTGCATCAATGTTGACTTTCAAAAATTTCCAAAAATTTCCCAACTTCCACAAGGCATAACTTGGTCAATTTTTAAGCTTTTCACATGTTCTTGGACATTTTGGAAAGGTCTTTGAGTCCTTTAACCAATGCCTTTGGTCCCATGTCATTTTGATTTACCAATCTCAAGTTATGGCCTTTGACTTAAAGTCACTTTTTGTTGACTTTTGAAAATGACCTATAATGTTGAAATTGATAACTTTTTGTGAGAGCATTTCTTGGACTTGGAACATGAAGATGAATTGTAGGAAATGTCTTTCTCTTCAAAATGAGCTTTGGATGGACTTTTTCTGATAATCCATGTGAAAGTTATGCCCTGGTCAATTTCTGTTGACTTTTTCAGCTGTCCAAATATAGCAACTTTTGCATCTTTGATGGTTTCTGAGCCAAATTTTGAGAATCATGATCAAGCATTGATCAAATGATGTTTGTGGCTTCAAAATGATATGTTGACCAAAAATTTGAACTTTTGACTGTCAAATGACCATTTTGCCCCTACAGTTGACTGTAGTGCAATCTAGGGTTTTGACTGTGTAATTTTGAGCTGAATGCCTTGAAACTTGACATGAGGATGCTTGACCACATTTGTAGGCATATGGGACTTGATTAGGCCTTTGAAAAGTTCATTTGCTTGACCAGAACTCAAACCCTAGTTTTGACTGTCTAGGAGACAGTTGAGCTACACAACCCTGGGGGAATTTTGTGACCTTGACTTTGACAATTCTTGATGAATATGGGAGGGCAAATTTTGGGGTACAACACATGCATATACACATTACATCATACAAATCTCATTTATGTTGAGAACATCATTGCTTGATCCATATCATGCATTGCATATGACTGACTTTTACCTTTCAGGAAAGATCCAGTTAAGTTCTCAAGCTACATTTCAAGACCTAGACCGGTTCAGTTAAATCATCCTAAGGTTTTCCTGATGCTTATCCAGTCAAAGGCCTTCTCTGGTTCAGTCAGATCGACCTTAAGATCTCCCTGATGCTTATCCCAGTTGAAGACATTTCAAGACCTAGACCGGTTCAGTTAAATCATCCTAAGATTTTCCTGATGCTTATCCAGTCAAAGGCCTTCTCTGGTTCAGTTAAATCGTCCCAAGATTTTCCTGATGCTTATCCCAGTTGAAGACGTTTCAAGACCTAGACCGGTTCAGTTAAATCGTCCCAAGATTTTCCTGATGCTTATCCAGTCAAAGGCCTTCTCTGGTTCAGTTAAATCGTCCCAAGATTTTCCTGATGCTTATCCAGTTGAAGACATTTCAAGACCTAGACCGGTTCAGTTAAATCGTCCCAAGATTTTCCTGATGCTTATCCCAGTCAAAGGCCTTCTCTGGTTCAGTCAGATCGACCTTAAGATCTCCCTGATGCTTATCCAGTTGAAGACATTTCAAGACCTAGACCGGTTCAGTTAAATCGTCCCAAGATTTTCCTGATGCTTATCCAGTCAAAGGCCTCTCTGGTTCAGTCAGATCGACCCTAAGATCTCCCTGATGCTTATCCCAGTTGAAGACGTTTCAAGACCTAGACCGGTTCAGTTAAATCGTCCCAAGATTTTCCTGATGCTTATCCAGTCAAAGGCCTCTCTGGTTCAGTCAGATCAACCTTAAGATTTTCCTGATGCTTATCCCAGTTGAAGACATTTCAAGACCTAGACCGGTTCAGTTAAATCATCCCAAGATTTTCCTGATGCTTATCCAGTCAAAGGCCTTCTCTGGTTCAGTTAAATCGTCCCAAGATTTTCCTGATGCTTATCCCAGTTGAAGACATTTCAAGACCTAGACCGGTTCAGTTAAATCGACCCTAAGATTTTCCTGATTCTTACCCAGTCAAAGGCCTCTCTGGTTCAGTCAGATCGACCCTAAGATCTCCCTGATTCTTATCCCAGTAGAAGACACCCCAGATTTTTCTCAACGAGCGTTGTTGAAGTTAAAGTCGCCCAAGGCTCTCTTACCATTCATGATAAGGAAGTAATCATCCCTGGTTCTTTCATCTCCGTTTGAAGCTCCAGACTCAGCTCCTGTAACCAGTCAGGACACATTTATACCAGGCATCTAAACATCAGCTCCTGCAACGTGTCAGGTACTCATTTTCTCTTTTGCAGGTATGCAGGTTCTCGCTAAGGAATCTCCTACGCGATCAACATCCAGATGGCATCTATAAGCCCATTCCCCCATCATTGCTAACATGTGAGCGCAAATTTCGGGGCACTCTAGTGTCCAATCTTCTTTTACCACCGGATTACGAAAGGCACGTCAGCCAATCTGCATCCTCAGGTCTAAGAAGATTGAACAGGGGCAACTGTTATACCCCAAAATTTGCCCTCCCATATTCCTCAAGAAATTTCCAAGCCAAGCTACAAAATTCCCCAAGGGTTGTGCAGTGCAACAGTCTCCCATACAGTCAAAATTAGGGTTTTGAGTCTGATCAAGAAAAGGAAGTGTTCAAAGGCCCAATCAAGTCTCATATGCCTACAAATGTGGTCAAACATCCTCATGTCAAGTTTCAAGGCATTCAGCTCAAGATTGCACAGTCAAAACCCTAAATTGCACTACAGTCAACTGTAGGGGCAAAATGGTCATTTGGCAGTCAAAAGTTCAAATTTTTGGTCAATATATCATTTTGAAGCCACAAACATCATTTGATCAATGCTTGATCATGATTCTCAAAATTTGGCTCAGAAATCATCAAAGATGCAAAAGTTGCTATATTTGGACAGCTGAAAAAGTCAACTGAAATTGACCAGGGCATAACTTTCACATGGATTATCAGAAAAATTCCATCCAAAGCTCATTTTGAAGAGAAAGACAGTTCCTACAACTCATCTTCATACTTCAAGTCCAAGAAATGCTCTCACAAAAAGTTATCAATTTCAACATTATAGGTCATTTTCAAAAGTCAACAAAAAGGGACTTTAAGTCAAAGGCCATAACTTGAGATTGGTAAATCAAAATGACATGGGACCAAAGACATTGGTTAAAGGACTCAAATACCTTTCCAAAATGTCCAAGAACATGTGAAAAGCTTAAAAATTGAGCAAGTTATGCCTTGTAGAAGTTGGGAAATTTTTGTGAAATGGCAAAAGTCAACTATCCTTGAAAATCCAATTTTTGACAAAAGGGCCCCATTTTTTCCACTTGGTTCATCCTTGTCATGCCACACACGTGTCCCATGGTTAATTTCAAGACCAAATATTGATTTTTTATTTTATTTAATTTTTGATGATTTAATTCATTTTAATTCTTTGAAAATTCAAATAAAATTTAAAAACCAATGGAATAGTGTCATGTGAACTTGGACAATTTCTATGTATCATGGGCCAACTCAAAAACTCAGGCTAGGGTTAAGTTTCACACTAGGTCTAGGTCTTGGCTAAAAAGAAGGAAAAATGGTCAATGGTAAAAACCCTAAGACTTGTTCATTCATGAGCTTGAATCTAGGTCAGTTAGCAAGCCAATTCCATTCCAGCATAAGCCCTAAGTCAAACCCTAACCACAATATGCCATATGCTGCGCTGAAAAGCCATTGGACAATTTGAAAAATGAGCCATATAATGCAAAACTGATTTCAAAGTTAGAGGGAGCTTTAAGCCTTAATTCCTGTTCTAACAGCATCCTGGACAAATTCTGAACACATCCCAACCCCTAACCTCAATCAAAACGCGAAGAAACGGTAGCTACAACTCAGACTGTGTCCCAAATTTTTTGAAATCGTATTCTCAATTCTAAGCATGATCATTGCATTTTAATTACATATTCATGTTCCTTACAAAGTTTCCAAGCTAACCCTTATATTCAATTTGATTTTTGCACTGTATATAAGAATCCACCATGCGCGTTTTTTAGGGTTACAGGTTTCTTGAAATAGGGCTTTTGCGTAGAGGAAAAATTAGGGTTCATGGATACCATGGTTGAACTCAGCGCTTAGGGACGAAGAAGAGACATACCTCGCGAACAATTTATGAAGCTCATGGAGCTATTCGCTATTTTCTGCTAGCCCCCCTAATGCTACGCTTCAAAAACCGTTGCCTTCTTTCTTTGTGTTTCAGGAAAACGAAAGAGATGATGGCGTGGCACAAGTGGATTGGAGGAATTTGAATTGCGCGCGTTTTAATGGCTATGCGTTGGTTTTGTTTTTTTATTATTTGTTTACTATAATATGTTAACTAACATTCAATGGCTCAGTGGCAGCACGTGATACATGTAACATCAAAGACCTGGGTTCAAGTCCCAGGTCTGGCAAAAATTCAATATTATTTTGCAACGCATATTCTCATGCAGGCATAAGACAAGGATGCACCATACGTCTTCAAGTTGGACCATACACGCGTCCACCATGATCAGATCAATGGCCAAGGTTCAAGGTGCAGCATACATCAGGTCAACGCGTTGGCATATGATCCAGAAAGTCAATAAGATTCAAAATCAAATGGGCCAGAAATTCCAAGCCTGAACCTCACCTTTGGGTCTACACCCCCCCTGGTTTGCCTTATTATTTTTTATTCTTTCTTTAATTTTTCTTTTTATTTCTTTTATTTGCTATTTATTTAATTAATTATTTTCACAAAAATATAACAAAAACATTCAAAAATCAGAAAATACAAAAAATATAATATTTATTTTATTGTGATTATTTTCAAATTAACATGTAAATAATTTAGTAAATTAGGTTATAAGTTTAATTCTTTTTTTAATAAAAATCCAAAAAACTAGAATTTAGGTTTAATGACTTTTATTTTCTTTTTTAATTTTCCTTTTTTTTTCAGAATAATAATATTATTTATTTATTTTCATAAATTAAAAATTGTACATAAATTAATTTAGAGTTAAATTAGGTTAAAAGTCAATATTTTCATAATCAACATAAAAAAACATTAGAACTAGGGTTTAGCATTTTAATTTTAATTAATTTTTCTTTTTTCTTTTAAATCTAAGAAACACAAAAATACCATTTTTTCATTTAATTCTAATTTTAGATAACTTAATTATTTTAATTCCTTTAAAGGGTTCAACGCCCTCGTATTTGATTATTTTCTTTTTCGCGCGTTTCATTTATTTCTTTTGTGAATATAATGTACTTGTACCAAAGCCATGTAATAGCTATTAGACATTTCTTTTCTGCAATTTATTTTAAATCGGGTCTGGATTAATTTGGCGTTGTAGACCCGCGCCCTTTGTAATAGCGTAGGACTTTTATCTTTTCCGCACTTTAAATTCCCGCACTTTTAACTGTTAAACAATAACATGAAAGAATGAATGTCCAAAAAATAAAATCGAATCGTTAGATCACCAATGCATGACAAGACAAACAATAAACTGAAAATGACACACAATTCACACACCACCCCTAGGGTACGCCTCACTGTTGCCTTTCGAAAGGTGATCGTCGAGTATAGGACGTCTTAGTAAGTCCTTATGTTCCATTGATCTAGTTGCCTCGAAACAAGTTGCCTCGGAATAGTTGCCTCGGAATAAAAGATCAATGGCATAAGGGTAGCTTCTAAGGTGTCTTCCCATTGCTCCGGTGATCACCATGTCCCTAAACCTCGAATTGACCCGAACACCTCCAACGGTGGTGCTACCTACCTCTCAATGGTGGGATGGCACTACTTTAAAGGACATTTACACAGACGAATTCCTTAGGGTAGGTAGGTTCTCAAGGATACTTGCTCTAATTTCAAACAAATCAAAATACTTTTCACACCAACACACTTTCAAAAACTTTCAAAACAAACTTTTCAAACACTCTGACGTACGAGTTGAGCTGAAACTTTCCAAAGAATATTTTTGAAACCCACATTGAAAAGCAAGCAAACATTTTTGAAAACACATTGAGCAAGTATCTAAGAGCCCATGGATAACCATGGATAGAAAGGGTGCTAACACCTTCCCTTTCTATAACCTACCTCCCGAACCGAGAGCAATCTCTTTAAAGGAATTTTTCTGTGCTTTTGTCCTTTCCATTTGGAGAAAATAAAAGACGGTGGCGACTCTTGCTTCCGCGACATTTCACGAACCAGCTTTAAAACAGTCAGTTCCAGATCCACCGATCACATATAGCAATTTAGAAAAGCTATGTCTCGGTTTGTATTTCTCTTGTATGAAACTCAAGTATTATATAAAGCCTGTTGATGTTTATGTTTCATCTCATTTCGATGTCATTAAACACATGCTTTCAAAACCAATAATGCATAGCAGAGTTGGTAAATGGGCTTTAGCCTTAACAGAATATTCTTTGACTTTCATGCCTTTAAAAGCTGTGAAAGGTCAAGTGATTTCTGACTTCATTGTGGACTATTCATTGGTTGAGCAGACTGTCACGAGTTACGTCGAAATACAACCATGGAAATTGTACTTTGATGGTTCAACCCACAAGAATGGAAGTGGTGTTGGAGTCCTTCTAATTTCTCCTGAAGGAATTCCAACAAAATTCAACTATAAATTAGATGGTCCTCGTTGCTCGAACAACGAAGCTGAGTATGAAGCGCTCATTGTTGGACTTGAAGCTTTGTTGGAATTGGGGGCAACTAGAGTCGAAATTAAAGGAGACTCAGAATTAGTGGTCAAACAAATTACAAAGGAGTATAAATGCATAAAGGAAAACTTGATGATATACTTCGTCATAGTCAACAGGCTACTTAGGAAATTTGAATACATGGATATTCAACACATACCAAGAATAGAGAACCAAGAAGCAAATGACTTAGCACAGTTGGCTTCGGGTTATAAAGTTTCTGTTAGGAACTTTGAGGATTTAGTTGAATTAAGAGGAAGAGTTATGGCTACTAGGTTCACACCATCAGATCTAGAAAGTATGAAATTGGGATATGCTGAGAAACAGGGATTCGAAATATTAGCCATAAACACTTTATCAGATGCAGATTGGCGAAGTCCACTGGTGAGTTATTTAGCAAACCCAACTCTGAATGTGGATAGAAAGACAAAATACAGAGCATTATCATATCTCCTCATGGGGAACGAATTGTTCAAGAAGACCCAAGAGGGCGTATTATTTAAATGCCTAGGAGAAAGTGATGCATACTTAGCATTGTCAGAAGTCCACAATGAGGCATGTGGGGCACATCAAGCAGGTCATAAAATGAAGTGGTTGTTGTTTCGATATAGCATGTATTGGCCTAGCATGCTCAAAGATTGCATAGACTTTGCTAAAGGAAGTGAGGAATGTCAGAAACATGCAGGGATTCAACATGCCCCTGCAAGTGAGTTGCATTTGATCATCAAACCATGGCCATTTAGAGGATGGGCATTGGATTTGATAGGAGAAATAAATCCTGCTTCGACTAAAGGACAGAAATATATCTTGGTAGGAATAGATTATTTTACCAAGTGGATCGAAGCTATACCATTAATAGTTGCTGATCAAGAGGCTATTATTGAGTTTATACAGAAGTACATTATCTATAGGTTCGGATTGCCAGAGAGCATAACCACAGACCAAGGCTCTGTGTTTACTGGTAGAAAGATGCAAGAGTTTGCCCAAGAAATGGGGTTTAGATTGCTAACATCAACGCCATATTATGCTCAAGCAAACGGTCAAGTCGAAGCAGCCAATAAAGTGATAATAGGGTTAATCAAGAAACATATTGGTAAAAAGCCAAGAAACTGGCACAAAACTTTGGACCAAATACTATGGGCCTGTAGAACATCTCCTAAGGAAGCTACTAACACTACGCCTTTCCAACTCACATTTGGCCATGATGCAGTGCTGCCAGTAGAAATTCATCTACAATCAGTTCGAATTCAAAGACAAAACGAAATCACAGCTGCATTATATTGGGAAATGATGATGAATGAATTAGTTGAGTTGGACGAAGTTAGATTACATGCATTGGAAATTTTGATGAGACAAAAAGAAAGAGTGGCCAGGTGTGATCGGTGGATCTGGAACTGACTGTTTAACGCTGGTTCGCGAAATGTCGCGGAAGCAAGAGTCGCCACCGTCTTTTATTTTCTCCAAATGGAAAGGACAAAAGCACAGAAAAATTCCTTTAAGAGATTGCTCTCGGTTCGGGAGGTAGGTTATAGAAAGGGAAGGTGTTAGCACCCTTTCTATCCATGGTTATCCATGGGCTCTTAGATACTTGCTCATTGTGTTTTCAAAATTGTTTGTTTGCTTTTCAATGTGGGTTTAAAAAAGATTCTTTGAAAAATTTCAGATCGACTCATACGTCAGAGTGTTTGAAAAGTTCGCTTTGAAAGCTTTTGAAAATGTGTCAGTGTGAAAAGTCTTTTGAGTTTGTTTTGATATTAGAGCAAGTATCCTTGAGAACCTACCTACCCTAAGGAATTCGTCTGTGTAGATGTCCTTTAAAGTAGTGCCATCCCACCATTGAGAGGTAGGTAGCACCACCGTTGGAGGTGTTCGGGTCAATTCGATATTCGGGACGCGGTGATCACCGGAGCAATGGGAAGACACCTTAGAAGCTACCCTCATGCCAGGTTCCCGGATCATGAGGACTTACTAAAACGTCCTCTACTCGACGATCACCTTTCGAAAGGCAACAGTGAGGCGTACCCTAGGGGTGGTGTGTGCGAATTGTGTGTCATGTTTCAGTTATTTGTCTTGTCATGTTTGTCGTGTTCTACGCTTGATTTTAATTAAGACATTCATTCTTGCATGCTTGGTTAACAGTTAAATATTTTGCGAGGAAATAAAGCTAGACTATTACAAAGGCGCGGGTCCACATCGCCAAAATTAAACCGGACCCGATTTAGCGGAAAATAAATAAAGCGAATAAATAAAAGTGCGAGAAATTTAAATTACATGGCTTTGGGATATTTACAAAATTATAATAAGCAATAAAATAAATGCGCAAAAATTAAATAATTAAAAGCGACGGGCGTTGAACCCTTTTTGCAAGAATAATTAAATTAATGAGAATTAAAGTTAAAAATTAAATGTTTTGGTATTTTTTATATTTTTAGGATTTAAAAGAAAAAGAAGTTAATTGAAATTAAAATGAAATGCTAAACCCTAATTCTAATATTTTTTTAAGTTTTATTATGAAAACATTGACTTTTAACCTAATTTAACTCTAAATTAATTTATGTACATTTAATTAAAAAATAAAATAAATAAATAAATAAATAATATGATGAAACAAAAGGAAGAAATTAAAAGAGTGGAAACTATTAATTAACCTAATTCTAATTGTTTTTGGATTTTTATTTATAAAGAAAAGGAATTAAAAGTTAAACCTAATTTACTAAATTATTTACATATTAACTTGTGAAAATAATTATAATATAAAAATTATATTTTTTGTCTTTTCCGTATTTTTAATGGAGTTTTGTATTTTTTGTGGAGAATAAGTTAATTAATTTAAACAAAAAAAAAATGAAATAACCAAAAGATGAAATAAACAAAAATAGAAAGCAAACCAGGGGGGGGTAAACCCAATTTTGGAGGTTCAAGCCTGGTGATCTCTGGCCCATTAAGCTTGACATTTATTGACTTTTTGGATTAAGCGTAACACGTTGACTGGCCTCCACCATACGCCTTGACTCTGGGCCCTTGATTTGCACTTACTGGACGCGTGTAGGCTTGATCCTTGAGGATGTATGGTGTACCTGCATCACTGAAGCGCATAGGAATTGAGAATGAAAAATAATATTGAGTTTGTTCAGACCTGGGACTCGAACCCAGGTCTTGGAGATTGAAGCAATGGACGTCCACCATCTGAACCACTACGCGCAAGTTATTATATTACAACAACTAAATAACAAAAACAAATATTGATTAGTGGCCACTAAAACACAAAAAGCGCGCGTTGGTTTAAATCATCCACTCATGCCCAGACACCTAAGCGTCTTCCTCCTTGTTGCGTTTTCCTGAAACAAAAACAAGTAAGATTGCGGGGGTTTTAAACCCCCACCATATGCAGTGCAAAAAAAATAGCGATTAGCTCGCTCCTAATCAGAAATTTGGCGCGACCCCCTCAATGAACTTGTTGGAAGCTTTTGATTCTCATGGTGCCAGTCTCGCATCCCAATTTTTCCATAGGAGTAAACCCCTAATTTTTTATCTCTGAAACCCTAAGGTGTATCAATGGCAACTCTTCATAAAACGCATGAAAACTCAATTAAGTTATATGGTTAGTTTCAGAAGCATCCAATTAGTGCAAATCAGTGAAGAAAATACATGGAAAATGCGTAAAATTCATGATATGATTATAGATATTTTCGTGAAAAGTTTGACTCTCATATACCAAGTCTTGGGTTCTGAGTTGATGTTAATGATTGGCACGCGTTCAGAATCACCCAAGGAAGCTATTGCAATTGGTTTGATGCCTTGAATCGCCCTATAACCTTGATTTCAGAATTCAACTTTTTGAGAATTTTTGCAATTTTGTAATGAGGTTCTGAGCGCAGCTTGGAGTCTTGGAGCATTAGGGTTCTCATTCTGATCATATATGGAGTGATTAGGTCAAGAAACATTGGACAAAATCTTATGCATTGATGAATTTCAATATTTGATTTTGGAAAATCTTTTTTCATATCTTTTTCATGTTGTTTTTGTTCAATCATGATCCAATCTCATCCAAATTTGCCTAATTAAGAAGTGCACGAAATATTGACATTAGAATGTGCATAAAAAGATTTTTTTAGGTTAAGGTTTATATTTTTCATGAATTAAAATGATTTAAATGAATATAAATTAATATTAATTCAAATAAATAATTAAAAAATATGAGAATATTTCCCTTTGGGCCTAGTGGTCGTGCATAGGCTTGGCATGAAGAAATTTGGAAGGAAAATAGGCCCATTTGCATTTTTAGGCCTTTTGCATCAATGTTGACTTTCAAAAATTTCCAAAAATTTCCCAACTTCCACAAGGCATAACTTGGTCAATTTTTAAGCTTTTCACATGTTCTTGGACATTTTGGAAAGGTCTTTGAGTCCTTTAACCAATGCCTTTGGTCCCATGTCATTTTTATTTACCAATCTCAAGTTATGGCCTTTGACTTAAAGTCACTTTTTGTTGACTTTTGAAAATGACCTATAATGTTGAAATTGGTAACTTTTTGTGAGAGCATTTCTTGGACTTGGAACATGAAGATGAATTGTAGGAAATGTCTTTCTCTTCAAAATGAGCTTTGGATGGAATTTTTCTGATAATCCATGTGAAAGTTATGCCCTGGTCAATTTCAGTTGACTTTTTCAACTGTCCAAATATAGCAACTTTTGCATCTTTGATGATTTCTGAGCCAAATTTTGAGAATCATGATCAAGCATTGATCAAATGATGTTTGTGGCTTCAAAATGATGTGTTGACCAAAAATTTGAACTTTTGACTGTCAAATGACCATTTTGCCCCTACAGTTGACTGTAGTGCAATCTAGGGTTTTGACTGTGCAATTTTGAGCTGAATGCCTTGAAACTTGTCATGAGGATGCTTGACCATCTTTATAGGCATATGAGACTTGATTGGGCCTTTGAGAAGTTCATTTGCTTGACCAGAACTCAAACCCTAGTTTTGACTGTATAGGAGACAGTTGAGCTGCACAACCCTGGGAGAATTTTGTGACCTTGACTTGGCAATTCTTGATGAATATGGGAGGGCAAATTTTGGGGTACAACAGTTGCCCCTGTTCAATCTTCTTAGGCCTGAGGATGCAGATTGGCTGACGTGCCTTTCGTAATCCGAAGGTGGAAGATGATTGAACACTAAAGTGCCCAGAAATTTGCGCTCACATAGTAGCAATGGTGATGAGGGAATGGGCTTATAGATGCCATTTGGATGTTGCTTGGATAGGATGATGGGCTTATAGATGCCATCTGGACGTTGATCGCGTAGGAGATTCCTTAGCGAGAACCTGCATACCTGCAAAACAGAAAAATGAGTACCTGACACGTCGCAGGAGCTGATTTTAGATGCTTGATATAGATATGTCCTGATTGGTTACAGGAGCTGAGTCTGGAGCTTCAAACGCTGATGAATGAACCAGGGATGGTTACTGCCTTAGCAGGAATGGTAAGAGAATCCTGAATGATTTCAACCTTAACAACGCTCGTTGAGAAAATCTTGGTGAGAATTACCATCTTCGTAGTGTCAGGGAGAGAACCAAAGGACATTATAATCTCAAAGGGAGTCACCTCACTCGCCGTTGGAGAGGGAACTATAGGAGATTATAATCTGAAAGGGAATATCACCTCACGCTCATGCCGGAGAGGGAAACATCTGAAAAAGGAATTACCACCTCACACGCCGTTGGAGAGGGGACCATAAGAGAATATCACCTCACGCTCATGCCGGAGAGGGAAACATCTGAAAAAGGAATTACCACCTCACACGCCGTTGGAGAGGGGACCATAAGAGAATATCACCTCACGCTCATGCCGGAGAGGGAAACATCTGAAGAAGGAATTACCACCTCACACGCCGTTGGAGAGGGGACCATAAGAGAATATCACCTCACGCTCATGCCGGAGAGGGAAACATCTGAAGAAGGAATTACCACCTCACACGCCGTTGGAGAGGGGACCATAAGAGAATATCACCTCACGCTCATGCCGGAGAGGGAAACATCTGAAGAAGGAATTACCACCTCACACGCCGTTGGAGAGGGGACCGTAAGAGAACTTCTACTGAGTCTTTATCAGAAAAATCTGTTTGGAGTCGATTTAACTGGACTAGAGAAATCCTTGAAATATGTTTGAGAATTTCAACTGCATCCTTCCTGAAAGGTAAAGGTCAGTTATATGCAATGCATGATATGGATCAAGCAATGATGTTATCAATATAAATGAGACTTGTATGATGCAATACGTTATGCATGCTATAATGATGTATGTAAAGTTTTATGTATGTTTTCGTCTAGGAAAATAAATCCTTGACGGGTGCCGGGACGTCATGTCCTGGGCTGATGTTGAGGAAGAGATTTTGCTTCCGCTGTGGATGATTGTTGCAAGAATACCGGTAGGAGAAGATAACTCCGTTGAGGAATGAAACTTGGCAAATGAAATAATTCTGCGGGAGAAAAGATACTCTAGCGATCATGCTGGGGAATGCTACTCTGTGGGGATAGCGATGCTTTGCTGAGCTGATGAAGATAACTCCGCTGGGGATGCCGTTGATGAGTTATGCTGGGGATATCCTTGTTGTGCTGGAAGTGTTGATAGACTTCGCTGGGGATAGGAAGATACTTTGCCGAGGACGCTCTTTTCGTGGCTTTTGGCTGAGGATAACCCAGTTATATCCTGTTACGGAAATAACTCTTTAAATCAAGCTGGGACGACGCGTTCGTGCTCTGCGAGGGGATAAGCTTCCAGAATCTACTGGGGATAAGCTTGCTGCTTGGGGATATGTGGATTCCAACCTTCCTGGGGAAACTGGATTGGACTTTCTGGGGAAGCTTTGAATATGCTGGGGAAGTGATTCCTCTGAAAATTGAGATACCGCCGGGGAACAATCTTTAGGCCAAGACTGCCGGGGATGCTTGTTAAGAATATATGTATTGCTGCTGAGGAATGCTGAGCTCTACGGGAGGATACTCAATTTCCTTGATATTTGATGATTTGCTTGGAGAAGAAGGTATTGTTTTGTTGAACCACTCTCTGGGGAATTAAGATACTCTTGGCCGTGTTCTCTAGCTGAACCTACCTTAGTACCTTGGAGGATAGAGCAATTGGATTGTTTAGACCACTCTTTATTGCCCCTGTTTCTAGTGTCACCTGCAATGAATTCCTTTGTTTCGTATGCAAATATTTATGAGTTAGCAAATTATTGTCAATGCATACATCACAAATTGAACCTTGGACGTTCTTCGCAAAACAAAACAGAAAAAGGAAAAATATTTGGCACGTTTAACTGAAAATGTATTTTTATTGATTTTTGAATGGCCTGAAAATAGGCGTTTTGTATACAAGAGGCTGACGTCCTAGTAAGAGGTACGTCGCCGAGCAAAAGAGTTTATACAAGTTTTGTACAAATGAAAATAAAACAGCTGTGTGAAAGATGAATGATCCCACTGGGTTTCAACTCTGCTATTGCCTTTATAATTCCGAGCGTCTCATCACTTGATGACCTTGGTTGAAGGTGAAGCTGACTGATCGATGTCGTTTGAGCTTGATGCAGATACCGGATTCTGGATGCACAGTGATCAATGAGACATAGTTTTACGCTTTATCCCTAACTTTTGCCTGGACCGCCCTTTCGGGTTTTCAGTCCACCGGGATACCCATTTTTGCCCAAGCCGCCTTTTCAGGTTTTCGACTTGCCGGGTGTACAGATTTTTCATTTTCATCCCTACATTTTGCCCGAACCCTTTTGGTTCGACGGGAAGCCCTAATTTTTGCCTAGGCATGTCAGCCTAGCGGGTCTCTTTTTATGCGTAGTATTTTTTAACTATGTCTGCATTGGCGGGGTGAGGAAGGTCGTCACCATCCATGTTGGTTAATATCATTGCTCCTCCTGAGAACACATGCTTAACCACAAATGGCCCTTCATATGTAGGGGTCCATTTGCCCCTTGGATCACTCTGAGGAAGGATGATTCTTTTGATAACCAGATCCCCGACTTGGTATTCCTGTGGTCTGACCTTTTTGTTAAATGCCCTGATCATTCGTTTTTGGTACGTCTGACCATGACAGATAGCAGCGAGTCTCTTCTCGTCAATGAGGTTGAGTTGGTCAAGTCGTGTCTGGATCCAATCATCTTCGTTCAGATTTGCATCCTTCATTATCCGGAGAGAGGGAATTTGCACTTCGATCGGCAAGACTGCCTCCATGCCATAAACTAGGGAGAAAGGAGTTGCCCCGGTTGACGTCCTAGCTGAGGTACGGTACCCATGCAGAGCGAATGGTAACATCTCGTGCCAATCTTTGTACGTTACTGTCATCTTTTGCACGATCTTCTTGATGTTTTTATTAGCTGCTTCTACAGCCCCATTCATCTTCGGTCGGTAAGGAGAAGAATTGTGGTGCTGTATCTTGAACTGTTCGCAAAGCTCAGCAATCATCTTATTGTTCAGATTGGTACCGTTGTCTGTAATAATCCGCTCAGGGACGCCGTATCGACAGATCAGATTGTGCCGAATGAACCGTGCCACAACAGTCTTGGTTACCGTGGCATAGGATGCTGCCTCAACCCACTTCGTAAAATAGTCGATCGCCACTAGGATGAAGCGATGTCCATTGGATGCCGTAGGTCTTATCTCGCCGATCATGTCTATGCCCCACATTGCAAATGGCCAAGGCGCAGTCAGAACATTCAGGGGAACCGGAGGAACATGCACCTTGTCTGCATATATCTGGCACTTGTGGCATGTCCTAGAATGTTGGTAGCAGTCAGCTTCCATTGTGGACCAGTAGTATCCTGCCCGTAGGATTTTCTTAGCCATAGTATGTCCACTGGAATGCGTACCAAAGGTCCCTTCATGTAACTCTTCCATGATTCTTTCTGCTTCAATTTTGTCCACACAACGCAGTAAGGTTGAATCATGGTTCCTCTTGTACAAGATGCCGTTGCTTAGGAAGAATTTGGCTGCAAACCTCCTCAGGAATTTCTTATCGTTGACAGAGGCACCTTCAGGGTATTCCTGAGCTTCCAGATATCTCTTCACTTCGTGGTACCAAGGCTTCTCAGTTACCAATTCAGTTTCGATATCACAACAGTATGCCGGTTCGTCCAGTTTCCAAATGGTAATCTGGGGAGCTTCGTTATCCCATTTAACCTTGAACATTGAAGACATTGTAGCTAACGCGTCCGCTAACTGATTCTCTTCTCTTGGAAAGTGCTCGAAGGTTATCTCTGTAAAGCGGGGAATCATGGTCAACACACATTCTTTGTAAGGAATCAAGTTTGGATGTTTCGTATCCCACTCTCCGTTGATCTGATTGATCACAAGGGCGGAATCTCCGAAAACACTTAGAAATTTGATCCTTAGGTCGATCGCAGCTTGAAGACCCATGATACACGCCTCATACTCCGCCATGTTGTTGGTACAGTTGAAACACAGCCGGGCAGTGAGTGGAGTATGAGTACCTTGTGGAGATATGATTATGGCGCCGATACCATTTCCCAAAGCATTGGAAGCTCCGTCAAAGTGCATAGACCATCGGGATCCTGGTTCAGGTCCTTCATCCGGTCCAGGTACTTCACAATCAGTTATAATCATAATGCTTTCGTCCGGAAACTCGAAATTCATTGATTGGTAGTCATCTACAGCTTGATGAGCTAAGTGGTCTGCCAATACACTTCCCTTGATGGCTTTCTGGGTCGTATACTGAATGTCGTATTCCGTCAAGATCATTTGCCATCTTGCAATTCTCCCAGACAGAGCAGGCTTTTCGAATATGTACTTTATCGGATCCATCTTTGAGATCAACAAGGTAGTGTGAGTCAGCATATACTGTCTCAGCCGGCGAGCAGCCCATACCAAAGCGCAGCAAGTTTTCTCAAGCAGTGAGTATCGGGTCTCACAGTCGGTAAACTTTTTGCTAAGGTAATAAATGGCATGCTCTTTTCGGCCAGACTCGTCATGCTGCCCCAGCACACACCCCATTGAGTTGTCTAGTACTGTCAGATATAGGATCAGAGGTCTCCCTTCAACTGGTGGCATAAGGATAGGTGGTTCTTGGAGATACTCTTTGATTCTGTCGAAGGCAGCCTGACATTCATCGTTCCAACGTACTACCTGATCTTTCTTCAACAGCTTGAAGATTGGCTCACAGGTAGCAGTCAGATGAGATATGAATCGAGCGATGTAATTCAGGCGTCCTAAAAAGCCTCTGACCTCCTTCTCTGTCTTGGGAACTGGCATCTCTTGAATAGCTTTGACCTTAGCAGGGTCCACTTGAATGCCTTTATCACTGACCACGAAGCCTAGTAACTTTCCAGATCTTACCCCGAAGGTGCACTTGTTCGGGTTCAATCTTAGCTTGTACAGTTTCAACCGGTCAAACAACTTCTGCAGATGATCTAGGTGCTCTTCCTCAGTCTGGGACCTAGCGATCATGTCGTCCACATACACTTCGATCTCATGATGGATCATATCATGAAATAAGGCAACCATGGCACGCTGGTAGGTTGCCCCAGCATTCTTTAACCCGAACGGCATGACCTTGTAACAGAAGGTGCCCCACTGAGTAACAAATGTAGTCTTCTCCATGTCTTCAGGTGCCATCTTGATCTGATTGTAGCCTGAAAAGCCATCCATGAAAGAGAATACCTTGTGCTGAGCTGTATTATCAACAAGGACATCAATGTGAGGTAAGGGGAAGTCATCCTTGGGGCTGGCCCTGTTCAGATCCCTGTAATCAACACACATTCTGACCTTGCCGTCTTTTTTAGGTACCGGCACCACATTAGCAACCCATTGAGGGTAAGAAGTCACTGCAAGGAACCCGGCATCAAACTGTTTCATGACCTCGGCTTTAATCTTTTCTGACATCTCTGGACGCATCCGGCGGACCTTTTGTTTAACTGGAGGGCAGTCTTCTCTAGTCGGCAAATGATGGACAACAATATCGGTATCCAACCCTGGCATGTCTTCGTAGGACCAGGCAAAGATCTCCATATAGTCATGTAACATCTTGGTTAATCGTTGCTTCACGCTGAGCTCTAGGTTAGCACCAATCTTTACCTCTTTTCTATCTGCCTCAGTACCCAAGTTTATGGTTTCCACTGGCTCTTCATGGGGTTGAATTGCCCTCTCTTCCTGAAGTAACAGTCTTGCAAGCTCGCCCGGCACTTCGCAATCATCTTCACCTTCGTCTTCGGCTAAGTTGATCGGATTTTCGAAGTCATAATTGGCATTAGCAGAGCTGTTATCAGCGAGATCCAGAGTGGATTGGAACCTGTATGAGTGAGTGTGTGTGTAAATACAGCTGTTTTTGAAAATTATGTAAAGGAAATGAAAGATAAAAAGGAACACAATATTTGCAATGCGAAAATAGTCCAAGATTTTCATTCATGATGTATAAAATGACAGTTCATATGCCCTCACAAATAGAACCACGGTGCCTCGGGTAAGACACCGGGCCATAGAGTTTATCATTGTCTATTACAAAATAACAAAACATGGGAATTCATTACTGTGTCACAAAGGTAACAGGGGTATGATCCTTTGCACTCCAATTGTTCAATCCTTCTTCGGCCGTCGGATAAATCCAGCTGTTGAATTCGGCTTCGTCCACTTCAAAGTCTTCCCCGACAGCATTCACTTCTGAACCCTTGATAAATACCGGAGGCCTTCCGATCTTCTCTTTCCTCATAGCTCTCTGCCCTTCTGAGGTGAAGCCCAGCCCAAGTTTATCAGTCTTCTGGGTGAAGTCTGGCAGTCTGCCCCAGTTGGCACCTTCACCCTTTTGCACTACAGCCCTGGCATCCTTTAGGGAAGCCATCTTCAGAGGACCACCTGCTTCTGCTGTTTCTGCTGCAATTGGAAATACCTCCTCGAAATGCTGAAAGGGGGTCTCAATGAACTCCCCATCCATCTCAATGTATCTGAACGAGTTTAGGTGGCTCACCATGTATTCTTCCTCACCTTGCACGGTGACGATCTTCCCTCTGACGGGGTACTTCAGTTTTTGATGCAAGGTAGAGGTCACTGCCCCAGCCTTATGTATCCAGGGTCGACCCAGCAGACAAGAGTAAGATGGACGGATATCCATCACATAAAAAGTGGAGTCGAACACCTGAGAACCCACACGAATCGGAATGTCCACCTCCCCATGGACCATCCTCTTTGAACCATCAAAGGCCCTGACGATAATGTTGCTGGGTTTCAAATCCAGGCCTTCGCAATCTAGACGATCCAGAGCCTTCTTGGGTAGCACATTCAAAGATGACCCAGTATCAACCAACACATGTGCCAAGGTGGTGCCCCTGCATTCGATTGAGACATGCAGAGCATCATTATGATCTTTCCCCTTCATGGTCAAGTCAGCATCTGAAAAACCCAAGCCATTGTCCGCCGTTAGACTTGCCACGCAATCAGTGAATTGGACTGCAGAAGTTTCATGTGGCACATGAGCCTTCTTAAGGAATGAGATGAGGGCCTTTGCATGGGCCTCAGAGCACAGCAGTAAAGAGAGCATGGAGATTTTGGAGGGCGTATGCCCCAGCTGTTCCACAACATTAAAGTCACTCTTCTTTATAATCTTTAGAATTTCCTCCATCTCTTGTGGGGAGGCCTCAGCAGCTATGGGTATGGGTACCTCCATCTGGGCAGGCTCAGTTTCAATTCCTTTACCCCGAGCATTGGATGACTCGGCAGCAGGAGAAACAATAGGATCAGCAGCAGGAATAACAACTTGATCAGCAACGGGAGTAGGTATACTTGCAGGAATTATCAGGAGTGGTCTTCTAGCAGCAGGTGGCGCAATGTCAGGCGAGAAGAGCCTGCCACTGCGGGTAACTTTGGCCGGGCCAGTGATGTCACAGATGCTGGCGCCAGCGTTGAGCTCTTGTTTCACTCCGTTTATATATACATCTGCTCCATAGTGCCAAGGGACAGCTTTGTTGGATACATAGGGCAGGGGCCCAGGAACAGTGATAGTAACAGGTGCAACGGTCAGAATTTGGACAGGCTTCTTCTGGAGGACCGGGATCGGATTGTTGAAGATAGTCACTACAGAGACTTCTTCCATTGGAACCCTTCGAACAGCAGACTTCTTGAATAGAATCTCCTTGCTATCCATTAAGCTTTGGATGCCTAACTTTAGCAAGGGACAACCGGATGGGGACACAACACAGAACAGGCAACCCTCACTACAACCCGGAAATAAACCGGCCTGCAGTAGGTTCTTCTTAATGATCTTTAAAGGAGTGGCTAGATCCTCCACGGAAACATCATACACATCTTTATCAATAGCATTTACCCCATGTTGGGGCATAGGGGCAGTAACTACATTCGGTTTTGCAGGCGCCTCGAATTGTATCTCTTTAGCATCGATAAGGTCTTGCACCTTATTCTTTAACGCCCAACAGTCATCAGTGGCATGCCCCGGGCTGTCTGAATGGTAAGCACAACGGGCATTCGGGTTGTACTTAGGAGAGGTAGTGTTAGGGAACTTTGGAGCCTCCTTGACAGATACCAAATTGGTTGCGAGCAGCTGTGGCAGAATCTGCGATAGGGTCATGCTTAACCGGGTAAATTCTCTCCGGGGTCTATCAGCCCTTTGAGGATTATTTGGCCGGGGAGCGGCAGCAGGCGTAGCAATCATCACCGCACTGACAGATTGGCGGTGATCAGGTCTTTCTGATTTCCTAGAACCGTACACGGCACTAGACTCCTTTTTAAACGGCTTCTTTTCTGAATTAGAGGATGATGCCCCCTTTGCAATCTTCCCGGATTTTAGCCCAGCTTCGATTCTCTCTCCAGTCAAGATTAAATCAGTGAAACCAGCAGAAGAATTCCCGATGAGATGGTTGAAAAACGGCCCAGATAGGGTCCCCAAGAACATATCCACTAACTCTCGATCAGTCAAAGGTGGCTGCACCCTGCCAGCCAAGTCTCTCCACTTCTGCGCGTACTCTTTAAAACCTTCACTTGCACCTAACGACATACCCTGGAGTTGGGTACGTGTGGGGGCAAGGTCGGCATTATACTGATACTGCTTGTAAAAAGCAGTAGCCAGCTCCTCCCAGTTACGAACTTTGGTCCCATCCAGCTGATAGAACCATTCGAGGTGAGTCCCTGAAAGAATCTCCTGGAAGAAGTGGATCCATAGATTTTTGTCCGCAGAGTACGGCTGAATCTTCCGAACATAGGACCTCAAATGCAGCTTGGGACAGGATGCCCCGTCATACTTAGAAAAAGTTGGAGCTTTGAACTTGTGCGGGATAATTACACCAGTCGACAAACCCAGATCTCCAAAATCCAGCCCAGGTACCTGTTGAACTTCCATGGCCTTCAACCTGTCTTCCAGTTGTTTGTACCTGTTGTCTTCAGGAGGGTACTGCTCTTCATCAAAATCTGTCTCGTTGTCGGAGACCACCGGACTAGGAACCCTTGCTTCTGCCTGAGAAGGACTCTTGCCAACAGAAGAAGCAACCTCTTCCTGGTGCAGAGTATTACCCAATCTTCAGCCCGTGTTGAATAGAACAGTTCTTCTTTTCTTCTTCTTCTCCTTTTTCAGGAGCATGGCCTTCAGCTCATCTTGGCCTTTAGCTAGACCCATGATTAACTCTTGAAACTGCGCATTCTGCGCCTGGAGAGCTTTGATTGATGTCTCTGTTGATTCAGATCCGGAATTCATGATGCTGAAATAAACAGCGAAGAACTGTAAGCAACCTGAAAAAGGGAAAAACCTGCTATGCACATGATGTATGAAATGCGTATGGATTATGTTTTCAAAGACAATCGGGAATCAACTTTGTAAACAAAAAGGAACACACTTCATTAGATTCAACTTTGTAACTGAAATTATTCAACAAGCTGCCCTTAGGCGTTTACATGAAAGGAAACAACTGGAAAGGAAATGAAAACTGTAAAGGCACATTCAGAATTCCTCATTGATCCCATGGTCTCCTCTTCTCAGTACGGAGGTAGGCATTCAGGGCTCTCTCATTCTCCAACTGCTTTGTCAGCTTCTGGATCTTTGATTCCTGCTCGTTGAACTTTTCCCGGTAAGAATCCCGTTCCTCTTGCAGTTGCGACCAAGATCTCTTCAATGTCTCATAATCAGTAGGTATCTGAGGAGGCAGGACAGTTGGAGGAACACCATCTTTATCAGGACACTCAAGAATGACGGGTCTGACAGCTTCATATGGCATACCTAACTTCTGAGCACGGATGCGGACCCATTTGTAGTAGGCTTCCATAGGTAGAGAAGTCTTTGGCCCTAGCTCTTGTGGGTCAGCTTTATGAACCTTCTCCCAAGCCTTGATGAACCTACGACGCAGCTCGTCACTATCCACCTGAAACTCGAAACTGATGTGAGGCACCAACATCTCATGGGGGCCTGCTCTTCTTGCTCTTCCAAACTGACGGAGTGCTAGACATGGATTGTAAGAGATCCCTCCTTGAGTACCAATCAGAGGAACATTAGGATACTCCCCGCATCGATCAATAATAGCTACCTCATCCAAACCTCTGCAAGTCCAAATGATGTCTTTATCGGTGAGAGACATTAACCTGTGAGCCCAACCTCTTCCTTCTTGATTCTTCAGTATGAACTTAGGGAGGTGCGAAATAAACCACCTCACCAACAAAGGGATACAACACCATAGGGTTCCTCGTCTTCGGGTAGTACGGGCATGAAGTTGTTGCAAGATGTCACCCAAGAGAGTGGGCACCGGGTTCTGAGACATAAAGATCCTAATGGAAGTGACATTGATGAAGTTGTCAGGATTAGGAAACAGGGCTAACCCATAGATTAGGAGAGCCAAGATGTCTTCATATGCCCTAAAATCCAAGTCATTCCAGAAGTTGTTAGCTTTACCAATCAGAAACTTGGCCAAGAAACCCTTAACTCCACTTCTAGTTACCCAGTTGTCTGTTACCTCTTGATGGGTCAAAGGAAGAGCTGCAGCAATGTCCTCAAGCCTAAGGGTCTTTTCCCAACCAGTAAAGGGAGTCTGATCCAAGATAGGGATACCAAGCAGATTAGAGAACTCTTCCAGGGTAGGGACCAGCTGGAAGTCTTGGAAGGTAAAGCACTGGTACTGAGGGTCATAGAACTGGGTCAGAACACTCATCAACTGTTGATCCCGCTTTGCAGTGACTAAACTGAGAAGAGAACCATGCCTCTGAATGAAGGAAGTGGTGTTTGGAATTCTGCTAACCAACTCATCAAGCAACTCAGGTGAACGAACAAAGTTGAACCGGATAGTATTCCTTCGCACAGGCATCATAATGTCCTACAAAACAGAGCAAAGATGAAACCCTCTTGTCTTTGAAATGGTCAGTTCTCATGCATGCAATGCTCATGATGCTATGATGTTATGATAAAGCACACCACATACAGATACAAAGGCAAACATAGTAAGGCACACAAGTCACACAAGGCAAGCCCCTAAAGTTTAGGCCAGCATGAGGTCTAGGTACTACCCTCTTTCAGTTTGTTGGTTCATACCTGTCCTAATCAAAAGTAACCGGGTTCTTATAGGATCCCAATATCATTGACTACCCTCAATCGGTCATAACTCTAGCATCGCAATCTTTTCTTGCGGCCAGAACCATCACGAGAGTTTAGCCTCAATGGGCGTAGCATACTGCTACAATTCTAAAGGCCAAGTTGTGTCAATTAAGGTTCTAAGGTTGTTGGTGCTTAATGACTCCTTAGAGGACCCATATTCTCCTCGTTGCAACACAAGGGATATCGGTACAGACTAAGGTGCCACACCAACGTAGCCACTGCTTCACCTGTGTCGGTCTACGCCGGACAGGTCCCTCACAGCTTATGCTACCTAACAGGGTATCCCCAGATCCGGGTTAGGATCTATGTATCTCCGATGCAACCCACAATAGTAAAGCAAGCAAAACAATACAAGTGAAAACACAGTTATGACTTAGCCCTAAGGTACACCTCACTTTAAAAGAGTCCCCAGCAGAGTCGCCAGTTCTGTGATCGGTGGATCTGGAACTGACTGTTTAACGCTGGTTCGCGAAATGTCGCGGAAGCAAGAGTCGCCACCGTCTTTTATTTTCTCCAAATGGAAAGGACAAAAGCACAGAAAAATTCCTTTAAGAGATTGCTCTCGGTTCGGGAGGTAGGTTATAGAAAGGGAAGGTGTTAGCACCCTTTCTATCCATGGTTATCCATGGGCTCTTAGATACTTGCTCATTGTGTTTTCAAAATTGTTTGTTTGCTTTTCAATGTGGGTTTAAAAAAGATTCTTTGAAAAATTTCAGATCGACTCATACGTCACAGTGTTTGAAAAGTTCGCTTTGAAAGCTTTTGAAAATGTGTCAGTGTGAAAAGTCTTTTGAGTTTGTTTTGAGATTAGAGCAAGTATCCTTGAGAACCTACCTACCCTAAGGAATTCGTCTGTGTAGATGTCCTTTAAAGTAGTGCCATCCCACCATTGAGAGGTAGGTAGCACCACCGTTGGAGGTGTTCGGGTCAATTCGATATTCGGGACGCGGTGATCACCGGAGCAATGGGAAGACACCTTAGAAGCTACCCTCATGCCAGGTTCCCGGATCATGAGGACTTACTAAGACGTCCTCTACTCGACGATCACCTTTCGAAAGGCAACAGTGAGGCGTACCCTAGGGGTGGTGTGTGCGAATTGTGTGTCATGTTTCAGTTATTTGTCTTGTCATGTTTGTCGTGTTCTACGCTTGATTTTAATTAAGACATTCATTCTTGCATGCTTGGTTAACAGTTAAATATTTTGCGAGGAAATAAAGCTAGACTATTACAAAGGCGCGGGTCCACATCGCCAAAATTAAACCGGACCCGATTTAGCGGAAAATAAATAAAGCGAATAAATAAAAGTGCGAGAAATTTAAATTACATGGCTTTGGGATATTTACAAAATTATAATAAGCAATAAAATAAATGCGCAAAAATTAAATAATTAAAAGCGACAGGCGTTGAACCCTTTTTGCAAGAATAATTAAATTAATGAGAATTAAAGTTAAAAATTAAATGTTTTGGTATTTTTTATATTTTTAGGATTTAAAAGAAAAAGAAGTTAATTGAAATTAAAATGAAATGCTAAACCCTAATTCTAATATTTTTTTAAGTTTTATTATGAAAACATTGACTTTTAACCTAATTTAACTCTAAATTAATTTATGTACATTTAATTAAAAAATAAAATAAATAAATAAATAAATAATATGATGAAACAAAAGGAAGAAATTAAAAGAGTGGAAACTATTAATTAACCTAATTCTAATTGTTTTTGGATTTTTATTTATAAAGAAAAGGAATTAAAAGTTAAACCTAATTTACTAAATTATTTACATATTAACTTGTGAAAATAATTATAATATAAAAATTATATTTTTTGTCTTTTCCGTATTTTTAATGGAGTTTTGTATTTTTTGTGGAGAATAAGTTAATTAATTTAAACAAAAAAAAAATGAAATAACCAAAAGATGAAATAAACAAAAATAGAAAGCAAACCAGGGGGGGTAAACCCAATTTTGGAGGTTCAAGCCTGGTGATCTCTGGCCCATTAAGCTTGACATTTATTGACTTTTTGGATTAAGCGTAACACGTTGACTGGCCTCCACCATACGCCTTGACTCTGGGCCCTTGATTTGCACTTACTGGACGCGTGTAGGCTTGATCCTTGAGGATGTATGGTGTACCTGCATCACTGAAGCGCATAGGAATTGAGAATGAAAAATAATATTGAGTTTGTTCAGACCTGGGACTCGAACCCAGGTCTTGGAGATTGAAGCAATGGACGTCCACCATCTGAACCACTACGCGCAAGTTATTATATTACAACAACTAAATAACAAAAACAAATATTGATTAGTGGCCACTAAAACACAAAAAGCGCGCGTTGGTTTAAATCATCCACTCATGCCCAGACACCTAAGCGTCTTCCTCCTTGTTGCGTTTTCCTGAAACAAAAACAAGTAAGATTGCGGGGGTTTTAAACCCCCACCATATGCAGTGCAAAAAAAATAGCGATTAGCTCGCTCCTAATCAGAAATTTGGCGCGACCCCCTCAATGAACTTGTTGGAAGCTTTTGATTCTCATGGTGCCAGTCTCGCATCCCAATTTTTCCATAGGAGTAAACCCCTAATTTTTTATCTCTGAAACCCTAAGGTGTATCAATGGCAACTCTTCATAAAACGCATGAAAACTCAATTAAGTTATATGGTTAGTTTCAGAAGCATCCAATTAGTGCAAATCAGTGAAGAAAATACATGGAAAATGCGTAAAATTCATGATATGATTATAGATATTTTCGTGAAAAGTTTGACTCTCATATACCAAGTCTTGGGTTCTGAGTTGATGTTAATGATTGGCACGCGTTCAGAATCACCCAAGGAAGCTATTGCAATTGGTTTGATGCCTTGAATCGCCCTATAACCTTGATTTCAGAATTCAACTTTTTGAGAATTTTTGCAATTTTGTAATGAGGTTCTGAGCGCAGCTTGGAGTCTTGGAGCATTAGGGTTCTCATTCTGATCATATATGGAGTGATTAGGTCAAGAAACATTGGACAAAATCTTATGCATTGATGAATTTCAATATTTGATTTTGGAAAATCTTTTTTCATATCTTTTTCATGTTGTTTTTGTTCAATCATGATCCAATCTCATCCAAATTTGCCTAATTAAGAAGTGCACGAAATATTGACATTAGAATGTGCATAAAAAGATTTTTTAGGTTAAGGTTTATATTTTTCATGAATTAAAATGATTTAAATGAATATAAATTAATATTAATTCAAATAAATAATTAAAAAATATGAGAATATTTCCCTTTGGGCCTAGTGGTCGTGCATAGGCTTGGCATGAAGAAATTTGGAAGGAAAATAGGCCCATTTGCATTTTTAGGCCTTTTGCATCAATGTTGACTTTCAAAAATTTCCAAAAATTTCCCAACTTCCACAAGGCATAACTTGGTCAATTTTTAAGCTTTTCACATGTTCTTGGACATTTTGGAAAGGTCTTTGAGTCCTTTAACCAATGCCTTTGGTCCCATGTCATTTTGTTTTACCAATCTCAAGTTATGGCCTTTGACTTAAAGTCACTTTTTGTTGACTTTTGAAAATGACCTATAATGTTGAAATTGGTAACTTTTTGTGAGAGCATTTCTTGGACTTGGAACATGAAGATGAATTGTAGGAAATGTCTTTCTCTTCAAAATGAGCTTTGGATGGAATTTTTCTGATAATCCATGTGAAAGTTATGCCCTGGTCAATTTCAGTTGACTTTTTCAACTGTCCAAATATAGCAACTTTTGCATCTTTGATGATTTCTGAGCCAAATTTTGAGAATCGTGATCAAGCATTGATCAAATGATGTTTGTGGCTTCAAAATGATGTGTTGACCAAAAATTTGAACTTTTGACTGTCAAATGACCATTTTGCCCCTACAGTTGACTGTAGTGCAATCTAGGGTTTTGACTGTGCAATTTTGAGCTGAATGCCTTGAAACTTGTCATGAGGATGCTTGACCATCTTTATAGGCATATGAGACTTGATTGGGCCTTTGAGAAGTTCATTTGCTTGACCAGAACTCAAACCCTAGTTTTGACTGTATAGGAGACAGTTGAGCTGCACAACCCTGGGAGAATTTTGTGACCTTGACTTGGCAATTCTTGATGAATATGGGAGGGCAAATTTTGGGGTACAACACCAGGACATATAACAAAAGGGTGAAGAAAAAAGCATTCATTATTAATGACTTAGTCTGGAAAGTTATATTGCCCATGGACAAGAAAAATAAAACACTAGGTAAATGGTCGCCTCATTGGGAAGGACCTTTTCGAATATTAAAAGTATTCTCAAACAATGCATATGAAATCGAAGAGCTGATGGATGATAAGCGTATCCTAAAGGTTAATGGGAAATATTTAAAGAAATATAAGCCATGCCTGCAGGAGATTCGAATAGTAACAACTTAACCAAAATATTATATAAATTCCAAAACGGCAAGATGAGATGCCAAAATGGCGTTGTTCGAATATTACATATAAAAAACCAAATTATCAAATGAATACTGAAATTTAGAAATAAGAATTATTCTTCAGTCTGTTGAAGGTACTTCGAAAAGATTCAAGTCTCTGTTGAGCGAAACGCCTGGCTCCTTCCAAGGTTTCCACTTCTCCCTTGAGTTGTTCTGCAGTTTCCATTTCTGCAAGCCCCTGGTTGAGAAGCTCTTCGAATTGGTTACTAGCAGTATTAGTTTCGAAGGCTATTTGTTGTTCTTTAGCCTCCTTAACCTTCTGTTGAACTTCCAGAATCTGCCTTTCCCAAAGAAGGATGGACTTAGCTCGAGCCTCATAATCAGTTTTCGCTTGCTTTAGATGCATAGCTTGATCCTCAGCTTCTTGAGAGAGTTTTGAAGCTTGTTCATAAGCAGCATCCATTGCAGTGCGTTTTTCTTGAACCTTTCTGGCAGCAGATTCACCTTAGAGAAGGTAACCAGTTACGTTGTCCAGCAAAGACTGAAGATCGAACAAGATAGTACTAACTGGAAAGGAGCACGTAGCAAGGTTGACTTTTGTAAGCAACTCCTTCATAGTGTAGCAAGCAGCGCTATCCTGTTTGAGCACTTCGAATATATCCACATTGAGAATTGTTTTCCTGATCTTGTTAAGAAGTACAATTCTTTCATCTGTGGGAAGAGGATAGTTAGTCGAACTTGTGCCAGCCCTAGCAAGTGGAACGTCCCTTTGAGCCAGCTTCGCCTTCATGTACCCAATAGGGTCATTTCGTCTCAGGAGTGCAAGCTCCTCGTCAGTCATTCGAGACAAAGAGGATTGAGGGAGTTCCACACGTAGGGGAGTCACGTCCAATTCGACTTTCATAGGTTTGTTGGTTGTATCACCATCCCCTTCATTCGTTTCATGCTCATGATCTTCTTCATCATCATCCAAGTCCACCACTTCGATGTCTTCTTTTTCACTGCTATTTGCATTGGACTCCGTCCCAGCAGTCGAACCATCATTGGCATCCTCCTCCTCAGACTCTTCGTCTGCAGATTCTTCGTCTCTTTGGCCAGAATCAGCTTTCTCTCCTTCAGCTTGAGTGTCCTTTGGGTCCTCTTGAAGGGTTTCAAGAGGGGACTTTTGAAGAGAAGCTCTTTGCAAATCCTCTGCAGATGTTTGAAGTGGTGTTTCGTTTGTCTCTTTCAGAGGAGGAGAGGTACTTTGATCATCCTGCTGCTCAGAAGTTCCAGCCAGAACCGCCATATTGGAGGAACCTTTGTTCTGTACAAGGTTGCTGGAATCTCCTTGAGGAGAGGAGTTGAGTGGAGTAGTAGCTTTTGATGGTGAGGTCGAAGTAGTGGAAGCTGGTTTAAGATGTTCTGCAAGGAGCAAAAGAATGTTAAAAGCATGCACCAAGGTAATAAGAAATTATTATTTTCAAAGAGATTTAAAGTTCAATTTACCTGTGGACTCTCGGAGGAGAGGTTGCTAGCTATGCGTTCCAACATTACGTTGGAGGTCGAAGGTGGAATTTTGGATTTAGGTGAGGGAGCAGCATCCCTGGAATCGAGTCCAAAGACACTAGTTGGTACGGTACTTTTCGAAATATCCTTCTTCTGCTTCTTCTTCGAAGCAGTTGGTAAGTTTCCTCCAGCCTTGGGGTCTTCCCCAGTGGTGTTTGATTTCCGCTTCTTTGGAGTAGTAGGAGGAAGTTTGTTGGTCTGAAAATATTTAAACAAAGAGTTATATGCAAACCATAAAACATTAGTGAATTCGAAACATCAAGGCTAAATGATTACCTGTGGAGTTGGAACTCTGGTTGTTGTTGGTATTGTTGTTGTTGCTGCAGCAATGGTTGTTGTTTCAGATGGAGTCACATTGTCAGTGGTTTCGATAGAGGTTTGAGAGGCGCTCCCTTCTTTCGACTTCGAGGAAGCTGTCTTTATCCAGATGGCTGAAAATCGAAACAATTAAGGCAAAGATTAAAGATATGGAAAATGAGAAACGTTTGGGTTTTTCCCAAGCATTCGCACCTGTGCCTTGATCAGATTTAATCGACATGGCAGAAAGGTCGTAACGAAGGTGTCCTGGGAAATCGTGGAGCCAGTGTCGAGCCCATGTCACAGTCTCATATGGCTTTGGTTTCTTTTGAAGATGTTTGAACATCTCTTTGCAAGTGAACCACCAAGGGTATGGGGGAAACCAAGCCAGAGCCAGTTCTGAGGTAGGTAATCTAGGAAATTTAGGTGGATGCATTTCGAATGCCAACCTATACCTATCCTCAGGTGACAACCCTGAAGGAAGTTTTAACTTAGAAACTTTTTGTTTGAACTTTTCCTTCAAGGTCTCAGCCGCTTGATGCACAGTGGATTCCAAGCGTGTGGGGTCATAAGTAGTTTCGAAATAATTTTGAAAAGCTTTAATCTCTTTGGCATGAGTGAACATACCTTTCTTGGTTGGTACCTGCACATCGAAGGCATCAATTAGTTTCTGCTGAATTGTAAGAGTATCGAACATATAAGTTTGATAAAACTTGGTCCACCATTCCAGAAACCCCTTAGCTGTAAGATGGGTAGGTTCGAAGGTTATTAGCTAAAACTGGGAAAAGCCTTGGTACTGTTCTTGCTGTAGCTTGGCTTCCCGTGCCTTGAAGGTTCGCCCAGAGGTAATGGCACTCTCAGTTTGAAATAAGGGTTCAGGAATTAGTTGGCATAATCCAAACTGTCTCGAAACAAAATTTGGCTGGTAAGCGAAAAGGAAAATCTGATTCTTGGCAGGAGTTATTCTTCAAGAAATGAGTCTAGGTAGCAAGAAGGCTCTCCATACATCTTGAATCTCCTTGCTCTTGACAGCTTCTGAAAGAGCCATGGTGAACCATGAAGGTCCATGAGCCCTTGAAGCAAAAGGCGCCATGGTCTCCTCGAACTTATGCCTCTTGGAGAATATCATGATGTACTTCGAGAATAGGACTTTGAAGTCATCTATGTCGTCATTTGGAGTTAATCTTCACAGCCTAATGCCTTCGACTATTCTATCAGTGATTTCAGGGTCTTGTTCATCAATGGTGTTGGCAGTTGACAAGGAAGGTTCGAACGTGGCATTTAGCCATAGCTGAAGTAACCAAAAAGGGCCAGCCAACAAAATATTCTTGGAGGTGTGAGATTTTAGGCTCGAAACAGCTGACCTTAGGCTTTCATAAAGGTCAACTAAGAGCAGTTCACTTAAGCACACTCTTCGATTCTCGTGCAAATCCCTAGCTAGAGGAATAAACCTACTGGCTACCTGTAGGGATCTACTGCAGAAGACATATCTTGACAGCCATAGGGTAAGGAAAGCAATGTGTTCTACATCAGACACATTGTCTCCTTCAGCATGGTACTGGCTGATAAACTTGGAAAAACTTGCTAGTTTGACTTCGAAGTCGATTATACTTGAATGTTCTTCGTTATCAGGGATATATGTTTCTCCTACTGGTGATAGCCCAGTGATGGCCGCTATGTCAAAGAAGGTAGGGGTAATCATTCCTCCAGGGAGATGGAAAGTATTATAAGTACTGTCCCAGAAATAGAGGGACGCGAATAACAAAGGGTGGTTGTAAGTGAAACCAGGCTTCGACAACTTAATCAAGTTGTAGATACCTAATTCTTCCCATTGCTGGGATTTCTTAGCTTCTACCTTATTGAACCAGTTTTGGTAAGCAGTGTCGGAGGTGGGGCAAGATCGAAACGGTTTAAAATTACTCTTTACATAGTCTAATACAAAAGGGTCCTTAGGAGGAACAGTTGGATTTTTCATGGTGTTTGAGCCAGAAGATTCTATTGCCTTAGGGGCGTCCATTTTGTTAAACAAGGGTTTGAAACTATAGCAAACTGGGAAAATTTTCCTGGTATCTTTTAAAATTTCAAAAACCGTAAGAGGGCCCATTAAAGCTAACCTCTTACCAGCAGCGATGGTAAGAATGAGTACCTGAGATGCATAAAGCATTTCTTTCTCCTTTGAGATCATCTGGGGAGCAAGAACAGATTGACCTTGGTGAGTGGTAACTTTACTTTCCATGGTAGTTCCTGCGGTCTTTCCTTTCTTCTTGGAAACCTTTTTGAGTTGGGATGAAGTAGAAGAAGACATTTTTTGAAGAATGTTGAAAGTTTAAGGTTTTCGGTGAGAGAATAAGGAGAAAAGATTCGGAATGTGGGAAGAAAAGAAAAAGACTAAGTTGATGATGTTTTATAATGTGGAAGTTTAAGCATCCACTGAATAAGGTTGTGATACGTGGAAATCATGGGTTGGTGTGATGAAGAGGTGGCGTAAAGTTAACATTGGTAGTAAGCGTGATTAAAGGTAATCATTGTTTTGTAACTGCACCATACTGTGAAGTGGTTCCAGGCGGTTAAGGAATCTAAAAAGTGTTATGATTGACGTGACTGGAGTCAAATGCATTAAATGTTACGATGATTCGAAGGTCGCATCAAAATCTTGTGTATGTGTTTAAAATAAGTATTTCTCAAAGAGATCGAAATACATATTTTAAAGGGGCATTTTGTTGGCTGAAGATTTTGATAATATTATTAGAAGCCAAGTGAATTGGACGTTTCGATTGAAATGAAACAAAGCGTCATGTTTCGAAATAGCAGAAGCAGTGTTTCGAATGAGCACATCAAAGCTTTAAGCTTCGAGTGGCAATTATGGGAACATATCTAAAGAAGTCTCGAAATGATAACAAGGTTGTGTCTAAAGAAGTGCGTTCGAAGCGAAGAAGTGCCAAAACATTTGAAATTCAAATGCAAGCGGGATGTTCGAAATTTGAAATATATGCGCTGGAGCATTCGAAGACACGTGGAAGTAAGAGAGAGGCATTGCTCTGCATGTTCTGAATGTGGCAGAATCTTATAGCAAGACCGTTATGGTCGAAGTAGTATAAATAGAAGTCTTAGCATTAGGATTTCGTGTGTCATATCTATTGTACAAAAATACTCAGTAAACATTCAAATTACCACATGGCTAGGGAAACGAATGCAAGAGCAATGTACGTATGATAGTACCACATGTTTATGATTTAATGAAAACCCTTTATCATTTCCAGTACTTTCCTTTGTCTTTGTATCAATACCATTTACAAGTTTTCTCATTTAAAGTCTTTTTATTTGAAATCTTTTCATTGATGCCTTACATTTAAATGCTTTCTTTACATTTCGAACACTTTACATTTCAGAAAACTGTCATACTTTTCATGCCTTTATCTTCAAGTTTTTATCCTTCGAACACCTATTTTTACTTAAAGTCATTTTACATATTTCTTGCATTAAACGCTTTCTTCGCATTTCGAATCTTTTACATTAACTATTTTGTTTTATGTTTCGAAGCCATTTACTTATCATTTATGCAATTTTACATGTCTTTACAATTAACATTTATTCATGCAATTTAGTTTCGCGCACATATATTTTGATTACACCTTTAGATCTTCAAGAGAGAAATCGAAATAAGTCAAAAACCTACGCAACACTCTAAATACCAGCCATGAATACATGTTCGATCATGAGAGTTACCCTAATGACCAACAAGTCCTAGGATCAATCTAGTCGATCCTGCGAGTTACCAGAGAAATTGAATAACAGTCAGTAAGTTTATTCGATAGTTTGGAAGACTAGCGGTTGTTTACCAGAAATCACTGGAAACAGGGACACGTCAGCGTCTTCTTCCTTTGATACTGGTTTTTTTTACCTGCAGATTTTTATCCGCAGGTGGTTTCGCAGGCTTGCTCTGAAAATGCTCCTCAGGCCATGAAAATCCATTTCAAGACCATAGTTGATCTCGTTTCCACCTCCTGAATCCCTTCATGCTTATGATTTGTCTTGATTGTGCCTGGAGAAAGAATGCCTAAAAACAAACAATGCAAACCCTAGATGCGGGTATCATCATACAAAGCCCCAAAATGAAATTAAACAATATGGTTATGTTAGAAATCAAACAAGGAGTATGATTATGCCATTATTTTCCAGAGAAAAATGCAATAATAGAGAAACACGATTTTGTGTACAGGGGTGAGTTTGTGATGACTTACAGTGCTTGATATGGAGTCTCAGGGCGTGGTAAAGGTCTCTTTAGTTTCAGGGTATGGCAATGAAGGATCTCACGTGCTTTGTTTTGTCTGAAACTGCCTGCAACCTTGCTTTAGATCTCACATTTTTTTGACAAATTCTGAGTTTTTGCTCTGCCGTTTTAGGGATGCCTTTTTTCGTCCATGAGGGTGGGAAGGCTTGCATATGTATCCTTGAATGAGAATCAGTCACTATTATGAGCTCTTAACCAATGCAATTATGTTTTGAGATTTCCATAACCACCATTAAAGAAACTTGCCATTTTTGTTCAAAATTTGAATTTTTATGCTCATAATAGGCTTGGCACGAATTTGGTATGTTCCTTATGATGCATCAAAGTCATTCAAGCCACAAGATATCTCTCAATTAATTTTTTTGATTTTTATTTGAATTTTAGGGATTTAAAATGAATTGAATCAATAAAATTAAATAAAAATAGAAAAAATAAATGTTTAATCTTGAATTTAATCATGGGACACGTGGGTGGCATGACAAGGCTGACCCAAGTGGAAAAAAGTGGGGCCTTTTGTCAAAAACTGAAGTTTCAAGGATAGTTGACTTTTGCCATTTCACAAAAATTTCCCAACTTCTCCAATGCATATCTTGCTCAATTTTGATCATATGAACATGTTCTTGGACATTTTGGAAAGGCCTTGAAGTCCTCTAACCAATGCCTTTGGTCCCATGTCATTTTGATTTACCAATCTCAAGTTATGGTCTTTGACTTAAAGTGCCTTTTTGTTGACTTTTGAAAATGACCTATAATGTTGAAATTGATAACTTTTTGTGAGAGCATTTCTTAGACTTGGAATGTGAAGATGAGTTGTAGGAAATGTCATCCCCTTCAAAATGAGCATTGGATGGGATTTTTCTGATGAACCATGAAAATGTTATGCCTTGGTCAAGTTACAGTTGACTTTTTCAGCTGTCCAAAAATAGAAACTTTTGCATCTTGATGATTTTTGAGCCATTCTTGTTGAATCATGATCAAGACTTGATCAAATGATGATTGTGGCTTCAAAATAAGATGTTGACCAACAATTTTGACTTTTGACTGTCAAATGACCATTTTGCCCCTGCAGTAGATTGTGAAGCAATTAGGGCTTTTGACTGTGCAACTTGACCTTGTGAGCCTTGAAACTTGACATGTAGGTGCTTGACAATGTATATGAGCATATGGGACTTGATTGAGCCCTTGGAAACCTCAAATTCCTTGCAAGAACCAAAACCCTAATTTTGACTGGCTTAGGAGGATGGTTTGATTGTATAGCCCTTGAGCAAATTAAGATGATGCTTGTCAAAACTTTGAAGAATATGGGAGGGCAAATTTTGGGGTACAACAGTTTCCCCTGTTCAATCTTCTTAGACCTGAGGATGTAGATTGGCTAGCGTGCCTTTCGTGATCCGAAGGTGGAAGATGATTGAACACTAGAGTGCCCAGAAATTTGCACTCACATAGTAGAATATCAGCAACGTGATGTCGGGAATGGGCTTACAGATGCCATTTGGAGAGATGGTGGATAGGAGGATGGGCTTATAGATGCCATCTGGAGATGTGACAGAACTTTGTCGGGAATGGGCTTATGGATGCCATTTGGAAGGGTAATGGATAATTGTGGAGATGGGCTTATAGATGCCATCAGAGGGTTGTCGATCGCGTAAGAGATTCCTTAACGAGAACTTGCGTACCTGAGAAAGATAATTTCCTGGCATGTTACAGGTGTTGATCTTCACTCAGTCGCTCACAGACATGCCCTGGCTAGATACAGGTATCGAATCTGGAACTTCAAAAGGTTGCTTACAAACGTGCCCTGGCTGGATATAGGTATCAAATCTTCAAACTCTTCAGACGTGCCCTGGCTAGATACAGGAATCAAACCTGGAATTTCAAGAGGTTGATGGGTTGTATCCATTGACAGGTTATCTCAGAAAATCTCCAGGAATCGATTTAACTGAACCAGAGGAGTTTTTGTCTTTCTTGACGAGTTGTCTCTTTGGACGGGTTGTCTTCATGGACGGGTTGTCTTCAACGACGAGTGATCTTCAATGACGAGATGTCTTCAATGACGAGTTGTCTTCAATGACGAGTTGTCTTTAATGACGAGTTGTCTTTAATGACGAGTTGTCTTCAATGACGAGTTGTCTTCAATGACGGGTTGTCTTCAATAACGAGTTGTCTTTAATGACGAGTTGTCTTCAATGACGAGTTGTCTTCAATGACGGGTTGTCTATAATGACGGGTTGTCTTCAATGACGGGTTGTCTTCAATGACGAGTTGTCTATAATGACGAGTTGTCTTCAATGATGAGTTGTCTTAAATGACGAGTTGTCTTCAATGACGAGTTGTCTTAAATGACGAGTTGTCTTCAATGACGGGTTGTCTATAATGAAGGGTTGTCTTCAATGACGAGTTGTCTTCTTTGACTTTAGGAAGTAATTTAACTGGACATGTCTTCTTTGACTGGATGAGCATCAGAAAAACCTTTGGGATTTAACTGGACTTGTCTTCTTTGACTGGATTTGTCTTCTTTGACTGGATTTGTCTTCTTTGACTGGATTTATCTTTTTTGACTGGATTGGTCTCTTTTGACTGTATTGGTCTACTTTGACATAGCTGATAATTTAACTGTATCCTTCCTGAAAGGTAAAGGTCAGTCGTATGCAATGCATGATATGGATCAAGCAATGATGTTCTCGACATAAACGAGATTGTATGACATGATGCGCATATGCATGTATCATGATGTGATGTTTATGAATGTATCTTCGTCTGGGAAAGTAAATCCTTGACGCATGCCGGGAAGTTGAATCCTGGGCTGATGTTGAAGAACAAAGTTCTTCGTTTCCGCTGGAGATGATGATTACAAGAATAAACCAGTAGGAGAAGATGACTCCGTTGGGGAATAAACTTGTTGAAGATATTACTCTGCGGGGAATTACTCTGTGGGAAGAGATACTTCGCTGAGATTTGGTGATAACTTCGCTGGGGATTCCATTGAGAAGCTATGTTGAGGAATTTGATGAACTCCGCTGGGGATTGGAAGAACTTCGTCGAGGACGATCTTTCCGTGGTAATTAGCTGAGGATAACCCAGTTATAAGCTCCGGTGGAGAATAACTTTTGAATATAGTCGGGGAGATGCATTCGTACTCCGCAAGGTATAAGCTTCCAGAATCTACTGGGGATAAGCTTCCAGAATCTATTGGGGAGGATGATTCAACTCTCCTGGGGAAACTTTTGGACTGTACTGAGGAAGTGGCTCCACTGGGGTATATGTATTCCGTCGGGGAACAATCTTATATGAAGACTGTCGGGGATGCTTGCTTAGGAACATCTGCATACTGCTGGAGAATATTGAGATTTTCTGGGGATACCCAACTTCCTTAAGGCTGACAGTAGACTAACTCTTCTTGGGGAGAGCGTTGTTGACTTGCTGGAGATACTGTGCCTTTTCAGGGCTGATGGGAGACCAACTCTGCCTGGGGAGAGTATTGTTGGTTCTTGTCTTACTCTACGGGGAGTGAAGGTATTTTGATTACGTTCTTCAGCCGAACCTACCTTGGTACCTTGGTTGACAGAGCAACTAGATTGCTTGGACAACTCATTATTGCCCCTGTTTCTGATGTGAGAGAAGAAGATACCTTGTGAGGTGTTAGACAACTGCCTATTCGACAAATCTTCTTCTGGTAGGCGAGTGACGAGATGACGGAACATAGTCGTACGCCTTTGATCCCTAACTTTTGCCTGGACCGCCCTTTCGGGTTTTCAGTCCATCGGGATACCCCTTTTTACCCAAGCCGCCTTTTCAGGTTTTCGACTTGCTGGATGTACAGATTTTTTTCATTTCATCCCTTATTTTTGCCCAAACCCTTTTGGTTCGCCGGGAAGCCCTTACTTTTGCCTAGGTGTGTCAACCTAGCGGGTCTTTGATTATGCGCAGTATTTTTTTCCGACTATGTCCGTGCTCTCAGGATGTAGGGAGTTGTCACTGTCAGTAGTGCAGTGTTACCATGCCACCAGAAGATTTTTGTTTGATCGTCCAATGCCCCAAGTGATCCAGATGGAGATTTTCCCCTGGCCGGTTGGCCTTTTGAGAGATTCTCAGAATCTTGACTTAACTGCCCCAGATGATGGACAATGATCATGCCCTGCCCCTTGGTTGGGAGTGCTTTTGTTCACTAGATATTCTTCGTGCGAATTTCTCTGCTGTTGAACAAATAGTCATATGCAAACAATATTATTTTAAGAATGCAAAGCGTATGTCTGTATCGAAGTTTTTTTTTGCAAATGTATTTTTCAGTAAAAACAAGTGAATTTTGTAAACTGTGATGTCAACTCGTTATTTTACCGCAAGCCTTAAGGAGTCAGGATACCTTTCGTAACAGTATGCTTTCGAACTAACCCATGCTTCAGCTAGGACTTTTAAGGGTTGTAACGTGGCCTGGTTCACGGTTTAAGAAACAAAGGAAAAGGCTCAAATTATATTTGTACCCACCCGCTCTTCGTGATGTTCTTCAAACCTAAACTCAGCTGATCGTGCGTTAGACCTTGTTTGAGTCTTCGTCCTGATATACCGGTGATGGTTCGGATATCGACAGTTTATTTTGAATAGGCAGTCATTTCCTTTTTTTTTGTTGAGGGTTTGTAGGACCTCTTTCTTTTTTGATTTTGTTATCCCTGTTTTTGCCTGAACTGTTCCTTTTGTGATTACAGTCAGCGGGATGCCCCAGTTTTGTAAGTCTCCTTCATAGGTTTTGACTTGTTGGGCTTTAGTTTTTTTTGGTAATGACTGCCTGTCCTTACGATTATTCGGAACCATCGCGGTCTTTTTACGGAAGGACTCCTTTGATGTCATTCGTTGTGCACTTGGATCAACTTAGAGAACTACCCTGCCCCAGGTTATGATTAAGGGTTTTAATTTTCGAAAAGAAAACTCCTATTTCTTTGGCTCAAAGGGGTTGACGAGGGATTATCATCCTTATAACTCCAGTGTTTAGGAATTGAAACAATGCATGTACCTCATCAGCGGGGTTTGTTCAAAAGCATACTGTAGATTGTGGTGTCGTTTTCGTCATCCTCCCTCAAGAGGCCTAGAATTATTAACCGAGCGTTGATCATCACACAAAAATATGAAAGCAATTTGCAATATAGTGAATACGAAATAATTACTTCAAAACAGACATGTGTAATGCATTAATGAAATAACAACGTTTGATATGAATAAAATGTTTGAACAATCAAAAGAAAATTACAACTTGAAAAATCCTAATGAACAAAAAAAAGTGCTTTCTATCCTAGCCATGTTTTGGCAAGGGAGTAGTGATCACATTGGGAGCCTCGGGCGCCTCGAACTGGACCTCCTTTGCGTCGATTAGATCCTGAATCTTGTTCTTCAAAGTCCAACAATCCTCTGTAGCATGCCCCGGGCTGTCAGAATGATAAGCGCAACGGACGTTGGGGTTATACCTTGAAGGTGTCCTGTTGGTATTCTTAGGAGGGTCCCTTAGAGTTACCAAGTTGGTCTCCAAAAACTGTGGCAATATCTGGGCCAAGGTCATGCTGAGGGGAGTGAATTGCCTTTTAGGTCTCTCTTCCCTTTGTTGGTTGCGATGTTGAGGAGCACCGGCCGGTTTTGAAATAACCACCGCGTTGACAGCTTGGCGGTGTTCAGCATTGGATTCTTTCTTGAATGGCTTCTTCTCATTGTTCGAGGAGTCACCCTTTGGTATCTTCCCAGACTTGATACCGGCTTCTATTCTTTCCCCAGTCAAGATCAGATCTGTGAATCCGGCAGAAGAATTCTCAATCAGATGGTTGAAGAACGACCCAGACAGGGTCCCCAAGAACATGTCAACGAGTTCCCGGTCAGTCAGAGGTGGTTGCACCCTTCCAGCAAGGTCTCTCCACTTTTGTGCATACTCCTTAAAACTTTCACCCGTCCCCAGCAACATACCCTGGAGTTGGGTACGCGTAGGAGCAAGGTCGGCATTATATTGATACTGCTTATAAAAAGCAGTTGCCAAGTCCTCCCAATTACGTATACTGGTTCCATCCAGCTGATAGAACCATTCGAGTTGAGTCCCTGAAAGACTTTCTTGGAAGAAATGGATTCATAACTTCTTGTCAGATGTATAAGGTTGGATCTTCCTTGCATAAGACCTCAGATGCAACTTAGGACATGAAGCTCCGTCATATTTTGCAAAGGCAGGTGCCTTGAACTTGTGCGGGATCACCACCCCAGAGGATAGACCTAGATCTTCGAAGTCCAGGCCGGGCACTTTCTGTATCTCCATAGCACTTAGTCGGTCCTCCAGCTGTTTGTACCGGTCCTCAGCAGGAGGGTACTGTTTATCATTGAAATCGGTCTCGCTGTCGGAGACTACGGGACTAGGAACCCTTCCCTCTTGGTGACTGCCTTCCCCAACAGATGGAGTAGTCCGCTCAGCTTCATTCTGCAGTGTATTCCCAGATATGCGTCTAGGGTTGAACAAAACAGTCCTCTTCTTCTTCTTCTTCTGAATCAGAGTCTTCAATTCCTGTTGACCCTGGGCTAGGCTCATAACCAGCTCCTGGAACTGGGCATTCTGGGCCTGGAGGGCCTTGATAGCTTGTTCATTGGATGATTCAGGATTCATGATGACTGTTGAAATAAACAGCGAAGAAGGTAAGTGACATGTAACAAGGATACCTGTAATGCAATGATATGTATGATATGCATGCAATGTTTTCAAGGACCTCGCGGGATAAACAAAAAAGATTGTTAGAACTTGAATTTTGTAGCTTGATTGAAGGAATTTCATTTTGTTGAGGGTCCTTCTTCAAGAGTCAAGGCTCACCATATTGAGTGGGTCATAGCCCCTGACAACCTCGGCTAGAGGAAAATAAATCCCCTTTGCCCTTTGCTAGACACTTTGATTCATCATGACCCGCATCACAAGCCCTTGAGATCCTTGAAATGGATTAGTTTTTATGCAAGATGCATGCAATGGTATGATGTTATGCTATGCATGAAGTGATGTAAGTAGGCTCTGTAATGAGTCCCAATTAAGGACTGTAAACAAAACCTGCAAGGAACAAGTATGCAAGTAGTTCAAGTATGAAGGCGCACAAGTCACACAAGACAACCCTTAGAGTTTAGGCCAACATGAAGTTTGAGGTACTACCCTCTTGAAGTTGGTGGGCTCAAAAACCTGTCCTATCATAGTAACCGGGTTCTAAGGAGCTCAATATCATTGGGTTATTTTCTGTGTTCATTGTTTTGATTTAGCCACTGAACCGGCGATCAAAATATTCCAAGAAAACAACCCTCAATGAGTGTAGTATCGAGTATCAACCAACTTCGGACTGCACCAAAGTCAGTTATCTCACTACCCCTAAAGAGGCCAGGATGGTTCAATTAAGGTTCCTAAGGTCAGTTGATGCTTCACGACACCACGCGGCAGCCCCGTACTCTCCTTGACTTGACTCAAGGGTTATCGGTACTCACCAAAGTGCCACATCAACGTAGCAAACTGCTTCAACCGTGTCGGTATACCCCGCACAGTTCCCTCACAGTTTGTTGCTACTTTCTAAGAAGGTATCACCCAGATCCGGGTTAGGATCTATGAAACTCCCAAAACAGGCCCACAATATTAAATCAAGCAAAGCAAGCAATTGAAAACATGAGGATGAACTATTCCTAAGGTACACCCCACTTTTTAAGTCCCCAGCAAAGTCGCCAGTTCTGTGATCGGTGGAAATAGAACTGACTGTTTTTTAGCTGGTTTCGCGAAATGTCGCGGTAAGCAAGAGTCGCCACCGTCTTTTATGTTCTCCAACATGGAAAGGACAAAAGCACAACAAAATTCCTTATTCGAGAATGTTTCTCGGTTCGGGAGGTAGATTTATAGAAAGGTAAGGTGTTAGCACCCTTTCTATCCGTGGTTATCCACGGGCTCTTAGGTACTTGCTCTTATGTTTTCAAAAAGATTTGTTTGCTTTTAAAGTGTGTGTGGGTTTTGAAAAAGTTTCGTTTGAAAAATTTCTAAGTAACTCTTGTATCAGTCCTCAAGAGTGTATGAAAAATTTGTTTGAAAGCTTTTAGAAAGTGTGAGGTGTGAAAAGTATTTTTGTTTGTTTTGAGAGAGAGCAAGTACCCATGAGAATCTACCTACTCTAAGGAATTAAGCTGTGTAAGAGTCCTTTAGATAGTGCTATCCCACCATTGAGAGGTAGGTAGCAACATCGTTGGAGGTGTTCGGGTCAATTCGATTATCGGGACAGTGTGGTCACCAAAGCAATGGTAGGATGCCTTAGAAGTAACCCTAATGTCCTAGATCCTTTCATCCGAGGAAACCGTTTCGAGGAAACTGGATCTTTTGGATAGAAGGGCGACCTCTAAGACACCCTATACTTGATGACCACGTTTCGAGGCAACGAGTGAAGCGTACCCTAGGAGTGGCATGTGCTTTGTGTGTTATTTTCAGTTAATGTTTTTGTACATGTTATTTGTGATCTACGGATTGATTTTATTTACATACATTCTTTCATGCATTGTTAACAGTTAGGGGTGCGGAAAGTAAATTGCGGAAATATAAATTCTACGCTATTACAAGGCGCGGGTCTATACATCGCCAAAAATACAAAGACCCGTTTTGATAAAGTGCGGAAAATAAAGAAAGCAATAAATCTAATTACTATTACATTCTTGGAAGCAGTTACATAATAATCAAAATAAAATAAATGCGCGCGAATAAAAATTAATCGGGAATGTCTTAAGGGTTTTGACCCTTTTAAGAAAAGAAATGAATTTTTTTGTCTTTTTTGTGATTAAATGGAATTAAAACTAATGATTAAACTAATTAATTGATTAATTAAAAGAAAAATGTTTTTTTGTGTTTTTATGTTTTTTAATGAAATAAAATGACAAAAAATAAGATTCTAAGTTAATCTAATTCTAAATTATTTTTATTGATTGTAAAGAAAAAGAAATTAAAGTTGACCTAATTAAACTATTTCAATTTATTAATATTTATTTACAAAATAATTACTTAAATGAAATTAATAAAGTATTTTTTTGGTTTTATTGAATTTTATTGTGAAAAATTAGTTATGAGTTAATTAAATAATAATAGTTAATAAATATAATTAGTAAATAAAAAAAGAAAAGAAAAGAAAAAATGCAAGAACCATGGGGGGTATTGGGCCAGATGGAGGTGTGAATTGCAGTTTCTTGGCCCACTAAGCTCAGGCCTGTATTGACTTTCTGGAATCCAGTGCTTGTTGGTTGACTGGGCGCATGGTGAGGATCATCTCCTGGCCTTCAGATCTATGAGAGAGGCCACTTGGCGCTTGGATCTGTGAGATGTATGGTGCGTTGTTTCACGTTGCCTGCAAACAAGTATGTGAGAAAAAATGGAAATAAGCATTTGGGGGACCTGGGAATCGAACCCAGGTCCCATTGTTCACGTTCCAAGGCTTTGACCAACTGAGCTGCACGTTCCATTCATTATCAAAATAAACACGCAATTATTAAATTAGAAAACAAAAGCATATGCCTGAAAAAAATATAAAAACGCGCGCTTTTTGAAACAACGAATGAGGAGGGGACGCGTCAGCGTCTTTTTCCTTTGATACTGGTTTTTTTTACCTGCGGATTTTTATCCGCAGGTGGTTTCGCAGGCTTTCTCTGAAAATGCTCTTCAGGCCATGAAAAATCCATTTCAAGACCATAGCTGATCTCGTTTCCACCTCCTGAATCCCTTCATGCTTATGATTTGTCTTGATTGTGCCTGGAGAAAGAATGCCTAAAAACAAACAATGCAAACCCTAGATGCGGGTATCATCATACAAAGCCCCAAAATGAAATTGAACAATATGGTTATGTTAGAAATCAAACAAGGAGTATGATTATGCCATTATTTTCCAGAGAAAATGCAAGAATAGAGAAACACGATTTCGTGTACAGGGGTGAGTTTGTGATGACTTACAGTGCTTGATATGGAGTCTCAGGGCATGGTAAAGGTCTCTTTAGTTTCAGGGTATGGCAATGAAGGATCTCACGTGCTTTGTTTTGTCTTAAACTGCCTGCAACCTTGCTTTAGATCTCACACTTTTTTGACAAATTCTGAGTTTTTGCTCTGCCGTTTTAGGGATGCCTTTTTTCGTCCATGAGGGTGGGAAGGCTTGCATATGTATCCTTGAATGAGAATCAGTCACTATTATGAGCTCTTAACCAATGCAATTATGTTTTGAGATTTCCATAACCACCATTAAAGAAACTTGCCATTTTTGTTCAAAATTTGAATTTTTATGCTCATAATAGGCTTGGCACGAATTTGGTATGTTCCTTATGATGCATCAAAGTCATTCAAGCCACAAGATATCTCTCAGTTAATTTTTTTGATTTTTATTTGAATTTTAGGGATTTAAAATGAATTAAATCAATAAAATGAAATAAAAATAGAAAAATAAATGTTTAATCTTGAATTTAATCATGGGACACGTGGGTGGCATGACAAGTCTGACCCAAGTGGAAAAAAGTGGGGCCTTTTGTCAAAAATTGAAGTTTCAAGGATAGTTGACTTTTTCCATTTTACAAAAATTTCCCAACTTCTCCAATGCATATCTTGCTCAATTTTGATCATATGAACATGTTCTTGGACATTTTGGAAAGGTCTTGAAGTCCTCTAACCAATTCCTTTGGTCCCATGTCATTTTGATTTACCAATCTCAAGTTATGGTATTTGACTTAAAGTGCCTTTTTGTTGACTTTTGAAAATGACCTATAATGTTGAAATTGATAACTTTTTGTGAGAGAATTTCTTGGACTTGGAATGTGAAGATGAGTTGTAGTAAATGTCATCCCCTTCAAAATGAGCATTGGATGGGATTTTTCTGATGAACCATGAAAAAGTTATGCCTTGGTCAAGTTACAGTTGACTTTTTCAACTGTCCAAAAATAGAAACTTTTGCATCTTGATGATTTTTGAGCCATTCTTGTGGAATCATGATCAAGACTTGATCAAATGATGATTGTGGATTCAAAATAAGATGTTGACCAACAATTTTGACTTTTGACTGTCAAATGACCATTTTGCCCCTGTAGTTGATTGTGAAGCAATTAGGGCTTTTGACTATGCAACTTGACCTTGTGAGCCTTGAAACTTGACATGTAGGTGCTTGACAATGTATATGAGCATATGGGACTTGATTGATCTCTTGAAAACCTCAAATTCCTTGCAAGAACCAAAACTCTAATTTTGACTGGCTTAGGAGGATGGTTTGACTGTATAGCCCTTGGGCAAATTAAGATGATGTTTGTCAAAACTTTGAAGAATATGGGAGGGCAAATTTTGGGGTACAATAGTTAGTAATTAGGGTTTGTATGGAAAGATAAAACCAACAAGTAGATAACCCTAATTCAAGATAAACAAGCATGTAAATAAAACACATTTGCACACTTACACCCTTAGGGTAATTCCACTTGTTGCCTTACAAAAATGGCCATGTTATGCACGTGGGATGTCTTAGCACAAACAAATAAAAAATACAAGATCATAGCCCCTCGATGACGCTATCTGTTGTATCCAAAAATTTGCCCTCTCATTTATCAAGATTTCCCCTCACAAGACTCTTTGGACTCCAGACAGGATTAGGGTTTGCTCTGCTCAAGACATCTCCTTGCACTGTTGACCCGGAATTAGGGTTTGAGTTTGCACAGGGATTTTTAGACTTTCAATGCCTCTTATGACTTTCATACTTCATGTTGGACTTATAAGATTGCCCATACCAAGTTTCAAGCTTTGAATCAAATTTTTGCCCAGTCAATTGGACAGTTGATCTAAAAATCAACTGTATTGGGGAAAAGTCAACTGTGGCCAATTTACAGTCAAACCTCATAATTTTTTATCCACATCAACATTATAGACTCATATGAACCATTTTATCAAGTTTGGACCACAACTCCTCAAGAAATTTGATCAGATAATCAAAAGGGCAAAATGGTGATTTTTAGGGTTTTGACTGCAGAAGGGCAATTTCTGATTTTTCACCTAGCCAATGGCAAATTGGGTTCAAGCATGGTTTCAAGGACTCAATTTAATCATCTTGACCTAATCACAAGGTTCAAAAGATCTCAATTGCATTGGATTGACAAATGAATTTTTCAGTCAACTGATCAAAAATCAACTGTACACTGAAAAGTCAAACTTTGACTTTTGGTCAAAATCAAGTGCCAAGGGTCATTTTTCATCAAGATGTGTCAAAACATAAAAGTTGTTCACCAAGAAACCTAATTTTGAAAATTAGGGTTTAAAATGGAAAATTTTCATAACTTAGAAATTTTCTAAGTTATGAAAATTTCTTATTTTTTCCCAACTTTTTCACCATGATGCAATTGGATTAAAACAAAACTTCCAACATGAAATTTGTAGTCCTACACAAAATCTATAACTTTTATTCACAAAGTTTTCCCAAAAGATGCTTTGATCTCAAGTTATGATTTTGTGAATAGGGGTCCAAAAACTTTCTAACTTAGTGAAATTTTGCCCTAGTTTAGGCAGGATTTTGACCTATCTTCATGGAAATTTTTCACATAGTTCCAATTGGAATCTCAAAATTCATTTCAAATATGGATTGTATAGCATGTTACAAGCTTTCCAAAATGTCCAAGAAATCTCCAAGATCATTTGTGGTTAGGGAGAATCGAAGGATTGAAAATGACAAATCATCACTTTTGGCCAAGGCATTTTGCACATTGATACAACTTGCAAATCTGTCCAAACCTTGATTGTACTTGTTTTACATGCCTTAATCCTTTCCACACTCATAAATTAAATGCAAACAGATTGGATTGAGGCTTTGTTATGATCTATGAAGCATTATACAAAGGATTAATCCATTTTTGGCAAAAAGATAACAATGCCATTTACATAAAGCATGCTTTATGTCAAATTGTTTATCTTGAGCCATACACTAAGCCTTTTGCTGCAAACAAAGTTCCCTAATATCAGGCAAAGTTCACCAACTATGTGCAGGCTTTGAGCTAGCCTGTACAGGCCATAGCATTGTCAATTCCACCTTTTACTTCAAAAACAAGCAATTGTGCAAAAGATCCACATCTCTTGTATCTGTTAAAACCAAAGCTTGTGAACATTTGAAACAAGTTCAGCATAACATATCAAGCCTAGAAACACGAGCTACAAGCCTTCAAACACCCTTAAACACCAAAACACCAAGTTCTTGTCAAAACAGGGCAGGTTCTGCAAATCAGAAGCCAAAACCAAATCCACTTGTGCGTTTTGCTTGAAACCAGTTCCAACACACTCCATACAACATACCTAAACTATCCCAACCATTCTCAAGCCACTGTAACTCCATTTTCACACTTCACCATTTTTGCTTTGAAGCTTTGCAGGTTGAGTTCTACAAGCATATTCAAGCCATTTCAAAGCAAGCCAAGCATTGGGAAAGGTTGAGTGAACCTCAGGCAAGCTAACACGACCCTCGGGCCTCATCAAAAACCCCTACATTGCCATATCCAAACTTGGTTGAAGCAGGTAATTTTCAAACTTCTATCTCCTTATTTAGGAATCATTAGGCTTAGGTTTGTGAAGCAAAAATGTAGTCCTCATTGTCCTTAAGCTGTACATATGCATAGAATTCATTTATGTTAACTGAGCTAGGAGTATTTGATAGTTGAACTTACTGAAAAAAACTAGGTCAAGATTTAGGGCCAATAAAATTCTCTCTGGTCTTTGAGAGTTAGATCAAGTTTTTTACATGGTTAGAATCGTGTGATCAAGAGCTATAACTTTCATGTTGCAAGTTTTTATTTTTAAGCACAAATGCAGGAGTTACCAGTTTGAACCATGGCGCGTGTTTTGCTTGTCTCAAGGACAGGGATGAAGGAACCTTGGGCTGGGCTTGGTTGTTCTCACTATTGACACCCCCTGCTTGCTCCTTGCACCCCCTTGGCCCATTTGATTATTTTTGTATATTTTTTTATTTCTTTTACATTTCTGACTTTTTATTTATTTTTCTAAATATTAAAAATTACCAAAAATATTCTCTTAATTTTTCACCTTTTATTTTATTATTTTTATTATTTTTTGGACATAGAAATAGTTTATTAAATAATATATACTTTTATTTTCTTAAATAAAAAACTTGTACATATTACAAAAATATCATATATTTTTATTTTTATTATTTATACACTTAAATAATATTTTCTCACACATTTTAATTTTTAACACTTTTTATATATTTTTATTTATTTTTCTTGTACATTAATAAATAATATAGAATATATGTTTTCTTAAAACAAAATTAGGGTTTCCACCCTTTCCAAAAAATAATCATTTTTTATTTTCCCTTATTTTTAGGACATTAAATAATTTATTTTACATACATAAAATAAATACAAAAACATTTTGAATGTTTATATTTATTTGCATATTTAAATAATTGTCCATTTATTTATTTGTGCAATATTTCAATTTGGTTGTAATAATAGTTTTAGGGTTTATTTTTGAGCGAATACCCCCTATTCAAACTTGTATCCCCCTCTCCATAATAATGTTGTAATAGTCCTAGATTTACTTTTACGCATTTTATTGCTTTCAAATATGCATGATAGTAAGATTAGGGTTTATATGCAAAAGACCAAAATCAAACAAATAGCATGATTAAACACAAGACAAAAATGCATGAAAATGACAACACAATGCACACAAGCACCCCTAGGGTTTCACCCACTTGTTGCCTTAAAAAACATGGCCATGATATGCATGCTAGGTATCTTGGCAAAATCAAACAAAAATAAAAGATCATAGTCCCTCGATGACACTATCTTGGTTGCATATACAAAAATGATCTAGTCCCTCAAAAACTTGCTAAGATACTTGGCAACATTGCTATCATGGTCATACGATGACCCACACCCGTCCCGTTTAACATCCAAACACAAGGTTGTTTACCAAATGCAATGATAAAACAACAATGTCAAAAGGGTTAAAAATGTGTAGGAAAGACTTTTGAGTAGGTAGGTAGACAACTCCTAGTTACTTGATCAAATTTGCAAACATCCTTGTTATTTTCAAAAATACACAACACAATTTCAAAAACTATTTCCAAACAAACTTTCAAACATTGAAACACTTTTCAAAAGACAAACACCTTTGTATACATTCAAACAAGAATCATTACAAAGGTTGCCTAAACAAAGGCCTCTTTTCAAAATACTTTCAAAACCACACATAAAAGCACCATTTCAAACAATTGAAAAGCAAAAGCAAATGATCTAAACAAGTAACTAAGAGCCCATAGAAAACCATGGATGAAAAGGGTGCTAGCACCTTCCCTTTTCATAATCTACCCCCCGAACCCAAAAACAATCTCAAAGGTCTTTCCTGTGCTTTTTGACCTTTCCTTTGGATAAAATAAAAAGTCGATGGCGACTCTTGGTAAACCGAAACATTTGCGAACACAAACGCAAAACCTCAAGTCAGTTCTCCCACCACATCACACTATCAAAGTTGCCTTTCAAAATAATCTTAGTCCCTAAAGAAAAATGCTAAGTCATCTCACAACATTGTTATCATGGTTATACGATGACTCACGCCCGTCCCTTTTACATCCAAAGATAGGGTTATTTACCAAATCAATGGTAAGATAACAATGTCAAAGGAAAAAGGAAATGAATATGAAATACTTTTGAGTAGGTAGAATGTTCCTAGTTACTTGCTCAATTTCAAAACAAAAATATCCTTGCTATTTTCAAAACAAACACCAACACTTTCAAAAACATCTTTCAAACTTGAAAACATTTTCAAAATATCAAACACTTTATATACATTCTTACGAACGAGAATCATTACAAAGTTTGCCTAAACAATGACATCTTTACAAAATACTTTCAAAAACCACACATAGCACATTTTCAAACAAAAGCAAGTGATTTAGCAAGTAACTAAGAGCCCATGGAAAACCATGGATGAAAAGGATGCTAATACCTTCCCTTTTCATAATCTACCCCCCGAACTCGAGAAACAATCTCAAAGGTCTTTCCTATGCTTTTTCACCTTTCCTTTTGGATAAAAGAAAAGTCGGTGGCGACTCTTACTAACCGCAACATTTGTGATCAAATGCAAAACCCTCAAGTCAGTTCTCCCAATGTATCACATTTCTCATTATACACACACGTGGCAATATGAGTATAATGTACTGTATATATACGAACTGAAACAATAGGGTGCACAGTGTCTAAGCTTGATAACGAGGAAACCGTACAGCGGTGCAAGGAGCATTGTCGTTTCATGAAGGACGCAATTTACACTCGTCACTACCTAGCGGCAGCGCATTCCGAATACTATAACTCTCTTTGCCTCACCGATTCTGCACTCTGTACATTCGCCATCGGTGAACCTCTTTCCGTCTCCGATGATATCCCCGCCATTTTTGTCAACACATCTACAAAGAACATTAATCATCCTCCACATCCACCATCACCTCCTCCTCCTGCAGCGAATGTAACGACGACCTCCAAATTTCCTAATGTTTCTGAAACTCGTCACCGGAAACCGCCGCAAAAGCTTCCACATATTCTCTCTGAGTCTAGCATTTGTTCCACGCCTAGAAGCGAGTTTCCAAACTGGTTTATTCTAATAGCGCATCAAACTCTTTCCACAGCTTCTGAAACATCGTCCATTTGGAATTGGGAGAATTTTCATCCAACTCCGTCTCCGCCAACTTCCGAATACTTCCAGCAACGTTCTAAGCCGCCGAATCACAATCCAAAAGGTCCAAAATTTGAAGTTCCAGGATCTGATTCTCCACCAGAATCTTTTTACAATAAGTTCCACTCGAAAGTTCATCTTCAGAATCTTGAAATTAAATCATCAAAAGTTAGTTCTCAAAATCCACAACTACGGATCCGTATACGTCCAGATGCTGAAGATACCGCAAGCGAGAGATCCGATCCAGAACCAGATCGTTCGGAAACGAAACGGGAGGAGGTTCGGTGCAGTTATTGGGACGACTTTTACGACTCAACAAGCTCATTAGATAAGGAGGAAGTAATAGCTGGATTGAGATCATCAATGAAATCGGAGTCAGTATCCGACGACGGTGTTCCGGCGAAGGAAGACAAGAAGACCAGTGAGGAAGTGATTAAGGAAAAGGTTGTGATGAAGCATAAGGATTTAAAAGAGATTGTAGAGGCGATAAAAGAGAATTTTGTAAAAGTTGCGGTGGTCGTAGATAAGCTATCGGAGATGCTACAGATTAATAGGGTACAACTTATTGGAGTTTCAGTCGGTTGAAGAGTAAGATTTTATTTTGCGCAGGAAAAATTAAATACATTTTTTAAAAATATTAAAATTACGTTTAATAAGAAAATGATGATTTTAGTTTTATTTTTAAAATGATTGAATGCAGAAATAGTGTATCACTCGAGTAATTTATTGAGCATAGTGAATTTGAGTTGGACTTCAAAACTGTCATTGGCAGTTAAGTACCGCTTCGACGCCGATTCGCTTGAAAAACCGGACGATATGAAGAGCCTCTACTCCACTTTGGACCGACTTTTAACTTAGGAAAACAAACTCTGTGAGGAAGTGAAGATAAGTCTTCGTCGTTATCACAATTTTTTGTTTTTTGTTTTTATTATTTAAATTTTTTTTGGATGATGTAAAAATTTTGTACGGAGTGTAGTGGGTCTGAATCCGATAATAATGATATCTTGACTTGGACCAATATTTTTTGATACTTTTGGTGCATTGATTATTGTGTCCATAAACAATTTTTTTTTATTGTGCCTCTAGAAATTTTTATCGTTTTACTTTTAAACTTATTATTTGAACTATGTAGTGTCCAGTTACGATGTGTTTGGTTATCTAAATGAATATTCAAATATACCAAACGTGATTTCATTACTATAGCTTCGGTTTTAAATTAATGTAATAAGTATTCATCATATTCTTTAAGTTCAAACGTCAAGCATTGTGAACTGAAAAAAACTTTAAAGTACCAAGTTAGACAATTTTCATCCTATTTTATTCTATTTTTTTAAAATAAAAATTATAAATTTAGAAAAGAAAATTAAATTCAAGTTGACTCGTTATATGTCTATTGCATAATTGCGTGTCATCCGTCCATTATTTTGTCCGAGTCTTACGGTGAGTTTGTGAATTTTTTTATAATAATAATTTGGTATTAAAAAAATACATAAATAATTATATTTCAGGAAAAATTACGTAAATAATTATGTTTAAAAAAAATTTACAATGGAGGAGTCAACTGAATTGGCGCATACACCTAAATTTAAAGAGGAGACGTCAAGTGAGATGGCGCCTAGGTGCAAAATATTTGCTCTAAGTCATCTCAGATGGCGCCTAGGTGCAATTGATGTACAATTTCTTTTTTTGCTTTCTATTTTAAATACGGGATAATAGGTAAACGATATAGCTTCACGAAACCTCGATTTTTCATTAACAAAAAATGATTACATAATGAAAAAAACCATACAAATTAATTAGTGGTCCCTCGGAACTCGGTAACAACTTGTGGTTCCGCATCCGCATCCTTGCTATCTCGTGGTGGGTTTTTTCGAATTTTCGGTTGCGGCTGGGTCGATGGTCCAACGAAGTTAATGCGTTCAGGATTCATGAAATCTTCCAGATCATCATATCTGAAAGATCCGCTTTGATATAATTGGTTATCCATGCCCTCAAAGTTTGGTCGTCTTGGTGGGGGTGAGGAGGTTCCATGGATGGTCTATAGCACTGGTCGTCTGAGTAAGGGGTAAAAGGGAAATGAATCTTGGGGTGTTTGGTATTGCGACCGTTGGATGTTATGGTGATGTGGTGGTTGATGGTAAGTTAGGTCGGTTGAGTCATGTTCTTCGGGAAATCGCAAATCAGGGCTAAGGTGAGACGACGAGGGGCCCACATTGGTATATGGAGAAGACTGAAATTGTGTATGGGGTATGTGAGTGTATTGGTATTGCGATTGAGATTGGGGTTGGGTGTGGGGCATATGGGATATTGGTATTGAGGTGGTGATTGTGGTTGGGGTGTGAGGCATATGGGTGTATTCGTATTGAGGTGGTGATTGTGGTTGGGTGGTTGTGGATCTGTATCGTCGGAGTGATTAGTGAGAGGTTGATGTGTGTTGGGTTTGTTGTTGAGAATTTGAGGTTTGTGTCCATTGTGTTCCTGGGTCAACCAAATACCTCGGATGAGACACATGTATTTATGGGTTACTAACCGATATGTACCAAGCAAAATATTAATCTCGTGTCGCATATTATTCTGGTTGATGAAAACAGGGAATTGCAAGACATGTTGGTGACGCATATGCCACATCTTACACCATTCTAGAGCAAAATCTTTTCAATTAGTAAGACCCCATTGAGCGTCGACCCTTTTGAGATGCCAGAGAGACAAACAAGTTGGATCGCATGGTATCTCTTGATGCATTCTGAACTACATCTTGACACGGTCGCTGTGGTGCATTTTCACAACATTGAACCGTATGATTGCAGTCTTTGCAATCCAAACTGCTGCGTCCTCGGGGTTTGGTTCATAATCCAAACCCAAATATGGTCTTCAGATAAATTGTGGATAAAATTAAATCAGCATAATGAAAACGTAATAAATAAATAATTTTAAAATAGAAAAGTTCAAAGGTACGACGTACATCATCTAGGCCAATGTGATCTAATAGATTACGATATAGAGCGACATTGAATCTTGAATTCTTGCCGTAATTCATACCCGTCACGCAATACCTAAAGGAGTTGTAAAATAGTTTATTTTAAACATATATTTGACGAACGGATGAATAATAAATGATTTAAGTTCTTGACTTACTTTGTTGCGTATGGGAAAATGAATGTGTTGTTGTTGACGGGGTTTAGGGACTCCATTCTCCACCAACCTCAGGCTTGGAGTAAGAAATCGCATCCATAAAAAGTATATTTTTCCTTTGTTGCATTTTTACACAAAGAACTGTATAGATGGGCTAAAACAGCAGAACCTCAACTATATTTTCTTGTTTTTTCAAAGTTCCTAAGCAAACTTAAATACATAAAATTTATACTATTCCCTGTACTTTCGGGAAATAACAAGCTTTCAAATAGTATCATCATATAATTTCTATTTTTTATTACTCTTGCTAGTTGGGACGAATTTTCATTCAACTCAAGAGTCGGATAATGTTTTTTGAGTTCAGTTAGTAATATACCTTGGCCTCTAGCATCACCACCTTCTACCATATCTTTGCCCAACAATTTCTTGCATAGAGAATTGGGTTGTTGAACCGACATGTTAACCGCCTTACCATCGATAGAGAGATCCAATAACATGTACACATCCTCTAGTGTGACAGTACATTCACCTATTGGTAGATGAAATGTGTGTCTCGGGTCTCCACCTTTCCAACATTGCAAGTATAAACTTGGAATCAATCGTGCAGTTTGAGATTTTTATAACATTTCCAAAACCCACATATTCGAGATAGGGCACGATCAACGGGTCGGGAGCAATGTAGTTGTGTGGACGAATTATAAATCTTTTAGTATCCTAAATTCAAAATGTAAAAAGTGTAAGAGTCCATAAGATGACTAAATCAATAAATATTTTATAAAAAATATATTAGTATACAAGAATATTATTATACAACGGGTCGGGAGGCAGGCCTAGTTGTAGCATAGGTGGCAGCATATGTGGCAGGCTAGGTGGCAGTGTAGGTGGAGGCTAGGGGAAGGCTTTTCTACATGCATGTAATATAATTGGACATGTAGGGAGGGGCCATTTGACTTGGAGAATGAGTACAAAATTGAAAGGTGTCGCCATCTCAATTGGCAAATTAGTGGTGGCATAGGTTGCAGCGTATGTGGCAGGCTAGGTGTAGGCTAGGGGAGTACTTTTTGTATGCATGTAATATGATTGGACATGTAGGCGCCTCCTGACCCGTTGTATACTAATATTCTTGTATACTAATATATTTTTTATAAAATTATTATTGATTTAGTCATCTTATGGACTCTTACACTTTTTTACATTTTGATTTAGGATACTAAAAGATTTAGAATTCGTTCATACAACTACATTGCTCGCGACCCGTTGATCGTGCCATATCTCGAATATGCGGGTTTTGGAAATGTTATAAAAATATCAAATTGCATGATTGATTCCAAGTTTATACTTGCAATGCTGGAAATGTGGAGACCCGAGACACACACATTTCATCTACCAATAGGTGAATGTACCGTCACACTAGAGGATGTGTGCATGTTATTGGGTCTCCCTATTGATGGTAAGGCGGTTAACGGGTCAGTTCAACAGCCAATTTTCTATGCGAGGAATTGTTGGGCAAAGATATGGTAGAAGGTGGTGGTGGTGCTATAGGCCAAGGTATATTACTAACTGAACTCAAAAAACATTATGCGACTCTTGAGTTGAATGAAAATCCGTCCGAACTAGCAAGAGTAATAAAAGCTAGAAAATATATAATGGAACTATTTGGAAGCTTGTTATTTCCCGAAAGTACAGGGAATGGTGTAAATTTTATGTATTTAAGTTTGTTTAAGAACTTTGAAAAAACAAGAAAGTGTAGTTGGGGTTCTGCTATTTTAGCCCATCTATACAGTTTTTTGTGTAAAAATGCAACAAATGAAAAATGTACTTTTTATGGATGTGCTTTCTTACTCCAAGCCTGGGGTTGGTGGAGAATGTAGTCCCTAAACCCCATCAACAACAACACATTTATTTTCCCATACGCAACAAAGTAAGTCAAGAACTTAAATAATTTATTACTCACCCGTTCGCCAAATATATGTTTAAAATAAACAATTTTACAATTCCTTTACGTACTGCGTGACGGGTATGAATTACGGCAAGAATCCAAGATTCAATGTCGCTCTATATCGTAATCTATTAGATCATCTTGGCTCAGATGATGTACATCGTACCTTTGAACTTTTCTACTTTTAAATTATTTATTTATTATGTTTTCATTATGCTGATTTAATTTATCCACAGTTTATCTGAAGACCACATTTGGGTTTGAACCATGAACCAAACCCCGAGGATATAGCAGTTTGGACTGCAAAGACTGCAATCATACGGTTCAACATTGTAGAGATGCGGTCGTGTCAAGATGCAGTTCGGAATGCATCAAGAGATATCATGCGATCCAACTTGTTTGTCTCCCTAGCATCTCAAAAGGATCGACGTCCAATGGGGTCTTACTAATTGAAAATATTTTGCTCTAGAATAACGTAAGATGTGGCATAGGCGTCACCAACATGTCTTACAATTCCCTGTTTTTCTCAACCAGAATAATATGCGACACACATATCAATATTTTGCTTGGTACAGATCGGTTAGTAACCCAGAAATGCATGTGTCTCATCTGAGGTATTTGGTTGACCCAAGAACACAATGGACACAAACCTCAAATCCCCAACAACAAACCCAACACACATCAACCTCCCACCAACCACCCCGATGATACAGATCCATAACCACCCAACCACAATCACCACCTCAATACGAATACACCCATATACCCCACACCCAACCACAATCACCATCTCAATACCAATACCCCATATGCCCCACACTCAACCCCAATCTCAATTGCAATACCCATACACCCACACACAATTCTAGTCTTCTCCATATCCCAATGTGGGTCCCTCATCATCTCACCTTAATCCTGATCTGGGATTTCCCGAAGAATATGACCCAACCGACCCAACTTACCACCAACCACCACATCACCATAGCACCCAACAGTCGCAATACCAAACACTCCAAGATTCATTTTCTTTTTACCTTGTTACTCAGACGGCCAGTGTTATAAACCATCCATGAAACTCCATCCCCACCAAGTGTTGGCTGAAGATTTTGATAATATTATTAGAAACAAAGTAAATTGGACGTTTCGATCGAAATGAAACAAAACGTCATGTTTCGAAATAGTAGAAGCAATGCTTCGAATGAGCATATCAAAGCTTGGAACTTCGAGTGACAAGTTATGAGAATATATCCAAAGAAGTCTCGAAATGATAACAAGGCTGTATCTAAGGAATGCGTTCGAAGCGAAGAAGTGCCAAAACATTTGAAATTCAAATGCAAGCGGGATGTTCGAAATTTGAAATATATGCGCTGGAGCATTCGAAGACGCGTGGAAGCAAGAGAGAGGCATTTCTCTGCATGTTCTGAACGTGGCAGAATCTTATAGCAAGACTGTTATGGTCGAAGTAGTATAAATAGAAGTCTTAGCATTAGGATTTCGTGTGTCATATCTATTGTACAAAATACTCAGTAAACATTCAAATTACCACATGGCTAGGGAAACGAATGCAAGAGTAATGTACGTATGATAACACCACATGTTTATGATTTAATGAAAACCCTTTATCATTTCCAGTACTTTCCTTTATCTTTATGTCAATACCATTTACAAGTTTTTGCATTTAAAGTACTTTCATTCGAAATCTTTTCACCGATGCCTTACATTTAAATGCTTTCTTTACATTTCAGAAACTGTTATACATTTCATGCCTTTATCTTCAAGTTTTTATCCTTCGAACACCTTTTTCACTTAAAGCCATTTTACAGTTTTCTTGCATTAAACGCTTTCTTCATATTTCGAATCTTTTACATTAACTGTTTTTTTACGTTTCGAAGTCATTTACTTGTCTTTTATGCAGTTTTTACATGTCTTTACAATTGACCTTTATTCATACAATTTAGTTTCGCGCACATTTATTTGATCATACCTTTAGATCTTTAAGAAAGAAATCGAAATAAGTTAAACACCTACACGAGATTCTAAATACTAACCATGAATACCAGTTCGATCATGAGAGTTACCCTAATGACCAACACGTCCTAGGATCAATCTAGTCGATCCTGCGAGTTACCAGAGAAATTGAATAACAGTCAGTAAGTTTATTCGATAATTTGGAGGACTAGCGGTTGTTTACCAGAAATCACTGTAAACAAATTGGCACACCTGGTGGGACCAATCGTTGGACATTACGGAATTTAGAACAGAAATAAAGATTGTTGAGACGTAACCATTATAAAAAGACCTTCTGAGTGATAAGTTTGTTGTTTTATGAACCTAAGAAGTGGTAAAATAACTAACAGCAACCAACCCTTATCCAGAAGAAAACGTTTGAATAAGATGTCTAGTTCTGACAATCAACAAGGGGAACAAAATGCCCCACATACAACAGGCACTAATGTATCTGCTTCGATGGGAACGTCTAATGTGATCCCTTCGAATGCACAGTCTGTTACATCTTCTACCAGTAATAGAGCCACTAATGGAGTAAGTGGCATATCAACTAATAGTTCGATCTTAGGAAATACTGGAACCATGGGTTACCCTGGGGGATTCGTTCCACCATCAGGGACACAAACCCATTTCGCCACCCCACTAACTAGACCACCCGGTTTCGATGGTAATAGAACCAGAAATTCCTCTTATGGAATGCCAACATCCTTTATGGCAGGTTTACACAATTCCACATCGAATTTATCACCACAATTAGGGTCTGGGTCTGGGGCGAATCAGTTTATGACAAATAACCAAGGGTCAATGGGTTATAGCGCAATGCCTATTTTAACCACAGAAAACCAGTTGGCCTTTAGGCAATTGATGGATGACAGTAACCATAACATGATAGGGGTGTTAGCGCAAACTATGCAGGAAATATATGCCCCAATAGTACAAAATGTGACTGTGACAAACAGAGAAAACGCAGATAACATGAGTCGAATAGCAGATTTCTTTGCTCCCCCAGAGAGGCGTAGGCAGAATAAAGCGGGAGTTCGAGCAAACATACCTATTATGGAGCAAGTTGCTAACGACCCAACCTATAGACCACCTAGAGAAGAAGTTAACTTGGGGGCAAGGGCACAAAGGCTAGAAGCCCCAATGATCCCAGGCCCACAAAGAGAAATTATGGAACCAGGGGCAAGGGTCGAAAGGTTGGAAGCCCAAGAGTTTCGAGAAGAACAACCTAGGGGGGTTGTTATGGTGGGTCGAAATCAAGATGCTGATGCTGTCGTTCATAGAATTCGAAACGATAACATATTGGCAGAAAACAATTTAACCACCATGATAGAGAGAGTCATGGACCAGAATGGCCTCAACACAGGAATTAGAAGGCCAAATTATGCTTCTCCTATATTGGATTACATAATGCATACTGATTTACCAAGGGGATATAAAGTCCCTAAATTTACAAAGTTCGCTGGGGATACCAATGAGTCAACAGTCGAACATATAGCCAGATATCTAAATGAAGCGGGAGATATAGCCAATAATGAAGACCTCAGGATCAAATATTTCCCAAGTTCCCTGACTAAAAACGCTTTCACATGGTTCACCACTTTGCCTCCTGGGTCCATTGACACTTGGGCTCTTTTGGAGAGATTATTCCATGAGCAGTTTTACATGGGACAGTCAAAAATAAGCTTGAAGGAATTAGCCAGTGTCAAGAGAAAGTTCACTGAACCCATAGATGATTATCTGAATAGATTTAGGCTTTTGAAATCCAGATGTTACACAGTGGTGCCTGAACATGAGTTAGTCGAAATGGCCGTTGTGGCTTGGATTACTCTATTCGAAAGAAACTAGACACTCAATATTTGAGGGACATGGCTCAGTTAGCCGACAGGGTTCGACAGGTCGAAAGGCTAAAGGCCGAAAAGGCCAGAGTCTTTAAAAATAACAAGAAAGAAAGGATCTCCTATGTTGGAACTGAGGAAGCAGAAGATTATCCTGAATTCGAATTCGAAGAGGTTGAAATCGACCTCGCTGAATTAAAACAGGCACCACCTTACTCCTGCAAATTATTAGTTCCCACAAAGGGGAAAGAGATTGTTGAAAATGAAAAAAGTGACAAATTCCCAAAGAAGGTTTATACCTTCGATGTCACTAAATGTGACGAGATTTTTAATTTACTTGTCAAAGATGGCCAACTCATTGTGCCATCAAATGTCAAAATACCTCCTTTAGATCAAAGAAAGAAGAGAGGATTTTGCAAATATCATAGTTTCCTAGGCCACAAAACCTCACAGTGTTTTCTTTTCAGGGACCTAATTCAGAATGCAATCAAAGATGGCAGACTGAAGTTTGCTGATAAAGCAAAAATGAAAGTGGACGAAGATCCTTTGGACGTGGCAGACACCAATTACTCCGAGCCTGCATGCATTGGAGAGATTAACATGGTGGAAGCTGACCAAAGTGATGCCCCAATAGGAGAGAAAGATACTGAAAACGAAAGCTGAGTGATAGTCGAAGTCGATAAGGAGGTCACTGAAGACGTCCAGAAGCAACCAGAGACTTCGATTGAAGCAGCACCTTTGGATGTTGCAAAAGAGATCCAGGCTACTGAAGGCCAGGAAAATCAAAACCAAGAGTTGACACAGGTCACTGAAGGCCTGAGGCTGGAATTGGAGAAAGTCCAGATCACGAAGCCAACTTCCCCTCAGAAAGAAATATGGGACACTTTAGGGGAACCCAGTGGAAAATTTGACTATTTGGTCAAATATTCTGCCCCAGAGAGTTCAAAAGTCCACATTGAAGATATAAAACCCACAGGATGGGGAGATGATGGAGCTAAGGGGGAAGATGTTGAGGTAAACATGGTGGATATGGAGAGACCTCGCTCTGAGATGGAGGAGGTAGAGAGATACTTAGAAAAAGAGAAGTATAAAATGGAGGATAATCATGCTGGAGATGCTAGTCTCAAGGATTACCTCATGACGTGCCACAAGGGAGATACAGGAATGATATTGTGCCCTAGATGCAGCATCCTTTGTAATCAGAGAATCGCTGCGAACTTCGAGAGGGTGCAGAGGGCTTGAAATGGCAACAATTGGCGCCAGGATAACCAGCTATTCAGGTGCTATCCTAAGGCTGGAGAAAGTTTGCTGGAATTTGTGTTTCGCAGCTACAAAGGGGCAACCAAGTGCTTGATATGCCCAAGGTGTTCTGCTGTGTATGATCAAAGCATGGCCAGAGCCTTCGAAACAATTCCCTTCGCCCCTTGCTGGAACCATCAAGAAACTGTTCAGATGGGCCCACGTTTCGATTGCAAATACAAACAACGAAGGCCTGATAGTCCTCATCCCAAGGCTGCTCGAAGAGTGACGTTCAAACTCCCTGCTGAAGTGCCAACCGACAGATGGCTGCAAGTCAGAATGACAAAGGCAAAGACAGATGGAGAAACACCGAACGAAATGCACGCCATGCTATGACATACAGGAGGCAATTCAACATAGCAAAAAGGGAAGAGGTAAGATTAGAGAACTACAAAGGAAGGAACCCCATGTCGAGATCCCAGTGGCGAAGGCAACAGAGGATTCGAAAAGCTGAGAGGGAAGCTGTGGCAAATAAAGGGGCAACCTCAACAAAGAACCAAGGTGAATCTAGCACCAACAAACCCACACCAAAAAATCAAACTGAAGACAAACCCCCAGTTAATAGGAGGCTTTTCTCTGAAGTACAACTGGATGAACCAAAGGAATACACTCCAGGCCCAGAAGAAGACGAAGATATGATAACAGATAACTTCGAATCGGAGGGGGAGTCTTCGTTCAACCTGAACTGCAACGTGGTATCTGTGCTTCCCTGTGAATTTGGACAGGAAACTGAAATTGATGAATACGAGGAAGAAGATACCATAGACTTGATGAAGCATAGGCCTGTGTGCTACTATGTGATGGACAATGGGGCTGTCGAGGAGCAAAATGCGTTCTTCGAACGTCCAGAACCAGCTATAAAGAACCATCTTAAGCCACTATTTATTTGGGCAAAAGTTGGTGCCCATGGCGTGAATAAGGTTCTAGTGGATGGGGGTGCTGCAGTCAATTTTATACCCCACTTCATGCTGAAAAGATTAGAAATACGCGAAGGAGACATCAAGCCCCACAATATGGTTCTATCCAATTATGAAGGGAAAGTGGGCAAAACACTGGGAGTGGTTCAGTTGGACTTGACAATAGGCTCAAGCTGTAGGCCCACCATGTTTATGGTGATCGAAGCCAAGGCCAACTACAACTTATTGTTGGGAAGGGAGTGGATCCATGGCGTAGGGGCAGTTCCTTCGTCAATGCATCAGCGATTAGTTCTATGGAGAGAAGATGGGATCGTGGAAAACATTGAAGCAAACCAGAGTTACTTCATGTCAACAGTCAATTTAGTTGACAAGAGGAATTATGACAAACATCTGGCAAAGATTGCTCCGTGTGTTCCAAATGATGAGATCAACAAAACCAGAAACGCCCACTACTACATGACCCTTCGCCATGATGGCCTATACTGGGATAGAAGAATAATCAGTGAAGAAGAGGGAGTCGAAAGTACTATACAAAGACGGCCAGCAGGCTGAGACTTCGACAACCTTATCCATGACTGATTCCACCTTCTTTGAAAGGATTTCGGCCTATATGGCTGAGAACGAATCAAAGGCGGCCTTAGAGGCTGAAATAAATAAATTAGCTGTAAAGATGAACGAAATAAGTGGGGATGGCTCGAAATGCTCACCCTTTAAAGAACTTGAGATGGATCAAAGGTTGGACGCCATCTACGATAAAGAACCCTTAGGCTTCGAAAAGGACCCCATAGACTCAGGTGCCAAAATGTTGGCGCAGGATCCACTCGAAGAAGTCAACTTAGGGGATGAAAACATGAAAAGAATAACCTACATAAGTGCAAAACTTAGCCCAGGCCTCAAGCAGGAAGTGATCGAGGTCCTCAAGGAAAATAAAGATTGCTTCGCATGGGATTATGACGAAATGCCTGGTTTAAAGAGGGAGTTAGTCGAACACAGACTGCCAATCAAAAATGGCAAGAAGCCCATCAAACAAACTCCTAGAAGATTCGCACCAGCGGTTCTCACAAAGATTAAAGCTGAGATCGAAAGATTGCTGCGTTGCAAATTCATCAGAACCACAAGGTACGTCGAATGGTTAGCAAATATAGTACCTGTTATTAAGGAAAATGGTTCTTTAAGAATTTGCATAGATTTTAGGGATTTAAACACTGCAACCCCTAAGGATGAGTATTCCATGCCTGTGGCAGAAATGCTAGTAGACTCTGCTGCAGGGTTCGAATACTTGAGTATGTTAGATGGATACTCTGGGTATAATCAGATTTTTATTGCTGAAGAAGATGTTGCCAAGACAGCATTTCGCTGCCCATGAGCCTTAGGCACCTACGAATGGGTGGTGATGCCTTTTGGTTTAAAGAATGCTGGGGCAACTTATCAAAGGGCAATGAATTCAAATTTTCATGATTTCATTGAAACCTTTATGCAGGTGTATATTGATGATATAGTCATCAAATCTGTATCTGCAGAAACACATTTGCATCATCTGAGCCAATCATTCGAACGAATGAGAAAACATGGCTTAAAGATGAACCCCCTTAAATGTGCATTTTTTGTGCAGGCTGGAGATTTCCTTGGTTTTGTGGTTCACAAGAAAGGGATCGAGATCAACCAGAACAAAACCAAAGCCATAATGGAGACGAAAGAACCTACGTCAAAAAGGGAGTTGCAATCTCTGCTAGGGAAGATTAACTTCCTCAGAAGATTCATTTCGAATCTGAGTGGAAGAACCCAAGCTTTATCTCCGTTGCTTCGTCTAAAGCAAGGCCAAGCCTTCGAATGGAACGAAGCCCATCAGGAGGCATTTGACAGGATAAAAAGATACCTCTCTCAGCCTCCTATCTTGTCTCCACCTTCATGGGGGAAGCCCATGAGATTGTACATATCTGCCTCTGAAGTTAGTATAGGTAGTATGTTAGCACAAGAAGATAGCAATGGTATCGAAAGATCCATATACTATTTAAGTAGAGTATTGAATGATGCAGAGACCAGATATAGCAATTTAGAAAAGCTATGTCTCTGTTTGTATTTCTCTTGTATGAAACTCAAGTATTATATAAAGCCTGTTGATGTTTATGTTTCATCTCATTTCGATGTCATTAAATACATGCTTTCAAAACCAATAATGCATAGTAGAGTTGGTAAATGGGCTTTAGCCTTAACAGAATATTCTTTGACTTTCATGCCTTTAAAAGCTGTGAAAGGACAAGTGATTTATGATTTCATTGTGGACCATTCATTGGTTGAGCAGACTGTCATGAGTTACGTCGAAATGCAACCATGGAAATTATACTTTGATGGTTCAACCCACAGGAATGGAAGTGGTGTTGGAGTCCTTCTAATTTCTCCTGAAGGAATTCCAACAAAATTCAAGTATAAATTAGATGGTCTTCGTTGTTCGAACAACGAAGCTGAGTATGAAGCGCTCATTGTTGGACTTGAAGCTTTGTTGGAATTGGGGGCAAATAGAGTCGAAATTAAAGGAGACTCAGAATTAGTGGTCAAGCAAATAACAAAGGAGTATAAATGCATAAAGGAAAACTTGATGATATACTTCGTCATAGTCAATAGGCTACTTAGGAAATTTGAATACATGGATATTCAACACATACCAAGAATAGAGAACCAAGAAGCAAATGACTTAGCACAGTTGGCTTCGGGTTATAAAGTTTCTGTCAGGAACTTTGAGGATTTAGTTGAATTAAGGGGTAGAGTTATGGCTACTAGATTCACACCATAAGATCTAGAAAGTATGAAATTGGGATATGCTGAGAAACAGGGATTCGAAATATTAACCATAAACACTTTATCAAATGCAGATTGGCGAAGTCCACTTGTGAGTTATTTAGCAAACCCAACTCTGAATGTTGATAGGAAGACAAAATACAGAGCATTATCATATCTCCTCATGGGGAACGAATTGTTCAAAAAGACCCAAGAGGGTGTATTATTGAAATGCCTAGGAGAAAGTGAGGCATACTTAGCATTGTCAGAAGTCCACAATGGGGCATGTGGGGCACATCAAGCAGGTCATAAAATGAAATGGCTATTATTTCGATACGGCATGTATTGGCCTAGCATGCTCAAAGATTGTATAGACTTTGCTAAAGGATGTGAGGAATGTCAGAAACATGCAGGGATTCAACATGCCCCTGCAAGTGAGTTGCATTCAATCATCAAACCATGGCCATTTAGAGGATGGGCATTGGACTTAATAGGAGAAATAAATCCTGCTTCGTCTAAAGGACAGAAATATATATTGGTAGGAATAGATTATTTTACCAAGTGGATCGAAGCTATACCTTTAATAGCTGCTGATCAAGAGGCTATTATTGAGTTTATATAGAAACACATTATCTATAGGTTCGGATTGCCAGAGAGCATAACCACAGACCAAGGCTCTGTGTTTACTGGTAGAAAGATGCAAGAATTTGCCCAAGAAATGGGGTTTAGATTACTAACATCAACGCCATATTATGCTCAAGCAAATGGGCAAGTCGAAGCATCCAATAAAGTAATAATAGGGTTAATCAAGAAACATATTGGTAAAAAGCCAAGAAACTGGCACAAAACTTTGGACCAAATACTATGGGCCTGTAGAACATCTCCTAAGGAAGCTACTAACACTACGCCTTTCCAACTCACATTTGGTCATGATGCAGTGCTGCCAGTAGAAATTCATCTACAATCAGTTCGAATCCAAAGACAAAACGAACTTCCAGCTGCATTATATTGGGAGATGATGATGAATGAATTAGTTGAGTTGGACGAAGTCAGATTACATGCATTGGAAATCTTGATGAGACAAAAAGAAAGAGTGGCCAGGACATATAACAAAAGGGTGAAAAGAAAAGAATTCATTATTAATGACTTAGTCTGGAAAGTCATATTGCCCATGGACAAGAAAAATAAAACATTAGGTAAATGGTCACCTCATTGGGAAGGGCCTTTTTGAATACTAAAGGTGTTCTCAAACAATGCATATGAAATCGAAGAACTGACGGATGATAAACGTATCCTAAAGGTTAATGGGAAATATTTAAAGAAATATAAGCCACGCCTGCAGGAGATTCGAATAGTAACAACGTAACCAAAATATTATAGAAATGCCAAAATGGCAATATGGGATGCCAAAATGGCGTTGTTCGAATATTACATATAAAAAACCAAATTGTAATCAAATAAACACTGAAATTTAGAAATAAGAATTATTCTTCAATCTGTTGAAGGTACTTCGAAAAGATTCAAGTCTCTGTTGAGCAAAACGTCCGGCTCCCTCCAAGGTTGCCACTTCTCCCTTGAGTTGTTCTGCAGTTTCCATTTCTGCAAGCCCCTGGTTGAGAAGCTCTTCAAACTGGTTACCAGTAATATTGGTTTCATAGGCTATTTGTTGTTCTTTAGCCTCTTTAACCTTCTGTTGAAGTTCCTGAATTTGCCTTTCCCAAAGAAGGATGGACTCAGCTCGAGCCTCATAATCAGTTTTTGCTTGCTTTAGATGCATAGCTTGATCCTCAGCTTCTTGAGAGAGTTTCGAAGCTTGTTCATAAGCAGCATCCATTGTAGTGCGTTTTTCTTGAACCTTTCTGGCAGCAGATTCATCTTGGAGAAGGTACCCAGTCACGTTGTCCAGCAAAGATTGAAGATCGAACAAGATAGTACTAACTGGCAAGGAGCAGGTAGCAAGGTTGACTTTTGTAAGCAACTCCTTCATAGTGTAGCAAGCAGTGCTATCCTGTTTGAGCACTTCGAATATATCCACATTAAGAATTGTTCTCCTGATCCTGTTAAGAAGTATAATTCTTTCATCTGTGGGCAGAGGATGGCTAGTCGAACTTGTGCCTGCCCTAGCAAGTGGAATGTCCCTTTGAGCCAGCTTCGCCTTCATGTACCCAATAGGGTCATTTCGTCTCAGGAGAGCAAGCTCCTCGTCAGTCATTCGGGACAAAGACGGTTGAGGGAGTTCCACACGAAAGGGAGTCACGTCCATTTCGACTTCCATGGGTTTGTTGGTTGTGTCACCATCCCCTTCATTCGTTTCGTGCTCATTATCTTCTTCATCGTCATCCAAATCCACCACTTCGATGTCTTCTTTTTCGCTGCTATTTGCATTGGACTATGTCCCAGCAGTCGAACCATCGTTGGCATCCTCCTCCTCAGACTCCTCTTCTGCAGATTCTTCATTTCTTTGACCAGAATCAGCTTTCTCTCCTTCAGCGTGAGTGTCCTTTGGGTCCTCTTGAAGGGTTTCGAGAGGGGACTTTTGGAGAGAAGTTCTTTGTGAAGCCTCTGCAGATTCGTGAAGCGTTGCTTCATTTGTATCTTTTAGAGGAGGAGAAGTACTCTGATCATCTTGCTGCTCAGAAGCCCCAGCCAGAACCGCCATATTGGAGGAACCTTTGTTATGTACAAGGTTCCTGGAGTCTCCTTGAGGAGAGGAGATGATCGGAGCAGCAGCTTTTGATGGTGAGGTCGAAGTGGTAAAAGCTGGATTTAAAATATCCTGCAAAAAGCAAAAGAATATTAAAAGCATGCACCAAGGTAATGAATAATTATTTTGTCAAAGGTTTAAAGTTCAATTTACCTGTGGACTCTCGGAAGAGAGGTTTCTAGCTATGCGTTCCAACATTACGTTGGAGGTCGAAGATGGAATTTTGGATTTAGGTGAGGGAGCAGCATCCCTGGAGTCGAGTCCAGAGACACTAGTTGGTACAACGCTCTTTGAAATATCCTTCTTATGCTTCTTCTTCGAAGCAGCTGGTAAGTTTCCTCCAGCCTTGGGGTCTTCCCCAGTGGTGTTTGATTTTCGCTTATTTGGAGTGGTAGGCGGAAGTTTGTTGGTCTGAAAAGATTTAAACAAAGAGTTAGATGCGAATCATGAAACATTAGTGAATTCGAAACATCAAGGCTAAGTGATTACCTGTGGAGGTGGAACACTGGTTATTATTGGTGTTGTTGTTGTTGTTGTTGTGGTTGCAGCAATGGTTGTTGTTTCGGATGGAGTCACATTGTCAATGGTTTCGATAGAGGCTTGAGAGGCGCTCCCTTCTTTCGATTTTGAAGTAGCAGTCTTTATCCTGATGGCTGAAAATCGAAACAATTAAGGCAAAAGTTAAAGATATGGAAAATGAAAAACGTTTGGGATTTTCCCAAGCATTCGCACCTGTGCCTTGATCAGATTTAATAGACATGGCAGAAAGGTCATAACGAAGATGTCCTGGGAAATCGTGGAGCCAGTGTCGAGCCCATGTCACAGTCTCAGATGGCTTTGGTTTCTTTTGAAGATGTTTGAACATTTCTTTGCAAGTGAACCACCAAGGGTATGGAGGAAACCAAGCCAGAGCCAGTTCTGAGGTAGGTAATCTAGGAAATTTAGGTGGATGCATTTCAAATGCCAACCTATACCTATTCTCAGGTGACAACCCTGAAGGAAGTTTTAACTTAGAAACTTTTTGTTTGAATTTTTCCTTCAAGGTCTCAGCCGCTTGATGCACAGTGGATTCCAAGTGTGTGGGATCATAAGTAGTTTCGAAATAATTTTGAAAAGCTTTAATCTCTTTGGCATGAGTGAACATACCTTTCTTGCATGGTACCTGCACATCGAATGCATCAGTTAGTTTCTGCTGAATAGTAAGAGTGTCGAACATATAAGTCTGATAAAACTTTGTCCACCATTCCAGAAACCCCTTTGCTGTAAGGTGTGTAGGTTCGAAAGTTATTAGTTCAAACTAGGCGAAGCCTTGGTATTGTTCCTGCTGTAATTTGGCTTCTCGTGCCTTGAAGGTTCGCCCAGAGGTAATGGCACTCTCCATTTGAAATAGAGGTTCAGGAATTAGTTGGCACAAGCCAAACTGTCTCGAAACAAAATTGGGCTGATAAGCGAAAAGGAAAATCTGATTCTTGGCAGGAGTTATTCTTGAAGAGATTAGTCTGGGTAGCAAAAAGGCTCTCCATACATCTTGAATCTCTTTGCTCTTGACAGCTTCTGAGAGAGCCATGGTGAACCATGAAGGTCCATGAGCCCTTGAAGCAAAAGGCACCATGGTCTCTTCGAACTTATGCCTCTTGGAGAATATCATGATATATTTTGAGAATAGGACTTTGAAGTCATCCTTATCATCATTTGGGGTTAGTCTTCGCAGCCTAGTGCCTTCGATTATTCTATCCGTTATTTCAGGGTCTTGTTCAACAATGGTGTTGGCAGTTGACAATGAAGGTTCGAACATGGCATTTAGCCATAACTGAAGTAACCAGAAAGGGCCAGCTAGCAGGATATTCTTGGAGGTGTGAGATTTTAGACTCTAAACAGCTGACCTTAGGCTTTCATAAAGATCAACTAGTAGCAATTCGCTCAAGCACACTCTTCGATTCTCATGCAAATCTCTAGCTAGAGGAATAAACCTACTGGCTACCTGTAGGGATCTGCTGCAAAAGACATACCTTGACAGCCATAAGGTAAGGAAAGCAATGTGTTCTACATCCGACACACTGTCTCATTCAGTATGATAGTGGCTGATAAACTTTGAAAAGCTTGCTAGTTTGACTTCGAAGTCGATAATACTCGAATGCTCTTCGTTGTCAGGGATATATGTTTCTCCTATTGGTGATAGCCCAGTAATGGCCGCTATGTCAAAGAAGGTAGGGGTAATCATTCCACCAGGGAGATGGAAAGTATTATAAGTACTGTCCCAGAAATATAGGGACGCGAATAACAATGGGTGGCTGTAAGTAAAACCTGGCTTCGACAGCTTAATCAAGTTGTAGATACCTAATTCTTCCCATTGCTGGGATTTCTTAGCTTCTACCTTATTGAACCAGTTTTGATAAGCAGTGTCAGAGGTGGGGCAAGATCGAAACGGTTTGAAGTTACTCTTTACATAGTCTAATACAAAAGGGTCCTTAGGAGGAACAATTGGATTTTCCACGGTGTTTGAACCAGAAGATTCTATTGCCTTAGGGGCGTCCATTTTATTAAACAGGGGTTTGAAATTATAGCAAACTGGGAAAAAATTTCTGGTGTCTTTTAAAATTTCAAAAACTGTAAGATGGCCCATTAAAGCTAACCTCTTGCCAGCAGCGGTGGTAGGAATAAGTACCTGGGATGCATAAAGCATTTCTTTCTCTTTTGAGATCATCTGGGGAACAAGAACAGATTGACCTTGGTGAGTGACAACCTTGCTTTCCATTGTAGTTCCTGCGGTCTTTCCTTTCTTTTTGGAAACCTTTTTAAATTGGGATGAAGTAGAAGAAGACATTGTTGGAAGAATGTTGAAAGCTTAGGGTTTTCAGTGAGAAAAGAAGGAGAAAAGATTCAGAATGTGGGAAGAAAAGAAAAGACTAAGTTGATGGTTTTTTATAATGTGGAAGTTTAAGTATCTACTGAGTAAGGTTGTGATACGTGGTAATCATGGGTTGGTTTGATGAAGAGGTGGCGTAAAGTTAACATTGGTAATAGGCGTGATTAAAGATAATCATTGTTTTGTAACTGCACCATACTGTGAAATGGTTCAAGGCGGTTAAGGAATCTAAAAAGCGTTATGATTGACGTGACTGGAGTCATATGCAATAAATGTTACGATGATTCGAAGGTCGCATCAAAATCTTGGCTGAAGATTTTGATAATATTATTAGAAACAAAGTAAATTGGACGTTTCGATCGAAATGAAACAAAACGTCATGTTTCGAAATAGTAGAAGCAATGCTTCGAATGAGCATATCAAAGCTTGGAGCTTCGAGTGACAAGTTATGAGAATATATCCAAAGAAGTCTCGAAATGATAACAAGGCTGTATCTAAGGAATGCGTTCGAAGCGAAGAAGTGCCAAAACATTTGAAATTCAAATGTAAGCGGGATGTTCGAAATTTGAAATATATGCGCTGGAGCATTCGAAGACGCGTGGAAGCAAGAGAGAGGCATTGCTCTGCATGTTCTGAACGTGGCAGAATCTTATAGCAAGACCGTTATGGTCGAAGTAGTATAAATAGAAGTCTTAGCATTAGGATTTCGTGTGTCATATCTATTGTACAAAATACTCAGTAAACATTCAAATTACCACATGGCTAGGGAAACGAATGCAAGAGCAATGTACGTATGATAACACCACATGTTTATGATTTAATGAAAACCCTTTATCATTTCCAGTACTTTCCTTTATCTTTATGTCAATACCATTTACAAGTTTTTGCATTTAAAGTACTTTCATTCGAAATCTTTTCACTGATGCCTTACATTTAAATGCTTTCTTTACATTTCAGAAACTGTTATACATTTCATGCCTTTATCTTCAAGTTTTTATCCTTCGAACACCTTTTTCACTTAAAGCCATTTTACAGTTTTCTTGCATTAAACGCTTTCTTCATATTTCGAATCTTTTACATTAACTGTTTTTTTACGTTTCGAAGTCATTTACTTGTCTTTTATGCAGTTTTTACATGTCTTTACAATTGACCTTTATTCATGCAATTTAGTTTCGCGCACATTTATTTGATCATACCTTTAGATCTTTAGGAGAGAAATCGAAATAAGTTAAACACCTACACGAGATTCTAAATACTAACCATGAATACCAGTTTGATCATGAGAGTTACCCTAATGACCAACACGTCCTAGGATCAATCTAGTTGATCCTGCGAGTTACCAGAGAAATTGAATAACAGTCAGTAAGTTTATTCGATAGTTTGGAGGACTAGCGGTTGTTTACCAGAAATCACTGTAAACACCAAGACAACCAAAATTTGAGGTCATGAGTAACCGACTGTACCAAAGCGGATCTTCTAGATATGGTGATCTGACTGATTTCATGGATCCCGAACGCATTGACATCGTTGGGCCATCGACCCATCCGCAGCAGGAAATTCGACGAAACCCACCACGAGGACGCGAATGCGGAACCACAGGTCGTTACCGAGTTACGGGGGACCACTAATTAATTTTTATGGTTTTTTTCATTATGTAATCGTTTTTTGTTAATAAAAAAGTTAAAGTTTCACGAAACTATATCGTTTACTTTTTGTCTCGCATTTAAAATAGAATGCAAAAAAATTTGCACATCAATTGCACATAGGCCCCATCTAAGATGGCTTAGGGCAAACATTTTGCACGTAGGCGTCATCTCACTTGGCGCCTCCTCCTTAATTTTAGGTGTATGCGCCAACTCAGTTGGCTCCTCCATTGTGGGGTTTTCTGAAACATGGTTATTTGCGTAATTTTTCCTAAAATATGATTATTTGTGTTTTTTTTTTCAATACCTTATTATTACTAAAAAAATTCTTCTTAAGTTAGTAGTGTCACATCTTCTTTTCCTCTTCACTTGTCTAATTTTTGAGTATTTTTTTAATTATCTTTAAATTATAACTTATAAGAATTTTAAACTCTTTCGAATAGATGTGATGTGTGTTGATCAAATATAGGATATGAGCGTTTTACATTTTATTATAAATGAACTAAATCTTAATATCTCATTATTATACTTTTCCCATACTGAATTCTAACAATGGAACAACAAGATTGTTATTTTTATTTTATTCTCGTTAACTTACAAAAAATATAATTTTGTTGTTCCGTTATTATTATTATTATTGTAGTGTGGGAAAAATATGATTCTAGATAATGAATTACTTGTTGGTTTTGTATTAAATATATTTTGATTGGTATATTTTTTAACAAGTAGTATTAGAATTTCAACCATCACACATTTTAACTTTTATTATTCATAATAGACGAGTCAACTTCGACCACATCAACAATAATAATTAAGTTAATTTATTAAAACGTGTGAACCTTTGCAAAAATAAAGAGATTAAGTTCACAAATTCAACAATTGGTAGTTCAAAGTCAGTTTCATCATGTTGCGCAAGAAACCGTTGTGTACATTATGGACGAATCTAGAAATCTTGTACGAGAGAAAGACAATCCAAAATAATTTTTTTATTATTTGAGCGATTTTCAAAGATTGATAAATTAATTCACCAATACGAAGATGATGTTTCAAGATGAATGGCAAACATTGTTAGTAACACTTGTGCAACTCACCAACACTTGAGTTCATTGTTGAATAATTGAGACACACGTATGGTTTTATTGAGTAATTCAACACCACAAAATGTTCTATTGGACATAGTAAATGATATTATGTTCAATGAATAATCAAGGAGGAAAGAACAAAGAATGTCGTCTGAGTCTGAGGTGCTTATAAGGAGTATCGTGAAAGAAACATCCACAAGAAGTTTAATACTAGAGACAAGTCAAGGGAAAAGTCTAAAGATAAATTAAGAGGAAAGTCATGGACACAAATAGACGTAGAATATTATAACTGTCATGAGAAAGGTTATATGAAGAGAGAATGTAGGAAGCTCAAAATATAGCAGTAGGAAAATGGTGATGGAAGTAACATAGGTGCTGCCATTTTTCTAGGCAATGAGGTAATATTCGTTTATGATTATGGTCATGTTAATTTGACATCTCAAGATGCATGTTGGGTTGTGGACTCTGGTGCATCCTTCCATGTAACATCACAAAGGAAAATTTTTTTCTATACAAGTAGTGATTTTGGTCATGTGAGGATTGAGGAGTGATACTATATTCAAGATTGTAGGAAAAGAAGTTGTTTTCTTATAAACAAACATTGGTTGTCACCTAGCATTAAAAGGTGTGAGACATGTTCATAACATGCGTCCGAGTCTAATATCAACAAGACTACTTGAAGAAGCAGTCTACAAGAAGCTAATAAAAAGTTCCTTGGTAATGGTCCAAGGCATAAAAAGTAAACACTTTTTATGTGATAGAAGCCAAAGTCATTAATATGTGTTAATGCTCTAGGAGAAGAAGACTCCTCGGTCGAGCTATGGCATCAACGGCTCAGACATGAGTGAGAAAGGACTTTAAATTCTAGCTAAGAGGGATATTTTGACAGCTATGAAAGGATTGAAAATATCTCTTAAACCATGTCCACAGTGTTTGGCTGGAAAGAAACATAAAGCTTCATTTCATTATAAGCCCCCAAATAGAAGACCAAATATTTTAGATTTAGTGCATTTTAATGTTTGTGGCCCAATGACCACATATTTATGGAGGTGTAGGATTATTACCTTTATTGATGACCACTCCAGAAATTATGGGAGTTATTATGGGAGTTAAGCTTGTTATTTCTAGAGAACCTCCAATCAACTTTGATCTAATTCCTCCTCTAGAGTATTATAGGAGAGATGAAATAGAAGATATTAGAGATGTATAAAATAAACCTCAAATTGATAATGATCCTACTGAAGAAATAACAAATGATAATAGAAGTAATGGTGATGATGGAGACATGTTGAAGACAATGAGGATGAAGAACAAGAGCCCCAATTAAGAAGGTCGATAAGGATACCTTAATCGCAAATCAAATATCGTGCAACAAAATTTGTGTTACTCTCTGATGGTGGAGAACCAAAGTCTTATGAAGAACTATGATGGATAACCTCAAAGAGGAATGGTTGAAAGCCATGCAAGAAGAAATGCAATTTTGCATGAGAACATGACATATAAGTTGGTAGGTTTACCGAAAGGTAAATGCTAAAAAACAAATGGATGTAAAAGTTGAAGACTAGGGAGAATAATTCACGACCTAGATACAAACAAGATTAGTTGTGAAAAACTTCAGTCAAAAGAAAGACATTGACTTTGAAGAGATTTTTTCACCCGTGGTAAAAATATCATTGATTCGAGTAGTGCTTGGTTTGGCAGATTGTTTGAATCTAGATGTGGAGTAGCTAGATGTGAAAGCTGTATTTCTTCATGGCAGTTTAGAAGAAGTTTACATGGAACAACTAGTGGAATTCGTAGTCAAAGACAAAGATGACTTAGTATCTCAGTTGAAAAAGATTTTATATGGACTTTAGTAGGCACCACATCAATGTTATAAGAAGTTTGATTCCTTCATGATTAATTATTCTATTATGTTTGTGATTTGTAAAAAAAATAGAATCATTTTCATGTGGAGATCAATACACCAGTACCATGAAACTCAAAGCAAAATTGTACAGCAAGTTCGCGGCCTTGTGAACCGATCTTCAAAAGGTCGCTCAACATCTGAATCACACAAACAGGCAACTCGAGATCTCGAAATAGCTTTGTCAGCTTGGCACTCAAGTTTTATCAGAATCATAAAATTTCAAAGAGACTTTATTCTATCTATACATGGATGGTTTAAGCTGAACCTTATTCCAGTCACAAATGACAACAACATCAAAACCATTGAACCATCGGTTGCATTTTCCTTTTGTGATGAATGGAAACTAGCCCTCGACTGTGTTCCAGACACGGTTGCTTCAGAAGCAATCAAAAGCTTCATCAATGTTGTCCATGTTATATTTGTAAAGCAATCTCAAGAGCTCAAGATTAAAAAGAAAACTGACACGGCTTACAAGGAGCTTGAGAAAAAATCTTCATCTTTAAGAAACATAGAAAATAAGTTTTACAATTCATATTCTATGGTTGGTATTGGAACAATTCCAAACTTCGTGGATCATATTGGACAAGGTTTGGATGCAAGAGACCCTCTTGCTGAGAAAAAATTGGAACTTGAAGCTTGTCAAAGTCGCGTCGAAGATGAAAACATGAAGCATTCAAAGGCTATTGAGGTTACTAGAGCCATGACACTTAACAATCTACAGACAGGTTTTCCTGGAGTGTTTCGGGCATTGACAAGTTTTTCTTCTTTATTCATTGAGGCTCTTGAGTCAGTATGTGACCGTTCATATGCCATCAACTAGGTAACTTTATGATTTATGTAAATACCAAGAATTTTGTGATTCTAATTTTCCCTCTTGTGGGGAAAAGAGATTGGCTCTTTTTGTTCATGGATTGATGTGTTTGGTTTATATAACCTAGAATGGTGAATATTTCGTTACTCTAAAGTTTTCTTGGATACATATTTATCCTTTGATTATTTAATGAAAGCTCCACAAGAATCCCTAATTAATATTCCAATAGATGGTTGACCATTGGTAAATTATTTGTTGTGAATACTGATTGAAGATTCCACTATAGTCAAGGTATGAGTTCTAAACTAGAGTTTTGTGGTAGGTATGGTAAGTTTTATAAGAGAAAACATGAGAAGGGGAGAGAGAGTGAATAAGACAAAGTTTGTTAGTACTTCACATGGGTGGGACAGTCGGCAATAGCTGAGTGGTAAGAGAATCTAACAGTAAGGAAATAAATGCTTGAAGATTGATTCTGAGGAGGGTACACAGAAATCTAGTTGAAAATATTTTCATGGGAGAGATAAGGCATCTCTAAGAGCCTCTTTATCATTTCTATTTTCCTTGCAACTTTCTGTTTTTATTTGTACTACTAGATCCCATATAAACTCTAGTAATTTTCAATAAAAATCACTACTTTCTACTTTTATTCTACTATACTTCCTATTTATGTACTTAGATATTAAATTGATCCTATCAATTTAGTATCTAGAGTCTTGGTTTCATTTCACTGTGGATGGTCGTGACGAGAAGCATCATGGAAAACTGAGTTGATATTATAGAACAAAGAATGAACAATTTTGAAGGAACGATGGAACAAATTCGGCAGCGGGTGATGGAGCAGCAAGCGAGACCGCAAGTCACGATGGAGCAAATCCGCTAGTTGATTCAAGAGTGTCCGAGTAGAAATAACGGAAGACCCAATGAAAAAGATGAAGGAAGCGAAAGGAGCACAATATCGCGAGAATCTAGACCCAGGAAGCGCTGTCATAGTGGTGGAAACAAATCTCGTTTCATGGGAAAGGGACGACGGTTAGAAATTCTGATTTTCAGAGGAGAGGACGCGTATGGGTGGCTTGTCCGTGTTGTGAGGTATTTTCACCTCAATGGGGTGAGGATGCATGACAAGCTAAATGCAGTTGTGCTCGTCATGGAAGACAAAGCTTTGAATTGGTATCAGTGGTGGGAGGAGCAGACGCCATTGAAGACTTGGGAAAAGTTTAAAGTGATTGTGATGAGGAGGTTTCAACCTGGGTTATTGCACAATCCTTTAGGACCTTTGTTAAGCCTGAAACAGAGAGGGCCAGTTGTAGAGTATATGGAGAAAGTTGAAATGTTAGTAGCTCCTTTGAGAAGAGAGGAAAGGATCGTGTTGGACTCTATTTTTCTGAATGGATTGAAGGAAGAAATTCAAGTTGAACTTAAACTCCATGAGAGTCAAAGCCTAGCATAACTGATGGACAGGGCCTTACTAATTGAAGAAAAAATGAAGTGTTGCAGAAGAAGGGTTGCTTTTGGAGAGATAGAGGAGGACTCGGAAAGTTCAAAGATCCTACAGAAATTAGAGGATCTAAGAAGGAAGGGGAAAGAGTTAGTAGTGGGGAGAGTGAGAGATACAAGGGCAGGAGATTAAATCCTGTAGAGCTGGAAGAAGGGGGCAAGAAGGGATTGTGTTTTAAGTGTGGAGACAAATGGAATAGGGAGCATATTTGTACGTTCAAACATCTGAGCTTGAAATTGTGTGAAAATAGCAGTGATGAAGAAGAGGAAACAGGGGGGTAGGAATTCAAACAGAAGAACTGGTGGAAGTAGAGGAAGAATTCAAAACTCTATAAATTCCTATGCTGAGTAAACAAGAATTTACTTCTAACAAATCATTTAAAGTCTGGGTGACTGCAGAGGAAGAAGCTAGTAACCCTAATTGACTCAGGAGCAACAACTAACTTCACTGATGCCAAATTGGTAGAATAAATGGGGTTGAAGTTGGTAGAAACTCCTCCTTATGTAATTGAAGTGGGAAATGGAGAAAGAGTCAAGTATCATGAAATCTGTGAAGGGTTGGAATTCATGATGCAGGGGGTGGAATTCAACTAACACTTCTTTTTTATGGAGCTAAGGGGGACCGATATGGTGTTGGGAATGGATTGGTTGGCTGGTTTAGGTAATATTGAAGCAAATTTTGGGGAGTAATGTCTGAAATGGGGGTATGAAGGAAAGAAGCACAATATATATGGGGGCCCTATTTTGTGCACCAAACAAGCTTCCATGAAGTCTATGATGAAAGCTTTGCATAATGAAGGAATGGGATTTTTGGTGCAATCTATTAAGTTCACCATAGCTGATGACACAATTGAGTCACGAAAATGGGGGAATATGTTGGATAAATTTGAAGGAGTATTCAATTTACCTTCAGGACTTCCACCCATTAGGTAACATGATCATGATATCATGTTAAAACTCGATGCTGCTATCCCAAACCTCAGGCCCTATAGATACCCTTTTTATCAGAAGAATGAAATAGAGAGAATTGTGGGGGAAATGTTGCAGGTGGGGATAATACTAGCCCTTTCTCAAGTCCAGTTCTGTTAGTCAAGAAGAAGGACAGAGGCTGGAGGTTTTGTACTTATTACAGATCATTAAATTAAGTGACCATACCTAACAAATTCCCCATACCAGTTATTGAAGAACTGCTAGATGAGTTAGGGGTGCTATCATTTTTTCTAAGCTGGATTTAAAGTCAGGGTATCACTAGATTAGAATGAAAGAGGAGGATATTTATAAGAATGCATTTAGGACTCATAAAGGACATTATGAGTACCTACTAATTCCCTTTGGGTTGTCAAATGCTCCATCAACCTTTCAAGCCCTCATGAACGAGGTATTGAGGCCATTTTTAAGAAAGAGTTGCCTTGTGTAATGCCTCAAAATAAATTGTTAGAATTATTTTAGATAATTGATTCTGTGTTGATTTATGCTTGTATGTGTTATGGATATGTTAGAGGTTAGAAGGCCTAGAGAAGGATATTTGCCTTAAACTATAGGGATGGTAATAAGTGAAAATTATAATTATTTTTGTATATACTTTTTGTTGCACTTATCGACTTTTTATTGTTAATATCGTTGAATAATTCAACGCTTTTTTTATAATTATGTATAAATTGTATTTAATCGATTTTTGTGTATTTGTGTATCATTTGATAGTTTTCCATTCATTTTATAGGTATTAATGCTTATTTGGAGCATGAGCGATAAAGTGTCGAAGACACGGCTTCAAACGCGCTATTTTGAGCAACTCATCAACGAATAAGACTCAAAATCAAAGAATAATATATCATCAATTTGGTTGGTATTTAGGCATTGTTAGATAGATAATTGAATAAGCTTTCCAACGCTTCGAACCAGACGTAAATCGGAGTTACGGTTCTCAAGTTATGGCGAAAACAAAAAGCTGAATTTTCTCTCATGATAGTAGAGTGTGCTTAGCGAGATTTTTTCGCTTAGCGCGATCCCCTGGACATAATTGCGTTAAAAGGACCAAAATGCACATTTTTTAGGTAATGTTTTAAGGTATTTGTTTCCAACTCATCAAGCCTTCATTTTTTGATAATTAGCTTAGAAAACAACATTAGGGCCTTGCTTATGGATGATTGGAGGTGGATTTCTCTTCGATCGGCACTGACAAACTGGAAGATTTTTGTTTTATCTCTTCTCCCCTCTTTGTATTTATCTATTGTTGGGTATTATTTGTATATTTACTTTGAACATATGTATTTTTATTGATCATGGTGTTGTATAAAGCTTGCTTTACAAATCAATCTTGATGTCTTCTTTGATCTTTTTGCTTTATGTTTGAATTTGAGTTGTTATAGACATATACCTCACAAATGTTGATTAGAGATGAATATCTATTAGTTTCTAGATTCTAGAGATATATTTAGAGCTAATATTCACTTAGGATGTTAAAGCTTAATGCTTCCTTGTTGTTGTAGCACGCAAGACATTACCGATAGAGTAATACGGTTGGTCTCGCGACTTGGCGTTAGACATAACCTTCATTGTGGATACATCTCGTGGTGTCCATGATGATTTTGAAGAGTACAGTAGGTTGAGTGCAACTGATCGATAGATTTAAGTTTGTGACGAGTAGTGTACATTCATACCGAATAAGTTGTTTACCCTTTATAGTTTTTGTTTATATTTATTTTTTGTCGATACCTTTTCCATACAACCCATTCAACCCTCAAACTCATTAATGAGAAATATGTCGAACGACATTTCAATACATCAATCTATGTGGACACGATACGATATGACAAATATCACTCGGTAAATTAATAATTTACTTTTTGCTTGTCGCTTTACCGCTTCAGCAAAATGGCGCTGTTGTCGGGAATTGGTGTTTGTTGTTTTGCATTGTGATAGCTTCTTTGTTTTTGAATTTTGTAATTAATATATATGTTGTATATAATGTGTACATAAACTTGTCTATTTATACTTGTACATGTTTTGTGTTTAATTTCCATACTTGTGCATGTATGTGTTTTTCTTTGTTTTCACGTATTATTGTGAATTGTCTCGTTTCCGTAACATTTGTTGTGTGAATGTTAGGACGCATTCTTTAGGTTTGCATGGTGTGACAATACCATGGCATGATGAGAGGAGGTTACTAGCTTGCACAATAAAGGTGTCAAGCTTATGACGTAAAAGAAGCATGTTTTGTTTGTATTCGTTTATGTATGAGTTGACTTGTGTTTTAACAAGTTGAAATTAGACTTGTTTTAAATTTTCAAATTTTCTCTTTTCAACTTGTTAATTCACTTTCACCCGTTAGTTTTGTTATGTCAATTTGTGTTTTTTCGCAAGTTTGTCGTGTTTAGCTTGTGGAAGTGTGTTTGTATGTTGTAAATATTGTACATATATATGAGATTATGTAGGTGAATGTGGAGGTTGCACTGCTGTACACTGGACTGATTTTTGTTGTGTTGGTGTAGCGCGCTTAACGCGCTCTCCTGTGTTGCACCAATGAAGTTTTTTTTTAGTTTTCGCTTGGCTTTCTTTTTTCCCACTTATACCTAGGTTTTAAATAGTAAATAATATTAGTATAATTAATTCTTTTGTTGTTGTTTGGACTCAATTTTGGTTCGATAGCTTGAAGTCGTTTTTGGTGATTTTCCAAGTTTGAGTATTTCAACTTGCGAATGCGTGGTAATGATTTTGTTAAAGTTTTGTACACGTTCGAGGTATGTGTTTATCACTTTCTATACTTTAGCATATTCATGATACTTAGACTTTTTACAATGTTATGCCATTCATTTTTTTGCATACATGTTCATTTGTGAATCACTTTAGTTCCTACCTTTTTTGTGAGGTAGCTTTCTATTGTTCACATATGTTGGAGACCACAACTCTTGTTTTAACTGGATTTTATTATGCTTAATCTTATGTTTGTATTGATTGTATGAAAGCTTGAACATGATCACGACATTTTTTGTTCCATTTTTGAGCAGAACTACCCCATGACCAAATAGTCAGCTCACCATGTGAGTGTGTGATCATTAATAACCCCTTTTGACTCTTTTTATCGATATCCATGTTATTTTTGCTAAATGTTTTTCTATGAGTGTTTGGTTAATTTTTGTATGGATATTGATTCTTTATTTTCTTGAACCTTTAACTATGAGTTGTAGTTTGAATTTTTACCTTGCCTTAGAAAGTAGAGAGTATTCATATTATGATATGATTGAATTCAAGTTGGGGAAAGATTTGTTTGTTCACTTATGTTGTTGATTTCTATGAGGTTGTAAAAGAAAAAAAATATATATATGAAAAAGAAGTGAAAAGAAATAGAAATAAAAAATGAAGAAAAAAAATTGAAAAACAAAAACAAAAAGAGTTCGAATAATAGTGCTAATAAGTGATGTGTGTTGGTTTGAAATTTGGAATGAAGAAGTTTGATTGAAATTATTTTGCTTGAGTCTTTGTGAGTTGATCACTCTCTTAGGTTAAGACAAGTTTTTATTTCGATTAGCTTTAAGAATTATCCCTTGTTTGTTAACCAAGCCACATTATAACCTTGAAAAGCCCTTGAGATTCTTGCCTTTGTATTTTCAATGAGTTTTTGGATGAATGCATAATTTAGTCTTTTGTTTGCAAGGTTGTGGATGAATGAAAATACCTTATTTTGTGTGTTTTTCATCTACCGATGATTATTTTTGTTAGGTGTGATTCATTTGTGAACTAGTGTTGTTTTAGAATGTTTGGCATGTTCTTTGTATTTAGCATTCGTTTCATGTTTATGTTATCGTCGTAGTTTAGTGGTAAGTATGTTTCATCGTGTGTGCCGTTTTTCATTTGAACCATTGCATTTGTTTTCCGTTTTCAAAACTTGTTGATTCATGATATTTTGGTTGATTACTTTTGGTTCTTTGAGTTGTTTGGCTTTGTTTAAGGACAAACAAGTTCAAGTTGGGGAGAGTTTGATAAGTGTAAATTGTAGTTATTTTTGTATATACTTTTGGTTGCACTTATCGATTTTTTATTGTTAATATCGTTGAATAATTCCCAGTTTTTTGTATAATTATGTATAAATTATATTTAATCGAGTTTTTGCGTATTTGTGTATCATTTGGTAGTTCGCCATTCATTTTATAGGTATTGATGTGTATTTGGAGCATGAGCAATAAATTGTCGAAGACACGGCTTCAAACGCGCGATTTTGAGCAACTCATCAACGAATAAGGCTCAAAATCAAAGAATAAGAAATCATCAATTTGGTTGATGTTTCGGCATTGTTAGGTAGATAATTGATTAAGTTTTCCAACGCTTCGAACCGGACATAAATCGGAGTTATGATTCTCAAGTTATGGCGAAAACAAAAAGCTAATTTTTTTCTCATGACAGTAGAGAGCACTTAGTGGGATTTTGCCACTTAGCGCGGTCCCCTAGACAGAATTGCGTTAAAAGGGCCAAAATACACATTTTTTAGGTTATGTTTTGGGGTATTTGTTCCAACTCATCAAACCTTCATTTTTTGATAGATTAGCTTAGAAAACAACATTAGGGTCTTGCTTATGGATGATTGGAGGTGAATTTCTCTTCGACCGACACTGACAAACTGGAAAATTTGTGGTTTATCTCTTCTCCCCTCTTTGTATTTCTATTTTGTTGGATATTGTTTGTATATTTACTTTGAACATATGTATATTTGTTGATCATGGTGTTGTATAAAGCTTGCTTTACAAATCAATCTTGATATCTTCTTTGATCTTTTTGCTTTATGTTTGGATTTGAGTTGTTATAGACATAAACCTCACGAATCTTGATTAGAGATGGATATCTATTAGTTTCTAGATTCTAGAGATATATTTAGAACTAATTTTCATTTTAGGTGCTAAAGCTTAATGCCTCCGTGTTGTTGTAGTGTGCAAGACATTGTCGATAGAGTAATACGGTTGGTCTCGTGACTTGGCGTTAGACATAACCTTCATTGTGGGTACATCTCGTGGTGTTCGTGATGATTTTGACGAGTACAGTAGGTTGAGCGCAACTGACCGATAGATTTAAATTTGTGAGGAGTAGTGTACATTCATACCTGATAAGTTGTCTATCATTTATAGTTTTTGTTTACATTTATTTTTTGTTGATACCTTTTCCATACAACCCATTCAAACCCCAAACTCATTAACGATAGATTTTTCGAACAGAATTTCAATACACCAATCTCTGTGGACACGATACGATATAACTTAAATATCACCCAGTAAATTAATAACTTATTGTTTGCTTGTCGCTTTACCGCTTCAGCAAAATGGCGCCATCATCAGTTGTGGGAGACACCCCCCCTCTGTGTTGATAAGAGGAGATACCCCTTCATTAGTTGCGGATGAAGTTAATAAGCTCACAGTTGAAAGAAATATGATGATCAAGGAGCTGAAGGATCAATTGCTTAAGGCTCAAGATGTGATCAGAAACCAAGCTAATAAACATAGAAGGGAAATGGAATATGAAGTAGAGATATGGTATTTCTGAAAATTCAGCCTTACAAGATGAAAAAGCTAGCAAAAAGGCTAAATCAGAAACTCAGTCCAAGGTATTATGGGCCATATCAAGTGATACAGAGAGTTGGGGTTGTGGCCTATAAGCTCAAATTACCTGAGGATACAAAGGTGCGCCTTGTTTTCCATGTTTCCTTGTTAAAGAAAACTATCATTGCATCTGTGGAACCACAACCCTTACCTGCTTGCATGAATGAAGAGTGTCACTTGGAACCAATGCCTGAGAAAGTGATAAGTGAGAATGAATGAATAGGGTGAGCTAGAGGTTTTGGTGAAGTGGAAACACCTGCCTGACTTTGAGAATTCATGGAAACTAGCTGAGAAAATACAGGCAGAATTTCCAACATTTCTCCTTGATGTCAAGGAGAATTTTGAAGGGGGGAGAGTTGGTAGGTATGGTAAGTTTTATAAGAGAAAACGTAAGGGGAGAGAGAGAGTGAATAGGACAAAGTTTCTTAGTACTTCATATGGGTGGGACAGTTGACAATAGCTGAGTGGTAATAGAATCTAGGAGTAAGGAAATAAATGATTGAGGACTGACTTTGAGGAGGATACGCAGAAATCTAGTTGAGAATATTCTCATGCGAGAGATAAGACCTCTCTAAGAGCCTCTTTATCATTTCTACTTTCCTGTAACTTTTTGTTTTTGTTTGTACTACTAGATCCCATATGAACTCTAGTAATCTTCAATAAAAATCACTACTTTCTACTTTTATTCTGCTATACTTTCTATTTTTGTACTTAGATATTAAATTGATTCTATCATTTTGCCCAATAATAATATTTGATGATGGGAGACTAAAATTCCATAGCTTCTTTGCAGTCTCTTATAACATGCATAACAGATTCAGGTCCATCTCCACACCGCGAGTAACTACTAACTGCCGTCGTATTGCATTAGTCTACCATGAAATAGTTTCCAAAGAAACAAGTGTATCCTGTTGGGAACTTGGGCCAGCCAAATAATCTAAAACAAGTTTTGAACATTATTATTTGGCTCTCCTAGACCGGCCAGTGCATTCAATTTGTGCAATAAGATCGTTGGCCTATGATAAAAAATGTCTAAAACAACCTCTGATGATCAAGGGATGTCTGGTCAAGGTCAAATGTGAATGGCTCTCCACACATTGAAACAATGGTTTTTCAGTTGAATCTTAGGAAGAGAAATTGGTCCACAATTATATTTAGCCTTACTAACATGTTCTCACATATAGCGTCAACGTTCCAACTTCAAGTTCATTCCTCTACTTCTACAAGGTATTATCTATTTTTTTGTTTTGTGAGCTCTTTACAATTTTGTCCTTAGAAAAAAAACATCTCTTTAGATTGAGAACAGTATTTATTGTTAATATACCAGAACTGTTATGTACCAGAACTGTCTTATTCTCCAATTTGTTAATAGTCCAACTGTTTTGCAAAACTAACCGTGCCAAGCAATTATAACAATTGAAAAGAGTTATTTGAACTCTAATAATCTACTTAAAACCTCAACCAACACAATTTTTGTCATGATTTACCTGATTGAAGTTAAAAATTTATATTTCTTTACTAATTTATTCAATGAAATACATGTGCAAGGTAGAAAAAGAAACTCCCTCAATTGAATCCTCAAACTTCATAAAACATAAAAAGAATTTTTAAAAAAAAACATCATCTTCAACTGAATAAGTTGACCCAAATTAGGTACAAGTTACACACACAGGATTTGCTATCCCCACTTGTAATTTAGACATTTCCACCCTCCCTGCAATTTTACATAAAATGCCTCTACAAAAAAAGGTATTTGTATTGCTGTATTTTTCATCTAGTGTAAATTAACAAACATTTTATTCAAAGTTTAGTTACAGGTTTGATTGATCTTCGTAAATTCACAAAATTAATTTCACTATTTTAAATTCAAACAGTTTTTATTTCTCTCATTATTCACTGAAAATTAATGACATATCCAGTTTTAAATAAGGTGTAATTTATATTTATTGACTTTAATTTTTTTTTTAAAAACATATATTTATTAGTACATTTTACAAATAACATGTCATTTAAAAATAGACATATTATCAATTTTAAGTCCAAAAATATTAAAAGAACCAGAACTATTTGAATTTAAAATAGAAGACTATTTCCACAGTATTTTATCTAGAGATATGATATATGATCATCAAAATATGACACCTTAAATAGACACCGTATATGTATACATTCAAATAACCCTGGCTTTTTCTTTTGATTTGAAAAGGAAAGAGTGAAATTAATAAAACAGTTAAGTTATTTTGACATCTAAGGCTCTCTTGATTATTTGGCATATAGCTTTTCTTGAGTACTCTCTATGTTTGTAACGGTTAGAATATACTACAAACATTACTAGTCTAATGATTGTGCAATAAAAATTTCTTCAAGCTTAATTGATAGTATACTACAACGTTTCTATCAGAATTTTATTACATGACAGCAAGTTTCATATGGCCCAGTCAGTGTCACAACTCTTCCTTTTACAGCTTTGAGAAACATTAATGTCTTCATAGGGACAAATAATGGGACAGTGAACTGTGACAAGGCTATATAAAAGACTGTCTGCAGTCAGAAGTCTACATCATATTGATAAGTATTGGTTCATCACTATGCAAAGAATCAATAATACTCCATGACATGAAGAGCAAAGGTTCTAGAGGGGACCAAACAAAAACCATGAAAAGTAGTGATCATGTCACCAAAATGGAAAGCATGCTTCACTGGACTATGGTCCTCGTTTTTACTTTTTATGAGCTGTTCAAATCTTCTTTCATGTTTATTCAATGATTTCATACTTATTTATTTATCATCGTGTATTACCTAATCACATCAGAAAACTTGTTCAAAAATGAATCAAGATTAATAATTCTAATAGTATTTTGTATAGATGAAACACTTCATTATGGATTTGTTATCCATAAGTATTCTAGCATAAGACAAGGAGATTCAACCTAATCTAAACTTGAGATATCATATCATATTTGAATATTTCCAAATGAAATGGAATTTCACTACAAAGCAGGTAAGCTGAACTAACATGGTAATACTGAGCAGCTGCTGCAAAAATAACTGATTATGGCAAATACAATAAATTGCAGATTAAAGAATCCAAATTAAAAGAACTCAAAATCCAGATATTTACCCCCAGGCTTCATTTCATTGTTACCTGACATCCTCTTACTAGTACTGCCAAACCCAACAGCATCAATTGCTGGTCCAACCTTCATTGGTGGTGGCGGCGGCGGTTCGTTTTCCACTGGTCTTGGTACTTCTGGTGGAGTGCTGCACCTAATCAATGCCCAGTTCACGCCTTCAAAGAAAGGATGCTGTTTGATCTCAGTTGCGCCTCTTTTAACCCCGAGACGATGCTGCGGCTCCTTCACCAGTAAGCCGCGGATCAGATCCCTGCTAGCGTAACTGGTCGCAGGAGACTCGGGAAACTTGAGCTGCTGACCTACTACATTGAAAAGCGTGGCACGGTTTCCTGACCCTTTGAAAGGGGTTTTGCCATATAATAATTCATGCAAGAATATTCCAAATGTCCACCAATCAACTGCACTTCCATGACCTTCCCCTTTGATAATTTCAGGGGCAAGGTATTCGTGGGTACCGACAAATGACATAGATCGAGCAGCAGTAGGCTCAGCTACAAGCTCGGGAAGTCTGCTGGAAGGAAACCCAGGTTCAGCTCTCGGCTTTCTTGATTTCTTGTTTTTCTGAGGAAAGAGACGAGGAATAAAACATGCAGGTTGTATGCATACTGATGATGGCTCAATACAAGCTGGTTGAACACAGAATGCACCACCAGCCCGTTTTGAAGGGTCGCCGTCAAAAGCTCTAATAAGAGTTGGCAAAACAGTACATCTGAGGGAAAGATCAAAATCTGAGAGCATTATGTGACCATCGTCTCGGACCAACACATTTTCAGGTTTAAGGTCTCTGTACACAACTCCAAGCATGTGAAGATATTCAAGAGCAAGCAGTACCTCAGCAGCATAGAAGCTACATGCAGAGAAAATGACAGTGTAAATCTTTATGACTTAAAAATCACAAATGCAAAAAATGCTACATTATGATAGCAAACCGTACACTTGTTTCAGAAATTTTCCTATGCTTCATATTTCAAAAAGATGTAACTCTCTTTGTTATCTACAACATGGTTTGTGTATAACTGCCTATATAGAAAATGTCTCTTTGTTATCAATGGTGCTGCAACATGTGCACAAATACAAAAAATTGAGAAATATTCTCTAAATGACACAGCAGGTGGAAAACAGATTTTCATTAGGGGAAGCAAATAACAAAGACCAGGTAAAAGAATGTAACTATGTACACATAAAACACATACCGTGCAGCATATTCAGAGAAATGTTTCCCAGGTTGCCGCTGCCTTAGAGTGTGCAGGTCACCACCAGGACAATATTCCATTACCAAACAGGAGAAACGGTCAGTCTCAAAATGTGTATACAAAGTTGGAAGAAATGGATGGTCTAGCAACTGCAATATCTCTCTTTCTGTCTGTGCTCTAGTTAGCTTCTTTCTGCTTGCTAAGGATGCCTTATCCATAACTTTCATTGCAAAATAACACCGGGTTCCACTCAGCTCTGAGAGATATACACTCCCAATGTCACCACATCCAAGTCGTTTGAGTAATCTAAAATGACTCATACCCAAAATTCCATCCCGTAATCGAACAGCAAGAATAGCATTCCACCTGGGATCATTTCCTTTGTGAGGCTTATTGGCACTACCGGTAAGGTTGCTCCAATTACTGTCATCACTGAGGCCACTGCTATCGCTTGCACGACTCGCACTAGTTTTCGCACTCTCGAGTGAATCACCCCTTACACTACCCTTAATGCTATCAAAGTTCCTATCTAAACTAAGCATGGCATCACTGGTGACTGCATCGCTCCGATATGTACTAGCGCAACTATTAGCAATGCTCATTGCCTTGACAACACCAATACTATCAATACTACTATGTGGACTGACATCGCCACTAGGAGTAGGAGGCAAAGAAGCATCCCAAACACATTCCTTTTCCTCTGAATCTGGTGCAAGGAGAGAGTTCTCTGTATTCTGAGATGCTCGAGAACCTGCAAATGGGGAGGATAAGTTCCCCGTGTCGTTTAGTTCTTCACCTAGACTTCCTTGAGGGGAAAGAACAATTGGACTTGGTTTCTTCGCAGGAACACGGATGGAGAGATCTTCTAGGAAAGGACCCTTCATGGACAAGTTCTTAAGTAAGCATCCAGCCTCAGATTTGTTTTGACCTATGGGTACATAAACCGTTCTCATAAGATCTGTATCAACAGGCTCAGGGGGATGACTAGCACCAGCAAATAAACTCGGGTCACCGTCCTCAAATGAATCGCTGCTTCCCTTCAACGTGTCCACATCATACATCAAATCTTCTCCTTCTAAAAAAGATGCATTTCCTTTCCATGTTCTAGTAGGCTCAAATGAGATAGACTCAGGCGACTCTCTAGTATCAAATTCCATATCATCTCTAACCAATAGTATCCTTGCATTCGACAAGTGTGCCACTTCTCTAATCGAAGCCAAACGTGTCATATGCCCGTTAACATCCCTTGCCTGCGACAACTGATTCAATTCTCTAGCTGAAATCCACCTAGCATTCGAAATGTCATGGCCATTTATCCTTGGAAGCGTCTCTCTGGCAGTTCCCATATTGGGCGAAACCTCAACCAAAATAGGCAAGTTTCTAGGAAGTACGTTCTGCTCTGAAAACCTCTCCATATATGTCTAAATCTCACATAACATAATCATCAAATAAAAAACATATTATTAAGCAGAACCTGCAAAAACAGAACAAATATTTGACTCATCATGATTTACTCTAACATACATTTCAACAAACATGAAGATGAAATAGGAACATAACCCTTACCTAGGAAAGTATCAACAAAAAACGCTATATATCGATAGAAACATGAATCTAGAAAAACAAACATAGATCTAAGCTTCAAAAAAATGAGGAGAAGGAAAAGGGGAAGAAAACAAACCTAGAATTGAAATGAAGAATAAATTGACACAGTCTTTGTATCTTTCACTCACACTCAATGAAGAGAAGTCTTGTTGTTGTTGTTGTTACTACTGCAGATTTTGCTTTTTATTCTTTTATAAATTTATTTATTTTATGTGCAAATATAATAATTATTTAATTATTTATTTTGAATGGAAAAGGGGAAAATGTGGGGTCGAGATTAGATGTGGGACCCACGCTGTTGGTTCTTTTTCTTTTCAAAGCAGAGAGAGTGTTTTTTTCTATCTCTGCTAAAAGCCGTTTTCTTTGAATTTTGGATTGCTTTTTGAAAATGGCGCGTGATTGCCAACATGCCTCCGCTCGCGCTGCTGCTATGCTTTTCTCTTTTTAATTTGGTTAATTTAACTTCATTAGTTTAATAAAATATTTTAAACAAATGAGTAAAAGTTTATGGGCAATAAGTAAAGAAAATCTATATATCATCTAACAAAAACTATTTTGTAAGAGCATCTCTTAATCTATTCGCTTTCCGATATGAATGATTAACTACTATTTCTTAATCGTTGAGATATAAAGGTTTATTATTTTTTCTCTCCTTTTATAAAAATGTGTTATTTTCAAACACAAAACACTAAATCCTCTCAAATCCCAATATTACAAAATCAAACAATTTTGCATAAAGCTCATCAGGAATCGTCAACAATCAGTTAACTTAAGTGTTCAATCACATTCAATCAAGAAATATCATCAATTATAAATTGTTTTTGGGGTATTTTGAGTTTATGTAATTTAAGCTACGACTTATGATTTAAGGTAGAAATTGCATGTTGTTTAGGGTTTTCAATGTTAGTGAGTCATACGAAACGTGTTTGAAACATCTTTTTATGATCAATGACCATTATTTTGAGGTCATCTGTGGATCTGCTTCGCCAATTGACGAAGCTCTAAAATTATAGATCGTACCGGAAATGTATTTTCGATTTTCATTTTAATGTTGAAGAAAATCGGAAATGCATTTTCGATTTTAGTATGTTTCTATTTTTCCCTTATTTTTTAACAACAATCCTTGTGTTAATGTTTCTGTTTCTACTCCGACTTCATCGTCCTCCCACAATAGGCGGGATTCTCCAGTTCATCCCTCCCCGCCTGTGTCCTTCTGTAGGCATACTTCCTCACTGATGGTATTTGAGGCGAGATAGGCGTTTGATTCACAGCTGACACCTCAGGCCCAGCCACAACCTGCATCCCAGGCACATGAGTCGGCACCCCAAACATCGCAGACACCTGAGCAGGCGCTTGAGTCGGCACCTGCGGCGCCCAAAGTTTTAGAGGAGGACCGTCTGATTATCTTTGTTGCCTCTGTACGCGGACCATGTTGCTAGACATAATATGAGACAGAGAGGTATGAATTTTGACTTGTTCCTTCTATTATATTTTTTTATGGATTTTTGTTGAACGAATTTTCTCAAACCATGTATGCAGGAACGTGGTCTTTTAAAGGTCATTAATCATGGGTGGAAGATCAGTAAACTCGAACCCCCTCTTGAGCCATGGTTTGATGGGTTGTTGATGCTTACAAGGAATGCGAATTTAGAACAAGGAACGATGTGCGATGTAAGTAAAATAGTAAACGAGGGCGGGGGGTTCAGGTTGTTTGGTCGAAAACACAAGAAAAAGTTTTTATAACAATGGTGATAAAGGCGGTCAGGTCATATTATTCTAATTCCTTATTTCTCCACCACTTTCTGGTTTTAAAGCCCTCAAAAGCATATTAGAAAAGCATCTTAAATAGGTACTGAAGAGAAATGCAGGTGTGTTTTGAGATGGCGTGAGCGCGTGAATTCCAGTAGCTTTGGCATGTTTTTGTTCCTTTTTTCATCAATTTCCACACAAAGTCCTTTTCTTCACCCTTTTTCACTTTTCCATAATTTTGCTTCTAACTTGCTCATTTTTAGTCTTATTTGTCCGTTTTTCTTGTTAAATGGCGTGCAATGACAACATAACATCATATAACATCACAGTTCTTACCATTGCCCCGACAAAATTTTCCTTTCAGGTTAAGAGATACTTTTTGTCACATAAAACCATTGAAATTCTCCTGAGTTTCAACCATACAATTTGAATTTGATGGGTTACATCCCTTTCTATTTTTTCATTATTTTGTATTATTGACCCAATATTTTTTAGCATGTGGCACATGCGTTTTGATATGGTTTCCAACTTTCACCTATAGGTAAAAAACTATTCTCCTTTTGCTAAAATACATTCCATATATTATGTTTCACTTATGTTTAGGAGAAAGTCATATGTCTCTAAGGTTTGTCTCCAATCTCTCATTTAAATCCTCATTCGAAATTCCAAGTAGGATAATATCATTTGCAAAAACCATACATCCTGGTTAGGGGTGGCAAAATGGGCTCGACGCATTGGGCATGTCTGTTTTCCCGTATTTTAGTGTGAGGCGGACCAAGGGTTTAAGAGCTCACCCTCTAATGTGTCAGCCCCGCTCCGCACCATATTTTGTAGGCTTTTGCAGATGTGGAATTTAACATTAAAAAAATCATTTTTAGGCTTTAAAGGTGCAGTGTCCACAAGCCCGCCCCGTCACGCCCTCAATTTTCGTGGAACAGGATAAGGTTTTAGACCCTCAACTATGCTTGACCCGCACTGCCTAGATTTTTTGTGGGCTTTTGTGAGAGGGCCTGAACGGAGCGGAGATATCTGTTTTCCACCTAATCTTGGTGCTAGCTCTTGAATATATTTTGTAAGTACATCCAATATCAAAGTAAAAAGGTAAAGGCTTAGTGATGAGCCTTGGTTAATCATATTGTAATGGGAAAATTGTTCGTCTTTCCACCTTGTGTCTGCACACTAGTCAATACTCTTTCATACATATCTTGGATAGCTCGAATATAGGAAATCATACCCCTATATTCTCTAGGTTTTCCATAAAATACTTTTAGTCACTATATCACACATCTTCTCCAATTAAATGAAAATTAAGTGCATGTCCTATTGGCCCATTTGATACTGCTTTATCACGCGTTATAGTAGATGAATTGCCTGTATAGTCGACCTCTCAAGCATAAACCCAAATTGTTGATCTACAATCTGAGTCTCTTTTTATAGTCTTTGTTCAATTATTTTTTTTATAACTTTATGGTATGACTCACATGTTTAATCCTTATATAATTTGCATAATTTTGTATATCCATCTTGCTCTTGTAGATTGGAACTCAAGTGTTTATTCTCCATTTATCCGATATTTTATTTGATCTCATAATTCCAGTAAATAGTTTGATGAGTCACTCAATGCCTCTATCTCCAATAGTTTTCAACACTATAATAAGTATGTTGCATGGCTTAATTGCCTTATTATTACTCTTTTTTTCAAAGCTTCTTTTACTACTTGTTTTTTAGATCTGATGATATCATATCCTCTTCTCTATTTTTGAATTTGTGAGAGTATGGTGAGATGTCATATCCTTCATTAAATAAATTATAGAAATACATCTTCCACCTATTCTTTATGTCATTTTCATGAACCAAGACTTTGTCATTTTCATCTTTATCACACTTCACTATATCTAAATCTCTTATTTTTCGTTCTCTTCTCTAACAAGCCTATATATTTATTTTTCTACCTCTTTGGTTTCTAAATATTTGTATAACCATCAACAATTTTGTTTTTTGCTTCACTTACCTCCTTCTTGATCTCTTTATTATACTTATTTGAAGTTTCGACATTTTTACATCTATATCATTCTTTAAAATATTCATTTTTACTCTAACTTTACTCTGGACACTTCTATTTCACCATAACAATTCATAACTCATAGGTTTAAAACCTTTTGATTCTCTTAACATATATGTAACTACGTTTCTAATCTCTTATGTTATCTTATTTCACATATCGTTTGCCCTTCTTTATGGTTGTCTTAACCCTCCGTGCAAGATCTTGTGTTGTAAATTCTCTTATTTTTATCCTTCAAATTTTAACACAAAATTCATGGAGCTCCCATGTGACTTATACTCTTCTCTCTCCCCTTGACTCTTACATCCATCACCAATATTCTGTGTTAGACAGTCAAACTCTCTTTGGATATAACTTTATTGTCTAGCAAATCTTTATTTTTGACTTTCTAATAAGAAAACAATCCATTTAAGAACACGCCAGATCACTCTTAGAAGTGATAAGATGCTTGTTGAAATATGCCTTAAAATCTTTGTTGATGAAGATAAAGAAAACATGTTTTGAGATTGCCAAAAACCAGAAAGCCGAAAAGTAATATGGTCCGAGCGATTTACGGGTATCGGGTTCGGTTGATTCGGTTCATTAATTCATTCATTAATGTTAGAATATTTTATATTAATTTGGAGATCATATAAATTAATGTAAAAAGATATTATAATATATTTATAATATTCTAAAAAGATATTATAAGATATATATTTGTAATATTCTAAAAAGATATTATAAGATATATATTTATAATAGTCTAAGAGATACTATAAGATATTTATAATATTTGAGATATATTATAAGATTATAATAATATATTTATTCTATAAATTAATGAGATGTGTTTTAGATTTGTTGGATTTTAGAAATTATAAGTATATATCTCTTCTGTTATTATAGTGTGATAATCTTAGAGGTTACATCAACAAGGGAGAGCAAGGGTTTAAGGACATAGTATATGATTTTGGCTATTCTCGAGGAAATCTTAGAAAGGCAAGAGTTTTGGAAACCTTTGGGGTTATCTAAGGTTATTGGAAATTGGGAAACACTTGTTTACACCTTGGGTTTGATTTATTCATATATTGAAGGTTGAAGAGGTTGGGAAACACTTTGGTAGAAAATAAGGTAATTCTTGGGCACCTTCAAGGTTGTTCTTGGGAACTTGAAGGCGAAGACTATTTTCTTGTAACGCATCTGTAATCTCTTGTAATAAATTTCAGAGTATAGTGAATTGAAGAGTTGCTCTCTTCCCCGGAGTAGATCATTTGATTGAACTGAGTAAATAAACCTTCATTTGTTTCTCGCTTCATTCTATTATATTATTTGTGTATGAATTATTATTATTGTAAACCATTTATTTTGGTTGCTACTATTCTTTTCCTCACAAATTGATATTGAATTTTGTTGTAATTCACAATAAGATTCACAACAAGTGGTGTGGTGAGCATGAAGAAAAGAGGCATGGTTTACAAGTGAGCACCATGGTTAGATGGGAGATCGAGAAATTTTTCGGTAACAACAACTTTGGGTTGTGGAAAATTAAGATGCAAGCAATTTTAATTCAAAAGAAGTGTATTGATGCTTTGAAGAGTGAAGTATTGATGTCTGTGTGGCTTACATATGTACAGAAGATCGAGATGATGGATAAGGCCAAGAGTGTCATTATCTTGTGCCTCGGGGATAAAGTTCTAAGAGAAGTCGCCTGGGAGAAAACTACGGTAACTATATGGATAAAACTTGAATCATTGTATATGACTAAGTCTCTGGATCACATATTGTGTCTGAAACAATAACTCTATTCATTCTGAATGGTGGAGCATAAACCCATAGTTGAGCAGCTTACACAATTTCACAAGATTATTGATGATCTTGAGAATATTGAAGTGGAGATTTAAGACGAGGACAAGGCTTTACTCTTATTGTTTTAATTACCCATATCATTTGATCACTTTAAGTATGCCCTTATTTATGGCAAGGAAAGTACTATTACTTTGAATGAACTCCAGACGACGGTTAAATCCAAAGAATTTTCAAAGTCGAAAGATTTGAAGATTAAAGATAATGGTGAAGGCTTAAATGTGTCAAGAGGAGGAGGTGATCATAAACTAATATCTAAATCAAAGAGGTCTGACAAGTCAAAGGTAAAATGTTTTAATTGTTAGAAACTCGATCACTTTAAAAGGGATTGTCTTGAGAGAAAGTTCAATGAAGATTTTATTCAAACTGCAGTTGCATTTGGTGGGGAAAGTTGTGAGGGTGCTGATGCACTAGTAGTATCGAGTTTAGAAACTAAAGATAGTTGGGTCATTAACCCAGGTTGCTCTTATCACATGTGTCCAAGAATAGAATAATTTGAAACTTTGAAGATGGTTCAAGGTAGAGTTGTTCGCCTTGGAGATAATAAGGCTTACAAGGTTCATGGTATTGCTAAGTTCAGACTTAAAATGTTTGATGATCGTGAACTTCTTATTCACAATGTGAGGTATGTTCCAAAACTCAATAAAAAATTGTTATTTATAAGTATGTTTGATGATTTAGGATATCGTACTAGAGTTGAACATGGAGTGTTAAAGATTTTGCATGATGAATTGATTATTGCTAAAGAGTCTAAAATATGTGGTCTATATATTTTAAAAAGTTCAAATGTTGTTATTAATTCATATCTAACTAGTGGAGACTTTCATGACAATGAAGAACTATGGGATTTAAGTTTAAGGCATTATGAATGTCTTAAGAAAGTTTCAAAGGAGTATAATGAATTTTGCAGAAATTAAGGGATAAAAATACACGTTACTGTTGAGTTGTTATTGGTTTTTGGGGGAAGAGATAAGGATGAAACAACTTACTTGGTTGGTAGAGAATTTCTTCATAGGAAGAATAGTGAAAACTAAGGGAGAAACCTGGTAAAAACTATACTCAGTTTGAGGTGGATTTTCCTACTATGGATGCTAGCAATAGTGAGGAAACGGTTACAGTGATCTCTGATTATCATTTAACTCATGATAAGGTAAGAAGGGTTATTGTAGCATCTCAAAGGGACGGATATGATAGCCTTGGATATTATGTTTTGAATGTGGCTTAAGGACTGCAAAATAAAAGAAGAAAAACCTTCAGGGAAGCATTTGAAAACATGTGGAGTCAATGGTGGTTGAAAAATCATACTTATAGGCTTGTTAAATTACCTAGCCAGAAAAGGGTAATTGGAAACAAGTGGATGCAAGTGGTGAGATCAAGATTCAAAGGTTGTTTAAATTTGATCAAGGTTATTGATTAGAGCTCTAACCTGGTAGGGAGCAGCAATGTTGTTGATGGTTAAATTGGTATCAACACGGTTTAAAGTCAAGGTGGAGATTGTTGAAATATGCCTTAAAACCTTTATTGATGAAGAGAAAGAAAACATATTTCAGCAGTCGAACCATTGTGGGCATCTTCTTCCTCGGATCCTTCCTCTGCAGATTCTTCGTTCTCTTGATCATAATCAGCCTTCTCTTCTTCAGCATGAATGTCCTTTGGGTTCTCTTGAAGGGTTTCGAGAGGGGACTTTTGAAGAGAAGTTTCTGGTAAAATCTCTGCAGATGCATGAAGTGTTGCTTCATTCGTTTCTTTCAAAGGAGGATAAGTACTTTGGTCATCTTGCTGCTCTGAAGCCCCATTCAGAACTGCCATGTTGGAGGATCCTTTGTTTTGCACCAGGTTACTGGAGTCCCCATGAGGAGAAGAGTTGATGGGAGCAGCAGTCTTTGATGGAGAAGTCGAAGTGGTAAGAGTTGGGTTCAAAATGTCCTACAGAGACAAAGAATATTAAGAGCACGCACCAAGGTAATGAATAATTATTTTGTTAAAAATTCGAGTTCAACTTACCTGTGGATTCTCAGAAGAGAGGTTGCTATCTATATGTTCCAACATTACGTTGGAGGTCGAAGGTGGATTTTTGGATTTAGTTGAGGGAGCAGCATCTCTGGAATCGAGTCCAGAAATGCCAGTTGGTTCAGCGCCTTTGGAAATTTCTTTCTTCTGCTTTTTCTTCGAAGCAGTTGGTGAATTCCCTCCAGCATTGGGATTCTTCCCAGTATGGTTTGTTTTTCTTTTCTTCGGAGTGGTTGGTGGGAGTTTGTTAGTCTGAAAAGATTTAAACATGAGTTAGATCCAAATTATGAAATTCAGTTTATTCGAAACATCAGGGCTAATTGATTACCTGTGGAGTTGGAACAGTTGTTATTACTGGTGTTGTTGTTGTTGCAGTAGTTGTTGTTGGTTTGGATAAGGTCACATCATTAGTGGTTTCGACAGATTGTTGGGAGGCACTTCCTTCTTTAGACTTCGAAGCAACGGTCTTTATCCTGATGGCTGAAAATCGAAACAATTAAGGTAAAAGTTAAAAATGTAGAAAGTAAGAAACATTTGGGATTTCCCCAAGCATTCGCACCTGCGCCTTGATTAGATATAATCGACATGGCAGAAAGGTCATAGCGAAGATGTCCTGGGAAATCATGGAGCCAATGACGAGCCCATGTCACAGTCTCAGATGGCTTTGGTTTCTTTTGAAGGTCTTTGAACATTTCTTTGCAAGTGAACCACCAAGGGTACGGAGGAAACCAAGCCAGATCCAGTTCTGAGGTAGGCAATCTAGGGAATTTAGGTGGATGCATTTCGAGTGCCAACCTATACCTATCCTCAGGTGACAACCCTGAAGGAAGTTTGAGCTTAGAAACTTTTTCTTTAAATTTTTCCTTCAAGGTCTCAGCCGCTTGATGCACAGTGGTTTCCAAGTGTGTGGGATCATAAGTGGTTTCGAAATAATTTTGAAAAGCCCTAATCTCTTTGGCGTGAGTGAACATACCTTTCTTGGAGTGTACCTGCACATCGAGCGCATCAGTTAGTTTCTGTTGAATGGAGAGGGTATCGAACATATAAGATTGGTAGAACTTAGTCCACCATTCCAGAAAACCCTTTGCTGTGAAGTGTGTAGGTTCAAAGGGTATTAGTTCAAAGTGGGCGAAGCCTTGATATTGTTCCTGTTGCAGTTTGGCTTCTCTTGCTTTAAAAGTTCGACCAGAAGTGATGACACTCTCTGTTTGGAACAGAGGTTCAGGGATTAGTTGGCACAGGCCAAATTGTCTAGAAACAAAGTTGGGTTGATAGGCAAAGAGGAAGATTTGATTCTTGGAAGGAGTGATTCGCGAGGAAATTAATCTGGGAAGCAAAAAGGCTTTCCAAATATCTTGAATTTCTTTGCTTTTAACTGCTTCTGAAAGAGGCATGGTGAACCATGATGGTCCATGAGTCCTTGAAGCAAAGGGCGCCATGGTCTCTTCAAATTTGTGTCTTTTGGAAAAAATCATGATATAGTTTGAGGAAAGGACCTTGAAGTCATCTTTATCATCGTTTGGTGTAAGTTTTCACAGCCTCGTACCTTCAATGATTCTATCCGCTATCTCCGGATCTTGTTCAACAATGGTGTTAGCAGTTGATAGTGAGGGTTCAAACATGGCATTAAGCCATAATTGGAGTAACCAGAAGGGGCCAGCTAGAAGGATGTTTTTGGGAGTATGGGATTTCAAACTCGAAACAACTGATCTTAAGCTTTCGTAAAGATCAACAAGTAACAGTTCACTTAAACACACCCTCCTATTCTCATGTAAGTCTCTAGCTAGAGGGATGAACCTGCTTGCTACCTGTAAGGACCTGCTGCAGAATACATACCTTGATAACCATAAGGTGAGGAAAGCAATATGTTCCACATCTGACACACTATCTCCTTCAGTGTGGTAATGGCTAATGAATTTTGAAAAGCTGGCTAATTTGACTTCGAAGTCAATAATGCTGGAGTGCTCTTCATTGTCAGGGATGTAGGTTTCTCCTACTGGTGACAAACCAGTGATGGCTGCTATATCGAAAAATGTGGGTGTAATCATTCCCCCAGGGAGATGAAAGGTGTTGTAGGTGCTGTTCCAAAAATATAAGGACGCAAATAATAATGGATGACTATAGGTGAAGCCTGGTTTCGATAACTTAATCAAATTGTAGATTCCTAATTCCTCCCATTGCTGGGATTTCTTGGCTTCTACTTTGGTAAGCCAGTTTTGGTAAGCTATGTCAGAGGTAGGGCAGGATCGAAATGGTTTAAAGTTGCTCTTCACATAGTCTAGCACAAAGGGATCTTTTGGGGGAACGATTGGAGTTTCCATGGTTGTCGAATCAGAAGACTCGCCTATCTTAGGGATATCCATCTTATTAAAAAAAGGCTTAAAGTTATAACAAACAAGGAAGATTTTTCTAGTATCTTTTAAGATTTCAAAGACTGTAAGAGGACCCATTATAGCAAACCTCTTTCCAGCAGCGTTAGTTGGAATTAGTACCTGAGAGGCGTAAAGCATTTCCTTCTCTTTGGAGATCATTTGGGGGATAAGCATAGATTGACCTTGATAAGTACCAACCTTGCTTTCCATTATTGTTCCTGTGTTCTTTCCTTTCTTTTTGGAAGTTTTCTTTAGTTGGGATGATGTTGTAGAAGACATTGTTGAAGATTGTTGGAAGTTTAGGGTTTCAGTGAGAAGAAAGGAAGAAAAAGTTTCAGAAAGTGGGAAAGAATAAAAGACTAAGTTGATTGGTTTTTATAGTGTGGAAGTTTAAACATCCACTAAGTGAGACTAGGATACGTGGGAGTCGTGGGTTGGATTGAGAAGGAGGTGGCGTAAAGGCTGATATTGGTAATAGGCGTGATTAATAATAATCATTGTTTTATAACTGCACCATGCTGTGAAATACTAATTCAAGACGGTTAAGAAATCCAAGAGGCGTCGTGATTGACGTGACTGGAGTCATACACAATAAATGTTACGATTACTCAAAGGTCACATCAAAATCTTGCATATATATTTAAAATAAGTGTTTCTCAAAGGATCGAAATACATATTTTAAAGGGGCATTTTATTGGCTGAAGATTTTGATGACACAGTTCGAAACGAAGCAAGTTGGATGTTTCGTTGGAAAAAAGCAAGATGTTATGGTTCGGAATGGCAGAAGCAGTTCTTCGAACGAACATGTCAAAGCTCGGAGCTTCAAGTGACAGTTGTGAAGACATATTTTAAAAGAAGCCTCGAAGTGGTAATGAGACTATGTTTAAGAAATGAGTTTGAAGCGAAGAGTACCAAAACATTTGAAATTCAAACGCAAGCGGGATGTTCGAAATTTAAAAATATATGCGTTGGAGCGTTCGAAGACGCGTGGAAGCTAGAGAGGAGCAGTGCTCTGCATGTTCTGAACGTGGCAGAATCTTATAGGCAAGACCGTTATGGTCGAAGTAGTATAAATAGAAGTCTCAGCGTTAGGATTTCGTGTATCATATCTATTGTACAAAATTCAGTAAACATTCAAAATACCACATGGCTAGGGAAACGAATGCTCGAACAATGTACGTATGATAACACCAAATATTTATGATTCAGTAAAACTCTTTATCATTTCCAGTTTATCTTCTATCTTCATGTCAATGTCATTCAAATACCTTTTCATTCAAAGTCATTTACTGATTTCTTGCATTTAAACGCTTTCCTTCTATTTCAAATCCTTTACATTTCAGAAACTCTTTTATATTTCATGCTTTTATCTTCATGTTTTTGTCATTCGAATACCTTTACCTTCAAAGTCATTTACTGATTTCTTGCATTTAAACGTTTTCCTTCTATTTCGAATCCTTTACGTTTCAGAAATTCTTTTACGTTTCATGCTTTTATACTTCAAAGTTATTTACTTGTTTCTTGCATTTTTATACTTCTTTGCAATCGAATCTTTGTTCATGCAATTTAGTTTCGCATGTCTTTACTTGATCATGTCATTAGATCCTTTTAATATGGTAATCGAAGTAAGTTGAACGTCTATAAAAAATTCCAAATACAAATCCTAACTATGAATATCAGTTTTACAATTAGAACTATCCAAACGACCAATACCCCATAGGATCAATCTAGTTGATCCTGCAAGTTACCAGAGAGATTAAATAACAGTCATTAAGATTATTTGATAGTTTGGAGGACTAGCGGTTGTTTACCAGAAATCACTATAAACAATAGTGTGTTGAGAATGTAATTCTTCGTGTCAAAGCAAGTAATTTCGACAGAGTCTGTTGTGTGTCAAAATTGTATAGTTGTCGAAATGTCAAAGTATATCTCAACAGATTTAGACTTAGTGTTATTTTATTTGTTTTAGCTGAGTTAGTTAGTTAGTTAGAGTTTGCTTAGTGAACAAGCAAACTCAACCTATAAATAGGGAGGTACCTTATCATTGTTTGTAATGCAGTTGCGTAGAGAAAAGATTTAATAAACTTGAGTTTGAATGCAGAGAGAAACTCTGCAGAAATATTCTTCTTCTCCTTTTCTCTCAAACCATAATTTCTCTTTTCTTTCCCAATTCATCTTTTCTTTTCTTCTTTCATTATCATTGTGCAGCAAAATCATCTTGCAATCAAGGTGTGGCTGATTCACTCGAGTGAAGAGTGAAGAAAAAGAAACAAAATCAATCAAAAAAATTAATTCTTGTTCATCAAAATTATTTCAGAATTTTCCAAATTTTGGATGTAATTCCAACATTAATAAGATTATGAAATATTTGTTTTTAACCTTAAATAGTTTCACACTATGTTATATATATATATATATATATATATATATATATATATATATATATATATATATATATATATATATATATATATATATATATATATATATATATATATATATATATATATATATATATATATATATATATATATATATATATATATATATATATATATATATATATATATATATATATATATATATATATATATATATATATATATATATATATATATATATATATATATTTATTGTAATAAATATTTTATTATTGAATCAATATTAAACAATTGAATTATTATTTATTTTATTTTTCTCTTTTTTCGGACTCAATCATATTTCTCAACATGCTATCAGAATTTGGTTATTACCATGGAAATAAAAACAATTCTACTAATCACACAAGATAATCTCTAACAAATCCCTTCTTTCTTTTCATTTTTTTCTTCTCATTCTACTATATTCTTCCCTTTTGATGAAATGAAATCAAAGCTTTATCAAATTCTAGGATAATATTTGAGTTCTTTTAATCAAATAATCTGTGATCTCATATATTTGTTAAATCTTTTCACTTTCCTCACTCATTTTGACATATTTAATTTTTTTTATTATTATAGTTTTTCAATTTTCATTTTGTATATGATATATTTTATGGTAATTAGTATTTTCTATTCTCTTTGTGTTTTCATTATATGGTGGTTAAATTTTTTAAACCAAAGTTGAATATTTAAAAACTCAAAATTGCGTTTATTGATTCAATTGAGGTAAGTGTTGAGGAGACACATAAGATTTTCAAAAAAAAAAAAACTCAAAATAGATTAAAGAGTTTTATGAATTATGCATATCCCTTACTATCTTTATCGCTAACAAAATTTGTTTTGTTTTTCTCTTTTCTTGTGGTCAATCATGATTCTCAACATCTATCCTCATAAACATTTTATTTGGCATCATACAAATCAAGATTCTTTTATCCATATGGCCTAACTTATTCAGTGTTTGACATTCTCTATGTGGAATAACACTTCTCACTGATCCCATATAATTAATTGCTTGGTATAGTAAATTCGAATCCAATCTTTCATTATCATTCTCCTATAAAAGACAAACTTGTAAATAGCCGAATCCAATGACTTATAATAATGGCCATGCTTAGTCAAAATCATAGTCATGGTAATATTAAAAAAAAAAAGATTGGTGAGAAAACAAAAATTAGGTGAAGTGGAGAAATATAGGTAATGATGCTAAGGATAGTTAGGTAGCTTTTGTGATGTATTACTCCACAATATTACATGCTCTTTAAAATCAATTTAGTCTTTAAAATATCATATTATTTTAAATTACATAGATTAAATCAATTTAATCTTTAAAATATCATATTATTTTTAAATTAGTCTCCACAATATATTATTATATAGATTTTTTTAATATAAATTTGTCCATTTATAAATATATGATTTAATCTAAATAATTAAAAAAAAAAATATTGTAAATAAATAGTTATTGGTTCGATCTTTTGAAACTTGTATTTTGAATAAAATTAAATTAAAAGGAGAGAATTGACTTTCTGACAAAAAAATTTAACTAAAATTTTATAAACAATAATAGATACTTTCAAATTTATATTTTATATTTTTGTTTTTTTTAAATGTTAATTTAATATTTACTATTAGTATGTTAAAGATGTCAAATTTTAATATACTATTGAGATTAAATCGATGAATTTTAAATACTTAACAAAAATATAAATTATTATTTTTATATACTATAAAAATTAAATTAGAGAGGGTGATAGTTTTTGTTTATAACTATGATGAGAGGAAGTATAACATTAATTGAAGTTGATTTAGTATTCGAGTTTAATCTCTTTGTAAGAGGAGTAGTTTGTAAATAAATTGATTATTTATATTGGTTAAAATAGTAGTAGGAAATTACAAAGTGGTGTTGAGATCCGATGAAGGCACTAACATAGTGATGAAAATGATTAGCTTAATAATTTAATTACTCAAACTTGCCACATTTTCCAAAAAAGAAGTGCCATACATCTATTTTAATGTTTGTTGTTTCATTGCTTTTAGTAAAGTTAGCAAATTAGAGACTTGAAAAGTGGAAGTTCTCGATATTGAAATTGGGAAAAGTTGGAAAACATTCAATGGTGGGTTCTTTCATCATTCCTTTCTTAAATCACATTTGGTCCACAATCGAACTTTTCTTATAGGCTAACCTCTTAATCATCATGCATTAAACTTGGATCATAGGTTTACTTTTTTTTCTTTTCTTTTCTTTTCTTTTCCTTGTTATTTTTGGTTTCATATTGGTCAAAGAGACAAAAAGAAGAGAAGGTAGTTAAATTAAATACTATTATTTTCTTATAGTAAAGTTTCTTAATGTGATGGAATATTATTCAAAAGACAAATGTGATGGAAATTGAAAATTGGAAACCTTATTCAATGTTAGGATGCCACTTTTGAAGGGGAGGTTGGAATTTTGTAATGCTTTATGTCATTTTTGCATATGTATTTATATTAGGTCTTTTGTGTGGGAGGTGGGATATAACACATTTTCATTATAAAAGTATATAGTGAAAGAAAAACAAACAAGTCTTATGAAAATTAAAGATAAGGTTTCAATTCAATTTATAAATAGTGACATTTTTAATCTTACGAATTAGGAATAAATTCCGGCCTATAAAATTTAATATTATATTAAATTTTATTAATTCAAATTACTTTCTTTCGTATAATATAATAGTGTTTGATGTGAAAGATGTATTTTAAAAATTAAAATTTCATATAATCATATAATTAAAATAAAAAATATAAGTTGAATTAAAAAAATGACACATTTATCTAACTATCATAAATTTTGTAAATATTTGTTAGATTAGATCTAATATAAAAATCTAATGTAATATTAAAATTTATTGATTAATCATCGACGATTTATATCAATATAATAACAAATTCAATAAATGAATGGAAGAAAAAAAATAGACATAACATAAATTAATAGAGAATGACATTTCTTATTTTACAAGTTGATTTTTAAGATAAATTTAATTTGTTACAAAACTTGTAAGTACACTTTAAAATAATACAACAAAAATTAATTTCATTTAAAGTACGAGTTAAAAAAGTTTGCCCCCTGTAGTTTTTCGATAGAATCATGAAAAGCCCAGGTCATCTATTGAACAAAACTTCATATAAAATAGAAGATTGTATAGTATTTCTTTAAAAAAAAAGAAGTAATTTTGAAAATTAATAGGATTTAAGATAAATATATAGGAGTAATAAGTAATTCCATAAAATATGAGAAATTCTATGTACATTCTTGCTCTTTTAGTAGGTTTTTGGCAATATTTCTAAAATATTTTTATAAATTTAGAGATGAATCTCCGAATACATTATTTTTCTATAAAATATTGAATTGTATTTCTAAACACATTTTATTTTTTACGGGAAAAATATTTTCGGATAGGTATTTTCAAACACATTTTATTTGTTATGAAAAAAATTGTTTTTGGATATACATTTCTAAATCTTTCTCTATTATAAAAAATCTAAAAATACAATTAAAAATTAAATAAAATCAAATTAAGTGTCTATAAATTTTTTTCGAAAAATATGAAAACGAAAAATAAATCAAATAAAATAGAAAAACAATGAATTTGGGTTTTTTAGGACGGTGTCCCCTATTTTGTTCCAAAATAAAAGATTTTGATCCAAATTTTTTTTGGATGAATTGATACGGTAAAATTTTGATTCAAAGTCGATTTTCTAGAAAACTGAGTTTATAAGTTAGATCGCGTAAAAGTCAGAAACACAAGAACGCAAGGATACAATTTATGTGATTCTAATATTGATAAAAATTGACAAAGAGACTCTGACAACTGCGTCAATTTCAAACATTTTATTTATATTAAATTGTAGCATTTGAAACTGACGTAACAACACATTGAAACCGCCACAATTCGTATCAGAGTTAATTCAGAAATATATTTCTAAATTAAATTTTTTTAAAAAATGATATTTAACACGTTCAAAAATTTATGTTCGAATTTATTTAATGATATTTTTTAAATTTAAAGATATAACTCATTATAAAGGTGGGGAAAGAAATTGTATAAAATATTAGATGATTAGTTACCAAGTCCATTGCTCAAATTGGGCTTCATTGCATAATTGAAAAGGCGCCACCTACACAACTTTACTACATGCACCCAATGTTATTTTTTTTTTCCATTAAAATTTAAAATGCACGTTTCTAAAAAATATTTTCCAAAAATTCTAATTATTTTATCCTCATAAATTTAATTTTTATATAATATTTTGATATCGTATTTTACCTAATTTACGAAATTAGTCTTATTCGATTAATTTTGATTATTCTCTCACTTTTTATATTAAAAATTGACGAGACATTCATCTTTAACATATTTTTTTATTTAATATGCTCCACAAATTTAGGGGTGTACATGGTGTAAATATTCAAGAAACTAGCTAATGATAATTCAATTAAATGAATATTTAAGCTAATTAAATGACAAAGTTGATTAAGTCTAGTTCTATTAGATTGACATTTAGCAATTAGTAAATAATAGATAATATCATTTTCAAGTTGGATTTGGTGAAGTGTGAATATCACAAAATTGCAATTTGAACAATATAGATTGAAGGATTTATATGGTAGGAGTTTGGTGAATATGTCTGTCAAATTGCAATTTGTACATAAGAAGTAGATGAATTAACTTTAAATTGATCTTTTCTCTAACAATATGAAAATCCAACTCGATATACTTATTTCTTTCATGAAAAGCTAGATTGTGAGCTAAATATATAGTTGACTGATTACCACAATAAACAAACGATGATTTTGAAAAATTAACTTGTAAGTCATGAAACAAGTAATTCAACCATAGTAGTTTATATGTCAAGTGAGTTAGAGCTCCATATTCGGTCTTTGTTGAAGATTGGGACATTATTGAAGAGGAACTCAAAAGTACACAATAACCAGTTGCTAACCTTCTAGTTCATGGCAGCAGACCCAATCAGAATCCATAAAGCCATGCTACTTGAGTTCACTAGAGGCAGAGAAGAACAAGCCTGTTGCAGGAGTATATTTGAGAATTCTCTAATCTGTTTGACAGTGGGGAACCATTGGTATTGAGACAAATTGGATTAAATGTTGAATTGAATAAAAGATGTCAGGCCTAGTATTAGTTAGATACAAGAGTATTTCAATTAGCCTCCGATAAGAAAAAGCATCAGTGAGAGGGATCCCCTCGATGCTTGCAAGTTTTGTAGAAGAATCAAATAGAATTACAGCCGCCTTGGAACCAATTGTTCTTGCTTCTTCTAACAATTCCAAAGTATATTTACTTTGGTTGAGTAAAATTCTAGACTTTGACCTAGCTATTTCAAGGCCCAAAAAGAATCTCAGTTGACCTAGGTCTTTTATGCATAATTTTTTATCCAAGAAGGTCTTAACGAATTGGATTTCCTAAATGCAACTGTCGACCAAGACTATGTCATCAAAATAAACAAGTAATGTAGTAAATGAAGCACCATAAACTTTCACAAATAGAGAATAATCTGCCAATGATCGAGTACAACTGAAAGAGAATAATGATGCATACAACTTGGAGTACCATTGCATGTTGACTTATTTTAGGCCATATTCAAGAAACCATATCAACATTTAAGAAACCATAACAAAACATAGTTGAGAATTTTTTGCATATTATTTACAACGAAACTTGTTACAAAGTACTATCTTCTATAATAGTTCAAAACTATGACAGTTAACTAATATTAATTCAATTAAATAGACATTTAAGCTAATTAAATGACAGAGATAGATAATATTAATTTCATAGATTGTCATATAGCAATTAGTAAATATTATATAATACATGGGTCTATTTGGATTGAGTTTAATTAGGGATGACAATGGACAAGGTTTGGACAGAGTATTATAATACTTGTCCCCATATCCAAAGTTTCAAAAAAATTCTCGTGCCCGAGCCCAAACTCGTGTAGGCTCCAATATTCATACCCATACTCGTACCCTATGGGTATCTAAATACCCATATATGTATCCGTTTACCCACGTTTGTAGTAAAATTAAAGCAATTAATTTCAAAATATCATATAATTTAAGTTTATTTTAACAATATTAAAAAAATTACCCAAGAGCCCTTGGATGAGATGGAGTGGATCTCTTCCTGCTTAACCACATGTCTTGGGTTCGATCTATGTCCTGGGAATGCAACAATGTTAAATCTCTTGAGGGAGAGCTGGGGTGCCTATATGGTCCTACAAGGCTCGAGGGATTAGTCTATGCAGTTGCGCACAAAAGATACCCCAGTTTATAACAAAAAAATATTAAAAAAAATTATGGATGTTAATGTTATTGTTGAATTAAGAAATAAATAAATACTTTTATTAAAATGTGTAATAGTTTAATAGCAATATATTTTTTAAAAATTGATAAACATGCATTTTTATATGATAATATAAATGACATTATATAAATATGTAGTGCAGGTATGAGGCAGAGTGGGTAATAAGGTACCCGTATTCGCACACATACTCGCTTATTTTAATGGATAATTACTCACACCCGCACCCATATCCATTTTGTGGGCTTTTATCCTACATGTTATGGATATTTTTTGCGGGTACCCATAGTATATGGACCAAATTGTCATCCCTAGGTTTGACTAAAGCCGAGACTCATCCCAGAGGGGGTACACCGATTTTGATAAAGTAAAATAACCACCCACAATATCATTGAATTTGTTTGAGTAAAATCGCAAATTTATAGATTCGGTCGAGTTAGGTAGTGAGTATATCCAATTTTTTCTCTTTTTTTTTTCCTTCTTTTTTTCCTTTTCCTTTTTTCTCTCTCTTCTTTTTTATATAACTATATATGATTTGATATATTCTTTTCAAAAAAAAGTATCAACCATTTTTTCTTAAAAAATGTTTAACCTATTACCATTATTCTTTCAGTATCAAACTAGTGGAATATTTGTGCATTCGCACAGCTACTGATGTATTACGTGCATTTGTTTCTAAAATGTAATAAAAATGAAAAGAAAAAAAAAACAAAATTACTTAACCCAAAGAATTTATTATTTTTAAAAGAAATATATATTTTTTATATACTCGCGTCATAAATATAATTGATTTATATGTATAAATATTTGAATGTATTATGTTTTTCTTGACATTATTTTTATTTTCTAGAGTTATTCTCATTTATAAGACCGTTTAAAGTTATTTGGATCAATAATATATTATTTAACGTATATACTGAATTGATAAATTTTGATTAGTAGTTTCATTTTTTTCGTTCATATAATTTCTTGAAACACGTGACTACGCTTGAGTACTGGTATGATAGTTTTCCCCGTATATAAAAAATTGTTGTTTATAAAAATATTTGCATCAATAATATAATTTTTTCTGTTTATAAAGATGTTTGTATGATTATTGGGAAAAAATTAATTGAATACATAATTAATGAAAAATGATGTTATAGAAATTGAATATATAATTGAAAGAATAATTTAATAGATAATTAAATGACTTTTCTACGTTAATATTCAATATTTTTATCAGTAATTTCATGTTCTCGTTAATATTCAATATTTTGATCAGTAACTTCATATTCCCGTTAATATTTAATATTTTGATCTGTAAATTCATGTTTTCGTTAATATTCAATATTTTGATCAGTAACTTCATGTTCTCGTTAATATTCAATATTTGATCAGTAAATTCATGTTTCCATTAATATTAAAAAATTTGATCAGTAACTTCATGTTCCCGTTAATATTCAATATTTTGATCAGTAATTTTATGTTCCAGTTAATATTTAATATTTTGATCAGTAACTTCATGTTCCCGTTAATATTCAATATTTTGATCAGTAACTTCATGTTCCCATTAATATTAAGTATTTTTATCAGTAACTTCATGTTCACATTAATATACAATATTTTGATTAGTACTTAACTTCATGTTCCCGTTAATACCTAATATTTTCACTACAAGAAAAACTGTGTCCAACGACGTGATGTTGTGACGTGATTACCATGTGGTAAAAAAAGAAGTTGTGACGTATTTATCACGTCACTACATGATTTTAATATTTAACAATAAACACTCACGTTAGCACATGGAGAGTCAGATTTTTTTATAAAAAAAGTTGTGACGTGAAAATCACGTCGCAATATAAAAATTAGAATAAAAAAAATAAAAGAGTCAGAGTTGTACAAGGAGGGAAGTTTGAATTTTTCAAAATTTGAGTTGTGACATGAAAATAACGTCGCAACATTCATTTCAAAAATTAAAAAACTTTAAGTGGAAAAATTGGCTGAAACGAAAGTGATGGAGAACAGATTAACTAACACATTTAAGTTATGACGTGAAAATCACGTCACAACTTTATGACCATAGTTAAGTTGCGACGTGATTTTCATGTCACTGATTTGTGACGTGAAAATCATGTCACTAAAGTGTGTATAAATCAAAAAAAAAAATCATTTAGTTACATAACCCTTTCTTCTTCATTTCTTCAATTAAT